>CP129446.1:95538977-96961477 GCA_030445155.1 Quercus variabilis
CAGCCTTATTATTCTTTTATGTGAGATATTCTTCCATAGATTTGTTTCTCTAGAACTTGCTTTGATTATCTTCAAAATCATATTGACACATGTATGCATGAACATGATTAAGGTCATCTTTGTTATAAGTTACATAAGCCAAATAGCCTACCTTGTAATTAGTTTTCCCTTTGTTAAACCCTTTTGAGCTTTATTGTTTTTTTTTTTTTCCCTTTATAGTGAACCCACACTACAAGCTTTAAACCCGAAAAACAATGTCTTTACCCAAGTTGTAGAGCTAGTGGAGTATTGTTCATCATTATGATATGTATTGGTGTGCAAGAAATAAGTATGGGGGTGTATGGATTTGTGTTATGGCTATGACTGGTGAAATGGAACATGTTTTCATTCTCAATTCGTGAGTTCCATTGTTGATGTAATTTTGGAAAAAAATAGAGAAAAAAAAAAAAAAGAAAGAAAAGAAAAGAAAAGAAAAGAAAAAAGTGATGGAGGAAATTGTTTTCAATGTTACAAACTATCCATGTTTATAATTCCTCATAAAATTCCAAGAAAGGGGTCTGTTTATACGTGATATATACAAAGGTAGAAATTGCTGAATGGAGTGATTGGTTTTACATGTCGTATATATTTGAGCTTGAGTTGATTCATTCTTGCTCCGCTAGTTTCGATGACTTTTGAGCTACATTCCCAAATATTTCCCATCTTGATCCTAAACCCCATTACAACCCTTGAAAAGTCCTTATGATTCGTGTTATGCATGTGATCCCAATGGTGGAGAATGAGAAGATATACAAGCCTATGGTAGATCATTTCCATTGGAATGAATTTGAGCGAAACGCATACCATTCAAACACATAAGAGTCGAGTGTTTATTTCTGTGAGGGTCTACATATTTAGTTTTCTCCATCTTCAAGTGAAAATACTTACTAAGTAATTTTAAGTTGTTTAAGAATGTTTGTTCATGATATGTCATGAATTTTGAAGAGCTTGGTTGTTCTTTGCTGATGGTGTTGCAACCTTGGTGTTTTTGGGAAAGTGAATTTGAGTTTTGCCTGAGGACGAGCAAAAGTTAAGTGTGGGAGAATTTGATAAGAATGCAAAATGTCATATTTTTCTACCTTAATGTTTAGTCTTTTATATTTATTTGGTGCCTAAATGTACTCATTATTCTTATATTTTGATTTATGATGCAGATGGAGGCATTAAGTGCAAAACATAGTTAATTGGGTGATTCTGGACAACTTTGACATCGCTTTGGAATCTGGTCATAACTCTCTCACCTGAGCTCAGATTGATATGATTCAAGATGCTTGGAATGCCAAGACAAAGCTCTACAACTTTCATGTCTTGAGTTTTGAGAGATACGGGCTACATCAAGGTCAAAATTGGGCTTGAAGTTGTTGCACCTGCGTTGTTGACGTTCTGGAATGTTCCTTTGCCTGAAATTCTATACGCATATCTGATACAGTTTATTTTTGGAAGTTTCTAGATCTGCTGCACAAAATTTCTAGCTGAAAAACACCACTTTCCTAGTTATATAAGGACTTTGTTTTATTTTTAATATTTTTCCTTAATTTTAGTCAGATTTGGATATTATTATTTAGAATATTTTTAAGAGATTTTGTAGACTTGGGAAATGGGAAATTAACGTGTAAAAGGGGGATGAGAAATTAGATTGGACACACACGCCTCTCTCTCCCCTCTTCTCTAATTTTCTCCTTTGAGTTTTTTGTCATGGCCCTGTGTAGCTAAAACTTTTATACTTGGTTGAAAGAAACTGAAGCCTTGGAATCAATAAAACTGTGAGATCTAATTTATTTTTATTGTTCAATTTATGCTTTGAATATCGGATGTTCTTCTGTGCCTATTTTCATGATTGTCTAGTTTAATTACTAGGAGGCCTACTAGTTTATTATTCATTGCAATCTACTGCTAAGTTAGATATCAAATCTGTAATTGTTTGATCTCTCTAATTTGTGAAGCAACCAAGATTTAATGATTTGCTGCGTCAAAAATTATTAGATCTTTGGAAAAACACTTGATTAAATTAAATAAAACCGCTTGTGCTTATGTTGTTTAGTTTCATCGATCTCTCTAATTCTTAAGACTGCTATTAGATTAAAACTTTAGTGCTTGTCTTGGGTTGTTTAGTAGTTAGAGTTAATTAGATCGCTTGTTCTAATTAACTGCGACTAAGGAGAGATAGGAAAATAGCTCCAACAGTGAATATTCAAAGTGTGAATTGATATTTACTTACATCAATGATCAGTTGTAAAATTCCGATGGTGGATGTTGACTTGGACCAAGGTTTGTTCTCTTGATTGATTTCAATACTTTAATTTGAATTGTTCCTTAGTTGTTTTCTTTCTTAAAATTGTTTTCATTATACTCAAACCTCTCCCCTCCTTGTTCACGTAGCATAAAACTAAGCTAGATAGTCTTTATGGGAATGATCCTTACTCGCATTATTACATATATTTTTAGGAGTATAGGTTTTATTTTTGGTTGCCTGCGACAGCACACCACTGACCTTCAATGGGTGAGTGGTTGCTTGGAAGGCTTGAAAAGAAAAAGACACAAGATCAAAGGTGACTGGGGTGAACCTTCCAAGAACCCTCCGATACTTAAGTTAATTTTTCTCTCTAGAACTCAAGAATTCCAACTTTAGGAGTAGTGGAAACTTACTTTTATTTGATGTGGATGAATCCTTATATAGTGAGCTTTGGAGTGGTTACTTATTTAGTAACTTCCTTAACGTGTATGGAAGTTATAATGTTCAGACTTAACTTCCACAACTGCTGTAGAAGTTGGAAGGTTCAATCTTATCTTCTACAACTGCCATTAGAAGTTAAGAAATTAGTGGAAAGTTATAGCAATGAACAAGGATTTTGCTCATACTTCTAAATAGTCGAACGTGGTTCGAATCATAAGCTTTTGTATGTAAATTCATTCTAAAAATTTTCTAATTTTGAGAGAACGTCCAACAGTTTCCCTGATGGACGACCTTCATACCCATGGATGACCTACCCATGGTGGATGGCCTTCCTATGTTGGGTTAACCTTCTTGGTCCTGGACAGCTCTATGGACGAACTAGAGATGGTTCGACTTTTAGTTCACCATCAATAATTAAATTCATTGTTTTAAAATTTTAATTATTAAAGTGTATTTAAAAATATTATGTGTGAATTTTACTTAGTATTTTTTTTTCTTTTTTCAATAGGTTATGGAAAGATTTGCCATTACAAGTGTTTTGGTACTTGATAAATTTTACATTTTTATTCTAAATTTATCAGTTTTTTTTACTAACTATTGTTAACTTCATTACTAATATAAACTGTCATTGTTGATTAAAATGCCTTATTGTAGTCAACCTATATTAAAATGACTTTTTGTGTTAAAAAGTTCCATATAAACTAATAAATTTTTAATGTAGATTTAAGGTTATCCAGATAGTAACCTTCTTGAAATGTTTAATAAGAAAATCCAACATGCGCCTATATATATATATATACATGTAATGTCGAGGCCTTCCAAAAAGAAAAAAGAAATTAACAAAGATTTATATTCAATGTATTACCAAGGTCTAATAAAAAAAAAAGTAATGGTGAACCAATAATTGGACCATCTCGAATTACCAAGGTCTAATAAAAAAAAAAAGTAATGGTGAACCAATAATTGGACCATCTCGAATTCGTCCATAGTGTCGTCCAAGTTCAAGAAGGTTATCCTGATATAAGAAGGTCGTCCGAGGGTAAGAAGGTCGTCTATCATGAAAGCACCCAGACGACCTCTCAACACTTAGAAATTTTCAGAATGGATTTATGTTCAAAAGCTTATAATTTGGGCCACGTTCTACTATTTTGCAGTATGAGCAAAACCCTTGTTCATCACTATAACTTCTTACTAAGTTCTTAATTTCTAGTGGCAGTTGTAGAAGATAAGATTTAACCTTCTAACTTTTATAACAGTTGTAGAAGTTAAGCCTGAACCTTCTAACTTCCATACACGTCAAGGAAGTTACTAAATAACTAACCACTCTAGAGCTCACTATATAAGGACTTATCCACTACTCTTAAGTTGGAATTCTTGAGTTCTAAAGGGAAAACTAACTTAAGCATCGGAGGGTTCTTGGCCGGTTCACCCCAGTCACCTTTGATCTTGTGTTTCTTTCTTTTCAAGCCTTCCAAGCAACCACTAATCCATTGAAGCTCGGAGCATACTCGAAGCATACAGCTTACTGATTTTCTATGTATTATCAAAATGTATTACCAAGGTTTTTAAATCATAATCGATTTAGTAATTAATTATGATTAAAGTATGACTATATATATATATAGTATTTTTGTTGAGAATCAAAATACGAAAATTTTTATAACATGGTAAAATTAAGTAAAGAAAAAACATTTAAACATCCTTAAAATATATTTTTACAAATTTTTGATGCGTCAAGTAAAAGATAATAAGAAAAATAACATGGTACTAAATAAATTTTATATCATACCCCACGAATCACACCCTTCTTTTCTTCTTCTTTTATTTTATTTTATTTTATTTTTTAATTTTTTATCCCTCACCCTTTCGTTTTACTTCAAGACTTCAAACATCATAGCGCATGTGGGGCTATGATTACCACAATACCACATGAAAAAACAGATTTGGTTTCTTTTACTTTTGTTTTTGGCAAATTTTTTTTTTTTTTTTTTTTTTTTTTTTGTGTGTGTGTGGAGAAAAGACGATAAGCAAAAATACATTTTGATACCTCTTAATTTGTGTTTGCTGTCTAGTCCCCAAGTTCAAAATGGTCAATTTACACCATTGAGTATGAGTGCAGACCCAATACATACACACTATTGTTGATGAAAAATTCCTCCAATATAAAAGTGAAAAAACAAAATAATTACTCTTATATACAGACAACGGCGATAACAAAATTGTATGAACCTCCAACCCCCTTACTAAATAGGAATTTTCGAAGAGTGTTTATTTTTTGGAACTTGAAAGATTTAACTTTGTCCTACAAATTCCTTTAAAAAATTGTCTCCTTCCATTTTTTTTGACATTAAAATTTTCTAAAATGTATCATTGTTCAAAAAGTTTTTTCTTGAAAAATATCTCATTTTCTTATGTTTAATAGCAATTTTTATCTCATAAAAAAAATTGCAACTTTAAAATGAGTTGGAAACTATTTTTTGACTTTACTTTTTCAGCTTAAGGTAAAATTAAGTCGGTTTTTAGAAAATATTATGGGAAACAATTTTATCTCATGTCAAGCTATATAAGGAAAGTTAAGAGATAATTTTAATTTAAACCATTTTTTTATGATATTACTACATGGAAAAATGCAAAAAAATTATCTTCAGATCAAGTTTTCCATTAAAACAAACGAAAATTAACAAAAAGTTAAATATTCGCCTCCAAATTGGTTTGGAAGAATATCATCTATCCTATTATGTGTGAATTTATAAATTCATCTACATCCCTTATTGTAATTATCGAATTAAAAAAAAAAATCTATATGTATTTTTTTTAAATAAATCACATAACTCATTAAATAGGTTGTGGGGTCGAAGAATTTGACAACCGCGGCCCGCTTTATACTAAGCCCAAGGCCCATGCCGAGGAGGGAGAAATGTCCGAGGACAAAAGAAACAAGTCCAAAGTGCCATGAAACATCGCTAAGGACAATCTTGTCCTCGGCCAGCCAAGATCACTGAAGGGAAGAGCGGCATGCCATCAAGGGTAGTCTCCCAGAGCATCCCAAGGAAAATGACAGGTACAATGGGCCAACCATAGGAGCACGGTGGAGAAGCAATTCAGGGAGAACTTGTCACCTCCGCATTAAAAGCCCACAACTAACGTCCTGGCCGCATTAATAAGGAAATGACCCCTGAACAGTGCGGCCTTGATTGCTGCAACTCACAGGAGGTTTAGGAAGGTGGCTGATGGGATAAACACTCGAGTAGTGATCTGCATGATCAACAAATGGAGGGCCAAGATCAACTGGAAAAGGGGTATATAATATAAGAAGTCCTCCAGAAGAGGGGATCGCAACTTGTATTGTCCTCAAAACCCTTGTAACTAGACACTGAAGAAATGATAAGAACAATAAGCCCTTTAGAGGAGGGCCGAGGACAAAATTTTACACTTTAATCCACATACTTGTTATTCAACTCGTTTATAGTCATGTCTAGTTGTTGTATCCTCACTAAGGTCTAGTTCTTCAACCAATTCTCTATAAATTTATTGTATTGGGCTAGTTGAGTCTGAGTCCACTCATCCAATAGAAGAAGTGCTCAAATCCAGTCCCTACAATTGGCGTCGTCTGTGGGAAGAACTTGCGTGTTAGTAAGGGCAACAATTAAGCATGGTAGGATCAGGCCTTCATCAAACAGGCCCCCATCAGCTTGAACCGGCCAAATCCCAACAATAGAGTAACTTTCCTAACCCTTAGTATGATCGAAATAAAGGGAATGAAGGGCTTCGAGAAGGAAGTGTGCATACCACCCAAACCAGTAGAAGCCACTTTCGTGTGGGTAGTCACTTGCTCTAAAGACAAAATGACAACCGGCCCATGCAATCAAAAGACGTTAGGAGTCACGTATCTCAGAGACAAAATGATAAGTAGGCCATGCAGCAAGAGATAGACGACTTGAAGAGAAAGCTGCGCCATGCACAATGAAAGCGGCCTCATTCTAGCCCTAACATGCCCTCTGATGATGAAAGCGATGATGACTATAGGCAAAGGTTGAAAAATTCTCCAAGCGAGACGTTCTCTCACGAAGAAGAGTACTACCGGAGGCGTGAACGTAAAAACCCATCCCCTAGGGGCCTGAGGAACGATGGCATGAGTAGGGCACTAGATCAACTCTCTAAGTCACCTTTCACACACCACATAGAAGGGGCTACAATTCCTCGACGATTCCAGCAGCCAACGTTCACCATTTATAACGGCAAAACAGACCCTGTGGAGCATATGAGCCAATTTAACCAATGGATGGCTATCCATTCTAAAAACGAGGCGCTGATGTGCAAGGTTTTCCCATCTAGCTTGGGACCATTGGCGATGAGGTGGTTCAATGGCTTAAATATGAACTCCATAGATTTGTATAGGCATCTGATCCAAGCCTTTGGCTCCCGTTTTGTTACAAACAGCAGGGATCCCCAACCCTTGAGCACGTTACTGTCTTTATCTATGCATTATGGAGAAACTTTCAAGGCCTACTTGAACAGATATTGGGAGTTGTATAATGAAATCGACGGCAATTTTGATGATGTTGCCATCAGCATCTTCAAAAATAGTCTCCCAGCTGAGCATGGCTTGAGGAAGTCTTTGACTGGCAAGCCTGCCACCGGTGTGCGCCAACTGATGGATCATATCGATAAGTATAAACGAGTAGAAAAAGGCCAGCTGCAAGGCAAGGGAAAAGAGAAGGTTATCCCTCAAGATAAGAGGGATTTCAAGTCAGACCGATATAACAGCAATCGCCTGAGGAGAGATTTCGTAGGGCAATCTGAAGCAACCAACACACAGACTGTCAATGTTGTATTCCGAGAACCAACATCGGGTGTTGGAGAAAATCAAGAATGAGCCATACTTTAAATGGCCGAGTAAGATGGCAGGAGAATCCACGAGGCACAATCAGAACTTTAATTGCCAATACCATCAAGACCACGGACATACCATGGAGAGCTGTAGGAACCTCTGGAACTATCTGGACCAGCTAGTTCGAGAAGGAAAGTTGAAGCACCTTCTGTATTATTACAGCGGTCATCAAGGCCAAGCCTATCAGGAGCCTCAAAGAAATACTGCCCTAGGGCCACCTGTAGGGACAATCAATGTAAACTTGGCCGTTCTAGGAAGAACAGGCTCGAGCCCTTCACGAGTGTTATCTATGGCTCAGCTGCCTGTCGAGGAGTCCCAACTAGAGCTAAAGAGGGCTAGAATGAAGTTTCACCTAATCTTGATTTTTTCAGAAGAAGACAAGACTGGAACCATCCAGCCCTATGACAATGCACTAGTGATCACTCTCAGAATCGAGGATTACGATGTGAAAAGAGTGATGGTGGATGATGGCAGTGGGTCCGAGGTTATGTACCCCGACCTTTACAAGGGGCTAAGTTTAAAACCATAAAATTTGATGCCCTATAGCTCTCCTTTGATGAGCTTTGACAGGAAGCTTGTTATTCTAAATGGCATGATTAGGCTGCCCATCTAGACTGGTCCAGAGATAATGGAGGTGAAATCTATTGTAGTGGACACCTACTCTCCATATACAGCCATCGTCGGTAGGCCCTGGCTCCATACCTTAGGGGCTGTTGCCTTCTCCTTACATTAGAAGGTGAAATTCCCGTCAGGGGATTAGGTCCTTGAAATTTGTGGTTGCCAATTCACGGCAAGGTAGTATATGGCGGCTGCCATTTCACATCAACTCAATGCAGAGTCCTAGCCCTCTGTTGAAAAAAGCTTATAGCAATCAAAGGCCCTAGCGTTGCCTCCTGATACAGCTGCCGAGGAGGCAAAATGTGAAGATCTAGAGAAGGTGGTCATTAGTGGTGACCCAGAGAAGTTCTTTCCAGTCGGAACTCAGCTACCTCTTTAGGAGAAGAAGGAGTTGATTGAGGTTCTCAAAAGAAATATTGACGTATTTGCATGGGATGCCTGTGATGCTCTAGGGATTGATCTAGCCTTCATCTGTCACCATCTCAATGTTAACCCTTCCATCACTCCCAAGAAGCAACCATCCCGGCACCCATCAAGAGAACACGCCAATGCAATTAGGGATGAAGTGAAGAAGCTTAAGCACACAGGGGCTATCAAAGAGGGTTTTTATCCTGAATGGTTGGTGGTGGTCAAGAAGAAAAGTGAAAAATGGCGGGTTTGTGTAGACTTCACGAACCTAAATAAGGCATGCCCGAAAGACCCGTTCCCTATGCCTCGGATAAACCAGCTAGTGGATGCAACTGCGGGCCATCCTTGGATGAGCTTCCTAGATGTCTTTCAAGGCTATCATCAAATACCACTAGCCTTAGAGAATCAAGAGAAAACAACCTTTGTAACACCTATTGGGAACTACCACTACAAGGTAATATCGTTCAGCTTGAAGAACGCGGAGTCCACTTATCAAAGGATAATGATGAGGATGTTCGAGCCACAGTTAAGCAAGAGCATCGAAATCTATGTTGATGATATGGTGGTGAAGAGTAAGGTGGTATCTGAGCATTTAGGAGAGCTCGGCAGCACCTTTGATGTCTTGAGGAAGCACAAGCTGCGCCTAAATGCTTCTAAATGCTCATTTGGCATGGGATTAGGCAAGTTTTTAGGCTACATGGTTACTCATGGGGGAATTGAGGTTAACCCTGATCAGATTAAGGCTATTAATGATTTAAGACCACCGCAAAATGCCAAGGAGGTCCAAAAGCTTACTGGGATGATCGCAGCCTTGAACTGATTCATTTCTAGGTCGGCGGATAGGTGCAGACCATTCTATCTCTTAGTCAACAAGTGGAAAGGATTAGAGTGGTCTGAGGATTGTATTGTGGCCTTCCAACAACTCAAGGAGTACCTATCCCGACTACCCATCATATCTAGTCTTAAGGCCGATAAGGTCCTATATGCATATATTTCTGTGGCCCCTCATGCTGTGAGTCTGGTGCTAATACGAGATGACAATGACCTTCAAAAGCTAGTCTATTACATGAGCAAGTCACTACACAAAGCTAAGGTCCGATACTTACCCTTAGAGAAAGCCATATTAGCTGTAGTCCATGCCACGAGAAAGCTTCCCCATTATTTCCAGGCCCACACGGTGGTTGTACTAACCTAACTACCCTTGAAGTCTATACTTCGAACTGTTGATTACACTAGAAGGATTGCCATATGGAACACAATTCTTGGAGCTTTTGACATCAAATACATGCCGCGGACCTCTATAAAGGGTCATGCCCTGGCTGACTTGGTAGCCGAATTTGCTGAACCACTTGTAGAAACAGTGGCAGAGAAGCGAAACATGGATGGAAAATTCGTTGGGGTAATCTTTACACCAGGACCTCCATGTTGGAAGGTGTACGTTGATGGCGCGACAAATCAAAGAGGGTCCGGAGTGGGGTTAGTCCTAGTATCTCTTGAGAAAACTACATAGAAAAATCCTTGAGGCTTAGGTTCTCGGCCACGAATAACGAAACCAAGTATGAGGCATTGTTACAGGGAATGGCCATGGTGCAGAAAATAGGAGGAAAAGTAGTTCAGATGTTCTCGGACTTGAGATTGGTAGTGGGCCAGATAAAGGAAAAGTTGAAAGCCAGAGATGCGAGGATGCAAGAGTACTTAAGCCAGGTCAAACGGTTGCAGTCAGGCTTCAATCTTTTTAGCTTGTCACACGTCTCCAGGAGTGGAAACACCCATGCGGATTCATTGGCCACGCTTGCTACTTCCTCGACAAGGGGTTTGCCTCGGGTTATTCTTCTCGAACACCTGGATAGGACAAATGAGGTCACAGAAGGCATGGCCTGCGTCCATCAGGTTAGAGTAGGTCCTAGTTGGATGGACCCTATGGTGAGATTCCTCAAAGATGATATTTTACCCAAGGAAAAGTCAAAGGCTGAGAAAACATGAAGAAAAGCTCCTCGGTTCTAGTTGTCCGATGACCACAAATTGTATAAACGCTCCCATTCTGGGCCATATTTATTGTGTATTTACCTTGAAGCGTCAGAACTATTGTTTGAAGAACTACACGAAGGGATCTATGAGAGTCACATAAGAGGAAGATCTTTGTTGCACCGAGCCATTATCCAGGGATATTGGTGGCCGGGGATGCAAAAGGAAGCTCTAGAATATGTTAAGAAATCTGACTAGTGCCAAAGGTTTGCCCCAAATATTCATCAGTCAGGAGGGGTCCTCAACCCTTTGTCCAGTCCATGGCCATTTTCCCAATAGGGCCTGAACATTGTAGGCCATTTCCCCAAGGCAGCAAGAAATAAGAGATATCTATTGGTCGACACAAATTATTTTACCAAATGGGTCGAAGCTGAGCCATTGGCCAACATCAGAGATGTGGATGCTCAGAAATTCATCTAGAGGAACATTGTTACATGATTCGGGGCCCCTCACACCCTCATTTTAGATAATGGACTCCAATTTGACAGCAAAGCCTTTAGAAGATACTGTTGTGAACTGGGGATCACAAATAGGTACTCAACTCTAGCTTATCCTCAGGGAAATGGGCAGGCCAAGGCTGTCAACAAGGTTATAGTCAATGGGCTTAAGAAGAGACTGGATGATGCCAAGGGAAGATGGGTAGAAGAGCTACCACACGTCCTATGGACTTATCGAACTACATTACGACGGTTAACAGGGGAAACACCTTTTGCCATGACCTACGGTGCCGAGGCTATCATCCCCCTAGAGGTAAACTTCCCAACGCTGAGGATAAGCTCCTACACTCCAAGCACTAATGATGAACTACAAGGTAAGAGCCTAAATCTGATCGATGAATGAAGAGAAAAGGCAATGATCTAGTTGGCCTATTACCACCAGAAGCTCAAGTAAGGATATGATGTCAATGTGAAGTTGAGACCACTAGCACCAGGGGACTTAGTGCTGAGGAAAGTTGTGAGCACTGCCAAGAACCCATCCTTTGGAAAGCTGGGACCTAATTGGGAAGGACCATACCAAATTACTTCAGTAGCAGGGATATGTGTATACTACTTAGAAGACTTGGATGAAAAAGCTGTACCTCATCTATGGAATGTAAATAACTTGAGAATGTATTATTATTAATAAAAGTGTTTCTCTATTTCAAATCTTGAGTCTATTATGATTATATGTCTTGTATTTTGGTAACGATTTAAGTACCAGACTGAACCAAGGTCTTGCAAAGTCCTCAGACTCAAACCTATAGGGAAACTAGTTACTTCAAGGAATGTCTAAGTGCTAGACAGAACCAAGGTCTTGCAAGGTCCTCGGACTCAAATCTATAGGGAAACTAGTTATTTCAAGAAATGTCTAAGTGCTAGACAGAACCAAAGTCTTGCATGGTCCTCAGACTCAAACCTATGGAGAAACTAGTTACTTCAAGGAATGTCTAAGTACTAGACAGAACCAAGGTCTTGCATGGCACTCGGACTCAAACCTATGGGGAAACTAGTTACTTCAAGAAATGTTTAAGTGCTAGACAGAACCAATGTCTTGCATGGTCCTTGTACTCAAACCTATGGGGAAACTAGTTACTTCAAGAAATGTCTAAGTGTTAGACAGAACCAAGGTCTTACATGGTCTTGGAACTCAAACCTATGTGGAAACTAGTTACTTCAAGGAATGTCTAAGTACTAGACAGAACCAAGGTCTTGCATGGTCCTCGGACTCAAACCTATGGGAAAACTAGTTACTTCAAAAAATGTCTAAATGCTAGACAAAACCAAGGTCTTGCATGGTCCTCTGACTCAAACCTATGGGGAAACTAGTTACTTCAAGCAATGTCTAAGTACTAGACAGAACCAAGGTCTTGCATGGTCTTAAGACTCAAACCTATGGAGAAACTAGTTACTTTAAGAAATGTCTAAGTGCTAGACAGAACCAAGATCTTATATAGTCCTCGGACTCAAACCTATAGGGAAACTAGTTACTTCAAGAAAAATCTAAGTACTAGACAGAACCAAGGTGTTGCATGTTCCACGGACTCAAACCTATATGGAAACTAGTTACTTTAAGAAAAATCTAAATACTAGACAGAACCAAGGTGTTGCATGGTCCTCGAACTCAAACCTATGGGGAAACTAGTTACTTTAAGAAATGTCTAAATGCTAGACAGAACCAATGTCTTGCATGGTCCTCGTACTCAAACCTATAAGGAAACTAGTTACTTCAAGAAATGTCTAAATATTAGACAGAACCAAGATCTTGCATGGTCCTCAAACTCAAATCTATGCGGAAACTAGTTACTTCAAGGAATGTCTAAGTACTAGATAGAATCAAGGTCTTGCATGGTCCTCGAACTTAAACCTTTGGGGAAACTAATTACTTCAACAAATGTCTAAGTACTAGACAAAACTAGTCCTCAGACTCAAACTTATGGGGAAACTAGTTACTTCAAGGAATGTCTAAGTACTAGACAGAACCAAGGTCTTGCATAGTCCTCGAACTCAAACCTATGGAGAAACTAGTTACTTCAAGAAATGTCTAAGTGCTAGACAAAACTAAGGTCTTGCATGGTCCTTGAACTCAAACCTATAGGAAAACTAGTTACTTCAAGAAAAATCTAAGTACTAAACAGAACTAAGGTGTTGCATGGTCTACGGATTCAAACCTATAGGGAAACTAGTTACTTCAAGAAAAATCTAAGTACTAGATAGAACTAAGGTGTTGCATGGTCCTCGGACTCAAACCTATGGGGAAACTAGTTACTTCAAGAAATGTCTAAGTGCTAGACAGAACTAAGGTCTTGCATGGTCCTTGAACTCAAACCTATAGGGAAACTAGTTACTTCAAGAAAAATTTAAGTACTAAACAGAACTAAGGTGTTGCATGGTCTACGGACTCAAACCTATAAGGAAACTAGTTACTTCAAGAAAAATCTAAGTACTAGATAGAACTAAGGTGTTGCATGGTCCTCGGACTCAAACCTATGGGGAAATTAGTTACTTTAAGAAAGATCTAAGTACTAGACAAAACCGAGGTCTTGCATGGTCCTCGGACTCAAGTCTACGGGGAAACTAGTTACTTCATGAAGAATCTAAGTGTTAGACAGAACCAAGGTCTTTCATGATCCTCGGACTCAAACTTATGGAGAAACTAACTACTTTTAACAAAGGCCTGAGCGTAAAACAGATTCTAGGTGTTATGTGGCTCCTTAGACCACAACCTTTGAGGAAACTAATGAGCTTGAGCATTCGTCTGGGTTACAAATACAGCCAAAAGGGAGTCTGGCGCCTCGGACCACTTGCCCTGTCCATATTCGATAAAGGTGTAAACAAACACAAGTCTATGAGTATCACTTAAAGCATTTCAGTTTACGCCTGGGTCACTTCACCTAAGGTGTCACTTAAAGCCTCAATTGCTTTTCCTTTAAAATCAACGCTGCAATATTTCCTTGAGGTCAGTAAGTTCATGAAAAATGTGTGCTTGCGCATCCTACCATAAGGCCTGCGTTATAAACATAAATTCTTTTGTGGCTCACTTAACGGAAGACAAGTTTCGTTATTAAAGTTATTCAATTATCAGTTTAAGTTTGAATTAAAATTTTCATGGTGGATTTAACATCCTTAATTGTTCGATTAATAAAGGATGGAGCACACTACTAAGGACAGTCAAGTGTTAGTAAAAGCGTGAAAACGTAATGAATAATAAGGTGTTATGATTAAAAGAAATGAGCACATTTCATTACAAAAAGGGCTTGTTTCATTACGAAAGTTCAAGTACACTTAAAAAGAAATGAAGAAAAGAAAACAACAACCAAGGCAATACGAACAAATAAAGGTAGCCTATTTCTTCAACTTTACGACCAATTTGTCCGTAGAGGGTTGTTGAGAAGCTGTGTCAGAAGCTAGAGGATCCTAGCTCGGGGGAAACAGCCTGAAAAGGCTCAACCAGGAAAGCTGACTCCTTGGCTTGAAGGGCTTGAGCATCGGTTGTAGGCTTTGTGGTTTTCTGGGGCGCTTTAGGGTTCAGGCCTTCACTTGTTTCTTTCACCCCAGAGAACTCACCCTCCTCAGCTAGCTCATTAGAAGTGGTGAAAACCAGAGCAACCCCAGGTTGAGCGGTCTCAACCTCCTCAGAAGCAACTTCAGCCTTAAAGCCAGAGGGGGCAGACTCTCGGATGGCAGGGGGAAATATACACTCTCCACTTTCCACAGATCTGATGAAGTCTCAAAACCATCTTGTTTGAGGGTTTCATTCCAAGACTAGGAACAGTAGAGCCTGTATACCCCGGGTACTTGAGCCTTGAGAATGGCCTCGGTCTTGGCCACTCCCAAGGCAAAAGCTTCCTCTTCGGCCTTCTCTTTAGAGGTCTCGGCCTCTGTCCTAGCGAACTCAGCCTCTACTTTAGCCCTCAAGGCTTCATCCCTGGCCCACTCCATAACAATTTTGGCCCTCTCTGCCTCGGCCAATTTCTGCTTTCGATCAGGGATGTGCTTTTTGGCAATCTTTAGCTGATCCTCAGCTTTGAGCAAGCATCTTGTCTATTCCTCAGCCTGTTTTTGGGCTCCAGCCAGGCCTGATACAGCGCTATCCCTGACCCTTGTCATCTCCTTTAAATCCTCCCTTACTTTGTGGGGATTAGTCTTGGAGTTCTTAAAGGTTTGTGTGGCGTCCAAGTGCTTGTCATGCTCGAGGTCTAGGGCCCTGCTTTGGTCATTGGCAGCCTCTTCCAACCTATAGGTGGCCTGGATAGCCTACCAATTGAAACAAGTACACGATAAGTTGGAAACCAAAGAATAAAATTCAACGGAGTCACAAGTGTTGGAAGTCTTACCATGCCCAAGTACCTCTTAACGCTGAGGAAGACTTCTTGCCTCCTCAAATTCCCCAACTCAGCCATATCGACAGGAAGTAGCAGGGACCTCTCTAGAGCATTGGCCATGTAAGCGCCTTCGCCCCCTCGGAAGTCCCTAAGGGAGGCGTCATCCATCAGGGGAGCCCCGTGAAGCATCGGCGCAGGGAGCCAAGCCTAGGGTTCAGGCTGAGCATCAACTTTTTTTATCAAGGCCTCTGTGCCCCATCTTCTACCGTTTTGAGGCTCACCGAGTTTCATCCCCTTCCTAAGAGGAACGAGATGTATCAACTTCCATGTGTCTTTTGCCTTTAGGATCCTTCTTATGTTTGAGATCAGTAGGCTCGGGCCTTGGCGGCAAATTTGGCTGAGGAGGAGGAGGTGGAAGCTTGGACTGGGTGAAGATGACCTGGTTTGAATAGGCTGAAGCTTGGGTGGCGGAGGAGAGAGCTTGGATTGTGACCTCCCCGGCGTGTCCTTCCTCGATTGGCCTTCAATCAGGTCGAGAAAATTGGTTTGAGGTTTTCTCTTAAAACCCATCTCAAACTGAGAAGAAGTCCGTATTGATGATAGATCCGCGTTAGTCAAATTGGGGTCACCCAAGTCACCAAAGGGATCCTCGGATGGATTGACTTGGTCGAAAACACTAAATTCGTCCTCGGACGGACCAAAATCAACAATCTCTTCTTCCCTTTCTACTCTCTCCCCCTCGACCTCTATGGCTTGATGGGATGAAGAAGGGCCCGCTAATGGAACACTTTTTGGGATAGGAGATCCTTCAGGAATCAAGAACTCGTGTTTTGCTACGGTGATTCTATGAAGCCGAGGATCTTTGGCTCTGATCATGTACTTCGGAGCCGAGAAGGATTTCTAGATGGGATCGTACCCGAGGATCTTGTGTGTGGCTCTAACTTGGTTGTCAACTTCGTTCACAAAGACCTCCGCCCTAAGGATGGTTTCCAAACCTTCCAGGTTGACCAGGTGAAGGTGTCGTTCAAAGACGTGTGGATCTACAAAAAAGAAAGCACATTCATGTCAGCAACCGAACGGTACAAATTGTGATAACACAAAAGATCAACCTTCTCCTACTCCAAATAACCTACCTGGTACTCCCTCCTCTGTCGGCCAATGAAGGCCATCATGCCACTCCTCTTGGACACGATGAGAAAGTCCTTATTTAACCCCTTACAGGACTCGGGGAGGCATTGAATAAGCCGAACCTTATCGTCACTTGTCTTCATGTAATAAGATTTACCCTTTAAGTGTTGGAGGTTATAGCACCAGTTTACATCATGATGGGTTAATCTTAGCCCCATCTTCTCATTTAGGGTGACCACACAACCCAGAATCCTAAACACGTTGGTGGCGCACTAGGTTGGAGCTAACTGAAAGTGCCTAAGATAATCCCTCATCACCGTCCCCATAGGGATTCTCATACTACCTTCTAAAAAGACGATTATGGGAATCACTACTTCCCCCTTTTACCTCCTAAAGTGCCAATCCCCTTCTTCACAGTATCTTAAACTTACATTACGGGGTATCTTATAATCGGCCATGAACTTCTCCATTGCCTCTTCAAACTCGACTAACTTTTTAAACCTACCCATCCCTAGGAACGGCTAAAAGACTCAGGAAAAAAGAAAAGAAAGAGAGAAAACGTGAATTAGAGGGAGAAGAAAACTTACAAAAATGAGGAAAAGCTACTCAAACAGGCTTTTTATGCTGAAAAGAAATGTGAATTTGGTGGGAGACTTGACCGAATTCAGGATATATGCGCGAGAACTCTTAAGTGCAAAAGTAAATAGGCAAATCGGTTCAGATGAGTATTTATACCCCCAATTAAAAGGACCATGCGGGTTTCCCGCCCATAAAGGCAAAAAAATCCCCACTGTTAGATTACCATAACATCATTGAATGTGGGGAGCACAAAGCTGTTAGAATTTAATGAGAGCGCGCTCCGTATACCGAAGCGCCAGAAACGTGCCTTGGACAAGTGAAGAGACTCTAGCATTGACAGAGGACAAGACTTGGCAAGTCATGACAAAGGCCCGAGGACATCAAAATCCTCCTCTCCGCCCGAGGAGCTAGATAGCAGGATTTTGAGGGGTTATTGTAGGGTCGAAGAATTTGACAACTGTGGCCCACTTTATACTAAGCCCAAGGCCCACGTCGAGGAGGGAGAAATGTCCGAGGACGAAAGAAAGAAGTCCAAGGTGCCATGAAACATCACCGAGGACAATCCTGTCCTCAACCAGCCAAGATCACAGAAGGGAAGAGCGACATGCCATCAAGGGCAGTCTCCCAGAGCATCCTAAGGAAAAGGACAAGTACAATGGGCCAACCATAAGAGCATGATAGAGGAGTAATTCAGGGAGAAAATGTCACCTTTGCATTAAATGCTCACAGCTAACGTCTTGGCCGCATTAATAAGGAAATGACTCCTGAACAGTGCCGTCTTGATTGCTGCAACTCACAGGAGGTTTAAGAAGGTGGCTAATGGGACAAACACTCGAGTAGTGACCTACATAATCAACAAATGGAGGGCCAAGATCAACTGAAAATGGGTATATAATGTGAGAAGTCTTCTAGAAGAGGGGATCGGAAGTTAGAAACAAAAAACACAACAACAACTTGTATTGTCCTCAAAACCCTTGTAACCAGACATTGAAGAAATAATAAGAACAATAAGCCCCTTAGAGGAGGGCCAAGGACAAAATTTTACACTTTAATCCACATACTTGTTATTCAACCCGTTCATAGTCATGTCTAGTTGTTGTATCCTCACTAAAGCCTAGTTCTTCAATCTATTCTTTATAAATTTATTGTATTGAGCTAGTTGGGTCTGAGTCCACTTATCCAATAGAAGAAGTGCTCAAATCTAGTCCCTACATAGGTCATTAACTAAAATTACACAAGAATGATTTAAAAAAAAAAAAAAAAAACTAACACTTTAATTTGTTGAATTGGTCAACTGTAAGCCTGTATGTGATGGATTCATATAAAAATGAAGAGCAACGCTATATCCATAATATTTTCATAATAAATTTTATGTGGTAGATTATTACTGATATACTAAAAAAAGTAATTTAAATGGTATATTCAAATTAGAATAATAACAACAACTTGCTATATTTAATTTTTTACCCAAAAAAAAAAAAAAACTTGTGTACATAATCCTTCTAAAAAAAAGTAATGAACAAAAAAGTCATCCATTTCAGTTAGTAGTGAAATTTGGCGTGTTTCTAATTTACGGGTAAAAAATAAAATAAAAATCCGGTCATTAAAAAAAAAAAAAACGCAAGGAATAAGAAGACAGGAAAAAAAAAAGGTAACCATACAAATCTGTCAGTGTAAAAAAAACGGTCAAAATCTGACTCTTACATAAGATTTTCAGACCAAGCAAACGCATCTGACTCAGACTCAATAACCATTCGTCGAACTCTTTCTTTCTCTGCACAACCAGTTCTTAGTTTCATCAGTCTGACAATTAAACTTCTCAGGTTAGAGATCGTATGGTTCATCCAATTTATTTTGCATTTATGATTTATGTGTTGCATTGGACGATGTTAAATCTTTGCTTGTCTTAAGTTTGTTGGATTAATCACTTGGTTTGACCCACTTCATTTTTCATGGTCTAATTGAAAATTGACGTGAAAATTCGACACGCATATATGTATGTATGTGTTAGTGTTTGTGGGTATTTGTGTTCTGAAAGTATGCATTTTTGTACATGTGTGTATGGTGATTTGGTGAGTTGTCATGAAGCTTCTGTGATGCAAATTAATCAGATGAATTTTGCTGAGAAATGGGTTATGGGAAAAATCGACATGCATATATGTATGTATGTTTTACTGTTTGCGGGTTTTTGTGTGTCTGAAAATGTGCATTTTTGTTCATGTTTGTATGGTGATTGGTGAGTTGTCATGAAATTTCTGTGATGCAAAATAATCAGATGAAATTTTGTTTGGAAATGGTTTATGTTATGAAGTTAATGGGTTATTGGATAGTATATGATGCTTTTGTGTGTGTGTAGGTGATTGGTGAGTTTTGATCTGATGAATTTTGCTGTGAAATGGGTTATGAATAGTATGTGAAGTTAATGGGTTATTGGATATATGATGGTTTTGTGGGTGTGTGACTGTAGGTGATTGGTGAGTAATGTAGTTGAAGTTTCTATGATGCAAAGTAATTAGATGAATTTTGCTATGAAATGGGTTATAATTCTTATGAATATGCAGCACACGCTTGTGTGTGTGTGTGTGTGTGTGTGAGAGAGAGATCTGGTATGAATTTTACAGAAGTTGGAAGTTTTTATGTAGTTGCGGTATTATTTTGGTGAATTGAAGGCCTAAAAAATGTTGTAACTACTACACAAAGCTCCCACTTTTGTGGGATCTGTGAAAGGTGATTGTAGGTTGCCTTATCCTCAACATTTAAAAAAAAAAAAAAAAAAAATCTGTTTTAACACTTATTGTATTGATATATGCATTCATGGGAATGTGTTATTGAGTAACATAATTGGAATTTATAACCTTTCACTCTTTGTGTAAATATGTTGCTAATGTGATTTCCAGTGCTGCGCATTCAGTATACTTAAATAATGTTGAGCATAGCTTCAATTGAGCTCTGTTTATGATGGGAAGTGCGCGGTACAAAATCAAACTAGTTCACACGTATTATAATGATAGTTTAAAGTTTATAACTAGAGGCCATCCACAACTGTTCTGCCAATGAAATATTGTAGTAATTGATTTGGGAAGAATGTATAATGCTATTTGTGGTTTATGAGACAATGGAGAAAGGAAAAAAGAATTGGAATTTTGTACATATGGGGTTAGAATGTTTGTAAGATTTCTATGTTTATACCCTTGTCTTCTGACTTCTTGGTAACCAAATGGGCTTCAAAAGAATGTGAACTATGTGATGAATTATATAAAATGCAAATGGCCTGATGTGGTTGTTCTTTGTTTAATACAGGAAAAATGTTTGAGGGGAAGGTGTTGGGAAATGGTCTCGTTAAAGAAGAGAGGGAACTTTCTAAGTCTTCGACTAATAAGGTACTTGGTTATATACTGAGACAGCTTCTCCCTTTTACTTTCTAAGGACTACAATGGAACTTTCTCTATATGTTCGAAAGGTTTAAATGGTGTATACTGTTTTTGAAAAGGTGAAGTGATTTCTGTTCATAGTTGTCAAGCTTTTTAATTAGCTTTTCTGCCTACTTTCTAAACTGCTGCAACATTTAGATGTCTTGTACTCAGCGGTAGAAATTCCTTTCTTGTCTTTCTGCCTTTGGTTGTAAGCTAATGAGTATAGCTTATTCTATATTAGTAATGGTGCTAGTTATGTTTATAGAGAGAGAAAACAGCAAACCTTAGGTATTTTTTTCTGTCATTCTGATTATTTATTACTTTTTCACTTTATTATCTGCTATCTATGATTCTGTAAGTTTTCAGAACAAATGAGTATAGAATTACCCCTAGGCATGAATACTGTTAAGTAAACAACACTGAAACTTACAGCTGGTAGCACATACTTTTAGTAACTTAACATAAAATTTTAACTACATTACAAGAGGCCGGATAATCAATCCCATCTTTTTTGTTGGCAGAGATATGGTTTATCCCATACTTGGCCAATTTTTGAATGATTTTTTTGCATGCAATGTTTATATTTACCTTTTCTTTTGATTGGTAAATTACACATGCTCCTGATGGGCCTTGAAGTTGAGGTAGAGCTCATTGTCTTTGTATTTACTTTTTGCTGCTGCTCCTTTATCCTTTTATCTTCACCTCTCTCTCTCTCTCTCTCTCTTCTTTTGGAGAAGGGGGGGGGGGGGATGCTATAAATCATCCACATCAGTGGAAATAACTACATCAATCCTGAAATTTAGGCTTTTAAATATGTGAGTAGCAAGTCATGGCTAAATCAAGTGCTTGGGCATCTACTCCATTGAATGAATTGATGGGCCATTATAAATAGTAGAAATAGATACAAGTACAAAAGTGTATTTTACTTGGATTTTGCTGTGCAGATTACCGTCTCTATCCTTAGTCAGCTTCATAGGGTTCTGGTTTGTCATATGCAATTTTATCCAGAAAAGTTCAGCATTTTAGACATCAAAGATGCTTGTTGTCTCTGAAAGAGTTGCAGAGGTTCTCTTCAAGTCTGTTTAAACCATACTATGGAGGTTTTATTTATTTAGAAATCTTTTATAAGTCACCTTGCAAAGGTTTTTTTTATAAGAATTATAGTCTCCAAGCTGCAAATCCTTCTGGGGGATCATAGGTCTGTTCCAATTAATTCAGCTGCAAAATCTAACTGCTATGGGTTATGTTCTAGAGACGTATGTAAAGACATTGTTGCAACAGGTAATGCGTTTATGGATGTAATTGGCATGATAGGTGAGCTTTGCCATCAAGTTATCATTTTCTAAGTTGATCTCTGAAATATTTTTAGCATAATCATTGATGCAACAGATGACACCACAGTTTTGAAACCCGGAGCATTTAAAGAACTGGAAAAGGGAGAGATTCAAGGTTTTTGAGGTCGGATTAGGGTTCAACCGAGGTCAAACCATGACAAAATAAAAATTATTAATTCAATTACATAAAATAAATATAATAGATTGTGACATAAAGACGCATTTGAGTTCCCACGGGTGCATTTTATCAATTTTTTTTTCCAAAACACACTCCCCTAAACTGGTTGAAAAAATCGGCTTGGCCTCCGGTTTCTGGTGAACCCAGTCGAACTGGCTGGTCCAGTTATGAAAACTAAGAATGACACAACTACTTTTAAGATTACAGAAAGTAGTCAAGTATTCTTTTTCAATATTTTGTGATATGACTCTAACTGACAATTGTTTTGAGCTCGATGTTTAAAACCCTTAATTGCTTGTCTAATATTTTTTTTCTTTTGTTTGTCTAAGGTTGACCCTGGTAAACCTGCATTACTGACCTGGCAGCGAAAGTTAAACAGTGAGGGAAGTGCCCTTTCTGAGTTCACTCTAAGTTTGAAAGAGATAGTTCAGATGGTATGCTTACAGATTTAGATTTAATACCTTTTCTCTTTGGACCCTTAAAATCCTTTGCTTCCCTTATTTTATATAAACAAGCACATAGATGTATTAACTGCTTTTTTGAAAGGCCTAAGGACATACACACACACAAGCATATACATGCAGATCTGTACATACATACATACATTACACACGCACACATAACTGTTGTGGATGTATGTGCTTATGCTTTCCTTCACAGATATTTTTAACTTGCTTATATTTCTGCGTCCTTACCATGGTCTTGCTGATGCATCAGAATCACATGAAAAATTCACGAACATTAGGACTTTAGCCCCTTTATTATGGTTTCATGGGTGCCAACTATATTGTTTGTTATATTTGGTAGGCTCCAATAGGATTTCGGCTGTGGCGCCATGTCCGAGAAGAGGCTGCTAAAGGAAATGTAACTTGCTTTGTTTTTACCTATCCAGCTTGTATTGGTGCATTGGTTATGGTAGGGGATCCTTGAGCATCTTTCTGTTCTCTTTGCAGGGGGTTACTATCAATCCATTTGCTAAACGCCATGTAACATCTTGTCATGGCATTCCCTTAGGTGCTATAGGGTATGTGTTCAATCTTAATCACTCATGATAGATGTTTATTACTATATAATGTAACATAAAAGCCATACATAATATACATTCTTTAATACATATACTTGGCATTTGTGTTTCTAGTAGAAGATATTTATTATTGAGCATTATACAACTTTATGTGAAGAAAATGCCAATGAGCTCTAGCTCAAATGGCACCTTCTCCCCTTGTAAAAGTAAGTTTGAGGGTGAGGTTATGGGTTAAAGGGCCACCAGGTGCATTTGTAGTTGACCAATTAAAAAGAATTTTATGTGAAAAAAATGTGAAGCTGAGAATATTTCCTCACATTGTTTGGCATTATCTTTACTGATTATAACCAGCTGAAAACTTTCGGATCTTACCCAAATTATTGTATATTGCTTCTTTTTGGTGAGTTTTAGAACATAATCATCTCTTGTAAAAATATAATGTTCAGCTCAGGAAGCATAGGAAGGAGTTACAGAGGTGAGTTTCAGCGCTGGCAACTATTCCCTAAAATATGTGAAGAGAAACCAGTTTTAGCAAATCAATTTTCGGTAAGTTCAATGATTATATTGTTGAAGCATTTTGTCATTGATATGTTGAAGGAGATATTATAAATATTCCTTTATCTAGGGCTATGTTTTTTCTAGGGTTAGAGCCCTTGTGTAGCTGTCAAAATGCAATGCCGCATCTGTCTTCCCAATTTAACTAAAGGGGTGATATGTTGAGGCATTCCCTGGCCCTATCTGGTCCATTTATCCTAAAGCAGCTATTATCATAATGCTTTTGAGGACAGATTCAACTGTTTTAATCTGTTTTTAAACTTTTAAGAAATAGGTTTAAAGTTTTACTTTGTTCAAACTAGATTGATTTATGCTGCAGTGAGAAAGAGTAAGTTGATTTAAGTTGACGGAACAAAAAGAGATAGAGGAAAACAAAAAATAACATTAATAGAAGTAGTAAAATAGGACACGTAAATTAAGGAAGTAACGAAGAGTATGACACTGGATAGAATAGAATGGCAGTAAAGAGTTCTTGTGGTCAATCTTTACTAGTTTGTTGAGGGTCCATAGGACCATAGGTGATACAAAAATTTTGGAACCAAGGCTTGATTGTTGTTGAAACAAAGAAATTAAAGGAGACTTTTAACACATATCTTTTTTTATGGATCTTTGGTTTGGTATTTAGTTCTGATATCATCATCAAATAAAATGCACATGGCTGATTTGGTCCTAGTTTACACATTTTACAAAGAAAATATAAAGGATAATGTCATCCATGGCTATGAGAAATTTATACAATTTACAGGATATGTGACCCTAGATGGTGGGAAATGGTCAAAGACTTTCAATGGTTGATCAGAAAATGTTGGGATGAGTCTTTGATGAAAAGTTCATTGAAGCACTTAATGTTACTTAGATAAATTTTTGTTTCTATTTTTTATGGTTGATATTACAGTTGATCTTTCATTGGATGGAAATAAAATGAAGAACGGAACATCTGTTATCATTAGTATCTTTTCATTGGTTATTATCAAGTTTCTGCAAAATTTGGAATACAAATACTTGTGTAGGTTTTTGTTAAACGCTCAAGTGGTGAAAAATATTCAACAGTGTTGTGCCCAGGGAGCCCAGAGGTGCTTAAGTAAGCAACTATTAGCTGCACTGTTAATTTGAATGCTTAAGAAATTCTTGAGAGCTTCATTTCATTTGTGTTTGAACTTATTGAATACTATGTCTTCCACAGAGAAACTGCTGTTTCAGGGATTGGATCTTGGGACTGGAATCTGAATGGAGGAAACTCTACATACCATGCTTTATTCCCAAGGTCATGGACTGTTTATGAGGGTAATCGTTAAGTGGTATACTTCTGAGTCTACAATGATCTTTATCATGGATAATTTGTCTCATGCATTGGTCACCCGTTTCTTTTTAAATCCAGGAGAACCTGATCCGGAACTTAAAATGGTTTGTCGTCAAATTTCACCTGTTATCCCCCATAATTACAAGGAGAGCAGCTTCCCTGTATCAGTTTTTACTTACACGGTAGGAAAGGATCTATTAGATACATGGTTGTCTATATCAGATATATAGTTAGCCTCAGTATTGAGTTGTGGTTTTAATTTTCTTCAGCTGTACAATTCTGGAAAGACTGCTGCAGATGTTACCTTGCTTTTCACATGGGCAGTATGTCTCCTTTTCATGTGTTCATCACTTTCAAATTTATGTCCTTTGGTTCCATACTTATGTTAGTTGTATTTCTTTAAAGCTTTTTCCTTCTTGGAGTTACCAAGTATATTTTATGTAGATTCCTGAAAAGAATCTGAATGTGCCAGAAGTCATTAAAACTAATGCAAAATCTTCTTGTCAATGCCATTTAGAATTCTGTTGGGGGGCTTTCTGAATTTTCTGGTCAGCACTTCAATTCAAAAATAATGTAAGAAATTTGTCATTTGCTTGACTTCTTTATATATCTTACCTTTTCTTTTATTGATTTTTGAAATTATAATTAGATACATATGCGTGTTTGTGTTTGTTTGTGAAGGATTAGATACTTGTGCCGGCATACATGTGTGTGAAGATTGCTTATCTATTTTATAGCATGCCTATTGTTTATGCTAACCCATAAGATTATTTATTCTGCTAGGATGAAGGATGGTGTGCATGCTGTACTTCTACATCACAAGTACGCTCTTTTCAATTCTTCCCTTTGTTTGATCAGTTCAATCATTATATGGTATATGTTCTGATACTCTCTATGCAATACCCCTCACATGCCACTACAGGACTGCAAATGAACAACCACCTGTGACTTTTGCAATTGCAGCCGAGGAGACTGATGGTGTTCATGTCTCTGAGTGTCCTTACTTTGTGATATCTGGTAACTCTCAGGGCATCACTGCAAAAGACATGTGGCAGGAAATCAAGGAGGTTTGTAGACTTCCCATATTTTAAATGCACATTTCATTAGAAAGGTTCTGGTGGGTGTAGTCAGTTGTCCGTAGGTTTTATTGTCTAGAGACAAGTCTATAGGGCTCTTCTTTAGAAAGTTTCCCTTCCTTACCTAAATAAAAAATAAAATAAAATAAAAGACATCTCATCAGTTTCCTACATTTGCACATTCGTGCCAGGCTTTTAAGTTTTAATCCTACCGTGTATTCACAACTCAAGAAGGATTTTGGTTTCAGCAGATTGTAAACTGATTAATTAATATTGCCTGGCTTTTTCTTGGTGACAGATTGGCTGTCTTATCTGTTTTTTCTTTACCTGAACCAATCATCTTCTTTTCACCTTTTTATCTTAGATTATCATGAGCTTGAAGAAGAATAACATATCTTGATGATTTTGGTTGAGGAAAGTGTGGGATCAAGTGGAATTTGACTTTCTTTGAGGTAGCCAACCTCCAAAGAAGAAGAAAGGGGGTTAGGTAGAAGCCTAGAGAGAAAATAGAGGAATTTGTATCAATGTTCAATATAAGACCGATTACATGGCTCCTTGTATAAATACTAGGAATCTTACACAGCAAGTTTCAAGAAAAAAGCTCAAGATTGTCCTTTTAATCAACTACTGAACAACTACTTTGTAACTATTTAACTATCTTGGCTTTTGTCTTGCTCTTTGGTCATATCCACACGTGTCCTTAATTGGGTTGGACTAGACTTGTTGCACTTGGTTTGGATAAATTACAATTTCAGTCAAATCTGACAATTGGGTTCGTAGATCAGAAACTACAAGATTTGGCATTATGCCTTAAGAATATGAAACTGTTACTGTCTAAGTGAGATTTGATAAATAACATTGATCTCAAAACCTTAAGTTGGGTGTAGGTGAAATAATCATTTAACAATTATTTTTAATTTTTTTTTTCTGTGTTTTCACCTTTGGTAGTTTTGCCTCTCCCATCCCACTGTCGAAGGGACATTTTCAGTCTCAAGGGTTTGTTTTTTTTTTTTTTTGGTTGTTGTTGTTGTTGTTTTTAGGAGGGCGGGGGGGGGGGGGGGGGGGGGGGGGGGGGTGGGGGGGGGGGGTTCGGGTACATGGTGATGTTTATATTTTGATGCTGGGAGCACAACCAAAATTATTTTTTATTTAAATTTTGTTTGAAATCTCAGATTTAATTTTTTGAATTTCATATTTTCTAGAGTTTTACTATTGAATTTTGAATTCAATGTTGTTCATGATTTTATGGAATGTAACTGAGGCTTGATGTACTCCTTGATGCCAATTAAAGAGAGGCTCCAAGAATGGCTTGAAGCATTGAAATTTGAAATAATTTTTTTTTTCATTTGAGATGTTTCTCTAAGTTTGGTGGTGATTGCAAGAACATGGGTGCTGAAGCTAGGCAGATTCTAGGTAGTGAATAGTACAATTTGTCATTTTTTTTTCCTTTTTCTTTTCCCATATCTCTATTTTTCAACCTAGCCATCCGGCATCAAATTTCCTCAAGGGAATCTGACCCATCTTTATTTCTCTTCTGTTATGCATAAAAAGAAAAAGCTTTATCTTCATTTCTCACATAACTTGATATGCGTATTTCTTTTCTAACAGTATGGATCCTTTGACCGCCTTAGTTCCACAGAACCGTCAGTGCCTTCAGAACCAGGATCATCTATTGGGGCAGCCATTGCTGCTTCTCTTACAATTCCATCAAACGCAGTACGTTCTGTAACATTTTCATTGGCATGGGACTGCCCTGAAGTAAACTTTTCGAGTGGAAAAACTTATTACAGGTGGCTAGCCAAAATTTTGTTTGAGAAATATCACATTTTAAAAAGTTATCTATGTGTTGAAAATTTTTATCAACAGGCGTTACACTAAATTCTATGGTACCCATGGGGATGCTGCTGCAAAGATTGCACATTATGCTATTCTTGGTAAGGTTCCAGTGTTTGTGTGTTGTACATTGATGATTTGTTTCAACTCTAGGATTTTAAAGTTTTACTCCATGTTTGAAAGCTAGAATATAAACTATAGTTCAACTCATATGTAATAAAGTTGGCCATAATGCCCATACATTCATAAGATTTTTGATTGCTAGGGAGTGCTAATACACAAAATAAATTGTTTTTATTGTGAAGAAATTGTTACTTCAATGCCCTTATTTTTGTTTTATTCTTTCTGAATATAGAGAATGGCCATTGGGAGTCCCAGATAGATGCATGGCAAAGACCTATTCTTGAAGACAAGAGGCTTCCTGAATGGTGAGTTTTGACATGTTATTTGTTGTGCATGTATAGTCAGGTTCTAACTTATTCTGATGGTTTTCTACAGGTACCCTATTACTCTCTTCAATGAGCTCTATTATCTTAATTCAGGGGGGACAATTTGGACAGGTATTGTGGAGCTTCTCTTTATGTTTTAGGACAGCATTGTGTGCACATCCTGTTTACATGAGGTTTCCTCTCTATTCTAATAAAGCTTAGCCAACACCAAAGTTTTGGGACTATGACTTGGGTGGTGTTGTATCAAAAACTTTTTTGTGATTGTTGACTCAAGTAAGTAACCACGAGTTAGTTTTTATTTTTGCAGATGGATCACCGCCGGTTCATAGTTTAGTAAGCATTGTACAAAGGAAGTTTACCCTTGATAGTTCCAGGCCAGGTTTGAAAGACATAATTGATGTACCCCATCAAAATGATACTGCTGGTAATATTCTTGAAAGGATGACTTCAGTACTTGATCAAATCCACACCACAACTTCATCAAACTCTGCATTTGGGCCAAATCTTCTTCAGAAAGGAGAAGAAAACATTGGGCAATTCCTTTATTTTGAAGGGATTGAATATCACATGTGGAACACTTACGATGTCCATTTCTACTCATCTTTTGCATTAGTCATGCTTTTTCCAAAACTTGAACTTAGTATCCAAAGAGACTTTGCGGCAGCAGTAATGATGCATGATCCCAGTAAGATGAAACTTTTGCATGATGGAGAGTGGGTCGGTAGAAAGGTGCTCGGAGCTGTTCCTCATGATATTGGAAAGAATGACCCATGGTTTGAAGTAAATGCTTATTGCCTTTATAACACTGACAGGTGGAAAGACTTGAATCCAAAATTTGTCCTCCAAGTTTATAGGGATGTGGTTGCCACAGGTGATAAGAATTTTGCACAAGCTGTTTGGCCCGCTGTTTATGTTGCAATGGCTTATATGGAACAATTTGACAAGGATGGAGATGGGATGATTGAGAACGAAGGCTTCCCTGATCAAACTTATGATACATGGTCTGTCACTGGTGTGAGTGCATACAGTGGAGGGTTGTGGGTGGCAGCCTTGCAGGCTGCCTCTGCCATGGCACGTGAAGTAGGTGATAAGGCATCTGAGGATTACTTTTGGTTTAAGTTTCAGAAGGCAAAAGCTGTGTATGATAAATTATGGAATGGTTCTTACTTCAATTATGACAGCAGTGGCAGAAGTTCAAGTTCATCTATTCAAGCTGACCAATTAGCTGGACAATGGTATGTTGTGACTGAAGCAATTTTCTAGATATTTTTTTTAATATCATATTCTTTAAGAACATTAAGAATGGTTCTTTCAATTTATGCTTGCATATGCGTGTGCGTGTGCATATGCGTGTGTGCGCATGCGCATGTGTGTGCTTGCTTATCCAATTTTTGCTTTTAAATTCAGGATAAAATCCTCTGATTTTTCTTATCCGAGGCCAGGGAAATATCTTTAGCATGTGTACCAAATGGTTTCTAGTATACATTATGCTTACAATAGTCTCCATGTGGGACAATTTCTAGATTTATCTAGAGCCTATGTTATATTTTGTATACAAATACATGTACAGGTTCATAACTCCACCTATGTCAGTGCTTTGTGTCATATATTTTGTTCATTGCCAGTCCTAAGCCCAGAAAAGGAGGGGAGGTGGTTGTAGGCTGACAGCTAGCATAAAATTTAGTCACTTTATTATGAATAGGACCCTTACAGACACAAGTTGGGGTATCCTCTACTAGCAGCCAACTCCAAAATTTTGGGACTATGGATTTATTGCTGTATTGTGTAAAAAAATAATTTTTGAATTTTTAAAAAAAATGTGGGAGAACTAAAGTGTCTATACTCGTGACCTTAAAATGGTCTTTTTTTTTTTTTCTTTTTTCTTTTTTTTTTTAATTTATATATATATATATATATATTTTTTCCTGTACTGTGTCATGCTTGGTTATTTTATTTCTTTCAATAACAATGGTGGTGGATTAGAAGTTTCTGCGTGTTAACTCTGTAGGTATGCTAGAGCATGCGGTCTTTTACCAATTGTTGACGAAGACAAGGCCAAAAGTGCACTAGAAAAGGTCTTTAATTACAATGTCTCAAAGTTGAAGAATGGAAGGTGGGGAGCTGTCAATGGGATGTTACCTGATGGAAATGTTGACATGTCATCCATGCAATCAAGAGAAATATGGCCTGGAGTCACATATGCTGTTGCTGCAACAATGATCCACGAAGATATGATTGATATGGCATTTCAGACTGCAGTTGGAGTCTACGAAGCTGCATGGTCTAAAGAAGGACTTGGGTGAGTTGGCTCGTCGTTTGCCTTTTCTTCTAGAATTAGTTTGTTTTATTAACTCACACAGCTCAAGATTAATAACCAAAAGCTATTATGACTGTTTGTCGCATCGAACAGAAGTGAACTTTGCTCGTTTCGTTTTCCTTGTTTTTGATAAGGATGCTTGGTTAATCCTATATTCCTATTACTCCTCCCCCTCCTTGCAATATATATATAATTGTCAATCTTGTACAAAATTTCTTGCGAATCTCTGTCGTTAACTGTTTGTAGATGCAATAGTTTGCCTAAATCAAATTGATATTTTCTTTGACCTTGTGGCCTGATAAAATCATATCACTTATGCAACTTTATATAACTATATCTTTATTTACAAGAGCCAAAAGCGTGAGGATATTTTCATCAAAAAAGAAAGGATGTGGATGTAGCATGCTATTAGCTTATTTTCTTGATAATATTTCTTTTGGCTTAAGAGTTTCATTTTGAACCATTCGTCAGTAATAATTTTAATCCCATTATTCAAAACTAAAGCCCATATGATCTTTTTGACATAAATCGTGCTCTGTGCTGTCACCTTGAGGTCATGACATCTTATGTAGCAAGAAATAGGCAAAAGTATAGAAGGCAAAAAATGAAAGGAAAGAAAAAAAAAGAAACCTAAATGGTTGCTTGCACTTCACATCTTTGTTTATTAGAACCATATATTTTTTTTTACTTGTGCAAACCATTAGTTCTTTTCTTGATTCTGAAATACAACACAATACTGGATATTCATGATGTCATTCAAGCCACTTTTTGACCAGTTTATTCTTGGAAAAATTTTTTAGTTAACTGTTGGTTAATTCATTTAGGTGATACCTAATTTCCTTCTTTTAGATTATTAACAAGTCACCATTTTGTGCACAGTTATTCTTTTCAAACTCCGGAAGCTTGGAACAAGGAGAACCAATACAGATCTTTATGTTACATGCGCCCTTTGGCCATATGGGCCATGCAGTGGGCACTAACGAGACCAAACCTTCTTGACGCAGAGGTGAGACAAGAAGTGAAGGAAGATTCTATGTTTGTGCACCATTATGGGTTCTCAAAAGTTGCTCGCCTTTTAAAGTTGCCTGAAGAGGGAAAGTCTAGAAGTCTTGTACAGGCTTTATATGAGTTTGCCTTGACTAGGGTCGGGATTTAAGTCAGGTTTCCACAACTATCCAGAGGCCTGTAAATCATTCTATTTGATTGTTGTACATACTATATAGCACCCTGAATCTTAGTTGAGACAGCTATTTGATGTACTAGCAATAGACCCGCGCGATGTGTAGATAATTCTTTAAGATGCTATGTGAGAAGATTATATAAAATATTTTAAATATTTTAAAGTAATAACATGAAGCTGTGTTGTGATAATATAATGAGGTTTATTTCATTTTATTTTATTTTATTTTTGAGAAGAAGATGAGGTTTATTTTAAATTAATGATGTAATACAAAATTAAGGAGATGGAGAATTTGGAATATAGAGTAAATGTCATATAAATTAGAAATTAGTTATTATGTGGTTAAACCGTGTAACTAATAAGTTGATTGTTTGTTTAATCATGGTTTTTGTTTCTTCAATGCATTAGAGTTAGTATTAATTTTTCATAATATTATTGTTAAATTTTTTGTATGATGTCACATTTATGTTATTAAAGTATGATAGTGATAGGTAAAACACTTAGTGAAAATAGTAATATTCTATTAAATGAATTTTATTATAATCCAAAATATGTAAAGAGGTAAAGAGTGGTGAGGTGGAAAGTTAAAGGAAAAATTACTTTAACAAAGCGCCACATGTTAGAACTGTATAATTTTCTACATGAGGTTTTTGCTTTCTTATATAAAATTTAAATACATATATATGTGTGTGTGTGTGCGTGTGTGTATAAAATTAATGCACACTTATAAATAAGTAATGTGTATTTACTCATTGACATATTTAACGAATTAAAAATTTGACATAAATGCAAACTTTGATGAGGTGGAAGCCTAAACAAAAGAGTTTCAACGAATATGCTACTTGATGGAGCCTCAAGGTCTCTAACATAATGTTTATGCTTTTATACTTTGATGAGATGGAAGCTTAAATGAGAGAGTTCCGAGAAATGTGTTACTTGGTAGAGCCTCATGTTTTCTCACATGAGATCTCTATTGTTACATATATAATATTAATATTAATATTAATATATATATATATATATATATATTTTTTTTTTTTGATTGATTGATTTGTATTATACTACAACTATGGGTTCTATTGATTCTCACTGGTTTTATATATGAAAAAGAGCTAGTCACACATTTACACTATACCTCAAAAGGATTGGGATTTAAAACAGGTTCTATAACTATGCAGAGGCATGTAAATTATTCTATTTAAAATCCCATCATTTATAAATTTCCTTGTTTGGCTCTGATATTTGATGATGAGAATTTTAAACAAAATCAAAACTAAAACTGAAAAATTATGTTAAGAGCAACCGTAAATATACCCGTCTTCCCATTCATGTGAGGCTTTGTCCATGTTAATCTCTTTGTGCAATTTCATCATTGTTCTACTTACTGGAATCCCACCTCACTCTCTTACTCATGCATATATGTTAGTCTTCTCCACATATGGAACTGCCACTATGTTCCAATTCAAAGAGATTATATGACACATATTCGCCAATCTATATTCTATATGTTACGGTGGACCTTGCAAGCATCAAGCAATGCACCTCATATGCCTGTTTCAAGCTTGATAGACACGTGCCGAATGAACTTCAATGACGCATATTCATTTTTTTTTGGCTGGAAGTTATTTTCTACAAAACAAAAAGAGGTTTAGAATATCTTTTGATAGGATCAATTAAAATGTTAGACTGACTCCTTTAATTTTTGAGAAATGCTATGTTCCAAACATTTTCTCAACAAATTCTAAGTGGTAAGTTGTTACTGTTTTTTTTTTTTTTTTTTTTTCTTATCAATTACAATCAGTAACAATTTGTCACTTAAAATTTGTTGTAAAAGTATCGTAGACATGACAATTTTCTTAATTTTGTCATCACATGAAATTGGTATGTGAATTGAGAGGTGAAAAGTGGTCTTCGATTGAGTTACATTGTTAGTTACCACTAAATTGCAATCTTACTGAAATTTTCTAATTTTTTTCTACTATGAAAAAAAAAAAAAAAAAAAAATCTGTAACACTAAAAACCAACTCAGGCCCATCTCTTTCGGAAATACAAGGACCACCATAACTCTATCTTTATCTAGAATACCCTTCTTTCCAAAGGCAAAGTACAATATTCCCAATCACACGTTAAAATAACAGGAATGCCACATGGCAGCCACCCATTACACCCTCATTCTTGGCATGTCCAAATAAGGTTCCAAAAGTCTAGGACTAGGATCACCGACCGTTTTTTCTTTCACTAAACTACCTCTATATAAGCTCAATCCTCACTTCAAAATTATTATTATTATCTTTTCCAACAAAAACATTTGTAAACAAACAGAATAACATAGACTCCTGCTGCTGAAAGAAGGGGGTTTACATATATTTATATTTTGCCCTGAGGGCGGTTTTCCGATTAATCGGAAACCGCTCAAAACGTTTGATTTTGTATTTTTATGTTTAAAATTGCAGCAGGGAACAAAGTAAGATTTCAAATCTTAGTGAATTGTGTGTATGTTGAAGTCATAGAACTTGTATTTTTCTATTTGCTTTATCATAGTGAAAAGCATAACTTTGATATATAAGCTTTTTTGTCTTTTGCTTTTGTTAAATTGTCCTTGTTGTCACATTTCATTCTGGGTATTGGATAAAAAGTTTGATCAACCTGTTTCTTTCTGCTTGTCGTTTTTTGAGTCCTCTGAAGGTATTTCTTTACATTTCTTTGTATTTAATTTTAAAGGGGGAAACTTTTTCAAATCTGTATGCATTTTGAAGGACTAAGAGATTCCTGTTTTGAGTTGGGTTTTGGAGCCCAATTCAAGAGACGCCACAATTTTCCACATCACATTTCCCAAGAGGGAAATAGCAGAAAAAATGGCCAGAGATTGCCAATGTCAATGTGCCACTCTTCAGCCTGATGAATGGGTGAAGGGCAAGTTGGTTGGATCAGGATCTTTTGGCACTGTCCATTTGGCCATGAACAAGGCCACTGGAGGACTATTTGTTGTGAAGTCCGCGCAGTCTGGGGCTGGACTTAAGGCCCTAGAGAATGAAGCTATAATCCTCCAGAGTTTGAATTCACGGTATGTTGTCCATTGTATAGGGAGGGATACGTTGAGTGGATCAAATGGTGGACACAAACTCAATGTCTTCATGGAGTACATGGGAGGAGGTAGTTTATCGGATGTGGCAGAAAAATTTGGAGGGGTGCTAGAAGAGGTGGTGATTCGATTGTATACGAGAGAGATTCTTCACGGACTTAAGTATCTTCATGAGAATGGGATTGTGCATTGTGATATAAAGTGCAAGAATGTTCTTTTAGGCTCATCAGGGAATGTCAAATTGGCTGATTTTGGTTGTGCAAAGAGAATCAAGGAAATCAAGGCTAATGAGGGTATATCAGGTTTATGGAATTATATTGGTGGGACTCCATTGTGGATGGCTCCTGAAGTTTTGAGAAATGAAGGGCTGGACTTTGCTTCTGATATTTGGTCATTGGGATGCACAGTTATTGAAATGGCAACTGGCAGGCCTCCTTGGAGTGAAGAGATTTCAAATCCAAAAGCTGCAGTTTTGAAGATTGCATGTAGCAATGAGAGACCTCAGTTCCCAACTCAGCTCTCAAAGGATGCTGAGGATTTTTTGGCCAAGTGCTTGGAGAGAGATCCCCAAAAAAGGTGGACATCTGAGGAACTGCTTAACCATCCCTTTGTTTCTGGGAATTCAATGAGGATGCATACAAGAAAGGAACATATATGCTCACCAGCAAGTATCTTGGACATTGGAAATTATGATTCAGATGATTCGGATGTTTTGGAGAGTTCTAATTTAGATGAGTTCCCCAGCAAAAACCCATTTTCAAGGTGTTGTAGTGAAATAGACGAAACAACAAGAGGAGAGCAGACAGAGAGTGACTTGGCTTCATCAGAGATTTGGGTTACTGTCAGGTCTGGTGGAAACTTGTAAAATAGATGCCACATTTGGATCAAATGTAGATTTAGAGACAGTGCAAATGTAGACAGAAAAGTTTGAATGTACATAAGAGAGATATATTTGAATGTACAGCTTACTAGTAGAAAGAGAGAGGTTGTCAATTTTGTGTGTTTTCTGCTTTCTTATTTTTCTTTTCTTCAGAGAACCTCGTTTTCTAAGATCAAATATTTAAGTTTTAACCAACTTCCATGAAAATCAGGCTCGGACTTCAATCTCTGTGCAAGTAACTACATTGGTTTAGATGATTTAGACAATGTACTTAAAGAGTTTTGTCATCTCCTTCATGGCCTTTCTAATCTTTTTAACTCCCCGTTTTTTTTTTTTGTAGAAATTTATTTCGTTCTCCAACCTCATACTTTCTTTTAGAATGCGTGTCACGATTTCAGGTGACTCAGTAATTTTAATAGCAACAGAGCTTAGTTCAATATGCATTAAGAGCAGTATGGGACTTTTTCATAAATTATTGGTTAGAATATGGAAAATATACTTCGGCTAACAATTAGTTAAGAGGAGGTAAGTGTAGGTAATTACCAAAATTTGAGGGAGAAATTAGAGAGTTTTAAAACTGAAAGGATCAAAGTGTTGGGTTGCACTCAATCTCAATGAAGTTCTTTAATTTTCTCTTTACTTTTTTTTTTGGATGGAAATCATGATCTAAATTTATAGTAGCTGCATAGTGAATTTTTTTTTTTTTTCTTTTGCTAATTTATTTTATTGCCCCAAGGTCTAGAGTCAAGACACCTGTGGTATGTGTGTAAGGTTTCAAGCATTAAAGTCCAGTGACATCTGCCATAAAAAATAGTTGATGGGGACTAAACGCTTAATCATATTTGGCCATTACTTCTCGTGTATATGCACTAGATGTGGGAAAGCAACCAAGATAGAATTCTGCTGAGTGAGAGAGAGAGAATTGGATTTCACAAATAAACAACCAAAGCTTATGCATTCATCATTACCCTGACACCCCAACCCCAAGAGAAAGAAAACCAAGCCACTCCACAATTCTTTGATTCGCAGAATAAGAAATAATGCCTTCATAACTCATAAACTAGAATTACATACACCATTTTTCCAAGGATCCATATGAAAGTTATTTAACATACAAAAACCACTGAATTTAGTCAAGATATACTTTTACATCAATCCCATTATCAATAAGGGATTGAACCACTGCTCTGATCTTCCCTTCAAACTTGTCCCTATCCCTCGGAGTATAGGAAGCAGTGTAGACATCAGCCTCTCTTGCCCTGTCAGCTAATATCCGACCAATGGCCAAACATGCAGGTATATCTGATCGGGACTTGAGTGCAGCTTTAATGTCCTTAGAGTTGGTACCAGCAACTGCAACCTGCTTGCTTGTCACCCTGTGGGTGAGTGAGGCTGACACAAAGCGTTTTGAGATGAACACATCAAGTGTAAATGGCTCCATGTACGCTACAGTGCGTTGTTTGAATGATACGTGCTTGTTTGGATTTTTTGACTTCTTCTCCTTCTGGTAAGTGTATGGCCGGCTATTATCATCATCTAGGAAATCCTCTACCCCAAAAAAGCTTCTTGGTGCACAATGAACCTGTAAAAGTGCAATATTAGAAAAATGTTTGTTTCTCAATTGTGACAATTTTTGGAAAAATCTTCAAATGATGCCAATATGAGCAACTTAGCAATTGTGATTTCCAAAACCATCATTCATCATTTTAGCCAATGGAGGGAAACCTATTGAGAATTTGATATCTCATACATGTAGGAGCTAGGATAGAAGTAACGTAACCATACAAGTCCCAAGTAGACCTAAAAGTGTGTATATGACTACTGTCAACAACGCTTCTTTAATTTAACAACTCCAATAATGCAACATACAAAGACCTGATATGTTTTGCTCTATTCTAGGCTCCATTTGTGCAGCTATTTAGATAATTTATTGATGAGGTGTCTGATACAGTGCCTACTTCTCTCTTGTTTATGAATGCCTTCAATTCCTTTCATAGTTTGCTTAATGGTGGACTTTGAGGGCATGACTTTATCCCTTGAGAAAAGAAATAAAATCAAGCATTAACAAATTAGTAGGGGCGACCGCATGCATAACTAATAGGAATTCACTGTATATTTAAGCTCATAATGCATAAAATTGTTTAAGCTCACACAATTATATTAAATTTTAAGTATATGAAAAGTTTCAACATTGCAGTTCCTGAACTTCATTGGATATCAATTGACTCTTGCTAATGCATTATAAGTGCTCCTAACACTTCAACCATTTGTTATTCCACCTAGCCACAAGTAGTGCCAGTCCACAACACAAATAAGAACAACTGTTTGACTACGCTAAGTAGAGACATCGGAATAAGCAGTTTTGACTATCAATCTATATATTACTTTTCTTTCAACTTTTAGCCAGTTTTAAGCAGTTTTGACTATCAATCTATATATTACTTTTCTTTCAACTTTTAGCCAGTTTTAGTGCATGCAATGTTGACAACAGGCAGTAATCAACAAAAGGAAACATTTTGAGAATTTTTTTTTTTTGAATACATGTAAAGTAGATACCTGTCCATTATGAACATCGCTCGTGAGAACATACAAGTAAGGCCTAAATTTGTCTCCTCCATACGCATTAACCCCTCTGTTACACACCTTGCCAAGCACATGCTTCAACATGTTTTCAAACACCCAACACCCTTTTCTAACAAACACAAATTATTTCAGTTCCAATGCAATCCTCCTGAAAAATAAAAAAACAATAGAACATCACCAAAAAATTACAATTGCCAAAAGCTTCACAATATACCCAGAAATTGTAAATTAATGTTAGAATCCAAAACTAATAACATTTGTCGAGTACATAAAATTGGAAAGGGTATGAGGAAATGAAAGATAATCAGTCAACAATTTTTATACAAAGAGAAATGCAAAAGATTGTGAGTCAAGCATTTTGTCAAACACCTAACGTGCAGTATGAAAAAACAGATGCATTGATATAAAATTTTGGGAGTTTACGGGAAAATGGTACACTTGTAATCAAAGTGATTTGCTATAAGCGTTGAATTAAAGATGGGTGTAGAAGGAAAGCTCGAAACAGTGGGAGAGAGACTAACCCAGGCCACAAAGTAAACGGGTTGTGTCTCACACTGAAGCAAAAGACATGAAAGTGACCGAAATCAAAAAGGAAAGTTCATACATGGGCTTTGATTTCGTGTGGGCTGGTCCGGCTTGAACATCAAGGTGTGGTGCACCTTATCTATATATATATATATAAAACCGAAACTTTTAAAATTCTCACAATTTTTCATGTTAGCACAATATTTAAAAAAAAAAAAAAAAAAAAAAAACCAAAAGCCTAATTAAAACCCGAAAATTTCCTTCACCCCAAAGCCAAAACCCGATTAAAAAAACACTCTCCCCCATAAACGCAAACACAGTAACAGACTCATCAAACTCCCTCTCTTCTTCTTCACGCAATCCCATCTCCTTCTTCAAACACACAATTTCCTTCATGCCTCTCTCTACATACATGTTCCCCTGCCTCCATCCTTTTTCCCTTCTTTACCTTCATTCCAAGCTTTCTTTTGTCGTTCAAACCAATATCGTTTGTAAAGAAAGGCCAACCCATCAACATGAATCGATACCCTTCGTTCAAAATCTGTTTCCTCTCCAATTTGGCTATCTTATTTGATTATTCTCTTTTTAATTTTATTTTATATATAGACGATCTTCCTTTTATTCAAAACATACAAAGTCTTTCATATGTTATTCAAAATCCAATTTTGTTTGACAAATTTACCAGCTTTCTTGCTTTTTCTCTCTGTAATTCTCTCTTTCTCATGTTTTGCTGGTATAATGGTTGAGAGAATGATGTAAGAATTGATATCCTTTGTGAAAATAGGCCAACCCTAAGTGTTTGAAAAAATGTCTCAATGAAATTGAAATCTATTGTTGTCGAATAATACGTATTTGACTATATATATATATATATAGACTAAATTATTTACATGAATTTACTATTTTTCAAATCCCAAGGGCTAGCGTGGATGAATTTGCTTTCAATGGAATTTGCAATATCATGTTTGCATGTTGGTTGAGGAAAATTGTTCTATTAAAGGCTACCAACTTTTACGGACTATGTTAACAAAGGCGTTGTTAACCAGCAATGTTGGCCTGTTTTAGTTGTGTGAGTGTTACTCTCTTCATTTGCTTTGCTAGGTTTTGTTGAGGCTTGAGGGGTTAATGGTCCTCTGTTTTGTTCGTTGGTTCAGTTTTTGATTGTATAATATGTACTTACAAGTTACTTTTTTTCTAATTCCTTAAAAGCTACTACTTGTAATGGCCGGGATGCTTCAACGGTTTCAGATGCAGTGATGAATGTAAGGTCCAAGTCTATCCACCTCTCGACCCAACTGATTGAGAAAGAGTTGGTCAACTTAATCTACTATTGTTAATTAATATGGGATTCTTTTATAAGAGACACAAGAGGTATATTTTATATATATATATATATATATATATATATGTTGATGGTTAAATACAAGTTCATTTCAGGTACAAGGAGGGCAGAAAGCCAGGTTCATGATTAAACATTCAAGGTACGAAATATATGATTCATGGGCAGTTTCAACTTCAATTTGATGATGGATTTTCAATTTTAGAATTATTGCATGTGTTGCAAATCTATATCTATAGTGAGAAAATTTAATATAGAAAGATTTTTAGAATGATGATTAATTTTCTCCACCTTTGTAACATGAAATAATTTTTTTTTTTTTAATGATTGGGAAGAGCACCAATCTATCTGTAGCCAAAAGAAAAGGAGAATTAAATCGTGCGGATGGGTCTTTGAGTTTATTTCTACCCAAAATCAAATTAAAAGGTTTCTGATCTTTGTTTTTTCTTTACTTTATAAATAAATATTATATTTGTATAATTAAAAGTGCTGAAAGCTACAAGTTTGAAAAGCACCATAAGAAAAATTGATAGGTCTGCGGTGGTTTATTATGTCTGGCTTGAAAGAAATGCTTGTGTATTTTGTAGTAATGTCAAGTATGAGGCGGCATTAAGCTATTAAGGCCTTAGTTGAGTTTCCCATAATTGAGGGGTTTATTTTGATTCTTTGTAAGTTTAGTTGTAGCAAAAAACACTTTAAACTTAAGATTGATTTCTATTTTTCATTATGTAAATTAATGTTTCATATCAAGATTAATACTCCATCCTAATGTAAAATCAAAGAGGAAGAGAAAAAGAATAGTTTACATCTTTATACACAATAGTTTTCCCGTGCATCGCACGCGTTAGCGACTAGTTATTATTAAACACCAAGACCAAGTGAAAAATATACATATGGTCATCCCTACAGATTATTTAGAAATATATGTAATTTTAAAAATATTTTATTAATATAATTGAAATTATCTTTATATATCAGTGAATCACTTGAAAGTTGAGACTATCTTAATAAGAAAATATATTCTATTAACAGTCTAGATTATACACCGGGAAAAAACTCTCGCGCCTGGCGCATGAGATACTAGCTCATACACACCATGGAGTTTTCCTTTTAATATGGTTTCATGACTTTCATCTAAAATAATTGACCATCTTAATAATCTGTACATATTTTGACATGCAACACATGTTGAGTCACTTTGGGAGGAAACTTTGTACATTGTTCCACTATTATGGAGGAAACTTTGTACATTGTTCCACTATTATTAATAACTAGTTGCATACTCATACGATGCGTGGAAATATATAATTATTTTGTAATATGATATAATCCATAATTTATTCTCCTAAAAAATTGAACTATTTCTAAAAGTATTTTCCAAATCTCTATCTCTAAAAATATATCATTTTATTATTTTGGATTTTTTTTTTTAGATTCGATATTTATAGCCCAATAATTGAGGGACATGCCAATAAAATGTTCAGATTTCCCTTTTTTCTTCACGTGATGAGATTGTATCATATTTTACTTCTTTTGATTTTTCAGGTGAATTCTTTGCACCGGCTGCATGCATTGCTAATTCATAAAAGTGATGTCTAGTTAAATGCCAACAGAAAAGGATAAGACCAAAATAATAATAATAATAATAATAATAAAGTACGGTTTAATAGGTTAGAATCATTATGTACAAAAACTTATTTACAATAAGGTAAATAAATAAAATACGTTTTAAACAAACCTTACTTCAGCAAAATGATCAAATTTAATAGACCCTCACTTATACCAATTTTCATCAAAGACCAAATTGTAAAACAGTAATGTTCCATTAATTCCACCCATGTCCATCGCCCATGTCCACTACACACATTCATCAATGTGTCCATATACAAATCACCCACTTGTCATTACATTCATTTTATCAATGTTCTAAATTTCTATAGAAAATCAAAATAGTGAGTATACAAATTATAACTAAGTTAGTCACTTGTATTGCCATGACATTGTGGTTTGGTGGCAAACTTGCTGAACTTGGCCAATTGCTTTTGCATTGGAGAAGATGGTTATTAGCATTCTAGGTCATGAACTTTAAATGGCTATGGGAAATTATTAGATTGTATTAGTTGCTATGCCCTATCAACGCTTAGATGGTAGAAAATGCCACATCAACTTCAATTTTTTTTTTTTTTTAAGTACCAATTTTTTTTCCCTTTCTTTATTTTTCCTTTTTATTTTCTTACATTTTCTTTAATCAAACAGAATTTCATTTTACTTTCTCACAATGTTCTTCCCAAACCCAGAAAATGTAGTTACTTGAGGAGTTTTAGAAAAATATATATAAACTTAACAGTTAAGACACATGTAGAATGAGATCAACATCACTCATTATTTTATCTCTAAAAGCATCCTTCAGCTCGTTAGCAAGTAAATATCTAAGTACTATATGTGCACCAAATTGAATCATTTGAGAATCTCCATGAGGCCTTGACAAAAGCCACAATACCCATCGACCGACTAAATTATTCTAAAAAGTTAGATTGCTCTACGAATATTTCCAAGCTCAATACCCATAACAAAATAGGACCCTGAATCAAACACCAAAATCACTACACCTACAAAGAAATATACAGCAAGAGAACCCCAAAATTGAAACCCATTTCTTGTCCATGTACCCATTTTATAGATATTGCCCAAAACAAAACCCATTTCATAGATTGGTGGAGGTAGTAGATAGTCATTTATTTACCACAGACCTAGCAAAGTTCATTCGAATCAAAGTTGAGATACTCGAATCATTGATAAAAATATTTATTTTTTATTTGTTTCTCTAACTCAATTCTTAGATTAAAAAAAAAAATCAAAAACCAAAACGAAAACATCACATTGAAGTTAATTATCAATTAGAAAAACATAATAGAAAACATATCGAGAGTAACATTCCTATAGTCTCAAGAAAGGCAATTGAATGTTCAAATAGTGTGTAAAACACCTTGAACGTTTAGACCCCCAAATTACAAATTACCAATTCAAGCTTATTATCAAGCAATGTACCTGCGAAAAATGAAGATAAGTTAAAACAGAATTGATAAAACAATCTAAACCAAATAAAATCACAACCACAACAGAAATTAAATGGCAAAGATTAAGGGAAGAGAGATGCAAACACAAAGACAACACAGTGATGTGTTATCGAAGAGGAAACCGAAATTCTCGGTGTGAAACCTCTTTGTTGCCCTCCAAGCGGTCAATAATCTACTAGAGAATGAAGTTGGGATACATGAACAGCAGAAAACCCTCCAAGCCTAATTTACCTAGTGTACCTAAGCCCTCCAAGCTTCTTACTCCAATGAGGTCACGTCGAACCTTTGTCTTCTCTAGCTTACTAAATGCTGCTATAGCCCATAGCATTAACCAATATCAATTGGTCACTTCCTAACTGCTTCCCAAGCTCCAAATAACATTCTCATTGATATGGGTATGGTGAGATAAGGATTTGGCTAATACACCTCTCAAGGATGTATCAATGGAGAGAGTAAGAGTAGAGGAATTTGGAGAAACAAGAATGAAGATTGTGGATGAGTCAATCTTGTTTTTCTCTAGGGTTTCTCTCTCAAAATTCTCTCTAGAAGCTCTCAACAATACGTGGGTATAAAGGGTATTTATACTGGTGTGTGTTTGGAATGTGAAAGGTCAGATTTTCCCAAACAGAGTGATCTGGCGACTTGACTAAGTCGTGAGCTAACTGCCTGGCCAAACTGGAAGTTTTGTCCTGTAGTACTTCAGCTAGCGTGACTCTTCAGCTTCTTTGCATGCTTCACACGTGTGCCTCCTTTGGCGACTTGCCAGCCACGAGATCTAGTCACGAGGCCTTGCTGAGTGCACACTTTTGAGCTTTTCTTCACACTTTCTCATACACTACCCTTACATGATTCCTACCTAAATACAGGGTTTCTAAATGCTGAATTACAAGTAAATTGACACAGAATAAAGCCAACAAAATGGTTGATTAAATTCAACCATACAACAACTATAAAGCAATTTATAAGAACATGATCAAATGCCCAGTTGAAATCAGTTTTGAAAAAGCAAAAAATATATTTGAATAGTTTGAGACCATAAAAATTCAAATTCATTCATCATAAAATCCCAAATTTGAATTACATTTTTTTCCCTAGTTATGAGATGGAAATAAACAAATAAAAATAAAAATAATACAGATAACAAAACTTAGTTTGAGTTCATACCCTTTGGACATGAGCTACTAATGTTCACCTCTCATGTGCCTCAGTTTCGTTTGCAAGCTCCATGTCTCTTGCACTCATTTGATTGGCTTTTAGTAGTTGGACTTGAGCCATGAACAAAAGAACGAGAAAAACACTCAAGAAAATATCTCACTATAGGCCATACTGATCAATTTGTGGAGAGAGAACAATTGAAAATTTATAAAGAAAAAAAAAAAAAAAAAGAGGTGAGGAGGTGAAGAGGTTGCAATCTACTAGTGATTATCAAAATTCCATATAATAACGGCATCTAAAGAGTTTGGGCTAATGGAGAGACACATAGTAGAGTTAGAAATAGAGTAACACCTGAATTTAAAGAGATGCTCAATAAATGTCAACTGGTAAATTAAAAAATTAAAAACTAAAAAATGAAAATAAACGATGACATGACGTTGATGTGGCTTAATTGGAGCGTAACAATAATAAATGCTACGCTTCAACTTTTAGATGTATATAGATATAAATTAGTCACAGACCCACATGATGCGTGAGAATAGATAATTATATTTTAGTTATTATATAATATATAATTTGTTCTCTAAATTTTGTGAAAAATAATTTGTTCTCCCAAAAAATTAAACAATTTCTAAAATTATTTTTTATTTATCTATCTCAAAAAATATATCATCATTTTATTATTTGGATTTGTTTGATTAATATTATTCATTTTTTAGGCAATCCATATTTTGATAAATTATGTTATAATGCGTTATATTTTCCTAATTTGTTTTCCTGTACAACTAAACAGTTTGAATTTCAAATATATTATTCAAAATTTTCATTCTCTTAAAAAGAGATTATTATATTTATAATTTTTCTTATCGTAGGAGTAGTTTCGAACTATTGATTGGGTTTTGTTTATTAATATAGATACACGAGATTAGAACTACATATTTCTTAGACATTCCTAAGAGACTATACCATATTATAAATTTAATATTTAAAATAATATGTAGGAAAAAAGTAGACTTTATGTCTAAAATTGAACACGTCACCTATATAAATGAAAGAAAATAATTTGAATAACAACATAAAGAGAACGTGATCTAACGATATTTAAAAAAAAAAAAAACTACATGAACTTTCATTTATTAAGATTTAATTGTCTTTAAATAGATATTTGTGGTCCCCAAATCTGCTTGGGTTGTGGTACCGAGCGAATGATTTGGGCCCCAATTCATTTATTTGTGGATTTTTTAGCAATTCTACATGTAGAGATCCAAGCACCAATTAGATAGTCCAGGCTGCATCCTTCCAAAAAACCTGTTGACCTACAAACCTCACCCTCTTGCCGTTCTCCTTCCTCTCTTTTTACTTGCACTCCCTTCCCTTTATGTGTATTCCCTTTTTTCCCTGTGTTTTCCCAGCATATTCCCAGTGTTTTTCCAACCACCCTCTCTTGTCTGCCTTCTCACGCCTTATATAGTCTCTCATTAGTGGGGCACTCATTATTATCATTTCACCAATTCACATGCATTTCCACTTTTGACAGAATCCCAAAGAATTATCATGCCTTCTGAGAATTCTCTTGAAACTTGTTCCAAATGCAAAACAACATTCAATAGCAAGTTTCCCAAAGGTACTAACAACTCTCGGTAACCGACTTTAGTTTAACCAATTCTTCATCAATTTTCCACCATCTCATCAATCGATGGTAGGCCGAGTGCTATAAGATTCCCCCAAACGATAATTTCTATGTCTCAATACATTTGTTATTGAACTGAGCCCACTCCAATTGAGTTTGAGGTCCATTTCCCTCTTATGGGCTGGTTTTGGCTACTTAGGTCGATCTCGGGCCTTAGTTAAACGGATCGGTACTAACTTTCTGGGTAGTTTTAACTTTACATATACATCTACTTTAATTTTAATGTTATAACTAAATAATAAATCAATGAAAAATTAAAACAAACATGCTATGAGAGGGAGAGAGAAGACTTGTGATGGAAAACTTAAAAAACCAAACATGCTACTAAATCATATTAACCCAAAAAAGTAGTATAAAAAAAAAAAAAGATTCATCAACCTAAAGTAAAGTTGAAAAAAGAATACTATATATATATATATATATATATGTAAAGAGAGAGAGAGAGAGAGAGAGAGAGAGAGAGAGAGAGAGAGAGAGAGAGAATAATCACCTTTTTCGGAAGAGAAATAGAAAATAAAATGAGAAGAAGAAGTATCAAAATAAAAAATATTTTCATAAGTCAAACACCAAATTATCCAAGCCATGCTCTATAATAGAATAACATTATATTCTTGTAATCTTTATATGCAATAGAATAACATTTAGCAGTCATAGAAAAGAAAAAAAGATAATAACTTAAAAACACAAAACTAAATTGCATCAACCCAAAAAAAAAAAATTCTAAAGAACACATAAATTCATCAATCTAAAGTAGAGATACAAAAAATAAAAAACTCACACAAACCTTTTTCATGTGAGAAAAGATGTATATAATGGGAGAGAGAATGACATATTTATAGTAATTGAATGAGAATAAGAAGATCCAAAATAAAAGAAAGAAGAAGGGATAGATGAAGAGTGACATGAAGGTTGAGAGTAGTGGAGAGATGAAAAGGTAAAAGAGAAATTATGGTTGGAAGTAGAGGAGAGAAATGAAAAATAGGTAATTGATATGGTTGCTGATGTGGCTCAATAGGAGCGTTGCAACAATATATGCTACGCTTTAGCTTTTAGATAGATATAGATATAGATTGGCTCCACGATTTCTTATGAACATGGACATCTTAGGTAATTCAATCTTATGGCTTTTCATTAACATTTGCGGCATGCTTAATACATGCAAGTCGGATGAGAAGTATACTTAATACATGCAAGTCGGATGAGAAGTGGTGTTTCTTGTGACCATCAAGTAACTTGTAAGAACCTAACCTTTGAAGCAAGCACATACAATATGTAGGATCAAGAATGTACCTTTTATTATATTAAATTAAAGTACACAATTATAATATATGATGTAAATAATTAAAATTTTATTTTGAATTTCTTAAAACTTTTTGTATAGAATTTTAGTTGGAATAATATTTTATATTTCTTAAAACTTAGTACTAGAGTTTTATCTCAAATAAACTATTTTAACAAATAATAAGATACTTGATATAGTAATATAGGCTTTTTTTTTTTGGAGTTTGTAATATAGTTTCATATAAAATAAACTATTTCAATAATTAATGAGACACATAATAAAAATTCATTATACAACATGTAATACAATACGTTAAGTCATTTGGAGCGACTATAACTGATCCAACTTCTATTTATTATATGATGTATAGTGTATAAAAATGACAATAGAAGTCTATGACAAACCAATGTAAAATTAGCTTTTCTCAAATCTGCATTGAATCCCTTTACAAACTAATGGATGTAAACAAATAATGCACCCTTCCACTAAAATGTGGTGGAATGCCTGTATGCCTAATCTATGCAATGTTGGTGCTCTATTTAGCAATATAGGGTGCCCTTGCATAACTTCCTGAAGGCAAGACAATTATTTAAAAAGAACATTATATTGGTCTTTCTTTCTCAAATTTACGAAATGACCTCTTATGCCTCTATTTTGGAGTATATACACCAAAAGGGAAAGCAATGGTTGTCAGGTATAATGGGACCCCATAAAGTCAAATATGCATTCAACAAAAACAACAAATTGTTTTCAGGAATTGATCTCAATTAGTTCGAGAAAACGATCAAAAATGTAAAATTAGCTAATTGCAAATAAAATTTTTCTAACAATAACAATTAGTTAAGAGGAGGGATGTTTAACTAAGCATGAGAACTTGAAGGAGAAGTTAGGGGGTTTGAAATAATTACAAAATTTATATACAGTATTTTAGGTGTTGTTCCTTAGGTTTCTCTTTTAAGATTCAGCCATGTGACTATTTAACTAAAAAATACACTTTCATTTTATGAGAAAAAATCCACATGGTTGAATTTTAAGAGGGGAACCTAAGGAACATTATCTAAGTATTGTAACTAAGTCTTGCTCTTGAAATAATAAGCATCAAAGTGTGTTTCACTAATTATGATTTGTGTTTCACTAGCCGCAAACCCGCGCATTGCTCGTGAAAATTATTTTTATGGTAGTTTTATTAATTTTTTTTTACAATTTAAACTAATTTAATAATGAGTAATGTATTTCGTAATCTATAGGAAAAATCATAAATGCAATATAGGAACAATCATAAATCACAAATATAAATTTTGTCGTACCAAAATGAAAATAATATAATTTTTCTTAGAAATTCTAAAGGTAAGGCAACAAAAATATTCATTTTTAATAAAAAAATTTTATAACATTTTTGTAAATCATTAAAAAGAATATAAAATTTGAAAATTATTTTTTTTTTGTTTTAAACAAAATTTCTTAAACCTTATTTTTTCTGCCTATAATCCAAAACAACAAAAAAAGTAACTAAAAAACTGTAAGGTTGAATTTAATCAATCATTTTGTTGGCTTTATTCCGTGCCAAATTTTCTTGTAATTTAGCATTTAGAAACCCTGTATTTAGGTGGGAATCATGTAAGGGTAGTGTGTGAGAGAGTGTGAAGAAATGCTTAAGACTGTGCAGTGAAGCAGGGACTTGCGACTGGATCTCGCGGCTAGCTTGCAACTGGCAAGCCACTAGAAGATGCACATGAGTGAAGCATGCAAAGAAGCTGAACCGTTGTGCCAGCTGTAGCACTACAGGACAAAAAGTCCAGACTAGCCATTCAATTAGCTCGCGGCTTGAACTCGCGACTCAGTCAAGTCGCGAGGTCAAGTCACCAGCCAACTTTGTTTTGAAAAAATGACTCTTCGTATTCCAAACACATGCAAGTATATATAGACCCTTATAGCCACGAAATGTAGAGAGCTTCCAAAGAGAATTTTGAGAGAGAAACCCTAGAAAAAAACAAGATTGACTCATCCACAATCTTTTCATAGAGACTTTTCAAATTCCTTTATTCTCACCCTCTCCATTGTTAAATCCTTGAGAGGCTCTTACCCAAATCATTTTTTCACCATACCCATATCTGTGAGAAGGTCATTTGGTACTTAGGAAGCAGTTAGAAAGGGACCAATGGTTATTGGTTGATATTATGAGCTATAACAGAATCCGGTAAGCTAAAAAAGACAAAAATTCGGCGTAACCTCATTGCAGCAAAAAGCTTGGAGGGCTTAGATACACTGGGTAGATTAGGCTTGGAAGGTCTATTACTGTTCATGTATCCCAACTATATTTTTTAGTAGATTATTGATCGTTTGGAGGGTGGCAGAGAGGTTTTACGCTAAGGGCTTTAGTTTCCTCTTTGATAACACATCGCTGTGCCTTGTGTTTGCGTCTCTCTTTTCTTAATCTTTGCCATTTAATTTTTGCTGTGGATGTGATTTTAATTGGTTTAGATTATTTATCAATTTTGCAATTAGCTTATGTTCATTTTCCGCACATATATTATTTGACATTAAGCTTGAATTGATAAGTTTGTATTTGGGGGTCTAAACGTTCATAGTGTTTTACACACATATTGAACATTCAAAAATTAATAAAACTTAACAAAGATTAATTGGACCAATTAGGAAATCTAAAAAATTAATTGTTGTTGATAATCTATTAAGGTTATTTTATTTGTAAAATATGTAATTTCATCCACCAAAAACATATTATTAAATAAATAATTATTAGCAAAATCTAAGAATTAAATTTCTATATATACATTGTTATAAAATAATAATAATTATAATAAAATTGTAAAAGCTAAAATTTGTCATTCATCCGATTATTTTCGTTTGGTTAACCTTTGCTTTTCTCTAAATAAATGGCATTATATTGTACTTCTAACACAATTATTAAGAATACTTTGTCCACCACAAAGGATTAATAACTAAATAATAATTAGTAAAGTCTCATAGTTTGACATTTAAATTGAGCACTATAAAAAATCATGTTATGTAATAGAATAAATATCAAATTATTCAAATCATACTATGTAATAGAATAATATTATATTTTTATATGCTATATTTAATTCTTTATAACGCAATAGGATAACATTTAACAATCAAAGAGATCCAAATAAATAAATAAATAAATAACAAAACTAAATCACATTAACTCAAAGTAGAGTTTTAAAGATTATAAAAAATTATCAACTTAAAGCAGAGATGCAAGAAAAAAAAAAATCCACCAAAAATTTGAGAGAGAGAGAGAGAGAACCTTTTTTTTTTTTTTTTGGTGAGGGAAAACTATGCATAGAATGGAAGAAGTAGTAACAAATTTATAGTAAGAGAGTGTGAATAAAAAGAGACAAAAATAAAGGAAAATGAGGGAAAAAAAAAAGAATGATATTAATGTAGAAGGTAGTGGGGAGATGAAAAGGTAAGAGAGGGAGAAAGGTTGGAGAAATAGCGGAGAGATGAAAAGGTAAGAGAAGGAGAAAGGTTAAAGAAGTGTAAATATTTTAAAAATTAAGCGTTAAAAACAATTATAGGAAAATTGAAACAAAAAAAGATAATGACGTGGAGCTGATGTGGTTCAACTGGAGCGTAGCAATAATAAATGCTAAGTTTTTTTTTTTTTTTTAGAGATAACTAGTCCCAAACCCGTGCGTTGCGCATGATAATTATTTTTACAGTGATTTTATTAATTTTTTTTTTTACAATTTAAACTAATCTAATAATGAGTAATGTATTTTGTAATTATATTTTTATTTATTATAGGAACAATCATAAATGTAACATAGGAACAATCTAAATCACCAAAAAAATGTAAACTAAAAAAATTAATAAAACTTAACAATGATTAATTGAACTAATATTAGGATAAATTTTGTTTTTGATAATCTATTAATGTTATTTCCTTTGTAGAAATTATAATTTCAGCCACCCAAAACATATTATCAAATAAACAATTATTGTATATACACAAATCTTAGCTTTTGCAATTTGTCACCTATCCGATTATTTTCATTTGGCTAACCTTTGCTTTTCTTTAAATGAATGGCATTATAGAGTACTTCTAATACAACTATTAAGAGTACTTTGTCCATCACAAAGGATTATAAAATAAACAAAATTAGTAAAGTCTCATAGTTTAACATCCTAATTGAGCACTATAAAATATCATGCTATGTAACAGAATAAATACCAAATTATCTAAATCATGCTATGTAATAGAATAATATTATATTTTTATAAGTTGTATTTAATTCTTTAGATCACAACAGGATAACATTTAACAATTAAAGAGAATTAAAAATAAAATAAAAAACAACAACAACAATTTAAAAAACAAAACTAAATTGCATTAACCCAAAATAGAGTTTTAAAGAATCTAAAAAATTATCAACCTAAAGTAGAGATGCAATAAAAATAAATAAAAAAATCCACCAAAAAATTTAGAGAGAGAGAGAGAGAGAGAGAGTACCATTTTTTTTGAGAGGAAAAACTATACATAGAATAGAAGAGATAGTGACAAATTTATAGTAAGAGGATGTGAATAAGAAAAGACAAATTAAAAAGGAAGATGAAGGGAAAGATGAAGAATGATCTTAATGTAGAGGGTAGTGGAGAGATGAAAAGGTAAGAGAGGGAGAAAGATTGAAGAAGTAGTGGGGAGATGAAATGGTAAGGGAGAGAGAAAGGTTGGAGTAGTGTAAATATTAAAAAAAATAAATGTTAAAAACAATTATAAGAAAATTGAAAAAAAAAAAAAAAAAAACCTAAAGCTTGAAAGGCTTCAACAATTATTTTTTTTTTCTTTCAGCTGAAAAGGCTCACACAAAACCCTAAAACTGAACTGAAAAGGTTTTGGGTTGGGCTTGATAGTGGAACTAAATAAATAAATAAGAGGTGGCCTAGATTAATTATACAGATTTATTATAGGGTGATAGTGGAAGTAAATAAATAAATAGTGGACTGGATTTATTATAGGGTGATTGTGGAAGTAAATAAATAAGTAGTGGACTGCATTTATAGAGCTGAAAATTGTAAAAACCATTTTAAAATTGTAGGACAAAATATATATTTTTTTACATGGCAGCTGATGTGACGCAACATGAGGGCGGCAGCATTAAACGCTACGCTTCAACTTTTAGTAATATATAGATCACAACATGCTGCTAATCTCGTAACTCGAACCATTTCCTCTCTAGACCTCCAAGCACTTTGTGCATGGGGAGGTGCCAATTCAGATTTTAAATATATATATATATATATATATATATGCGTTTTCCGTTACAAATCTTAAGGCCTAGTGACTTCTAAGAAACTAGGAGCAAAGTGGACGGGGTTGATGAGAAATTTTTTTGGTGAAAGGCCTAGCGACATCCAAGAAACTATATAACATCCTTGAAACAAAACAACAAAGACGTTATCATCCATAAAATTTCCTCATGTTAGGTCATTACTTTGTACGTACAATAGTTTTGGGCCTTTTGGCTATGCAACCAAGATAGAATTCTGGCTCCCCCAAAAAAAAAAAAAAAAACACTCATAATCACAGATAGAATACCAACTCAAATGGCCTACGTTAGTAGAGCATTACAGTCTGTACTTTGTGGGATTCCAGGAAATATTTCCACACATATTCAAGAACTTGGATTTCATTAGCATTGTGTTTAGAGGATCAGAAACCTAAACACACTACATTTTTCACAAATAGCTTGAGAAAGATACATCGGGCTAGAGGGATATTCAATGTAGTGTCTCACCGCCAAAGCAGCTGCAAGAGTATAAACACAGCAAACAGAAAGTGGTCCAAGGATGCCTCAGCTAACAATTATACAGTCATTGACATTGAACCAATTTTGATTAGGGAACATTAAAAGTGCTCAGAAATCCCTGGCTTCAATTGGAACAAAAATTTCATCCAAATAACCTGGACGACCATTGCTCCACTCTAATGCTTCCCACCAACGCCTCTCACCCTTTATCTTTTTCAAATCTTGACTAGATACTTCATCAATTAATGGATTCTTAAGATTTGGGCAATTATAAAAACTCAACCATTCTAACTTTGGTGCAATGTGTAAACCATTAGAGATGCTAACTAATCCAGACACGCAATGAAGTGAAATCTTCTTCAAATTTGGGAGAAAATAAGAGGTACCATGCTCAGCAGAGATTTCGCAGCTTACAATGCTTTTGATGGAGTGGCAGTATTCCACTTTAAGCTCTCCTAAATTGCATAGGTTACAAGCAACCCTTGCGTGAAAATAGTGGTCAACTGGGGACATGTGCTCAATGTCAAGGACTTAAGAAGAAATAAAGAATTTTGCTGTACTGGCCCCTCCCATATGCTCCTTAAACTCTTCATATAATATATATACAGGTGTTCAAGTGATCCAAGAACAATTCTTTCATCATCATATGATTCAGATACTATTTCACTTATACCATCTTCCCCATAAGCATCTGCAGCATCTATAATCACTTGAAGCTCATTACATTCCCCCACGACACAGCATTTTAGTTGCTTCATATTTCTAGTTTCAAAATCCGATAGCTTCTTAATAGTCGCATGCCTGTCCAAGAAAAATGCAGTCACATGTTGGAGTACATTCTTAATATCCCTATGGACATCCACACCGTTTATGTATTTCAAGCATCTCTCCCATCGTTCCAGCTCAAACTCAGCATCAGGAGGGACTCGAGACATAATGCGCTTGACATGGTGACCGACAGTAAATCTGAAATTAGAAAGTGATGGGCTATTCCACTGGAAGTGACTCAAAAGTTCCACCCTTGGAAAATAGAATTTAAGAGTTTCCAACCTCTTTAAGGTACATACTTCATTAACAATATCTTCTACACATGCATCCCACCGCTCGTCATCTGGATTTACATCAATATTCAGCTCCTCTAACTGAGACAATGCAGAAATTACCCCACAAGGAACCACAGCATTTGATTGCATGGTTCTCCTACCATTACTCGTAAATCCATAAAATGAAACTTCCAAGCATGTCAGATTAGTTAAATTCTTAATCTCCTTAGGAAAATCCATAATATTTGCCCCTTCAAGATCAAGAACCTCAAGTTGCTTGAGATCTCCAATTTTTGGCGACAAAATCATGAGACGGTGACAATTATTTAGAAACAATCTTTTGAGGCTTGCCAATCTGATAAGAGAATCAGGCAAAGATTTGATACCAGTCCTGGATAAGTTCAGGATTTGAAGGTCTGGCATGAAATTAAAAAATGGCTGAGGAATCATTCTTAATTTGTAGTTTCTTGGAAGGAACAGAGCTGACAGATTGGGGCACCTTGGATTCTCAGGTAAATCAGACAACTCATTGTCCATCAAGTAAATCTCTTTGGCATTCTTCCAATCCTCATCCTTTGGCGGCTTAGTTAACCCTAAACCACCCTGCATGAGAAATAATCCATGTTGCTCACTTGCTTCTGGTTCCATCTCACTAGATTTAAGGATCTTAACCGCATCAACATCAAACACCACTCCTTGAGGTTTTAGAGTACTTGATGCTTGCAGTTGCATTTCCTCAACCTGTGTACCCTCCGGTTGTCTTAATTGTAAAGAAGCTTTATTCCCAATTTCTTCAATTTCAAATTTCTTTTGTCCACTTGAATTAGTCATCTTAACTTCTTTAACATCAATCACCATTCCATGAGGCTCTGACGCTACTTCATCTTCAGTTTTTTCTTCTGCAAAAAAAAGCTTCCAAGTAAACTTATATTCGCTGTTTAGAAATGACCCCAAAAAATAGGTAAAAGAAAAAATTCAAAAGATCTATATTGAATAAAGTACATGTGAGTATCATCCAGTATTCCTAAACTAATTGATTAAGTTTTTTGTCTATTCCAAAATTATAAAGAAATATGATAATAGAATTCAAAGAATTTTTTTTCAAAGGAAAGTACCAATCACCAAAGGACACATAAAATCCTAATTTTCAAATAAAATAAACTCAATGCAGAGAAAAATACCAAGTGATGATAACTAACTGCACCGGCAACATGCTTAGCAATTAATTTTTCACATAGCCAACTCCAACCCCAAAAATAGGATAATGTTTGGATTGTGCACAAGTCATTTCTAAGAGGAAGGGGAGAATATAGTTAACTGCACCAAACTTAGCAGGTTGGAAAAATCCCATACCGCCACCGAACCACCAGTTGGTTGTCATAATAACAAAAAATAGGTAATTTTTAAAGAATAATTTTAACATTCTGTCATAAACAAGTGTTGGAAATGGCCTCAAATTTTTATTTTGGCTTGGTTACCAATTTGAGTTTTCTTGGTGTGTAAGAAAAGTTTTTATTCCTAGTCAAAAAAGTAATTGGTATTGCTTGTCAAAGAAGCAATGTTGTATTTTTTTTCTACCAAAGGATAGATTTTGAAACTTCATATATAGAGCATTTCAAAAAGTTTGTATTTTTTTTTCCTGAAAATGCTTTTATTGATTTCGCATATTAGTGCCGTGTAAAATCCTGGTTGAATTGAAAATATTTTTGTTGTTTTTCATTCCCAACCCCTTGACCCACTCCCATCCCCTACAATGACCAACCCATCAACCCAACTCACCCCACTGTTGTTGCCACCCTAAACAATCTATCTCTCTCTCTCTTTGGTGCAACCATGGAAGAAGGATATTTTACAAATTCGCGACTATTCAAGAATTATTTTATGGGGTTCACGTGGGAGTCCAATTGAAGTAAAAGTCATGTGATTTTAAATGTCTAAGTATGAGTCTTTTAGGTTCAAAAAAGTTTTTTATTTGGATCTTTATTTCATTAGCTATGGTCAATTTTGTAGTTGAGGACAAATCTGAAATTTCGGCAATTCTTGCGAATTAAGGGCATTTTGGTAATTTAGTTGGGTCTAGAATTTTCTATGAGATCCTAAGTATTTTAGGTTTATTTTCTTTGGGCCCAAAGAAGGGTTGTAAATGAATCAAGCTATTCATGAACAACTTGAGTCTGGCTCATGAAAAACCTTGTTTATGTTTGTTTGCTTAGCAAGCAGGCCAAGCTCAACTTCAAGCTCAGACTCTAAACATAAGGCCCAATTTAATTATAAATAATCAATATATTTTTATATGTATACTTGTCTAAAAATATACTCATATAGATTTGAGATTGAAATGTCTACGTGTGTAAATAGGTTCATATAATATAATATAATATAATATACTCATCTAGAATTGAGTTGAAATGTCTAAGTGTGTAAATAGGTTCATATGATATAAAATAATTATTTGTAGTGCATTGATATAAACAAACCATTCATAATAAAAATTTATAGACTTGTGATGGGATAAAAAATTTTAATTATGGTTTTACTATATGTGAGAAAAGAATAAATTAACCAAGCAATGATCTTATAGGTTCAATTACCAACTTGGCTCGTTTACAGCCATAGGCCCAAGTTGGTATTTTATTAGGTTTTAGTTTACTAATTAAATTAGCAAACCTAATAGGAGTCCTAATGCTATTAGTACAAGAAAGTGCCTTTATATATATATATATATTTTGCTCAATGTATTCAAAAGAGATGGAATTGATTAATAAAATTATTGAATGTTTTGAGCATAGAGACACAACAACCTATTTGGTTTCTTTCTCCCTTCTTCCTCCTCTTATGGTATAGCTCATGGATACTGTTCATATAGCCTCTAAACAACATAAAAACTACTCATTTCCTTCTTACTTACAACCCCAAATCAAGTCCTTTCTTTTACCTATCAAAATCCTAAATCCTCAAATACTTTCTTCTTCCAAATGGCCATCAAAAAACTCATCAAGCCACCTTTTAATTCCTAACAAAACCCAATAACCCTTTCTGCAGCAACTCTAGCTAGATCCTATTTCCATAAATCCTCCTTAATCTTAACCCACCCCAACCACACGTAGACAAATTCCCCTATTTGTCCTACGTCACTCTCTCAAACTCTCAATTTAATTCCCTTTTTTGTAACATTTTTGAGAATTTTTTCATCGCATATGTATTGGCATAATTTATGTGAACTATATGTGTGATTATGATTATTTATGTGAATTTTATCAGTGTAGCTGTGGGCAAAATCTGTGATATTCAATTGGATGCTTGAGTTGTAATTGATACTTGGTTGAGATTGCTGAGCACTTGGTATGGAAGTTTGATGGAGGAGGTAATGATTTTTTGTATGAGCCAAATGTTAGAAATATGTTCCAATTTTCAGTTTCACAACCAAACACCACAATATAAGCAATTTTCCTAGTTGAAAACATTTCGTGCCTATTTGAGAACAGCTTATTTAGCTAAAATTGAAATTTTTTTACTAAAAATACTATAGATAAAGGTAAAAGTTAGCTGAATAGTACAGTGAAGTCTATGAATAGTAACAAAAATAAGCTGAAATTGCAAATAAGCTGAAATTTTCAGCTTGTCCCAAATGGACACTTCATGTCAATACAGTCAACATGAGTGTTGAAATTTTGCCAAAGCCATCAGATGCCTACCATAGATTCACAATTGCTGCACCAACTTTCCAGATTCACAAGCCTTTTATTGTGCAGTTCTCAACACAAACATGAGACTTTCTTGGGAATATTTCAAAACTTTCCAAAATCATATGGGAATTATGAACATTTTTTGGAACTCCAAACATGAGTCCATGTTTAGTGAATAGTGGCCTAACAATCTAACTCAGATTAAATTTGATGTGATAAATTCTCAATTGCCCAAAAAGTGCCAATACAAATACCCTATACAGGATTCAAATACAACACAATATGGACATGGGGATAAATAAAAAAATTTGGAAAATCCATATTCCCCCGCCCAAGCAATATGCTACGGGTTTGAGTCCATGTATTAGTCTCTCTAAAATTTGGGGGAAGGCACAAAGGCTACCTACCTACCAACTCTCCCAAACCCCACATAAGCAAATTTCTTATGTAGTGGATGAGACCTTTTTTTAGCAATTGCAATCAAATTCAAATGACTATAACAAGAAACAAGGTAAATAGGAATGAAATGAGTCAATAAGAAGATGCAACGTATATAAGAAGAACCTGCTTTTAGGAATGTAATCTATATTAAGGGAAACAAGCCGCAACATCATGCATCAGACAAATAAAATAATAAGTTTAGTGTTCTAGAAGGGAATACCTTTCTCATGTTCCTCATTATCTAATTTTGTATCAAAGTACTCTTGCTGCTCTAGTTCCCTCTTTGCTTTTTCAGCATCATTTAGTTTCTTCAATGTGTCTGGGTTGTGATGCTCTGGGAGGGCCTTTTGGAAAGTATCAATGACAGGTTCATTGTCCTTTGAGAGATTTTCCATTTTCCCCAGGGCAATTCCCTTCCTAGTCAAACCTGCTGCTAACATCGTAGGGTCTGATTGTCTTTGATGCGGATGCTGCCTTTGCCTTTCACTAGCTTTCACAACCTGAAATAAATAATAATAATAATAAGATGAGAGAGGGACAAAAGTCATCTTCTTTTTCTTTTTCTTTTTTAGGTAGATAATCAGGCACACACATAATCAATTATCTTTAATTGTAGGTTAGGTTATTAAATATACTAATTGTCAGACGGAAATGCGCTTTACTTGATTTGATTCAATATATTCCTCAATCTGAAAATAAATAAATAAATAATATTAGAAGTTGGATCAAAGTGCAATTGAAAATATAAATGCAAATATCAGACAGTTTGATACAGTCAGTAATGGCACAGGACAAAAGATTGAATGAGCTCATATACCAAATTTTATGTAGGATCTTTAGGGATTCAGTACTAAGGGTTCTTGATGAGATCTTGAAGGATTCTTTTAAAAATAAAAAATAAAAAAAATAATGAAGTAATGATATTTATAAAAATAGAGGTTATTTCATGTTCAACAAATGTTTCTAACTGAGCTGTTGATCTTTCCTTATCGTTAAAAATTAGACTTTCACACTTTCCACAATAACCATATCAAATGTAACAAGACATAGGGTACGTTTGGTACACTGTAATAATTATTACATTGGAATGTGAATAAGTATTACAAGGAATACATTAAGTTGGAATGTAATAAGTATTACTATTTATTAGTTTGGTGACCATTTAGGAATAGAATTGTAAATATGCATTCACAATTTAGGAAAGTATAGAAAGAAGGTGTAATTAAATCATTTTTAAATTAAATTTCCTAAAATACACTTATTTTAGGGTGTTCAAAATAGAGCTAATAATTAACAAGAAGGAAAATTTATTTTCTTTCCTTTTGAAGATGTGGCAACTAATGACCTTTTAAGAAATTTTTTAAAAAAGTTATTACATAAGGTGAAGGAATAGATATTCAATACTTTTGATAAGGAATAGTTATTCTTCATTTTGAAGAATAACTATTCATAAGGAATAACTATTCATTGTAATAAAAACATAATCAAACAACCGAATATGTATGCCATAGGAATATCTATTACATTACAGTATCTATTACAGTCTACCAAACGTGCCCATAGTTCCAAATATCCAATAAGTGCTTTCCAAACCAATTCTCCACCCAAGTAGAAGATCGCCTACTCTCCTTGGTAACAATCATAGAATCCCAAAGGCTCTAAATACTACGCTCCACAAACCATAAGCCACTTCACAATGGATCAACAAATGTTCCACCGTCTCTCCTTAATACCAGCACATGCAACACCAACCAACTAATGAGATTATCGTAAACAAGAATCTTTCCTCAAGCTTCCAAGGGGCCTTATCACCAAGGGAAAGAGTTAAGACTTTTGAGTGTAAAAGGTCTAGAAGTGAATTCATTTGACTCCAATTCTCAATCATGAAAATCTCTATAGAATTTCACATTCTAGCTCCGTCCTATCCTATCTAATTGACTATCCATGACTCAATGAACTAAGGCATTCTTGGATTGGGTTTGATGTCAAATGAGTTAGATAGTTGTTCGGTACAAAGAAATCGAGCAATCAAAAGGAGGTCTTTATGCGGTCGATCCAATAATAAGAGAATCGCCGGATATATAAAATATGTATATAACTCATAATAATCACAATCAAAAACTAAAACAGAAATGAAAATCGAACAAGAAATAAGGTTAAAAAGGAAGAAGAGATGAGTAAAACTATACTCCGGTAAATGTTGTTTGAGCAGCACTATCACTTCCATCGCCACCACTACCAGTAGCATTACCTCCTTGTCCTTTACTCGCCGCGACAGTTTTGTCCGTTACAGCAGTTGGGCGTTTCCTGACTTTCTTTTTATAAGGAATCCCTCTGGCTTTGGCTTGCTGGTCTCTGACCTCTCTCAAATAAACCCTTACAGCTCTGCCTGCAAACGGGTTCGATTCTGGCGATCCACCGTGCTCCTCGTAAGCCGCTCTGAGCCGTCCGATGAGCGCGTCAAGGCTACCCCACGCTTGCCTTAGTGGGCAGGTACATGGGCCTCGTGGCTCCGGGTTGCCGAAAAATAGGCACCCAGTGAGATGGACCTTGGTTTTTCCGAACTGGTCCAAGTACCTCAAGAAGTCGATCACGTGGTTGTCATGGCACCCTGATGGAGTTATGGGGGGCCTCTGGTTCCTTAGGTATTGCCCGAAGGTGTTCCAGTCTCGACGCTTTTGTGACTCGTACCGACTCAGTGGCGCAGGTGATGAGTTCGGATCAGATGTGGCTGCTGCCAATGGACCGTCTCCCCTATTCGGATCGGATTGACTCTGTTTGGATTTACCGGCAACTGATGCTGAAGCCATAATCAAGAACTTGATTGTTTTAGCTTTTTGGGTGATATATATGACTGAGTTAAATCAAAGCATCCTAGCTATTTTCAAGAGCTAACAACGTTTTCACCTCTCTTTGATCTCTACGGTGCATAGAAACCTCAATTTCTGTTTCTGTTGCTGTCTCTCTCTAGAAGAGAAACACCGTTACTCTCTGCCCTGTAGTCTCTCACTCTTTTTTTCTCAGTTGTTGCATTAAAGTTTTCTAGTATTGCATTATTATTGCATTAAAGTGTAATAACTTACAGTGTGTTTGGAAAGAAAATATTAGGAAAAAACAAGGAAGGCCCGTCATTTCTACGGTTTGGTTGTACAAATAGAAAAGAGAAGTTGACGAGGAGGAATGATAATTTCTCCATGGAGCCCACTGTTTTGGTATCAGTCCAATTTGGGCGGGAACGGGAGGAAGGGATAGCACTAATTTCTTGAGTTCTACCGCTTTATATTATAATTTATAAAATGATTAATATATCTTTAACACTTTTAAAAATTTGTTAGGTGTTCTATTATATGAATTTCCCTATTATTAACAAGGGTACCAAGGTAAAAGCATGCAATTATCATTTATCTTCCTCTATGCAAACCAAACAAAAGAAAAATAGAATTCTCATGTTATCTTCTATCATTTCTTTCTTTTATCTAAACACATCAAAAGGAAATATTTTATTTTTTCTTTCCTCTCCCTGCCTTTTTTCCTTTCTCTTCCATTTTCCTAGCTTGAACCAAACATAATGTTAGGTAACTTGATCTCAATCCCAACATTTTCCACACGGACCTTTAGTCAACATGAGCTAGGACCCATTAATTCTACTCTTCTTTCCTAACTGCATTTTCCACGCAGACTTCCTAGCCAACATGAGCTGGACCCATGTTGCCTTTTGCACTTTTTTTCCACATCTTTTTCTTGTTATCAAATCCAACCCCAATACAAGTTTAGCACTTAAGTAAATACTAACAAAATGCAAAATCAAAGTTATTCAAATTAAGCATAACCTTAAAGTGAAGGCTATAACAACTAAATTTGTTTATGTTTGTTTGTTTAACAAATAAGCTAAACTTAGGCAGAAGTATAAGCTTAATTATTAAACAATCAAAGCTCATATATATATATATATATAATAATTTGTTGGTGAACAAACTTGTGAACATACATTCTCAATTTAACTATATATAATATTATATTATATCCTTTATGTATTCTCTCCAAAAAAATAATGAATAGACTTGAGAATATATTTTGTAAGTATGTAATTAGGTTTATATAATATCAAATTCATATTTGTAATTCATTGATAATATAAACAGTTAATTCAAACATGTTATTAACTCTCCATTTGTTTTGAAGTAAATATTTTACACATTTTACAATGTTTGTTTTGGTGTAAAATATGGTTAAATGTAATATGTTTTACAGTCAAATGGTAAAACCAAGCCTAAAATAAATAAAATGTTTTACCCTTAAAACAAGCACAAAAAATTTTACTTGTTTGCACAACCAACTCTTCCCCCCCCCCCCCCCCTCTCCCTCTCTCACTTGACTAACCCATTTCCCACTCTCTCACTTTGGTTCTTCTCTCCCTCACCCACCACCTGCCAATGTGTCAGTGTCTTTTCCTTGTACAAACCCCTATCATCCCTCTTCTTTTCTCTATTGTACAATCCTTTAGGATTTGATTAATGAGCGATGATCATGGGGTTTTGGTGGTTGCTTCGATCTTGCTGCAGTTGAGTTTGTTAGGTTTTTAGATTTTCAGACTAGGTTGTGTTCATGGGTTTTCTTTTTGGATTTTTGATTCCGGTTTGGTTGTTTTTTTCTTTTTCTTTTTTTTTTTGAATTAGATTTTTGGGTTGTTAGTGGTTGGTTTTGGGTGGCAATTTCTTGAATGGTTGGTGGTGGTTTTGGTGGTTTAATTTTTCCTTCTCAATCTGGATTTTGGGTGGTGGGTGTTGGTTTGTACACAGTGCTTGTAGTTGGAGGGTTTTGAGAACTAGGAATTTTTTTTTTATTTTTTTTTTATTTTACTGCAAAACAAACACTTAAAATTATTTCCACGATATTTTCAAGTTTGCAATCAGACACGCTAAAATGAAAATGTTTTACTAAAAAAGTTTATATGTAAAATAGTTTACTTTGAAACAAATAGAGCATAAAGTTACAACTTATAGAGCTACATTTTTAAAATTTAACAAAATGAAGTTGATAAAAAGAAATAAAATAACATGTTCAATTACATACAATATTCTTGTAAAATATACATACAATATTATATTTATATATGTCAAAGTAATAGTAGTACAATACCATAGTATACAATGGTGAAGGTGTTGGTGTTATTATCAGGGATGATAGAAGTGTGGTAGTAACTTTAAAGATTCTATGGATACTATAGGTTCAAGAGGCAAAAGCTTTTGAGGCTGGCCACCTTTTCACTCATGATGTGGGAATTAGAGATTTTATTCTTCAAGGCGACTCCTTGATCATCCTCCAGGCTTTGAGTGAGCATCTTCTGCCTCCTTCATTTGCACCATTGTATTTGGTTTGATGTCTTCTACTCATGATTTTCATAGAGTTGAATTTTTATATGTGAGACAAGGTTATAGACCTGACCATCTTTTATCTAAACATTCTTTAGGCATTGAAGATTTCTCTACTTGAATTAAAGAAAATCATTGTTTTGTTGAATAAGCTCTTTTCCATGATATACTTGTTTTTTTTTTTTTTTCCTCTAATTCTAAATAAAATTCTTCATCTATATCCATTAAAAAAAAAAAAAAAAAACAATGGTGGAAGAGGGAATATACCATTGTGACTTTTTGAGTTATAAGACTTTTAGTGTAAATGCTCCCTTCTAGGGAAGAAGAAGTTCTAGATTGGACCCATCATAATGGAATTTATAGGATAAAGGCATAAACACTAGAGGAATTCAAAATACTTATATAATTTAACAATTAAAAAATGATACAAACGATAGGGATACGTAATGTACACCATAGTTGAGAGCTTACTCATTTTTTTTTTTTTTTTTTTTTGATTTGAGCTTACTCAATTTTAGAGGTTGTCTTTTTGTACTTATTAATTGGCTAAAACTTAGTACATACATTGTACATTTTTTTTTTTTTTCTGAGGGGGGGGGGGGGGGGGGGGGGGTAAAAATACATGCGTACTTCGCTTGTTTTACTTTGCAAATTACAACCGGGTTGAACCCACGATTTCAAATAATTTAATGTATTGTATAATTCTAGCACCCGACCGGGCCGACACGTTTGTCATGACCAGCGTAAGATAAAATTTGGAGTGCTTCACTTTTTGTTTTGTTTGAACTTTGAAGTCAACATTCTAGACTAGTGTACGCAGTGAGAGGCAGAAGTTGAAGATTGGACACTGTAGCGGGCTCCTAATCGCCATCTCCGTGTTGGTGGGTGCTTCGAGCTGCAGCTACTAGTGCTAATACTGATTCTATTAAGGGTTAGTCTTCTTTGTCCTGTTCCACAGTATTTATATGGCTTTCTTTTTGGTTGTGGGAAATGACTAGTCTAGGCTGTATGTTGAAGATTTTTAATCTAAGAGATTTTAGTGGAAATGGAAAGAAAAAAGAGCAGAATCAACGTAGAGATGTAGTTCAGGTGTGAGCGGTTAAGAATTCCACGTAGTTACGCTGCCCAGACAAGACCCAATACACCCGCCAGATAATCTAGTGACTTTTTTTAAGCAACAAAACCAGCCACTACAGCCAAAGGCTACAATTTAAGCACGTACTTCTATCGACAACAACTAGACAGAACCAGCTAAACTACACAACCAAGTCAAATTATACAAACACACGGACCAGGGACAAAATCTCAGCAGCTAACTAACCAAGACACAAGGTAATCACAGCAATAAAAGCTAACAACCAAATATCCGCACAGCAGATCAGCAAGAAGAACTCTGCAACTACTAGAGCGTTGTACTGCCGCACAGATCAAGCTTTAGGCTTGAATTCAACATCTGAGATGCCCCATCTTGTGTAGATTTTTTTGTTGACACTACAGCCGGGATATACACCATTACTTTCAATCCTGGTCTTCACCCGATTCCTTAGGAGTTACGACCCTTAAAAATTTGTTCCTCTGTTTACATAGTTCCCTGATGCTTAACAGCATTCCTTCGAGCCCAAATGTGGTATATTCCAGCACTGAAACCCACTAACCTAGCCTGCAACAATCAGCCCTTAAAGATTTGCCCATTCTAGTTATGTATTGCCCAGGTGTTGAGGTTATCCCATTCATCATCAATATAAATCCATGGCAATTTACTTAGAGTAGTAACAAGTTCATCAAACCTTGCATAGCCTCAATTCCAAGCCTTGTCTAGAATCACACTAGATAGATTTGCATTTATTGAGCGGGCATCATCAAACACTATTCTATGCCCAAATTTTGATAGAGAGGGCCATCTGGGTGTCAGTTATCATGCCACATATAAATATTTGAACCATCCCCTGCTAGGAACTTGATTAAGGGTCTAGCCAAATCTCTAATTTTCAAATTTCCTCCATTCCCATGAACAACATTGAGGGATTTTGATAAATTAATAGTTTTTATTTATCTAAGCAGGATCTCCTTAAGGGTTAGTGGATGATGATGAAGAGTCAATATCAAAGAAGAACGAAAGGAAGAAAAATGATATAGACGATTGTTAAAGAAGTCTAATTCAAGCAAAGCTGCAAGAGCAAATTGAGGTATGTGTTCTTTTTGATAATGTTGTTGATTCATAAAATGTTGTAGATACATCCATGATAATATTTTATATGTTGTATTTTTATTTATTTATTCTAAATTATTATATAAATCTCTTACAGCTGATAAAATGTGGGTTTTATGCTTTTGATGCAGTAACGTCAAAGTTGCATGCAAAGGAAGAGAGTTATTCAATGAGTAGCGGGTGGGGAGGTATTGCTCAACCAAATACACAAGGACTAATTTTTTTTTTTTTTTTTTTTTTTACATTCAATTATCAAAAGCTATCTTTACAATGACATAGCATGGCTCTTTAATTATACAATAAAGAGTTAGTTCTGATGACATCATAACTAGCAAACTCACTATTCCTAGCACATGCTAAATAAGCACAAACTATATCTAATACAACGTATATTCCACATGTTTGACTAACTTTTAAATCAATCAATCACATGCCTAAAATATTTGATAATATGTTCTAAATATAGCCTTGCTTGGAGTTGGCACTTGTTCGCTTGTCTTCATCAAGATATACTCAGCCATATGAATTTGCTTGCTTCAAATGCTTTGCATCAGATATTTGTTACTCATTTTCATTGTGGAAGCTTATGGTGTGGTTTTGGTATTTGAAAAAGCTTAGTTCTTTTAATCAACCCCTATAAGGAAAGTAGATTTGGAGTTTTGTAGTGGAGAAGAATAATCTTTGGAGAAGGCTCATTTAGGTAATATGGAGAAGAGTGTGGAGGATGGACAATGGAGCGGATTAAGGGACATTATGATGTTAGTTTGTGGAAGAGTATAAGTGGGGGATGGGATTTCTTCAACTACTTAAGATTTGATGTAAGAAAGGGATATCGAGTGAGGGTTTGGACAAATGTCTAGAGTGAATTAAAGATTTGTTCCCATATTTAATTTGTATACCTTAACTGTTGACAGGGAAGCTTCGGTAGCTTTTTATCTAGACAACCCATCCGAGGGTGAGGTTAGGCATTGGAATCCTCCATTCGTTTGGCCTTTTCAAGATCGAAAACTAGAATCAGCTATAATTTTTTTTTTTGAGATGCTCTATAAACACTAGCCTTCATCTCATGGTGGAGATTGAGTTTTGTGGATGCCAACAAAGAGTGGGATATTTAAGGTTTGTTCCTATCATAATGTCCTTAGGGGTTTCACATGCCACTCTTTTCCATGAAAGAGCATTTGGGGTGCTAGGATCCCTTGAAAGATGGTGGTTTTTTTTTTTTTTTTTTTTGTGTGGACTGCAACTATGGGAAAATTTTTGACATTTGATAGTATCCATAATAGGCTCATATTGATGGTTGATTGGTGTTGTATGTGTAAAAGGAGTGGAGAATGAATTAATCATTTGCTGCTCCATTGCTCTTTCACAACAAATATTTGGTCATTTATTTTTGCTTTGTTTGGGATAGTTTGGGACCTTGGGTGATGCCAAAATCTGTGATTGAGCTCTTGGAAAGTTGGCAAGGACAATCCCATTGCCGTGTCAAGTCTTAATTGTTATGTGGAATCTTTGGAGTGAAAGAAATATGAGAACTCTTGATGGTGGTGAGCAATCTAATTTTGTCATCAAAGTTTCTTTGGAGGCCTCTGTATGATTAGATGACTGCATTAGGTACCATCTCCTCATTGTTTTTTGTTAAGAAAATTACTTGAGAGAAAAAAAAAAAAAAAAAAAAACTTCTATTTAGGGTTTGAAAAAGTCTAAATTCCATTAGGAATAGGTATTAATCGTCTATTTATATGAATGTAATATTTTCTATTCAAAAGACGAGAATAAATTTTTAGAAGTGATGAAACTTAATTTGAGGTTCATTTGATATGACATTCTCTAAGGTATGATGCAAGGAAATGCTAGAATCATACTTAGAATGTATTTTTGTTTTTTATGTCTATTTTTTTTTTTTATCCATCCTTAAATTTTCGGTTGTAGATTACGTCCAGTGCAATGGACCTGTAGATATAGTGACAGATGTCCAAAAATGGACACATATTACAATTGCAACATGTCCAGTGTCCAGTGTCATTGGACACTGGACATAAGCCGCTCTCTAAATTTTCAACAACTTGAAACCTTGCAAACACATTCATAATAATTTGTCACCTATAAATCCCTACAACCAAATACCTCAGACCCTAAACCACGCATACATGAAATAGAGACCCAAATAACCCCCAAACATTCAAGTACTGTGCTCGGGTTGCTATTCACAGCCCTGTAATAGCAACCCAAACCTTAGGTTTTCCCTTATTTCTTCCAAGACCAGTACTCTATCCTTGTTAGAAACCCTATATTCCTTACAATTTTCCAGCCTTTTTTTCTACAAAAACCTAACCCAAATTCTTAAAAATTCTAGCTGTCCAGAACTTCTAAATTTGATTTGGATTGTTCCCCTTTGCCTTATATTGCTAAATTTGTTTTGATGCTTTAGTTTTAGCTTTGTTCTCGTGTGTGTGGTGGGAATTAAGTTATGTGATTCAGGTTTGGGTATTGTTTCGTCTGGGTTGAAGCTACGGTCTAGGTGTTGACGTTGTGATTGAGGTCTCCTCTACCTAACAATTTCTTGTGAGATCATGTTGGATGCCTTGTTAAAGAGGTCTTCTTTGAGCGGCAATTCATATCCGCCACAACTATTGGTGGCAAAATCTTAATAACGAACCTGCCACCGCTTTTGGAGATTGATTGGATAGTTAGTTTTGGCCAAGCCTTGTTAGTCATGAGTGGGTTTTATTTTATTTTAGGACAGTAAAGAAAAATAAATTAAGAACATGGTGTTTGATGTAGCACATTCCACATAGATTGCTAATGCTACCTCTATTTGTGAAAATTTTCAGTAAAATTGGTGATACCCGACACCACGCATAGGCTATAATTATTGTTTTGCACTCCTTGATATAAAATGTTTCTAATAATGTTCACACTTTTCTACCAAATGTCCACATTTTTCACATTATATGAAATACTTTGGACAGGATGTGAAAGAGTATGGACACTCTTAGATGTGAAACAATCAAAGCCCCTTTCTATAATGCCCCTGTTGCTTATGTTACTCTTTCTATAAAAAACTCTTTCTTATATTAAAAGAGATTAATTTTTGCATGGTGACCTGATGTCAAAATCGTACAGTGACGTATAATATATATATTTCTAATGGGTTATTGATTTATATACCAACTTGATGTGGAATGCATATGTGCTTGAGCCAATTAAATCCATAGGAAAAAAAGGGCCTTAAATTTAAAACATTAGCGCAAAAATAAATTAAGACTGAAAATGCTCCATGAGCAAAGTATGTATTTTAATATTAGATTTTGGTAGAAGATATGATTTCTTGGAATTGCTGGATTATTCATTTTTAAATAAGTCCATAACTTAACAAGAAATTTATTTGATGTATGGATTCTCAAGAAGAGAGAAGCCATGGCGGTCCCCCCAAACCGCTTGGATCCCACAATTGAATAAAAAGTTGAATCTATATTAGATCTCACCTTAATCGCCTCATCTATCCTCTTGTGGAGAAGTTTTTGAAAAAATAAAAACAGAAGATTAAATAAAAAAAAATAAATAAAGAGCCCATGAAGAATAATTCTTCATTGATTAAAATTGTTACTTGAGAATGTTTGGTTATGATTAGAGGAGAGTGATTAATGCACTAATGAGAAAGAGTGAGTTGATTCAAGTGTGATGAAAAAAAAAAAAAAAGGAGAGTAAAGGAATGCTTTTTTGATAAGAAAAAAGGTCAAGGAATGCGAAAATAATATGAATAGAATTATGTGGTAAAAAATAACTTGTCAATTAAGTAATAGAAAGTATGATTTTGAATAGAATAAAATGGCAAAAAAATTACATGTGGCTAACCCCAAAAATTTAGGACTAAGGCTTGGTTGTCAATGATTAAAAATAGGCTCCATGTCTAAAGATGCTTCATGAGAATGTGAGAACTGTGCTTTGATTCTATAATTTAACCATGTGAAAGTTATCTACTAACATGATTGCTAAATCCACTCAACATCTTTTGACTAACCACATCCTTGTTTGTGTTGTTGTATATTTTATTTATTACCTGTCTAAACTGAAAAGTCTTCATCCCGCATAGCATCTTGAATTCCTTTTTGTTGTAACACAGATATGTTTGAGGCAGCAGCTTCTGGTTTAGGTTTGGCTGCAGCTTCTGCTGTGGGTACTGCAGCAGGGGAGGAGGTCTACAACTATGGGAAAAATATTGTCAATAACATGAGGCGCAAACCTGATAATGAAGCTGATAAAGATCTAGAAGACAACCATAAAAGGTTAAAAGAGGAAGCAAAGAAGCTGTATGCCAGAAGGGATGATATATTGGCTCAAACAAAGACAAAGCTAGTCAATCAAGTATGTGAAGCTTGGATTTCTAGAGTCATGAAGAGTGAAGAAGAGGTGCGAGAACTAGAAATCGAGTACAATGATGAAAAAAGTAATAAAAAGAGAAGGAGTCAGCATGGGTCAAGCAAGTCATGCACAGATCTTAGCAAAGTCATGGCAGAGAAGTGTGATGAACTGCATAATCTTTGGTTAGAGGAAAAGTCTAAGATAGGAATACTAGTTGAGAAATTGCCTGAGCGTGTGATAATTATGCATGGACCCAAACCAGAAGACAAGCCATTTCTCCACTCAAGTGTTGAAGAAATACTGGGCCATCTAAGAGATAAGAATGTAAAAAGAATTGGACTTTGGGGAATGCCGGGAATCGGGAAAACAACCATAATGAAGAGCTTAAATAACTATGAAGATATTGCTAAAATGTTTGATATTGTTATTTGGGTAACTGTATCAAAGGATTTGAGTTTAGAAAAGTTGCAACACAAAATTGCAGATCGGTTAAAATTGAATATGGAAGGCATCACTGAGCCTGAAATTGCACAACAAATATGGAGAGAGTTAAAAGGCAAGAGGTATCTACTTCTTTTGGATGAAGTTTGGGACTTTCTTGATCTGTCTCTAATGGGAATGTATGAAAGTGAAATGGATAGCAAGGTGGTATTGGCAACTAGATATCTTCATGTTTGTTCCGATATGGATACTCATTTGGAATTAAATGTGCCACGATTGTCTGAAGCTGATGCATGGAATATGTTCAAGGTAAAGGTGGGTCGAAATTTCAATATTCCAAATGTTGAACCAATAGCCAAGGAAGTTGTTATCGAATGTGCTGGTTTGCCACTCTTGATAGACAAGGTAGCAAGTAATTTTAGAAGAAGGGATAACATTCACCTATGGAGGGATGGATTAAGAAGTTTGCGGAGATGGCCTAGTATCAAAATCCAAGGCATTGGTGAATTGATTGAGTGCTTGGAGTTTTGTTATGAAAATTTGAAAGATGAGGTCCAAAAGGATTGCTTTCTCTATTGTGCATTATATACTGAAGACTATGAAATTTATACAGATCCTCTATTGGAATGCTGGACAGTTGAAGGTTTCATTCATGATGCAAGTGAGTTTAGAGTTGCACGTGGGATAGGGCATTCAATATTGAAGGAACTTATCAGCGTGTCTTTGCTAGAGAAGAGTGAAAAGATGAATCATGTGAGGATGAACAAAGTAATACGAACTATGGCACTTAACATTTCTTCTCGAAGGTGTAATTTTAATATTTTGGTGAAACAGCATGGAGGGTTGCAGGAGGCCCCTGATGAGGTAGAATGGCAACAAGCAAATCGAATCTCCTTGATGGATAGTAAATTGGGCACTTTGCCGAAAATGCCAGTTTGCAATAAGCTTTCCACACTGTTATTACAGAGAAATTGGGAACTAAAAGAGATTCCTGATTTATTCTTTCGATACATGCAAAATCTACGAGTTCTAGATTTACATGGCACTGGAATTATGTTATTACCATCAACTATATCTGTCTTGAAGTGTCTCAGAGCGCTATATTTGCATTCTTGCATCTTTTTAGAGGAACTCCACTTAAGTGGACTTGAGCATCTTGAGGTGCTTGATATTCGAGACACTGGGCTTAATCATTTTCCAATTCAGATTAGACATTTGATTCGGTTGAAGTGTTTACGTATGTCATTGTCAAATTTTGGCATTAGACATTCAAGTGATGTAGAATCTTGTCGAAATGTCTTTTCAAGTCTTTATTTATTGGAAGAGCTACAAATAATTGTGAATTCAAATAATCAAAGTTGGGAGCTAACTGTAAAGGCTATTTCTGAGGGAGTGGCTACCTTGATGCATTTGACTTCACTTTCAATTTGCTTCCCTACAGTGGATTGTCTTAAGAGTTTTATCTCAACGAGCCAATTATGGAAAGTTTGCTGCTTCACATTTCAGTTTTCTGTTGGTTACCATGACACAGCCCTTTATAAAATTCTTGGTTGCTTTGAATATCAAAATATGAATTGTTTGAAATTTGCAAATGGTGAAGGTGTAGATCCTATCATTTCAGAGGTGCTTTTGAAAACTCATGCATTTGAATTGATTGGGCACAAGGGAGCTTCAAGACTATCAGATTTTGGTGTCGATTGTATCAACAAGATGCGAGGTTGTTTGATTGAAGGGTGCAATGAAATTGAAACGATTGTTGATGGTAATAGCATAACAGGAAGTGCGTTAATATGCTTGGAAAAGATGCTCATAAATAATGTTCCAAATTTAAAAACCATTTGGGAAGGTCCAGTACATTATGGAAGCCTATCTCAGCTAACAACTTTAACTTTATGCAAATGTTTGAACTTAAAGATGATATTCTCTAGTGGCATGATTAGAGAACTCTCTAAACTTCAACACTTAGAAGTTGAAGAATGTCCTGAAATTGAAGAGATAATTACAGAGTATGAGAATATTGGGCTGGAACCTGACGTGCTTCCAAGATTAAAGATGCTAGTACTTTCTAATCTTCCAAGAGTAAAAAGAATTTGGACAAGTGACTCATTAAAATGGCCATCTTTAGAGAGGATTAAGATATCCATGTGCCAAATATTGACAAAATTGCCTTTCAACAATGAGAATGCAATCAACTTGAGATGTATTGAAGCTGATCAATCATGGTGGAGTGCATTGAAATGCCAAGATGATGCTATTAAACAAAGATTAAGGTCTATATGGATTCAATCTCGTTAATAGTGGTTCTTCTGGATAAGGTAGTGGTAGAAATATCTGCTCCTTTGAATTTGTAATATTTAAATTGATTTTCTTTCCTTTTCAAGATATTGTTTAAATGTGTGTGATTACATGAATGTTGGATTGAAACCTTCCTTATAGTTGGCTCCGATTGTCTTAAATCTTTAATGAAAACTCTTGAACATTTAAGTTATACCATGTAAGATAAATCTTGCTTCACTTCTGTTATGGGTAGCCAAACCGACCTTATATGGGTATTTCATGAAGTTTTGTTTGATTTGTGAATAATAAGAGCTTTTGTCTATATAGAGAAAGTATTGCTTCTAGAAAGCATTTAGAAATGTACTGTACATACTAGAAGCCTAGCTTGACTAACAGCTTTAAATTTATGCAGATGTTTGAAGTTGAAGGTATTCTCCAATGGCATCGTTGAATAGCTCCTTGAATTTCAATACTTAGGAGTTGAAGCATGTCTTGAAATTAAACTGATAATTGTGGTTGGACTTTGGAAATACATTTGGTTTGGTTACTCATTGAAGTGGCTATAGTTAGAGAGGATTGCAATATCTAATGTGCTCAATGTTGACAAAATTTCCCTTCAACAATGAGAATGTAGATAATTTGAGACATATTGAAGGCAATGGCGGAGTTATTTATTATGGCAAGAAGATGCTAGTGAACAGTGATTACGATCTATATGCATTTTAAACGTAATGCATTTGGCTCCGTTCTTGTTCACAGCAGTCCTGTGTAAGGAAGTGGTCGAGGGTCTGCTCCAAACCTTTGGTTTGTAAGATTTAAAACTTTCATGTTTTTCTACTCTTTAAAATGACATATGAATGTTAGCATCTTCTAAGACTACTATATTGACATGTGATGTGATTGTTTAGTGTTTGTAATTTAAATAAATACTAGTCGCTAATCCGTGCGATGCACGGAAAAATTACTAAAAATGAAATCTAATGAATGCAAGCAAAGTAGTTATGCAAAATACCATTTAAATTAAAAGACAAATATTAGTAAATGTCATTATCCTAAGTTGTTTGTGTTGTATCTAGAGTTTCATATCTAAGTTACTACAATACTACTTATAGCCACTAAAGCTCATAACATACGTATATTATATAAGGCCAAAACTTATATTATCTTCAAGCTCCCTTTAGCTTGATAGAGTTCCTAACAAAATTTCTTTTGTATTGAATTTGATTTTAGAGGACTTATTCAAAATTATTTGAATTAAACCTCACAAATTAGAAGGAAAAAAAAAAAACATTACAACATTGTAGCTAATTAATATACAAATAAACTACCAATTTAACATGATAAATTACTATTAGTAATTTAGAAAGCAAAAATTAACAAAATTAAAGTTGTTACACACTTAACCTAAAACTTTTCATATTCTAAAGTTGTCAAACAACTATTGATATAAAATATTCTGTAATTACTTCAATACTGCAAGTTGTTCATGCTGTAAAAAATTTGAGAGAATAACATAGCAAGCATCTTAAACTCTTTCTTGCTTGGATCCTACCAAAAAAAAAAAAAAATATATATATATATATATATAGCGATGGAGACAGAAAATGCCTTTAAAGAGACAACCAATTACGATAGTATTGGAGGCAAAGTAAAAGATTAAAAAAAAAAAAATGAAGAAGCAAGCGGTTTGGTTAGCATACCAGCTAGTTAATTTATATTAAAAGGCATAAAAATCTTACAATCAAATAGAATTCAAAAGTAAATAAATACATGTGGTACAATCAAATAAATAAAAGGTTTGTCAAGATGATCAAGTTTGGCAATAAAGAAGACGCAACAACTACTGATGAGGTAATCTCTATCTTAAACTTGTGATAATGATGAAGATGCAACAACTACTAATTATGTAGATCTAGCTTAATCTTATTTTGATTCAACTACAACAAAAATGACGATAATTACCACAAAAAGATTATATAAAAAAACAGTCTTTATGATATAGCCAAGAGTACAATCAAAGCTAATAGAAGGAATTTAAATTGATTTCAATGATGAAGGAGGGATTTACTTAAATGAGGAGACCAAGAAAAAAGGAGAAGTATCGTGTTCTGAGTATAGTATTGAATTTTAAACTCTATAATTCAATTTGCTAAGGTATTTTAGTAGTTAGCAAATTGAGTTTCTTTAGGCATAGATTACATCATTTAATTGAATTTCTGCAAGCACGATAGTACTAAAACTCTATTATTCAATTTTCTAACTACTAAAACTCTATCACATGGATACTACAAAAACTCTATCACACGGATTACACAATATAAACCAATAATGTTACTGTTTCAAACATTAAAAAAAAAAAAAAAATTAAACATAGAAATAAACAATCATCTATCAATACAAATATCCAACCTAAATACATATAAACTCATATATGATCCACAACACAAAAGAGGTAGTAACAAATTTAAAAAAGAAAAAAAAAATCAATAAAAAAGAAAAAACACTATTAGTCTAATCCTTACATTGAACTATTATGCAGGCAACTACAAGAATAGAGGTCAAGAGCAATTGAGATTTAGAGATACCTAAACTGAATCATCCAGCTTTTCAGTATTAATATAGTGTGAGGAGAGGAAGAGATGAAGGAATTAGAAAGCCAAAGTCTAGTGTTAGGAAGCTGAAGGGTTGCTGTTTGAGATTGTAACCATTGAACACAAAGGGTTGCTATCTAAAATTGTAACCGTGGAACACAAAGGGTTGTCATCTAGAATTATAACCATGGAAGACAAAGGGTTGGGAATTATTTTCTTTTTATTAATATTTTTAAATTTAAAAAAAATTATTTTAAATTGTAGGAAAAATTCAGGAAAAAGAATTGTAATGACATGACAGCTGATGTGGCTCAACCTGAACGTAACAACATTAAATGTTATGCTTTAGCTTTTAGTAATATATAGATATAGATTAGACTGAAACCCTTTTATATGGTTGGTTATAATTTTATAAAATTTCTAATGAAGTTAATACTGTTTAAGATGCAATTTCTTGCAAATTCACTTGAGTCAAATCTGCCTTTTTCACATACCTCCAGCTTTTAATTGTTTGATTGGAAATGGTCAGAGTCCAGTTTGCCTCCTGATCATCTTTCCCAAAACTTTGTCTTGTTCGATATATTATGAGTATGATTTAAACATATGAGCGTGACCTATCCAAAATTGAGGCATGAAAAGTTGTGTTTATTAGAGACTGAACAAAACGTGGTAAACTACGCTTTGTCGATGTATAGGTGTTTTGTGTATTTCTGTTTGTTTAACTTCTTAGTAATAATGATAATGTGAATAACGGGAAATTTTGACTCCATTCGTAAAATATTGCTTCGAGAACCATTTGTGAATATGAATGGTAATGACCGACATGCTTAAAATTTCAATCTCCAACAAATTGAAATCTGTCAATAAAAGGTTACAATTTGTTAATAGACCTATGTACACCCTTACTTTTTCGTTCCCTCCCTCATTTATCCCTACCTCACAGATGAAGCAAATTCCATGTTACCTCCTCACCTTTCTGATCCAAAGAAAACAGACAATGGTAAAGTTTAGAATCTAGTGAACAAGGAAGCTCCATGCCAAAACTTTTGAAGTAATTGCACTAATTTTTTTAGAAAGAGGTAACTTTCTCTTCTTCTTCTTATTTATTTATTTATTTTCCCTTGCGTTTTCGTTACTTCTTAATAAGAAAACTAAAGTCTTCGTTAATTTTGATGAGTAAAATGTATGACAGCAAAACATTTAAAAATGACCACTACTTACACAAATGTTCGCGGAAAAGAGGGAATAAAAAAGTTAAGTATTATGTAATACAAGCGGGGACCAAAAAAAAAGGAAACAAAGTGAATTTGCCTAATCAAAAAAGTCATTCTATTTCTTATCTAGAGTTCTCAAAATCTTATTTATTGTTAATCATATCACCTGCATTTAAATATTTACTGACTAATACATTTTTAATATCTACTATTTAAATAATAATGTGGAGAAGAATTTACACCACTTATTTAACATAAATGATACTACAGTCACAAATTATTTTACATTTTTACAAACTATTGAAGTAACAAACTCTTACTAGTTCTAATCAAGACCCATCACTAACATTAGATTTTTATTTACCAATAATTATTCGGAAAATGCTAAAAGCTCATCAATAGTTTATAAAAGTGTTGTAAAATAGTTTGTGTCTATAGCATTACTCATTTATCATTGTAGTGTAAAGATTCTAAGAAATTTATTTTGGAGTTACTTTATGTCAATTTCTCTCTTTTATTGCTTAATAAGGTGAGATTTCATAGAATGGGGATTGTTTGTTCATTTAGACCCCTATAAATTAGATTCATTTAACCTTATTAATTAACCAAGTAGTTACTTAGGTTGATTTTTTAGATTTAGGTTAAACTCATGCAATCATATTACTTAGTGCAGAAAAGTAAAGAAGACAGTAATAGGATGACTCAGGAAAACTAATGAAACTAACAGTTTCAAGATAAAAACTTAGGGAGCATTTAACCTATTTATTCTCAAGGTAAACAAATTCACTATGATAGAATGAAAGTTTACAATAGATTTCTCCCTAAAATTTAAAGCTACCTCATGAAGAACTTTCTCGCACGACCAGGTGCAACTCCGACTCTACGGACTCTTCTATTTGAAATTGTTGTGCACAAACACCCACATTTGTGACTTTGAGATCACATTTAAAGGTTTTAGATCACCATCAGTAGTAGATTTTTATGCAACAACTTGTTTCCACCAGTTCTTGATTGTAAATCTTGTTCCGATAGATGTTTGTTCAGTTAGAAGGCTATAGAAACCTCACAAATCTCACAGGAGTAACTCACAAGACTTTCAAGAATTTGAATCGTATTTGTGGTTTTCCTTTTTTACCTAGTAGTGTTAGACTAAAACTTTAAACGTTTTCGCGGGCTTTAGACTTGATTTAAAATTTGTAGAATACGATTTTCGATCAGTCGAACCTTTCTTTTGGTCGGTTGAGTTTCACAAAATCTGAACTCTTCTTTCTACAGCTTAACTATTCTTGAATCTTGACTTGAACAAACTTGAGCAATGTCTAACACCTAATCTAGACGTGTTTTTGTTTTCGGTTTGCTAACATTAGAACCTAAACATTTATCCTAAATATTTAGAATCTAATAGGGATCCTTTGGAGTTTATAAAGTAACCCCATTTAGATTTTCTAAAAATGTTGTTAAAGTACTTATGTTCATGGTGAGAAAGCTCTTGATGATTAAATATTGATATTAAGAACTTATGCTACAATGAACCTAATATAAGATTTATATACCAGATAACCCTTGACTAATCCTAGACTAACCCAGTGTTAAGTTGCTTGCTTTACAAGTGCATGAGTCTACAATTGGTTTATGCCACTTGAGTCACAATATATCTAACAAATGTAATTGTCTCCAGATCTAGGCCCCTAATCCCTTGAATTAGTGACATGTGTTGTGCTTCGCATAGGAGCACTCACATTATTTTTTTTTTTTGAGTTATATCATTCTTGTAATTGACTAGAATCTCCACAAATCTTTCAAAATCCATAGGATAAACAAGTCCCTAAAATTCAAAGAATTTCCTAAATTCATGGAATTGATTGAAGTCTCCACCATTCCTTCTATCACAAACGACATTTCATTTCTAAAGTTTAGATATTTTCAATAGGTAAAATCTTACCAATTACAACATTTTTTTTTTCCTGAAATTTAGGTTGTTTCAACACATTAAATCGTCCCTGGAACAACTTTCCACTTCCAAAATCTAGGTTGTTTCAACACGAAAAATCACCACCGCTCACCCTTGGTGTGATGGCCACTTCACAAGTATAAATGCTTGTGGAGTTTGGGAGGTAAAGGTTGAGGTTCAAGTCTCCAAGAGGGAGCTTCACATATATATATACTTAGATTAAGTTAGAGTAGAATTCTATCTTGTAAAAAAAACACACACACACACATGAAAAATCTTTCCTAACAGGAAATTTCGAATCACACCCTCCTCCGTGGTTATTATTTACTCCAAATAAGACCCCTCACAATTATAATTCACCTCAATTACACCCATTGTAGTAATAATGTACTTGGGATTACACCCTTCATGGTTATATTGTTGGGATTTGTTCCATAAAATCTAATTTGTATGATTGTTTTATTAATAAAAATATTTAATTTAATGAGATTGTATGAACATTGGACATTATGCATTCATTTGAAAATAGTGCAATGGTTACATTATATGCGTTTTAGGTACATTGACAAAATTAATATATAGAAGATTTAAATTGCAATTCCTTATGTTTCATAAACTTTTGAGGGATTGTATTCAATGTAGGTAGGGTCTCAACGCCTAACTTGCTCCAAGAGTATAAGCATAGCAAACAGAAAGTGGTCCAAGGATGCCTTAGCTTAAAATCACTATCATTTTATTTCATATTATATACTTCATATTCTATATATAATAGCAGAAACTGAGAAAAAAATAACTACTACAATGTCTCATGTGATGCTACCTAGGAACAAAAAACCCTTAAAATTTTGCCACATCAGCGATAGACCTATTGGTTTGGTCCACCTTCTTACTGTTTTTAAGGACCAGCGTATCAGTCTAAAGACCCTGCTTCAATCCCAATCAACCTGATATAAAGTAAAAACAAAAAAACAAAAACTTCCATTGTCATATATCCATAGTTTGTAATCAAGAAAAAAGATGAGTTAGTTAGAATGGGGTTGTGTTCTTATCTCCTTTGTTGTTTTTATTGAACCACTGCATGTGGTGGGTAGATTATTGGCCTAATACATTTTGTAACAAACTTGTTAACCGCTAATCTAAGTTCTTATTCTTTCCTACCAAAAAAAAAAAAAAAACTCTTCATCTTAGTTACACTAAAATGAAGATTAGACTTCACAGAAAGGCCTACCTCCTCCCAACGTCTACCGCCCCTCTAGAACTACTATTGGCTGGTTTTTTGCTTTTCAATTTGTGCATTAAATATGATTATGTTTAATTTTATGATTTGGCTAGATTGTTTTTTATTTGACTTTTTGGGTTATATTTCTAATTAAGGTATTTGAGTTATTTTTTTATTTTTTATTTTTTTAAATGGTATTTGGCTAAATTGATGTGTGGGTATCTATTTAAGGTGTTTGATTAAAACATAGACGAATGGAATCAAAGTCTAAAGTGAGTTCCAGTCTCTTTTGGATACTTCGAAGATCAAAATAGAGCAATAGATTATTGTTGAAAAAATATATAAGCAACACAAATAGGGCACGGATAAAAAAATGTTATTTGGGTTTTTCCTTATCGAGGTCTTTTAGAAGTAGTAACGTGGATCTCTTTGGGAGATGCTTTTCAGTTTCTTCAATGTATTATTCTTTTGAAGAATCAGGTATTAAATTCAAATAACGGGTATGACATTTTAATATTCTATTAAATTCATTTATTTTTCCAATTAATTACACACAGTACAATCTTAGGTATCATACAAAAATGAAAAATGTCTCCTCAAATGTGGCATCAGGATTATGTAAGCAGGATATGTATTCTATTCATGATATGTTGTGATTAGATTATATTCAAATCATGCACTACAACTGTGTATTATCCATACTCTTAAGAGAATTGACTCTATATACCTTCTGTGCCTTCTTTGCTCTGATGGATGTGGTTTAGTATGGTGTGACTAGACTCTAGAGTTATGATTTGAGTCTCATTTGAGACTAATTACAACAGGCTACCAACTCCATCTGGATAATATTGTAATGTTTTATGTAAGTTTTTTTTTTTTTTTTGGAGATATAATTACAACATGCTATTAACCCCACAGCTCGACTTCTTTTCTTCCTAAACCCCTAAGCACTTTATACATGGGGAGGTGCCAATTCAGATACAAGGTCTTTCGAGAATGTTGTACATATGTAAAGTTGTGATTTACAACTATGTTTTATGTTGGCTTTATTCGATGACAAAAAGTGTTGTAATTGCTTTATTTTGTTCCTTGTACATTGTGGGATTTTATTGTATTAGGTTTATTATTAAGTTGGTGAAGAATCGAGCATGTATTGGATGAATAAGTGGATTTTGCGAGTACCTCGCAAGAAGCTATCCCACAAAAGAGCCATGTGAGAAGCACATGCTAGAAGCTGAAGAGTCGTGCCAGATTGTCAATTTTGCGAGTGTCTTGCGACAAGGGCCAACCCGCGATATACCCACGAAACTCTCTGCTTGGAGGATTTTAAGTGTGACCTTTTTACCCTTTACTTATTCTATATATACCCTCATTACTCACAAATGTATGAGATGCTATTTAGAGAGAAAAACTCTAGATAGGTTTTCTACAATACAACACATCCATCTTTTAGAGAGAGAGCTGCTCATCCTTAGTGAAAAATCATTCTAGCCTCTTTTCCTTCTCTCTCCCATTGTCATACCTTGAGAGGAGATTTGTACCCAAACACAAGTCACACATTCTCAGAGTGTAGAAAGTGTTTTGGAGCTTGGGAAGTTTTGAGGATTTGCCAAAAGAAGTCGGTGAGGCTTGGCAGATGCAATTAAACGTATTGTGGGATTCAGATAGCTAGAGAAGACATGACTCTGAGAAGTCTGTTGGTTGCAAGAGCTTGGAGGGCTCAAGTACATTAGGTAGACTAGGCTTAAAGGGTCTTTTGTTATTCTTGTATTCCAACTTTATTCTCTAGTGGATCGATTTCGAATTGGAGGGCCGCAGAGAGGTTTTTCACCGGATTCTTTAGTTTCCTTTTAAAAAACACATCTTGGTGTTATCTTGTGTTTACTTCTCTCTTCCCTTACTCTTGTGCTTTACTTTTATTGTTTTATTGTTCATGTGTATGCATTAGAGTAGATCCAGTGATTGCACTTCATTTACTCTTGTTCTGCACTTAGATATGTTAGTGTAAAAGCAATCTAACCGTAATTTTTAATTGGGAGTCTGAACAAGCACTTGTGTTTTCACATAAATCTGAGCTTTCAACATATATTATAGCATAATTGTTATAAAACTTTGTTAGTAATGAGTTCATCTTAAGAAGAAAAAAAGAAAAAAAATACCTACACGGGCTTTAGCGGCTTAATGGTAGTGAGAGACCAACATGACAATAGTGACAACCCCTTAGATTCCTCTCTTTCTATCTTTTACAAATGCTTTGTCAATCTTAGGTCTTTTATTTTGGTAATAGTAAATCAGTGCGTTTCATTTAACGATCTACAAGATTTTTGTGTCTCACTATCTCTCCCTAGTCCTTTATCTGGTTAGTTGTATTAGTCCTTAATAATATATATATATATATATATAGCTTTTGTTTTTAATACTAAAATGGTGGGTATGCTAAAAGATATGAAGAAGAGAGAAAAGTGTGGTATAAGCTCAGACAATTAATGAAATAATAATAAAAATATGTTAATGTGATCTTTTGGGTAACAATAAAAAAAAAAAAAAAAAAAAACTTAATGAAAAGAGGTAAAAAAAAAAATATGGATAGATGCAAAATTACAGCACCACATGGCAGAACCTCATACACTCTCATGTGAGATCTTTGTTATATATATATAAAAGAAAAATGTAATGTGTAGTTATAATTTATTGATTATTATATAAGAGAGATATTTTGTAAATAATGTAATGTATAGTTAGAATTTATTTCTTGTACTCCTTACAAATGATTCATTCTCTATAGGTCTTGAATGACCGAACAAGGAAGTAGATAGAAGTAATTCAATCACTTATCTATATCTATATATTACTAAAAGTTAAAGCATAGCATTTAATGTTGCTACACTCAGGTTGAGCCACATCAGCTGCCATGTCATTATAATTCTTTTTCCTGAATTTTTCCTACAATTTAAAATAATTTTTTTTTTAAATTTAAAAATATTAATAAAAAGAAAATAATTCCCAACCCTTTGTCTTCCATGGTTACAATTCTAGATGACAACCCTTTGTGTTCCACGGTTACAATTTTAAATAGCAGCCCTTTGTGTTCCAAGGTTACAATTTTAAATAGCAACCCTTTGTGTTCAATGGTTACAATCTCAAACAACAACCCTTCAACTTCCTAACACTAGACTTTGGCTTTCTAATTCCTTCATCTCTTCCTCTCCTCACACTATATTAATACTGAAAAGTTGGATGATTCAGTTTAGGTATCTTTAAATCTCAATTGCTCTTGACCTCTATTCTTGTAGTTGCCTGCATAATAGTTCAATGTAAGGATTAGATTAATAGTGTTTTTTCTTTTTTATTGATTTTTTTTTCTTTTTTAATTTTGTTACTACCTCTTTTGTGTTGTGGATCATATATGAGTTTATATGTATTTAGGTTGGATATTTGTATTGATAGATGATTGTTTATTTCTATGTTTAATTTTTTTTTTTTTAATGTTTGAGACAGTAACATTATTGGTTTATATTATGTAATCTGTGTGATAGAGTTTTTGTAGTATCCATGTGATAGAGTTTTAGTAGTTAGAAAATTGAATAATAGAGTTTTAGTACTATCGTGCCTGCAGAAATTCAATTAAATGATGTAATCTGTGCCTAAAGAAACTCAATTTGCTAACTACTAAAATACCTTAGCAAATTGAATTATAGAGTTTAAAATTCAATACTATACTCAGAACACGATACTTCTCCTTTGTTCTTGGTCTCCTCATTTAAGTAAATCCCTCCTTCATCATTGAAATCAATTTAAATTCCTTCTATTAGCTTTGATTGTACTCTTGGCTATATCATAAAGACTATTTTTTTTTTTTTATATAATCTTTTTGTGGTAATTATCGTCATTTTTGTTGTAGTTGAATCAAAATAAGATTAAGCTAGATCTACATAATTAGTAGTTGTTGCATCCTCATAATTATCACAAGTTTAAGATAGAGATTACCTCATCAGTAGTTGTTGCGTCTTCTTCATTGCCAAACTTGATCATCTTGACAAACCTTTTATTTATCTGATTGTACCACCTGTATTCATTTACTTTCGAATTCTATTTGATTGTAAGATTTTTATGCCTTTTGATATAAATTAACTAGCTGGTATGCTAGCCAAACCGCTTGCTTCTTCATTTTTTTTTTTTTTTAATCTTTTACTTTGCCTCCAACATTATCGTAATTGGTTGTCTCTTTAAAGGCATTTTCTGTCTCCATAGCTATATATATATATATATATATATATATTGTTTTGTAGGATCCAAGCAAGAAAGAGTTTAAGATGCTTGCTATGTTATTCTCTCAAATTTTTTACAGCATGAACAACTTGCGGTATTGAAGTAATTACAAAATATTTTATATCAATAGTTGTTTGACAACTTTAGAATATGAAAAGTTTTAGGTTAAGTGGGTAACAACTTTAATTTTGTTAATTTTTTCTTTCTAAATTACTAATAGTAATTTATCATGTTAAATTAGTAGTTTATTTGTATATTAATTAGCTATAATGTTGTAATGTTTTTTTTTTTCTTCTAATTTGTGAGGTTTAATTCAAATAATTTTGAATAAGTCCTCTAAAATCAAATTCAATACAAAAGAAATTTTGTTAGGGACTCTATAAAGCTAAGGGGAGCTTGAAGATAATATAAGTTTTGGCCTTATATAATATACGTATGTTATGAGCTTTAGTGGCTATAAGTAGTATTGTAGTAACTTAGATATGAAACTCTAGATACAACACAAACAGCTAAGGATAATGACATTTACTAATATTTTTCTTTTAATTTAAATGGTAGTTTGCATAACTACTTTGCTTGCATTCATTAGATTTTATTTTTAGTAATTTTTCCATGCATCGCACGGGTTAGCGACTAGTATATTATAAAAGAGTACCATATTTTAACAACATAAGAAAAATGTAATTATATCAAGAATTTGCCAGAATTTGACATAATTGTATAGTTTTATAAATAGAATCAAACTCGGACACTAATCCGATCCTGTAAAACCGTTCAAACTAGCAAAAAAGATTGGGAATCAGTCTCTTTTCTAGTTATTTGACCATTTTAGTTTTTAAAACCATGCATAATTGTCAATGAAGCATTTCCTCTTTTCTACACAAATCTCTCCTCTCATAGCATCTCCAAAGTGGACCAAATGTACCGAACTGGATTGAATGGACCGAATGAATCAAAAGAAAAATGCTATGTTAATATATAGCTCAATAGGAGCGTAATAAGTATTAAAAAAAAAAAAAATTTCTATGTTAGCGTTTAGATATAATTATATAAATATAGATGTAGCGTATAAAATATGACAATAGAAGTCAAAGACAAAACAAAATAAAATCAGCTAATGGCAAATAAACTTTTTCTAACAGTAACAATTAGTTAAGAACAGGGATGTTTAACTAAGCATGAGAATTTTTGAGGGAAAAATTAGGGTTTTTAGAAATAATAAGCATCAAAGTGTGTTTCACTAATTATGATTTGCGTTAGGAAGACTAAGCATATACTGTAGGTGATTCTTTTAATTTCTTTTACTTTTTGTTAAAAATAATAATTTGAGGTGAACTCAAAAATAGTATTCGCATGGTGAGTAGTGAGTAGTGACTATATACCAAGGTCAAGCTTCCTATGGCATTGGCATGCGTATTACGCTGAAAACCTTAAGATCTATATATATGCTAGTTTCTTAAGAAACCAGCATATATATCTGCGGAGCTCATAAGATAGTTTTCGGTGAAAGGCCTAGTGACATCTAAGAAACTAACATCCGTGGTCCATGTAACAAACACAGCCGTTTATCATCCATAAAATCAATTGATGGGAAAAATTTAATAATGTTAGGTGATTACTTTAGTATATACAATAGTTTTGGCTATGCAACCAGGATAGAATTCTGGTTTCCAAATTAAAAAGCGCTCAATCACAGATAGACAACCATCACAAAAGGACTATATTAGTCTAGAGCTTTATAATATAAACTTTGTAAGAAACCAGGAACGAATTTCCCACATGTTCGTGAACTTGGATTTCGTTAGCATTTTGTGTTCCGAGGATCTTAAACCTGAACGAACGGTATACATTTTTTTTCACAAATAACATTAGAAAGACACATCGGGCTAGAGGGACTATATTTAATGTAAATAGGATCTCATCGCCATAGCAGCTACAAGAGTATAAACATATATAGCAAACAGAAAGTGGTCCAAGGATGCCTCAGCTTGCAATTATATATACACCATAATTGACATTGAATTAATGAGCTTGCACACGCTAATTTTGACCAGGGAATATTTCAAGTGCTCAGCAATCCTGTATGTCAATTGGAACAAAAATTTCTTCCAAATAACTTGGACAACTGCTGCTCCACTCCAACTTTTCCCACCAACTCCTCTCACCCTTTATCTTCTTCAAATCTTGACTAGAGATTTCATCAATTAATGGATTCTTAAGATTTGGGCAATTATAAAAACTCAACCATTCTAACTTTGGTGCAATTTGTAAACCATTAGAGATACTAATTAATCCAGGCATGTAATGAAGTGTAATCTTCTTCAAATTTGGGAGAAAATAAGAGCTTCTATGCTCAGCAGAGATTTCGCAGCTTACTATGCTTTTGATGGAGGGGCAATCTTCAACTTTAATCTCTTCTAAGTTAAATAGGTTAGCAAGCAACCCTTGTGTGAAAATAGTGGTCAACTGAGGACATGTGCGCAATGTCAGGGACTTGAGAAGCAATAAAGAATTTTTCTGTACAGACCCCTCCCATATGCTTCTTAAACTCTTCATATAATATATATACAGGTATTCAAGTGATCCAAGAACGATTTTTTCAGCATCATATGACTCAGATACTATTTCACTGATACCATCTTCCCCATAAGCATCTTGTGCATCTATAATCACTTGAACCTCATTACATTCCCCCACGACACAACATTTTAGTTGCTTCATATTTCTAGTCCCAAAATCAGATAGCTTCTTAACAGTTACATGCCTGTCTAAGAAAAATGCGGTCACATGTTGGAGTACATTCTTAATATCCCTAGGGACACCCACACCATTTATGTATCTCAAGCATCTCTCCCATCGTTCTAGCTCAAACTCAACATCACGAGGGACTCGAGACATAATGCGCTTGACATGGCGACCAACGGTAAATATGAAATGAGACAGCAATGGCCTATTACAGTGAAAGTGCCTCAAAAGTTCCACTCTTGGAAAATAGAATTTAAGAGTTTCCAACCTCGTTAAAGTACATACTTCAGTAACTATATCTTCCACACATGCATCCCACCGCTCGTCATCTGGATTTACATCAATATTCAACTCCTCTAACTGAGACAATGCTGAAATTACCCCACAAGGAACCACTGCATTTGATTGCATGGCTCTCCTACCATTACTCATATATCCATAAAATGAAACCTCCAAGCATTTCAGATTAGTTAACTCCTTAATCTCCATAGGTAAATCCATAATCTTTGCCCCTTCAAGATCAAGAACCTCAAGCAGCTTAAGATTTCCAACCTTTGGTGACAACGTCATGAGGCGATGACAATCATTTAGAAACAGTCTTTTGAGGCTTAACAATCTGATAAGGGAATCAGGCAAAGACTTGATACCAGTCCTGGACAAGTTCAGGATTTGAAGGGCTGGCATGTAATCAAAAAATGACAGAGGAATCATTCTCAATTTGTAGTTTCTTGGAAGGAACAAAGCTGACAGATTGGGGCACCTGGGATTCTCAGGTAAGATGGACAACTCATTGTCCATCAAGTAAATCTCTTTGGCGTTCTTCCAATCATCATCCTTTGGCGGCTTAGTTAATCCTAAACCACCCTGCATGAGAAATAATCCACATTGCTCACTGGCTTCAGGTTCCATCTCAATGTCTTCAATCTGAGATTCCATCTGCCCATTAGATTTAAGGATCTTAACTGCTCCATCATCAAACACCACTCCTTGAGTACTTAATGCTTGTGGTTGCATTTCCTCAACCTGTATACGCTCTGGTTGTCTTTCTTGTGAAGCTAAATTCCCAATTTCTCCAATTTCAATTTTCTTTTGTTCACTTGAAATAGTCATTTTAACTGGTTCAACGTTAAACACCATACCATGAGGCTCTGATGCTATTTGTTTTTCACCATTTTCATCTGCAAAAATAAATAAATAAATAAATTCAAGAAAATTTAAACTTCCAATATAGAAATGATCCCCAAAAAAAAGGAAAAGAAAAGATTGAGAAGATATATATTGAACAAGCACGTGAGATTTACCAAGTATCCCTAAATTAATTGAGTAAGTTTTCCATCCATTTTAAAATTATAAAGAAATATGATAATAGAAATTCAAAAAAAAATTCTTGAAAGAAAAAGAGCAATGACCAAAGGACACATAAAATTCTAATTTTAAAAGAAAACAAACTCAACGCAGTGGAAAATACCAAGTGATGATAATAAACTGCAACATGCTAATCAGTTAATCTTTCACAAAGCCAGTTCCAACCCCAAAAATAGGATACCTAAGGTCAAAGATTGGATTGGGCACAGTTTGGTTTGGAGAGGGAGGGGAGAATATTATTAACTGAACCAACCATAGTAGGCTGGAAAAACTCCCAAACTGCAGCCAAACAACCAGCCAACAACGGCAGGCGGCAGGTCCCTACTACTATTCTCTTTCCACATTATAAATTATACACAAAATGTCATTTCTGTCACACTTTTTGACTCTGGTGCAGTACAAACACCTTGTCTAGAATAGTAAATAAGAAAAAAAAGTTTGTGTTTTTCATGGCATAGAAGAGTGGGATGAAGCTTGTGATGTCCAACCATTAGGAATCATATATGTAAGGCATCTGAATATAATAGACCATACAAGGGCTTTCATGGTTGTGTGTTCCTTCATATGTTGTTATCACATAGCTTGAGTCATCTCTGTCCCTTTCGACCCTCTTCTTCACGTTACATCCTCCACTTGAACATTTGTAAAAATTCCTTTAATTTTAAAAAAGATAATATCAATTAGAATTTTCTATCGCAAAAGATAAACATAGTAAAATTTCAAGTAGAAGTACCAAGTGCATGAGAGCCAAATATATTCCAAAAATAAACATAGTCAAGAATAAGGCTAATAAAAGGGCTTAATCATATTGCTTGCCATAGGATTCCCTTCAAATGGACTATCTATGTAGTAGTTTTTAGTATTCTTATGTCAATTCATTACCACCACCCACTACTTCCAAGGTAGTTTCCTAAGAGTTATAGTCTCAGTGTATGATAAGTTGTGAGTTTGAATATTCAAAAGTAAAATAAAGTCATTATTTAGTGATCACGGTTTTAGTATAAGGTAAATCTTGAGTTTGAACATTCAAGAGTAACAACGTATTGTTGATTTGATTTGAAAACTATGGACTTCTATCATTTGAAACCACTGATAGTCTGAGTGGACTCATATAATCAATGTCTCTTATATGTGGTCCAATTGCAAAATTTGTATTTGAAATTTGAAAAGATGGCTTGGGTAGTGTTTGTACACCTGTCTTGCTGTCTAATTAATTAGGCTCCAAATGGCCATGTAAATAGACCACATTCTTCCACAAAGAAATTTCTTTTGGACTAACACTTCACCATCATTCTCCTTCTCTTTCAGCCCTCCCAATTCCTCCTATAATTCACCCCATTCTTTTACAAAGCTTTAAGCACATATACTCTAGTTGCTAATCTATCAAGGAAGCTAAACCTTCTTGTAAAGTTATGATTTATAACTATATTTTATGTTGGCTTTATTCCATGACAAAAAGTATTGTAATTGCTTTAATTTTGTTCATTGTATTTTGTGGGATTTTATTGTATTGAGTTTAGTATTAAGTTGGTGAAGAATCGAGCATGAAATGAAGATCAGTGCATTTCGCGACTAGCTCACAAGAAGGGTTCCTGCAAAAAGTTTGCGAGAAGGGTTCCCGCAAAAAAGGCATGTGAGAAGCACATGACTGGAAGCTGAAGAGTTGTGCCAAACTGTCGATTTCTTGAGTATTTTGTGGGTAAGGTATTCCCGTGAGATACTCGCGAGACTCTCTGCCTGGAGAATTTTTAAGTGTGACTTTCTTATCCTTCATCCATACTATATATACCCTCATTATTCACAAAAATTGTAAGGAGGCCATTTAGAGAAAAAAACTCAAGATAGGTTTTCTATAACACACACACACGCCCATCTTTTAGAGAGATAGCTACTTATCCTTAGTGAGAAATCATTTTAGCATCTTCTCTTCCCTCTCCCATTGTCAAATCTTGAGAGGAGATTTGTACCCAAACACAACTCACATCTTTTCAGAGTGTAGAAAATGTTTTGAAGTTTGGGAAGTTTTGGGAATTTGCCAAAAGAAGTCGGTGAGGCTTGGCGGATGCAATTGAGCGTATTGTGGGATTCAAAAACTTAGACAAGATACAGTTCCAAGAAACCTTGTTGAAGTAGGAGTTTAGAGGGGTTAGGTACATTGGGTAGATTAGGCTTAGAGGGTCTCTTGCTATTCGTGTATCCCAACTTATTATCTAGTAGATCGATTTACCGCTTGGAGGGTGGTAGAGAGGTTTTTCGCCAAATTCTTCGATTTCCTTTTCGATAACACATCGGCGTGTTATCTTCTGTTTATATTCTTCTTCTTACTCTTTTAGCTTTCATTTTACTGATATGTTTTGATGAATATGGCTTAGAGTAGTTTTATTGTTTGTTCGCTCGCTTTTACTCTATTCCGTACTTAGTTTAAGTTAAAGTAAAAACAATTGAGCCGTAAATTTTAATTTGGGGGTCTAAACAACTCTTGTGTTTTAACACAAATTTTCAAGCTTTCACTCCTTAGTCTCTAGACCCCAAGAATCATACTTAACAGTTATTGACCCTCCATTAATTTGAGAAGCACTGTATCCTAAACTACTCTTCCAATAGAAAGTTCCAACCCACTGGGCAAGTGGGTAACTACTAACCAATGCAAGGCAGCTAATAATTATAAGAAAACTCCAATTGAGTCTTATAAATGATTGTAAAAAGGAATGAAAACTTTACTGGTAAAATTTAAGTACAACTTTTAAGGTGTTATCTAAGGGTTTTTTATTTTTTTTTTTATTTTTTTTTTCTAATTAAAATTTACCATGTGGGTGTGGTCTTGAAACTTGGAAGTTGTAATTATATACAAATAAGTGCATTGGCAAATAAGTCACTAAGCTATATGGTCGTAGTGCATTAGACAAATCACTTGATTGAATTTAATTTGAGAATTGAGGGTACGATTAATCTAAGAAATTGTACCTAAATTAGTAAAAATTTCTGACACCAATCAAGTATTACACAAAAAATTCACTGACAAGTGGATGTTACTCTCTATTTATGAAACTATTTTTCCATAAGCATATTAATAATTATTTCTTTTCAGTAGTGTATATGTATAACTAGAATCGACAAAGCTATAGCACATCACAAAGCTATAGCACATCCTGCATAACTCACCGTTTTCCTGAAGCTACCATGCTTTGCATAAATATAGAACTAAAAAAGTTGGACGACCATGCTTTTGCATAGGACTAGAACGGTGCAAAAGGTTTGCAAACTATAGTGATGTGTATGATTATTATGATCAACTCAAGTTCAAAGTGTAGGGTTTATGAAGACCCAAAACTTCAGGTGAAGTTGGCTGGCTACAATTAATGAAACATTCACTATCAAACCCGGCCCCTAATTATCTTAAGCATACATTGTACCGCAAAAATTATTGCTGTCAAGTAATCCAAAATCTAAGCTCATGTACTAATTAATATGCATAAGACGCAAATCTTTTTGTTGGCTAAGTGTATCTAAAGCTGTTACATAAGAGAATTGTCCACTTGCTTTAATGTCGATTGTGGTCTCAGACTCTTCCTTAATCAATTGTCTTTCGACACATGACAATTATTTTATAAAAGGCATCTTTTCCTTTACTCTCTACTCATATTCCTTACCTTCAGTTTTGGAAGCATATGTTTAGTGATATAATGATAATTATACAAGTCTCTTTGCCTCTTCTGTATGATCTTCCCCCTTTCTCTCACACACACAATACAAACACATGAAGACCCTAGTGCAAGAGCATGCATATATGTATCATAGAGGCAAACATAAGAAGAAGAAGAATAGAGGCAGAAGAAATTACTCAGCTAAAAGTGTATGTCAGACAGTGGATGTGGGTGTCTTAAGTCCATATATATAGTGGCAACATCCAAAAGTATAGTACTAATACCATATCTAGCAAGTTGTCATAAGAAACAATATCTTATACGTTAGCTTAATCCAAGAAGAATTCTTTTCAATTTTCAAATCTATTCTTAACTTATTGATAAATAAACAAACAAAATTCTTATGAGATAAACAATGTCAGGTTGAACGGCCCCCATTGATCGACAAAAAGAAAAACTCAAAGATGGGTTTTTCAATCTCAAAGTTGATTAGCTACCCAGTGCTCATTATGTGTGTGAGAGAGACACAGTAGTGATGAGCCGCCTAATCAGCCAAAAATGCATACATCGAAGCTGGGGTCCATTGAAAGCATTTAAACCACGAGATCGACTGGTTATAACCCCATGCAATTAGAATAGATGACATCTACACAGCTCCAATACATCACTGTTGGGAAGCTCTTTATATATCAAACCAATCCACCATTTTTGTTGAGAGAAAAAATACAATCTATTATGCACATTAACCCATCTTTATCCAATTCTTTCACCATCTTAAGCAAAATAATAATAAAAAGTACAACTATATATATAAGAAATAATAATAATGAATCATAAAGTTTGAAAATTCAAGAGTATAATTACCTTGGATTTGGGCTGTTTTTCACTGACTTCTTCCCATACTTCCTCCATTTAAATCCATCATCCATTACCTCTAGCTCAGATTTTGTTCTATATGCAACCCTATGACCCGCTTCCATCTTGTTTTTCTTAACCCCCATCTTTGCATCTTCTACAAAAATTAAAAACAAAAACAAAAAATAAAAGGTTATTATTCTCATTCAACAAATACCATAATATAAGATGAAGATTTGAATGTATGCAGTCACCACTTTCCAATGTAATGAACATGCCATATATGTAAAAGAAACCTTCTTTCATGTATGCTTCACAACTTATTGAAGATCTAAACAATCAGAATTACCTTCTGAAAGTTGGGCGGTTGTGTGAACAAATACCATAATATAAGCATGATAATAATTTTTTGAAACAAAAAGAAAAAGATTTGTATCACTTGCATGTTGTTGTTTCTTAATGTTGCACCAGTGGATCCACTAGAGCCCCCCATAACCTGTTCTGATGAGGCCATGCTTTGTGATGTTGAATCTTGGTCCACACCATGATGATGATGATGATCCTCAAGCATCAAATACTCTGATAGCTCAAAATCCAAAGACCAAGGGTCACTATTTCCAGTGAGGTTTGTGTTACTAAGGTTAGAATTAGGGTTTTCAGAATAGTCCATTGAGATAGATAAGCAAGCAAGAAGCTGGAGATGGAAGTGGTAGAGCTAGTGAAAGATGGGGATAGGCTTGTTAGGTGAGTTTCCCAAATAAATAATATATAAGAATATAGAATATAGTTTATAGTATATATATTATATATATATATATAGTGTTAAGAAAATTATGATATATATCTTTTGCTTTTTTAGCTCTTTCTTTCATACACATTTTCGAGGAGAATTCACCGAAGGTTCTTTGCAATGGGAGCCACGTGTCACAACAGGAAGAGGGAGAGTGACTTATAATCAATTTTATCATATGTACTACTATAGGGTATTTGGGACCACATTGTAAATAATACTTTGTTTTATTGCTTTGATAGGCGGCGGAATGTTGGTGAGCAAAGTGGTGTATTGCCACTAAAAATTGTAGATAAGAAAAGCCATGATGATCAATACCATTACATCTCTTAGCCATTGGATTCTAAATTTTTCTTTTTACTTGTTTCTTACTAGACATTTGAATTTTCAACTCCTATAACTGTTATGGTCATGTTCTTTTTGTTTAGGTAAGTTTTCATGACAATCTTTAATAATAGTAAAAAAAGTTATTATGATGTGAGCAATATCTCTAGATCTTTAAAGTATTGGATTCTCAATCGTTAGGTTTTTTAGGTATTGGATTCCTGTAAAAATTGTTTTGGTTATGTGTTCATGACAACCCGTTTTCTTATTTAAAAAGAAAAAAAAGGAACGGTATGTTGGTTTTTCACGAAGCATTTGACGAGTTCTCTTTATGTATATAAATGAGTGAAAAATTATAAGACAAAATTATACCAAAAAGAAAGAAATTTGAGTTGAAATCATTTTTCTGGGTTTTTAGGATAATCCTAGCTACAAACATTGGTTGGATTTGGAATTGTAAGAATTTGAGTAGTAAATATGTCTTCACTTACTAAATAATTAACTGGATTAAATACTTTAATTGTAAGGACACAATTCAGCTCCCAAGCCCAAACGATGGATGAACTTAGGTCCAAAAAGCCCAATACAATGAATTTGTAGAGAGTGTGTTCGAAAACTAGGCTATAATGAGTTAGGTAGTAACTACAGCGGATCCAAATGACAATATGGTAAAGATAGACTGGTTTTTCCTAAGGAAAATTGCCCTCGGTACAATCCAAGAAGATCAGTTCTTGTATATATTCCTTGAATTTGATTACAAGTATAGTTCTTAGTGCTACAACATTCTTCTCTCCAATTTTTGATCCCTTCTCTTAGGGTCTCCCTTCTATTTTATACTATATTTTTCCTTTCATCTTTGTTATCCACGTGTAGATTAGATTGTTGGTGTTGATCTCTGTCACATCAGCACCTTCCTAAAGTCTCTAGAGAGTAGATGTAAGGCTGATAACTACTGTTCAGGTATCACTTCCTCATTAATGCGGCCAAAAAGTTAGCCGCTGAGCATTCAATGCAATGGTAGCAGCTTTCCTTTATATATTTCCCAACTTCCATTTGTCTTATACGTCCATAAAGCATATCTTTATGAATAGAATTTCTTGGAATGTCACCATAAATGACAGAACATATCTTCTAACCTCTGCCTCTTTTAGCTGAAGAGATGCTCCTCCTCGGCTTAGCCTCTCCCACCTTCTCATTCGTAACTTGCTTAGGGAATCCTAAGTCTTATATCTTTATTACTGTTTATCTGTCTTCAGACCATAAGGTGTCCTCGGACAAGGCCCAAGGCCTAATATATATTTTTGGACCCATCAACCCTACAATAGCCCCTTAAAACTCCAATTTTTTCCCTCCTGTCCGAGGAGAAAAAGTTGGATTTTTACACTGGATAATTGAACCCATATGTTTCTTTGATTTCCACACGTGAAAACATTGCTTTGTGTGTCCCATAACTATTCCTGATGCTTTGGAGCCTGTGATGTCTCATTAAATGTTCTAGACGACACTTTGTTCCCCGCATTTTACAATGAGATGCAGATCCTACGGTTGGTATTTCTCCTTGAATTTTGAGTGGGATAACTCCCTCTTAATTCCACATCCTATATAAGGCGCTTGGTGGGTTTACTTTTTTCTCTACTTCACAAATTTGCAAACTCTTAAGACCTTTCAAACTCTCAAGCTCTCAAGACTTCCCAAATCTCCCAACTCTCAAGAAGCTCCTGAAGTGTCACTTGTTTTCATTTTCGTAAGTTGTTATGTTCTTAAATTCTTTTCTTCTTGGCCAACCTCCTCGGCCTTCTAATCTTTAGCTCCTTTTCAAAAACATCTCCCTCACTTCCCCTTAATTTGCTTAGATGGGTAGATTCAAGCACCTCGTAGATTCCCCCGCTGGTATGGAGGACTTTAGGGCTAAATATCACAATCCACAGGGAGTTGCCCTGCGGTATTGTGCTCCAGATCAGGTGGTTACAGATAGAAACTGATGTCGCGGAAGCCTGAAGAAGAGCACACACGATGCTCTCTTGATGAAACAGAAACTAAACTGTTAGTTCCTGGGTAGTAAACCTCGAATCCACGAGGGGTTCCTTGAATCCACAAGGTAATAGGTCTGGAATCCACCAGAGAACACAAAAGACACAGGTTTGAATTTTTATTGATAATAAACTCTGAAAAACGTTTACAGACTTAAGAGTCTATTTAAGGGCTCCTTAAAACTTGACAAACAAGAAAATATAATCTAAAATAACTCCTAATTGATACCTAACCATAACAGAAACCAAATTTGACCTAAAAAGTATTAAATGCACCTAAAAACAAGGAAATAAATCACCTAAACCTAAAATAACGTTTTTTTACATAAAAATACCAAAAATAATAATTTACAATAATTAAATAATAAATTGTGTCCTACATCAGAAACGAAGGAGAGGTTGTCATTCCTATGATCGCCTTCATAAAAGGAGGAATGACACTTCTCATAGGTAGGGTAACTTGAGACTACCTAATCAACCATAGGTTTTGTCCTTACCAGTGCACGCCCAACTTATTTAGAGTTTTAGGTAGCGTCGATGCTCTCAACGAGTAGATGGGTTTGAGACTCACCTGGCACAACATCATCCATATGTACAAGTGTCATTCACTTACTGACTCGGGGTATTATCTCAAGTCCAAGTACAACATTGTTAGGCTTGTATCGTGCCTTTCCAAGTCTAACAAAGGCATGAAGGACAATTACTTAATTGTCTTTGGAAAATGGCACGACGGTCTTCACTGCCCAAGGTTCTATTTAACACTTAGAAGAATGATTAAAAGATATCAATTTACCCAAGATATGTGGTTCGAGAAGCCAAACATAACCAAAGTTCTGATTGATACTTAGAAAACTATCATGAAGTATTAATTTACCCAAAATAGGTGGTCCGAGGAACCAGACATAACTATGGTTATGTTTAATATTTAAATAAATAATTAAAAAATATCAATTTACTCAAGGTATGTGGTTCGAGGAGCCAGGCATGACTAAGGTTCTGTTTGATAGTTAAGAAAATAGATAGAAAGTATTAATTTACCTAAAGTATGTGGTCCGAGGAGCCAGACATAGCTAAGGTTCTATTTGACACTTAGATAGATGTCATGAAGTATTAATTTACCCAAAGTATGTGGTCCGAGGAGCCAAGCATAGCTAAGGTTATGTTTAATACTTAGATATATAACTTAAAATATCAATTTACTCAAGGTATGTGGTTCGAGGAGTTAGGCATGACCAAAGTTTTGTTTGATATTCAAACAAATAGTAGAACGCGTGACGCATAATGTAATAAACCAAAATATGGTAAAGAAAGCTTTCATTAATAATAATATCTTCTTAGGTTGTTTACATTCTAGGGGCATAGTATAACATTTTCATCTAAATCTTCAAGATAATATGCATCTATTCCAGCCATTGTAGTGATGCGATATGACCCTTCCCAATTAGGCCCTAACTTTCCCCAAGCTGGGTTCTTAGTAGTTCCCAAAACCTTTCTTAACACCAAGTCTCCATGAGCTAATGGCCTTGACCTTACATTTGAGTCGTACCCCTGCTTGAGCTTGTGTTGATAGTACGCCAACTGAACCATTGCATTTTCTCTTTGTTCTTCAATTAAATCTAAACTCTTCTCCAATAGCCCATCATTGTTGCTCGGAGTAAAAGTGCTTGTTCTCAGCGTTGGAAATCCTGTTTCTAGAGGAATCACAGCCTTGGCCCCCATAAGTTATTGAAGGGTGTCTCCCCAATAGACCTACGAGGTGTAGTCTAATATGTCCAAAAGATGTGTGGCAACTCTTCCACCTATTTTCCCTTTGCATCATCCAATCTCTTTTTGAGCCCACTCACTATGACCTTATTGACAGCCTCGGCCTGTCCATTGCCTTGTGGATATGCTGGGGTGAAATATCTATTTGTTATGCCTAGGTCACAGCAATACCTCCTGAAGGCTTTGCTATCAAACTGAAGACCATCTATTTGAACTTTCAATGTGGTTTTAAAGGTCTAAGTTTGAGTCTTTTAGGGTTAAAACAGTTTTTTATTTGGAATTTTAGTTCATTAGTTATGGTTAATTTTGTATCCATAGGCAAATCTGCAATTTTTGCAATTTCTATGAATAAAGGATTTTTTGGTAATTTAGTTGAGTTTAGAATCTTCTAGGAGATCTCAAGTTAGTATTTTATTAGGTTTTAGTTTACTAGTCTAATTAGTAGTCCTAATACTAGGTCCTATGCTACTAGTACAAGAAAGTGTCTTTACATATATTTGTGCTCAATGTATTCAAAAGAGATGGAGTTGATTAAAAAAATTATTGAATGTTTTAAGCATAGAGGCATGTAGACCTTTGTATGTTTTCTCTCCCTTATGATATTGTTCGATACAACCCCTGAACACCATAAAAAGCCCTCTTTTATCTATCAAAGCCAAGCCCTTTCTTTTTACCTATCAAAGCACTAAGCCTCAAATACTTTCTTCTACCAAATAGCCATCAAATAACTCATTAAACCACCTTTTAATCCCTAACATAGCCCTATAACCCCTTCTTCAACAACTCTAGCTCCTATTTCTATAAATCTTCCTAAACCTTAACCCAACACAATCGCATGTAAACAAATTCCCCTATTTATCCTACGTCACTCTCTCAAACTCTCAAATACCCTATACAAAATATAGATACAACACAATATGTACATGGGGATAGATAAAAAAATTTTGAAAATCTATATTCTCTTGCCCAAATAATATGCTGTAGTTTCAAGTCAATGAATCAATCTTGCTACAATTTGGGGTAAGGCTACCTACCTATCAACTCTCCCAAACCCCATAGAAGTGAAAGCCTTATGTAGTGGATAAGACAATCTTGAATGGTTGCAAATAAGTCTGAATGAATATAGCAAGGAAAAAATGTAAATATGAATGGAATGAGTCAATAAAAGGACACAAAGTATATAGGAAGAACTTGCTTGTAAATATGTAAACTATATCAAGAGAAACGAACCATAACATCATGCATATGACAAATAAAACAATAGGTTAGGTGTTCACTCTAATTCCCTCTTTACTTCTCTAGCATCATTTAGCTTCTTTAATGTGTCTGGGTTGTGATGCTATAAGAGAGCCTTCTGGTAAGTCTCAATAGTAGGTACATAGTCCTTTGAGAGTTTTGCCATTTTCACTAGGGCAATTCCCTTTGTAGTCAAAGCTATTTCTATCATCTTAGAGTCTAATTTAAGCTGCCTTCCCCTTTCAATAGCCTTGTTACAATCATTAATACATTCCTCATATTGAAAAAAACAATAATATTAGAAGTTGGATAAGAGGGTAGTTGAAATGTGTGTGTGTGCGCGCGCACGTGCATGCACAAATTTTTCTTTGGATGGGTAATAAGAGTAATATTATTTATAAAAGAAAAATAAAAATACAAGATGTTCACAATGATGAACACAAAAGAAAAACAGCAACAACAAAAAGCAAAGAGACAAAGAGATCAAGAGACTATTCTAAGAGAAAAAAGGAATTCTATGATGGAAGAACAATCCGAGAAACCCCAACATCGAGACCAATCAAAAAGAGTTCACCAACACAAATCTTTTAACTAGTCCAACAATTTCTCATTATCCTTAAAGGAGTGAGGATTCCATTTCGTCCAAATAATCCATATCAAACAGGTTGGAACCAAATTCCAAAAATCTAATTTATGTTTCCTCAGCCAATGTCTCTAACAAAATAATAAACTTGTAACAGAGCCTAGCATGACCCATAAAATCCCAAAAATCTAAAGCATATGCACCCACGAAGACAATGAAGACAGAGATGATCCACAAATTCCCCATTACAACGGCACATACAACACCAATTCACCAAAGGGAGACCCCTACTCATAAGGTTATCCGAAGTAAGAATTCGACATGGAGCTGTTGTCCACATAAAGAAAGCAACCCTTTTAGGAACCTTTATTGTCTAAACACCCTTCCAAGGAAAGAAGGAATTAGTAGCATCCCGAATCTCATGGTAAAAAGACCAAGTATCAAACGTACCTCTTCCTTTAAGGCACCAAAGTAAACTGGCACTCCCCACACCCCCAGGAATATGAGATTGAATAAAGTCAAGAAAAAGAGAAAACTGCCTCTAGCTCCTAATCATGAAAATCCCTATAAAATCTCAAGTTCTAAATTCTATCATTGCAAACCGCTTAATGACTCAAAACATCAGAAATACAAGTTTCTTTACCACCTAAGCACTCATTTAAATCAGGATAGAGGATCTTAAAAGGATTATCCACAACCCACCTATCATGCCAAAAGAGAAAAGCTTGAATGGGCTCATATACCAATTTTTATGTAGGATCTTCAAGAATTCAACACTAAATTAGGGTTCTTAATAAGATCTTGAAGGGTTATTTTCTTTATTTTTTTTTTAATTTTATAAATACTGATATTTTATTAAAAGAAGAGGTTATTTTATGTTCATGATGATTAACACATTGTAACCTCAAAGAATTACAAATATATATACACACACACACAGCACACACACACACACACACACACAAGAGTGAAGTGAATCTATCAAATTTTATAAGGGAAAAGTACGAGTAAGACCCTGCACTTGAGCCCAATCAAACAGACTACAAATATATTGTCAAAAATACAACTATTTTGCACTTTCCACTATAACCGCATCAAACGTAACAGGACATAGTTACAAATATCCAATGAGTGCTTTCCAAACTAATTCCTCTATGTGAACAAAAGATCATCAACTCTTCTTGGTGACATCCATTGAATCCCAAATGCTCTAAAGGCTAAAATCCACAAAGTGTACACCACATCACAATGGATCAAAAAATTCCATCGTCTCCCCTTTACACTATCACATGCAACACCAACTAACTAATGAGATACCTTTCTAAATAAGAAGATTATCACAAGTAAGAATCTTCCCCCAAGCTACTATCCAAATGAGGGATACCTTCCTTGGGGCCTTAACACATCAAATGCTCACCAAGGGAAAGAGTTACCCTTTATAGCACGGATAGCCTCATAATAAGAGCAAACATCAAAGCAGCCACTTCCTTTCAATCTTCATCTCATCATGTCTCCTCCCCTTCTAGGGGTATTTGAGTATAAATGGTCTAGAAGTGAGTTCATTAATTCCAATTCACAATCATTAAAACCTCTATAGAATCTCATGTTCTAGCTCTGAGTCACCCTATCTAAATGACTATCCATGACTAAATGAATTGCGGAATTCGTGAATAGGGTTTTATGTTAAATGAGTTAGATGGTTGTTTGGTGTTAAAACATTGAATAGAACTTCATGTCTCTACTGGACATGCTTGATTTTTGTACCTTCATTTCTATTTAGTTTTCTCTTTGTTGTCTCTTAGCACACTGCCTGTGTGCTTTGTTTTTATCTTTTTGTCCCTTTTCTATTTCAATGAAGTTTATTACCTATCCAAAAAAAAAAAGAAAAAAAAGAAAAGAAAAGACATTGAATTGAACAAAGTAACAAAGAAAGATAAGGTCTAGGCAGTCACTATTTTGTTTTCTTTATTGAATACACAAAATTCTTTTACAGGCCATTGCCTGATACTACTCCTAGAAAGACTATCTCATAATAATAATGAAAATTGATTAAAAAATTCTAAAACAAATAGAAAAAGGACTCAAGACGTTAAAATAAATAAAGAATTACAGGCTTCTAGAACAACCCATTCCAGAAAATCTGGAAATTGCCAAATAGTTAAATTTTATTAAAACTAAACCAAGAACTTCTAAAAATAGCAATCCTCATCTAATTCAAGGTAGTCACGATTCGCCATAGCTTGGGTTAGGTGAGAAAAAGAAAGGTCGTTCAGGTTGGATGATAAAACAATCTTCATTTATTGGTATCCAACCTCTGTCATTTTGTCAGTAGTGAATGAAATAAAAGGCAATCGACAATCAGAATATGCAAATCAGATTCCACTTTGTTTCAATGAATTGATGAATCAAAATCCAATGACATTGCGATAAAGAAATAATTGATAGAACCTTAATGGAAATCATATAATAAGCCCCAATGACCATAGCCACACGAACTCCACACTACAAAACACATGGGTCTTAGGCCGCTTTAAAAAAAAAAATGCGGCTATAGACGGGCTAAAGCCGTGCTTTTTAAAAACGCGGCTTAAAGAAACAATAGAGGTCCCGTTTTAAACATGCAGCCATAGAACACATCTAAAGTTGCGTTTTTTGAGCTATAGCCGCATTTTTGGGGGTGGAGCTATGGTTGCGTTTAAAACACGCGGCCATAGGACCTTCTTATTTCTTTTTTTTATTTTTTATTTTTTATTTTTTTATTTTTAATTCTTAACTATGGCCCCGTTTAAAAAATGAGGCCCTAGCTTGCCTAAAGCCGCGTTTTATAGATGCAGCTTTAAATTTAGTCTGAAGCTGCATGTCTAAAACGTAGCTTCAAATTTAGTCTGAAGCCATGCGTTTAAAACGTGGCTTTAGTTTGGGATGGGGCTGCGTTTTTAAAATGTGGCTTTAGGTTTTGCCTATAGCCACATGTTAAAAACGTGGCTTTAGGAATTGTATAAATAGCATAGTAAATAATCGACAAACCCTATTTCTCAAGCTCTCAGCTCTTATAGACACTCAAACTCTCATCCTTCATCGATTCCCATCATCCTCATCCACAAACTCTCACCGATTCATCAACCTCCTCACCGCTGCCACTGAAGCTCAAGCAACATCGCCGAAGCTCATGCATCATCGCCGACCCACACATCATCGCCGACCCACTTTCTAAGATCTTCAAAAGAACACCGGCAAGTTCTCAATCACCGAGTTGACTCAGGCAAGTTCACCCCCTTTTTTCTCTCTTTCCTTCAAATTTCGATATTCAATTTCACGATCTCCGATTATTTGAGTCGTAATTCTGGATCTATTGTATGCAATTTTCAATTTCACGATCTGGGTCTTAGGGTTTTGTTTTTATTCATTAATTTCTTCTCAGATTTGATACATCTAGTTAGATTTTGGAGATTTAGGGTTTCTGAATTAGCTTCATTTGAATGTTTTTATGCTCAATTTTGATGTTTTTTTGGTTTTTTTTTTTTCAGGTATATTCTAGTGTTCGAATGTGTGTTTTTTTTTTTTTTTTTTTGGGTTTTTTCTTGATGAATTCATTTCTAATTCCAATTGTGCTTGATTTTAATATATATATATATATATATATATATATATTTTTTTTTTTTTTTTACTGCTTTGGATGTGTTTGGTTTCGTGATGGGTTTTCTCATGAGCGAGGTTAAAGTAGGTCTAAGAGATGAGGCAGTATTTAGTGTTTTTGTAGAATCACATTCACACCCACATTCACGCCTAGGAGCTATAGTTTCTATGGAAAATCTGTCCCTTTAACAACCATATATCCACCTCACGTTTCTGTTTTAAAACTGATAGTAGTGGCCCTTAGGACTTTATTAGAAAAAAATGTCCCTTTAACAACCATATCCACTTCATGTTTCTCTTTCAAAATTGACGGTACTTAGAAGTGAAGGAGGTTGATAAGTTTCAATTTTGAATAGAAATGGAGGGGGGGGGGGGGGGGACAGTGGCATTTAATTAGATAAACAGTCCAGCACCAACTTTTGTGGTGTATCTTTATCTTTACCATGATTGCCAATGGCTTTTTGTTCCTTTAAGGGGAAGGACAAAGCAACATAGGCTAAAGATCAACAAAAGAGGTGTTTGGTGCTTGTGTTAGTTGGTTAAGTATTGTACGAGGGAGAGATTGAATGATGAATATTTAGAATAAAATGGGTACGTTGGGGGAAATTCGGTGTTTGAACTTTTTTGGTTGGGTTTATCAAAATGTTTAGTTAGTTTAAACATTTTGGTTTGCTGCTAAGAAAATGCTAGTAAAGGGGAAATTTAGGCACTCAGTTTAAAGTATGACTAACCTTCTTTCAAATCAAACTAAAACTTACTTTGATATGTAGGTTAATAAAACAGTTACCTGAAACAAGCCTTGTCAAAGGTGATTGTCCACAGGTTAGCTTATAAGTGGCCTAGTTGCAGGATTCTACTGCCTGACTAGGGCATGTAAAGCTTAGTGGGGGTAAGGGCACCCAAAATTAAAAGCAATAACTTATAAATTAGTATGCTTGGTTTACAGATTCTCATAATCACCTTGTCACCAAATTAATCAACTTCTTTATTTCTACATAGGAATATGTTTTAAAAAAATTTGATTATACATTCTTAAATTACTCTCTTCTTGCTTAGCCGTCGAACCAAAGGACACATAAGATTCTAATTTTAAAAGAAAACAAACTCAACGCAGTGAAAAATACCAAGTGATGAAAATAAACTACACCCACGTGATGCTTATCAGCTAATCTTTCACAAAGCCAATTCCAACCCAAAAAATGGGATATCTAAGGTCAAAGATTGGATTGGGCATGGTTCGGCTTGGAGAGGGAGGGGAGAATATTATTAATTGAACCAACCATAGTAGGATGGAAAAACTCCCAAACTGCAGCCAAACAACTAGCCAACAACTGGCAGGCAGCAGGACGTTGAAGTTAATAGGGGGATTCAACTCAGTGGTCTGACCTACTGTAAATAACCCCCCTTCCCCCCCCCCCCCCCCCCCCAAAAAAATTTTCGTTATGGCCAACAAAAAAAAAATAATAATAATAAATTCTCTATAAAAAAAAATTGTATTGTTTTAAAGAAGTGATTGGTATTTCTTGTCAAAGAAAAAATGTTGCATATTTTGTCCAGGAAGGAATAATTCTTGAAGCCTAATATGTTGACAGTAATGCAAAAGTTTGTCGCTTTACTAAAATGTTTTCATTGTTTTTATGTGTTTGGTGCAGGTGAATCCTGGTTTTCCTGAAAATATTTTAGGTTGAGTGGGAAAACACAATTGAGAGAGGCCTAAAATGTTTTAGGCCTGGCCTTAACACATAAAACATTTTTAGAGATCACAATAGAACACCCTCCAACCCCCGAGTAAGTAGCCAACTCCCTCCCCCAAGCTTACAACTCCAAGCCAAGAGAAACCATTGCACGAGCCCACCAACAAAGCTCTTCCAACACAATAGATTAGACCAGCAATCCACCAGTTTTAGCCAAGATAACCCACTATGAACATTTTTTTTGTAATTATTTTTGATGTTTTTCATTCCCAATCCATTGACCATTCCCATCCCCCACAGCAACCAACCCTCCCTGCCCCATTATCACTGCCAACCTACACGACCTCTCTCTCTCTCTCTCAAAATCTCAATTTAATTCCTATTTTTGTAATATTTTTGTGTATTTTTTCATGGCATGCTCATTGGCATAATTTATGTGAGTTATATCTAATTATGAAGAATTTATGTGATTTTTATCAATCCCTGTGGTGAAATTTGTGATATCAAAGTGGGTGCTTTTGTTGTGATTGATACTTGGTTGAGATTGTTGAGCACTTAGTATGGATGTCTTTTAGTGGTAGGCATATTTTAGATTTAGTACGCATTGCTAATGAGTGCCTAGATAGAAAATTGTAGAGTCATATCTCGAATGTGGCCTACAAGCTAGACATAGAAAAAACCTATGATCATGTGAATTGGGATTCTCTGTTTAATCTTTTGAGCAGAATGGGTTTGGGGGATAGATGAATGAGCTGGATTAGGCCCTGTATCACCACTGTTCATTTCTCAACATTGGTTAATGGCTCCTCCTGGTGGGTTTAAGCACACGGGGTTTGAAACAAAGAGATCTTTTGTCACCTCTTTTGTTTCATCTGATCATAGAGGTTTTGCCCAAGATATTGAAGAAAATTGAGGAGAGTGGTTTAATACATGAATTTCATGTGAGGCTTAATAACACAGATGGAGAGTGTATCACACATCTTTTTGCTAATTACACTATATTTTGCGATGCTTCTAGGGAATGATTGTTTTACATCAGGATGACTCTTATATGTTTCCAAGCAATTATAGGATTGAAGGTTAATGTGGGGAAAAGTAAAATTGTCCCTATTAGGAAGGTAAGTAACCTGGATGATTAAGCTGGTATACTTCAGTGCAGGGTGGGTAGTTTGCCAATGAAATATTTCAGAATGTCTTTGGGTACACTGTTTAAAGGCAACTTCTATTTGGAATCCCATTTTGGATTAGATGGAAAAGAAACTTTTTAGTTGGTAGCGATTCTACTTATCAAAGGAAGGTAGACTCACTTTATTGAAAAGCACTCTATCAAGCCTTCCAACATACTATTTTTCTTTGTTTACCATCCGTAAATTTGTGGCTGACAAATTGGAAAGAATTTAAAGAAATTTCCTCTAGGGGGCGTCAGAGGAGGGCTTCAAATACCCCTTGGTGGTAAGGGAAAAGGTTTTTTCTCACATTGAGGAAAGCATTGCAAGGGAAATGATTATGGAGGTTTAGGCATGAAGTTTCCCTCCTAGGCATGAGGATAAATTGCTTAACCTATCAGGGGTGCAAAACTCCTAAATTACCTGGTAACTAGTCCCGGCAGGTGGAGTTAGTTGCCTATAGAAGTTTGATTAACAGTGAGAATTTTTGTCCAGTATGCTATGCGACATGCAACTAATCTAAGTAAAGTTCTCCTACATCATAAGAAAAAAGTTTCTCATTTATGAAGATGGGTTATTCCCACCAAATATGGGGATAGGGGAGGAGGAGTACTAAAGTTAGTTAGGGGGCCCATGGGTGTGGTTTATGGTGTAGTATACAAGTAGGTTGGGATAGTTTTTCTGAACATTTGACTTTTGAAGCTAGAGAGTGTAATAATATTATTATTTGGCATGATTGGCAGTCTGGGGACACTTCTCTTAAGACTCTTTACCCTGATCTTTTTGAGTGTTAATGTGATAAGGAAGCTTTTATCTCTAATGTTTTGGACCACTAGGTAGATGGGAATAATAGGACTTGGAACTTGAGAATTCACAGAGATTTTTATGATTGAGAATTAGAGGTGATTTTCTCTTTTCTTGATCATATTTACTCTTGGGTTCCAAATGGTGAGTGAAGTGATAGCCAATAGGATGCGTTGGTACCTCAAAGGGAGTGGCAAGTTTGAGACTTGGTTTTCTTATCAAGAGATTTGAGGTGCTACTAATTCTCCATTTCCATGTAAGGGTATTTGGAAAGTTAAGGTTCTTAAAAGGGTAGCTTTCTTTATGTGGACAGCAGCTTTATGTCGGATCCTTTCTTTGGATAATCTTATGAGGAGAGGATTGCCACAAATGAATTGGTGTTGTATGTGTCAAAGTAGTGGGAAATTAAGGCACGTTTGGTACACTGTAATGATTATTACATGGGAATAAGAATAAATATTACAAGGAATATATTAAGTTGGAATGTAATAAGTATTACTATTCATTAGTTTGGTGACTATTTAGGAATATAATCCTGAATATGCATCTATAATTTAGTAGAGTATAAAAAGAAGTTGTAATTTGAACGGTTTAAGACTCATTAAAACAACCAGATTAACTTAGTTAATTAGCCAAATGATTAACTTAGTCAATTTAAGCAATTCTAGGTTATCACAAACATACAATCATATCAAAAGTATAAAGCAGCGGAAATATAAAAGACACAATGATATAATAACCTAGGAAACCACATGGTAAAAATTTGGGGAGGATTTGACCTAACTATCCTTAAGGTAAACCTGAATCCACTATGCGAAAGAATCGAAGTTCATACAAAAGGACTTACAAGCTCCTCGCTTGACTTCCTAATGCTACCAGCCAGTAGAACTTACTAACATGATCACGTGCAAGTTTCGAATTCACGGACTCATTCTTTCTTGGATTCTCCAGTCAACTACAAGCACCGACACTTGATATTCTTTAAGTTTCAATGGTAACAACCGAGTTGATCATCAAGATGTTGAAGTAATCTCTACCTTGAAAATCCTAAACTTTGTGTAAAGGAAAACTCCTCTAGATCTCACAAGAGATTTACACAAAACAGCAAAGTATGAGCAACAACTGGAGCAACTCTAAAAACGTGGCTAGGGTTTTTCTTTATATACCTAGAGTAAAAACAAAAAACTCAAAACGTTTAATAAGTTAGGGCTGAGCTGAAAAATTCTGCAGAAAAACATTATGCTCGAGATTCGATCGATCGAGTCAGGTCGAAATGCACCAATGCATCTGCAGCCTTTCGATTCCAACTTTACATAAAAGACCCAACTTTGAGCAAGCCTAAACAAGACTAAACAACCTGTTTTGATCATGGTTTGCCAATAATACAAATTAAAGTTCTAAATACATAAAATCCTAAATCTTTAGAACCTAACATAATTAAATCATTTTTAAGTTAAATTTCCTAAAATATACTTATTTTTGGGTGTTCAAAATAGAGCTAATAATTAACAATAAGGAAAATTTATTTTCCTTTCTTTTGAAGATGTGGCAACTAATGGCTTTTTAAGAAAATTTTTAAAAAAGTTATTACATAAGGTGAATGAATAGATATTCAGTACTTTTGATAAGGAATAATTATTCCTTATTTTGAAGAATAGCTATTCATAAGGAATAACTATTCATTGTAATAAAAACATAACAAAACAATCGAATAGTTATGCTATACAAATATTTATTACATTACAGTGTCTATTACAGTCTACCAAACGTGTCCTTCGTGGATTATCTCTTACTTATTCATTGTGATGTTTCCCTTACTTTGTTGGTGGACATGTTTAAGATATTTGGGACTCACTGAGTCATGACAGACTTTATTGTGAGTTTATTGTTTTGTTGGAGGAATTGGCTTGAGAAGCGGGGCTCAAATATTTAGAACATGATTCCATGTTGTTTGATGTGGATTGTATGCAAGGAGTGGAATCTTCATTTGTTTGAGGACATTGAAAACTCATTGCATTAACTCAAATATTTGTGCCAGAACTGTCTTTGATTGGTCCAGGTATTGGGGTTCCTTGGATTGTTCATCCATTTTTGATTTCCTTGCTTCTCCTATACCAGTAATTTGATTGTTTGTATTTATGTATTCCTTGTTCCTTTGTATTCATCATCGTAAACTCAAAGTTTATATTTTTATTGACCAATAAAAATGCACTAGTTACCTATCCAAAAAAAAAAAAGAACTCTTTAACTTTAATAGACAGCCTCACTGACATGTTTAACAATATTTTGGGATTGTAAGTTTCAGTCCCTTTAATATATATTAAAATTTTTTTAAAAAATTGGAGACAAGTTATAAATAAATCATTTTTAAAAGTTGATTGCAAATCAGATTAGACAATAAAAATAAAAAGCTCGCCACACTTCAAATTATATAAACCCTAAAGCTTCATCTTAGAGGTAATTTATTTATACAAGAAGCCATTTAACTGGGGTCAAAGTTGATGCAACTCTGTCACTCAATTTATATGATTTTAATTTTCTTGTCAGAAAAATAGTGATTTATTCTTAGAATCCAATTGCACCACGCAATCATGGGAACAAAACACACACACACACACAAAATGAAAAGAAAAGAAACGGATGGAGTTACCACCTTGATAAGGATTGCCTTTGCCCACCATGATTTTTGGTTCTGCCACAGTCTTGTGTGACAAAGGGACCTCAGATGTCCCAGCATCTTTCATCCTGCACTCCAAGGAAAAATATATATATATATATATATATATTTCAAAAGTCACAGAAAACAAAAAAGGGTAAAAGCTAAAAGGATGAATATGTACAAAAATAGGTTGGAACATGCCTTCTCTTTGGATTTGGCCCATTCCCCTCTTCTATTGTTTCTGCATCACCTACCCCCTCACTGTCTCTTGATCCAGTTAATTGAGTGAGTGCTGTTTGAGTAGATTCTTGATCCCTCTCAGGAACTGTATAAGCTGGTACCACTTGACTTGACTTGTTCCAATATCCAGCCTGGCTTTGCAAAACCAGATCTGGCTTAGCTTGAGAATTTATATTTTCACTTAGATCACTGCCTTCTTTTGCTCGCTTAATACTGGGTTGAGGCTTTGGATGATTATGAGTGCCTTTGTAGACAATTTCAGTTATATGTCCTGCGTGAGAACGCTCAACCTTTTTTTTGGCAAGACAATTCGGATACGTACATTTGTAGTAGCTTCGCGGATATTCACTGCCTTTAACATTCTTCTTCCCATATATACACCACTTGTAGCCATCTTCCTCCCCACAGTCAGTTTTTGTTTCCAATTGACTTTGAATGTTCATATTTCCGGCCAGATATTGCAAATCACTACTTTCTTTTGCAAGCTTATTAGGCATCTCATGATTATGTTTGCCTTCGTACTTAATTTTAGGTATTTCTCCGGCAGGAGATTGCTCAACCCATTTTTTGACATTACAACCCACACATGTACATTTGTAGTAGCTTCGTGGATATTCATTGCCCTTGACCAGCTTCTGCCCATATTTACGCCATCTGTACCCATCATCGGAATTGAAAGGATTAGCAACAACAACGGTAGGCTCACTATCCTGGTATTTCTTATCAGAATGAGATGCCTTTGATGATTCCATCCTGGAAAGTCTTTGATAATTGATGCCAGTGTTGGGACTGATTAGCTCTGAAAAGAAATTTTTTTGTTAGGATAAATTACACTGTTCGATCCTAATCTTTTACTCTAATTACAATGTCCTCCATGCTTTCGAGATTCATTAATGACCCCCCCAATTTTATAACGTTGCTGCAATGTCCTGCTGTCTGTGTTGGTGTTATATTAACAAAAAAATGACACATGCATCACACTTGACATGTGACCCCACTTAACCAGCTGAGTCACAAATTTCCACGTCAGTTCATAAACTGTAAACATTTTGCAATAAAATTGATAGCAATTTTTGATGCAGGAGCATCTAAGCTTTTTTGTAGTTTTTGTAATAGGTTGCTTAATTTCCCTTTTTTAACTAGTTAGTTGTTAAGTCTTTTGTAACAGCACAAGATTCATAGCTCTTTTTTAACCACATAGTGAGGCTATTGATTAAACAATTAGAAGGCATTACCATGGGCCAATCAGATGAGAACAGTCAAAGTTTGTTTATACTTTGGCCTCCTAGATTAAAATTTTGGTTCTGTCCCTACGCATAAGACAAATAAAACAATAGGTTTAGTGTTCTAGGGAGGGAATACCTTTCTTATGTTCCTCATCAGAAGATTTTGGATCAAAGGATTCTAGTAGTAGCTCTAGATCCCTCTTTGCTTTTATAGCATCATCTAGCTCCTTCAATGTGTCATCGTTGTGATGCTCTGTAAGAGCTTTTTGGAAGATCTCAATAACAGGTTCATAGTCCTCAGAGCATTTTGCCATTTTCCCCAAGGCAGTTCCCTTCCTAGTCAAAGCTATTGCTATCATCTTAGAGTCTGATCTCAGCTTTCTTCCACTTTCAACAGCCTTATCACAATCTTTAATACATTCCACATACTGAACTAACAATAATATTAGTAGTTGGATAAGAGCGTGTTAAAAATAAATAAATGACAATATCAGACAGTTTAATACATCCAATATTCATATCATATCTTGGCTGTGTGTAAGCATCAAACTATAACAGGAATGGAACTCAGTACACATGTTTCAGAATCAATGCATACATTTCATAGCAACAAGTGTCGCCAGTAACTAGGACCATTTTAGATGGTGGCAAAACATTGTCAGAAAAACAGTTTGATGCTCAAAAAGATGTAAAAAGAATGAACGATCTCCTTCTGATGCTGCTCCATCTATAAGCTAAAACAATGGCACATGAGCCAATTCTATGTGAGCATTCAAAAATTCCAAACACATCACAATTAAAGCCATATTACCTTATTATTAAATGGATTACATGTTTATATACACATCAGTGCTGTCAAGATGATAGGATTTAGGTCATTGGGTGGTTCAGCAGGTTTGGCCTGGCTGAAATTAATTTAGGTAGAGTTTTGTTGTTTTTTTTTTTTTTTTTTTTTTTTTTTTTTTGTGGGGTTGGGTGGGGGGGGGGGGGGGGGAGGTTGCATCATTTTACCCTTTGGTGATTTGTGTCATGAACTCATGTTTGAAGGTGTATTTATCAAAGACCAAACCACAGGTAGCTGATGTAAAACTGTCCCAAACCACATGTGAGTGAAGTATACTTTTTTTTCATAGATGACATAGGAGAAATTCACTCATAATAGTTGCATATTGCAGAGCATACTATACAACAATCTACACTGTTAAACAAATTCCTATGGGTAACTAACCTCATCTACTAGAACCAATTACTGGGTAATCCAGGAGTTTTTTGTCCTTGACAAAGCAATTTATCCTCATGAGGCACAAGTGAAAGTGAAGTATACTGATAAATGCAATTTACTCGGTATTTATTCAGTATGTGCAGGATAGGGTCACTTTGTGAAATGCACTAAAACCCTATGTTAGCCAAAAAAAGAAAAAACAAAGAGTAATGTTACAGACTTAAAATTTTTCATAACAATTGAGTTGAATAATTTTCACTGATTCACATCTAAATCAAACATCCTTTTATCATTTGCCGTTCACAACTTGTCCCCTTGACATTGGTGAAATATTTTGCGAAATTGTTGAGACTATAAACTTATTAAAAAAAGATAAAAGAGTGACGCAATTTACTCTAATATGATTTGTGCTACTTTTTAAAGAGTAGTAAAAAATTTTAAGATTAAACAATTAAATACACTATTTTCTAATTGTTCTAGACAATTAATAATTTATAATTGTATTAGCCTCACACTAATAAGGACGGTTTAGGCCCATATCATACCTGTCCCATTTTCAAATAAGTGAGGGCTCGATTCAAGAGAAACGAAATGTCCTCATCGTTCAACTCGATCGCCTTCGTATGATGCGCAATCGACGTATCGAAATCCATTTCCTTACGAGCCAGCGCCTTCCTCTCCGGCTCGGCTCGGGACCGTGAAATTGCGGACTGTACTTTCTTTAAGCCCGCTCTAAGACCTTCGACATAGGGGTCGCACTCAAGGCCTTTCGTATATGTCGTTTCAGCTAGGCCTTTCGTATATGCCGCTACAGCTTCGTCGAAGTGGCCCAAGCCGAAATGAGCCTCGCCGAGCCGGAAGTAGCCCCTGGGCCAGTCAGGCTTGAGCTGAACGGTTTTCTCGGCGTCGGCCAAGGCCTCGGAGTACTTGCCGAGACGGGCGTAGGTGGCGGATCGGTTTGAGTAGAGGAGGTAGTTGGAGGGACCGACAGACATTGCCTTCGAGAAGTGGCGGACGGCGGAGGAGAAGTCGCCGGCGGAGAAGGCCGCGTAGGCCCGGGCTTTGGCTTGTTCGGCCAAGTCATGAGTTTGCATTTGAGTGCCGAGGAACGAGTGAGGCTTGTTGGCTTTCGCGTGTATGCCGTAGGAAGTGACTTCATCGGCAGTGCCTTGATAAGTCATCATCGAGATTTCACAGAGAGAATAAATTGGAGAATTTTTATTTAATTTTTCTTTTGCGCTTTTGATAACGGTTTGATTAACGGCTTGTTTTTGCTTTATGTTATAGACAAGACATAAATTTGGCTCTGAAAACAAAATATCTTAAAAAAAGAAAAAAGAAAAAAAGGGAGACATAAATTTGGCTAAAAACAGATATAGAGCTGGTGGATACTGAATAGTACATGTGGCAAAATCCCATTAGTGTTTTTTCAAGTGAAGATAAGGAGAGGATAGAAAAAAAATAGTTAACCATCAATGTTCACATGAAAAAAAATACTATTTCACTTATACCATCTTCCCCATAAGCATCTGCTGCATCTATAATCACTTGAAGCTCATTACATTCCCCCACGACACAGCATTTTAGTTGCTTCATATTTCTAGTTTCCAAATCAGATAGCTTCTTAATAGTCGCATGCCTGTCCAAGAAAAATGCGGTCACATGTTTGAGTACATTCTTAATATCCCTGTGGACACCGACACCGTTTATGTATTTCAAGCATCTCTCCCATCGTTCCAGCTCAAACTCAGCATCAGGGGGGACTCGAGACTTAATGCGCTTGACATGGTGACCAACAGCAAATCTGAAATTTGAAAGTGATGGGCTATTCCACTGGAAGTGACTCAAAAGTTCCACCCTTGGAAAATAGAATTTAAGGCTCCGTTTGGATGGAGGAGTGGAAAATTGGGAGGATGGAAAAGTGAGAGGATGGAAAATATTTAGTTTTCCTTCTTATGTGTTTGGTTGGAAGGGTGGAAAAGTGGGAGGGTGGAAACTCTTTTGTTTGGTTGGAGAGAAAAGGGGAAGGATGGAAAATGTAATTAAAGCATAAATTGACTATTATACCCTTGGTCCATAATATGTAAAAAATAAATTTATTTGTACTCATTAAATAATATAAAATTTACCACATCATATATATAAATTTATATTATTATTTTTATTATTATAATGTAAATATTACAATATATGAATTTTCACCATTATTAAAAAATATAGCAAAGAAATTCCTTGGAACAATACATAAACCAAAATTCTTTTCGGTTGCTCATTCAAGAACAATGATTTTTGGCTTTCTCTGGGAAAGGCACTCAATTGGTTGTTTATATGGAATGCCCATATTAGCATATTTAATTCAACTAACAAAATACCAATAAAAGAAGTTGTTATAAAAATATGTCCTTTCCCATAATGCGAAAAGAACGAAGCTTCATTAGAATACAAAATATACAAATGCCAACTATTTAATTGATCACAACATGACAGGAAAAGATGGTCACTAAAATAAATATAACTAGTGGGAACAAAGGATGGGAAATAAAAGATTTGTCTCATCTCATGCATCACACACTCTCACAACTCAAAATAAACAACAAATGCAACTCCAATTCAGCCAAAGACACAGAACACAAAGCAATAACATGTTTTGCAACTAAAATGGTCCGCACAACTGAACCTGATGACAACACTTATGAAATCCATAATTCTCCTACACTTCACATTTTCCTCACACTTTCTCACTAACCAATTCAGCAACTAAAACAAAAAATAAAACTGACCCATTAAAGAAAATCAAACAAAATGCAGATCTAACCTAAGAAGAAGTACAAAACTTTGAATGTCATACGAAACCAAAAAATCAACAAGAAAATGAGGAGTATAATGAGGACAAGAAACAATAGATCACGTTTAAAAAAGAAGAAGAAGAAGAAGAAGAAGAAGAAAAAAGAAAAAAAAAAAAAAAAGAAGAGAAGAAACCTGGAACAGTGGACGGTGTAGCTGAGAAGATGAGAAAAGTGAAGGAGTGTTTATGGCAAAAGTCATCAGGGGGGTGTTGGTCAAGGGCATCAATGCAGTTGGTGGGGGGTATTACGGTAAAACTACAATGATGTAGTTTTCCCCCCCTTGATTTTCCTCCCAAATCGGGAGGAAAATTTTTGTGGGCCCGGGAGAGACAATTTTCTCCCGGGTATTCCACTCCTCACATTTTCTGCCCACTTCCAAACAGTGGAAAACCCACTTTTCCACCCCATTTTCCTTCTCATATTTTCCATCCCTCCTAAAATCTACCCAACCAAACATAGTGTAAGAGTTTCCAACCTCTTTAAGGTACATACTTCATTAATAATATCTTCCACACATGCATCCCACCGCTCATCATCTGGATTTACATCAATATTTAACTCCTCTAACTGAGACAATGCAGAAATTACCCCACAAGGAACCACAGCATTTGATTGCATGGTTCCCCTACCATTGCTCATAAATCCATAAAATGACACTTCCAAGCATGTCAGATTAGTTAAATTCTTAATCTCCTTAGGTAAATCCATAATATTTGCCCCTTCAAGATCAAGAACCTCGAGTTGCTTGAGATCTCCAACTTTCGGGGACAAAATCATGAGACGATTACAATCATTTAGAAACAATCTTTTGAGGCTTACCAATCTGATAAGAGAATCAGGCAAAGACTTGATACTAGTCCTGGATAAGTTCAGGATTTGAAGGGCTGGCATGAAATTAAAAAATGGCTGAGGAATCATTCTTAATTTGCAGTTTCTTGGAAGGAACAGAGCTGACAGATTGGGGCACCTTGGATTCTCAGGTAAATCAGACAACTCATTGTCCATCAAGTAAATCTCTTTGGCGTTCTTCCAATCCTCATCCTTTGGTGGCTTAGTTAATCCTAAACCACCCTGCATGAGAAATAATCCATGTTGCTCACTTGCTTCTGGTTCCATCTCACTAGATTTAAGGATCTTAATTGCTTAACCATCAAACACCACTCCTTGAGGTTTAAGAGTACTTGATGCTTGCAGTTGCATTTCCTCAACCTGTATACCCTCTGGTTGTCTTAATTGTGAAGAAGCTTTATGCCCAATTTCTTCATTTTCAAATTTCTTTTGTCCACTTGAATTAGTCATCTTAACTTCTTTAACATCAATCACCATACCATGAGGCTCTGACGCTACTTCATCTTCAGTTTTTTCTTCTGCAAAAGAAAAAGAAAAAGAAAAAAGAAAAAAAAAAAAAAAAAAAGCTTCCAAAGTAAACTTATGCACTATTTAGAAATGACCCCAAAAAATACGTAAAAAAAAAAAAAATATTCGTCAAAGAAGTAATGTTGTATTTTTTTGCCTACCAAGGAATAGATTTTGAAACTTTATATACAGACAGTATTTCAAAAAGTTTTTTTTTTTTTTTTTCGAAAATGCTTTCATTGATTTAGAGTATTAGTGCAGTGTAAAATCTTGGTTAAATTGAAAATATTTTTTTTGGTATTTCATTCCCAACCCATTGACCCACTCCTATCCCCTACAATGACAACCCAATGCACCCCACTGTTGTTGCCACCCAAAACAATCCATCTCTCTCTCTCTCTCTCTCTCTCTTTGGCGCAACCATGGAAGATGGATATTTTACAAATTTGTCTATTGGCTATTCAAGAATTATTTTATGGGGTTCACATGCGAGTCCAATTGAAGTAAAAGTCATGTGGTTTTGAACGTCTAAGTATGAGTCTTTTAGATTTAAAATAGTTTTTTATTTGGATCTTTATTTCATAAGCTATGGTCAATTTTGTAGTTAGGGTCAAATCTGAAATTTCTGCAATTCTTGTAAATTATGGGTATTTTGGGTAATTTAGTTGAGCCTAGAATCTTCTAGGAGATCCTAAGTATCTTAGGTTTATTTTCTTTAGGCCCAAAGCAAGGCTGTATATGAATCAAGCTATTCATAAAGAACTTAAGCTCAACTCATAAAAAAACTTGTTTATGTTTGTTTGCTTAGCAAGCAAGCCAAGCTCAACTTCAAGTTTAGGCTCTAAACATAAGGTCCGATTTAACTATAAATAATCATTATATTTTTATATGTATACTTGACTAAAAATATAATTATATAGACTTGAGATTGAAATGTATAAGTTTGTAAATAGGTTCATATGATATAAAATAATTATTTGTAGTGCATTGATAATATAAACAAACCAGTCGTAGTAAAAATTTATAGATTTGTGATGGGATAAAAATTTTTAATTATGGTTTTACTATATATGGGAAAAGAATAAATTAATCAAAAAATGACCTTATAGGTTCAATTACCAACTTGGCTCATTTATAGCCATAGGCCCAAGTTAGTATTTTATTAGACTTTAGTTTACTAATTAAATTAGTAGTCCTGATAGGAGTCCTAATGCTTTTAGTACAAGAAAGTGTCTTTATATATACTAGTCGCAAACCCACGCGATGCGTGAGAATATACAACTATTTTGTAACGTTGTATAATATATGATTTATTCTATAAAACATATTGGAAATAATATTTCTAAAATTATATTTCATCTCTCCATCTCTACAAATATGTCATTCTATTATTTTGATTTAAAAAAAAAAAAAAATCTTAGGTGCATTTGATTGATATTATTCCATTATTATTATTATTTTTTGAGATAAAAGATAGAAATACTATTCTTTTTCCAAGTGATCTATATTATTCAAACTTTTGTATAGTGATTAGTGTGTTATGGTTTTTTTCTTCTAAAAACTGAAATTTTTAAGTTCCAAAATTAATTATTTGAATTTCTCATTCTCTTAAGAACATTATCATGATAACCAAACCTCATCACAAATTTATAATTGATATTATTCAAATAATTTATAGAGACATTCAAATACATAATCATCTTACTTCTAAAATATCTAAAAATTAACTCAAACTAAAACTATAAGAGGGACAGAGAGTACATGTGATAAATAACTCAAAAAACACACCATGAAAGTGTATCATCCAAAAGTAGAGACAAAAAAAAAAAAAAAAAAAAAAAAAAACACAATCTAAAATAGAGTTGCAAGAAAGAAAGAAATAGTAAGAGAGAGAGAGAGAGAGAGAGAGAGAGAATAGTCACCTTTTTTAGAAGAAATATGAGACAAATAACAAAATTATATAAAAGAAGATGAGTAGAAGAATATTCAAAAGAAAATATATACTTGTAAGCACCAAATTATCCAAGTCAGGTTATGTAATAAAATAATATTAAATAATTCTGTAATTTCATAGGATAACATATAACAAACAAAGAAAATAAAATTAAAAAGATAAAAAATTAAAATATAACCAATTCTTATCAACCTAAAGTAGAGTTAAACATAAAAATTCATCAATCTAAAGAATTAAACATCCACCAAAAGAAAGAATATATATATATATATATATATAGAGAGAGAGAGAGAGAGAGAGAGAGAGAGAGAGAGAGAGAGAATATTCACCTTTTTGTGTGAGCAAAATATGGATTGAATGGGAGAGAAAATAACAATTTTTTATAGTAAAAAATAAAAATGGGGAGAAGAAGAGTCAAATTAAAAGGAAGATGAAATGATAAAGAAATTGTAAGGTTAAGATATAGAGTGGTGGGGTGATAAAAAGGTAAAAATAAGTAAATGTTGGAGAATGTGTAATTGCAAAGTGACAAATTAATAAGGAGAAAAATAATTAAAAAGGATTGCCTTTTTGTGTGAGAAAAATATGGATTGAATGGTAGAGAAAATATCAAATTTTTATGATTAAAAAATGGGGAGAAGAAGAGTCAAAATAAAAGGAAGATAAAGAGATGGAAATATTTTAAGGTTAAGGCATAAAATACTGGGGAGTTAAAAAGGTAAAAGTAAATAAATATTGGAGAATGTGTAATTGTAAAGTAGAAAATTAATAAGGAGAAAAATAATTAAAAAAAAAAGTGAAAATATTAATGTGGGGTCCATGGGCCTGATAGCCTCAGCCCATCGCGTAGTAGGCCCAAGGCCCACGTCGAGGAAGACTGACCATCCGAGGCTAAATTGGGGAAAGCATTTTTTCGGGTCCAGGCCGAGGACCTCTTTGTCCTCAGCATGCCAAGGATGATTTTTGGAAGGGACAAGCCCAGGGTAAGCTGTCACCTCCACACTTAATGCATTCACCTAACCCCTTTGGCCGCATTAATGGTGATACAACCCCTTAGCAGGGCAACGTTGATTAGAATGAACCACTTGAGTGCTGACAAGACCTCTGATGGGATGGGCAATCAGAAGAAAGGCGAATAGATGATCAACAGATGGAAGAACGAGAGAGGACGATGAAGACTATATAAGAAAAGCTAGTAAAGTAAAGTAAGGGGGGGAAAAAGAAGAAGAAAAAAGGCTAGAAGAAAAAGGGCTCCTCGGCCATGGGCCGAGGAGCACCCCCCGGTTGTAAACAGTTATAAGCATTTTCTTTTTTAAGGAAAGAAGGTTCATGCTTAGTGAACGACGGCCAGCGCCTAAACCTTCAACCAATTTCTCTACAAATTTATTGTTTGGGCTTGTTGGACTGAAAACCCGTTCATATTCTGGGTCCAATTCAAACTAAGTCCCTACAATTGGCGCCGTCTGTGGGAAGGATTAGTGCGCTGGCCGGCGCACCAGGCGATTGCTCTAGGTGGTCTTTTTACAGAAAGTTGATGAAAAAAAAAATTGACAATGAAAAGAGAACGATTGATATTATTCCATAAAAAGAAGAGTTACATATTACAATAAGAGGTATTTCATAAAAAAAAAAAAAAAAAAAAAAAAAAAAAAAAAAAAAAAGGCTACAGATTACAATCAGAGGCTCAGGCAGGCTTGCTTTACAACTATCCCTACCAGCTAGATCTACAATCAGAGGCCCAGGTGGACCCGCCCCAAAACTAGCCGGAAGGAAGTGTCAACCCGTGCTTTTATTGGCATTAAGAGAATGGGAGAGCTTGACAATAAAAGCAGGGGACGAGGAGGGCCAGGTGCACCAAAGCTTGAACAAAGTGAGGAGCAGATGCAGGCGCACCGGCCACCCTTCCTCATGATGTTCCCTTGATTCTCTCCAACCCTCACGAGTGCTGGCCGTTGGAGACGGCAACACTCGGGCACCGGCCATGACGTGAATTCACACATCTCCTCCGTCGGGGGTGCGCTCCGAGGAGGGACATTAGGTACTCCAACGACCTCCCTCCGGGCCACCATGCATGGCACCATCGGGGTTACGCCTAAACTCTGCCGTGCTGGAAACCCAGTGGGGGTTGCGGCCACGACGGCTCTTGGCACGGATGTCCTCACACCCGCCCAAAGCCGCCCCATAACTACCAACTTCGGCAAGGTTATTTAAGGGGCTTGGGGAGCTAAGGGTGTGTATTTTCTCTGTTTGCGTTTGGGAATTCATGAAATGTGAAGAAGCCTTCCCCCCGAAGGAGTCTTATATAGGGAATAAATGTTGGTGGGAATTAATTCGCGCAGAATCTGAAAGGAGAATTGTCAATAGTGCAAATCACAGAGCCATCAAATTCCGAGGGGCTGTAGACCGCTGGATGTGTGCTAATTCACGAGGACATTAATGAGGGCGCGTCTCGCGCACCGAAATATCAAGCACGGAAAATGAACCACCAAAGGACGCCTCGTAAATGAAAAGGATGGGACTCGAACTGGAAGCGGGACAAAACACCACGTGTAAGGTCATAACCCAACCCGAAGAGGAATTGTCTCCAGTGAAGCAGTCCGAAGACAAACCCCTCCTTACAGAAAAATAGAAGTGGTAGACAAAACCAAGGCATTGCATGGTCCTCGGACCCAAGCCTATGATAAAACTATTTACACCGTTACACCTGAGTACTAGACAGAATCAAGGTATTGCATGGTCCTCGAACTCAAACCTATGGGGAAACTAGATACTTACAGAAAAATAGAAGTGGTAGACAGAACCAAGGCATTGCATGGTCCTTGGACCCAAGCTTATGGTAAAACTATTCACACCGTTACACTTGGGTACTAGACAGAACCAAGGTATTGTATGGTCCTCGGACTCAAACCTATGGGGAAACTAGATACTTACAGAAAAATAGAAGTGGTAGACAGAACCAAGGCATTGCATGGTCCTCGGACCCAAGCCTATGGTAAAACTATTCACACCGTTACAACTGGGTACTAGACAGAACCAAGGTATTGCATGGTCCTCGGACTCAAACCTATGGGGAAACTAGATACTTACAGAAAAATAGAAGTGGTAGACAGAACCAAGGCATTGCATGGTCCTCGGACCCAAGCCTATGGTAAAACTATTCACACCGTTACACCTGGGTACTAGACAGAACCAAGGTATTGCATGATCATCGGACTCAAACCTATGGGGAAACTAGGTACTTACAGAAAAATAGAAGTGGTAGACAGAACCAAGGTATTGCATGGTCCTCGGACCCAAGCATATGGTGAAACTATTCACACCATTAAACCTAGGTACTAAATGAAACCAAGGTTTTGCATGGTCCTCGGACTTAAGCTTATGGTAAAACTATTCGCATTATTATACCTGAGTACTAGACAGAACCAAGGTATTGCATGGTCCTCGGACTCAAACCTATGGGGAAACTAGATACTTACAGAAAAATAGAAGTGGTAGACAGAACCAAGGCATTGCATGGTTCTCGGACCCAAGCCTACGGTGAAACTATTCACACCATTAAACCTAGACACTAAACGAAACCAAGGTTTTGCATGATCCAGGGACTTGAGCCTTTGGAGAAAATAACTATCTGTAGAAAAACCAGAGTGTTACCTAGATTCAAGCTATAATACGGTCCTTAGATTTATATTTGAAGGATAGCAGATGGTCTCATAAGACTAACTCCAGAACAGAATACAAATATTGAGCAGAATAATAGAGAAAAGCAAGTAAAAGAAAATATCCATAAATTGGAAATAAGGTATTAAGCATTTAGTCTAAACAGAAAATATACAATCTCCTTACAACGCCACTAAGGCAAGAAATAGAATGAAATGAAAGAGAAAGTAAACAAAACTATCCTATGTCATACACCAGTCTCTTCAACTCAGTAGGCAAATTAATTCGACAAACAGATTAAAAGGCTTTAACCAGTGCCTAAGGGCCTTGTCTCGAAGGATTCGCAGGAGGCCTCACCACATCCTGTGGTATTTCCTGACCCTCAGTTCTAGCTCCCCCCAACGTTCTCGGGGGTTTAACTTCCTCGGGGGGTTGGTCAGCGGCTGGTATATTTTCGGCGATCTTATTGCGACTCTCAGTCGCTGGTAATGAGGACCCCTCCTCGGGAGCATCAAGGGCAGTCTCACGAATCGTAACAGGGTAATATACCCTGTCCTCCCTCCTAAGGTCGGATGAGGCATCAACCCCTGCTTGGTTGAGGGCTTCATGCCAGGTCTAAGAACAGTAATGCCTGCACACTGCAGGAACTTGTGCCCAAAGAGTGGCTTCAGTCTTAGCCACCCCATTTGCGAAGGCCTCCTCCTCTGCCTGTTCTACAGAGCGCTCAGCGTCTATTTTTGCAAATACCGCCTCGTCTTTGGCTCTCACAGCCTCGTCCCTGGCATACTCGGCAATACCTTTCTCATGGATTGCCTTGGTCAACTCTTTCTTCAGGTAGACATTGTCTTCCTTGGCAGTCTGTAGCTGGCCCTCAACGTCTTGCAAGTGAGTGGTTTGGTCCTCAGCTTGCTTCTTGGCCGCGGCCAGGTCGGAGGCAATAGTGTCCCTGGCCCTTCTCATCTCCTCTAGATCCTCAGTCGCCTTTTTCAGGTCGGCCTCAGATTTCTTGAGGGTACTGGCAGCTGTCAAGAACTTGTCACGCTCTTGTGCTAAGGCACTGCTTTGGCCATCGACCTCCTCATCCAACCTGAAAAGAGCCTGGATAGCCTGCCGATAAAAAACAGGTAACTCCGTAAAGAAAAGGGAGGGCACTAAGCAACAAAGCTCGAATAAAGTAAATAGGTACCAAAGGACCCACCATGCCCAGATACTTCTTAAGGTCAAGGACAACCTCTGACCCACTCATATTTTCAAGCTCGGCCATGTCGGTGGGAAGAAGGAGAGACTTCTCCAGGGCATCGGCTACGAGAGCCCCCTCAGCCTCTTGAGGTTCCCGTATCGATGCGTCATCCATTAAGGGCTGATCATGAAGTATAGTAGCGGGCAGCCAGGCTTGGGCCTCAGACTGTTGGACGATCTTCTTACCTTTCCGTTGACCACCGAGTTTCAGTTGTTTCGGAGGCCTGCGAGATTTACCCTCCTCGGGCGGGGAGTAGGATTTACTCCCATCCATTGGCTCCTTACCCTTGGAAAGTCTTTTCCTTTTCGGGTCGTAAGATTTGGTCTGAGGGTCTGATGCTGTGGGGACAGAGGATGACCTAGTTTGCACAGTTAATATCTGAGGCGAAGGTGTTGAGGGCTTGGGCTGCGACTCTTCCGGTGCACCCTTCTTGGAACCGCCTTCGAGCAGTTCAAAAAGACTGGTTTGGGGCTGTCATTTTAAACCCATTTCAGCTTGAGTGCCAACTCTTAGGGACCGAAGGTCAGTTTCGGACAAATGAGGGTCTCCTAGATCACCAGAGGGATCCTCGGACTGGTCAGCTAGGTTGAACACACTATATTCGTCCTCAGAAGAGCTCAGTTCAACTACCTCCCTCGCCTTCTTAGATTGTCCTTCCTCGGCCACCGTTACTTGTTGAGATGAGGAAGGATCTACTAACGGAATGCCTTCAAGTATGTGAGACCCCTCGAAAAATGTGAAACCGTCCTCCACCACGGTAATCTGAGTAAGCCGAGGGTCACGAGCCCTAATTACGTGCTTCGGGACTGGGAATGATTTCTGAGTTGGGTCGCATCCGAGGATTTTGTGAGCAGCTCTAACCTGGTTATCAATTTCGTTCAGGAAAAGTTCTGACCTAAGAACGGTTTCCAAATCCGCTTTGTTGACCAGGTGGAAATGACGTGCGAAAGCGTGCGGATCTGCGAAAAGAAGAGTGAAAATCCTGTGGTTAATCAACCAAAACAGATATATGGCTATGAAAAATAAAAATACTGAAACACCTACTTCAGATACCCTACCTGGCTCCCCCTTTACTGTTGGGCAATGAAAGCCATTGTGCCACTCCCCTGACACTATAAGGAAATCTTGAGTCAACCCCTTATTAGAATCAGGAAGACATTAGATGAGTTGGACCCTATCGTCCCTCGTCTTCATATAGTATGTCTTACCCCTAAGATGATGAAGGTTGTAGCACCAGTTCACATCATGGTGAGTCAGTCTCAGCCCCATTTTCTCATTCAGGGTATCTACACACCCTAATATCCTAAATACATTCACGGCACATTGAGTAGGAGCCAGACAGAAATGCCTAAGGTAATTGAGAGTCACTGGCCTCATAGGGATTCTCATCCCTCCCTCTACGAAAGCGACTATTGGGATCACGACTTCACCCTCTCTCCTCTTAAGGTACCACTCCCCTTCTTCACAGTACTTCAAACTCACATTATTGGGTATTCCATAGTCAACAATGAACTTGTTCATCATCTCGTCGGACTCAACCAACTTCTTAAACTTACCCATTCTCCAAGGACGACTAAAAATTCTAAAAGATGAAAAGAAGGAATAGAATCAAGAAAAATTTGGAGTCCCCGGAAGAAGAAGACTTACAGAAATATGACGATTCTCTTCAGGTAGTGTGCAAGTTGAACCAGATTCAAATCATACACATCAATGGTCGTAAGCGAGAAAATGAGAAAACCAGGCGGTTCAAATAGGTACTTATACTCCCCCTTAGGTTCTCCCAAAATGTAACCGCCTGCCCATAAAAGCAGGAAATCTCCACCGAACGATTACCATCACACCGTTGAAAGTGGGAGACGTGGTGCTGCCAAAATTTAATGTGGGCACATGTTAAGTCTTGAAATGCCAAAAACGCACATCGGGCAGTCGAAATGTCGTCAGCATTATCGCAGAACGAAGTGGGGCAATGCGTCTAGAGGGCCCATAGATATCAAAACCCTCCTCCCCGTCCGAGGGAACGTGCAACAGGGTTTTGAGGGGCTATTGTGGGATCCATGGGCCTGATAGCCTCAGCCCATCGCATAGTAGGCCCAAGGCCCACGCCGAGGGAGACTGACCATCCGAGGCTAAATTGGGGAAAGCATCTTTTTTGAGTCCAGGCCGAGGACCTCTTTGTCCTCGACATGCCAAGGGTGATTTTTGGAAGGGACAAGCCCAGGGCAAGCTGTTACCTCCACACTTAATGCATTCACCTAACCCCTCTGGCCGCATTAATGGTGATACAACCCCTTAGCAGGGCAACGTTGATCAGAATGAACCACTTGAGTGCTGATAAGACCTCTGATGGGATGGGCAATCAGAAGAAAGGTGAATAGATGATCAACAGATGGAAGAACGAGAGAGGACGATGAAGACTATATAAGAAAAGCTAGTAAAGTAAAGCAAAGGGGGGAAAAAGAAGAAGAAAAAAGGCCAGAAGAAAAAGGGCTCCTCGGCCCATGGCCGAGCAGCACCCCCCGGTTGTAAACAATTATAAGCATTTTCTTTTTTAAGGAAAGAAGGTTCATGCTTAGTGAACGACGGCCAGCGCCTAAACCTTCAACCCATTTCTCTACAAATTTATTGTTTGGGCTTGTTGGACTGAAAACCCGTTCATATTCTGGGTCCAATCCAAACTGAGTCCCTACAATTAAAAATAGGTTAATAATGTGGTGCTGATGTGGCTCAACAGGAGTGCAGCAAACTCTATACTTCAGCTTTTGGATATATATAGATTTATGCTCAATGTATTTAAAACAGATGGAATTGATTAATAAAATTATTGAATGTTTTGAGGATAGAGGCATAACAGCCTATTTGGTTTCTTTCTCCCCTCTTCTTCCTCCTCCTTCTCGTATGGTATAGTTCACAGATACTGTTCATATGGCACCTAAACACCATAAAAACTACGCATTTCCTTCTTACTTACATCCCCAAATCAAGCCATTTCTTTTACTAATCAAAACCCCAAATCCTAAAATACTTTCTTCTACCAAATGGCCATCAAATAACTCATCAAACCACCTTTTAATTCCTAACACAACCCCATATAACCCTTTCTGCAACAACTCTAAATCCTATTTCCATAAATCCTACTTAATTTTAACCCACCCCAACCACATGTAGACAAATTCCCCTATTTGTCCTATGTCACTCTCTCAAACTCTCAATTTAATTCTCTTTTTTGTAACATTTTTTGTGAATTTTTTCATGGCATATGTATTGGCATAATTTATGTGAATTATATGTGTAAGAATGATTATTTATGTGAATTTTATTAGTGTATATGTGGGCAAAATCTGTGATATTCAATTGGATGCTTGAGTTGTAATTAATACTTGGCTGAGATTGCAGAGAACTTGGTATGGATGTTTGATAAAGGAGGTGATGATGTAGGAAAGATTATGATTTTTTGTACGAGCCCAATGTCAGAAATATGTTCCAATTTTCAGTTTCACAACCAAACACCAAAATATAAGCAATTTTCCTAGCTGAAAACATTTCATGTCAATACAGACAACGAGAGTGTTGAAATTTTGCCGAAGCCATCAGATGCCTACAACAAATTCACAATTGCTGCGCCAACTTTCCAGACTCAAATGTTTAATGTAATTCATTACCCCTATCTGGATCTTACAAGCCTTTATGGTGCATTTCTCAACACAAACATGAGACTTTCTTGGTAATATTTCAAAACTTTCCAAAATAATAAGGGAATTATGAAAATTTTTTGGAACTACAAACATGAGTTCATGTTTAGTGAATAGTGGCCTAACAATCTAACTTAGATTAAATTTGATGTGACAAATTCTCAATTGCCCAAAAAGTGCCAATACACTTTCCTACTATGAATCTCAAATACCTTATACAGGATACAAATACAACACAATATGGACATGGGGATAAATAAAAAAAATTGGAAAATCTATATTCCCCCACCCAAGCAATATGCTGTGGGTTTGAGTCCACGTATTATTCTCTCTAAAATTGGGATAAGGCATTAAGGCTACCTACGAACCAACTCTCCCAAACCCCACATAAGCAATTTATTATGTAGTGGATAAGACTTTTTTTAATGATTGCAATAAAATTCGAATGAATATAATAAGAAACAAAGTAAATAGGAATAAAATGAGTCAATAAGAAAATGCAACGTATGTAGGAAGAACCTTCTTTTTAGGAATGTAATCTATATTAAGAGTGTTAGAAATACTGAATCGTAATATTGTATTTCATAATCAAGGAATATACATGTGATGCCTTTATATATGAGGCATATATGTGCGGTACAAGTAAGCATATGTGTGTGGTACAAGTAAAGTGTAGTACAAATACAAGTGTGCTATACAAGTAAACTAGCTAGGCCTAAAGCCCATAATATACATTAATAGCCCCCGTCAAGCTCAAGGTGGATGTGAGACCAGCTTGAGGTTGTCAACCAAATCACGAGTGCGTCCCTTAGGAATTGCCTTAGTGAAGATATCTGCAAGTTGATCTTTGGAGGAGACGGAGAAAAGCTAGAGAGCACCATGGACAAGATGAGAACGGATAAAATGACAATTAATCTCGATGTGTTTAGTCCGTTCATGGAAGACGTCATTGTGCGCAATATGAATAGCACTCTGGTTGTCGCAATAAATGGGAGTAGCAGAGGATGTAGACACACTCAAATCCTTAAGAGGCCATCGTAACTAAAGGAGCTCAGATGTGGTGTCAGCAAGAGCACGATATTCTGCTTCAATATTGGAGTAGGCCACGAAAGTTTGTTTCTTACTTTGCCAAGAAATCAAAGAAGAACCAAGGAGAAAGCAATAACCTGTAGTGGACCTGCGATCAGTGGGATCTCCTGCCCAATCAGCATCAGAGAATGCACGGAGTACAAGAGGAGACTGAGTTGAGTAGAAAAGGCCATGGAAGATAGTGCCCTTCAAGTATCGTAGAATGCGCAGAATAGCAGCATAGTGAGTCGATCGTGGAGCAGACAGGTACTGGCTCACCTGATGAACAGCATAAGAAATGTCTGGACGAGTAACTGTAAGATAAACTAGGCTGCCAACCAATCGTCTGTAAAGAGAGGGATTAGACAATAGTTTCCCCCCCAAGGGTGTCAGATGCGCATTAAGTTCAATTGGAGTGTCAACAGTCTTACTGTCAGTGAGTCCAGCTCGAGATAAAAGGTCAGATGCATACTTGGCTTGAGTAATATAAAGACCATCTATGGAACGAGTGATCTTAAGACCCAAGAAATAGCTGAGATGTCCAAGGTCTTTCATCTTAAACTACTAACTAAGAAAATCCTTGAGTTCTTGAATGCCATCGAGGTCATCACCAGTTATGATCATATCATCCACATATAGGAGAAGTAAAATGGTGCCTTTATCATTGTGACGAAGAAATAAGGAAGAATCATAAGGATTGGCAATGTAACCCAAGCGAAAGATGGTGGAGCTAAACTTGGCAAACCAAGCTCGTGGAGCTTGTTTAAGGCCATAAAGTGCACGTTGAAGGCGACAAACCTTGTTTGTTTCAACAGAAAGACCAGGAGGAGATTGCATATAGACTTCTTCATGTAGATCCCCATTAAGGAAGGCATTTTTAACATCCATCTGAAAAATGTCCCATTTACTAGCAGCGGCAACAGCTAAGAGGGCACAAACAGAGGGGATACGGGCAACTGGAGCAAAAGTTTCTTCATAATCAATCCCATACTCTTGTGTAAAACCTTTTGTAGCAAGACGAGCCTTGTAGCGCTCGATAGACCCATCAGAGCGAGTCTTGATCTTATAGATCCACTTACAACCAACCATAGACTGACTAGGAGGGAGAGTAACCAGATCCCAAGTATGATTTTTGGTTAATGCATTAGTTTTCTCTTTCATTGCAATCTGCCATAAAGGGTCAGTAGAGGCCTCATGATAGGTTTGAGGCTTATAGAGTGTAGCAAGGGCAGTGTAACAATGATAGTCAAGTAAATGTGCAGGAATGGATCTTACCCGGGTTGAGTGGCGAGGTGGAATGTCTTGTGGAGGATCTTCAAGCGGAGCAGGAGCAGGGGACCTAGGCTCAAGGTGGGGTAGCTCGTCATCAACCTGTTCATCTACAATCTGTCTAGGAGAATCATCAAAAATATCTGAAGATGGAATAGAGAAGTCCAAAGGAGGATCAAGAGTATTTGTAGAAGGAACAAGAGACTCATCTGGAAAGATTTCTAAAACAGAAGAGTTAGTTAGGGAAGAACGAAAATGAGAGAGTTCAACAAACAAGCGGTGTTCCCAAAAGACAACATTACGGGAAACACGAAGACAATGAGAGACAGGATCATAGCACCGATACCCTTTTTGAGTTTCACCATAACCAAGAAAACAACAAAGTCTAGATCGAGGCTCAAGTTTGTTGTGCTCATAAGGCTAAAGAAGAACGAAACAAGCAGATCCAAAAGAGCGAAGGTAATGATAGTTAGGGGGTGACCCAAAAAGGTGCTCATATGAAGTCTGATTATGGATGACAGTGCTTGGAATGCAATTAATGGCATGAACAACATGAAGAGCGGCTTCACCCCAAAATGGGGCAGGAACTTTGGCAGAAAAAAAAAAGAGCACGAACAGTGTCAAGAATATGATGAAGTTTTCTTTCGGCTTGACCATTTTGTTGAGAGGTGCCTGGACAGGTTAGATAATGTACAGTGCCATAGGAATGTAACAGAGCTTGAAAAGCATATTGAGTATATTCAAGAGCATTATCAGAACGAAAAGTTTTGATATGTTTGGAGAATTGTGTTTCAACCATTTTTGCAAAGTTATTGTATATTGGTAAGATTTCAGAATGAGATTTCATAGGAAAGATCCAACTATAACGAGAATAATCATCAATAAAAACAACAATATTAGTAACAGGAGAAGGTCCCCAAACATCAGAATAAATTAACTCAAAAGTATTATTAGAGATAGATTCACTATTATTGAAAGGTAAAGCTGGCTGTTTTCCTAACTGGCATGAAGTACGATCAAAATTGTCTTTGGACACAGAACCCAACAGACCCTTATAAGCTAACTATTGTACTTGAGTAGATAAGGCATGACCAAGACGAGAATTCCAAAGTGTGAGAGAAGGTAAGGAAGAAACTGCAGTAGCTGCAGCAGCAACAAAGACAAGAGCAATAGGTGGAAGATGAAGATTGTCCACAGGAAACATACGCCCAACCCTAGGACCGGTCCGAAGCTCTTGCCCCGTCCTCGGATCCTGCACAATACACCCAGAATAGTCAAAAATAAGGCGATATCCTAGTTCAGCTAATTGTCCCACAGAGCACAAATTATAGAATAGGTCAGGTACATGGAAGACCCCAGGAACAGAGAGGTTAGAGGTTGAAACAAAACCTAGACTATTCCTATGCATGGTGGAACCATTAGCTATATGAATATTAAGAAGATGTGGTGCAGGGTCAAGTTTGGAGAATAAGGATGAGTGAGGTGTCATGTGATTGCAACAGGCAGAATCAAAAAGCCAAGTTTGAGACTTACCGGGCGGAACTGAGAGAGCAGTGGAAAGAGATGCATTACCAGCCATACGAACAGCCTGAGCCATAATCTCCTGTAGTTCAGTGGGGGAGAGATTGATAGTGGATCTAGAAGATTGGGACTCAGTTGAAATGGAAGGCATCAGCGGAGTAAGCTCGGTATTAGCAACAGCAGCAGTAGATTTGTTGCAACGGTAACAAGTTTCAATGGTGTGGCCAAGACGCTTGCAATAATTTCAGAACTTCTTGTTGGTCTGCTTGCGACGATTGCTAGAGCTAAAGGAATTACCTGATTGCTGAGGTTGCTCAATGAAAGGAGCAGAAGGAGTAATAGCCAAAACATTGAACTTATTTTGGGCTTGAAGGGTTGCAAGCTGAGTTTTTTCTCTAACCAACTCGTTTACAGTAGTATCAAGAGACGGAGGAGGACTGCGATTAAGAAGCTGACCTCGGATGGGCTCAAAATCCTTGTGAAGTGACATCAGGAACTCATAGAGACGAAATTCATCTCTAACTGTAGCATATTGCTGAGCATCTTTTAAGCATGCCTAAATCGAACCAGAAAGGTCAATTTGGTCCCAAATGAAGCAAAGCTGATCATAGTAGTCATTGATGGATTGCCCTGGTTCTTGTCGAAGTTGATGCAATTCAACTACCAACTGATATTTCATGGATCCGTGAGTAGTGGAGTACCTTTTGGCCAACATATCCCATGCAAATTTTGCATCATCAAAGCTGCCCAATAGATTGGAGATGGAGGGAATGGAAGTGTTCCGAATCCATGTGAGGATCATGTGGTTGTGACTATCCCATTCAATCATACGACCAAGGAAGGCAGCATCTTCTTCACTTGCTCCCTTGACAGGAATGGTAATTGCACCAGTACAGTAATGCCAGAGCATGCGACCCTTAAGAAAATTGCGTATAGCTTGAGACCAAGATAAGTAATTCTTGTTCCCCTCCAATACAGTATTGATGGGGCGAGGAAGAAAAACATCATTTTTATCCATTTAGAAACACAATATGTAAAAACAGACTGCAAAAATGAAATCTACGCGAAAAATTAGGTAAGGAGAACCTGGACTAAAAAAGTCAACCCTAAAAAGTCAACGGTCAACGCCCAATCAAAGTCAACGGTCAGCGTAGATGACATCAGTAGGATGACGTGGCGCTGACGTCAGCAGGTGACTGGCTGCTGACATAAGCTAGGGCTGACGTGGCACTGATGACATCACGGGTGACGTCAGCCTGAACTGATGACAGCGCGTGTGGTGCGTGGGGCTCAATTGCATAAGCTTCTAGCAGCGCGTGAGGGCGTGTGGGCACTCCGATGACTGCGAGACTTTCACCAACAGGTAGATCGTTCCAAGACGATCTTAGTGATACCTCCAGAAACAAGATCAGAGCAATATTCGAGGCGGGATGACACGTGCAGTGATCTTGTGCGGTGTTGGACTTCTCAACGATAGCGGCTGTAGGTTTGGAACCCAAAGACAACGTTTGGAAGACGTCGGGGGTTCAACGGCGAGAGGCTGCGATGACTGTTGTGATGGCGGAAGCAATGTTGAGAGTGGAGTAATACCAATAAAGATAAGACTGCTAAGAAAATGTCAGAGCTGTGGCTCTGATACCATGTTAGAAATACTGAATCGTAGTATTGTATTTCATAATCAAGGAATATACATGTGATGCCTTTATATAGGAGACATATATGTGCGGTACAAGTAAGCATATGTGTGTGGTACAAGTAAAGTGTAGTACAAATACAAGTGTGCTATACAAGTGAACTAGCTGGGCCTAAAGCCCATAATATACATTAACAAAGAGAAACAAACCACAACATCATGCATTAGACAAATAAAATAATAGGTTAAGTGTTCTAGAAGGGAATACCTTTCTCATGTTCGTCATTAGCTAATTTTGTATCAAAGTACTCTTACTGCTCTAGTTCCCTCTTTGCTTTTTTAGCATCATTTAGTTTCTTCAATGTGTCTGGGTTGTGATGCTCTGGAAGGGCTTTTTGAAAAGTCTCAATAACAGGTTCATTATCCTTTGAGACTCTTTCCACTCTCCGCCACACAAATTTCTTCCTAATAGAAGATTTCCCAATACGTTCCCCATACTGAAAAAAAAATAATAATAATAATAATATTAGAAGTTGGATCAAAGAGCAATTGAAAGTATAAATGCAAACATCAGACAGTTTAATACGGTCAGTAATGGCACATGAAAAAAGCTTGAATGAACTCATACATTGACAGAGCTGTTATTGGACAAGGGGGATGCCCCCCCCCCCCCCCCCCCCAAATTTTTTTTTAAAATATTAATATATTAATAGGTACTAATTTTAGTAATTTTGTTCAATAAAAATTACACTTTGGCCTCCTTAATAATGCCATTAATTCCTTTAAGAGTAATGTTATAACCACAAACATTTTTGCAATATTTATACAAACATTGAGGTAGCAAATTCTTATTAGTTCGTACACTTACGTCACTTTTTACTTATCAATGACCACTCACCACATTAACAATTTGAAAAAAATTTGTAATTTTAGCATTTTTCACCTTTTAAAGGACATAAAAAATTAATAAATTAAATCTAAAACAAAATATACAGGCACAAAAAATTAGCCCAATAACAAAAATCACCAATAATAAAACTAAAAAAATTAAGCCATATCAATCTATTTTACCCAAAACAAACAACTTGGTCATTTAAAAATTTTAAACAAAAATCTTTAGTAGTAAAGCAATAGACTCAAAGGCCAAAGTTACTGCACACAGCTAGTAGTAGAGTCGCCCCCCTAACTCCAAATCCTGGGTTCGTCCCTTAACTCATATACCAATTTTTATGTAGGATCTTTAGGAATTCAGTACTAAATTAGGGTTCTTGATGAGATCTTGAAGGGTTTATTTTATTTTATTTTATTTTATTTTATTTTATTTTTCAAATAAAAAACTAATGAAGTAATGATATTAAAAAAAAAAAATAAAAGAGGTTATTTCATGTTCAACAAATGTTTCCAATTGAGTTGTTGATCTTTCCATATCGTTAAAAATACTAATATTTCACACTTTCCACAATAACCATATCAAATGTAACAGGCTCCAAATATCCAATGAGTGCTACCCAAACCAATTTCTCCACCCAAGCAAAAGATCGCCTACTCTCCTTGGTAACACCCGTTGAATCCCAAAGGCTCTAAATACTACGCTCCACAAACCATTGGCCACTTCACAATGGATCAACAAATGTTCCACCGTCTCTCCTTAATACCAGCACATGCAACACCAACCAACTAATGAGAAACCTTGCTTAATGAGATTATCGCAAACGAGAATCTTTTCTCAAGCTTCCAAGGGGCCTTATCACCAAGGGAAAGAGTTAAGACTTTTGAGTGTAAAAGGTCTAGAAGTGAATTCCTTTGACTTCAATTCTCAATCATGAACCTCAATAGAATTTCACATTCTAGGTCCGCCCAATCCTATCTAATTCACTATCCATGACTCAATGAACTTAGGCATTCTTGGATTGGGTTTGATGCTAAATGAGTTAGATGGTTGCGGGTACAAAGAAAGCGAGCGAACAAAAGGAATCTTTATGCTGTCGATCCATGATCCAATAATAAGAGAATCGCCGGATATATAAAATTTGTAGATAACTCATAATAATCACAATCAAAAGCTAAAACAGTAATGAAAATCGAACAAGAGATAAAGAAGAAGAGATGAGTAAAACAATACTGCGTTACTCGTTGTAGTAGTGGATGTTGTTTGAGCAGCACTACCACTTCCATAGCCACCGCTACCAGTACCAGTAGCATTACCTCCTTGTCCTTTACTCGCCATGACAGTTTTGTCCGTTACAGTAGTTGGGCATTTCCCTTCTTTCTTTTTATAAGAAATCCCTCTGGTTTTGGCTTGGCGTTCACTGACCTCCCTCAAATAATCCCTTACAGCTCTGGCTCTAAACGGGTTGGATTCTGGCGGTCCACCGTGCTCCACGTAAGCCGATCCAAGCCGTCCGATGAGCGCCTCAAGGCTACCCCACGCATGCCTTAGTGGGCAGGTACATGGGCTTGGTGGCTCCGGGTTGCCGAAGTATGGGCACCCAGTGAGATGGACCTTGGTTTTTTCGAACTGGTCCCAGTACCTCAAGAAGTCGAGCACGAGGTATTCATTGCACCCGGCTAGAGTTATAGGGGGCTCCTGTTTCCCTAGGTACTGTAAGAAGCTGTTCCAGTCTCGACGCCTTTGTGAATCGTACCAATCCAGTGAAGCAGGTGATAAGCTCGGAACAGCTGGGGTTGTTTCTAATGGATCGGATTTATCGGCAACTGATGCTGAATCCATAATCAAGAACTTGGGTGTTTTAGCTTTTTGGAATTAGGTATTTTGGGTGATATATAATATAGTATGCTTGTTGGAAAAAATTTTATATAGCTGTCAATAAATTTCAGCACTACAGTGGAACTATCGTCACACAAGAATAGGAAGATTTACAGCAAAGATTTACGTGGAAATCTTTTTTTCTTGAAGAGACAAATTATGAGACAAATTTTAAATAATTTTACTATATTAAATAGAGATTATAATATTAAAAAATACAACTTAAGTAAAGAAAAACTTTCTTTTATTTTTTAGTTACTGTTCTCTTCCTCACTGAATATTTTCTCTTACCCTCTCTATTTTTCTCTTCTTTTTGCTTCCTATCACTCACGCAGTTGTTCAAGACTGCACCAGCCCTAACACTCTGGGACTTCACTCTTTTTTTTACTCTACCCCAAATGGCTAAATGACCTTTCCTTTTATTTCTTCACATTTTTCTTCTTTTCTTTCTTTCACACTCTTCACATCAAGTCACAATAAATGCAAGCCAAATTGTCTTGACTTTTGTACATAAAGATGTTTCAATTCTTCTAGTTGGAAAGCTTCTCCAGCAAGTTCAATTTGCTTTGCTAATGCTAACTTCTTGGCCATTTTTCAACAAGCTCATTTAATGAGCTAAGACAAAGTGTGGGCTGGACCATGGTGCAGTGCACCCAACAGTATGACTGAGTTAAATCAAAGCATCATAGCTATTTTCAAGAGCTAACAACGGTTTCATCTCTTCTTGATCTCTACGGTGCATAGAAACCTCAATTCCTGTTTCTGTTGCTATCTCTCTCTAGAAGAGAAACACCATTACTCTCTGCCCTGAAGTCTCTCACTCTTTTTTTTCAGTTATTGCATTAAAGTGTTCTAGTGTTGCATTATTATTGCATTAATTAAAGTGTAATAACTTACACTGTGTTTGGAAAGAAAATATTAGGAAAAAAACAAGGAAGGCCCATCATTTTAAAACTGTTTGGTTGTACAAAGAGAAAAGAGAAGTTGATGAGGAGGAGTGATACCATGGAGCCCAATGTTTTGGAACAAAGTTTCTCTCTAAACTAGTTTGGAGAAAAATTTTACAAACTTCTTATATATTTTTATATTGAGTGTGAATTTTGAAAATCTAACCATTGAATAACATGTTCTTATTATATCTTTCATACTTATAAAATTTCAAGAAAATCAAAAATCAATTGCTATGTCATTGAACAAATGTTAGATTTTCAAATTTTTATGATATAAAATTATGTATAAAAAATAAGTTTATTAATCGAATTGTAAATAACATCCGATTTAAACGAAATTTGATATGCATGTTAAAAACCTAAGAAACATGAAGTTTAATGGTTAGATTTTCAAAATTCACACAAAAAAAAAAAAAGATATATGAGAAGTTTGAAAAGTTGCTCCCCAAACTAGTTTGGAGATAAACTTTGTTCAATGTTTTGGTATCAGCCCAATTTGGGTGGGAATGGGAGGAAGGGATAGAACTAATTTCTTGAGCTCTGCTTGTTTATATTAAAAAATGACTAGCATGTCTTTAACATTTTTTAAAATTTTCAAGTGGTCTAATATAAGAATTTGTGAGTGTTCTAATATATGAATCTTTCATTCCCCTCCTGCCTTTTTTTTCCTTTCTCTTCCCTTTTCCTAGCTAGAACCAAACATAGTATTAGGTAACTTGATGTCAATCCCAACATTTTTCGCACGGACCTTTAGTCAACATGAGATAGGACCCATTAATTCTCCTCTTCTTTCCCAACCACATTTTCCCCACAAACTTCCTAGTCAACATGAGCTGGACCAATGATGCCTTTTGAACTTTTTTTCCACATTTTTTTCTTGTTATCAAATCCAACCCCAATACAAGTTTAGCACTTAAGTAAATACTAACAAAATGCAAAATCAAAGTTATTCAAATTAAGCATAACCTTAAAGTGAAGGCTATAACAACTAAACTTGTTTATGTTTGTTTGTTTAACAAATAAGCTAAACTTAAGTACAAGCTCAATTATTAAACAATCAAAGCTCAAATATAATAATTTGTTGGTGAACAAATTTGTGAACATGCATTCTCAATTTAACTATATATAATATTATATAATTTATGTATTCTCTCCAAAAAATAATGAAATAGACTTGAGAATATATTTTGTAAGTATATAATTAGGTTTATATAATATCAAATTCATATTTGTAATTCATTGATAATATAAACAATTAATTCAAACATGTTATTACCTCTCCGTTTGTTATGAAGTAAATATTTTACACATTTTACAGTGTTTTTTTTTTTTTTTTGGGTGTAAAATATGGTTAAATGTAATATGTTTTCCAGTCAAACGGTAAAACCAAGCCTAAAATAAATAAAATGTTTTACCCTTAAAACAAGCACAAAACATTTTACTTATTTACACAACCAACTCTTGCCCTGCTCCCTCTCTCACTTGACTAACCCATCGCCCACTCTCTCACTTTGGTTCTTCTCTCCCTCACCCATTGACCACCACCACCTACCAGTGCATCATGGTCTTTCCCTCATACAAACCCCTATCCTCCCTCTTCTTTTCTCTCTCATACAATCCTTTAGGATTTGATTAACGAGCAACGATCATGGGGTTTTGGTGGCTGCTCCAATCTTGTTGCTGTTCAGTTTGTTGGGTTTTTAGATTTTCAGATTAGGTTGTGTTCATTGGTTTTCGGTTCTGGTTTGGTTTGGGTTTTTTTTTTTTATTTTTTTATTTTTTGGCTTTTTGAATTTGATTTTTGGGTTGTTAGTGGTTGGTTTTGGGTGGCTATTTCTTGAATGGTTGGTGGTGGATTTGGTGGTTTTTTTTTCCTTCCCAATTTGGATTTTGGGTGGTGGGTGGTGGTTTGTGCATCAGTGCTTGAATTTGGTGGGTTTTGAGAACTAGGAAAAAAAAATTTATTTTACCGCAAAAAAAAAAACACTTAAAATTATTTCCATGATATTTTCAAGTTTGCAACCAAACACTCTAAAATGAAAATTTTTTACTAAAAAAATTTATATGTAAAATAGTTTACTTTGAAACAAATAGAGCGTAAAGTTACAACTTATAGCGCTATGTTTTTAGAATTTAACAAAATGAAGTTGATAAAAAGAAATAAAATAACATGTTCAATTACATACAATATTCTTGTAAAAAATACATACAATATTATACTTATATATGTCAAAGTAATAGTAGTACAATGCCATAATATACAATGGTGAAGGTGTTGGTTATTTTATCAGGGATGATAGAAGAAGTGTGGTAGTAACTTTAAGCAAAAAGATTAAAGATCCTATGGATACTATAGGTTCAAGAGGCAAAAGCTTTTGAGGCTGACCTCCTTTTCACTCACGATGTGGGACTTAGAGATTTTATTATTCAAGGCGACTCCTTGATCATCCTCCAGGATTTGAGTGAGCGTTTCCTACCTCTTTCATTTGCACCATTGTATCTGGTTTGATGTCTTCTACTCATGATTTTCATAGAGTTGAATTTTTACATGTAGACAAGGTTACAGACTTGGCCATCTTTTAGCTAAACATCCTTTAGGCATTGATGATTTCTCTACCTGAATTAAAGAGAATCATTGTTTTGTTGAATAAGCTCTTTCCCATTATATACTTGTTTGTTTGTTTGTTTGTTTGTTTGTTTTTTTTTTTTTTTTTTTTCAATTTTAAATAATCATCTTCATCAATCCATTAAAAAAAAAAAAACACTGGTGGAAGAGGGATTAGACCATGGTGACCTGTTGAATTATAAGACTCTTAGCGTAAATGCTCCCTTCTAGGGAAGAAGAAGTTCAAGATTGGACCCATCATAATGGAATTTTTAGGATAAAGGCATAAAGCCTAAGAGCATTCTCATCAATGGTGTTAAAAATGCTAAATGCTATTTTTTTTAGCATTTTTAACACCTCAAATTATAAAAACATACCTACAATAAGATGCTAAATACTAAACATTTTAGCACTTAGTTACAGTGAGCTGTTATTGATAACAGCTCACTGTAGCTAGATTGTAAATATATATATATATATATATTCTCACCAACTCTCTCTTTTCTCCCTTCTCTCTTCTCTTTCCTCCCTCACTTCTCTCTTCTCTCTTCTCTCTCTCGTGCCTTTGTTTGTTCTTGGTGGTCTGGCTATGGTTGTGGTCTGGCAATCTGTGCCTCCTCTTTCTCTTTCTTTCTGACTCTCCCTCTCTTTCTTTGATTGTTGATCTTTCTTTGTGAGTCGAGTTGATTTTGTGAGTGGTGGTGGATCGTCCTTGTTCGTGATTTCATGGGTTTGGGTTGATTTCATGGTTCAGTTGTTTGACAAGTGTGAGTTTGGGTTAATTTCGTGGGTTTGGGCAATGGGGGTTTGGCAAGTGTGGCTGATTTTGGGATTTTATATTTTGGCAAGTGTGATATGATTTTGGTGGGTTCTATGGTTTGATTTCAATGGGGTGATTTGATTTTGTGACTTGGTGGGTTTGTGCGTCTCTAATCGGCATGGGCATCAGTGTTGAGGGGAGATCGGCGTGGGTCATCGGCTAGGAGTTTGGCGTGGGTCTCTGAACGGCGTGGACATGGTGGATATTGGCATTGTGGTGGCTGTTAGGTGTGATTGGGTTTTGGTATTTTGGTGGTTGTTGGAATTATGGTGGTTGGTGGCTAGCAGTGGGTAGGATTGTTGGGTTGAGAAGGAAAGAGTGATAGAGAGGGAGAGAGATAGTGAGACCAAGAGGGAGAGAGGATGAAAAAAATAAAAATAAAAATAATAAAGAAATAATATTTAAATGAAGTTGTAAAAAAAAAATAGAAATTTTGATGTTGTGTGTATTATAAAGTGAGATGTTAAATGTTATAAAGTGACTTTTTAAGATGCTAAATGCTTAATTTTTTAAAACAAATGCTTTAAAGGAATTCAAAATATTTATACAATTTAACAATTAAAAAATGATACAAACGATAGGGATTCATAACGTACACCATAGCAAAGAGCTTACTCAATTTTACAAGTTGTCTTTTTGTATTTATTAATTGGCTAAAACTTAGTAAATACATTGTACTTTATTTATTTATTTTTTATTTGGGGTAAAAATACATGTGTACTTCACATGTTTTACTTTACAAATTACAAATTTACAACTAGGTTGAACCCATGATTTCAAATCATTTAGGGTCTGTTTGGATACTGCTTATTTGTTGAAAATTGAAAACTTATTGTTGAAAACACTGTAGCAAAATAAGTTTTAAAGGTGTGAATAGTGCTGTGAGACCTAAATTTACTTAGAAATCTGTATTTTGCTGAGTTTGGTGGTTCATGAACAATGCCATGGGATCCACCATTTTTTTAGCAAAATGCACAAAATTTTCATACCAACGCTTCACAAACGCAGGCTTAGGTTGAGTTTGGATTGCATTGAAAAATGAAAGAGTTTGTGTTTGGTGTTTTTTCTGTGTGCCAGGATAGCACTGCCTTAGGGTTGAGGGGGGCCATGCCCCCCTCAGCCTTTGAAAAAAATCTTATATTATATATATTTACACAAAAAAAAAATTACCTTAAGCTCTAAAGATTATATACTTTGCCCCCCTCCTCCAAAAAATTGACAAGATGATCCATAAATCTAAAAATAGATAACAAGAAAAATATTAAAAAAAAAAAAAAAAACATACCTAGATAATAAGAAAAATCTTTGGACAAATCATAAATATGGTCTAACACAAAAATAATAACAACAAATCAATTACAAATCCTAGCAAAACAAATCACAAAAGCCCAATAACTTTTACCTAATTTCTCCCTCTCATTTGAGAGCTCTATGCCTCTCTCAAATGACTCCACCACATAGACACAAAGACAACTCTTATATTGTTGATCGCTTCATCCATGCACTAGTTAATCACCAACAACTTGGATCAGTTAATGTTTTTAACTCATCAGTGGAAAAAAAAATTATCTATTTTTGGAATGGTAGAATTTTTATTTTTATTTTTAATGTTTTATTAACTTTGGGACACACTTGGCATGCATTTGTGACTTAACTAAATTAATGTAATGATGGGAAAAGCTTTATTATTTACTTAGTTAAAGACTCAAAGTTACCGTCCATTATCATGTGATTGTTTAATAGATCCCTTTTAATATTTTTTCTTTACTATTTTTTCAAACTTGCAATTTGTCAAAGGAAAAATTCTCAACCTTACCAAGACACCAATGATTGTCTTACCCTTTTTTATGCTGAATATTAATGCATGATATTATTAACCATTATTTTGGTTGTTTTATTAATATAATGCTTGAGATAGATTTGAACTTTTAACTATAGTTTTTTGTATTTATTTATTTTTTTAAAGAATCTTTTAACCATACATATAGCATTATGAAGTTATTAGTTATAGAAGTATGTGAAAAGAGTAGATAATTTTTTTTTTTTAATTTATAATATCGATAGAATAAAGAATTAGACTAATCTTGTTTAGACCTTGAAAGTATTAGGACATGCCAATTGACTTACACGAATCTTGATTATAAATTTTCATTTGTGATTTTTTTTTCAAAATAAAAAATAAAAATAATTAAAAAATTAATGTTAATAATGTATTGCTGTCAACATCTAGTATTGATATTTCTAATTTTTAAAATTTTGAACAAATAACTTTGATCCCCCTAAGTTTGAATCCTGATTCTGTTCCTGATAGACTACTTTTAATATTTGGTAGAAAAATAGTGCTTTTATCATACAAGCCTCTCACTTGGTCATAACTATTAATTCTGTGTCATTTGATTGTGTATTGCAATTTGCGACAAAATATTTTTTGGCTAGCTAGCCTCCCAAGTTTCGTGGCAAAAGACTTTTTCTTTGTTATTGACTTACTGCTACATTGGGTTAAGACTTACAAGCCTTATTGCTCATGTTACGGTACAATTCTGTTGACTTGCTTTTCTATGCTCGCTATTTACCTCTTGAGGTTGTCTCTTGAAACCCATCTCGGCCTGAGTACCAATCCTCGATGACAGAAGGTCTGCTTCAGATAAATGAGGGTCACCCAAGTCACCAGAGGGATCCTCGAATAGATGGACTTGGTCGAATGCACCAAATTCGTCCTTAGACGAACTCAGATCAGCTACTTCTTCCTCTTTCTCTAAACTTTCTCCCTCGGCCTCCGCGGCTTGGTGGGACGAGGAAGAGGTTGCCAACGGGATGCCCTCTGTGATGGGAGATCCTTTAGAAAACGAGAACCCACGCTCCACCACAATGATTTGGCGAAGCCTCGAGTCCTTGGCTCTGATCACCAATCTGGGAGCCGAGAAAGACTTCTGGATTGGCTTGTACCTGAGAATCTTGTGAGCAGCTCTAATCTGGTTGTCAGCCTCATTCACAAAGACCTCTACCCTGAGTACAGTTTCTAAGTCCGCCTTGTGGACCAAATGGAAGCGCCATTCAAAGGCATGTGGATTTGCAACAGAAAAAGCTAGTTCTTGTTAACAACCAAGCAGTGCGAACTATGAAAACATAGCAGATCAACCTTCCCATATTCCGAGTACCCTACCTGGCTCCCCTTCTACGGTCGGGTAGTAAAGGTCGTCGTGTCATTCCCCCGACACGATGAGAAAATCGTTATTCAATCCTTTACTAGACTCGTGGAGACACTAGATAAGTCTAACTCTATCATCCCTTGTCTTCATGTAGTAGGACTTACCTATTAGGTGTTGGAGGTTGTAGCACCAATTCATGTCGTGATGGGTTAACCTCATCCCCATCTTTTCATTCAAGGCATCCATGCAACCCAGGATCCTGAACTCGTTAGTGGCGCATTGGGTAGGGGCTAATTGAAAATGCCTAAGGTAGCCCCTCATCACTGGCCCCATATGGATCCTCATACTACCTTCAAGGAAGGCGATTATGGGAATCACTACCTCAACAACCTCCCTCCTTATATACCAATCCCCTTCCTCGCAGTACATTTAACCCATGTTACTAGGTATCCTATGAGTGGCGATGAATTCCTCCATCACCTCCTCAGACTCAACTAACTTCTTAAATCTACTCATCTGGAAGAACGGCCAAGAGACTCAGGGAAGAGCAAAAGGAGGAGAGAGATAGAGGAAGAAGAAAGTTAGAAAAGGAAAAGCACAAGATAGGGTAAAAAGTGAACTTACAGAAATGAGGGAGGGTGCTCAGAATGGGTTTTTTTAGGCTGCGAAGAGATGTGAGTTGAGTCGGAGACTTGATCGGATTCGAGGTGTGTGCACGAGAACTCTTGAATGCAAAAGTGGAGAGGCGAATCGGCTCAAATGAGTATGTACCCCCTCACCAAAGACAACTGTGCAAGGCTTCCCGCCCATAATGGCAAAAGATCCCCACCGTTGGATTACCATCACATCATTGAACGTGAGGAGTATGGAGTTGCCAAAATTTAATACAAGTGCGTACCGCATATCGAAGCGCCAGAAATATGCATTGGACAACTCTAAGCGCTGACTTAGGACTAGACTGGACAAGCCATGGTAAAGGCCCAAGGACATCAAAATCCTCCTCCCCGTCTGAGGAACTGGACAGTAGGATTTTGAGGGGCTATTGTGAGGTTAGAGAATTTGGTAACCCCGGCCCACTTTATACCAAGCCCAAGGCCGATGCCGAGGAGGAAGAAACGCCTGAGAACGTAGTGTGAAAGTTCAAATTGCTCAGGAACCTTGCCGAGGACAATCATGTCCTCGGCCAACCAAGACCATGGGAAAGGGAAGTAACGGGCCACCAAAGGCAGCCTTCTAGGGAATCTAAAGAGAGAGAACAAGTACAACACGTTAGCCATGGAAGCATGGTGGGGGAGCAAAACCAGGATGAACTGTCACCTCCACATTAAATGCCCACAATCGACGTTCTAGCTGCATTAATGAAGAAATGACCCCTGAGTAGTGCTGCCTCAGTTATTGCAACTCACAGGAGGTTTGGTAAAGTGGTGGATAGGATGGGTTGTCAGAGGAGGGCATTGATGATCAACAAGTGGAAGAAAGGGATTGTAGGAGGAGGACTATATAAAGGGAAGAACAAATCAACTAAGGGGGATTCTGGGGGGGGGGGGGGGCGGGGGGGATAAATACGACCTCCAAGCTCCTCGAATTGGGCCAAGGACAGACTTTTTAAGATAGTTTCAGTTCATCTACATTCAATGGTGGTGATTATCACCTTGGGCGTTGTTTGCGTGCTAAAACCTAATTCTTAGACCCACTCTCTACAAATTCATTGTATTGGGCTAGTTAGATCTGAGTCCACTCACTTAACAACAGAGGTGCTCAAATCCAGTCCCTACAACTTTCATTTATTAAGATTTAATTGCCTTTAAATAGATCTTTATATAGCATTTTGGTTGCTATGCTCTTGTTAAGTTTTCTCATCTACTACATCATTAGCTACATCATTATTCTTTTTATTATTTATTTTTTACTTTTAATTTTTTGAAAATATAAAATATATAAATATATTGCCTTTACAAATTCATCTTAGGTAGATTTAATTTTACATATTCATCTACTTTAATTTCCATGTTATAACTAAATAATAAATAAATGAAAAATTAAAACAAACATATTGTCTATACATTTTCATCTTGGGCAGTTTTAATAGTTGATAGACACATTCAAATTCATAACCAAGATTGTATTTTGATATATATTCACAATCTCACTCCCAAAATAACTAAGTATTATGTCCAAAAAAAAAAAATGATATAAGAGGGAGAGAGAAGACTTGTGATGGATAACTTAAAAAAAGAAACATGCTACTAAATCATATTAACCCAAAATAGTATTATAAAAAAAAAAAAAATACAAGGATTCATCAAGCTAAACTAAAGTTGAAAAAGGAATACTATATATATATATATATATAGAGAGAGAGAGAGAGAGAGAGAGAGAGAGAGAGAATAATCACCTTTTTCAGGAGAGAAATAGAAATTAAAATGAGAAGAAGTATCAAAATAAAAAAATATATTCATAAGTCAAACACCAAATTATCCAAACCATGCTATCTAATAGAATAACATTATATTCTTATAAACTATCTTTATATGCAATAGAATAACATTTAATAGTCATAGAAAAGAAAAAAGGATAATAACATAAAAACACAAAGCCAAATTACATTAACCCAAAATAAAATTCTAAAGAACACATAAATTCATCAATCTAAAGTAGAGATACAAAAAGTAAAAAATTCACACAAACCTTTTTCATGTGAGAAAAGATGTATATAATGGGAGAGAGAATGTCATATTTATATTAATAGAATGTGAATAAGAAGAGCCAAAATAAAAGAAAGAGGAAGGAATGGATGAAGAGTGACATGAAGGTTGAGAGTAGTGGAGAGATGAAAAGGTAAAAGAGAAATTATGGATGGAAATAGTGGAGAAAAATGAGAAATAGGTAGTTGACATGGTCCCTGATGTGACTTAATAGGAGCATTGCAATAATAAATGATACGTTTAAACTTTTAGATTAACTCCACAACTTCTTATGAACATGGACATCTCAGGTAATTCAATCTTGTGGCTTTTCATTAACATTTGCGGCATGCTTAATACATGCAAGTTGGATGAGAAGTGGTACTTCTTGTGACCAGCAAGTAACTTGTAAGAACCTAACCTTTGAAGCAAGCACAAACAATACGTAGGATAAAGAATGTACTTTTTATTATATTAAATTAAAGTACACAATTATAATATATGATGTAAAAAATTTATTTTGAATTTCTTAAAACTTTTTATATAGAATTTTAGTTGGAATAATATTTTATATTTCTCAAAACTTATTATTAGAGTTTTATCTCAAATAAACTATTTTAACAATTAATAAGCTACTTGATATAGTAATATAGGCTTTTTTTTGGAGTTTGTAATATAGTTTCATATAAAATAAACTATTTCAATAATTAATGAGACACATAATAAAAATTCATTATACAACGTGTAATACAATACGTTAAGTCATTTGGAGTAACTATGGCTTATCCAACTTTTATTTATTATATAATATATAGTGTATAAAAATGACAATAGAAGTCTATGACAAACCAATGTAAAATTAGCTTTTCTCAAATCTGCAATCTGCATTGAATCCCTTTACAAACTAATGGCTGTAAACAAATAACCCGCCCTTCCACTAAAATGTGGTGGAATGCCTGTATGCCTAATCTATGCAATGTAAGTGCTCTTTTTAGCAATATAGGGTGTCCTTGCATAACATCCTGAAGACAAGACGATTATTTAAAAAGAACATTATATCGGTCTTTCTTTCTCAAAAGTTTGAAATGGCCTCTTATGCCTCTATTTTGGAGTTTATATACCAAAAGGGAAAGCAGTGGTTGTCAGGTATAATGTGGCCCCATAGAGTCAAATATGTGTTCAACAAGAACAACAAATTGTTTTCAGGAACTGATCTCAATTAGTTCGAGAAAACGTTCAAAAATGTAAAATTAGCTAATGGCAAATAAACTTTTTCTAACAGTAACAATTAGTAAGAGGAGGGATGTTTAACTAAGCATGAGAATTTGACGGAGTAGTTAGGGGGTTAGAAATAATAAGCATCAAAGTGTGTTTCACTAATTATGATTTGTGTTAGAAAGACTACGCACATACTAAACGTGATGATTTTAATTTCCTTTACTTTTTGTTTAAAATAATGATTTGAGGTGAACTCAAGGATAATATCCGCATAGTGACTATTCCAACTCCAAGGTCAAGGTACCTATGTTAGTGGTATATGTATTCCGTTACAAATCTTAAGGCCTAGTGACATCCAAGAAACTAGGAGCAAAGTGGACCTGGTTGATAAGAAATTTTTTTGGTGAAACTAACATACCAGTAACATAGGTCATTACTTTGTACGTACAATAGTTTTGGGCCTTTTGGCTACGCAACCAAAATAGAATTCTGGCTCCCAAAAAAAAAAAAAAAAAAAAAAACACTCACAATCACAGATAGAATACCAACACAAATGGCCTACATTAGTAGACTTCACAGTCTGTATTTTGTAGGATTCCAGGAAATATTTTCACACATATTCAAGAACTTGGATTTCATTAGCATTGTGTTTAGTGGATCAGAAACCTAAACACACCACATTTTTCACAAATTGCATGAGAAAGATACATCGGGCTAGAGGGACTTTATTCAATATAGTGTCTGACCGCCAAAGCAGCTGCAAGAGTATAAACACAGCAAACAGAAAGTGCTCCAAGGATGCCTCAGCTAACAATTATACAGTCATTGACAATGAACCAATGAGCTTCCATAAGAAAATGCACAGACTAATTTTGATTAGGGAACATTAAAAGTGCTCAGAAATCCCTTGCTTCAATTGGAACAAAAATTTCATCCAAATAACCTGGACGACCATTGCTCCACTCTAATGCTTCCCACCAACGCCTCTCGCCCTTTATCTTTTTCAAATCTTGACTAGATACTTCATCAATTAATGGATTCTTAAGATTTGGACAATTATAAAAACTCAACCATTCTAACTTCGGTGCAATGTGTAAACCATTAGAGATGCTAACTAATCCAGGCACGCAATGAAGAGAAATCTTCTTCAAATTTGGGAGAAAATAAGAGGTACCATGCTCAGCAGAGATTTCGCAGCTTATAATGCTTTTGATGGAGTGGCAGTATTCCACTTTAAGCTCTCCTAAATTGCATAGGTTATCAAGCAACCCTTGCGTGAAAATAGTGGTCAATTGGGGACATGTGCTCAATGTCAAGGACTTAAGAAGAAATAAAGAATTTTGCTGTACTGGCCCCTCCCATATGCGCCTTAAACTCTTCATATAATATATATACAGGTGTTCCAGTGATCCAAGAACAGTTCTTTCATCGTCATATGATTCAGATACTATTTCACTTATACCATCTTCCCCATAAGCATCTGCAGCATCTACAATCACTTGAAGCTCATTACATTCCCCCACGACACAGCATTTTAGTTGCTTCATATTTCTAGTTTCAAAATCAGATAGCTTCTTAATAGTTGCATGCCTGTCCAAGAAAAATGCGGTCACATGTTGGAGTACATTCTTAATATCCCTATGGATACCCACACCGTTTATGTATTTCAAGCATCTCTCCCATCGTTCCAGCTCAAACTCAGCATCAGGAGGGACTCGAGACATAATGCGCTTGACATGGTGACCAACAATAAGTCTGAAATTAGAAAGTGATGGGCTATTCCACTGGAAGTGACTCAAAAGTTCCAACCTTGGAAAATAGAATTTAAGAGTTTCCAACCTCTTTAAGGTACATACTTCATTAACAATATCTTCCACACATGCATCCCACCGCTTGTCATCTGGATTTACATCAATATTCAGCTCCTCTAACTGAGACAATGCAGAAATTACCCCACAAGGAACCACCGCATTTGATTGCATGGTTCTTCTACCATTACTCGTACATCCATAAAATGAAACTTCCAAGCACGTCAGATTAGTTAAATTCTTTATCTCCATAGGTAAATACATAATATTTGCCCCTTCAAGATCAAGAACCTCAAGTTGCTTGAGATCTCCAACTTTTGGCGACAAAATCATAAGACGTTGACAATCATTTAGAAACAATCTTTTGAGGCTTACCAATCTGATAAGAGAATCAGGCAAAGACTTGATACCAGTCCTGGACAAGTTCAGGATTTGAAGGGCTGGCATGAAATTAAAAAATGACTGAGGAATCATTCTTAATTTGTAGTTTCTTGGAAGGAACAGAGCTGACAGATTGGGGCACCTTGGATTCTCAGGTAAATCAGACAACTCATTGTCCATCAAGTAAATCTCTTTGGCGTTCTTCCAATCCTCATCCTTTGGTGGCTTAGTTAATCCTAAACCACCCTGCATGAGAAATAATCCATGTTGCTCACTTGCTTCTGGTTCCATCTCACTAGATTTAAGGATCTTAATTGCTTCACCATCAAACACCACTTCTTGAGGTTTTAGAGTACTTGATGCTTGCAGTTGCATTTTCTCAACCTGTATACCCTCTGGTTGTCTTAATTGTGAAGAAGCTTTATTCCCAATTTCTTCAATTTCAAATTTCTTTTGTCCAATTGAATTAGTCATCTTAACTTCTTTAACATCAATCACCATACCATGAGGCTCTGACGCTACTTCATCTTCGGCTTTTTTTCCTGCAAAAAAAAGCTTCTAAGTAAACTTATACTTTCTGTTTAGAAATGACCCAAAAAATAGGTAAAAAAAAATATTCAAAAGATCTATATTGAATAAAGTACATGTGAGTATCATCCAGTATTCCTAAACTAATTGATTAAGGCTTTATTTGGATACCGCTTAGTATTAGTTTGGATTCAAACATGATTGCGTTTGTATCTGCGGCTATGTTTTTGTGTGGGTCCCGTGCTCTGTTCACGGGATCCACAAGTACTTTTTTCAGCAATTTTTTCTTTAAAATTGGGTCTTACAGTACTATTCATACATTTAAAAATTATTTTATTACAGTGTTTTCAGTTTTCAGTAATAAACGGTATCTAAACAGACCCTTATTGTTGAAAACTAAAAACTAAAAATACTGTAGCAAAATAAAAATGATATGTCCACAATATTTTTACAACACTTTTACAATAAATCTTAAGTGACAGGTTGTTATTGATTGTTATTGTTGGGGCAAAAAAGTAATCTTAATATTAGTTTCAAATTTGAATCAATAATAACTAACCACTTGTAATTTGTTGTAAAAATACTATAGACATAGCATATCTCATTTTTAATTATGTGAATAGTATCGTGAGATCCAATTTTAAATGAAAATTTGTTGAATTCCTACTTGTGGGTCTCGTGAACAGTGCACGGGACCCACCATTTTTCAACAAAATGCAGGAACGCACGGAATATGTGCATTCCAAACGAACACTAAGAGTTTGTTTGGATACCACTTATTGCTGAAAACTGAAAACACTGTAACAAAATAATTTTTAAAATGTGTAAATAGTACCGTAGGACCCAATTTTAAAGTTTTTTTTTTTTGAAAAAAAAAAAGTAGTTTGTGGCCACAAAAAAAAAAAAAAAAAAAAAAAAAAAAAGCACTGCTGGGAAGCAAAATGCGCTTCCCAAACGGAGGCTAAGTTTTTTGTCCATTTTAAAATTATAAAGAAATATGATAATAGAATTCAAAGAATTTTTTTTCAAAGAAAAGGACCAATCACCAAAGGACACATAAAGTTCTAATTTTCAAAGAAAATAAACTCAATGCAGAGAAAAATACTAAGTGATGATAACTAAATGCACCGGCAACATGCTTAGCAGTTAATTTTTCATAAAGCCAGTTCCAACCCCAAATATAGGATAACTAAGGTCAATGTTTGGATTGTGCACAAGTTGTTTCTAAGAGCGAGGGGAGAATATAGTTAACTGAACCAACCTTAGCATGTTGGAAAAAATCCCAAACCGCCACCGAACCACAAGATGGTTGTCATAATAACAAAAAATAGGTAATTTTTATAGAAAAATTTTAACATTCTCTCATAAACAAGTGTTGGAAATGGCCTCAAAATTTTATTTTGGCTTGGTTGACTATTTGAGTTTTCTTGGTTTGTAAGAAAAGTTTTTATTCCTAGGCCAAAAAGTTATTGGTATTGCTTGTCAAAGAAGTAATGTTGTAATTTTTGCAAATAGATTTTGAAACTTTATATACAGACCGTATTTCAAAAAGTTTTTTTTTTTTCTCGAAAATGCTTTCATTGAAAATATTTTTGTTGTTTTCCATTCCCAACCCATTGACCCACTCCCATCCCTTACAATGACCAACCCATCAACCCAACGCACCCCACTGTTGTTGCCACCCAAAACAATCCATCTCTCTCTTTTTGGTGCAACCATGGAAGATGGATATTTTACAAATTTGCCAATTGGCTATTCAAGAATTATTTTATGGGGTACACGTGCGGGTCCAATTGAAGTAAAAGTCATATGGTTTTAAATGTCTGAGTCTTTTAGGGTTATAATAGTTTTTTATTTGGATTTTTATTTCATTAGCTATGGTCAATTTTGTAGTTAGAAACAAATCTGTAATTTCTGCAATTCTTGCAAATTAAGGGTATTTTTGGTAATTTAGTTGAGTCTAGAATCTTCTAAAAGATCTTAAGTATCTTAGATTTATTTTCTTTGGATCCAAAGTAGGGCTGTAAATGAATTAAACTATTCATGAACAACTTGAGCCCGGCTCATGAAAAAGCTTGTTTATGTTTGTTTGCTTAGCAAGCAAGCCAAGCTCAACTTCAAGTTTAGGCTCTAAACATAAGGCCCGATTTAATTATAAATAATCATAATATTTTTATAAATAAGTATAAATAATCATTATAAATAATTATACTTGTCTAAAAATATACACATAGAATTGAGATTGAATACACATAGAATTGAGATTGAAATGTCTAAGTGTGAAAAATAGGTTCATATGATATAAAATAGTTATTTGTAGTGCATTGATAATATTAACAAACCATTCATAATAAAAATTTATAGATTTGTGATGGGATAAAAAATGTTAATTATGGCTTTACCATATATGGGAAAAGAATAAATTAATCAAGCAATGACCTTGTAGTTATAGGTTCAATTACCAATTAGGCTTGTTTACAGCCATAGGCCCAAGTTAGTATTTTATTAGGTTTTAGTTTACTAATTAAATTAGTAGTCCTAATAGGAGTCCTAATGCTATTAGTGCAAGAAATTGTCTTTATATATATATATATATATATATATATTTATTTATTTGTGCTCATTGTATTCAAAAAGAGATGGAATTGATTAATAAAATTATTGAATGTTTTGAGCATGGAGGCACAACAGCCTATTTGGTTTCTTTCTCCCTTTTTCTTCCTCGTCCTCCTTTTATGGTATAGTTCACGGATATTGTTCATATAGCCTCTAAACACCATAAAAAATACCCATTTCCTTCTTACTTACAACCCTAAATTAAGCCCTTTCTTTTACCTATGAAAACCCTAAATCCTCAAATACTTTCTTCTTCCAAATGGCCATCAAATAACTCATCAAGCCACCTTTTAATTCCTAACACAACCCCATAACCCTTTCTGCAACAACTCTAGATCCTATTTCCATAAATCCTCCTTAATCTTAACCCACCCCAACCACACGTAGACAAATTCCCCTATTTGTCCTATGTCACTCTCTCAAACTCTCAATTTAATTCCCTATTTTGTGACATTTTTGAGAATTTTTTCATGGCATATGTATTGGCATAATTTATGTGAATTATGAGTAATTATGATTATTTATGTGAATTTTATCAGTGTAGCTATGGGCAAAATTTGTGATATTCAATTGGATGCTTGAGTTGTAATTGATACTTGGTTGAGATTGGCTGAGCACTTGGTATGGAAGTTTGATAGAAGAGGAAATGATGTGGAAAAAATAATGATTTTTCATACAAGCCAAATGTCAAAAATATGTTCCAATTTTCAGTTTCACAGCCAAACACCGCAATATAAGCAATTTTCCTAGCTGAAAACATTTCATGTTAAGACAGACAACATGAGTGTTGAAATTTTGCCAAAGCCATCAGATGCCTACCACAAATTCACAATTGCTGCACCAACTTTCCAGATTCACAAGCCTTTTATTGTGCATTTCTCAACACAAACATGAGACTTTCTTCAAAACTTTCCAAAATAATAAGGGAATTATGAACATTTTTTGGAACTCCAAACATGAGTCTATGTTTAGTGAATAGCGGCCTAACAATCTAACTGAGATTAATTAAATTTGATGTGACAAATTCTCAATTGCCCAAAAAGTGCCAATAAACTTTCCTACCATGAAGTTCAAATACCCTATATAGGATACAAATACAACACAAGATGGACATGGGATAAATAAAAAAAAAATTGGAAAATCTATATTCCCCCGCCCAAGCAATATGCTGCGGGTTTGAGTCCATGTATTAGTCTCTCTAAAATTTGGGGTAAGGCACGAAGGCTACCTACCTACCAACTCTCCCAAACTCCACATAAGAAAATTTCTTATATAGTGGATAAGACCTTTTTTAAAGATTGCAATCAAATTCGAATGAATATAACAAGAAACAAAGTAAATAGGAATAAAATGAGTCAATAAGAAGATGCAACGTATGTAGGAAGAACCTTCTTTTTAGGAATGTAATCTATATTAAGAGAAACAAGCCACAACATCATGCATTAGAAAAATAAAATAATAGGTTAAGTGTTCCAGAAGGGAATACCTTTCTCATGTTCCTCATTAGCTAATTTTGTAGCAAAGTACTCTTGCTGCTCTAGTTCCCTCTTTGCATTTTCAGCATCATCTAGTTTCTTCAATATGTCTGGGTTGTGATGCTCTAGGAGGGCTTTTTGGAAAGTCTCAGTAACACGTTCATTGTCCTTTGAGACTCTTTCCCGTCTCTGCCGCACAAGTTTCTTCCTAATAAAAGATTTCCCAATATGTTCCCCATACTGAAAATAAAAATAAAAATAATATTAGAAGTTGGATCAAAGTGCAATTGAAAATATATATAAATGCAAACATCAGACAGTTTAACATGGTCAATAATGGCACAGGACAAAAGCTTGAATGAACTCATATACCAATTTTTATGTAGGATCTTTAGGAATTCAGTACTAAATCAGGGTTCCTGATGAGATCTTGAAGGTTTTTTATTTTATTTTTTAAATAAAAAACTAATGAAGCAATGATATTTATAAAAAGAAGAGGTTATTTAATGTTCTGCAAATGTTTCCAACTGAGCTGTTGATCTTTCCATATTGTTATAAATACGTCCATTTCACTCTTTCCACAATAACCATATCAAACATAACAGGACATAGTTCCAAATATCCAATGAGTGCTTCACATACCAATTTCTCCAACCAAGTAGAAGATCGTCTACTCTCCTTGGTAACGCCCATTGAATCCCAAAGGCTCTAAAGACTACACTCCACAAACCATAGGCCACTTCACAATGGATCAACAAATGTTCCTCCATCTCTCCTTAATACCGGCACATGCAACACCAACCAACTAATGAGAAACCTTGCTTAATGAGATTATCGTAAATGAGAATCTTCCCTCAAGCTTCCATGGGGCCTTATCACCAAGGGAAAGAGTTAAGACTTTTGAGTGTAAAAGGTCTAGAAGTGAATTCATTTGACTCCAATTCTCAATCATGAAAACCTCTATAGAATTTCACATTCTAGCTCCGCCCAATCCTATCTAATTGACTATCCATGACTCAATGAACTTAGGCATTCTTGGATTGGGTTTGATGTCAAATGAGTTAGATGGTTGTTCGGTACAAAGAAAGCGAGTGAACAAAATGAAGTCTTTATGCTGTCGATGATCCAATAATAAGAGAATCGCCGAATATATAAAAATATGTATATAACTCATAATAATCACAATCGAAAGCTAAAACAGAAATGAAAATCAAACAAGAAATAAGGTTAAAAAAGAAGAAGAGATGAGTAAAACTATACTCCGTCAAATGTTGATTGAGCAGCACTACCACTTCCATTGCCACCACTACCAGTACCAGTACCAGTAGCATTACCTCCTTGTCCTTTACTCGCTTGGCGTTCACTGACCTCCTTCAAATAATCACTTACAGCTCTGGCTCTAAACGGGTTCGATTCTGGCGGTCCACCGTGCTCCATGTAAGCCGATCCAAGCCGTCCGATGAGCGCCTCAAGGCTACCCCACGCTTGCCTTAGTGGGCAAATACATGGGCCTGGTGGCTCCGGGTTGCCGAAGTATGGGCACCCAGTGAGATGGACCTTCGTTTTTTCGAACTGGTCCCAGTACCTCAAGAAGTCGAGCGCGTGGTATTCATTGCACCTGGCTAGAGTTATAGGGGGCTCCTGTTTCCCTAGGTACTGTAAGAAGGTGTTCCAGTCTCGACGCTTTTGTGAATCGTACCAATTACCGGCAACTGATGCTGAATCCATAATCAAGAACTTGGGTGTTTTAGATTTTTAGGGTTAGGTATTTTGGGTGTTTTATAATACAGTATGACTGAGTTAAATCAAAGCATCCTATCTATTTTCACGAGCTAACAACGTTTTCATCTCTTCTTGATCTCTACGGTGCATAGAAACCTCAATTCCTGTTGCTGTTGCTGTCTCTCTCTAGAAGAGAAAGACCGTTACTCTCTGCCCTGTCCCTGAAGTCTCTCACTATTTTTTTCTCAGTATTCAAGTGTTCTAGTATTGCATTATTATTGCATTAGAGTGTAATAACTTACACTGTGTTTGGAAAGAATATATTTGGAAAAAAACAAGGAAGGCCCGACATTTCTACTGTTTGGTTGTACAAAGAGAAAAGAGAAGTTGACGAGGAAGAGTGATACTTTCTCTATAGAGCCCACTGGTTTGGTATCAGCCGAATTTGGGCGGGAATAGGAGGAAGGGATAGCAGAGCTTTACAACTTTATATTATAAAATGACTAATATATCTTCAAAATTTTTAAGAATTTGGAAGTATTCTAATATATGAATTTTCTTATATCTTTCTTATGCAAACCAAGCAAAGGAAAAATAGAATTCTCATATATTTTTTTTTCTATCCTTCCTTTCTTTTATCCAAATACATCAAAAAGAAATATTTTACTTTTTCTTTCCCTTCCCTGCCCCTTTTTTTTTTTTTTTTTTCCCTAGCTAGAACCAAACATGGTGTTAGGTAACTTGATAAACATTTTCCGCACGGACCTTTAGTCAACATGAGCTGGGACCTATTAATTCTACTCTTCTTTCCTAACGCATTTTCCACGCAGACTTTCTAGTCAACATGAGCTGGACCCATGTTGCCTCTTGCACTTTTTTTTTTCCACATCTTTTTCTTGTTATCAAACCCAGCCCCAATACAAGTTTAGCACTTACGTAAATACTAACAAAATGCAAAATCAAAGTTATTCAAATTAAGTATAACCTTAAAGTGAAGGCTATAACAACTAAACTTGTTTATGTTTGTTTGTTTAACAAATAAGTTAAACTTAAGCACAGGCTTAATTATTAAACAATCAAAGCTCAAATATAATAATTTGTTGGTGAACAAACTTGTGAACATGCATTCTTAATTTAACTATATATAATATTATATCCCTTATGTATTCTCTCCAAAAAATAATGAATAGACTTGAGAATATATTTTGTAAGTATGTAATTAGGTTTTTATAATATCAAATTCATATTTGTAATTCATTGATTATATAAACAATTAATTCAAACATGTTATTAACTCTCAATTTGTTTTGAAGTAAATATTTTACACATTTTACATTGTTTGTTTTGGTGTAAAATATGGTTAAATGTAAAATGTTTTACAGTCAAATGGTAAAACCAAGCCTAAAATAAATAAAATGTTTTATCCTTAAAACAAGTGCAAAACATTTTACTTGTTTACACAGCCAACTCCACCCCCCCCCCCCCCCTCCCCTCCTCTCTCTCACTTGACTAACCCATATCCCACTCTCTCACTATATATATGGTTCTTCTCTCCCTCACCCACCAACCACCACCATCTACCAATGCATCATTGTCTTTTCCTCGTACAAACCCTTATTGTCACGCCCCAAAACCCAAAGGGTCCAAAGCATGAGAAAGACATCTCAAGTACCTATAGATTTTTCCTTTTTGACAATTTAATTCACATAAATCATATCAAGTACCAACATCAAGAATTATCATAATATTTCCATTGAATATACTCTCAAAGTAAGTCAGAACTCTAAGCAATAATTACAAAGACCATTGGCCACAAAAGAATAGAGGTCTGAATAAATAATTACATATCATTAGCTTGTCCCATAAGTGGGAATAGCGTCACAACCACTATAATATACAAAAGAATTAGTCAAGTCTATTCTAAGATATAGATCATCTAATATCTTTATCACAAAAATTCAGCCACCATCAATAGTTAGTCTAATTACTATTAGCCACCAAAAAGCTATCTCAAAAGATTGTTGCTTAGTCTGAAAAGTTTATAAAATAATGAGATGAGATAGAGCTCAGTAAGTAACATAATTAATGGGGGTGGGGGAAATGCAAGTTTTATTTTCAATAATAATAATATGCTATGACAAGAATGATTTAATAATGAAACACAAATTTTCTCAAAGTAAATACTTTGAAACTATATACTATAATATGTGAGCACCAACAATATAATTTCCAAAACCATAATATCTAACATAAGGTAAATTATTACAAATATACCACACTACCACATAGACTGATTAGGGGATCCACCCATTCACAACTAGCATGATATTGTCATCTCTGGTATGCAAACTCTTGGCCCCATGGACAGCAGCCTCACTCATACCTTCAAGGTTTTTCTCTCCCCCCATGGGCAGCAGAGAGAGCAAGTCAAATAGGATCTCTCTTGCATGTGGTCTCTTGGCTCCATGGGCAGCAGCCTCACCCATACACAATCAAGGAACCTCTTCTCCCCACGGGCAACAGGGAAGAACGCGTCATCCAAAGTGAAAGGGCACTAACTTGGATTTGATTCTGATGTCACAAAGACTATGAAAACAAAATCGGGTGTTCATTGGAAAATTACACATGACATGGTGTTAAAACCACATAAGGCTCACAAGTTACATTACTTTGAAACACATAGTTTATATCTAGATAGTTTTAAAAAAAACCTTAAATAATCTAACTTCTACAAAGTTTGTAAGATTTTCAACTTCATTCTTGTCAAGAGATTTCTATCAATTTCCCAAATAATACAAGACAAGATAAGAATCTTTAAATTTTTTTATTATACCATAAAATCAATGGTTTTCATATCAAAGATTAAATAAAATATGCTAATTTTTCCATATTAACAATTTATGCATTTCTCCAAATGCAATACCAAATATGATGCATTTTCATATATAATCATATATATATATATATATATATATATTAAGGTTATGACACAATAGTTTTTAGGAAAATATAGTTTCCATAGGTAGTTTCCGAAAGCGTGTCTAACTCAAAAACAACATTTATGCAACATGGTTATTTTTCAAAATCCTATTAAAAAGCTACTTACCTCACAACCTCAAAATCTTAATTTTCCAAGCTCCAAGGAGATTAGCTAGAATCTAAACAATATCAAGTAAATCTATCACAATAAGCATAGAACTTGAAATATCATCTAGCTACAATCTAGGAATTGCCAAAAGAACACTTAATTAGGCAAGCCTAGTATTTAACCTTATTAATAATAATATATCCCACTTCCAAAGTTTCTCAATAAATCGATTCACAAGGTATAAACTCCAATTTATAGAGTTGATCCCATTTAATATCATCTCCAACATTATGACTAACTTCCATACAATTTACACTACATCATTAAGAGACCTATGAAAGCAAAATCAAAATATCCTCTAAGACAAGAAATTTAGGACTTCAACTAACTCCAAATAAACCCAATGGTAATGAAAAAAATTAGATTTACTAACCATCACATGTTATAACTCAAAACCCCTAAATTTTCCACCATAAATAAAACTTAGGTAGTCATCATTAGCACAAACCATATACCCACATATCAAATAATTCCACCAATACAAAACTCATACATACAAACACATAAATATCATTTCTAATGCTTATAAATCACATGGGTATCATTATTAAAGATTAGATAAAAATAACCTCAAGCAAAAGTGTAAAACTCACCAAAAAATTTAGAAATTTTTACCTCAAAAAAAGGATGTGAAGGTGCTTATGGTATAAATGGTGGTGGTGGTGGTGGTAGTACCAGTGAGAGGATATAAGAGTAGAGAGGAGTGTATGAGAGAAAACAAAAATGAAAAGAAAGGAACAAAAATGAACAAAAAGGAAGAGTGAGCCAGTCAAAGAGTAAAGGGATGAGTGAAAATGAGTGGTGGGTAGTGGGGTTAGGTGGGGCACGTGGGAACCCAAAAATAATCTGATCTTACACTTTTTTTTTTTTTTGCTGATTGGGCCGTTACACCTATCCTCCCTCTTCTTTTCTCTCTTATACAGTCCTTTAGGATTCGATTGATGAGCGACGATCATGGGGTTTTGGTGGTCACTTTGATCTTGCTGCCATTGAGTTTGTTGGGTTTTTAGATTTTTAGATTAGGTTGTGTTCATGGGTTTTCTTTTTGAGTTTTTGATTCCGGTTTGTTTTTTTTTTTTTTTTTTTTGATCTAGATTTTTGGGTTGTTAGTGGTTGGTTTGGGTGGTTATTTCTTAAATAGTTGGTGGTGGTTTTTGTGGTTTTTTTTCCTTCCCAATCTGGATTTTGGGTGGTTGGTGATGGTTTGTGCGTCAATGCTTGCATTTGGTGGGTTTTGAGAACTAGAATTTTTTTTTTTTTTTTAATTTTACTGCAAAACGAACACTAAAATTGAAAATGTTTGCAATCTGACACGCTAAATTGAAAATGTTTTACTAAAAAAGTTTATATGTAAAATAGTTTACTTTGAAACAAATAGAGCGTAAAGTTACAACTTATAGCGCTATATTGAGGGTGATTCGGAGTTGTCCATTCATGCTATCAGTAATAGACTTTTATTACTTTTGTCGTGTGGTCATATTATTCATGACATTTTACTATTTTCTCGCTCTTTTTAGAGTTTTTCTTTCTCTCATGTGTGTAGGCAAGGCAATGCTTTAACGGATGTCTTGCTAAGAGAGCTAAGTTGTCTAGTCCTTTATTGGTTTGGATGGAATCTATTCCTCCAGATCTGTATAACTGTTATTTGTTAGATTTTTCATCTTTTAATTAAAGTTGCGTGTCTGGCTGGTTTCTCAAAAAAAAAAAAAAAAAAAAAGAATTTAACAAAAGGAAGTTGATAAAAAAAATAAAAATAAAATAACATGTTCAATTACATACAATATTCCTGTAAAAAATATATACAATATTATAATTATATATGTCAAAGTAATATAGTAGTACAATACCATAATATACAATGGTGAAGGTGTTGGTGTTATTGTCAGGGATGATACAAGAAGTGTGGTAATAGCTTTACACAAAAAGATTAAAGCTCCTATGGATACTATAGGTTAACCTATAGTATCCATAGGAGCTTTAATCTTAGGGTTTAGGGTTTACGGGGGTAAAAATACATGTGTACTTCGCATGTTTTACTTTACAAATTACAACTGGGTTGAAACCACGATTTCAAATAATTTAATGTATTGTATAATTCTAGCACCCGACGGGGCCGACACGTTTGTCATGGCCTTTTTGTTTTGTTTGATAAAATTTGGAGTGCTTCACTTTTTGTTTTCTTTGAACTATGAAATCAACATTCCAGACTAGTATACGCAGTGAGAGGCAGAAGTTGAAGATTGGAAACTGTAGCGAGCTCCTAATCGCCATCTCCGTGTTGGTGGGTGCTACGAGCTGCAGCTACTAGTGCTAATACTGATTCTATTATGGGTTAGTCTTCTTTGTCCCGTTCCACAGTATTTATATGGCTTTCTTTTTGGTTGTGGAAAATGACTAGTCTAGGCTGTATGTTGAAAATTTTTAATCTAAGAGATGTTAGTATAAATGGAAAGAAAAAAGAGCAGAATCAACGTAGAGATGTAGTTCAGGTGTAAGCATTTAAGAATTCCACGTAGTGACGCTGCCCAGACAAGACCCAATACACCCGCCAGATAATAACTACACAACCAAGTCAAATTATACAAGCACACAGACCAGGGACAAAATCTCAGCAGCTAACTAACCAAGACACAAGGTAATCACAGCAATAAAGCTAACAACCAAATATCCACACAGCAGATCAGCAAGAAGAACTCTGCAACTACTAAAGCGTTGTACTGCCACACAGATCAAGCTTTAGGCTTGAATTCAACATCTGAGATGCCCCATCTTGTGTAGATTTTTTTTGTTGACACTACACCTGGGATATACACCATTACTTTCAATCCTGGTCTTCACCCGATTCCTTATGACCCTTAAAATTTGTTCCTCTGTTTACATGGTTCCCTGATGCTTAACAGCATTCCTTCGTACCCAAATGTGGTATATTCCAGCACGGAAACCCACTAACCTAGCCTGCAACAACCAGCCCTTAAAGATTTTCCCATTCTAGTTATGTTGCTCAGGTGTTGAGGTTATCCCATTCATCATCAAGACCTTCTTTGACAGCGCCGGCTTTAACTGTCCTCCAGTTTTTTTGAGAAAATGGGCACTTGAAGAAGGGGTGATCTCTATTTTCAATGCTTGCTCTGCACAACACATATAAAATGTCACAAATAATTCCCCAACTAACTATCCTTTCACTACTAGATAATTTGTCCCTCAAAGCCAACCAACTAATGAAAGTCTGCCTTGGAATGAGTTTGGCAAACCAAACAATTTTATACCAATTAACAATAGGCCTCCTTAGCCAAATTTAGTCCCAAGCACTTGAGAGAGTTCATACAGACTTATCACATTCACCAATATAAATCCATGGCAATTTACTTAGAGTAGTAACAAGTTCATCAAACCTTGCATAGCCCCAATTCCAAGCCTTGTCTAGAATCACACTAGATAGATTTGCATTTATTGAGCGGGCATCATCAAACACTATTCTATGCCCAAATTTTGATGGAGAGAGTCATCTGGGTGTCAATTATCATGCCACATGTAAATATTTGAACCATCCCCTTCTAGGAACTTGATTAAGGGTCTAGCAAAATCTCTAATTTTCACATTTCCTCCATCCCCATGAACAACATTGAGGGATTTTGATAAATTAATAGTTTTTATTTATCTAAGCAGGATCTCCTTAATGGTTAGTGGATGATGATGAGGAGTCAATATCAAAGGAGAACGAAAGGAAGAAAAATGATATAGACGATTGTTAAAGAAGTCTAATTCAAGCAAAGCTGCAAGAGCAAATTGAGGTATGTGTTCTTTTTGATAATGTTGTTGATTCATAAAATGTTGTAGATACATACATGATAATATTTTATATGTTGTATTTTATTTAATTATTCTAAATTATTATCTAAATGTCTTACAGCTGATACAATGTGGGTTTTATGATTTCGATGCAGTAACATCAAAGTTGCATGCAAAGGCAGAGAGTTATTCAATGAGTAGCGGGTGGGGAGGTATTGCTCAACCAAAAACACTAGTCACAAAGCCTTTCTTTTTTTTTTCTTTTTTTTTTTTTTTTTTTTTTTAATTCAATTATCAAAAGCTATCTTTACAATGACATAGCATGTCTCTTTATTCAATAAAGAGTTAGTTATGATAACATCATAACTAGCAAACTCACTACTCCTAGCACGTGCTAAATAATCACAAACTATATCTAATACAACGTTTATTCCATATGTCTGACAAACTTATAAATCAATCAATCACATGCCTAAAATATTTGATAATACGTTCTAAATATTGCCTTGCTTGGAGTTGGCACTTATTCGCTTGGCTTCATCAAGATATACTCAACCATATGAATTTGCTTGCTTCAAATACTTAGAATGTATTTTTGTTTTTTATGTTTTTTTTTTTTTTTTAATCCATCCCTAAACTTTCGGGTGCGGATTACCTCAGTGCACTGGACTTGTAGATATAGTGACACGTGTTCAAAAATAGACATGTATTATAATCGTAACATGTCTAGTGTCATTGGACACTAGATGTAAGTTGCTCTCTAAATTTTCAACAACTTAAAACCTTGCAAACACATTCATAATAATTTGTCGCCTATAAATTCCTAAAACCAAATACCTCAAACCCTAAACCACGCATACATAAAATAGAGACCCAAATAACCCCCAAACATTCAAGTACCGTGCTCGGGTTGCTATTCACAGCCCTATAATAGCAACCCAAACCTTAGGTTTTCCCTTTATTTCTTCCAAGATCACTACTTTATCCTTGTTAGAAACCCTATATTCCTTACAATTTTTCTAGCTTTTTTTCTACAAAAACCTAACCCTAATTCCTAAAAATTCTAGCTATCCAGAACTTCTATTTTTGATATGGATTGTTCCCCTTTGCCTTATGTTGCTAAATTTGTTTTGATGCTTTAGTTTTAGCTTTGTTCCCGTGTGTGTGGTGGGAATTAAGTTATGTGATTCAGGTTTGGGTATTGTTTCGTCTGGGTTGAAGCTACGGTCTAGGTGTTGACGTTGTGATTGAGGTCTCCACTACCTAACAATTTCTTGTGAGATAATGTTGGATGCCTTGTCTAAGAGGTCTTCTTTGAGCGGCAATTCATATCCGCCACAACTATTGGTGGCAAAATCTTAATAATGAACCTGCCACCACTTTTGGGGATTGATTGGATAGTTAGTTTTGGCCAAGCCTTGTTAGTCATGAGTGGGTTTCATTTTATTTTAGGACAGTAAAGAAAAATAAATTAAGAACATGGTGTTTGATGTGGCACATTCCACATAGATTGCTAATGCTACCTCTATTTGTGAAAATTTTCAATAAAATTGGTGGTACCCGACACCATGCATAGGCTAATTATTGTTTTGCACTCTTTGATATAAAATGTTTCTAATAATGTTCACACTTTTCTACCAAATGTCCACATTATTCACATGATTTGAAATACTTTGGACAGGATGTGAAAGAGTATGGATGCTCTTAGATTTGAAACAATCAAAGCCCCTTTCTATAATGCCCCCGTTGCTTATGTTACTCTTTCTAAAAAAAAAAAAAAAAAAAAAAAAAAAAACTCTTGCTTATATTAAAAGTGATTAATTTTTGCATGGTGACCTGATGTCAAAATCGTACAGTGACGTATAATATATATACTTCTAATGGGTTATTGATTTATATGCCAACTTGATGTGGAATGCATATGTGCTTGACCCAATTAAATCCATAGGAAAAAAAGGGCCTTAATATTTAAAACATTAGCGCAAAAATAAATTATGACTGAAAATGCTCCATGAGCGAAGTATGTATTTTAATATTAGATTTTGGTAGAAGATTTGATTTCTTGGAATTGCTGGTTTATTCGTTTTTAAATAAGTCCATAACTTAACAAGAAATTTATTTGATGTATGGATGCTCAAGAAGAGAGAAGCCATGGCGGTCCCCCACCCCCCCCACAAAAAAACCACCCAGATCCCACAATTGAATAAAAAGTTGAATCTAGATCTCACCTGAATCACCTCATCTATCCTCTTGTGGAGAAGTTTTCAAAAAAATAAAAGGAGAAGATTAAATTAAAAAAATAGAGAGCCCATGAATGAATAATTTTTCATTGATTAAAATTGTTACTTGAGAATGTTTAGTTATGATCGGAGGAGAGTGATTAATGCACTAATAAGAAAGAGTGAATTGATTTAAGTGTGATAAAAAATAAATAAATAAAAATAAAAAAAATAAAAAGAAGAAGAAGAAGAAGAAGAAGAAGAAGAAGAAGAAGAGATAGTAAAGGAATGCTTTTTTGATAAGAAAAAAGGTAAAGGAATGCTAAAATAATAAGAATAGAAGTACATGGTAAAAAATAACTTGTCAATTAAGTAACAGAAAGTATGATTTTGAATAGAATAAAATGGCCAAAAAAATACATGGGGTTAACTCCAAAAATTTGGAACTAAAGCTTGATTGTCATGATTAAAAATAGGCTCCATGTTTAAAGATGCTTCACGAGAATGTGAGAACTGTGCTTTGATTCTATAATTTAACCATGTGAGAGTCATCTACTAACATGATTGCTAAATCTACTCAGCATCTTTTGACTAACCACATCCTTGTTTGTGTTATTGCATAGTTTATTTATTAGTTGTCTAAACTGAAAAGTCTTCATCCTGCATTTTGAGTTTTGTTAGCATCTTGAATTCCTTTTTGTTGTAACACAGAGACGTTTGAGGCAGCAGCTTCTGGTTTTGGTTTGGCTGTAGCTTCTGCTGTGGGTACTGCAGCAGGGGAGGAGGCCTACAACTATGAGAAAAATATTGTCAATAACATGAGGCGCAAACCTGATAATGAAGCTGATAATGATCTAGAAGACAACCATAAAAGGTTAAAAGAGAAAGCAAAGAAGCTGTATGCCAGAAGGGATGATATATTGGCTCAAACAAAGACAAAGCTAGTCAATCAAGTATGCGAAGCTTGGATTTCTAGGGTCATGAGGAGTAAAGAAGAGGTGCAAGAACTAGAAATCAAGTACAGTGATGAAAAAAGTAATAAAAAGAGACGGAGTCAGCATGGTTCAAGCAAGTCACGCACAGATCTTAGCAAAATCATGGCAGAGAAGTGTGATGAACTGCATAATCTTTGGTTAGAGGAAAAGTCTAAGATAGGAATACTAATTGAGAAATTGCCTGAGCGTGTGATAATTATGAATGGACCCAAACCAGAAGATAAGCTATTTCTCCACTCAAATGTTGAAGAAATACTGGGCCATCTAAGAGATAAGAATTTAAAAAGAATTGGACTTTGGGGAATGCCGGGAATTGGGAAAACAACCATAATGAAGAGCTTAAATAACCATGAAGATATTGCTAAAATGTTTGATATTGTTATTTGGGTAACCGTGTCAAAGGATTTGAGTTTAGAAAAGCTGCAACACAAAATTGCAGATCGGTTAAAATTGAATATGAAAGGCATCACTGAGCCTGAAATTGCACAACAAATATGGAGAGAGTCAAAAAGCAAAAGGTATCTACTTCTTTTGGATGAAGTTTGGGAATTTCTTGATCTGTCTCTAATAGGAATGCATGAAAGTGAAATGGATAGCAAGGTGTGTTGGGCTTTGTGGAGCCTAGTTTATTTTTTGGCCTAGCCCATTATAACCCTGTAAGTAGGATATAAAAGCTACTTTTATAATTAGGGTTTGTGACTACAACCGTTGTTGTGTTTTTTAAAGAGAGAAAAAAAACACTGTAGCCGCACTTTGTATTTTTTCCCTGATAATAGTGAAATCCCTGCAACTCCGTGGACGTAGGCAAATTGCCAAACCATGTAAATACTGTCTTGTGCGTGTGATTATTTTTTCTTTGGCGTGTGTTTTCTCTATTTTTATTGTTTCTCACAGGTTGGAATTTTGGTTAAATTCCCAACAACTGGTATCAGAGCCTAGGGTTAGGTTTGAGTGGGAGCAATGGCAGAGGAAGCAGGAAAGGCGTCTGGAATAGAAAAGTTTGATGGCACAGACTTCGCTTATTGGAGGATGCAGATTGAAGATTATCTCTATGGGAGGAAATTGCATCTGCCTCTTTTGGGGACAAAACCTGAGGCGATGAAGGCTGATGAATGGGCTCTTCTTGACAGACAGGTACTGGGAGTTATCAGGTTAACTCTGTCTAGGTCTGTTGCACATAATGTTGTAAAGGAGAAGACCACAGCAGATCTGATGAAGGCTTTGTCTGGTGTGTATGAAAAGCCGTCAGCAAACAACAAGGTGCATCTGATGAAGAAACTGTTCAATCTAAAGATGGCAGAGAACGCATCAGTAGCACAACATCTGAATGAATTTAACACTATTACAAATCAATTGTCGTCTGTAGAAATTGATTTTGATGATGAGATTCGTGCTTTGATCGTCTTGGCTTCTTTGCCAAACAGTTGGGAGGCAATGAGGATGGCAGTAAGCAATTCTATAGGAAAGGAAAAACTCAAGTACAATGATATACGAGATTTAATTCTGGCTGAGGAGATTCGCAGAAGAGATGCAGGTGAAACCTCAGGATCTGGTTCTGCCCTAAACCTTGAGACAAGAGGCAGAGGTAATAACAGAAATTCAAATCGAGGCAGATCAAAATCCAGAAATACTAATCAGAACAGAAGTAAATCTAGATCAGGCTAACAAGTACAATGCTGGAATTGTGGGAAAACAGGTCACTTTAGGAACCAATGCAAAAGTCCTAAGAAGAAGAATGAAGATGATTCTGCTAATGCTGTAACAGAAGAGGTACAGGATGCATTACTTCTTGCAGTAGACAGTCCACTTGATGATTGGGTTTTGGATTCAGGAGCCTCGTTTCATACCACTCCACACCGAGAAATCATACAGAACTATGCTGTAGGTGATTTTGGTAAGGTGTATTTGGCTGATGGTTCAGCCCTGGATGTTGTGGGTATGGGAGATGTCCGGATATTGTTACCTAATGGGTCTGTTTGGTTACTGGAGAAGGTTCGACATATTCCTGACCTAAGGAGGAATCTGATTTCTGTTGGACAACTTGATGATGAAGGGCATGCAATACTATTTGTTGGTGGTACTTGGAAGGTTACAAAGGGAGCTAGAGTATTGGCTCGTGGAAAGAAGACTGGCACTCTCTATATGACTTCAAGTCCAAGAGACACAATTGCAGTTGCTGATGCAAGTACTGATACAAGCCTATGGCACCGCAGGCTTGGTCACATGAGTGAGAAAGGGATGAAGATGCTGCTGTTAAAAGAAAAACTACCAGAATTGAAGTCCATTGATTTTGACATGTGTGAAAGCTGCATCTTAGGAAAGCAGAAAAAGGTGAGTTTTTTGAAAACTGGCAGGACACCGAAGGCAGAAAAATTGGAGTTAGTACACACTGATTTGTGGGGGCCTTCTCCAGTTGCATCCCTTGGAGGTTCCAGGTACTACATCACTTTCATTGATGATTCAAGCAGAAAGGTATGGGTTTATTTTCTGAAAAATAAATCTGATGTATTTGAAACTTTTAAGAAGTGGAAGGCCATGGTTGAGATAGAAACAGGTTTAAAACTAAAATGTTTGAGGTCTGATAATGGAGGAGAGTACATAGATGAAGGGTTCAATGAGTATTGTGCTGCACAGGGAATTAGGATGGAAAAGACCATTCCTAGGACACCACAGCAGAATGGTGTAGCTGAGCGCATGAACAGAACTCTTAATGAGCGTGCTAGGAGTATGAGGTTGCATGCTGGACTACCAAAAACTTTCTGGGCTGATGCTATTAGCACTGCAGCTTACCTAATAAACCGAGGGCCATCAGTTCCCATGGAGTTCAAACTTCCTGAGGAGGTTTGGAGCGGTAAAGAGGTAAAATTTTTCCATTTAAAAGTTTTTGGTTGTGTTTCTTATGTTCATATTGATTCTGATGCTCGTAGTAAACTTGATGCTAAGTCTAAAATATGTTTTTTCATTGGCTATAGTGATGAGAAATTTGGCTATAGGTTTTGGGATGAACAAAACAGGAAAATCATCAGAAGTAGAAATATGATATTTAATGAACAAGTTATGTACAAGGACAGGTCAACTGTAGTCTCAGATATTGCAGAGATAGATCAAAAGAAATCTGAGTTTGTCAACTTAGATGGATTAACTGAAAGTACTGTCCAGAAAAGGGGTGAAGAAAATAAGGAGAATGTAGATTCACAGGTAGATCAGAGTACACCTGTAGCTGAAGTCCGCAGATCTTCTAGAAACATTAGACCTCCACAGCGTTATTCACCCGCTTTAAATTATCTACTATTGACTGATGGTGGTGAGCCAGAGTGTTATGATGAAGCCTTGCAAGATGAAAATTCAAGCAAGTGGGAGTTAGCCATGAAGGATGAGATGGATTCCTTGTTGGGGAATCAGACATGGGAACTGACTAAATTGCCAGTAGGAAAGAAGGCTTTGCACAACAAGTGGGTATACAGAATAAAGAATGAGCATGATGGTAGCAAACGTTACAAGGCCAGATTAGTTGTTAAAGGGTTCCAGCAGAAGGAAGGCATTGACTACACAGAGATATTTTCTCCAGTTGTGAAGATGTCAACAATTAGATTGGTGCTGGGAATGGTGGCTGTAGAAAATTTACATCTTGAGCAGTTAGATGTGAAGACGGCATTCCTTCATGGTGACTTGGAGGAAGGCCTTTACATAATTCAGCCAGAAGGGTTCATTGTTCAGGGACAAGAGAATCTAGTCTGCAAACTGAGAAAGAGCTTGTATGGCCTAAAACAAGCTCCTAGACAGTGGTACAAGAAATTTGACAGTTTTATGCATAAAATTGGGTTCAAGAGATGTGAAGCTGATCATTGTTGCTATGTTAAATTCTTTGACAATTCTTATATCATTTTACTATTGTATGTGGATGATATGCTCATTGCAGGGTCTAGCATTGAGGAGATTAATAATCTGAAGAAGCAATTGTCAAAACAATTTGCAATGAAGGATTTGGGAGCTGCAAAGCAAATCCTTGGTATGAGAATCATTAGAAACAAGGCTAATGGTACATTGAAACTTTCACAGTCAGAGTATGTGAAGAAAGTTCTCTGCAGGTTCAACATGAATGAATCTAAACCAGTGTGCACACCCTTGGGTAGTCATTTCAAACTGAGCAAAGAACAGTCACCGAAGACAGAAGAAGAAAGGGACCATATGAGCAAAGTGCCTTATGCCTCAGCTATTGGCAGCTTGATGTATGCTATGGTGTGTACAAGGCCAGACATTGCACATGCAGTGGGAGTTGTGAGCAGATTCATGAGTAGGCCTGGAAAGCAGCATTGGGAGGCAGTCAAGTGGATTCTGAGATATCTGAAGGGTTCATCAGATACATGTCTTTGCTTCACAGGTGCAAGTTTGAAGCTGCAAGGTTATGTAGATGCTGATTTTGCTGGTGATGTTGATAGTAGAAAGAGTACTACTGGGTTTGTATTTACTTTGGGTGGTACAGCTATATCATAGGCTTCAAATCTGCAAAAGATTGTTACTTTGTCTACTACAGAAGCTGAGTATGTTGCAGCAACTGAAGCTAGAAAGGAGATGATTTGGCTACATGATTTCTTAGATGAATTGGGTATATAAGAAGCAGGAGATGGGCATTCTACACAGTGACAGTCAGAGTGCAATCTTTCTTGCCAAAAATTCGGCTTTTCATTCAAAGTCGAAGCATATACAAACAAAATACCACTTTATCCGTTACCTTGTTGAAGATAAGTTGGTAACACTTGAGAAGATATGTGGATCTAAGAACCCAGCAGATATGTTGACTAAGGGTGTCACTATTGAGAAGTTGAAGCTGTGTGCAGCTTCAATTGGTCTTCTAGCTTGAGGACAGGAGGATGAGTTGCAGGGATGAGGGATTGCTTTTGGAGGATAGCGACTGATGTTGATGATTGAACTAGTCTCCAAGTGGGAGATTTGTTGGGCTTTGTGGAGCCTAGTTTATTTTTTGGCCTAGCCCATTATAACCCTGTAAGTAAGATATAAAAGCCACTTATATAATTAGGGTTTGTGACTACAACTGTTGTTGTGTTTTTTAGAGAGAGAAAAAAAACACTGTAGCCGCACTTTGTATTTTTTCCCTGATAATAGTGAAATCCCTGCAACTCCGTGGACGTAAGCAAATTGCCGAACCACGTAAATACTGTCTTGTGCGTGTGATTATTTTTTCTTTGGCGTGTGTTTTCTCTATTTTTATTGTTTCTCACAGGTTGGAATTTTGGTTAAATTCCCAACAAGGTGGTATTGGCAACTAGATATCTTCATGTTTGTTCCGATATGGATACTCATTTGGAATTAAATGTGCCACGATTGTCTGAAGCTAATGCATGGAATATGTTCAAGGTAAAGGCGGGTCGAAATTTCAATATTCCAAATGTTGAACCAATAGCCAAGGAAGTTGTTATCGAATGTGCTGGTTTGACACTCTTGATAGACAAGGTAGCAAGTAATTTTAGAAGAAGGGATAATATTCACCTATGGAGGGATGGATTAAGAAGTTTGCGGAGATTGCCTAGTATCAAAATCCAAGGCATTCGTGAATTGATTGAATGCTTGGAGTTTTGTTATGAAAATTTGAAAGATGAGGTTCAAAAGGATTGCTTTCTCTATTGTGCATTTTATACTGAAGGCTATGAAATTTATACAGATCCTCTATTGGAATGCTGGACAGTTGAAGGTTTCATTCATGATGCAAGTGAGTTTAGAGTTGCACGTGGGATAGGGCATTCAATATTGAAGGAACTTATCAGCGTGTCTTTGCTAGAGAAGAGTGAAAAGATGAATCATGTGAGGATGAACAAAGTAATACGAACTATGGCACTTAACATTTCTTCTCGAAGATGTAATTTTAATATTTTGGTGAAACCCCATGGAGGGTTGCAAGAGGCCCCCGATGAGGTAGAATGGCAACAAGCAAATCGAATCTCCTTGATGGATAGTAAGTTGGGCACTTTGCCAGAAATGCCAGATTGCAATAAGCTTTCCACACTGTTATTATAGAGAAACTAGTCGCAGACCCACGCATTGCGCGTGATAATTTTTTAGATAAAATACTATTTTAGTCTCTAGACTTTATAAAGAGTTTCAAAAAAATATAAAGTTTTATCATATTTTTCATGATCTTGTCTATAACATTTTTTACATTATCATATATTTATTGGTTGATGATTTGCATAACATAGACATTAAATAAGAGGTAAAACTATTCATTGTGTATGAAGATTATGATTATATATATATATATATATAATTTCCCTAGTTAGAGTTTAATTAGCTTTAAGTTTAAATTTTGTATTATTATATTAAATTGTTGATTATTGATTTAATTAAGTGAATGTAGTGGTTGTTTTTATTGCATTATAAAGTTTTCAATATCCTCTGCATAGCCATCTCTATTTTATTTCTTATTCCTCTTGACCATCTTTTTATTTTCCAAATAATGGTTATTAATTGACGTTTGATTTCATTTCTTTTTTTCTTCCTTCATTTATTCTTTATTATTTTGTATGTTCCTTTGCTAGTTGTAAATTTTATGGTTATCAAAATAGATATCATGGATGGCTTAAATAGTTATAGCTATAATTACGTTAGTGGTATGTCAAAGGGTTTTTTTTTTTTTTTTTTTTTTTTTTTTTTTTGAATTTTCAAGGAAATATGAAAGGCATTTCTTTAGTTTGGTCTCAATCAATTAAAACATCCATAATTTATTAATGGAAGTAATAATGAGCCTTAAATATTTTTAATGTATGAAGTGGTTAGGTTAGTGGCATGTCAAAGGTTTTATACTAAAAAATTTAAAAATAATTCCAAGGAAATGTAAAAGGCCTTTTTTAGAAAAAAGAAGTTGTAACCTTTTGAATTGTAGAAATATGACTGTTTTACTTACCTTGTTTATAGATTTCATTATTAAGTTATAAACATCTAAATTAAAGTAAATGAATTTATAAATGCAAAATTATATATAAAGTTACAACCACACAAGATAAATATGTATAGATAATTTTTTTTTTAGTTCATGAATCATTATTTCATTTTTTTACTTATAAATATCTAAATTAAAGTTTTTTTTTTGAAAAAAAAAATCTAAATGAAAATAGATGAAAATCTAAAGGTAAAATTATATGAAAAGTTAAAACTACTCATGATGAACGTTTAACCACCAGTAGATGTGTGTTTTTTGAAGACTTAAAGTATACACAATTGCTTTAGTTGGAACTATATAACTATGCAAATATTGTTGCAAATGGTTCCACATTTGCTAATTATCAAGTTTGGTGGCCTTACAAAACAAATATTTCATTTTGCAAAATGCTTTACATGAACTCCTCTTTTGTGACAACTTTTTTTTTTTTTCTTTTTGCCAAAACAACTTAAGAATATTAAGACTTAAGTTAACACATGTGTTAGTTGTAAAACATGTCAATGATATGAAAAATAGAAATGTTTAAATATCTAAAAAACATTTTTAATTAGTAGATTGTAATATAAAACATTTTTTCTCAATATTTTATGTAACTTTTCCTATAAGATCAATATTGTCGACATCCTTTAAAGATGATACATAATATTTTTGAGAAGAAGATGCAGAGACTATGCTAACACATAATATAAAATTATTAAGTTTGCGTAATTTAAATTTGTGTCAAAAAAAAAATTAATGTATCTATGATAAAAGTTTTTTATCTAAATGATATATAGTAGTTCATATTTTTTTAGTCTTGATTCAAAAAGTTCATTCTCAATAGCTTTTTAAGTGTACAAATTGCTCAATCTATGGGCCTAGACACATTCAAAGGGTGCTATCTAAATTATAAATTATATGACCCTTTATCACACAAATATTTTGATTCCTCTAATGTATGGTAAAGGAAGGCAGGTTTGTGTCTAGCAATTTTCTTGATTTGTGCTGCATAATTTAATACTATATAGGATATGATTGGATTTAAATGTTGAATAAAATAATATGAAAGGAAAAAAGAGTAAAAATAAAACATATAGCAATAAACATCAAATTATCTAAGTTATTCTATGTAATATAATAACATTATATTATTATATACTATATGTATAATGTAGTAGGATAATATTTAATCAAAGAGAATATAAAAGATAACAACTTAAAACACAAAACTAAATTATATCAACTCAAAGTAGAATTCTAATAAACACAAAAATTCATCAACCTAAAGAATTGACGCAATAAAAATAAAAAAATAAACAAAAAATGAAAAAAAAAATTGAGAGAGAGAGAGAGAGAGAGAGAGAGAGAGAGAGAGAGAGAGAGAGAGAGAGAGAGAAACTAACCTTTTTTATGTGAGAAAACTATGCATAGAATGAAAAAGAAAATGTCAAATTTATAGTAAGATGTTGAGAATAAGAAGAGTCAAAATAAACGAAGATGAAAAGATAGAGAAAAAATGATATTAAGGTAGAAAGTAGTGGGGAGATGAAGAGGCAAAAGGAAATGAGAGTTTTGGAAAATTAATAATAAAAATAATGGTTAAAAGATATTTTAATTTTAAATAATAATTAAGTCACCTTAAATGAGAAAATGTTTAAAAAATTATAAGAAAAATTGAAAAGAAAAAAAATGATGATGTGGCTGCTGATGTGGCTCAACGTGAGTGTAGCAACATTAAATACTACGTTTCAGCTTTTAGTAATATATAGATTGGGAACTAAAAGAGTTTCAGCTTTTGGTAATATATAGATTGGGAACTAAAAGAGATTCCTGATTTATTCTTTCGATACATGCAAAATCTACGAGTTTTAGATTTACATGGCACTGGAATTATGTTATTACCATCAACTATATCCGTCTTGAAGTGTCTCAAAGCACTATATTTGCATTCTTGCATCTTTTTAGTGGAACTCCACTTAAATGGACTTGAGCATCTTGAGAAGCTTGATATTCGAGATGATGGGCTTAATCATTTTCCAATTCAGATTAGACATTTGATTCGGTTGAAATGTTTACGTAAGTTGTAACGTCCCAGCAAGTAAAAAAAAAAAAAAAAAAAAAAAAGGTCAGAGTTTTAATGGTTCCCATGTACCTCCCAACTACCCCACCTACCCCACCCATTCCCACCACATATCTAACAATTCTCTCTTTTCTCCCTTTGGCCGGTTGTCTCATTCTTGTTTCTCTTTTCTTTTTCATTTTCACTCGACACAACACACATACACACACTCCTCTCCCTCACTCTCCCACCAGTACACTCCTCATCCTCTCCACCATTTTTTTTGACAAATCACTAGAAAACCCTCAAGAACATCACACCTTCACATAAGTTATTTGAGGTAAAAGTTCTAATCTCTTTTTATGGGTATTAATGTTCTTGTTTGAGGTTATTTTACCCAAGTTTTAATAATGATATTCATGTGAGTTAAGAGTTTTGGAAATGATATTCATGTGTTTATATGTATGGGTTTTGGTTTTGATGGATGTATTTGATGAGTGATGATGTTATATAAATCTTATGAGAAGTACTTATAAAGTGTGGAGGTTTTGATGTTAGATATTGATAGAAATTTAGACCCCTTAAAACACAATTAGATTAACCTAGTTAATTAGCCAAGTGATTACTTAGTCAAAATAAAACAAATCTAGGTTAACACAAATATATCATATCATGCAAAGCAGCGGAAATATAAAAAACACAATTATATGATAACGTAAGAAACCACACGGTAAAAATCTGTGGAGGATTTGATCTAGCTATCCTCAAGGTAAACTTGAATCCACTATCTTGAAAGAATCGAAGTTCATACAAAAGGACTTACAAACTCCCTGCTTGACTTCCTAATACTACCCACCAGTAGAACTTACTGACACGATCACGTGCAAGCTCCAAATCCACGGACTCCTTCATTCTTGGACTCTTTAATCAAGTACAAGCACCCACGCTTGTTATTCTTTAAACTTCAATGGCAGCAACCTTGTTGATCATCAAGATGTAGATAATATCTCTACCTTGAAAACCCTAAATTTATATGAAAGAAAACTCCTCTAGATCTCACAAGAGATTCACATAAACCAGAAATATGAGCAACAAAAGCTTAGAGAGGTTTGGGTACAAAACTCTAGATACAAAAGAGGCACACTCTTCTCTGTCTCTAAAAGCTCTCAAAAATGTGGCTTAGGGTTTTCTTTATATAGTGGGAGAAGTAGATCTGAAATCCTAATCCTTAATGGGCTTGGGTTGAGTTGGAAATTCTGTAGAAAAAACATTCTACCCGAGATTCGATCGATCGAGTCTTTCTTTCGATCAATCGAGCCAGGCCAAAATGCACCAATGCATCTGCAGCCACTCGATTCCAGCTTTACATGAAAGACCCAACTTTGAGCAAGTCTAAACAAGACTAAACAACCTGTTTTGATCATGGTTTGCCAACAATACAAATTAGAGTTCTAAATACATAAAATCCTAAATCTTTAGAACCTAACAGATATGACACCTTGAATGATTTATGAGTATAAATGGGAGTCTATGCCTTGCAAATTAAATTTCTTTGAGAAAATTTGTGGAATACATTGCATGTGAGGTTAAATACTAGGCTTGCCTAATTAAGTGATTATTTGACAATTCCTAAATTATGGCTAGATGCAATTTCAAGCTCTATATTTATTGTAATAGGTATACTTGACATTGTTTAGGTTCTAGCTAATCGCTTTGGAGCTTGGAAAATTAGGCTTTTGCAGTTGCGAGGTAAGTAGCTTTTTAATGGGATTTTGGAAAATAACCATGTTTTATAAATGTTGTTTTTGGGTCAAACACATTTTGAAAAATTATATATAGATATATGTTTTCTTAAAAGTATTGTGTTGTGACCCTATTATATATGAAAAGTGTATCATTTTTGGTATTGCATTTGGGGAAATGCATGAATTGTTGATATGAAAAAATGAGCATCTTTTATTTAATTTTGATAAGAAAATCATGGATTTTATGGTGTATTGAAAATTTTAAGGTGCTTATCTTGTCTTAGTACTTGGGAAATTGATAGAAAATCCTTTTGACAAGAATGAAGTTGAAAACCTTACAAACTTTGTAAAAGTTAGATTATTTAAGGTTTTCTGTAACTACCTGGATATGTACTATGTATTTCAAAGTAATGTAACCTGTGAGCTTATGTGGTTTTAACACCATGCCATGTGTGATTTTCCGGTGATCACCCGATTTGGTTTCTGTAGTCTTTGTGACAAAGGAATCAAATCCAGGTCAGTGCCCTTTCACTTTGGATGATGCATTCTTCCCTGCTGTCCATGGGGGGAAGAGGTTACTTGATTGTGTGTGGGTGAGGTTGCTGCCCATGGGGCCAAGAGACCACATGTAAGAGAGGTTTTATTTGATGCGCTCTCTTTGCTACCCATTGGGGGGAGAAAAAAACTTTGAGAGTATGGGTGAGGCTGTTGTCCATGGGGCCAAGAGTCTGCACACCAGAAAGGACAATATCATGCCAGTTGTAAATGGGTGGATCCCCTGACCAGTCTATGTAGTAGTATGGTAGATTTGTGATAATTTATCTTATGCTAGATATTATGGTTTTGGAAATTATATTGTTGATGCTCACAGATTATAATGTATAGTTTCAAAGTATTTATTTTGAGAAACTTTGTATTTTATTATTAAATCTTTCTTGTCATATTATTATTATTGAAGATGAAACTTACATTTCCCCCACCCTCATTAAATATGCTACTTACTGGGCTTTAGCTCATCCCACCCTTTAACAGTTTTTCAGATTTATTGGCTATACCTTGGCTATGGAGCTTACATCATTGGTGATGATTGGAATGCTATGTTAAATTTGGAGTTTTTTGCTATAAATGGTTGGTGGCTTAATCTTGCTAAGTTCAGTGATGCCTTAATTAATTGTATTGGAGGTTGGTTGCTTGAAGTTTGTTATCTTTTGGCGTGGTAGGCCTAGACTTGATGTTACGGTTGTTATTCTTGATAAGATTGTCACTTTGTGTAATTTAATTAGAGTTTGTAATATATTCATGTATTATGTGGAAGCACATGAGTTTTAGTTATTATTCGTAAATGTGTTATAGAACTCTGACTTGTAATGTGGAGATTTATGGTTATATATTCTTATCATGTGGAAATGAAAGGAAAATAAAGATCTCCTATAGTTGGTTGTCCAAAAAGGAAAAATCTACAGGTACCCTTAGGATGTATTTCTCATACTTTGAACCCTTTTGGGTTTGGGGCGTGACAGTTATGGTATCAGAGCTTAAGTTATGATTTTGTAGACTTTTGAAAATAGGAATTGATTTTGATTTAAGTTAGAGCATTAGGAGTTTGATGAATCCTTTATTCTTTTCATTTGTTTCAGCTTCCACATGATTTTTCTTTATTCTTATCTAGCTCGTCTATGTTAACCTTCTATGTTGCCTTGCGATTACCTACTTTGTTTCTTGGGCATAGACATAAGTACCTTTGTACATTATACCTCTGAATGAAAAGAAAGCACATCAAGTAAGGCATGTGGATGGGGTTGCAGCTCCAGAGCATGGCCTTGGGCAATGCCAAGAACATGAGAGATTTGTCACTCTTGATGGAGGTGAGTTTGATGAGGTGGTAGACAGGATCTATGCGTGGATTGCTAGATTGGTCCAGGGTGGTGACTGTGGGTGGAAGGGTTGTTCTTTTGGGGAGTTCCATACGCAAAACCCTCCAACATTTAATGGGGAGCCTGATCCAATGGTAGCAGAATTGGTTGCTAAAGATGGAAAAGTTATTGGGAGCCCTGAAGTACTTGATTTTGGAGTTATTGGTTTCTACTCCTGTTGGTGATACTTGAATGGACTGATCTTGTGCTTAAGTGTTGTATTCATTGTATTAAGGGTAGAGAGTTATTGGCTGATTTGGTGTTACTAGATATGCATGATTTTGATGTCATTTTGGGCGTGGATTGTTTGGCTTCTTACCATGCTGGTGTGCATTGTTTTGAGAAAAAGAATGGGTCTATGAGGTTATGTATTGATTACCATGAGCTTAATAGAGTCGCCATAAAGAATAAATATCATTTGCCTCGTATTGATGACCTATTTGATTAGTTGCAAGGAGCACAAGTCTTTTCTAATATTGATCTTCATTTTGGTTACCACCAGTTGAAGATTAAGGGTAAGGATATACCAAAGACGGCCTTTCGGACTAGATATGGTCATTATGAATTTTTGGTGATGCTGTTTGGATTAACTAATGCCCCTATTGCTTTTATGGATTTGATGAATAGGGTGTTTCATAAGTTAGATCGATTTGTCATTATGTTCATTGATGATATTTTGATTTATTCTAAGAGTCAAGAAGAGCATGAAGAACACTTGAGGATTGTTTTACAAATCCTAAGAGAAAGGAAGTTGTATGCTAAACTGAAGTAGTGTGAATTCTGGTTGAATCAAGTAGTGTTCTTGGGTCATGTGATATCTAAAGATGAAATTACAGTGGATCCCAATAAGATAGAAGCGGTGGTTAATTGGGATAGGCCTACAAATGTGAATGAGGTTAGAAGTTTCTTGGGTCTTACTAGTTACTATAAAAGATTTGTAGAGGAATTTTCCCGCATTGCAACTCTTTTAACATAGTTTACTTGGAAAAAAAAAAGTTTAATTCGAATGGAAGGAAGAATGTGAGAAAAGCTTCCAGGAGCTAAAGCAGAGATTGGTAACAGCTCCAGTGTTAACTATCCCTTCAAGTATAGGGGGTTTTGTCATTTATAGTGATGCTTCTCATAAAGGACTTGGTTGTATGTTGATGCAAAATTGGAAAGGTTGTGGCTTATGCCTCTCATCAATTGAAAAATTATGAAAAAAATTACCCCACTCATGACTTGGAGTTGGTTGCAGTTTTTTTTGCTTTGAAAATTTGGAGACATTATTTATATAGGGAAAGATGTGAGATTTTCATTGATCATAAAAGTTTAAAGTAGTTCTTTACCCAGAAGGAGTTAAATTTGAGGCATAGGAGATGGTTAGAACTGATTAAGGATTATGATTGCTTTATTAACTATTATCTTGGTAAGGCTAATGTTGTAGCTGATGCTCTTAGTAGAAAGCCTTCAAGTTGTTTTTAGCTGTTTTGCTAACCACTCGAAAAGAAATTATTCAGGATCTTGAAAGGATGGAGATTGAGGTTGTTATGGGTCATTTTGAGGCCTACTTAACTAGCTTAAGTGTTCAACCAACTTTGGTGGAAAGAATTAAATTGTCACAGGCCGATGACCCACATTTAAAGAAAATCATGGATGAGGTGCGTAGTGGAAAGAAATCTGAATTTTCTATCTCTGAGGATGGTGCTTTGAGATTTGGAAGTAAACTTTGTGTGCCAAATGATCCATTGGTTAAAAAGGAGATTCTGGAGGAGGCTCACTATTCCCCATATAAAATACATCTGGGTAGTACAAAGACGTACCATGATCTTCGTGAAAACTTTGGTAGAATAATATGAAAAGGGAGATTGCTTACTTTGTAGGGCAATGTTTGACTTGTCAGCAGGTTAAGGTGTTGCACCAACCCTCAGGTTTGTTGCAACCATTTCCTATTCTCCAATGGAAGTGAGAGAAAATCACTATGGATTTTGTTTCAGGATTGTCGAGATCTCCTAAGGGTCATGATGCTATTTGGGTGATTATTGATAGAATGAAAAAATCAGCTCATTTTCTCCCTATTCGAATGAACTACTTCCTTGATCAGTTAGCTCAGCTTTATGTTGATGAGATCTTGAGACTTCATGGAGTACCCACTTTTATTATTTCAAATAGAGATCCAAGGTTTACTTTGCATTTTTGGGGTGGTGTGCAAAAGGCCTTGGGTACTAGATTGGATTTTAGCACATCATTCCACCCTGAAACAGATGGACAGTTTGAAATGACTATTCAAACTCTAGAGGATATGTTGAGAACATGTGTTTTGGATTTTAAAAGGAAGTTGGGATAATCACTTACCTTTGGTGGAGTTTGATTATAATAATAGTTACTGTTCAAGTATTAGAGCAACACCTTATGAGGCTTTGTATGGGAGAAAGTGTAGATCCCCAATTTGTTGGGATGATGTTGGAGAACAAAAAATCTTAGGGCTAGAGATTGTTTAGAGGCCTTGTGAAATGGTAAATCAGATTCATGATAGATTACGAGCAACCCAAAGTAGTCAGAAAAGCTATCATGACATTAAAGGTGGAACTTAAAATTGGAGATAAAGTTTTTCTACGTGTTGCACCAATGAAAAGAGTAATGAGATTTGGTAAGAAGGGTAAGTTAAGCCCTAGGTTTGTAGGGCCTTTTGAGGTCTTGGAGAGCGTGAACGAAGTTGCATATAGAATTGCCCTACCACTGGAATTGTCAGGAATTCATAATGTTTTCCATGAGTCTATGTTAAGGAAATACATTCCTGACCCTTCGCATGTTTTGAGATATAAGCATCTTTAGATTAGAGATGATTTGTCATATGAGGAAATTCAGGTAGAGATTTTGGATGATAAGGAGCAAGTGTTACGCAATAAAACAATATCTTGGGTAAAGGTGCTTTGGAAAAATCATTTAGAGAAAAAGGCATCTTGGGAACTTAAGGATGATATGTTGTCAAGATACCCAAGCCTTTGTCAAGATACCCAAGCCTTTTTCAAGATCAAGGTATGTAAAATTTCGAGGACGAAATTTTTATAAGAGGGGAAGAATGTAACGTCCTAGCAAGTCAAAAAAAAAATTAAAAAAAGGGTCAGATTTTTAATGGTTCCCACGTGCCTCACAACTACCCCACCTACCCCACCCATTCCCACCACATATCTCACAATTCTCTCTTTTCTCTCTTTGGCCGATTGTCTCATTCTTGTTTCTCTTTTCTTTTTCATTTTCACTCAACACAACACACATACACACACTCCTCTTCCTCACTCTCCCACCAGTACACTCCTCATCCTCTCCACCATTTTTTCCGGCAAATCACTAGAAAACCCTCAAGAACATCACACCTTTACATAAGTTATTTGAGGTAAAAGTTCTAATCTCCTTTGATGGGTATTAATGTTCTTGTTTGAGGTTATTTTACCCAAGTTTTATTAATGATATTCATGTGAGTTAAGAGTTTTGGAAATAATATTCATGTGTTTATATGTATGGGTTTTGGTTTTGATGGATGTATTTGATGAGTGAGTTCATGATTTTTACAATGATGGCTATCTAAGGCTTGTTATGGTGAAAATTTAGAGGTTTTAAGTTAAAACATGTGATAGATGGTGAATATAATTTTTATTAATTATTTGGAGCTAGTTAAAGATTTAAATTGTTTGTCTTGGAGAAATTTATGATTTTGGTGTCATGGGTCACTTGATGATGTTATATAAATCTTATGAGAAGTACTTATAAAGTGTGGAGGTTTTGATGTTAGATATGACACCTTGAATGATTTATGAGTATAAATGGGAGTCTATGCCTTGCAAATTAAATTGTTTTGAGAAAATTTGGAAGTGGAATACATTGCATGTGAGGTTGAATACTAGGCTTGCCTAATTAAGTGATTATTTGGCAATTCCTAAATTGTGGCTAGATGCAAGTTCAAGCTTTATATTTATTGTGATAGGTATACTTGACATTGTTTAGGTTCTAGCTAATCTCTTTGGAGCTTGGAAAATTAGGCTTTCGCAGTTGCGAGGTAAGTAGCTTTTTAATGGAATTTTGGAAAATAACCATGTTTTATAAATGTTGTTTTTGGGTCAAACACATTTTGAAAAATTATATATAGATATATGTTTTCTTAAAAGTATTGTGTTGTGACCCTATTATATATGAAAAGTGTATCATTTTTGGTATTGCATTTGGGGAAATGCATGAATTGTTGATATGAAAAAATGAGCATCTTTTATTTAATTTTGATAAGAAAATCATGGATTTTATGGTGTATTGAAAATTTTAAGGTGCTTATCTTGTCTTAGTACTTGGGAAATTGATAGAAAATCCTTTTGACAAGAATGAAGTTGAAAACCTTACAAACTTTGTAGAAGTTAGATTATTTAAGGTTTTCTATAACTATCTGGATATGAACTATGTATTTCAAAGTAATGTAACCTGTGAGCTTATGTGGTTTTAACACCATGCCATGTGTGATTTCCCGGTGATCACCCGATTTGGTTTCTGTAGTCTTTGTGACAATGGAATCAAATCCAGGTCAGTGCCCTTTCACTTTGGATGACGCGTTCTTCCCTACTGTCCATGGGAAAAAGAGGTTCCTTGATTGTGTGTGGGTGAGGCTGCTGCCCATGGGGCCAAGAGACCACATGTAAGAGAGGTTTTATTTGATGCGCTCTCTCTGCTACCCATTGGGGGGAGAAAAAAACTTTGAGAGTATGGGTGAGGCTGCTGTCCATGGGGCCAAGAGTCTGCACACCAGAAAGGACAATATCATGCCAGTTGTGAATGGGTGGATCTCCTGACCGGTCTATGTGGTAGTATGGTAGATTTGTGATAATTTATCTTATGTTAGATATTATGATTTTGAAAATTATATTGTTAATGCTCACAGATTATAATATATAGTTTCAAGGTATTTATTTTGAGAAACTTTGTATTTTATTATTAAATCATTCTTGTCATATTATTATTATTGAAGATGAAACTTGCATTTCTCCCACCCTCATTAAATATGCTACTTACTGGGCTTTAGCTCATCTCACCATTTAACAATTTTTCAGATTTATTAGCTATTCCTTGGCTATGGAGCTTACATCATTGGTGATGATTGGAATGCTATGTTAAATTTGGAGGCTTTTGCTATAAATGGTTGGTGGCTTAATCTTGCTAAGTTCAATGATGCCTTAATTAATTGTATTGGAGGTTGGTTGCTTGAAGTTTGTTAGCCTTTGCCGTGGTAGGCCTAGACTCGATGTTAAGGTCGTTATTCTTGATAAGATTGTCACTTTTTGTAATTTAATTAGAGTTTGTAATATATTCATGTAATATGTGAAAGCACATGATTTTTAGTTATTGTTCGTAAATGTGTTATAGAACTCTGACTTGTAATGTGGAGATTTATGGTTATATATTCTTATCATGTGGAAATGAAAGGAAAATAAAGATCTCCTATAGTTGGTTGTCCAAAAAGGAAAAATCTACAGGTACCCTTGGAATGTATTTCTCATGCTTTGAACCCTTTTGAGTTTGGGGCGTGACATATGTCATTGTCGAATTTTGGCATTAGACATTCAAGTGATGTAGAATCTTGTCGAAATGTCTTTTCAAGTCTTTATTTATTGGAAGAGCTACAAATAATTGTGAATTCAAATAATCAAAGTTGGGAGCTAACTGTATAGGCTATTTCTGAGGGAGTGGCTACCTTGATGCATTTGACTTCACTTTCAATTTGCTTCCCTACAGTGGATTGTCTTAAGAGTTTTATCTCAACGAGCCAATTATGGAAAGATTGCTCCTTCACATTTCAGTTTTCTGTTGGTTACCATGACACAACCCTTTATAAAATTCTTGGCTGCTTTGAATATCAAAATATGAATTGTTTGAAATTTGCAAATGGTGAAGGTGTAGATCCTATCATTTCAGATGTACTTTTGAAAACTCATGCATTTGAATTGATTGGGCACAAGGGAGCTTCAAGACTATCAGATTTTGGTGTCGATAGTATCAACAAGATGCGAGGTTGTTTGATTGAAGGGTGCAATGAAATTGAAACGATTGTTGATGGCTATAGCATAACAGGAAGTGCGTTAATATGCTTGGAAAAGATGCTCATAAATAATGTTTCTAATTTAAAAACCATTTGGGAAGGTCCAGTACATTATGGAAGCCTATCTCAGCTAACAACTTTAATGTTATGCAAATGTTTGAACTTGAAGATGATATTCTCTAGTAGCATGATTAAAGAACTCTCTAAACTTCAACACTTAGAAGTTGAAGAGTGTCCTGAAATTGAAGAGATAATTACAGAGTCTGAGAGTATTGGGCTGGAACCTGACGTGCTCCAAAGATTAAAGATCCTAGTGCTTTCTAATCTTCCAAGAGTAAAAAGAATTTGGACAAGTGACTCATTAAAATGGCCATCTTTAGAGAGGATTAAGATATCCATGTGCCAAATATTGACAAAATTGCCTTTCAACAATGAGAATGCAATCAACTTGAGACGTATTGAAGCTAATCAATCATGGTGGAGTGCATTGGAATGCCAAGATGATGCTATTAAACAAAGATTAAGGTCTATATGCTTTCAATCTCCTTAATAGCGGTTCTTCTGCATAAGGTAGTGGTAGAAATATCTGCTCCATCTTTGAGTTTGTAATATTTAAATTGATTTTCTTTCCTTTTCAAGATATCGTTTAAATGTGTGTGATTATATGAATGTTGGATTGAAACCTTCCTTAAAGTTGGCTACGATTGTCTTAAATCTTTCATGAAAACTCTTGAACATTTAAGTTATACCATGTAAGATAAATCTTGCTTCACTTCAGTTATGGGTAGCCAAACCGACCTTATATGAGTATTTCATGAAGTTTTGTTTGATTTGTGAATAATAAGAACTTTTGTCTATATAGAGAAAGTATTGCTTTTAGAAAGCATTTAGTAATGTACTGTACATACTAGAAGCCTAGCTTGACTAACAGCTTTAAATTTATGCAGATGTTTGAAGTTGAAGGTATTCTCCAATGGCATGGTTGAATAGTTCCTTGAATTTCAATACTTAGGAGTTGAAGCATGTCTTGAAATTAAACTGATAATTGTGGTTGGACTTTGGAAATACATTTGGTTTGGTTACTCATTGAAGTGGCTATAGTTAGAGAGGATTGCAATATCCATGTGCTCGATGTTGACAAAATTTCCCTTCAACAATGAGATTGTAGATAATTTGAGACATATGGAAGGCAATGGTGGAGTTAATCATTATGGCAAGAAGATGCTAGTGAACAGTGGTTACGATCTATATGCATTTTAAATGTAGTGCATTTGGCTTCATTCTTGTTCACAGCAGTCCTGTGTATGGAAGTGGTCGAGGGTCTGCTCCCAACTTTTGGTTTGTAAGATTTAAAACTTTAATGTTTTTCTACTCTTTAAAATGACATATGAATGTTACCATCTACTAAGACTACTATATTGACATGCGATGTGATTGTTTAGTGTTTGTAATTTAAATAAATATTAGACTGAAACCCTTTTATATAGTTGGTTATGATTTTATAAAATTTCTAATGAAGTTAATACTGTTTAAGATGCAATTTCTTGCAAATTTACTTTAGTCAAATCTACCTTTTTCACATACCTCCAGCTTTGAATTGTTTGATTGGAAATGGTCGAGTCCAGTTTGCCTCCTGATCATCTTTCCCAAAACTGTCTTGTTCGATATATTAAGAGTATGATTTAAACATATGAGCGTGACTTATCCAAAATTGAGGCATGAAAAGTTGTGTTTATTAGAGACTGAACAAAAGGTGGCAAACTACGCTTTGTCGATGTATAGGTGTTTTTGTGTATTTCTGTTTGTTTAACTTCTTTGTAATAATGATAATGTGAATAACAGGAAATTTTGACTCTATTCGTAAAATATTGCTTCGAGAACCATTTGTGAATAGGAATGGTAATGGCTAATGACCGACATGCTTAAATTTCAATCTCCAACAATTTGAGATCTGTCAATAAAAGGTTACAATTTGTTAATAGACCTATGTACACCCTTCCCTTTTCGTTCCCTCCGTCATTTATCCCTACCTCACAGATGAAGCAACATCCACGTTACCTCCTCACCTTTCTGATCCAAAGAAAACAGACAATGGTAAAGTTTAGAATCTAGTGAACAAGGAAGCTCCATGCCAAAGATTTTAAAGTAATTGCACTAATTATTTTAGAAAGAGGCAACTTTCTCTTCTTCTTCTTCTTCTTCTTCTTATTTATTTATTTATTTTATTTTTTTCCCTTGCGTTTTCGTTACTTCTTAATAAGAAAACTAAAGTCTTCGTTAATTTTGATGAGTAAAATGTATGACAGCAAAACATTTAAAAATGACCACTACTCAGACAAATGTTCGCGGAAAAGATCAGGGAATAAAAAAAATTAAGGATTATGTCATACAAGCGGGGATCAAAAAAAAAAAAAAAAAAAAAAAAGTGAATTTGCCCAATCAAAAAAGTCATTCTATTTCTTATCTATAGTTCTCAAAATCTCATTTATTATTAATCATATCACCTGCATTTAAATATTAACTGACTAATACATTTTTAATATCTACTATTTAAATAATGATGTGGACATAAATTTACACCACTTATTTAAAATAAATAATGCTACAGTTACAAATTATTTTACATTTTTACAAACTATTAAAGTGACAAATTCTTACTAGTTCTAATTAGAACCCATCACTAACATTATATTTTTATTTATCAATAATTATTTGAAAAATGCTAAAGGGTCATCAGTAGTTTATAAAAGTATTATAAAACAGTTTGTGTCTATAGTATTACTCATTTATCATTGCAGTGTAAAGATTCTAAGAAATTTATTTTGGAGTTACTTTATGTCAATTTCTCTCTTTTATTGCTTAATAAGGTGAGATTTCATAGAATGGGGATTGTTTGTTCGTTTAGACCCCTATAAATCAGATTCATTTAACCTTATTAATTAACCAAGTAGTTACTTAGGTTGATTTTTCAGATTTAGGTTAAACTCATGCAATCATATTACTCAGTGCAAAAAAGTAAAGAAGACAGTAATAGGATGATCTAAGAAAACTAATGAAACCAACAGTTTCAAGGTAAAAATCTGGTGATGATTTAATTTATCTATTCTCAAGGTAAACAAATTCATTATGATAGAATGAAAGTTTACAATAGATTTTCTCTCTAAAATTTAAAGCTACCTCATGAAGAACTTACTCGCATGACTAGGTGCAACTCAGACTCTACGTACTCTTCTATTTGAATTCGTTGTGTACAAACACCCACATTTGTGATTTTGAGATCACATTCAAAGGTTTTAGATCACCATCAGTAGTAGATCTTTATGCAACAACTTGTTTTCACTAGTTCTTGATTGTAGATCTCGTTCCAGTAGATGTTTGTTGAGTTAGAAGGCTACAGAAACCTCACAAATCTCATAGGAGTTACTCACAAGACTTTTAAGAACTTTTGAAACGTATTTATGGTTTTCCTTTTATACCTAGTAGTGTTAGATTGAAACTTTAAACGTTTTCACAGGCTTTAGACTTGATTTAAAATCTACAGAATACGATTTTTGGTCAGTCAAGCCTTTCTTTTGGTCAGTTGAGTTTCACAGAATCTAAACTCTTCTTTTTGCAATTTAACTGTTCTTGAATCTTGACTTGAACAAACTTAAGCAATGTCTAACACCTAATCTAGATGTGTTTTTCTTTTCGGTTTGCTAACATTATAAATTTAGAACCTAAACATTTATTGTAAATATTTAGAATCTGATAGGGATCCTTTGGAGTTTATAAAGTAACCCCATTTAGATTCTTTAAAAACGTTGTTAAAGTACTTATGTCCATGGTGAGAAAGCTCTTGATGATTAAATATTGATATTAAGAACTTATGCTACAATAAACCCAATATAAGATTTATATACCAGATAATCCTTGACTAATCCTCGACTAACCTAGTGTTAAGTTGCTTGTTTTACAAGTGCATGAGTTTACAATTGGTTTATGCCACTTGAGTCACAATATATCTAACAAACATAATTGTCTCCAGATCTCGACCCCCAAACATAATTGTCTCCAGATCTCGACCCCTAATCCCTTGAATTAGTGACATGTGTTGTGCTTTGCGTAGGAGCACTCACATTTTTTGTGGGGGGGGGGGGGGGGGGGGGGGCCGCTTATATCATTCTTGTAATCGACTAGAAAGTAGAATCTCCACTAATCTTTCAAAATCCATAGGATAAACAAGTCCCCAAAATTCAAAGAATTTCCTAAATCCATGGAATTGATTGAAGTCTCCACCATTCCTTCTATCACAAATGACATTTCATTTCTAAAGTTTAGGTATTTTCAACAGGTAAAATCTTCCCAAATACAACATTTTTTTTTTTTTTTCTGAAATTTAGGTTGTTTCAACACATTAAATCATCCCTAGAACAACTTTCCACTTCCAAAATCTAGGTTGTTTCAACACGGAAAATCTTTCCTAACAGGAAATTTCAAATCACATCCGTGGTTATTATTTAATCCAAATAACACCCCTCACAATTATAATTCACCTCAATTACACCCATTGTAGTAATAATGTACTTGGGATTACACCCTTCACGGTTATATTGTTGGGATTTGTTCCATAAAATCTAATTTGTATGATTATTTTATTAATAAAAATATTTAATTTAATGAGATTGTATGAACATTGGACATTATGCATTCATTTGAAAGATAGTGCAATGGTTACATTATATGCGATTTAGGTACATTGACAAAATTAATATATAGAAGATTTAAATTGCAATTCCTTCTGTTTCATAAACTTTTGAGGGATTGTATTCAATATAAGTAGGGTCTCAACGCCTAATTTGCTCCAAGAGTATAAGCATGGCAAACAGAAAGTGGTCCAAGGATTTGCCTTAGCTTAAAACCACTATCATTTTATTTTACATTATATACTTCATATACTATATATAATAGCAGAAATGGAGAAAAAATTAACTCCTACAATGTCTCACGTGATGCTACCTAGTAACAAAAAACACTTAAAATTTTGCCACATCAGAGATAGACCTGTTGGTTTAGTTTGGTCCGTACCTTCTTACCGTTTTTAAGGACCAATGTATCAGTCAAAAGACACCGCTTCAATCCCAATCAACCTGATATAAAAAAAAAAAAAAAAAAAAAAAACAAAAAAAAAAAAAACAAAACAAAACAAAAAACTTCCATTGTCATATATCCATAGTTTGTAATCAAGAAAAAAGATGAGTTAGTTAGAATGGGCCGGGGTTGTGTTCTTACCTCCTTTGTTGTTTTTGTTGAACCACTGCATGTGGTGGGTAGATTATTGGCCTAATACATTTTGTAACAAACTTGTTATTAACCGCTAATCTAAGTTCTAATCCTTTCCTACCAAAAAAAAAAAAAAAATCAAGAAAAAAGAGAACGTCTCTCAATTCTTCTCCAAAAAAAAAAAAACCCTTCATCTTTTTTACACTAAAATGAAGATTAGACTTTACAGAGGCCTACCTCCTCCCAACGTCTACCACCCCTCTAGAACTACTACCGGTTGGTTTTTTGCTTTTCAATTTGTGCATTAAATATGATTAGGTTTTTATGATTTGGCTGGATTAATGTTTTTTTATTTTGCTTTTTGGGTTATATTTCTAATTAAGATATTTGAGTTAGTTTTTTTTTTTTTTTTTTTTTTAATGGTATTTGGCTAAATTGATGTGTGGGTATCTATTTAAGGTGTCCGATTAAAACACACGAATGGAATCAAAGTCTTAAGTGAGTTCCAGTCTCTTTTGGATACTTTGAAGATCAAAATAGAGCAATAGATTAATGTTGAAAAAATAAATAAGCAACACAATAGATCAATGCATTATTCTTTTGAAGAATCAGGTATTAAATTCAAATAATGGGTATGACACTTTAATATTCTATTAAATTCATATATTTTTCCAATTAATTACACATGGTACAATCTTAGGTATCATACAAAAATGAAAAAAATAATAATAAAAAATGCCTCCTCAAATGTGGCATCATGATTATGTTAGCAGGATGTGTATTCTATTCATGATATGCTGTGATCAGATTATATTCAAATCATGCACTACAACTGTGTATTATCCATGCTCTTAAGAGAATTGACTCTATATACCTTCTGTGCCTCCTTTGCTATAATGGATGTGGTTTAGTATGGTGTGACTAAACTCTAGAGTTATGATTTGAGTCTTATTTGAGACTAATTACAACATGCTACTAACCTCATCTGGATAATATTGTAATGTTTTATGTAAGTTATTTTTTAGAGATAGTTACAACATGTTACTAACCCCACAGCTCAAACATTTTCCCTTTAAATCTCCAAGCACTTTGTACATGGGGAGGTACTGATTCAAATACAAAACCTTTGGAGAATGTTGTACATATGTAAAGTTGTGATTTACAACTGTGTTTTATGTTGGCTTTATTCCATGACAAAAAGTGTTGTAATTACTTTATTTTTTTTCCCTTGTATTTTGTGGGATTTTATTGTATTAGGTTTAGTATTAAGTTGGTGAAGAACCGAACATGTATTGGATGAACAAGTGGATTTCGCGAGTATCTCATGAGAAACTATCCTACGAAAGACCTATGTGAGAAGCACATGCTGGAAGCTAAAGAGTCGTGCCAGGTTGTCAATTTCCTGAGTATCTCACGAGAAGGGCCAACCCGTGATATACTCGCTAAACTCTCTACCTAGAGGATTTTAAGTGTGACTTTCTTACCCTTCACTCATACTACATATATCCTCATTACCCATAAATGTATGAGAGACTATTTAGAGAGAAAAACCCTAGATAGGTTTTTTACAACATAACACATCCATCTTTTAGAGAGAGAGTTACTCATCCTTAGTGAGAAATCATTCTAGCCTCTTCTCCTTCCCTCTTCCATTGTCATACCTTGAGAGAAGATTTGTACCTAAACACAACTCACACATTTTCAGAGTGTAGAGAGTGTTTTGGAGCTTGGGAAATTTTAGTGATTTGCCAATAGAAGCCGGTGAGGCTTGGTGGATGCAATCAGGCGTATTGCGGGATCCGGAAAGTTAGAAAAAACATGACTTCGAGAAGTTCATTGGTAGTAAGAGCTTGGAGGGCTCAAGTACATTGGGTAGTCTAGGTTTGGAGGGTCTTTTGTTATTCATGTACTCCAACTTTATTCTTTAGTGGATCGATTTCGACTTGGAGTGTCGCGGAGAGGGTTTTCACTCAATTCTTCATTTTTCTCTTCAATAACACGTTTTGGGGTTATCTTGTGTTTGCATATCTCTTCCCTTACTCTTGTGCTTTACTTTTATTGTTTTATTGTTCATGTGTATGCACTAGAGTAGATCCGGTGATTGAGCTTCATTAACTCTTGTTCCGCACTTAGACATGTTAGAGTAAAAGTAATCTAATCATAATTTTTAATTGGGAGTCTGAATAAGCTCTTGTGTTTTCACACAAATCCAAGCTTTCAACATATATTATAACATAATTGTTATAGAACTTTGTTAGTAATGAGTTCATCTTAAGAAGAAAAAAAAAATACTTGCACGGGTTTTGGTAGCTTGACGGTGGTGAAAGGCCAGCATGACAATAGTGACACCCCTCAGATTCCTCTCTTTCTATCTCTTACAAATGTTTTGTCAATCTTGGGTCTTTTATTTTAGTAATAGTGAATCAATGCGTTTCATTTAACAATCTACAACATTTTCGTGTCTCACTATCTCTCCCTAGTCCTTTATCTGGTTAGTTATATTAGTCCTTAATTTTTTTTTTTTTTAATACTAAAATGGTGGGTATGCTAAAAGATATGAAGAATAGAGAAATGTGTGGTGTAAGCTCAGAAAATTAATGAAATAATAATAAAAATATGTTAATGTGATCTTTTGGGTAACAATAAAAAAAACTTAATGAAAAGAGGTAAAAAAAAAAAAAGGATAAATGCAAAATTATAGCACCACATGACAGGATCTCATACACTCCCACATGAGATCTCTATTTTATATATATATATATATATATATTTATATATATCTATAAGAAAAATGTAATGTGTAGTTATAATTTATTGATTATTATATAAGAGAGATATTTTGTAAATAATGTAATGTATAGTTAGAATTTATTTTTAGTACTCCTTACAAATGATTCGTTCTCTACACGTCTTGAATGACCGATAAAGGAAGTAGATAGAAGTAAATCAATCACTTATATATTATAAAAGAGTACCAGATTTTAACAACATAAGAAAAATGTAATTATATCAAGAATTTACCAACATTATGCTAAGAATTTGACATAATTGTATAGTTTTATAAATAGAATCAAACTCGAACACTAATCTAGTCCCGTAAAACCCCCCAAACTAGCAAAAAAAATTGGGAATCGGTCTCTTTTCCAGTTATTTGACCATTTTAGTATTTAAAACCATGCATAATTGTCAATGAAGTATTTCCTCTTTTCTACACAAATCTCTCCTCTCAAAGCATCTCCAAAGTGGACCAAATGTACCGAACTGGACGGGATGGACCGAATGAATCAAAAGAAAAATGCTATGTTAATATATAGCTCAACAGGAGCATAATAAGTATTAAAATAATAATAATAATAATAAATAATAATAAATTCTGTGTTAGCTTTTAGATATTAACTAGTCGCTAATTCATGCGATGCACGGGAAAATTTAGAAAAATGTTCAAGAAATTCTTTTTTTTTTTTTTTAAATTCATCTTCCTCTAGATTGATGAAAGCTAAAGATTAATTCTTAATATTCATGTACTTAAACAGCAAATTTAAATGGTTAAATGTTGCAAGTTTGATGAATCCATAATTATAACCTTTAAAAATACTTCATTCCAAACTTACAAAAGTAAATTTGTGAATTTTTACTCCTTTGGCAAGCACAATTATTTTCCAATTAAATCTTCTTTCAAATAGTGTTTCTTAGTATTGGTACATTTTGTAGTTGGAAAAGAGATACGCAAGTCTTATGTTTAGTTCATATTGCAAAGTTACATGCTACTTATAATTTGTTTCTAAATATTTGAAGATTGATATATTTAATGAGGCATGTTATATAAACTAGAAAAAAAAATTCAAATGTTTTTTGATATTCACTTGGTTGAAAACACAATCGGTGGTATCTAACAAATTTCCACTTTGAATTCATTAAATTTTATTAAAATGCAAAACCCCATTTAAGACTAATAGGTATTTGCTAAACTATCTAGCCATGCAACTATATAAGTTGATAGTGTATATATTGTGTGCAATAATGTGGATATGCGTACATGAAACACACAAAATTAAAATACAATTTTTTTGTTCCTACTTCTCTATAAAATCTAAAAGGGAATAAAAACCATCATCAAAGTTGAATAAAAATTGTATCTGAAAGCATAATGTCATTTCTTATTAACTTATATCCCAAAATTTTAAGGAACATCTCAAGTAGTTTATTAGCTAAACATAGCTTTTAGTAACTATAGCATTCAGCAAGAACTTTCAATATCTAGCCTAATTTACAATTTTTTTTTCAATAAGTAACCTAATTTACATACATGACAGCTTAGTAATTGAGAGAAGACTTCCACTAAAACTTCTATGACAACATCAAACCCCAAACTTGTCAACATGTGCTAATCCAAAATGGTTCCTCTTTCCTTTTGATTCAATTTTTCCACCATGTTCTATAATAAGTTACATACAATCATCACAGAAATCCTAATCATAACTTGAGACAAGTTTTCAAAAACTCCATAGAACTCCAGTTTATGGTTTTCTTCCACTCTATGTGTGAGAGTGCACTATCAGGTACACAATTCAATGTAAGCATTCGTCTCTAGTCTAGAAAAAGAAAAAAAAAAGGTAAATAATCATCAGTTGAATTATTTCCATTTAAAACAAATTTTGGATGCATGTTTGATTCAATAACTCAGTAAAAAAATAATTAATAGGAGTTTCTTTGAATATATTACGTTGAACCTATGACTTTAAATAGAATCTATATAAGATTTCAAAAAAACTATTACACATTTACAGCTTGATATAAAGGAAAAACAAAAACCTTGAGATAGAAGACAGGTAGCTCATTATCTTTGTCTAATTCCCCCCACATCACCATTCACATCCAGCAAATCAATACGAACTACAAAACACAAACATAGAAAACTCATAAAATTTCCCCACAAGTAAAACTATAGTACAAATACAAAATAAGTTTGTCACTGAATCCTTAACATTGAAACAGTAAGCAATGGAAATTAATAAATCAGAGAGAGCTTTAAAAAAGAGTATCAAGAACTCTCATTTCCACCTTCATGTTTGTGTATTGAATTGATGTTAGTTGCATTGAAAACTGTACATAAAATAAAAACCCATAAACAATTTCATCTAGAATAAGAAAATTGTGTTATTTCAATTTCAACTAACAAATCAAACGGCAAAGCTATATTAGGGAGGGAAAAGAATTGAAACAAAAACATGCCTATAGACTACTTGGATGTTCATGGCCTTCATGTTGGACTTAAGTTGTTCATGGCTTTCTTGTTAGACTCAAGTTAGATTCCTAGGCAGTAAGAGTTTATAAATTTTCACACTATTACATTCCCCAAAATTTCCAAATTTGAAACAATATTCTAACTGCAAAATTTATCAACTAAAACCCCAATAACTTGCTCAAAATTTAAAAATTAACAAAATCAAAATTCTTTCATTTAAAAAAAAAAACATTTTGGATAAACTCTATAAAATAAGCAAATTTAAGAGGACGAGAGAGAGACTTATTGTGCACAAAATCCCTAAGAAACTCGAGCCTTGAGGAACTTATAGATAAAAATTATAAAAATTGAAACCCAAAAAAGAGAAAAGAGAAGTAAAAATCTCATTTAACCAAGCATAACATAATATTTAACTTCTCCAACTAACATACTACATATATAGTAGTACATTCTTTTGGAGTAAACAAAAAAAAAAAAAAAAAAAACATAAGAAAGAATGAAGGAGGAAAAAAACTTCAATGTAGTAATTAAATTATGCTTACTACCAAAAAAAAAAGAAAAGGAAAAAAAATAAACAATGAATAAAGAATCATATGTAACCCTTGCTTAATGATATACAACTACAAACATGAAAAATAATGCAAGCATCTGCAACGAAAGAAGAAGTTATTAAGGTGTTCATCTCTTGTTTGAATAACTCTTGGCCTTTTCTGTTAGTTTATCTACTCTATTATCTATTTATCATAGCTGAATATGGCAATTCCTAATTACGTGACAATTAAATCAATTAGACATTTAAACACATCCAATCAATGCAAAAGCATCTATATAAAACAGGAAATTAGTATTATTGATTAAGGTACGGATAAAGGCTTCAGTACAATCCATAATGACCACCCACACAACACAGCAAGTAGCAAAACTACCAAATTGACATAGAAGATAGACGTACATATAACAAAGTCACATGTATTATGGCTACAATCTAAGGTTCAGATCATAAACTATCCACTATAGCGTGGCAAGAATAATGTAAACCACATATGGAGATTGACCTGCAGGCTGCAACTATTCAAAAACAATGAATCTTGATATGTTCCTTCTTCACAATGCCAGCCTACACAAGGAAGGTGGAAACATTCTTCCTCTGATCCCCCTAAAGTTGTATAGCCTCAACTTGATATAAGCCTAATAAAAATAATCACAGATTGGGGTAATTTTCCTTACCCTAATTTCTAAGCTTTTCTCTACAACCAACGACAACAACTAAAAATACAAAAAATTGCAGACCATAAACTCAATATCCAAACAGGAAAACATAGAAGAATTAACCTTAAAAATTTTAAATATACATAGAAAATAAAATTTAAGTATACCTCGACGGCTTGTACAGAGGAAGCAACTAACAACTCCTTGCCATTAAGGTTGACGGTGGCCTTGAACCTACGGCCAACGGCAACAACTAAAAATACAAAAAATTGCATACCATAAACTCAATACCCAAACAGGAAAACATAGAAGAATTCACCCTAAAAATTTTAATATACATAGAAAAGGATATGGATAGGAAACTAGGCCTGCAATCGGGTCAATTTGCCATTAAGGTTGACGGTGGCTAACAACTCCTTGCCATTAAGGTTGACGGTGGCCTTGAACCTAGGCCTGCAATCGGGTCAATTTGCCTCTCGCAAAAGGATATGGATAGGAAACGAAGTGTTGATTGAATTATTGAAACACAAAAGAGAGAGCAATGCGTCCAATAATTGAAATTAGCAAAACCCACTACAAGGCTCCAAACCCATCAATCTAAGCAAATCATTCAGAAGAAACAATCCCAAACGAAACATGAACAAAGGTGAAATACCTGAAGTGAATACCTGAAGTGAATCATCCATTCTGAGCTCTTCTTTAAATATGCTATTTTTTTATTCAATTAAATAAGGAGTTTTGAAACCGTGAAAGATAGGAAGGGCAAAAGCACGGGAGAATGATGAGGTATGAAGGAGTGATTCCCTTAAATGAGGAGAGGAAGAGACGAAGAAGGGAAGAGAGAGGTTGGAGTTAGAAAGCCGAAGGTCTGAAGTATCTATTGAATCTGCCTTTGGAAGAGAGAGAGGTTGGCATTGGCGTTAGTCATGCTAAAGGTCTGAAGAAGAAGGAGAAAGGGTTGCCGTTTAAAAGAATAAAGGGCTGGATTTGGGCTTAACGGTGGATAGCAACATAACATTCATTTTTGGGCTTTAAAGTTAACATAATTAAAGCCATTAAGATTGGGCTTTATGGTGGAGATGGCTGGAAATCATTTTCTTTATAAAAGTATTTTTAAATTAGGAAAAAATTTAGTAAAAGTATTCTAAAATTATAGGAAAAATTCAGGAAAAATAAATTATAAATGACATGGTGACTGATGTGGCTCAACAAGAGCGTAATAATTTTAAATGTTACACTTCAGCTTTTAGTAATATATAGATTATATAAATATAGATGTAGCGTATAAAATATGACAATAGAAGTCAAAGACAAAACAAAATAAAATCAGCTAATGGCAAATAAACTTTTTCTAACAGTAACAATTATTTAAGAACAGGGATGTTTAACTAAGCATGAGAACTTTTGAGGGAGAAATTAGGGGTTTTAGAAATAATAAGCATCAAAGTGTGTTTCACTAATTATGATTTGCGTTAGGAAGACTAAGCATATACTCTAGGTGATTCTTTTAATTTCTTTTACTTTTTGTTAAAAATAATAATTTGAGGTGAACTCAAAAATAGTATTCGCATAGTGACTAGTGACTCTACCAAGGTCAAGCTTCCTATGGTATTGGTATGCGTATTACGCTGAAAACCTTAAGATCTAGTGAAATCCAAGAAACTAACATATATATCTGCGGAGCTCATAAGATAGTTTTCGGTGAGAGGCCTAGTGACATCTAAGAAACTTAACATCCGTGGTCCATGCAACAAACAGAGCCGTTTATCATCCATAAAATCAATTGATGGGAAAAGTTTAATAATGTTAGGTGATTACTTTAGTATATACAATAGTTTTGGCTATGCAACCAGGATAGAATTTTGGTTTCCAAATTAAAAAGCGCACAATCACAGATAGACAACCATCACAAAAGGACTATATTAGTCTAGAGCTTTATAATATAAACTTTGTAAGAAACCAGGAACGAATTTCCCACATGTTCGTGAACTTGGATTTCGTTAGCATTTTGTGTTCCGAGGATCTTAAACCTGAACGAACGGTATACATTTTTTTTTTCCACAAATAACATTAGGAAGACACATCGGGCTAGAGGGACTATATTCAATGTAAATAGGATCTCATCGCCATAGCAGCTACAAGAGTATAAACATATATAGCAAACAGAAAGTGGTCCAAGGATGCCTCAGCTTACAATTATATATACACCATAATTGACATTGAATTAATGAGCTTGCACACACTAATTTTGACCAGGGAATATTTCAAGTACTCAGCAATCCTGTATGTCAATTGGAACAAAAATTTCTTCCAAATAACTTGGACAACTGCTGCTCCACTCCAACGCTTCCCACCAACTCCTCTCACCCTTTATCTTCTTCAAATCTTGACTAGAGATTGCATCAATTAATGGATTCTTAAGATTTGGGCAATTATAAAAACTCGACCATTCTAACTTTGGTGCAATTTGTAAACCACTAGAGATGCTAATTAATCCAGGCATGTAATGAATTGTAATCTTCTTCAAATTTGGGAGAAAATAAGAGCTTCTATGCTCAGCAGAGATTTCGCAGCTTACTATGCTTTTGATGGAGGGGCAATCTTCAACTTTAATCTCTTCTAAGTTAAATAGGTTAGCAAGCAACCCTTGTGTGAAAATAGTGGTCAACTGAGGACATGTGCGCAATATCAGGGACTTGAGAAGGAATAAAGAATTTTTCTGTACAGACCCCTACCATATGCTTCTTAAACTCTTCATATAATATATATACAGGTATTCAAGTGATCCAGGAACGATTTTTTCAGCATCATATGACTCAGATACTATTTCACTGATACCATCTTCCCCATAATCATCTTGTGCATCTATAATCACCTGAACCTCATTACATTCCCCCACGACACAACATTTTAGTTGCTTCATATTTCTAGTCCCAAAATCAGATAGCTTCTTAACAGTTACATGCCTGTCTAAGAAAAATGCGGTCACATGTTGGAGTACATTCTTAATATCTCTAGGGACACCCACACCATTTACGTATCTCAAGCATCTCTCCCATCGTTCTAGCTCAAACTCAACATCACGAGGGACTCGAGACATAATGCGCTTGACATGGCGACCAACAGTAAATCTGAAATGAGACAGCAATGGCCTATTACAGTGAAAGTGCCTCAAAAGTTCCACTCTTGGAAAATAGAATTTATGAGTTTCCAACCTCGTTAAGGGACATACTTCAGTAACTATATCTTCCACACATGCATCCCACCGCTCGTCATCTGGATTTACACCAATAGTCAACTCCTCTAACTGAGACAATGCTGAAATTACCCCACAAGGAACCACTGCATTTGATTGCATGGCTCTCCTACCATTACTCATATATCCATAAAATGAAACCTCCAAGCATTTCAGATTGGTTAACTCCTTAATCTCCATAGGTAAATCCATAATCTTTGCCCCTTCAAGATCAAGAACCTCAAGCAGCTTGAGATTTCCAACCTTTGGTGACAACGTCATGAGGCGATGACAATCATTTAGAAACAGTCTTTTGAGGCTTACCAATCTGATAATGGAATCAGGCAAAGACTTGATACCAGTCCTGGAGAAGTTCAGGATTTGAAGGGCTGGCATGTAATCAAAAAATGACGGAGGAATCGTTCTCAATTTGTAGTTTCTTGGAAGGAACAAAGCTGACAGATTGGGGCACCTTGGATTCTCAGGTAAGATGGACAACTCATTGTCCATCAAGTAAATCTCTTTGGCGTTCTTCCAATCATCATCCTTTGTCGGCTTAGTTAATCCTAAACCACCCTGCATGAGAAATAATCCGCATTGCTCACTGGCTTCAGGTTCCATCTCAATGTCTTCAATCTGAGATTCCATCTGCCCATTAGATTTAAGGATCTTAACTGCTCCATCATCAAACACCACTCCTTGAGTACTTAATGCTTGTGGTTGCATTTCCTCAACCTGTATACACTCTGGCTGTCTTTCTTGTTAAGCTAAATTCCCAATTTCTCCGATTTCAATTTTCTTTTGTTCACTTGAAATAGTCATCTTAACTGGTTCAACGTTAAACACCATACCATGAGGCTCTGATACTATTTGTTTTTCACCGTTTTCATCTGCCAAAAATTATTATAAAAAAAAAAAAAAATTCAAGAAAATTTATACTTCCTATACCGAAATGATCCCCCCCCCCCCAAAAAAAAAAAAAAAAAAAATGAAAAGAAAAGATTGAGAAGATATATATTGAACAAGCACATGTGAGATCTACCAAGTATCCCTAAATTAATTAAGTTTTCTATTCATTTTAAAATTATAAAGAAATATGATAATAGAAATTCAAAAAAAAAAAAAAATTCTTGAAAGAAAAAGAGCAATGACCAAAGGATACATAAAATTCTAATTTTAAAAGAAAACAAACTCAACACAGTGGAAAATACCAAGTGATGATAATAAACTGTGAAAGCTCGAAAATGTGTTGAAAACACGAGCAATTTAGACCCCTCAATTAAAGTTACAGTTCGATAGATTTTACACTAACTTAATACTAAGTACGGAATAGTGTAAATGCGAGCGAATGAACAAATAAGCTACTCTAATCCATAAACTAAGCAACACAGCAGTATAATGGAATATAAAAGAGTAGGGAAGAGAGATGCAAACACAGAAAACTCCGAAACGTGTTTTCGAAGAGGAAACTGAAGAACTCGGCGAAAAACCTCTCGCCGCCCTCCAAGTGAAAATTGATCCACTAGACAATCAATTGGGATACATGGATTAGCAAAAGACCCTCCAAGCCTAATCTACCCGATGTACCTAAGCCCTCTAAGCTCCTACTCTAACAAGACTTCTCGGAACCGTGTCTTGTCCTAGTTCTTCGGATCCCGCAACAAGCTCCATGTTGCATTTGCCATCCTTAGCTTCTTCCAATACTTCCCAACAACTCCAAAACACTCTCTACACTCTGAATGTGTGTGGGTTGTGTTTGGGTACAAATCTCCTCTCAAGGTATGATAATGGGAGAGGGATGGAGAAGAGACTACAATGATTTCTTACTAAAAATGAGTAGCTCTCTCTCAAAAGATGGGTGTGTATGTTGTAGAAAACCTATTTAGGGTTTTTCTCTCTAAATGGCCTCACCTACATATATGGGTAATGAGGGTATATATAGAGTAGGCAAGGATAGAATGTATCAAAAATAACAGTTCAGCTAAACAAAGCATTTCGCAGGTATCTCGCAGGAAGGCCTTACCAGCGAGCTACTCGCGAAACACAGTTGTCTACATCTGTCCTGACTCTTTGCATTCCAGCATGTGCAGGGCACATGTGTCACTTCACGAGAAGCTAAGTCGCAACATACCTGCAAGAAATCTTCAATCTTCAAATGTTTGTGTCTTCACACACTCTCTCTCTCTCTAACACACAACTCTTACAATGAAATCCCACAGCATATACAAGGTATAAACGATTGATAATAATTACAATCAAATTGGTACGGAATAAAAACCAACAAAATACATAGTTGTAAATAACAACTTTATAATCTCCCCCTTTGGCTATTCCATGACAAAACCCTAAAACAGACTCTAGACTTAAACGTGAGTTTGGGAACAAAGGCAAAACTCATTCACACCTAATTCTAGATTCTAAAAAGTTCTTGAAACATATGAACAAGTATCTCCTGAAAAACAATAACAAAATAATATCATTGTATGCAGAAAACTTAAAATGCATATGGAGCAATAAAAGCATGATCAAGCAAAATGAAATAGAAACACTAGATCATGGCAAGGTCAAATAAGCAATCACTATACAAAAGTGATCACTATGCTCATTCACACCATGAATGAACATCCAGACATGCAAGATGATAAGCTCATTTGAAGAGTATCATTTGCAAATCCAACACTCAACTAATGCGAAATACACGAAGTATTTGCATCTAGGAACAATCCTACACGGGCACAAGAGTGTTGTACTGAAGTAAAATGTATGACATTAAACATCAAGTACACAAGCAAAAGGCTGCAAAAACAAGGTACTACAAATGCATGGCACAAACCATAAAAGCCTACAAACATGCAATGAAACAAACCCTTAAAACTTACAAAAGCAACATGGATACAAACACCATACAAAATATAAAATACTTCCCTTATCATATTACTCCCCCTATCATGAATCATAGGAGCTAGGATGAGCTTGGAACATATATACCTGTACCCTAAAACACTTGCACAAAACATATTAGACCCTCAAGGTAAAGCAAGTAATGAACGGACAAGTATAATGTAACAAGTAAATTGCGATCAAGTAAATATGATGTGAAACATGTGAGCAATTTGATCATACACCAAACAATTATAAGGAAATGACTACAATGATCATATAGCAAAGAAATTGGTCATCCAAACATGCAACCAATAAAGCACAATAGCATAAGGGTAAAAGCATGTCTAACACATAAGCACGATGCAGTGAGAACAATAAAGCATATCAAAGCACCATAAAGTAACGAGAAAACAAGCATAAAGTAAATCAAGGTTTTCTCAGAAAAATATCTTCTCCCCCTTGGTATATGCATCTTCCCTATGGCTTTCTACCCCTACAAATATGCACAAGGTAGAATTTCTCCTCCTAAGAGTGTGCACACGAGTCATATAAAAATGACGAAACACACCGGTATACTCTCCGGTATATTCTTTCCCTTTTTGTCACGAATAGACAAATGAATCAAGAGGAAGGAGGGAAAGAAGAAAATATGAAAATGATACATGAGGGATGCAAGATCAATGAGAAAATGAAACTCAAACATAAGACAAAATCTTTTTTTTTTTTAAATGCTACAAAGCATAAAGAACATGACATGCTAAAGATGATGGAACATGATATGGACTTAGGCATGACATAGACACAAGAACATATTAAATGTTTTAAAAGGTCTAAAAAGACTTAATTAGCATAAGTGAATGCAAAAACATATCAAGTGTTCAAGTGTGCGAAGCAAAGGTGCAACTAGTGTGTATCTAGTGTGCATGTAAGATGCATGACCAATGCATGAGCAAGGCACTCAAGGACAAAGTGTACAAAACACACCACCAAAGATCAAAACATGATAAACATGAATAATTATGATGATCTCCAAATTTTGGTACTCATCGGAGTCCAAAACATCGAGAAAATGCCATTTTGACATTTTATCAAACACTTGGAGTGCACACACTACACATGTATGATAAACAATGCAAGAGCATATGAAAATCTTGCCTAAATACATGATATTTTTGCCACAAGGGGCCACCATCCAAAGCAAATTATCATTTAAAACAAATCTCAATAAAAAAGATTGACAGAAAATAAGTTTTCCAACTCCCATGTGAGAAAATCCCAACTATGGATATAGAACCCCCAAAAACATAATCTAAGGCACAAAATCGACGAAAAGAGTTAAAGATTACCTTAAAGATGTTTATGAAATGAAATACACTTGAAATTAGTTGGGTTTAGATGTTGAAACCTTAAAACAAGGGTTCCGAAGAAGATGGGAGAAGTTTAAAACAAAAGACCCACGAGCAAACACAAGAGCAATTTAGACCCCCCAATTAAAGTTACGGCTCGATAGATTTTACACTAACTTAATACTAAGTGCGGAATAGTGTAAATGCAAGCGGATGAACAAATAAGCTACTCTAATCCATAAACTAAGCAACACAGCAGTATAATAGAATATAAAAGAGTAGGGAATAGAGATGCAAACACAAAAAATACCGAGACGTGTTTTCGAAGAAGAAACCGAAGAACTCGGCGAAAAACCTCTCTGCCGCCCTCCAAGCGAAAATTGATCCACTAGACAATCAGTTGGGATACATAGGTTAGCAAGAGACCCTCCAAGCCTAATCTACCCGATGTACCTAAGCCCTCCAAGCTCCTACTCCAACAAGGCTTCTCAGAACCGTGCCTTGTCCTAGTTCTCCAAATCCCGCAACAAGCTCCATGTTGCATCTACCATCTTTGGCTTCTTCCAATACTTCCCAGCAACTTCAAAACACTCTCTACACTCTGAATAGGTGTGGGTTGTGTTTGGGTACAAATCTCCTCTCAAGGTATGATAATGGGAGAGGGATGGAGAAGAGGCTACAATGATTTCTCACTAAGGAGGAGTAGCTCTCTCTCAAAAGATAGGTGTGTGTGTTGTAGAAAACCTATCTAAGGTTTTTCTCTCTGAATGGCTTCACCTACATATGTGGGTAATGAGAGTATATATAGAGTGGGCAAGGATAGAGTGTATCAAAAATGACAGTTCAGCTAAACAAAGCGTTTCGCGGGTATCTCACAGGAAGGCCTTACCAACGAGCTACTTGTGAAACACAGCTATCTACATCTGTCCTGACTCTTCGCATTCCAGCATGTGCAGGGCACATGTGTCACTTCGCAGGAAGCTAAGTCGCGACATACCCGCTAAAAATTTTCAGTCTTCAAATGCTTGAATCTTCACACTTTCTCTCTAACACATAACCCTTACAATGAAATCCTACAGTATATACAGGGTATAAATGATTGATAATAATTACAATCAAATTTGGCACAGAATAAAAGCCAACAAAATACATAGTTGTAAATAACAACTTTACAAACTGCACCTGCATAATGCTTATCAGTTAATCTTTCACAAAGCCAGTTCCAATCCCAAAAATAGGATAAGTAAGGTCAAAGATTGGATTTGGCACAGTTCGGTTCGGAGAGGGAGGGGAGAATATTATTAACTGAACCAACCATAGTAGGTTGGAAAAACTCCCAAACTGCAGCCAAACAACTCGCAGGCAGTAGGTCGTTGAAGTTAATAATGGGCTTCAACTCAATGGTCTGACCTACTGTAAATAACCCCCTCCCGCCCCCCCCTCCCCCCCCCCCCCCCCCCCACAAAAAAAAAAAAAAAAAAAAAAAACATTTTCTGTTATGGCCAAGAACAAAAAAAATAAAAATACATTCTCTATAAAAAAATAAAATAGTATTGTTTTAAAGAAGTAATTGGTATTTCTTGTCAAAGAAAAAACATTGTATATTTTGTCCACCAAGGAATAGTTCGTGAAGCCTAATATGTTGACAGTAACGCAAAAGATTGTCGCTTTCCAAAAATGTTTTCATTGTTTTTGTGTGTTTGGTGCAGGTGAATCCTGGTTTTCCTGAAAATATTTTAGGTTGAGTGGGAAAACATTTAGGCTTGGCCTTAACACATAAAACATTTTTAGAGAGCACAACAGAACACCCTCCAACCCCTGAGTAAGTAGCCAACTTCCTCCCCTAAGCTAACCACTCCAAACCACAAGAGAAACCATTGCACAAGCCCACCAACAAAGCTCTTCCAACACAACAGATTAGACCAACAATCCACCAGTTTTAGCCAAGATAACCCACAGTGAACATTTTTTTTGTAATTATTTTTGCTGTTTTTCGTTCCTAATCCATTGACCACCCCCATCCCACACAGCAACCAACCCACCCTCCCCCACTATCACTGCCAACCCACACGACCTCTCTCTCTCTCTCTCTCAAAATCTCAATTTAATTCCTACTTTTGTAATATTTTTGTGTATTTTTTCATGGCATGCTTATTGGCATAATTTATAAGAGTTATGTGTAATTATGAAGAATTTATGTGATTTTTATCAATCCCTATGGCGAAATTTGTGATATCAAAGTGGATGCTTCTGTTGTGATTAATACTTGGTTGAGATTGTTGAGCACCTAGTATGGACGTTTTTTAGTGGTAGGTAGATTTTAGATTTAGTACTCATTGCTAATGATTGCCTAGATAGAAAATTGAAGAGTTGTATCCCGGATGTGGCCTACAAGCTGGACATAGAAAAAGCCTATGATTATGTGAATTGGGATTCTCAGTTTAATCTTTTGAGCAGAATGGGTTTAGGGGATAGATGGAGGAGGTGGATTAGGCCCTGTGTCAACACTGTTAATTTCTCAACATTGGTTAATGGCTCCCCCTGCTGGGTTTAAGCACACGGGGTTTGAAACAAGGAGATCTTTTGTCACCTCTTTTGTTTCATCTGATCATAGAGGTTTTAATACATGGATTTCATGTGAGGCTTAATAACACAGATGGAAAGTGTATCTCACATCTTTTTGCTAATTACACTATCTTATTTTGCGATGCTTCTAGGTAATGATTGTTTTACATCAGGATGACTCTTATATATTTCCAAGCAATTACTGGATTAAAAGTTGTTAGGTTTTAAAGATTTAGGAATTTATGTACTTAGAGCTCTAATGTGTAATGTTAGCAAACTAAGATCAAAACAATATGTTTAGTCTTGTTTAAACTTGCTCAAAGTTATATATTTTATGTAAAGTTGGAATCGAGAAGCTATAGATGCATTGGTGCATTTCAGTCTGGCTCGATCGATCGAAAGAAAGACTCGATTTCTTTCGATCGATCAAATCTCGGGCAGAATGTTTTTCTACAAAATTTTTCAACTCAGCCCTAACTCATTAAATGTCTTGAGTTTTCTGTTTTTACCCTAGATATAAAAGGCAAAACCCTAGCCACGTTTTGAGAGTTGCTCCTGTTATGTTGTTGCTCATACTTTTCTGTTTTGTGTAAATCTCTTGTGAGATCTAGAGGAGCTTTCCTTTACACAAAGTTTAGGGTTTTCAAGATAGAGATTATATCAACATCTTGATGATCAACTCGTTTGTTGCCATTGGAGTTTAAAGAATAACAAGCATGGGTGCTTGTAACTGATTGAAGAATCCAAGAAAGAAGGAGTCTGTGGATTCGGAGCTTGCACGTGGTCGTGTCAAAATAAGTTCTACTGGTAGGTAGCATTAGGAAGTCAAGCGGGGAGCTTGTAAGTCCTTTTGTATGTACTTTGATTCTTTCGCATAGTAGATTCAGGTTTACCTTGAGGATAGCTAGGTCAAATCCTCCCTATGATTTTACCGTTTGGTTTCCTAGGTGATCATATCATTGTGTCTTTTTTATTTTCGTTGCTTTATATTCTTGATATGATTGTATGTTTGTGATAACCTAGAACTGCATAATTTGACTAAGTTAATCACTTGGCTAATTAACTAGGTTAATCTAGTTAGTTTAAGAGGTCTAAAACCCCTCAAGTGGTATCAGAGCGGGTAGCTCTCTTATTGTAGATCTTTTGATCTTTGAGCTGATCTTTGATCTTTGAGCTGATCCTTGACCCCTGTTGTCATGGAGTATGGACTCTCTCTCGTTGTCCCTCCTCACTTTGATGGGAATAACTATACTTATTAGAAAGTAAAGATGAAAGCATTCTTGAAATCCATTGATGAGAGGGTTTTGAATTCCGTTAAGTACGAATAAGAGAAGCCTACTACTCCTATGAGTGAATGGCAAACTTTTCAAAAAGAAGCAGCTAGTTTCAATAGCAAAGCTATGAATGTCATCTTTAATACTATTTTCATAGAGGAATTTAAGAGAATCTCTAATGTTGAAGTTGCTCATACTGTTGGAAAATCCTCCAGACTGTGCATGAAGGCACAAAGGCAGTTAAGATTAACAAGTTGCAGCAATTAACTTCTAGATTTGAAAGCATTAAAATGTCTGATGATGAAACTTTTGATGAATTCTATGCTAAATTGAGTAATATTGTTAATTCTGCTTTTAATTTGGGTGAAATCTACGATCAACCTAAAATTGTTAGGAAGATTCTTAGATCTTTAACTAAAGATTTTAGACCTAAAGTAACTGTCATTACTGAGAGTAAGAATGTGGACTCCATCCCTGTTGATGAGCTTGTAGGATCTCTTCAGTCCTATGATTCTGACCTATCCAAAACTTTCAAATCCAAATCAATGGCTCTTAAGTCAGTTGATGATGTTAAGGTTGGTGGATTTGATGATGAGCTCTCTGCTACAGAGATTGCGTACCTTGCCAAGAATTTTAGAAACTTTCTTAGGAATAACAACAGAAATGTAAGAGGTACAAACACTGCTGAACCTAGAAATTTTAGGAAGAATGATCCCACTAAGATTAATAACTTTGAAAAACCTAGAGACAAAGTTGGTCAATCTTCAAACAATTCTTTGGGTGCTCAGTGTTTTGGTTGTCAAAGGTATGGTCCTGTTAAATATGAATGTCCTACATTCTTGAGGTTTAAGGGTAAAGCTATGGCTGAACTCTTAGTGATAATGAGATTTCTGATAATGAGTCTGGATGTGACGAGAATGAAAACTTCATTGCTTTCACTGCTACTGCAGTAATCAATGAAAGTATATCTGTTGAAAAAAACCCTTCTGATGGGGAACTCTCTGAGGATGTAGATCTTCAAAAGACCTATAATAAACTTTGCAAAGTTGCTGCAAAGGATTCTATGAATGTTAAACTTGACCTGAAGAAAATTGATTCTCTTGAGCTTGAAAAGAAAAATTTGCTTGTTAAATTATTTGATGCTAATGATCTTTTGAACCATGTGAAATCTAAGAACATGCTCTTGCTTGATGAAGTTAAAACTTTAGAACATAATTTATTTGTTGCTAGATCTGCTAGTTCTAAATTTATCAAATGCTGAATGTTCAAAAGTATCATTCTGACAAATCTGGTTTAGGATATGTTGAAAGCATCTCTGTGTCTACACCTACTTTCACGAACTTTGTTCCTTCATCTTCTTCTAAACCTTCCGTGAGTAAGGTTGTGAGTGAAACTGTTAAACCCCCTATGAGTGAGGTTGTCAAACTTGTAGAAGTTTCACCTCCTAGGAAGATTAGGGTTGATCTGAAAGAGTCTAAACCTAAGGAGTCTACCCTTTATAAGGACAAGATGCATGGTAAACCTACTTGGGTTTGTCATTATTGTGGAAAGTCTGGACACATTCATCCTAATTGTTACAAGCTTCAAGCTGATAAGAGAGCAAACAAACCAAAAGTGCCTATGCCTCAAGCACAAGATCCTATGGCACTCATTGGTGAATTGGTAAAGGCGTTGAACCTTTATTCCAATCCTGGAGTTGGAAATCACTTGAATGTGAATAAGAACTCCAATGCTCATAGTGCATCTAGACCGTTTTGGATACAAAAGACTCGATCTAATTGAGTCTTTCTAACATGGTCCTTATGTTTCATTGTTCATTCCTCTGTGACTATTGTTCTTTGGTGTTTGTGTTTCTGTGTTTTTTTCTAGGACGTGCATTGCATTACATTCATGCATTTCATTCTAGGATTTATTTTTTTTTCTTTTAAATTTTTTTTAAAAAAAAAAAAAAAGGAGAAAGCAAAAATATATTTGGCACTATTTTTCTTGGTTTTTGAAAACAATGTTTAAAATTAGTATGTACTATTAGGCTTGATGCCAATTCACATAATAATAAGGCAAAATTCAAGAAACTTACATGATTGCAAGCTTATGTTCTAGGAGATGTGGGAGTTATATGATGTAACTCTTTTGGTGATAATCTCTTTTAAATTCTGTGTGATGAATTTTGTAGACTTTGTAATTGATTTCTATTCACATATCACCTCACATGTATCTCAAGTTTTTGCTAGTTGCACATACTACATAAGTTACTCTTTGCTAAACACTGTACATGTTATTGTGTGTGTTTTTTGTCTGACCAACCAAGTTTGAAAATACCTTAAGTATTATGCAAAACATTTTTTTTGCTTGAGAACTTAAAGGGAGAATGGCTAAAATTTTCTTAGGAGAAACTGGGATTAAAACTTAGGTTTTTGAAAAGGCATTCCATCTCATACTCATGCATTTTGTTCATCAATTCTAATGCTTTGAGGAGTTTGTGTCAAAAAGTATTTGTTCTTTCAAAAAATGGTGTTTTTCTCAAAAATATTCGTAAGCCTCTACCTATTTCGATGGATCCATTCTGTTTTTCGATCGATCGATAATGTGCTTCAATTCTTTTAAAAAGTCTCGAATTGATTCGATCAATCAAATGTCGCGAATCAGGTTTTTTAAAATAATGTTCTTGACTTTTTCAAAACTTTTCAAACCTTTTTCTCTCTCTTCGACTCAGCAAGGCTCCACAGTGATTTTTTTGTCGTTTTCCTTCGAAATTTTTGCAAGGTTTTCCTCTCTCAACACCAGTAAGACCTTTTTGTCCTTCCTTTTGAATTTACGTTCATAATTTCACACATAAATCCATGCATTTGAGGGATATTTTCGGACTTTGCCTATTTTGGGATTTTTGTTGATTCAAACCCTATTTTGGGAAATTGATCAATGGGTTTTTGTGGGGACATGATATAAACTTGATATTGATAATTAAAATTGATCAATTTTGGGTTTTGAGAAAAATTAAAATTCTAGGGCTTGCATTGAATCTGAATTGGGGATTTTGTTCAATTAGGTTGAAATTGATGAAATTGGCTTGTTGTTTTGATGTAATTAGGCATTATAATCTGTGTGTTGTGTTATGTAATGCTCAATTCATCAAATTTGTTTCAAAACATTCAAGTGGTTTTTCAAATTTTTAGGGTTTTTGGTAGAAAACTCTATGCTAAAGCCAATTTTGTGCAATTAAACTTAATTTGAACTTTGCTTACTACATTAGTACATGCATCATGACATTATGGTTATTTATGTATCATATAGATTTTTGTTCTATATCTTTTTGTGCTAACTTGCAGTCTGCCCTTGGTTTTGATGTTATTTTGGTTTTCTCTTTGTGTCTTTGTCCTTTCCTTAGCACTATGCCTAGAAAGACTAGGGCTCGTAGTTCTGTCCCCACACCTACTCCTTCCCCTCCCTCCTTTGACCGAGAGAAGTTTTCGAGTGAGAAAAACCAAGAGATTTATGAGAAGCTGAAACTTAAGAGAAAGATTTGGGCTGAGCATTCTGTTCTTTTAGATGAGCTTGATCTTGCCATTAGGGAAAATTTTGAGCATTAGGGCTGGTTACCTCTGTTGAATGTTTCTGATCCTCCTCCTCTAGCTACCTTAATTAGAAAGTTCTTCTCGAATATCTCTATCTGCGTCTATGATTCCAAAATTTTAGTAAAGAGTTGGATACGAGGCGTAGAGTACTCCATTACTCCTACGGTAGTGGCTGATGCTCTAGAGGTACCCTTGGTCTAGCACTCAGTCTACCCTTATGGTGAGTCTCCTCTGTTGAGTGATGTCATGTCTTACATCACTGGGTCTTCTATCCAGTGGGGTTCTGACCCTAGAATCACCTCTACTAAACTATCTGAGTTGCATTATCTCTTCTTTAGGATAGCTTGTCATTCTATCTAGCCCATTTCTCATCTTTACATCATTCCTCTCGAGCGGTGTGTCTTTTTGTATGCTCTTGTTACTGCTACTCCTATAAGTTTTCCCCATTTGTTTCTCTGTTCTTTGAATGAAGTTTATAGGAGTTCATCTTCTTCTCATGCCCTTGTTCATCCTATTTTTATTCATAGGATTTTGCTTTATCTTGATCTTGGTGGTTTCCTTCCTCTGAGCCCGTTCATGTGATTGCTCTCATAGGTGCGTCTTTTCTTAGATAGAGGGCTGCTCATCTTCAAGCTGGCTCTAAACACCCTAGGTCTGAGCCTTCTAGTAGCGCACCTCCTTTTTCTTCTTTTACAGGTCTTACTGGTGAGAATGTTTCTAATCGTGTTGGTGATACTGTTGCTGCTGATATTCCTCCACCTCCTTCAGATGACTTTGATATTCGTCATACCTTGGAGACTGTCATGACCGTTCAGGCGGCTCATAGTCAGATTTTGTTGGACTTACTTGACGAGATTCGTGCTCTGCGTGCCGACGTAGCACATCTTTGCGCACCCTCTCCACCTCCTTTTGATGATGGCGTATGATTGTCCTTTGGCATTCCGTCACAAAAAGGGGGGAGTAGAGTTTTGATACTGTAGAGGAGTTTTTGTAGTTAGGGGAAAAGTTTTTTTTTTGTTTTTTTTTTTTTTGTTTTGAGGAGCTAGTGAAGATGTTAAATTATATCTAGGTGCTTCACTTTGTATATCATTGTTTTAGGGCTATTAATGTCAGAGGGAGTAACTGTTTTTGGGTGTTACATTGTTTTTAATATACATGATTCTTGTTTCTTATGATTCACTGCTTTTTGATTTATATTTATGAGTTATTCATTGATATATGTCTTTATTATATGTTGTGTGAATCATACAAGAATGTTATACCTGTTTATTTACTGTTTTCTGTCACATATGCGTTTATGCATTTGTTGAGTGTTTCAGGAATATACAGGTTGATTCAATTGAGCTGCTGTCTATACTTGCAACTGATGGATAGAAGTTAGGATTGAATTTTAGTGTTTATGAGCATTATTTTTGTAAAGAGCTTTTTACTTGTAAACTTTGAGCTTTTAATTTGTGTTTTGTCACGGATTGCCAACGGGGGAGTTTGTTAGGTTCTAAAGATTTAAAAATTTATGTATTTAGAACTCTAATGTGTAATGTTGGCAAACTATGATCAAAACAATATGTTTAGTCTTGTTTAGGCTTGCTCAAAATTATATATTTTATGTAAAGTTGGAATCGAGAGGCTGTAAATGCATTGGTGCATTTCGGCCTGGCTCGATCGATCGAAAGAAATATTTGATCGATCGAACCTCGGGCAGAATTCTTTTTTGCAGAATTTTCCAACACAGCCCTAACTCATTAAATGTCTTGGGTTTTTTGTTTTTACCCTAGGTATAAAAGGCAAAACCCTAGCCATGTTTTGAGAGTTGCTCTTATTGTGTTGTTGCTCATGCTTTTCTGTTTTGTGTAAATCTCTTGTGAGATCTAGAGGAGCTTTCCTTTACACAAAGTTTAGGGTTTTCAAGATAGAGATTATATCAACATCTTGATGATCAACTCGGTTGCTGCCATTGGAGCTTAAAGAATAACAAGTGTAGGTGCTTGTAACTGATTGGAGAATCTAAGAAAGAAGGAGTCCGTGGATTCGGAGCTTGCACGTGGTCGTGTCAGTAAGTTCTACTGGTGGGGTAGCATTAGGAAGTTAAGCGGGAAGCTTGTAAGTCATTTTGTATGAACTTCGATTCTTTCGCATAGTGGATTCAGGTTTACCTTGAGGATAGCTAGGTCAAATCCTCCCCAAGTTTTTACCGTGTGGTTTCCTAGGTGATCATATCATTGTGTCTTTTATATTTTCACTGCTTTATATTCTTGATATGATTGTATGTTTGTGATAACCTAGAACTGCATAATTTGACTAAGTTAATCACTTGGCTAATTAACTAGGTTAATCTGGTTGGTTTAAGGAGTCTAAAACTCTTCAAAAATTAATGTGAGGAAAAGTAAAATTGTCCCTATTAGGAAGGTGAGTATCCTGAAGGATTAAGTTGGTATACTTCAGTGCAAGGTGCATAGTTTGCCAATGAAATATTTTGGAATGTCTTTGGGTACACTGTTTAAAGGCAACTTCTATTTGGAATCCCATTTTGGATTAGATGGAAAAGAAACTTTCTAGTTGGTAGCGACTCTACTTATCAAAGGGAGGTAGACTCACTTTGTTGAAAAGCACTCTGTCAAGCCTTCCAACATACTATTTTTCTTTGTTACCATCCCTAAATTTATGGCTAACAGATTGGAAAGAATTTAGAGAAATTTCTTCTAGGGGGCGTCAGAGGAGGGCTTCAAATACCCCTTGGTGGCAAGGGACAAGGTTTTTTTCTTACATTGAGTTAAGCATTGCTAGGGAAATGATTATGGAGGTTTGGGCATGAAGTTTCCCTCCTAGGCATGAGGATAAATTGCTTAGCCTGTTAGGAGTGCAAAACTCCTAAATTACCTGGTAACTAGTCCTAGTAGGTGGAGTTAGTTGCCTATAGAAATTTGATTAATAGTGAGAATTTTTGTACAGTATGCTATGTGACATGCAACTAATCTAAGTAAAGTTCTCCTACATCATAAAAAATAAAAAATAAAAAAAAATAAAAAAGTTTCTCATTTATAAAGACAGGTTATTCCCACCAAATATGGGGATAGAGGGGGGAGGAGTACTAAAGTTAGTCAAGGGGCTCATGGGTGTGGTTTATGGTGTAGTATACAAGTAGGTTGGGATAGTTTTTCTAAACATTTGGCTTTTGAAGCTAGAGTCATATTATTATTTGGCATGATTGGTGGTTTGGGGACACTTCTCTTAAGACTCTTTACCCTGATCTTTTTGAGTGCTAATGTGATAAGGAAGCTTTTATCTCAAATTTTTTGGACCACTAGGTAGATGGGAATAATATGGCTGGAAACTTGAGAATTCACAAAGCTTTTTATGATTGAGAATTAGAGGTGATTTTCCCTTTTCTTGATCATATTTACTCTTGGGTTCCAAATGGTGAGTGAAGTGATAGCCAACAGGATGTGTTGGTGCCTCAAAGGGAGTGGCAAGTTTGAGACTTGGTTTTTTTATCAAGAGATTTGAGGTGCTACTAATTCTCCATTTCCATGTAAAGGTATTTGGAAAGTTAAGGTTCCTAAAAGGGTAGCTTTCTTTATGTGGACAGCAGCTTTATGTCGGATCCTTTCTTTAGATAATCTTATGAGGAGAGGATTGCCACAAGTGAATTGGTGTTGTATGTGTCAAAGTATTGGGGAATCAGTGGATCATCTCTTACTTCTTCATTGTGATGTTTCCCATACTCTATAGGTGGACATGTTTAAGATATTTGGGACTCATTGAGTCATGCCAGACTAGGTTGCTTAATTTCCTTTTTCTAACTAGTTAGTTGTTAAGTCTTTTGTAACAGCACAAGATTCATAGCTCTTTTTTAACCACTTAGTGAGGCTATTGATTAAACAATTAGAACGCATTACCATGGGCCAATCAAATGAGAACAGTCAAAGTTTGTGTAATATAAAACCTTGACTTTCATAAATTGTAAAACAGTTTTGATAATCAAATTGAGAGGTTAGCCTAGAGCTATTTTCAAGAGATGGATTTCTCTTAAGAAAGCTTGACATTGCCTTGAGCTTGTTTTACAACTCTATTTTCCTAAACCCCTCTCAAACTCAAACAATTCACCTCATAACCCTGCATCAGTTTTGGAATTATTTATTTATTTATTATGTTATTAATGTGGTACTAATCACATTCATTGCTACATCAATTTGTAAGTTTTTAATAAACTTAGTGGCGACTTTAGCATTTTTCTTGTTGATAATTTGTTTAGTTTGCATAAAAGAAAAAAAAATTATACTTTGGCCTCCTAGATTAAAATTCTGGTTCTGTCCCTATGCATAAGACAAATAAAACAATAGGTTTAGTGTTCTAGGGAGGGAATACCTTTCTTAAGTTCCTCATCAACAGATTTTGGATCAAAGGATTCTAGTAGTAGCTCTAGATCCCTCTTTGCTTTTATAGCATCATCTAGCTCCTTCAATGTGTTAGGGTTGTGATGCTCTGTAAGAGCTTTCTGGAAAATCTCAATAGCAGGTTCATAGTCCATAAAGCATTTTGCCATTTTCACCAGGGCAGTTCCCTTCCTAGTCAAAGCTATTGCTATCATCTTAGAGTCTGATCTCAGCTTTCTTCCACTTTCAAATTCAATAGCCTTATCACAATCTTTAATACATTCCACATACTGAACCAACAATAATATTAGTAGTTGGATCAGAGCGTGTTAAAAATTAATAAATGACAATATCAGACAGTTTAATACATCCAATATTCATATCATATCTTGCAGTGTGTAAGCATCAAACTATAACAGGAAGGGAACTCAGTCCACATGTTTCAGAATCAATGCATACGTTGCATAGCAACAAGTATAGTGTCGCCAGTAACTAGGACCATTTTAGATGGTGGCAAAACATTGTCAAAAAAATAGTTTGATGCTCAAAAGGATATAAAAAGAATGAATGATCTCCTTCTGATGCTGCTCCATCTATAAGCTAAAACAATGGCACATGAGCCAATTCTATGTGAGCATTCAAAAATTCCAAACACATCACAATTAAAGCCATATTACCTTATTATTAAATGGATTACATGTTTATATACACATCAGTGCTGTCAAGATGGTAGGATTCAGGTCATTGGATGACTCAGCAAGTTTGGCCTGGCTGAAATTAATTTGGGAAGAGTTTTTTTGGGGGGGAGGTTGCATCATTTTACCCTCAAGTGATTTGTGTCATGTACTCATATTTTAAGGTGTATTTATCAAAGACCAAACCACAGGTATCTAATGTAAAACCGTCCCAAACCACATGCGAGTGAAGTATACTTTTTTTTCTTGGATGAAATAGGAGAAATTCACTCATATTAGTTGCACGTTATAGAGCATACTATATAAGTAACAACAATCCTCACTATTAAGCAAATTCCTATGGGCAACTGACCCCACCTGCTAAAACCAATGACTGGGTAATCCAAGAGATTTTCATCCTTGACAAAGCAATTTATCCTCATGAGGCATGAGTGAAAGTGAAGTATACTTATACATAGGATAAATGCACTTTACCCAGTATTTATTCGGTGTGTAGTAAAGGACAGGGTCACTTTGTGAAGTGCACTAAAATCCTAAAAAACAAAGAATAGCATTACAGACTTAAAAAATTTTCATGACAATTGAGTTGGCTAGTTTTTAGCTGGTTCACATCTAAATCAAACATCCCTTTATCATTTGCCGTTCACAACTTGCCACCTTAACAATGGTGAAATATTTTGTGAAATTGTTGAGACTATAAACTTATTAAAAAAAGAAAAAAGTGTAATGCAATTTGCTCTAATATGGTTTGTGCTTCTTTTTAAAGTGTAGTAAACAATTTTAAGATATATCACATTTCAACTACATGTGAACTGTTAGGTTAAACAATTAAATTCACTATTTTCTAATTGTTCAAGACAATCAATAATCATTGTATTAGAGCATAGCTTCAACATGTGGAGCCTCACTTATAAGGACAGTTTAGGCCCATTCATTCCTGTCCCATTTTAAAATAAGTAAGGGCTCGATTCAAGAGAAACGAAATGTCCTCATCACTCAACTCGATCGCCGTATCGAAATCCTTCACCATATACGTCGAATTCCCCAAATCCATTTCCTTCCGAGCCGGAGAGGAAAGCGCTAAGCCGACTTTAAGGCCTTCGTTGTAGGAAATTTGAATTCTGCTTTTAACATATCCATTGCTAATGCCATTCAATGATCCTTCAGTGTCTGACCCATCTGTGTCCATGCGCATATTCCTTTTACGGAAATTCTTTGATGTCCCTACCATCTGAAAATTTTACAAATAGAAATAATCATCACTCACTGATTCACATTCATTTCCTACCAAAAACCAAAAAACTGAATAAATTAATGCCATTATAATGTATTTGTAACGTAAGTTAAAGTTCTATAGAGCCATTCCAGAAATTTCCCTTTTAAATTTTAACCAAACAAGGAAACGAAATCACCAAAAATTGACAACAAAACAAAATAGAAGAAAAAGAAAACCCATTCTGATTTTTTGGAAGAAAAAAGAATTTAGATATAAAATTAATGGTTGGAAATTGGAGTAAAACACATGAAGTAAATACAGAAAGTGACTTCTAAAACCCTCCAAAAGAACAAAAAAAAAAAAAAAATAGTAAGAATAAGAGGGTGGTGGTAATTGTGTTTTAATTTATACAGTACCTTGCAACCAAGTGAGCAGAAACTGAAGGAATCAAGGAGGCTACGCTCACAGACTTGGCAGGTATTGGTGACACCTTTACCAAGCCTAGGCTGAGGCCTTTCATTCAAGAACACAATTCTGGCACTATTTATTATGTATGTCTGCACGCCTGTAATGTCCAAATATTTCTGAATCTCGGACACCCTTATCGCATCATGACATCATGCCCTCCTTATCTACAAACAAAACCCATCACAAAAATTTTAGCAAACGCACAACACAAGTGATAAGTCTTATAAAAAAAATGAAAATAACCAAAATAAAACCTACAAGTCAGAAGAGAGAGAGAGAGAGAGAGAGTTAGCAAGTAGAGGACTATAGAGGCCTCAGTTCCAAAAAACCATGTCATTGGTAGAATCGAAAAATGACCATGTGATTAATTTTGAAGGCTATGAATTATAGCTAGAATTTTTGACAATGTGGTGTGTTGGATTATAATTTCACCATGTTTAGCTACTTCAAGACCCCATCTTTAACAAAACTATGAATCAGTTGCAGAATCTCAAAACACAAACAAAGAAACAAACCTGAATAGCGCGATGGTCTGTATGAGAGCCCAGACAAAGAGAACAAAGGGCACCATCCACGCAGTCCAAGCAATACATATTGCATTCACTCTTGTGAGAATCAGCGTGAACTTTGCATGGAAGAAAGAAGCTAGTTTGGAGAAGTGGCCGAAGCCATAATGGCCACTTGTTATTTTCTACACCATCATCATCATCTAAACCTCCTCCCTAGTCAAAAAACCAAACAAAATATACATCAAAACAACAACAACAAAAGAGAAATACCCATCAATCATAAGAGAATTAAGTGTATTCATGATGTGGGGCTAAGCTAACCATGATTCTTCTGCTTTTGGGGTTGATATCTCTTATGGTGAGTTTTTGATCATCATCTACAGCCAGTTTTGGAGGGTAGAAAAGATGAAAGAAAAAGAGAACTTTCTTTCTTGCAATACTTTTTTTCACTGAGAGAGAAAGAGGAGAGAGAAAAGAGAGGTGGGGTAGTACTTTTGTAATGGTGGGTGGTGGATGGGATGGGAAGGATGGGTGGAGGTGGGGGATATGTGCTTTATCATGGGCTTAAAAAGTCCACAACCGAACCTCTCTCCGAACCTAAACCAAATGGTTGAGTTTAATATTATTTTTTTGTTATTTATTTTATTATAAAAATATCTTTTTAGTTTTTAGTCCTTATATTTGGGTTATATTTTCAATTTAGTTCTTAAGTTTTTATAATATTTTTTTTGTCTTTATATTTTTTTAGATTCCCCCTGCCCCCCAAATTTTGAAAAATCTTTTTATAGTATGTAAAAATATTAGCATTTTGAAGATTTAGCTTATAAAAATTGGAGTTGGATCTCAAATATTTGAGTTAGTGCAATGATGTTTTTTTTTTAAAAATATACACCCTATATGTTAAGAAGTGTAACAAATTGAACCATGTAACTTCATAAGTAATAAATTAAATATTGAAATTTCAAAAAGAAAAAGAAATAAAGTAAACCTTATAATTTCAAAAATAACAAATTAAATTCCAAGATTTCAAAAAGTAACATATTAAGCTTCAACCTATTGTGTTTGAGATTTGATTTGCTACTTTCGGAATCCTCAAGATTATTACTACTAAAATGTTAGTATCATAACTCAGCCCTCCAAATAAAAAAATAAAAAAAATGTAAGTCGAAATTGATGTTTTCTTGGACTTTTCTTCTGTTACTTGCGTGCTTATATGGGAAATAGTACTAGTAAGAACAAATCTCATTTCTCAAAGGAGACAACAGAAAAGGAGACCCATAAAAGAGCAGAGCTCAATCAACTATAGACAAAGTGGCCCAACCAAGAAATCTAATGGATTGAACCAATAGCCCAGTTACAAGTGGGAAAAGCAAATATATTACCATTTACCAGCCCTTTAATTTGTTGCCATAGACCCTCTATTTTAGTTTTAGGGGCAAGCCTTTAAATTGCATTATGACTGCTTACTCATTATTTAATACAATTTTCACTTTCTCTCTATAAGTGACAAGAGCAATGCAACAAGGCAAACTCACCGTCAAACTTTTCCTTTTGATTTGCGTTTGGATTTGATAATTTAAAATAAAAAAATTTGAAGAAAATTTATTAGTATAAATAAATTTATATAAATTGAACAACACAAGATAACGAAATATTTGATATTTTGACGTAAATAAAAACACTTGTAATATTATAATAAATTAATGCCTCAAAGTCCATGTTAAACCAACTACATGACAAATTGGCAATTCAAATTATCATTCATGTGTACTTTTAATCCCGTGATCTATTTAATAAAGGATGACTTGTTTAAATAATTTAAAGGGTATTGCGATTTAAAACACATGGTTGGTTTTATGAATCATTACCTAATGAGTTTTCTATACTGATTTTGGAAAACAACTTTTTAGAGGCTGTTTGGATGCATTTTTTTGGTCACTCAATTTCCGTCACTCAATTTCCATCACTCATCACTCATCACTCATAACTCATAACTCATCACTCATCACCCATCACTCTAAAATACCATGCTTGTTTGGCACCATCACTCAATTCTCATCACTCAATATTTTTCACACTATTTGTGGGCCCCATACCTGTCACCACTGCTGTTTTTTTTTTTTTTTTCAATACCCAACATCACCGAACCCAGTGAGAAAAAAAAAAAAAAAAAAAAAAAAAAAAACCAGAACATGAAGACCGAATCAGTGCAAGAAGAAGAAGAAGAAAAAAAAAAGGAAGAAGAAGAAGAAACCAGAACAGACCGAACCAGTGCAAAAAAAAAAAAAAAAAAAAAAAAAAAAAAAAAAAAACCGAACAGCCAACCCACCAGGAGAAGAAATGAAAAAAAAAAAAAAAAAAAAAAAAAAAGTCAAAAGGAGGTCAAAAGGTGCGGCTGGTACTGTTTGTGGGTCCCCTTGTGTGTTTAATTACAAAAATGTCATTGAGTTATGAGAATTGAAAACTGAAAACAGCCAAAAGTTGTTTTCAGTTTCCACAACTCATAACTCAAAAAGTAGAGAATTGAGTATTGGAAACAGAGTTATGAAAACAAAGAAATTGTGCAGGCAAACGAGTATTTTGCTATGGGTCCCATCATTTTTGAGAATTGAGTTATGAAAACAGAGAATTGAGTCATGAAAACTAGTGAACCAAACAACCTCTTAGTATCCGCATAGTGATTTTACTAAGGTCAGGGTTCCTATGGCTATGGTTGATATTTGTGTACTTAAATAATAATAACAATAATAAAGAAAAAAAAAATCTTTGATTGATATTGGGTTAGGTAATTAGGTGGCAAACGTTAAGCCATAGTGACTGTGTCATGTAAGAAAGAAGAAACTAGCATCCATGAAACAAAACAATATGGACGTTGCCACCATAAAATTAAGTGTGACATTTGGCACCAAATTAAAAAGCCAACTTATTTTATTATTTAGCTTTTTTTTTCTATTATTTATGGACCCTACTACACTTTTTAGTACTATTCATGAGTCCACTGTACTATTTCAATTAACTAATAAGTTTCCCGTGTGATGCACGGATACGATTGTAATGTTCTATTTAAATTTGTTTTTGGAAAATATTATACATATATTATAGCATATTTATTATAAAACTTCGTTAGTATTGAGTTCATCATAAAAAGTAACAATTATAAATTGCACACATATATCAATTATAATTATTTTGTTCAAGTAATGAGCAATAATTAAAACAACTTGGAGTAATATTGTATAATAAAAGTTGATAAAAGCATATTAATTCATTCTATAATATTGATTTTTATTATATGATGTAATAAAAAGCTTCATTACGAAATCTTTTTTTTGTTTGTTTGTTTGTTTCTTCAATCTTTATTATTGCGGTATGGTGATGCTTGTTATCATCATCAGTTTCTCCATCTTCAACGTTTGAAATTTAGTCTGTCCATATTTGTTTAATTTTTGAGCTTTCATCGTTTTTTTTCTTTCGTTGCATCATTTGTGTTAATCACTAATGAATTGGCATCGAGAGATTCTTGATTAGATCTTACAAAGTTTGGACTTTGTTGTTAAGATTTTTCATAGGTATTTGTATTCATATTAAATTTCAATGATGTGACTTTTTTTTGTAAATATTTTTATTTTTTATTTTTGTTAATTTTGGAATAGTGCAACAAAAAGAATTAATATAGCATATTGAATTGTGTATTTTTTTTTTCCATACCTTTTTATTATTTGAAGGTGCATTAAAAATCTTAGCAACTATGTAATTTTCAAAACCATTCTTTAGATTGGATTCATTCAAACATTGTTTTAAAAACCAGACCGGACCAGCCAGTCCGACCAATTCAACCGGAAACTGGGAGCCAGTCCAGTCCGATAAAAACCCCTGAAACCGAGAAAAACCAGTCAAAAACTGGGTTGAACCGAAAATTTTGAAAAAAACAGTTCGGCTCTTGGTTCGGTTTTTAAAACCATGCATTCAAATGAAGTAGAGAAATCCATTTTTTTCCTAATTTGTTTTTCAAATCACATGGGATTCCTTCTACAATATCAATATTTTTACAATAATTTAAATAAGTTGTACCTCAATTTATTTTTTAGCAAGATCTCTTGTAAAATTATTTAAGATTTTCTCAGCATCTCGATCAAAGATCACAAAATTTGTTTTGTTAGTTGCATCAAAAACTTCAATTTGAATCATGAATCTAAAGTAGTTTGCAATTGTATATGTATAGCAGTTATAATGAGATAAATATATTATAAATATTTGGAGAGTATGTAGTTAATGTGAGTGCCTCTAACTTGGGATAGAAAAATTTATTTTTGTTTCATATTTTGCACACCAAAATGATTTTGCTTGTGGTTTGACATTCCTTTCACAAAGTATGCACAAAATGTAATACCAACCTATTGTTATATTAATGTTACTTATTATTGCAATACCCTAGCAGTTCACATCTTGCAATGAACTTTGAAATTAGTACGTATTATTTTTTTATTGTAAATAATATGATGTATTATTATTTTTTTACGTAAATGATGAGTATAATTTGAAATGATTAACAAACTTGTTTCATAGGATTTCATTCAATGCATTTTATCTTTACTATTGTCTTCATATTATTTAAAGATAAATCCTCCTATGAAAATTTTTTTGCTTATATTTTTTATATTTCTTGTATAGGATCATGTTTTTTACCATTCCTATCATTGAATTTTTTTAAATAAAATATTAAGTTAATGGCATTTTGTGATATAGTATATGATATTTATTAGACTTTTTTGTTATTACAAATTTTAGAAATATGCACTTGTCAATTATTTCAGCAACCTCAAGGATCTTAAGATTTATATATACTTTTATTGCATTGGTTGATGACAGAGAATTTGTCTGTGTAAATTGAATGAGATTTTCAGGAGAATGAGATTTTCTAGAAGTATCATCTATACGTGGGTTGGGAAGGGCGGGGCGGGGGGGGGGGGGGGTGAAGAAGAAAGCTTGTAAGAGGTTAAGAGTTTTTGCTTTGATTTACAGGTGAGAAGGGTCAAACTTAAGTCATAATATGTAAGGTAAGAACTGAGTTTGAGTTTTTCATAAGATTTGGTTTACTTTTAAAAGGTAGTCTATTTTATAGTGAATAAATTTTGGCCTAATTTGTCTAATTGTCAAGAGCAGCCCATATTTTATATAATAGTAAAGAGAAGTTACTATGATCTATTGGGTAACAGTAAAAAAAAAAAAAAAAAACTTAATAAAAAAAGGTAAAAAATGCTAAATTTATATAATAGCAAAAATAAGTTACTATGATTTATTGGATAACTGTAAAAAAATAAATAAATAAATTAATGAAAAAAGGTAAAAAAAATTTAAATGTAACATTAGAGTGCCACATGGCAGGACCTCATGCACTCTCACATGAGGTCTCTGCTTTTATAAATATACTAGCCGCGAACCCGCGCGTTGCGCGTGATAATTATTTTTATGGTAGTTTTATTAAAAAAAAATTTACAATTTAAACTAATCTAATAATGAGTAATGCATTTCGTAATTATATTTTTATTTATTATAGGAACAATGATAAATGTAATATAGAAACAATCCAAAACACTAAAAAAATGTAAACTAAAAAAAATTAATAAAATTTAACAATGATTAATTGAACCAATATTAGGATAAAATTTTGTTTTTGATAATCTATTAAGGTTATTTTCTTTGTAGATATTATAATTTCAGCCATCCAAAACATATTATCAAATAAACAATTATTAGAAAAATCTAAGAATTAAATTTCTATATAGGTATTGTTATAAAATAATAATAATTAAAATAAAATTGCAAAAGTTTAAATTTGTCACTTATTCGATTATTTTTGTTTGGCTAACCTTTGCTTTTCTTTAAATAAATGGCATTATAGAGTACTTCTAATACAATTATTAAGAGTACTTTGTCCACCACAAAGGATTAGAAAATAAATAAAAATTAGTAAAATCTCATAGTTTAACATCTAAATTGAGTACTATAAAAAATCATGCTATGTAACAAAATAAATACCAAATTATCAAAATCATGCTATGTAATAGAATAATATTATATTTTTATATGCTATATTTAGTTCTTTAGAACGCAATAGGATAACATTTAACAATCAAAGAGAATAAAAAATAAAAACAACAACAACAACAATTTAAAAAACAAAAGTAAATTGCATTAACCCAAAATAGAGTTTTAAAGAATATAAAAAATTATCAACCTAAAGTAGAGATGCAAGAAAAATAAAAATATCCACCAAAAAATTTAGAGAGAGAGAGAGAGAGAACCTTTTTTTGTGAGGGAAAACTATGCATAAAATAGATGAGACAGTGACAAATTTATAGTAAGAGGGTGTGAATAAGAAGAGTAAAAAATAAAGGAAGATGAAGGGAAAGAGGAAAAATGATATTAATGTAGAGGGTAGTGGGGAGATGAAAAGGTAAGGGAGGGAGAAAGATTGAAGAAGTAGTGGGGAGATGAAATGGTAAGGGAGAGAGAAAGGTGGGTAAATATTAAAAAAAATAAATGTTAAAAAAAATTATAGAAAAATTAGAAAAAAAAATCCTAAAGCTTGAAAGGCTTCAACGTTTGTTTTATTTATTTATTTATTTTAACCCTAAAGCTGAACTGAAAAGGTTTTGGATTAGGCTTGATAGTGGAACTAAATAAATAAGAGATAGGCTGGATTAATTATATAGATTTATTATATGGTGATAGTGGAAATAAATAAATAAGTAGTGGGTTGGATGTATTATAGGGTGATAGTAGAAGTAAATAAATAAGTAGTGGGGTGCATTTATAGGGCTGAAAATTGTAAAAAAAAAAACCATTTTAAAATTGTAGGACAAATTATATTTATAAAAAAAATGATGTGGCAGCTGATGTGGCGCAATGTGAGAGCAGCAGCATTAAACGCTACGCTTCAGCTTTTAGTAATATATAGATTAGTTATAGGCCTGTGTGTTGCACGGTTTTATGAAAAAACTTATAAAATAAATGTATAAATAATTATATATTTTAATAGATTCAATAAAGATAAAAAAAAAAAAATTATCAAGTGTAAATAATTATCTCACTAAAATAAGGGGTAAGATTTCCTCCTAAAACTAAATTAAATTGATAATTCCAAATTGAATTTTAAATTGATAATTATTTTTTTTTTTTAAAAACGTATTAAACAATTGATAATTCTAAAATTAATATAATCTTGATAATATTATAAATTAAAATTAAAGTTGATAATTCAAGAATACACGTGTAGAACATCTTGATAATTTGATGTAACATAAAAATCAAATAAGAAAATTGTTAAAATTAATCTATTAATTCTAACCATATTTAATCGTTAATTCTAAGACCCTAACCCTAAGCATATAAATTAGATCAAAGCTAAGAAAATTAGTTTAAACTAAAGGCAACCAATACACAAAACTTAATCAATTTAATAAAAACAAAATACAAAAACAAAGAAGGAGCCTTTAAAAACTTGACAATGTTTTTAAATGTTTTGAATTCATTAATTAAAATCACATGTAGACAAAAAACCAATAACAAAATTAAAGAAAATAAACAAAATGAAAATAATATTAAAAAAAATGCATACTTGCATTGTCATGGGATTTAGGCATTCACATATTGAAATAAGTTTCACTCCAAAAAGGATATATAGGGTTATATATATTGGTAGAGTTCCATTTGAAATATAATTTATTTAAATCTTATTGAAATTAAAGATATCTAATCAATGTATTTGTTTTTATCCCATAAAAATTGGAATTAAAAAAATGTCATATGAATAGAATGAAAAAAAGAAAAATGAAAATGAAAAAAGAGTTGATTCAATATAACATAATTGTGGAGACCATTTTTGGAGCTGGGCAGATACTTGGCCTTGCTCCCAGTCCTCAGCAGTCCCACATCAAACCCACCCCCCCCCCCCCCCCCGCCCCCCCCAACTTGCTCCCTTATAAGCTATGAAGTCAAGGGAGTAATGTACCATCAGTTTTTATATGTTATTGTGGAGACTGTTTTTGGAGTTGGGCAGATGCTTGGCCTTGCTCCCAGTCCTCAGCAGTCCCACATCGAAACCCCCCCCCCCCACTTGTTGTCTTATAATCTACGAAGTCAAGAGAGTAATGTACCATCAGTCTTCAAAAATTTAAATAAATAAATAAATAAATAAAAGAGAACGTGATTGATAGTTATAAGGAATTTTGATATATATATATATATATTTTAAATGTCATAAACATAAAAATTATCAAATTATATTAAATTAATAGAGATTATCAAATTATTAGAGATATATACTATTTTTTGGGATAGATTTATATTAATCACCTCTTGAAGAATTTGGATTGTCCTTATCCCTTAATAATCAAGTTTTGTAGCTTGATATTCTGATAAAATAATATTAATTTAATAATATTAAAATTTTGAAAATTTAGATGATAAATATTATCTAAATTAAATTTTTGCATGTTAAATATTATCCCTTAATTTAAGAAATATATCCTAACAAATGAAAAATAATGTTAATCTAATTTTATTTAATGATAAGAATAAATTAGAATCCTGATAGTATACTATTCCTTTTTAGATCTTTAAAAATCTAAAAATTTAATAAAATTTCTGTAATTTGATGAAGCCACGTGGCACAATTACGGCATCTAAACCCAAATTTTATTATATATAATATGATAATATAATTAAATATTTTGATAATATAATTAAATTTAATAACAAATAAAATGAAAAAAGAATTAATTCAAAATTTAAGATTAAAAAATAAATTGTACTTGTACACTTAAAAGAAATTTAATTTTTATTTCTTATTTTGATATTTAAATCATTTGTTTTAGTGTTGATTTCATTCAAATAGCTATAGGTTATATCAACCCTAAACCGGCACATATACGTATGTAACATCCTAAATTAATAATAAATAAAAATATAATACTCTAACTTAATGTAACATTCTAACTTACTAATAAATAAATATAACATCCTAACTTAAAGTAATGTTTGTAATTGTATTGTGTTTTACCCTTTAAGAACACATATATTGTTTTTTTAATCATAAAAAATACAGATATTAATATTATACATGAAAAAATAATGAATTCAATAATTGAAACGGTTGAAAAAAAAAATTAAGCCAAAACCTCAATTCATTAATGAAAAAATATCCAAATTTTTGAACTAAAAAAAAAAAAAAAAAAAAAAAAAAAAAAAAAAGGGAGTTAAGTAAAGATAGACTTACATAGAAATTTGGACGGATGGATTCTCTGGTATCCAATTTCATGTTTGATAGCAAATTTTGCTTTTAATTAAAGAATATGGATTACATGAAAAAAAAAAGCACCAAACAAAAGCCATAACAAATTAAATCCATAATAAAATATTGATGTCAACAACAAATAATCATGTAATAAGAAATTAAAAAATACAAATATATTGCTTGCTATATTGACTTCTAAAAAAAATACTAAAATGTATGATCAAACATAGAATTTCAACCTGTCTATAAAAGTTGTTGATAAAAATCATATTATATATAATAAAAACGCAACAAATGCGCAAAATCTATTCAATTTGATGAAAGAAAAAAAAAATTACCTGCAAGGTTGTAGGTAGGGTAGAGATGAGAAATGAAGAATACAACAAATAATTATAAAGTACGTAGTAGAAATAGTAAAACACCAAAAAACAATGTATATATAGTGGGAATTTTAGGTTGTGAAAAAGATGATATGAACAAAAAGAAGTAGTTTAGGTAAAACTCAAATATTTTTTTTTTTTATATAATATGATATAGATATATAGATTTTAAAAATAAAAAATAAAAAAAATCTTTAACCCAACCGATTTATATATATATATATATATATATATATAAGTAAAAACCCTAACCGGCTCTTTTTCCCTCACATAGCTCTTCTCTCCCCCTTACTTTACCAGATATTCATTCCACCCTCAATACCTTCACTCCAAAGAATAGGTTAATTGATTTTCTTTTATTTTTTGTTTCGTTTTGTTCATAGTTTTGTCTCTTTCTAATTTCAATTTTTAATTTATTAACAGTGCACGACTTTTCTATTTGCTTTTCCTTCTATTATCATGTTATTATATTATTTTTAGTTTAACAAATCCCTAGCTAGATCTAATTTTTTTTTCCTTTTACGTTTTTTAAAGAAACGTTTTTTAGCTTTTTTTTTTCTCTCTCTTTTTTATTTAAATTCTATCCTTAGGTAATTATATTCTATTGATTTTAGGGTTTATTGATAAAATTTTAGATAGACACAACAGTTATTGATTTGTCATATTTATCCAAAAAAAATGTATATATCTATTCTTAAAATCTAAAAATTTATTAAAATTTCTATAATTTGGTGAAGCCACGTGGCGCAACTATGGTGTCTAAGCCTAACTTTTATTATATACTAGTCGCTAAACCGTGCGATGCACGGGAAAGTTTTTAGTAACCATAAGATTTTAGCAAATCAAATGCCTTAAAATTTGAGTATCTTAAAGAACTTACATTAGCACTCATCAATTTGTTTACAAAGCCAAGGCTAAATAGATCTACCAATTGCATTCTCATATCCTCTGTCATTTGCAAGGTGAAAGGACTCTTTTGATTACGGTTCGCATCCTTCTATCCTTCAATAGCTTTAAGAAGTGCCATGTGGTCACTGCATAAGAATATGTATAATAAGGTTATACAAAATTTTGTCATTATAATCAACATCCTAAAGCTAATATCCAATCCAAAAATGTGTAACCAATGTTACATATTAAAACAAAAACTCAAAGAGACAAAAAAAAAAAAAAAAAAAAAAAAAAAAAAAAAAAAACAGTCATAGGTATATAAGAGAGAGAATCAGATCAAACATGTTTTTCTATTTTTGCTTACTTTGAGATTGAATTTCAAGACTGAAACTTAAAATCCAGAATGCCAACAACAAAAGCACAGAAAAACCTCTCTATCTAATAGATCAAAAACTCTACAAAAAAGTACCAACTTTGCTTTGAAAGATCACAATAAATTAGAATTAGATGGAATATACTCCTTCAGTCTACCATGCTTCCTATCAGCTAGTCTTCTTTTCCACTCTCCCAACCACAAAATCCAATGCTAACTTTGCATTTAGATGAACTTATAGTAATAATAATAATAATAATAAAGCAAACAACAAAAATGAAACTATTCATCCTTTTCATCTAATATGTAACTTGATAGATGGTCTTAGGCACTTTTTGCACATAGATTCTTTAAATTGTATATCAAATTAGAAGAAAGAAATTACATGTAAAATATATATATATATATATATTGTGTAGCAGTCATCATTGTGGGAGCAAGATTTCTAAATATGTATATATGTGTATATATATATATATATATATATATATAATTTGCTCATGCGAGTTCTAGTTTTAAAACATTCAAGTTAAGTCTGTAAAAATCAAACTCCAGAAGATACAACAATGATATTGTTTATAGGTAAAGCACACATATAATCGACATGATCATTAAAACAGAGTAAAATTCAACCAACCTTCATGACTCTTTTGCAATTTTATTTGAATTGTGTGTCTCAACAGTATACCAATGCAATTATTAATTACTTAAAATTAAAAAAAAAAAAAATTATTTATAGATGATAAGTTACAATTCAAATTGAGTTTCATGAGTTCTTTAAATGTAAAGCGAACGCTACAATATTTAGAAATTAGATGTACATAGACAAATAGTTAACCCTATACTAAAAAAAACTCAGAAATTTAGTACAGTGTCATACCTTTAACCTTGATTCGAATGGAGGAAAAGACTAAAGAGAAAGGCAATAAAAAAGCAGAAATTAATCAGGAATATTAAATCTAAATAAAAGTGAATGGAAGAGCAAAAATTAAGAATGAAACCTGCTTTAAAATAGCAAACGAATGTACAAAGAATTAAATATGTTTCTGTTTGGTATTCATTGATGAACAGTTTTAGACCCCTTAAAACAACTAGATTAACCTAGTTAATTAGCCAAGTAATTAACTTAGTCAATTTCAGCAATTCTAGGTTAATACAAAAGCAGCGGAAATATAAAAGACACAATGATATGATGACCCAGGAAACCACACGGCAAAAACCTGGGGAGAATTTGACCTAGTTATCTTGAAGGTAAACCTAAATCCATTATGCGAAAGAATAGAAGTTCATACAAAATGACTTACAAGCTCCGCGCTTGACTTCCTAATGCTACCCACCAGTAGAACTTACTGACACGACCACGTGCAAGCTTCGAATTCACGGACTCCTTCTTTCTTTGGATTCTCCAATTAGCTACAAGCACCCACGCTTGATAATCTTTAAGTTTCAACGGTAGCAACCGAGTTGATCATCAAGATGTTGAAATAATCTCTACCTTGAAAACCCTAAGGTTTGTGTAAAGGAAAGCTCCTCTAGATCTCACAAGAGATTTACACAAAACAACAAAGTATGAAAAACAACAAAGTATGAGCAACAACTCAACTGGAGCAACTCTAATAATGTGGCCAGGGTTTTTCTTTATATACCTAGGGTAAAAACAAAAAACCTAAAACGTTTAATGAGCTAGGGTTGAGCTGGAATATTCTGCAGAAAAAAATTCTGCCCGAGATTCAATCAATCGAGTCTTTTCTTCGATCGATTGAGCTAGCTGAAATGCACCAATGCATTTGCAGCCACTCGATTCCAACTTTACATGAAAGACCCAACTTTGAGCAAGCCTAAATAAGACTAAACAACCTGTTTTGATCATGGTTTGCCAATAATACAAATTAGAGTTCTAAATACATAAAATCCTAAATCTTTAGAACCTAACAATTGAAATTTGATATTTTAAATATGTTGCAGAGAAGGAACAACACAAATGTACAAAGAATTATAAACTGAGCAGCCGTGAATTGGTTTGGTGCACAGAAAATATATATAATATTAAAAAAAAAAAAAAAGAATAAACATTATCGCAAAAACTATTTATAAGATAATGGTTATAGAGTCCTAATTAAATTTGTTTATAGTTACAGATTTCTAAACAAATTTGACAAATTTGATTAAAAAAGACATGAACTTGTACAGAAGAGGTAGAAGGTTTGAAAAAAAAAAAAAAAAAAGGGACTAAAGAAGGCTGACGTTTTAGGTGCCCAAATAATTATTCAATCAAACAAATGATTAAGCTAAGCTAAATCGGATGTGCTAAAAAACCTAGATAGCAAAATAAAGCAAAACTTGAAGGTAAAGCAAAACCTGTAGGATTGTTGTCTGATTTTGAAGGTTGGGAGGCTCTTCAATACATCTCCACTTTCTTACAAAACCTATAGAATTTCATTTTCTATGAGTGTTTCCCTCACTTCAACAAAAAAGAATAGAGAGAAAAAGGGGTTAGGAATTGAAATCCCTAAATTGACCAATAAAAAAAAATAAAAAAAAAAAAAACCTAATTAAAGACGAAATCCTTAAATTGAGAAAAAAAAAAAAAAAAAAAAAAAAAAACCTAATTAAAGACAATAGGGAAAGAGTTTATTCATAGATTAATTGAGAGATACCGAGAGAGAATGCTCTGATATGGAGGCTGGGTCGGAGATTGAAAACGTTGGCTCCCATGGTCGTGCCCTTGTAAGCTTTCTGTGAAATAGCTTGGATCTGCGTTTGAGAGAGTGTATAGGTTTTGCGTTTGGTGAGTAATGTCGAAAGAAGGGGTGTTGGGTTTAGTTTTGTTGAGAGGTAAGGTTCTGCCTTGCATATTTTGGTTTCAGAGGGTTTTGGTTTTAGAATTATATGGGGGAAGAGTATTTGGTTTGTGAAAGGAGAGTATGTATATTTAATAAAAAGGAAATAAATCAGATTTAAAAATTAAAAATTTATGACGTTTCTTTTTTTGGTTTTATTTTTTTGTTTTATAATTATTTTTTTAATATTGTGCTGACGTGGAAAATTGTGGAAGCTTTAAAAGTTTCGGTTATATATATATATATATAGGCAAAGACACATCGCCATATGCACGCTGCCAAGGCCAAGGCATGCATGCTGCCAAGGCCAGGGCTGCCCCATGGGAACACAACCATGACCAAGGCATGCAGCAGCCAAGGCCAAGGCACAACGCCACGGGCACACAGCCAAGGCCAAGGCATGCAGCAGCCAAGGCCATGACACGTGCCTTGGCCTTGGCTGCATGCTAATGGGGTCTTTTGTTTTATTATTATTTTTTTAATATTATGCTGACGTGAAAAATTGTGAGAGCTTCAAAAGTTTCGGTTATATATATATATATATATATATATATAGATAATATGATATTGATTTTTACTTTTATCTACCGTACTTTTAGCAAAAAAAAAATTCAATTTCAATAAAATAAGCAGATTCCAAATAAACCCTAATTGACGGGAAAAGCATATTCATGATAATTCATTTGTTGGTACTGGAGTAAAAAGTAAAAGCATTGATTTTTATTTTGACTATGCAACCAAGATAGAATTCTGGCTTCAAATGGGGAGGGAAAAAAAAGTATCACAGTCGCAAACTTTAATGGACCATATTAGTCTAGGGCTTACCATATATGACTTGGATTTCGTTAACAAATTTGTTTTTGGAAGACCAGAAACCAAAACACACTACATGTTTTTTCACAAATAGCTAAGCTCTAAACGCAATAGCTGCTACAAGAGAGTATGAGGCTATGAGCAGAGCAAACATAATGCAGTCCATGGATGCTTCAGCTTAAGATTAGATACTATCATTGACATTGAACCAATGAGCTTTGCATAAGGCAATGGACACTAATTTTGACTATGAAATATTTCAAGTGCTCAGCAATCCCGTATGTCAATTGGAACAAAAATTTCTTCCAAATAACTTGGACAACCGTTGCTCCATTCCAATGCTTCCCACCAACTCCTCTCACCCTTTATCTTCTTCAAATCTTGACTAGAGATTTCATCAATTAATGGATTCTTAAGATCTGGGCAATTATAAAAACTCAACCATTCTAACTTCGGAGCAATGTGTAAACCACTAGAGATGCTAACTAATCCAGGCATGTAATGAAGTGAAATCTTCTTCAAATTTGGAAGAAAATAAGAGGTTTTATGCTCAGCAGAGATTTCACAGCTTACTATGCTTTTGATAGAGGGACAGTCTTCAACTTTAAGCTCTTCTAAGTTGCATAGGTTATCAAGCAACCCTTGTGTGAAAATAGTGGTCAACTGAGGACATGTGCGCAATGTCAAGGACTTGAGAAGAAATAAAGAATTCTTCTGTACTGACCCTTTCCATATGCTCCTTAAATTCTTCATATAATATATATAAAGGTATTCAAGTGATCCTAGAACAATTCTTTCAGTACCATATGAATCAGATACTATTTTTCTGGCATCATCTTCTTCATCAGCATCTGCTTCATCTACAATAACTTGGACCTCATTACATTCCCCCATGACACAGCATTTTAGTTGCTTCATATTTCTAAGCCCAAAATCAGATAGCTTCTTAACAGTCGCATGCCTGTCCAAGAAAAATGCCACTGCATGTTGGAGTACCTTCTTAATATCTCCAGGGACACCCACACCGTTTATGTATTTCAAACATTTCTCCCATCGTTCCAGCTCAAACTCAACATCACATGGGACTCGAGACATAATGCGCTTAACATGGCGACCAATAGTAAATCTGAAATAAGACAGTGTTAGGCTATTCCACTGAAAGTGCCTCAAAAGTTCCACCCTTGGAAAATAAAATTTAAGAGTTTCCAACCTCTTTAAGGTACATATTTCAGTAACAATATCTTCCGCACGTGCATCCCACCACTCGTCATCTGGATTCACATCAATATTCAACTCCTCTAACAGAGACAATGCAGAAATTACCCCACAAGGAACCACTGCATTTGATTGCATGGCTTTCTTGCCATTGCCATTACTAATATATCCATAAAATGAAACTTCCAAGCATTTCAGATTAGTTAACTCCTTAATCTCCATAGGTAAATCCATAATCTTTGCCCCTTCAAGGTCAATAACCTCAAGTTGCTTGAGATCTCCAACTTTTGGTGACAACGTCATGAGACGATGACAATTATTTAGAAACAGTCTTTTGAGGCTTATCAATTTGATAATGGAATCAGGCAATGACTTGATACTAGTCCTGGATAAATTCAGGATTTGAAGGGCTGGCATGTGATCAAAAAATGACGGAGGAATCCTTATCAATTTGTAGTTTCTGTGAAGGAACAGAGCTGACAGATTGGGACAACTTGGACTCTCAGGTAAAATGGACAACTCGTTGTCCATCAAGTAAATCTCTTTGGCGTTCTTCCAATCCTCATCCATTGGCGGCATAGTTAATCCTAAACCACCCCGCATAAGAAAAAATCCACGTTGCTCACTTGCTTCAGATTTCATCTCAACGTCTTCAATCTGAGATTGCACCAGCCCACTAGATTTAAGGATATTAACTGCATTGACATCAAACAACACTCTTTGAGGTTTCAGAGTACTTGACGCTTGCAGTTGCACATCCTCGACCTGTATGACATCTGGTTGTCTTGTTTGTAGAGCTTCATTCCCAATTTCTTCAATTTCAAATTTCTTTTGTTCACTTGAATCAGTCATCTTAACTTCTTCGATATCAATCTCCATACCATGATGCTCTGACGCTATTTCATTTTCACTTGTTTCTTCTGCAAAATAATAATAATAAAAATAAATAAAATTCTTTTATTTTTTTATGACAGAAAACGAAAGGGGTTTATTAGAACTCTTAAATGATATGGATACTTAGGCTTTTCTTCTTTTAATTTTTTTATATTTTTTAAATTAAATTTAAAAAAAAAAAAAAAAAAAAAAAAAAAAAAAAAAAAAAACTTTAGGAGAGAAAGGAGAATCAATAATGGTTTCCTTTCTCGAAACCCACTTCTTCTACCTATACTGTGTGATAAATAGATCAAAACAGAGAAAGAGACAACATAGATTTGTTATTGGTTTAGACAAACAAAACAAACATCCGACAGAACTCAACACAGAAAAGATTGAAAATCTTCTAAATTCTTATTCTACTTGCCTAGACTCTTGATTGGCAAAACCAAGGATATTAACACTAGTTCACTGTGGGGGAGCTAGTTGAGCTTGAGCTCAAGCAGGTGCTAGCGTTGGTGGAGATGAATCAACTGTAGAGACTGAGCCAGGATTTAGATTGAGGGGGGCTAAAGTATGGGGGAAAAAAATCATGAAAATCCAAAATAACATTGGTTCAATATTTAAAAACTAAGAACAAATGAGAAAAGATTATTTCTTAATATATTGTAATGCATTTATTGTCACTCAAATTAATTATGGTTGCTAAATAAAAAATAATACAAGAGGGTAGTAGATTTAGGAGAGAGAATCAGATCTGTGAAGTGGACCATGGCTTACTGTTATGGAGATTTTTGAAAAGCCAAGAGGGGCTGTAGCTCCGTCCTTGATCATCAATTGCTTGAATTTTGGTGGCCAACTTTGAATTTGGATTCACTACTGTTTGAGTATGAGCTCTAGCGCTCACTTCTGCCAAAGCATCACAGAAATCCCGGTGCGTGATAAAGCTATCATTCCTTCAAAAAAAGAAAAAACCAAAACAACTTCAACAATCCCAAAACCCCTCAACAATTGCATTAACAAGCTGGAATTTAAATCAAAAATCAAAAGCAAAAGCAGAAGCAAAACAAAAACCTGGAGAACAAAATTCCACAGTTGCATTTGTACTCCCTAGTGCCACAAATATTGGAATGGGCTCTCCAATCAGACCATACCACGTACTTCTTGGAGCACTTATTGCATTTCCACTTCTTCTCATTGTGTTTCCTACAGAAATGCTTCTTTATCCCAGTGAGATCGCCCAGAGCTCTCGATGGATCATGGTGCACACACGATGGCTCTGGACACACATACGCCTTCTTTTCCACATCCTTGCTTGATCTTTGACTTGGCTTCCAAGAAAGATTGTGGCCTCGCCGATGAAGCTGCAGATTCTGTTCCCTCTTAAACCCTTTCTTGCAAATTTCACAAACAAATTCATTCATCGCCAATAGGGTCTTTGGAGACAGAGCAACCACCTCCACATCTGGATCTGTCAAAAAATCAAAAACCCAAAAAACAAGTCAAAAACAAAAAAGTTCTTAAATTTGAGACTTAAAACTCATATGGGTTTGTTTATAATTCTTTAATGTTACCTGGCATTCCAAGAAGGCATTGGTTTTTCTTAGTGGTTGGCTTTAGAGGTTGACTTTGATTGCCAGAGGAAGAGACACTGGCTTCCCCTGAAGCTGTTGAGGAATTACCTAAGTCAACCGGCATGGATTCTTAGAAATTTTTTCTAGGGTTTTCTTTGGAACTATAATATGCTAGAAAAAAAAAAAAAATTATCTAGGACAGTTTTGTGACTCATTTTTCATTAATCTTGAATTAGAGTATTTGTTTCAGTAGCTAAGATGCAATATGTTGCTCAAAGTTATCATTTTTCTTGACCCATTATAATTTTTATTTGAAAATCCATGTTCCCTCTACCCAAGCAATATGTTGTTGGTTCAAGTCCATGAATCAATCTCTCCAAAAATTGGAGGTAGGGCTCTCTACCAACCAGCTCTCCTAACCCCACATAAGTGAAATCCTTCTGTAGTGGGTAAGACTTTAAATGATTGCAATTAAACTCAAATGATTATAACAAGAAACAAAGTAAATAGGAATGAAATGAGTTAAGAATAAGATAGAATATATATGGGAAGAACCAACTTGTAGGAATGAAATCCATATCAAGAGGAACTAACCGCAACATCATCTTTAAGACAAATAGAACAATGAGTTAGGTGTTCTAGGAGGGAATACCTTTCTCATGTTCCTCATCAGCTAATTTTGTATCAAAATATTCTTGTTGCTCTAGTTCCTTCTTTGCTTGTTCAGCGTCATTTAGTTTCTTCAATGTTCCTGGGATGCAATGCTCTGAGAGAGCTTTCTGGAAGGTCTCAATAGCAGGTTCATAGTCCTTTGAATGTTTTGCCATTTTCACCAGGGCAGTTCCTTTCCTACTCAAAGTTATTGCAATCATCTTTGAGTCTGATTTAAGTTGTCTTCCCCTTTCAACAACCTCATCACAATCTTTAATACATTCATCATACTGAAAACACAATAATATAAGAACTTGGATCAGAGTGTAGTTGAAAAAAATATATAAATGCAAATATCAGACAGTTGAATACAATAAGTAATGATGCAGGACAAAAGCTTGAATGGGCTAATATACCAATTTTTATGTAGGATCTTTAGGAGTTTAACACTAAATTAGGGTTCTTGATGTGATCATGAAGGGTTTCTTCTTTGATAAGTAATGATATTTTATTTAAGAGGTTATTTCATGTTCACAATGATGAGCACAACTTAATATGAAAGAACTACAAACAAATCATACACAAGAGTGAAGTGAATATATGAAATCTAATAAGGAAATTCTACAAGAAGAGCCCATGCACGAGCCCAATCAAACAGAGTACAGACCAATGTTTGTGACTCAGCAATTGATCGTTCTATATTGTAAAAAATACGACTATTTCTCTCCTTCCACAATACCACATCAAACATGACAAAACATAGTTTCAAATATCCAATAAGTGCTTTTGATGCAAGAATACCAAAACAAAATTAAAAGTAAAATTGAAAAACAAGAAAATAAAGGGATATGACTTAGGAGTCAGCGCCAAGTGAGACAACCAGTAGAAGTCAGCACCTAGAGTGGAACTGGAGTCAGCACTAGATCAAAAGACTATATTTTTTATTCATCAAAATATCAACTATTTTCAAAAGAAGTACAATAGTTTGCTTATAACGGATTGCTAAACCCTAGTCTACGAGAAGTGTACTATAGTGGCACAAATCAAGAAACCAAATTACAATGATCAAAAAGATTAAGGAGAGAACAGAGCTGCTAGAATTTTATTAAAATCCATCTCACTATTTTTTATATATTGAATATAGAAAGATTTTTTATTGGCCATTACCAATACTGCTAGAAAGACTATAACTCTTACATCACGTTTTGGTAAAATTACACTTTACCACCCTATATTATACTCCAGATTACACATTGCATTCCAAACTTTTTGAATACACAATTTTCACCCTAAACTATGACCATTGTGATACTTTGCACCCCAATATTAAGTTTTCCGTTAACTTAGATGGAAAAATATGACATCACGTGATAAGATCAAATTGTCCATCTTCTTAATCCCTTAAAAACAAATGAGAAATTACATTTTGTCATCCTAAACTATACTCTTAAATACACTTTGCACCCTAAACTTTAGATTTTCATCCAAGTTAACAACAAACTTGATGTCAGGGTGCAAAGTGTTACAAAGGTCATAGTTTAGGCTACAAAACATGCATTTGAAAAGTTTAGGATGCGAAGTACAATATGGGGCATAATTTAGGATGGTAAAGTGTAATTTTCCCTATCTTTTTCCTTAAAAGACCAAGACTCCTAATAATAATGAAAGGTAATTAAGAACTTCAAAACCAAATTGAAAAAGGACTCAAGATGTAAAAATAAATAAAAAAAGAATTTTGGCCTTATAGAAGAACCCAATCCAAAAAATTTGGAAGCCAAATAGGTAAAACTTTAAAACTGAACCAGCAACTTCTAAAAGAAAATCCTAATACCAGACTCAGCATTAACTAAAGTAGCATATGAAAAAGCCAGAAGGATTTATATACTAGTTGCTCATCAGTGCTGACAAGATGATACGATTTAGGTAACTCAGCAAGTTGAACCTAGCTGACGTGTATCAAATAGAATTCTTCTTCTTCTTCTTCTTCTTCTTCTTCTTCTTCTTCTTCTTCTCTCTCTCTCTCTCTCTCTCTCTCTCTCTCTCTCTCTCTTCCCCACTTAGTTTCAATGAATTGATGAATCAAAATCCAATGACGTTGTGATAAAGAAATAATTGACAGAGCCTTAATGGAAACCATATAATAAGCCCCAATGTCCACATCCATATGAACTCCCAACTCATCAAACTAAAGAACCAATATGGTAGGAGTTACATATTGCAAAATTCTAACCACAAAGCATACAAACCCAACTCTCAAGTTCAGACAACATAATCTAAGGGCAGTGTGTGTATTTACATGTGTGCAATAACACTAAAATAGTGAGTCTAACTCATAATTTCAAAATTGAAAACATGAGTTAAATGCACGATTTTAGTAATATTAAACACTTGTGTGTAATAAGCTTTACCCTAATCTAATAGAGAGTGACCATGGTGGACCAATCCACTAAGCTGCCACACAAGTCATCAACATAAAGGTTTTAAATTTGGTATATCAAGAAAAACATTGTCAACAAAATGCAAAAAATTAACAACAAATTTGACCTCCCTATTATTGCTATTCCACATGAAACCCATCTTGTCTAAGTATTCAAGCCTAAGCAACTCCGCCAATCTTTATTTTTGAGCCTTTTTGACACTAAGGAAGGAGCAGCAGTGTTAAAATTACACACACACATATCATTGAGACATTCATCAACCCGGTCAAGTACAACAACATAACTAAATTGTAACCAAAAGCAAACAAAATTTCAAGTAAAATAATACCAATGAGCATATAAACTCAATTGTAACCAAAAAAAAAAAAAAAACAAACAAACAAACAAACAAATAAACAAACATATTACAATCAAAATCAAAAGTAAACCAGTCTGGCTTAGAAAATTTTGTAACCAGATTTGTCATACCTGTCCTATTGCCAGATAAGCAACAGCCCGATTCATGAGACACGAAATGTTCCCATCATCCAACTCCATCACCTTAGTATAATGTGCAATTGCAGTATCGAAATCATTCTTAGTGCATGCTGCATTGCCCAATTCTTGTTCCTTATATGCCTGCGACTCCCTATCCATCCCCTCATCTGCCGTCAACTCCATCAGATCCAGTTCCTTTGCCAGCTCAGTCTCTGCGCTTTTCTTCCTCTCCGGCTGCAGCGACAGCAAAGACGAAGACTGAGGAATCTCTGCGTCCACAGAAGTAGGTGTCCAGATGTTGACGTTCAACAAAACCCCAAGCGCTTGTATAACCCTCTTGTCCTTAAGATAGTTATTATGGAGCTCATGCATCATCCTCACAAAATCGTTATTTTGAAGGTAGGCCTGGGTGGTCCGATTCGCAGTGAGCTTGTGCCACATTTCAGGCCACGACAACATGTCTTCGAAGGAAGATAAGGCTAAACAAGCTTTGGAAAACATGCGAAGATCAAATTGTTAGCACCAAAGGAAACACACTTTAGTTCTTTTAATTAACTGATAGCTTTTGAAAAAGTATGCCTCATAGGTCATCACTGATTATGTAATCACCATACAGCAGGAAAGACAGGCCTACGAAATGAGAATTTAATCTTAACTTATTATAATGATCTCATCAAGAAAATGGGGATAAACCAATTATACAGCATACAAAACTATTGGAATTTGGGCAAAGTGCATTCATGATCAAGAAATAAAAATATTCACATAAGACAATAAAATTTAACATGGTTTGCCCAACTCAAAGACATTTTTTTTTATATGCCTTTAATTTCCAATCTTCTAATAAAAGTTTAAGTAAACTAGAAGTACCCCTAAAATTAAGAGACAGCCTCACTAACATGTTTAACCATATTTTAGGATTGTAGGCTTCAGTCCCTTCAATATATAATAAATTTCAAAAATTTAGGAAATAAATTATAAATAGATCGCTTTTTTAAAAATTGATTGCAAATCAGATGAGACGACCAAAATCAAAAGCTTGTCACACTCCAAATTATATAAATTCCAAAGCTTCATCTTAGAGGTAACTTATTTATACAATTCTCTATTTTCCTGTTCTTGTGCCATTTAACTGGGGCCAAAGTTGATATAACTCTGTCATTCAATTTATATGATTTTCAAATGTCATGGTGAAATATTCTTCGAATCTACTTGCACCATGCAATCATTGGAACAAAACACCAAAAACAAAAACAAAAACGGATTAAGTTACCACCTTGACAAGGATTGCCATTGCTCCCACATACTTCACTTCTTGTTTGCTTGGCGATTTTTGGTTCTGTTACAGCATATGTCATCCTAAATTCCAAGGTAATTTTTTTTTTTTTTTAATTTCCAAAAATCACAACAAAAAAATAAAATAAAAAGACGAATATGTGCAAAGTACAATAATAGGTTGGGAACATGCCTTTTCTTTAGATTTGGCTCATCACCATCACCAACCCTCTCTTCTTCTCTGGTTTCTGCTGCATCACCTTCATCGTCATAGTCGCTTGGTCCAGTTAACTCAACAACGCATTGTGATCCTTCATCCTCACTGTCACTACTACTTTCTTCTGCAGGCTTAATAGCTAGTTGTTGTTGAGGTTTTGGATGATTATGAGAGCCTTTGTAGACAATTTCAGTTATGCGTCCTGCAGGTGAACGCTCAACCTTTTTCTTCACAGGACAACAAAGATAAGTACATTTGTAGTAGCTTCGTGGATAGTTACTGCCCTTAACATGCTTCTTCCCATACATACGCCACTTGTACCCATCATTTGAAACGTCTTTCTTTTTCTTATCACAATTCACTAATCCGGCTTTGAGCCCCTCATCGCAGGGATCGAACTCGAGCCCTTTGTTATAAGCCGTTACGGCTTCATCGAGCTGGCCCAAGCCGAGGTGAGCCGCGCCGAGTCGGCAATAGCCTCTGGACCAATCAGGCTTGAGCTTGACTGCTTTCTCGGCGTCGGCCAAGGCTTCGGAGTACTTGTGGAGGCGAGCGTAGGCGGCGGAGCGGTTTGAGTAGAGGAGGTAGTTGGAGGGACCAACTGACATCGCCGTCGAGAAGTGGCGGACGGCGGTGGAGAAGTCGCCGGCGGAGAAGGCCGCGTAGGCGTTGACTTTGGCTTGTTCGGCCAAGGCATGAGATTGAATTTGAGTGCCGCGGAACGAGTGAGGCTTGTTGGCTTTCGCATGCATGCCGCCGAACAGAAAGTAGGAAATGACTTCGGCTTCTTCGGCAGTGACTTGATAAATCCTCATCAAGATGATTTCACACAGAATAAATTGAGAATTTTGAATTGAATTTTTTTTCTCTTTTGCTTTCTATAACTGTTTGATTAACGAACGGCTTGTTTTTGCTTGTAGTATATGTTATTAGTAATTAGAAGCAGATATATAGAGTTGGTGAATAGTACATGCGGCAAATTCCAATTAGTGGAATGGTGGTGGGCCATTACAATTTTTTTTTTTTTTTTTTTTTTTTTTTTTACCTGGTGAAGATAGCAGGAGATGGCAAGAGAAGTTGATCATTCAATAGCACCGATGAATCAATGATTGACAAGAATTTTGCAACTCAAAACACTTTCGGTGGATAAATCCTTCTGCCTATTATTGAATTATCAAGAAAAAATCAATCAATCATTGATTCAATTATTGAAATAATAATTATTTTAATTTAAAAATATAAAAAGTTAAAAATCCATTAAGCATCTATTTAAATATCACTTATTTTGCTGAAATTGAAAACTTATTGCTAAAAATACTGTAGATAAAGGTAAAAGTTAATTTAAATAATATAGTGAGTTCATGAATGGTAGCAAAAATAAGTTGAATAATGAAATTATTTTCATTTAGAATATGTATCTAAATGAAGGCTAAAAAAAAAATATGAACAGTAAAATGATTTAAAAAAAAAAAAAAGGATATTTGAATTTGTCTTGCAACGAGTCCAAATCTTTTGGATGCCACTCTATGCTCCACAAATAAAAAAATTGCCAAGTATCAACCTACTTAATTAAATGCTAATTTTCTGCATTCTCTAACTTCAATTTCCTAAAATAAAAACCAAAACATTCCCATCGGTCACTAGCATTGGTCCACCACCACCAACTAATGCCAGTGCCTCTACAAGTCTACAATGGCGATCTAACAAGGCCTTGTTGTTTTCAAATCCATGACTAGGTACAGATATAGAGAAATTGCATTGTCCTTTCATTAACTAGCATCTATTCATTGAATCCACCAACCAATGGTCTATTTTGGTAGATTGATAAAGTACATTAGAAAACAAAAAACCAATATCAAGTGGCTCTATGGCTCTGATTTTCTTTTGGTATTTAACATAAACTACACTGGTTATATACTTTGATAATATTATCTTAGGAATTTAGGATCCTACATTTGCTTTTGAAATAGAAGGGGATTGTTTCATGATATGGGAGCATGCACGGTTCCATTTGGTTCCATTTTAAAAAGAATTTCATAATAAAACAAACATTGACCCCTTGAGAATACTTTGGTTGAATAGACATCCAACATATTCGAAAAATTGTACAGTATATCAAAACATAAACATAAGTGGTGGTGGATGGTCGTTGATGAAGTGGCAGCGAGGCTAGTTGGTGGTGGTGGACTAGTGGTAGTGGCTGGAGGGGATGTGTTGGTTTTTATTTTATTTATTTTAGGAAACTAAAGTAAAAGAAGAAGAAAATTAGTATTTAATTAAGTAGGTGTACACTTGGCAATTTTTTACTTGTGGAGCCTATAGTAGGATAGAAAAAGCGAGATATTGAATATTTGAACTCACAGTGTAATACATAATTTGCCAATTCTATTGCTGCTCGCGCTTCTTTTCCCTAAATGAACTCAGCCCAATGACAGCACAGGTGACCACCATACAGAAGATCTCATAATCACGAATTATGATTGCCATGGCCCCCATATTACTCTCCTTTGTTCAAGTTATTGCTACACTTACCTTGCAAACATCTTATGGATTCTGTACGACCCCATAGCTTCTCTAGGCATGACTTTAAAGGTGAGTTTGGATCCACGTTTCCTCACCCACGTCTCGCGTTTGCGTGTTTTGTCCTTTTTTTTTTTTTTTTTGCCGTACTTATTGACTTTTTGTCCATGAATAGTGCATTTGTACACTATTCATGGATCCACAAATTTCATTTTTTATCAACTTTTTCATTAAAAATGGGTTACAGTACTATTCACACATTTAAAAATTATTTTGCTACAATATTTTCAGTTTTTAATTTTTAATTTCAGTAAAATAAGTTTTATCTAAACACACAGTAAAAATGAATTTGTCAATGAGATCCTCAGCATCATAAGCAATGTTTGTGGATCTCTGCTACCCAACTACGCACACGTGCATCTTGTTCCTACTTGCGGTCCATTGTCAAACTCTCTCTCTCTCTCTCTCTCTCTCTCTCAAGTTTCCCTCTATTAGAATTAGAGTGTGAGTTGAGGAAATGACTGTGATCTTTAGAAGATTTTTTTTTTGTTCCATTTATTTATTAATTAAAAAAACATTAATTATTATTTTTTCACATATTTAACAAATAAATTACTCAATATTATATATTTTGTCTAATAGTAAATAAGCTATCAAAAAAAAAAGTTTTTTTTCCGAACAAATATTAGAGGCTTCATATTAAGGGTCCGTTTGTATAAGCTGTTGTAATACTGTGGTTTGAGTTAAAATGACATTTGTAAAATATAAAAAAAAAAATTAAAAAAAAAAAAACTAATAAGAGTTATTGTTGCAAAACAAAGTTTTGGGTTTTTTTGACAAGAATTTTATCGTTAAATAAACAATTTCAATTATTTCCAATAGAATTATTCAGGATTCAACTACCAAATTAACAAAAAAAAAAATGCTATAATATGTATTTAAAATTGTTAATGTATATTATGCTATAGGCTTTAGGCCTAGCTACACTTTACTTGTACTGCACACATATGCTTACTTATACCACACACATATGCTTCTTATATAAAGACATGCATGTATATTCTTTGATGATGAAATACAATACAATCATTCAGTATGTGACCATGGTTTTCTGTCCTTGCAGTATATTTAAGAGTAATCTTTGTCTTATCTTCACCAAGTCACTTCCTAAGGGACACACTTGTGCTTTGGTTGACAACCTCAAACTGATCTCACATCCACCTTGACTTTGAGGGAGGCTGTTAATATATATTATGTTATGGGCTTTAGGCCCAGCTACACTTTACTTGTACCGCACACATATGCTTACTTGTACCGCACACATATGCCTCCTATATAAAAGCAAGCATGTATATTTTTTGATGATGAAATATAATACAATCATTCAGTATTTCTAACAAAAATATCCTATGCCATGCAATCCTTTCATGTAAGGAATTTTTTTTTTTTTTTTTTTTTTTAATTCTTTCATCTAAGGATTCTCCTCTTCTCATGTAACCTTTCTAGAATACCTTATGTCTCTCTCGCTAACCTCACGCATTTTCTTTCTCAAACCTTTTCCTTCCACCCTTTTAGTATATTATCACCCTCATCACCACGTGGAAAGAATTGGATGGCAGAAGGGAAAATTCTCTCTTGAGGTCGACCCTAAAGACAACCTATAAAGTAGTTGATAAACTTCTCTAGAAAATTAGTGAAGGGGATAATTATTAAACTAGAATGTTATAAATGAAGTGGAAGTTAGGCTCTATTTGGATGCAAGATGGGAAAGTGAAACTTTGAAGATGGAAAATGTTGGGAGAATATAAAATATTTGTATTTTTTAGCATGTGTGTTTGGTAAAGATGGTAAAAATTGCAAAAAAGTGGAATGATAAAAAGCAAAGTACTATTATGTTTTTATTGTTAAAAAGTATAATGATGAAAAAATATGGATAATTTTATACTTTCTTTCTTAGTGTGCGTTTTGGCATAAATTAAAAAGTCAACTTTTTTTACTATTTAGCTTATTTTTGTTACTATTTATGGACTCCACTGCACTTTTTGGTATTATTTTTGAGTTCTACTATACTATTTCAGCTAATTTTTACATTTATCTACAGTACTTTTATAAAAAAAAATTTTAGTTTCAGCAAAATAAACGGATCCCAAATAGATCCTTAATACCATCTTCTCTCTCTTTTTTCCCCCAATGGGGAGTTCATGATCTTTCAATGGAAAACTTCATCCCCTCTTCTTTTTTCTTTTTTTTTTTTTTTCCTCCCTTTTCATTTCAACCAAACAATAAGGGGATATTTGGTACCACAACTTAAACAACAGTTTTCAGTTTTAAACAATATTATACATATTTTTACATATTTTTTTTTCATATTATTTTTTAAAATACAAAAAACGTTCATGATCTTCAAATGGAAAACTTCATCCCCTCTTTTTTTTTTTTTTTTCCTCCCTTTTCATTTCAACCAAACAATAAGAGAGTATTTGGTACCATAACTTAAACAACAATTTTCAGTTTTTAAATAATTTTATACATATTTTTTTATTCAAATATATTTTTTTTAAATATAAACAAAGTTACTAGAATATTGTTATTAACAGAGGAAAAGAAAATAGAGGTGGAGGTTGAAAAAATAAAAATAAAAAGAAAGAAAAGTAGGTGACAACTGACATGCAGTCCCGGATTGACCCGATCCACAATTATAAGTTTTACAAAGCGTTTAGTTTTGCCAGTTGCAGCCATATAATCGTAAGATAAAATTTGGTTGCTCACTTTATCTTTTGTTTTGTTTGAAGTCAACGTTAGTCACTCTGAGTCTCTGAGCAAGAAGTTCAAGATCGCCATCTCCATCTGGGTGGTTGCTTCACGCTGCTATACCGAATACTCTGTTTAAGGTTAGTCTTCTTATCACTCTGTACGGCACAAACTCTACTCCTATTTTAAGGTTAGCTAGCTGATATGGTTTCTTAACTCTGTTTTACAAACTTGGGAATTCAATTCTGATTATGTAAGTAAAATTAAATTTGGTTGCTCATCTTTACTTCTTCTTTTTTTCTTTTTTTTTTAATTGAAGTCAACGCTTGGTAGTGGTAGCTGGAAGTTCAATATCTTTTAGACTGCTGATCATTACTCTAATTGTATAAGGTTAGTCTTCTTATCCATGTATAGTACTCTCTCATAAATGGTTAGATTAGTCTTCTCATCCTTTTATAGTAATAGTATGCACTCATTAATGGTGAAGTTACCCCTTGGGAGTTTGGAAGGAAGTGCTTGAGCTTGTTACACAGTATTTAAAATGGCTTCTATATTATTGGGGAAAATGATTAGACTGTACGTTGAAGATTTCTGATCTAAGAAATTTTAGTGGAAATGGGAAGAAAAAAGAGCAGAACAATTTATGTGGCTTGGTACTGTGCCTACATCCGCAGGTATCACACCGGTACGACACAGACACTTCATTTGGGCTGTCGTACAGGTGCCATACCTGAGTAATACCAGTTTCATATCTGCCATATTATAATTTTTCAAAAATTGCTTGTGCTGCCATGACGTACCCATGTTTGTGTCCGTGTCTGTACTTTCTAGAATTCCACTATATAAAAATAAAAATAAGGATTTTCAACGTACTTATACGGCCCGAACAAACCCTAGACCAATACATTGAATTTCTCAATTGATTTAGACAACAAGGTCTTTTTTTGTCTGTTTGTTTTTCCCCAAACTTGATTTGGTTTATGTTTTGATAAATTAATACTTTTTATTTATCTAAGCAGGTTCTCCCTAAAGGTTAGCGAAGAATGGCGACTACTTAATATCAGAGGAGAACGAAAGGAAGAAAAAAGGATATAGACGATTGTTAAAGAAGTCTAGTTCAAGTAAAGCTACAAGAGCATATGGAGGTGTGTATTCTCTCTGATAATGTATATTCAAAACTACTTAGTGATAATGCTCTTGTGGAGGAAAATGTTGTTGATTCATAGCATGATAATATACATGTTTTATTTATTAATTTCTTTCTGAAATATTATCCAAATGTCTTACAGTTGCTTATGAATGTTGATACTGATGCAGAACCATCAAAGTTGCATGCAAAGGAAATCAGGAATTCTATGAGTGGCAGGTGACAGGGAGGTATTTCTCAACCCAAAGCACAATTTACAAAGACTAATTTCTTCATTCAATTATCAATAGCTATCTTTACAATGCCACAAAGAGTAAGTTATGATGACATCATCATAACTAACTAACTACACCTAAGCAAGTGTGTAATTGAATTAGTTACATGTTAAAATAATCACAAACTGCATCTAACACAACATTTATTCCACGTGTCTAACCAACTTCTAATCAATTAAGAATATGCCTAATTGTTTGATCACATGTTATAAAGATAGTGTTGCCTGGAGTTGGAACTTGTTCACTTGGCTTCATCAAGACGTACTCAGCCATATGAATTTTCTTGCTTCAAATGTATGTAACTCGTTTTCATTGTGGGAGCTTATGGTTGTTATCATGGTCCTTCATCACAAAATCAACCCTATTTGGGTGGTTTGTTGTCCATATTTCACCTAAACGAGTTACAAATACCAAAACCCCACAAGGGTGGTTTGGGTATTCAAAAACTTAGTTCTTTAATCAAGTCCTCTCAGGAAAGTAGCTTTGGAGTTTTGTAGTGGAAAATAATCATCTTGGAGAAGAGTCATTTAGATGAAATATGGAGAAGAACGGGGAGGATGGACAACGAAGCGGATTAAGGGACCTTATGGTGTTAGTTTGTGGAAGAGTATAAGTGGGGGATGAGATTCCTTCAACTTCTTAAAATTTGACGTACAAGAAGGATCTAGAGTGAGGTTTTGGACATCTAGAGCGGGTTAAAGATTTTTTTCGCAGATTTGTATGCCTTAGTTGTTGACAAGGAAGCTTTAGCGCATCCAAGGGTGAGGTTAGGCATTGGAATCCTCTGTTTGTTCAGCCTTTTCAAGATTGAGAACTAGAATCAGTGATGAATTTTTTTGTGTTGCTCTATAAGCACTTGCCTTGATCTCTCGGAGAAGATTGAGTTTTATGGATTCCAACAAAGAGTGGGATATTTAAGATTTGTTCCTATTATAATTCCTTTAGGGGTTTCACATGCCACTCTTTTCCATGGAAGAGCATTTAGGGTGCTAGGGTCCCTTGAAAGGCAGCATGTGTTTTTTGTGGACTACAGTTTTAGGAAAAATTTTGTCAATTGATAATCTCCATAAGCAGCACTTATTGATAAGTTGATTAGTGTTGTCCGGTTAAAAGGAGTGGGGAATCACTTAATCATTTTCCGTTCCATTTCTTTTTTACAACAAATATTTGTTCATTTGTTTCTGCATTGCTTGGGACAGTTTGGGTGATGCCAAAATCTGTGATTGAGCTCTTGGAAGATTGGCAAGGATGATTCCATTGCCTAGCAAGCCACAACTGTTATGTGAAATCTTTGGGGTGAAGTAAACATGAGGATTTTTTTATGGTGCTGAGTAATCTAATTTTGTAATCAAATTGTGTGTGTGTGTGTGCGTGTTTTTTTTTTTTTTTTTGAGTTCTTGTATGATTAGATGACTGCCTTAGGTACCATCCCCTTGTTTTCTTTTGTTAATTTTGTAGATTTTTCTTTGTGATTGGACTCTTTACTTAGGGATTTGAATGTGACCCTCTCTAATTATTAAAAAAAAAAAAAAAAAAAACTCTTATTAAGTTTTGAAGAAGTCCAAGTTCGATTAGAAATTAGGAATAGGTATTAATCATCTATGTATATGGATGTACTATTTTCCAAATCAAAAGAGGAGAATAAATTTTCAAAAGTTATGAAACTAAATTTAAGGTTTGTGTGATTAATCTTCTATGAGGTGTAATGCGAGGATTTTCTTAAAAAAAAAAGGTGTGATGCAAGGAAATGCTAGGTGTCATGCTCAGATTTTTTTTTTTTTTTTTTTTTTTTCTGTCCTTAAATTCACAGTCCTGTAATAGCAACCCAAACCTTGGGTTTTACTCGTTAGAAATCCTATATTCCTTACAATTGTGAAGCCTTTTTTCCACTAAATTCTAACCCTAATTCTTAAAAAATTCTAAATTTGATTTGGCATGTTCCCCTTTGTCTTTCGTCATTTTGGGCAGGCTAGATTTGTTGCTGATGCTTTAGTTTTGGCTTTGTTCTCATGTGTGGTGGGAATTGAGTTGTGTGACTCAGGTTTGGGTGTTGTTTGGTATAGGTTGAAGGTATGGTTTAGGTGTTGAGGTTGTGATTGAGGTCTTCTCCTACTCACAATTTCTTGTTAGATCGTGTTGGATGCCTTGTCAGAGAGGTCTTCTTTGAGAGGCTATTCTTTTTTGCTGCAGCTCTTGTTAATCATGGGAGTTTTTTGGAAGCACAATAAAGAAAAATCAATTAACAACATAGCACGGCTAAAGTAGTTGATGTGGCACATTCCACATAGATTGCTACCTCTATATGTGAAAATTTTCTTGAAAAGTGGCTGTATCCCCTAACACCACCCTCTATATAGGTAATTATTGTTTCACACTCCCAAATATGAAATGTTTCACACAATGTTCACACTTTCACACCAGATGTCCACATTTTCCACATGATATAAAAAAAAAAAAAAATGTGGACACAATGTGAAAGAGTGTGGATGCAGTTGGATGTTAAACAAACAAAGCCCCTTTCTATAATAACCTATGTTACTCCTTAAAAAAAAAAAAAAAAAAACTTATGTTAGAATAGATTAATTTTGCCATGGTGACCTGATGTCATAATCATACAGTGACATATTGGTATGATATATATTTCTAATTTTGGGTTATTTTGATGTATATACCAACTCGATATGGAAATCATATGTGCTTGATCAAATTGAATCCACAAGAAAAAAGGGCTTTAATGTTATTACCATTTTATATTTAAAACAATAACACAAATAAATTATGACTGTTTTAATATTAGATTTTTGAAAAGAAAATTACAAAAAGGGGACATAAGCCCATGAATGAATAAATCTTCATTTATTAAAAATGCTCCTTAAGATGGTTTAGTTATGTTTAGAGGAAAGCGATTAATGCACTAACGAGAGAGAGTGAGTAAATTTAAGTGGAATGAAAAAAGGTAGAGGAATACCAAATTAATAGAAATTGTAAAAAATGACATATGACTGACTCTAACAAGTAATATTGAGGATCTATAGCTGACCCCAAATTTGGGATTAAGGTTTGGTTGTTGTTGATTAAAAATAAGCTCCATGTCTAAAGACCATTCATGAGATTGTGAAAACTGTGCTTTAATTTTTGTAATTTAACCATGTTTGCGCCTTTTGACTAACAAAATCCTTTTTTTTTTTTTAATGGTTATATATTATTCTTATTACTTCTCTAAACTGAAAATTCATTCTTCATTTTGCATTTAGATTTTTTGCTAATGTTTAAAATTTTTTATTGTTGTGACACAGATATGTGGGGGGCAGCAGCTTCTGGTATAGGTACAGCTGCAGCTTCTGCTGTGGGTACTGCAGCAGGGGATGAGGCCTACAAATATGGAAAAAAATATGGAAAAGAGATTGTCAATAACCTGAGTTGCAAAGTTGATAATGAAGCTGATTATGATCTAGAAGACAACTATGGAAGGTTAATAGAGCAAGCAAAGAAGCTGTATGCCTGCAGGGATGATATATTGGCTCAAGCAAAGACAAAGCTGGTCACTCAAGTATATGAACCTTGGATTTCTAGGGTCATGAAATGTGAAGAAGAGGTGCGAGAACTAGAAACCAAGTACAAGAAAGAAAAAGGCAAAAAAAGGACATGGAGTCAACGTTTGATTGGGTCAAGCGAGTCACGCACAGATCTTAGCCAAAGCATGGCAGAGAAGTGCAAGAAACTGCATAATCTTTGGGTAGAGGGAAACTCTGAGATAGTAATAGCGGTTGAGAAATTGCCAGAGCGTGTGATAATTATGCATGGACCCAAATCAGAAGACAAGATATTTCTTGACTCAACTGTTGAAGAAATACTGGGCCATCTGAGGGATAAAACTGTAAAAAGAATCGGACTTTGGGGAATGTCAGGAATTGGGAAAACAACCATAATGCAGAGCTTAAATAACAATGAAGATACTGCTAAAATGTTTGATATTGTTATTTGGGTAACTGTATCAAAGGATTGGAATTTAGAAAAATTGCAACACAAAATTGCTGATCGGTTAAAATTGAATATGGAAGGCATCACTGACCCTAATGAAATTGCCCAACTAATATGTAGAGACTTGAAAAGCAAAAGGTGTCTACTTCTTTTGGATGAAGTTCGGGAAGTTCTTGATCTGCCTCTGATAGGAATGTGTGAAAGCGAAAAGGATAGCAAGGTAGTAGTGGCAACTAGAAATTATCATGTTTGTTGTGATATGGAAACTGATCTGGAAATTAATGTGCAACGATTGTCTGAAGCTGATGCATGGAAAATGTTCAAGTTAAAGGTGGGTCGAAATGTAAATCTTCCAGGTATTGAACCGATAGCCAAGCTAGTTGTCAGTGAATGTGCTGGTTTGCCGCTATTGATAGACAAAGTAGCAAGTATGTTTAGAAGAAAGGATAACTTTCACCTGTGGAGTGATGGATTAAGAAGTTTGCGGAGATGGCCAAGTATCAAAATCCAAGGCATCGATGAATTGATTGAGTACTTGAAGTTTTGTTATGAAGATTTAGATGATGAGGTTAAAAAGGTTTGCTTTCTATATGGTGCAATATATCCTGAAGACTATGAGATATATAAAGATTATCTGTTGGAATGTTGGAGAGCTGAAGGTTTCATTCATGATACAAGTGAGTTTAGAGTTGCACGTGACAAAGGGCATTCCATATTGGAGGAACTTATCAGCGTTTCTTTACTAGAGAAGAGTGCAAAGATGAATCATGTAAGGATGAACAAAGTAATACGAAATATGGCCCTTAACATTTCTTCCCGAAGTTGTAATTTCAAGATTTTGGTGAAACCCCGTGAAGGGTTGCAAGAGGCCCCCAATGAGGTAGAATGGCAACAAGCAAATCGAATCTCCTTGATGGATAATAAATTGTGCACTTTACCGGAAATGCCAGATTGCAATGAGCTTTCAACATTGTTATTACAGAGAAATCAAGACCTAAAAGTGATTCCTGAGTCATTCTTTGGATGCATGCAAAATCTACGGGTTTTAGATTTACATGGCACTGGAATTACATCATTACCATCATCAATATCTTGCTTGAAGTGTCTCAAAGCATTATATCTGCATTCTTGCAGCTGTTTAATGGAACTCCGTTACTTAGAAGGACTTGAGCATCTTGAGGTGCTTGATATTCGAGACACTAGCCTTAATCATTTTCCAATTCAGATTGGACGTTTGAATCAGTTGAAGTGTTTACGTATGTCATTGTCGAATTTTGGCATTAGGCATTCAAGTAATGTAGAATATTGTCGAAATGTCTTTTCAAGTCTTCTTTTACTAGAAGAACTACTAATAGATGTGGATCCAAATAATCAAAGTTGGGAGGTGACTGTAAAGGCTATTTCTGAGGGAGTGGCTAAATTGATGCATTTGACTTCACTATCAATTTGCTTCCCTACTGTGGATTGTCTTAAAAGTTTTATCTCAACGAGTCAATTGTGGAAGGATTTCCGCTTCACATTTCAATTTTCTGTTGGTTATCATGACGCGACTCTTTATAAAATTCTTGATTGCTTCGAATATCAAATTAGGAAATGTTTGAAGTTTGCAAATGGTGAAGGTGTAGATCCAATTATTTCTGACGTTCTTTTGGAAACTGATGCATTTGAATTGATTGGCCACAAGGGAACTTCAAGACTATCAGATTTTGGTATCGAAAGTATCAACAAGATGCGAGGTTGTTTGATTGAAGGATGCAATGAAATTGAAACGATTGTTGATGGTAACATAGTAAGGGGAAGTGCGTTAATATGCTTGGAAAAGATGTTCATAAATAATGTTCCAAACTTAAAAAGCATTTGGGAAGGTCCTGTACATAATGGAAGCCTATCACAACTAACAACTTTAACTTTATGCAAATGTTTGAAGTTGAAGAAGATATTCTCCGGTGGCATGATTAAACAACTCTCTCAACTTCAACACTTGAAAGTTGAAGATTGTCCTGAAATTGAAGAGATAATTGCAGAGTCTGAAAATAATGGCTTGAAACCTGACGCACTTCCAAGATTAAAGTTGCTAGAACTTTCTAATCTTCCAAGGGTAAAAAGCATTTGGACAAGTGACTCATTGAAATGGCCATCTTTAGAGAAGATTAAGATCTCCATGTGCCAGATGTTGACAAAATTGCCCTTCAACAGTGAGAATGCAATCAACTTGAGATGTATTGAAGCCCATCAGACATGGTGGAGTGCATTGGCATGCCAAGATGATGCTATTGAAAAAAGATTAAGGTCTTTATGGTTTCAATCTCCTTCATAGAGATTCTTCTCTAGATAAGGTAATGGTAGAAATGTCTACAGTCTACTCCTTTAAATTTTCATTTTCTTTATTTTTCAAGATACCTTATGAATGTGTGTGATTGTTTAGCATTTGTGATTACATGAATGTTGGATTCAAACCTTCCTTATATTTGGTCATGATTATCTTAAATCTTTAATGAAAACTTTTAAAAATTTAAGTTATACCATATAAGATATCAACCTTGCTTCACTTCAGTTTTGGGTAGCCAAACCGACCTTACATAGGTATTTCATGAATTTCTGTTGATTTGTGAATAACAGAAATTTTTGTCGTTATATAGAAAATATTGCTTCCAAAAAGCATTTTAGAAATTTCTTGTACATACTAGAAGCCTAGCTCAACTAATAGCTTTAACTTTATGCAGATGTTTGAAGTTGAAGATATTTTCCTATGATTGAATAGCTCTTTCAACTTCAACACTTAAGACTGGAGTTGAACAATGACTTGAAATCAAAGGGATACTTTTGGTTGGAATTTGGAAATGCATTTGGATTGATTACTGATTGAAGTGGCTATATTTAGAGTGTAATACGATATTTATGTGTTGACAAAATAGCCCTTCAAGAATGAGAACGTAGTTAATATGAGACATATTGAAGGCCATTAATCATGGTGTAGTTCATTGTCATGGCAAGAAGATGCTATTGAGAAGAAATTATGATATATGTGCATCTTCAACTGGTGCATTTGGTTTCATTCCTGTTCACAACAGTCCTATCTAAGGTAGTGGTAAAATGTTTGCTCCAACTTTTGGTTTGTAAGATTTAATACTTTCATGTTTCTGTTTTTTTTCCCCCTTTTTAAGATGACATGAATGCTAGTGTCTACTATATTGACGTGTGATTGTTTTGTATTTGTGAATAAAATAAAATGTTAGACCGAAACCCTTTCTCTTCTCAAAAAAAAAAAAAAAAGGGGGGGGGAGGAAACCCTTCCTTATAGTTTGATTTTCTATATTATCTATTATACTATAGAAGATGCAATCTTGCTAATTCACTTGATTTTTAGTAGCCAAAACTACCTTTTTCATATACCTCCTACTTTCAAATGTTTGTTTGGAAAAGTTCGAGTCCAGCTTAGATCATGATCATCTTTGCCACAACTTTGTGTTTATTATTATTATTTTTTTGGTAATATGGGAATATTATAAAACAATAAGAAGCAGCTATAGAAGCTGTATCAGTGCATAAACGGTTACAACCTAAACAGCTAGACCCATCAGGTTATCCATCAAAAGAGGTTGTAACTCCACAGGGGGAGTACTCAAAATGAGGAAGTCATTAGTCATGTTGTGTCTGAATAGCCTTTCTTGCTAGAGCATCAGCAAACGGGTTTGCCTCCCTATAGCAGTGGCTCAGCTTCCACAAAGGAATTTGGTTCAACAGGTTTTGCAATCATCAACAATTGGTGCAAATTCAGCATAGCTATTTTCGTTGTTAGACAGCAAAATAACCACAATGCTAGCATCAATCTCAATTTCAATGCCTTGGTTACAGAGGGTGAGCCCACCTCTGATTGCCCATGGTTCAGTTTCAAGACTGTTTGCTCACCCTATAGCTCTAGTGAGCCCCTTCATCCATCTTCCCAAGCAATCTCTAATTATGCCTCCCCCTCTTGCCATACCAGGGCAGCCAAGCACAACTTTGTGTTTGATATATTATGAATATGTAGGGTTGTCAATTCGAGTTAGCATGTCGGGTTCGTGTCGTGTTGAGGTACAGGTATTTAACTAAATGGCTCAACCCTAACCTGACCCATTTAATAATCGTGTCATGATCCTTCAACCATAACACAACCTGTTAATAAGGCAAGTTAACCTGACCCAACCCATTTAACACGCTTAATAAACGAGTCATGTTGAGTTGACACGAATGTAACACAATCCATTTCAACTTGCATAATATTAAATATAATATCCATTTAGAAATTATTATTTTTACATCCTAAAAGCAGTACATACACTTCAAGTCTTCAACTTACATTCAAAATAATATAGTTCAACAAAAATAAAACATTCATCTAGAAATAAGTTCTTTACACTTCAAAAGAAGTGCATACACTTCAACCTAAATTCAAAATAACATAGTTTAACAAAAATAAAATAATATAGTTCAATAAAAATATAATATCCTTAGAACTCACCAAATGATAAGTGTCAATATTGAAAGAATAGGAGCAAATAGTAAGCTAAAGTTTATGGAACAAAAACATTATATAGAAAAAATTACTGTAGAATTTTGAAACATAAAGAAAACGGTTTTCTTTAATTCTGAAACTCACTAAACACATGAGAGAGAGAGAGAGAGAGAGCAATAACCAGTTTGAGAATTTGAGTTTGAGAATTGGGCATGAGACTATAAGATAGTAGAGTGAGTATTAGGGCTGAAAAAAAAAATTTAGATATTTATAAGATGGTTTAGAGATTTAGGCTCCGATTGGGAGTTCAAAAGGGAATGGAATGAAATGGAATGGAATGAGATAATCATAAGGGAATAGAAAGGAATGGAATGTATTTAAGTAAGGGAAAGGAATGGAAAAGAATGGAATTGAATGGAATTAAGTAACCTTGTTTGGATGTTTTAAAATAAAGGAATGGAAAGGAATGAAAATGAATGGAATGTAAGTAATCCAGTTTGGGAGCAACATGGAGGGAATGGAATGGAATCATTTTATAACAATATTACTATTAAACCCATGTTTTAAAATAAAGGGTTAAATATATAGGGGTATTTTAGGAGTTTTAGTAAAAAAATCATTAAATCTAATTCTATTCCCTCTCATTCCTCCCAATTTCGAGGGAAATGAAAATTTGAGATTTTAAGGAAATAGAAAGGAATGGGTGTTCTCTCCTACCCATTCAATTCCCTCCCACTTAGGCTCCGCTTGGGAGGAGGGAATGGAATGGAATGGAAAGGAATAAAAAGAATAATTTTAGAATATTCTTCCATTCTCTTGTTTAGGAGTTTTAATGGAGGGAATGGAAAGTTCATTCCCTTGTTTGGGAGTTTAAGTGGGAGGGAATGGAATGGGTAGGAGGGAACACACATTCTTTTCTATTCCCTTAAAATCTCAAATTTTCATTCCCCCCGAAATTGGGAGGAATGGGAGGGAATGGAATTAGATTTAATGATTTTTTTACTAAAACTCCTAAAATACCCCTATATATTCAATCCTTTATTTTAAAACAGGGGTTTAATAGTAATATTGTCATAAAATGATTCCATTCCATTCCCTCCATGTTGCTCCCAAACAGGATTACTTACATTCCATTCATTTTCATTCCTTTCCATTCCTTTATTTTAAAACATCCAAACAAAGTTACTTAATTCCATTCCATTCCATTCTTTTCCATTCCTTTCCCTTACTTAAATACATTCCATTCCATTCCATTCCTTTCTATTCCCTTATAATTATCTCATTCCATTCCATTCCATTCCCTTATGAACTCCCAAGCGAAGCCTTAAACTCCCAAATAAGGGAATAGACTTTCCATTCCCTCCATTAAAACTCCCAAACAAAAGAATGGAAGAATATTCTAAAATTATTCATTTTATTCCTTTCCATTCTATTCCCTCTTCCCAAGCGAAGCCTTAGGGTTTGAAGGGCTTAGAGATCTAGGATTTGTAAAGATTCAATTTTCAATTTTATCCCTTGTAAGTTTTTGTAATTACTCACTTTTCTTTTTAAATATAAAATATATGTTGGATATAAAATGTATTTGACAAATCTAAATTAAAATGAATATTTATTTGTTATATGAGTTAAAACGAGTTGTGTTAAGTGAGTCATTTCGGATTGACAAAAATAAATTAGCGTGTCAAACATGTCTATTGCGAGTTGCGCGGGTTGCCTCGTCTATGACACGTTTTTTATCGTGTCACTTTCAAGTCGACCCGTTTATGACTCAAACCCATTAAGGCCTAACCATAACCCACAAAAACTCGTATTAAGTTCGTGTTGTGTTCGCAGATTGGGTTGAACATTGACACCCCAGAATATGGTTTAAATTATGAGCACGACTTTCATCATCATTATTATTGAAGGGAAATAGATTATTATTCAAGAACTAGCGTTTTCCAATGCAATAGGTGACATTTGAGTTGAGGCAAAAGGACGTGGGTTGTGAGTTTTGTCACCAACCCAACACTCTCTTATACCTCCAAAATTTAGGTCTGAAAACAAACTACGCTATTGGTCTTCTATATATGCAATGCGTGTGCGAATTGTTGAAAAAAGTTTCTCTTTATTTTTTTGTCTCCGCTTTTTTGCGTATATTCTAGCTTTTAGATATTTTGAAATAAATTAGCTTTTAGCTTTATGTAACATATTTAAAATAAAAGTTACAAAAAATTATATTTTTTAATAAATATTATGTAAATAAGTAATCGGAAATAAACAATTCCACGCGATGTAGTTTTGTTGATTTAACTAGCTTGGTAATGCTAAAAGCCTGGTAAGAAAAAAAAAATTTTTAAAAAAAAAAAATCGAAAACAAAAACAAACAAACCTTAGTTACTGTGCACTTTTAACGCAATGGTCACTCTACAAGTATTAAGTACTTATAAGGTGTGAGGGGTAAGGACCGGAGTTTAAGTATCCAAAAAAGAGTTTCACACACATATACCCTTAGATTAGGCTAGAGTAGAATTTCTATTTTGTAAAAAAAAAAAAAAGTATGACGATATCCTAAATAATAGGAATTTTTGTCTCCATAAAATATTCCTTCGAGATATCATTTATCAATATGAATGGTAATGGCTGATGCCTGGCATGCTTAAAATTTCAATGTCCAAAGCAATTTGAGCTATGGCAATAAAAAGTTTTCACCATGTAGTTATGGATAGACATTCTATTAATTCACCATGCCAAAACTTTAAAGTAATTGTACTAATTTTCTTTTTAGAAAAGAGGCAACCTTTTTTTTTTTTTACTTTTCATGTTTAGCATATTTTCCTTGCATTTTCGTTATTTCTTAATAAGAAAACTAAAGTCTTCAGTAATTTGATGAGTAAAATGTACGACAGAAAAACATTTAAAATGCCCATTACTCATTTAGATGTTCATAAAAAAAAGAGGGGCAAAAATTGAGGATTATGTCATACAAGCGAAAAAAAATAAGAAAAGAAGAAACAAAATGAATTTGCCCAAGCAAAAAGGTTATTCTATTTCTTTTTATAGGGTTCCTTTTAGGGCTCGTTTGACAAGCCATCTCAAACACAAAACTATATATTTTAAACAACATTACACACTTTTTCACACAATCTTTTACCCACACGTATATCAAAAACACACAAACAACATAACTCAAATTACTCTCCCAAACAGGCAGATTCTCAAAATCATAACCTTTTACTATTTATCGCATCATCAACATTTAAATATTCATTGATGACTACATTTTTTAATATCTACTATTTAAATAATTAATGATGTGACCAAAAATTAAACCACTTATTTAACATTGAAATGTAAAGATTTTAAGAAATATATATTATCACCGCACATTTTTAATGAGATGGTCACTCTATAAGTATAAGTACTTGTGAAGTGTGGGGAGTAAGGGTCAGGATTCAAGTCTCCGGAAAGGAGGTTCACACACATATACACTTAGATTATTCTAGAGTAGAATTTCTATCTTGTATAAAAATAAAAATAAAATATATATTGGAGTTACATTATGTAAAGTTGTGATTTACAACTCTGTTTTTTGTTGGCTTTATTTTATGACAAAAAGTGTTGTATTTGCTTTAATTTTGTTTATTGTATTTTGTGGGATTTTATTGTATTGGGTTTAGTATTAAGTTGGTAAAGAATCGAGCTTAAAATGAAGCATCAGTGGATTTCGCGAGTGTCCTGTTAGAAGCTTACCCGCGAAATAGTCATGTAAGAAGCATATACTGGAAGCTGAAGAGTCATGCCAGCCTGAAGGATTTTACGAGTGTCTCGCGAGTAAGGCCTTCCCACGAGATACCCGTGAGACTTTTTGCCTGAAAAATTTTTAAGTGTGACTTTTTTACCCTTCACCCATACTATATATACCTTCATTACCTACAAATGTAAATGAGATCATTTAGAGAGAAAAACCCTAGATAGGTTTTCTACAACACGCACACCCATCTTCTTGAGAGAAAGCTACTCATCCTTAGTGACAAATCATTCTAGCATCTTCTCCTTCCTTCCCCCATTGTTATACTTTGAGAGGAGATTTGTACCCCAACACAACCCACACCTATTCAAAGTGTAAAAAGTGTTTAGGAACTTAGAAAACTTTGGGAATTTGCCAAAAGAAGCCGGTGAGGCTTGGCGGATGCAATCGAGCGTATTGCGAGATTTGGAAAGCTAGACAAGACACAGTTCCAAGAAGCCTTATTGGAGTAGGAGTTTAGAGGGCTTAGGTACATTTGGTAAATTAAGCTTGGAGAGTCTCTTGTTATTTGTGTATCCCAACTTATTGTCTAATGGATCGATTTACCACTTGGAGGATGGCAGAGAGGTTCTTCGGTTTCCTCTTCAATAACACGTCGTCGTGTTATCTTGTGTTTGCATCTTTCTCCCCTTACTCTTGTGCTTTACTTTTATTATTTGTTGTTCATGTTTATACACTAGAGTAGTATCGGTTGTTTGAGCTTCATTTACTCTTGTTTCCACACTTAGATAAGTTAGAGGAAAATCAACCGAGCTGTAATTTTTAATCTAAACAAGCTCTTGTGTTTTTGACACATTTTCAAGCTTTCACATTATGTCAATATTTCTCTGTTATTGCTTAATAAGGTGAGACTTCATGGAAATAAGGATCCTTTGGAGTTCTTAAAATTACTCTTAAAAAAACGTAATTCACAACTCTGGCACTGATAAATAGATACTATTAGATCGACTAGAGTCTCCACAATCCCTTCAAAATCAACAGATGCAGTAGGATTGACCAAAATCTCCACCATTCCTTCAAAATCAGTAGATATCAACAGATACAAGAGGAAGCTAGAAAAGCCCTGTTTAAATTTCCATGTTATTAGTAAAGCGGTAACGTGCTCTTTATTGAAAACAGCCTAACTAAAGAGCTTAAGTTTGATTGCAGCTTGCACAGGGGCACTCACATTTTTTGACTGCTTCATATCATTCTGGTAATGGATTGACTAGTCTCCACAATTCCAAGAATTTCCAAGATCCTTGGTAGTGATCAAAGCCTCCACTGTTCCTTCTATCACACACGACATTTCATTTCTAAAGTTTAGGTAGTTTCAACTTTCAACAGGTAAAATCTTCCATAGCAAAACATTTCTTTTCTGAAGCTTAGGTTGTTTCAACACGTAAAATTATCCCAGTACAAGTTTCCACTTCCAAAATCTTGGATGTTTCAACATGTAAAATTTTTCTTAACAACATAATCGAATCACACCCTCCTTGGTTATAAGACCCCTCACAGTTCTAACTTCTAATTCACCTCAATCATACCCTTTGTAGTTATAATTCACCTGGGATTACACCCTTCATGGTTATAATTGATGGGATTTGTTCTTTAAAATCTATTTTGTATCATTGGATTTGTCTATTTTGTTCCAATTAGACATTATGCATTCATTTGATAAATAGTGAATGAGTTACACTAAATGCGATTTAGATATGTTGAAAAGATTAACGTACAAAATATATGCATTACAATTCCTTAGGATTCTTAAACTTAGGGTCTCAATGCCATAGTTGCTACAAGAGTATAAGCATAGCAAACAGAAAGTGGTCTAAGAATGCCTCAGCTTACAAGTTACAATCAAATACTATCAATTGACAAAAACCAATGAGCCTGCATAAGGCAATGCGCAGACTACTTCTGATTAGGAAACATTGCAAGTGCTCAGCAATCACATATGTCAATTGGAACAAAAATTTCATCCAAATAACCTGGATGACTCTCGCTCCATTCCAATGCTTCCCACCTACTCCTCTCACTCTTGATCTTTCTCAAATACTGACAAGATACTTCCTCAACCAATGGTTTTTTTTTTTTTTTTTTTTTTTTTGGCTTTTTAGTGAAAGTATATAATTTCCAAAACCATTTTCAATATGCTTTTGTACCTTATTTTGTCAAAGATTTGTTGAATTATACAAAAAACTTGAGATGCTGCATCTTAGATATGCCGTTGATTCATCCATAGGTGAGGTAGTCCTTATCAAATAAGGGAGTTCTTCCACAATATGGGATCAAAGATGGGGAATCAGGTACTACTTGTTGCCGAAGAAGGGAAGAACTTGTTGCTGGAGCTCTTAATCTTATTGGAGGAGATACTTTATTTGGGCGGCTATGGGGATGTCAACCACGAGCTTACTATCCAAGTTTGCATTTTAAAGCAAGCTATTACCAGGTTTGTATCTGATTGTTGAACCTAAATAATCTACAATTCTCAACTCCTTACCTTCAGTTCTATAACTGGAAGAACAATCTCGAAAATTTTCCATGTTATGAAAAAACAGCTATATCTATGATAATGTTGGACCATAACTATAACACGATAGTACACATCCTGTGTATTAGGGCTTCACTCCTCTTTGCTCTTGTTTCAATATAATTAATTACTTGTCAAAAAAATGAAAAATAGCTATGAATGTGATAGTGCACTTTAGAACCCTTGAGCCCAGGGTGATTGTTCTCCCACTTTATCACAAAGCTCAAGCTTACCAGCAAAATCACGACAGTATGCATAGGAGGGTTGAATATCAGGAAATTGAGTACACGAATACACATAATCCAAATTGGTAACCAGTGTTATGGTGGATGCAAGACTACATATACATATAGCATAGTTTTTGTGCATGAGTGGTGTAGTTTCTTCTGTCACATTCATAATATTCCAGGTGACCCTTCTTCTCTATAGGAAGCTATTTAATTTCATTTTTACTCTAATCTCTTATACTCTTCCAATGCCCCTTCAACCTCTACCTCTTTCCCCTCTCTCTCTCTCTTCTGAGCAGTGAAATTTCAGTGTAATTAATTGTCCCTTAATGCTGATAATATTTGTCCACATAGATTAAGTACTCTTTTTGCTGAAATAGAAGATTTAGTATTCTTACATACATGCCTTGCGTGATTTTACAGTATCTAATTAGTTATTCTGTTTGCAGGTCAGGTTTGTTATGAAACTCTTGCATGAGTCTGGTCCCTTTAAGGAAGGTATACAGCAGACACAGGAAAACGAGGCCTCAACTTGGAGGAAAAAATTTGCGTTTTTATACCTGTAAATTGTCTTTTTCATCATTTTGGAATGATCATAGTTACGATATTTTTCTTCGTGAATCAAGATTATGTAAATAGGCACATGTGACAGCAATCATTAGTGGATCATTGTATATCATATTTCTCTTCAGTAGACAACCAGCTAGCTGAGATACCAAATGCTGGCTCTAGACTAGTTTAAACCCATTTAAATCATACTCCTGTAAATGTCTAGAGGGAATCATCTATTTAGAAGAAAGTTTTTTATATAAGCCTATCAAGAAATTAAAGTTCTTTATATAAGTTGAATAACAACCCCAGAAGTAGTGCTGATGACTCTTTTGGAGAAAAGGGAGGGTGCTTGGACAAATGCCTTTAATCATAGAAATATATGTACAAACAATGTAAACTCTACAATAATTTTATGGCTTTCTGGGGTATTACGCAAACAGTAATAATTCCTTTCTTTAAAGAATAAATTTGAAAAATGTAAAGAAATTCATATTTTTCCTCATTGACAACTTCCAATTGCAAATTACTATTACTATGAATGGTGATTATTCCATTCAAATATGTACTTTGTATGAATTGTCATCTATATAATATCTAAAATCTGAAACGAAGCAGTTACAAGAGTATAAGCATGTCAAACAGAAAGTGGTTTAAAGATGCCTCAGCTTACAATTATATACTATCAATTGACATTGAAGCAATGATCTTGCATAAGGCAACGCACGGACTAGTTTTGATTAGGAAACATTTACAAGTGCTCAGCAATCCAATATACCAATTGGAACAAAAATTTCATCCAAATAACCTGGACCACTATTTCTCCACTCCAATGCTTCCCACCAACTCCTCTCGCCCTTGATCGTCTTCAAATATTGACTAGATAATTTCTCAACCAATGGGTTCTTAAGATTTGGGCAATTATAAAAACTCAACCATTCTAACTTTGGCGCAATGTGTAAACCACAAGAGATATCGAATTGACTTCGGAGCGTATACCGAATTTCGGCCGGTGAATGGATACCGGGCCGAAATAAAAACCTCCATTGTTTTGTAGATTTCTGAGAAATTGAAGGTCTTTGAACAAGAATAAGAATAGAAGAAGCAGTTGAGGCTTTTGTAAAATCTTTGAAAATTTTCTTTACCTGCAGATTCTGCTTCTTTCTCAGTTCTCTGATGTGGCCTTCTTCTCCTTTTTTACTTTTTTCTTATTTATGTTTTTCTACCACACTTTTGGCATTTCACCCTCTTTTTCTTGTTTAAACCGCCTGTGAATCTCCGTGCAAAATTTTGAAACTTGTGGTCCAGTGATGGGAAGTGAAAAAGACAAGGCTTTTTATGCTCACTTTTACCCATCTAAATGGTCACGTCTCACTCACGTGACTTGTGGTGTATGTGGTTTTCTCCTTTAACTCGGTACAATTCAGATCTTTAACTCAAAAAAAAGTACATTAGTGTGTGTATATATATCTATATACTATATATTATAATAAGCTATATATACTATATATTATAATAACCTATACTAGCTTCATTACACGAATTTCACGCTTGCGATAATTTTTTTTTTTTTTATATAACATGAGAATGGATAGTTTTTGTTTTTTGATAGGAACGGTGGGTAGGGTTTTTTTTTTTTTTTTTTTTTTTTAATAAAAATTTTTAAGTTATAAGAACGCGAGGTAGTGGAAGTAGGAAGGAAATTTTTAACAGAATTTTTTATTTTTTATATAGGAGTAAGGGACGTGGGATAGTTTTTCTTTTATAGGATTATTTTTAATTTTTTTTGTCAATTTACTTTTTAACCCCCATGAAATAAAGATAAGTTAATTAAATTAGAAGTATTTTTTACAATAAAAAAGACAATAACAAAATTTCAAAATTCTCTTAATATATAGAAATATATTGTACATTAGTTAAATAGTATTAATTTTTTTTTAGAAATAATTGTATACTTATTATTGTTATTATTATTACTATAGAATTAGTGGTAACTTGAAACGATACACATGTATTGACTAGTATCAAAATATATCCTTTTCTTGGCCAAATTGATATGGCCTCTAGTATGAAATTAACTCTCTTGTCACCATCACTACCACTACTTCCGCAACATCACCTCTTTTTGGGATTGGATAATTTGGATAATTTATATGATCGACTTAATAATAAAAGCATCTTAGCTATTTTAAAGATCTAAAAGTAAACAACTTTTTTTTTTCATATATATATATATATATAATTAAAAAAAAAACTTTTTTTGGTAAACAAAAGTAAACAACTTCAATCTCTTCTTCATCAATATGAAGAATAGAAAGCTAAACTATTTTTTCCTGCACTCTCTTTCTTGATTCTAGTGTCAAGGTTTTCAATTCTTTGAGTTTATTTTTTTAGGATATATATATATATATATATTAGAGTCCTCTTCGATTTTTTTTTACCAAACCATTTCTGTGTAAGCACTATTAGAGCATGCAAATTTTGCAATGACACAAAAAATTTAAGATATTGGAATGTATCGAAATGTGAGAATGAAATAACAAGCTGACAAACAAAGAATACTATGAAAACCATACAGATTTCGTGCATCAAATATCTAATCAAATTGTTCATGAACTTGAAAGTTTTTGAAAAAATATATACCAAAATGAAAGATGAGAACATAGATAAGTTGCTAGAAAAATGAAGAGGGGGGTGGAGAGAGAGTAATGAAAATAATGAAAATTGAGCTTTAATTTAAGAAGAAAGTGTAACTTGGAGAATTTAAAATAACAGTTTAATTGAAAAAGGATAACGTATTAAGAAAACGGTGAATTCATGCTGGAAATTTAAAAGACAATCAAGTTTTTTTTTTTTTTTTTAAGAAGACATTGTAATCGAGTTTTTTGATAATGAAGATAATATAATAAATGACAAAATAAAGATAAATTACAAAAAGGAGAAAATTCAAATCAAGGAACCGTTTAATTTTAGATGAATTAGAATTTGGAATTATTTTTAAGATTTATTTAAATTAATATTGTAAGGACTAGATTTGAATTCCTAGCCCAAAGATATAAATGGACTTAGGCCCAAAAAGCCCAAAACAATGAATTTGTAGAGAAATGAGTTAGAAAACTGGGCTTTAGTTAATCAAACAACAAATTAAGTAGGTTGATAGCGAAAGAATGAAGATGGACAATAGTAGGATGAGTAATAAATATCCTTGGCAATATCCGAGGATACTGATTCTTATATAATGATCTTAGATGGGGTTACAAGTTTGGTTCTAGATTGCTCCAATGTTTCACCATCCCCTCCTCTCCTTTTTGGCGTTACCTCCCTCTCCTTTTATACTCATTTTCCTTTTAATCTCTATCTTCCACGTGCATGCTAGATGGTTGGTTTTGATACTTGTCCCATCAGCACATTTTCACTCATCTCCATTTGGTAGCTATAAGGCTGAAATATACTATTCAGGCATCACCTCCACATTAATGCAGCCAGGGAGTTAGGTGCAGTACATTTAATACAGAGGTAGCAACTTTCTCCTTAGATATTCTAGAGTGCTTTTCTATCGGATGTCCTTGTCATACTAACCTGCACCAACAGACCTACCTGGAACATTACCTTTAGTTGGCAAATTACCTTTTCGAACTTCAGCCTTGGTTTGTTGTGGATGTATTTGTCCTCGGCTCATCCCACTGAGTCATTGTGGACGAAGATAACTTTTCTACTTACCATCACACTTTCTTTAAACAAAGATTTTTCTTCCTCGGACAAGATGATGTCCTCAGATTGGGCCATAGGCCCAAAACCCAAATATATAAAAAAATTTCAGGCTTAACACCCCTACAAATATTATTAAAAAAAGTTGTCCGTCAAATCAATTGATAACTTCAATATTTATAATGACTTTAACATATGGTGAACGGTTCTTTTGTTTTGTATTCTGCTTTTGTAAAATAATATCAATTGATTGGGCAAAACCACTGACCCAGTCACCATTGTGGTTCCTAATAATGCCGCTTTCTCATGTTGTCTAAGGAAGAATCATTAGTGTTCTGCTTAAAATAGTTGGTGCTGGGCTCGATCCAACTGGCCCAAAGATATCTACCCCCATATTATAACTTGTGTTATATTGCTTTCACATTACCACATATGATTAAACTTGAGCTCCATTTAAGATTTACAAAGATCATCTTACCAACAATAAAATAAATGGTCAAGACCTATAAATTTATTTGTCTCATTGAACGATCAAGACCCATGAATTAACTTATTTTGTCAAATATGTTTTCAATACTTTTTTTTTTTTTTTTTTTGAGAGATAGAAATGTTTTCAATACTTAGAGAACACATTATAAGCCTTAAAAGAGTATATTTTTCTCTTGTGCGAAACCCAATGAATGTGTCACACTGGAAAACACAGAATAGAGAGTTCTCAATAGTGAGAAATTGAGTTAAGAAGTTGAGCATAGTAAATATGATCATTTAGACATATAAATCATGTCGAACCTTGTATATTCTTCGGCTTTCTTTACTTGCCTCCTAAGATTTATTTAAACTAATATTATTAAAAAAGTTGTGCAATTTTTTTTTTTTTTTTTGGTGTTCTCTTTTTGTAAAACTCTAATTTTCTTTATAATTTCCTTAAACCTTGGGGGAAGTAGGTCTAATTTTTTCCTTCTTCTTCTTCTTCTTATTATTTTTTTTTTTTTAAGGTTTTAATCAGAATTTTCCCCTAATCTTCCTCCAATTGACTTACTCATATGAGTACTATGAAGCAAAGGTGCATTTTCGAATTCTGGTGCAGGTGCGGGACTCGGCAATTTTTGAAAAAGTATGGTGCGGGTGCGGCAGGTTACAACGATTAAAAAATTATTAAAAATATTTTTATTTATATTTTTAATATATTGCTAAGCATACTTTTTCACATTATATAAAACATATACCGAATTTAAACATATACCAAATTTGAAAAATATATGATAACTATTAACTAAATAAAAAATCAAACCCCAGTGTCACAAGACTCACAAGTCACAACATTACAGACAGCTTATATAAAAAATTAAAAAAATCATATCACAATTTAGTGTTCAAAGATTCACAATCACAAATCACAATGAGTAATAACTATTAACTAAATAAAAAATCAAACCCAAGTCACAACATTATTACATTACAGCTTATATAAAAAATTAAAAAAAAAAAAATCAGAACACAAAGACCTAAGATTGAAAAACTAAGAGTGTGAGAGCTATGAAAAACTAAGATGGAAAGCTTGAGATTGATACCTGAGGGGAGACGAAGAGTAGAGTGTGAGTGAGTTGAGAGTTGAGACTCTTGAGAGTGAGATTGTGTGAGTGTGAGAGTGAGATTGAGTGAGAGAGGGGAGTCGAAGAGAGGGGAGACATCGTGGCATGGAGGCGTGGAGCACAAAGACCAGAGAGTGAGAGAGAGCTAAAGTCTGAAGATGAGAAGTGAACTGAGATACTGAGATATAGGGTTTTTGTCTAAACGATGCATTTTGCACCTTTTTTTTTTTTTTTTTTTTTTGAGAATTTTGGCCTGAATCGGCTGGTTCAATGCCAGTATCAGTGGTTGTGGCTGATATGGACCGATACAACCCAAGTCGCGAATCAGCCCGAGTCTTCGCCAAGTCGGCTCAAATTGGGAAACGAAAAAAAAAAAAATGGACGCGGCACCAACGTGCAGGCAGCAGTGTTGATCGCGCGTCGCCGCATCGGACGTGGGTGCGGCGGCCGTTTTGCCGCGTCCGTGCATCCCAATATGAGTATACATGTGAATGACCAAATGATTTGCCATAAAATAGGTTAAACAATTTGGTAGAAAATTTTTTTTTTTTCTCCTTTTTCATCTATAGCCTATACAATGAGAGACAATTCTCTCAGTTTTCTCTGTTAAATACGGGAATGCATTCCATACTCTTATGCAACAATTAAAAAAAATTATCAATTGATTTAGACAACTGTTGATCTGGGTTAACAACAAATCAACAAATCAAGGACAACAATAGCCGACATCAATAGAAGGCGGCGTGACAATGACACTGACAACAAGCGAGGAAGTTGTAAGCGTGAGAGATGGGTACTACATGGGTCCTCTCTACAACCGATGTCTCATTCAAATCTAATTTCTTCTTCCTTGAAAAGTTGAAACCCTTACGTTTATTTTCCATTCAAAATTTTCACCTGTTTTGTTGAAATGTTTGAAATTGATTAATTCAGAAGTTTTGATTTCCTCCATCAGATTTTGTGGCCACTACTGTTGTTGCTGCTCTATCAAGTGCTAAGCCCGAACTGTCATCATTGGGGACAACAATGAGATGGAAAGCTCAAGTAAAAACTTTCACTTTTTTCGTTTACAAGACGAAAATGGGTGGTTTCTTTTCCATTCGGACTCACCAAACACTGATTTCCCCAAATAGGGAGAAAAGAGAAGGGATGTAGACAAAAATATTGACAAAACCGTTACACACCTATTGATGTGGCAGATTATTATTTGTAGGTAAAAAGGTAATGTCCTCTCTGTTGCTTTTCTTCTCTCAGATCTAGAGGTCTTTGTTGGATATTTTCTTAACCAGTTGAGCTGCTCCAAGGTTGATTTCGAGAATTGTACCGTTGCTCAGTTACTCTATTAATAATGTGAGGAACTTCCCATCCAGTTTTTAATTTTTATATTTATTCTCAGTTCTAATTTGAACTCATCGTTAAAATTACTTTTTATCATTTAATAACAGTTAATAATAATATTCTATTTAAAATTTGTTATAAAAATGTTATGGACATAACATTTTATTTATCATACAACACAAAGAATTTAAAAAAAAAAAAAAAAATTGTTATTTTTTTGGGGTAATGTTTTATGGCATCGATAAAGAGGAAAAACAACAAATTCAACGCCATAAATATACATAACCTAAAGCAACTTTTTTAAGTAACAACAAAATATTAAAAGGAGAGGCATCAAAAATAACAAAATCTTCTCCAAGATTAGTGACATTCCTTGCTAGAGCATCAACCACACCATTTGCTTCCCTGTAGCTGTAATGCTTTAGTTGGTATTTGGGGGGATCCTACATTCCTACTCAGAAGGGCCCTGCAATAATCAACCATAGGAGATAAGGATCTAGAGGTGTTGGTTCCTCTATTTATCTAATTAACAATCAAGGAAGCATCCATTTCAATTTCAACTGAGGAGAGGTGAAGTTGAATGCAAAGATTTAGGCCATCTCTAAGCACCCACAGTTCTGCAACCATGCTAGTGGCAATACCAATTGATTGGGCAAAACCACTGAACCAGTCACCATTGTGGTTCCTAATAATGCTCCCTCCTCCAACTCTCCTCAGGTTGCCTAGCGTAGAGCCATTAGTGTTTTGTTTGAAAATTGAAACAGTTGGTGCTAGGCTTGATTTAGCTGGCCTGAAGGTCTCTCCACCATATTATTAAACTGGGATTATATTGCTTTAACATATATATGATCAATCTTGAGTTCCATTTAAGAATTAACGAAGATCATCTTATCAACAACAAAATAAATGGTCAAGACCTATAAATTTATTTGTCTTAAATAATATATGGGGTTTACCATGAATGTTTGTCTCATTGAATGGTCAAGACCAAAAATTAAACCACTTATTTAACATTGAAATGTAAAGATTTTAAGAAATTTATGTTGGAGTAACATTATGTTAATATTTCTCTGCATTTGCTTAATAAGGTGAGACTCCATGGAATAAGGATCCTCTGAAGTTCATAAATTTACTCTTAAAAACGTAATTCAAAACTCTGGCACTGATAAGTAGACAGATGAAGTAGGATTGACCAAAATCTCCACAATTCCTTCAAATTCAATAGATATCAATAGATACAAGAGGAAGCTAGATAAGCCTTTTCATGTTATTAGTAAAGCGGTAACATGCCCTTTATTGAAAACAGCCTAGCTAACGACTTTTAGTTTGATTGCAGCTTGCACAGAGGCATTCACATTTTTTGGCTGCTTCATATCATTCTGGTAATGGATTGACTAGTCTCCACAATTCCTTCATAGGATTGACTATAGTCTCCACAATTCCTTCAAAATGCATAAGATAAACAAGAGTCTCCAAAATTCCAAGAATTTCCAAAATCCTTGGTATTGATCAAAGGGCAAAAATGACCAAATACCATCTTTGGCTGAATTATTATTGTTTTACCACTGTTTGAGAAATAATTAGTGATTTATCACCTTTTTAAAACTTGAGTTTTACATGTAACTGGAGTTTCAAAAACTCAAGTTCCATAAAAAATGATGCTAATCTGTTTTGTCAAAAAAAAACTTAACAATAAACAATATCCTCAATAGTCAATACATCTATTGAGCACTATTCACTCAATACACCAAATAAAAATTATATTTTATTCACACATTGGGAAGGATGGGTTAAAAAATATATATTTAAGGAAAAAGAAATAATATTAAAACATAGCAGAGATAGAGTACTGAGATTGATGTAATTATTTGTAAATAATAGATTAGCTCAATTAAAAAAAGTGAGTTTTTTAGACTAAATTCAGCTAAAAACCTACTTAGGCTTATGTGAATGCTCTGAGAGAGAGAGAGAGAGAGAGAGAGAGAGAACTTGGAGCCCATACGTACAACTAGATGGATGGGTGACAATTTCTACGAGTGGTTTATTTCTAATTTTGTTGTCTGTTTGGTTTCCAAGAATTGGAAAGTCAAATTAAAATGGGAAAAATGAGAGATAGAAAAGAATGAAAAAAAAAAATGAAATAATAACATGACATATAAATGGCCACTAAGATACTGAGGTTCTTCTAAAAAAAAAAAAAGCTATTAAGGTGGTCATTTTATGTAAAGTATTTTTTATACTGATGATATGACTCATAAACATTCCATTACACAGGGCAGAAATTTTTATGCATCATATGATAGCAGAAGGTGAAATTTTTTTTTAATAAGAAAAGTGTAACATTTAAACAATTAAACGTGCTAAAAAAGTCAATAATTAAATTGGGACTACTAATTTGTTAAGAAGCAAAATGATTAAATGAAATCAACCATAAAAAGTTGAGAATCATAGCCAAAATTTCTCTCTCTCTCTCTCTTAGAGTATTCACATCAGCCTCTACAGGTTTTTGGACAAATCTAGTATAAAAAACTCACTTTTATCAGTTTAGCCAATTTACTATTTACAGCCAAATTTAGTCTAAAAAGCTCACTTTTATTAGTTTAGCTAATCAACTATTTACAGACAATTACATCAACCTCAGTACTCTATCATTATTCTATTTTAATATTATTTCTTTCTCCTTAAATATATTTTTCTTAACCCATCATTCCCAAATTGAATTAAGATTTTTATTTGGCCTATTGAGTAAACAGTGCTCCATATAGATGTATTGAAGACATTGTTTGTTAAGTTTTTGAGACAAAATATTGAGATTGATGTATTGAAATTTTGGATGAGTAAAGCTTTTTCTGGTTGATTAAATGTTACTTTAGCTAGGCTGATGGGAACGCTCTGAGCTCAGCATAGACTTTCAGCCTAGCAAAAGAAATGTAACAATAGAATTCAAAGGTAAGTCTTGGTAAATGGCCTGTAACATCCAAGAAACTAACATCCGTGAAACAAAACAACAGAATCATTTATAATCCATTAAATAAATTGATCGGAAAAGATTACTCATGTTAGGTCATTACTTCAGTACATAAAACAGTTTTGACCATGTAACCATGATAGAATTCTGGTTCCAATAAAAAAAAAGGGTTCACAATTACAGACAGACAACCAACACTAATGGACTACATTAGTCTAGAGCTTTACATATCCAACTTTGTAGGATTCCAGAATGGACTTTCCCCACATGTTCATGAGCTCGGATTTTATAAGCATTTTGTGTTTGGAGTATCAGAAATCTAAAAACGCATTACTCTTTTTTTTTCTTTTTTACAAATGTCTGCTGGAAAAAAGTCCCAACAGCAGCATGAGAAAAATACATCAGGCTAGAAGGGCTATATTCAATAATAAGAATAGCAAACAGAAAGTGGTCTAAGGATGCCTCAGTTTTCACACATTATCATTGACATTGAAACAATGAGTTTGCCTAAGGCAATGCACAGAGTAATATTTTATTAGGGAACATTTCAGGTGCTCAGCAATCCCATATGTCAATTGGAACAAAAATTTCATCCAAATAACCTGGACGACCATTGCTCCACTCCAGCGCTTCCCACCAACTCGTCTCACCCTTGATCTTCTTCAAACATTGACTAGATACTTCCCCAACTAAAGGGTTCTTAAGATTTGGGCAAGCATAAAAACTCAACCATTCCAATTTTGGAGCAATGTGTAAACCATTAGAGATGCTAACTAATTCAGGCATGTAATGAAGTGAAATCTTCTTCAATTCTGGGAGAAAATAAGAGATTTTATGCTCAGCAGTTATATCATGGCTTACTATGCTTTTGATGGAGGGGCAGTCATCAACTTTAAGCTCCTCTAAGTTGCACAGGTTAGCAAGCAACCCTGGTGTGAAAATAGTGGTCAATTGGGGACACGTGCACAATGTCAAGGACTTGAGACAAAATAAAGACTCTGGCTGTAGTGGCCCGGGCCCCTCCCACATGCTCCTTAAACTCTCCATATAATATACATACATGTATTCAAGTGAACCAAGAACAATTTTTTCAGTACCATATGATCCAGATACCATTTCATCGCTATCATCTTCTTCATAACCATCTGCTTCATCTATAATCACTTGAACCTCACTACATTCCCCCATAACTAAGCATTTTAGTTTCTCCATATTTTGAATCCCAAAATTGGATAGCTTCTTAACAGTTGCATGCCTATCCAAGAAAAATGCTGTGGCATGTTGGAGTACCTTCTTTATATCTCTAGGAACATCCACACCATTTATGTATTTCAAGCATCTATCCCATTGTTCCAATTCAAACTCAACATCACGGGGGACTCCAGACATAATGCGCTTGACATGACGGCCAACAATAAATCTGAAATATAATAGCGATGGGATATTCCACTGAACGTGACTTAAAAGTTCCACCCTTTGGAAATAGAATTTAAGAGAGTACAACCTCTTTAAGGTGCATACTTCATTAACAATATCTTCCACACACGCATCTCACCGCTCATCATCTGGATCAACATTAATATCCAACTCCTCTAACTGAGACAGTACAGAAATTACCCCACAGGGCACCACTGCATTTAATTGCATGCCTTGCCTACAATTACTCTGAAATTCACAAAATGAAACTTCCAAGCATGTCAAATTAGTTAACTTCTTAATATCCAGAGGTAAATCCATAATCTCTGTCCCTTCAAGACTAAGAACCTCCAGCTGCTTGAGTTCTCCAATTTTGGGCGACAACACCATGAAACAATGACAATCATTTAGAAAGAGTCTTTTTAGGCTGACCAATCTGACAATGGAATTGGGCAAAGACTTTATATTAGTCCCGGATAAGTTCAGGGTTTGAAGAGCAGGCATGTAATCAAAAAATGAGGGAGGAATCAATCGCAATTTGTAGTTTCTTTGAAGGAACAGTGCTGACAACTTGGGACACCTTGGATTCTCTGGTAAAACAGACAACTCATTGTCCATCAAGTAAATCTCATTGGCATTTTCCCAATCCTCATCCTTTGGTGGCTCAGTTAATCTTAAACCGACCTGCATCAGAAATTGTTGAGCTTCCTGAGGTCGATCTGCTTCAGACTCCTTCTCTTTGTCTGCAATCTGAAATTTCATTTGTCCACTAGATTCAGGCATCTTAACTGCTTCAACATCAAACACTCCTTGAGGTTTCAAAGTACTTATTGCTTCTTGTTGCATTTCCTCAACCTGTAAACCCTCTGGCCCTCTTTGTGAAGCTTCAACCTCAATAAATTCAATCTCAGATATTGTTTGTTTACTTGAGTTAGATGCCGTCTCAAATGCTTCAGTGTCAAACACCATTCCTAGAGACGGTAACAGTATTTGTTTTTCATTTTCTTCTTCCTCAAAAAGGCTTTCAGGTGGGCCAGTCAAATCCAGCTCTGTCACTGATTTTGCAATAAAAAATTAATTAAGATTCACAAAGATATATAGTAAGTAAATGTGAAGTTCACCAAGTAAACCTAAATTGATTATTTTCAATTTATAAAATAAAAATAATGGAATTTGATAAATAGAAGTCAAATAAAGTAATTATCCTCCTCCAAGAGAACAAAACAATCGCCAAAAAACACATAAAATTTTATTTTAAAAGAAAATAAAATCCACGCAGTGGAAAATACCACCAACAGATAAATTTCAGTTTAAGCCAATTTTTTTCATCACTAGGGTGCTAACTAAATTTCCTCAACCTGCATAATGCTTAGCATTTCATCTTTCACACAGGCAATTCCAATCTCATAAATTGGACAACTAAGGTGAAAGACAAACCAACGTAAAATTATGATCCCAGAAGCAGCTAAATAGAAAAAGGATTCACAGTGAATTATCTGCATTTCCAATTATTGAGCTCTGCAGTAACAACTCAACCAAAAATATATTTTCCTAAAACTTATCAAAACCAACTCCAACATAACATTTATTCCAAAACAACAAGTGGTATCAAGCCACGTTTGACAATCTTCTTTGAGCAATTTCAGCAGTCATAGAAGGACAATTCAAACTAGAAGATGACATCTTTTACTGGACAAAGTTCCAGTGTTTCACTCTCTGTTATTCCAATCTTTAAAGGAGAAATTTACAAATTTCGAAGGTTAAAATGGAGACATTGCTCTTGTCAGAAGGGCTGTGGAACATTGTTGACAAAGGTTTCAACAAACCTGCTGATGAGAATCAACTTTCAGAGGCAGAAAAGGAGAAACTTCAAGTGAATAGAATGATGTATGCCAAAGCTCTCTCAAAGCTGCAAAATGGAGTCTCTTCCACTGTTTTTCCAAGAATTATTAGAGCCACAACAGCAAAGCAAGCTTGGGAGGGAAAGTCTGCCGTGAGAGTTTCAAGGTAATAGCAAGGCAATAACAGTAAAATTTCAATTCTTGGGGAATTTGAAAATCTGAAGATGAAGGAATCTAAATCCATAAAAGATTATTTTCTAGAGTCATTGAGATTGTTAATCATGTGAAAACTATGGAGCAGAAATTTCAGATCAGAAAATTGTTGAGAAAATCTTAATAAGCTTGCCAGAAAAATAAGCTTGCAATTGAAGAATCCAAGGATCTTGCTACGATACTGTTGAACAATTGATGGGCCCTATAGAGTCTCATGAGCAAGGAAGATTCAGGCATGCTGACCAATCGCAGAGATCACTCAAGAAGGGCAATTCAAGAGAGGAGCAAAAGATGACAATCAAAGAAGTTAAAAGAAAATTGATTCCAGCAAGAAGGAAGATGACAAAATTGAGAAAAGTACTGCCTCTGACTCCAAACCTCCTTGTAAAATTTGTAAGACAAATCATGCAACTTCAAAGTGTTGGTTCAGTGGAAAGCCCCAATGTCATCACTACAAAAAGTTTGGCCATATTGAGAAATTTTGCAGGTTCAAGGCTAATAACCTAGCAAATTTTGCAGAGAACAAGGATGCCGAAGAAGGAAAACTATTTTTTGCTTGTCATTCATCCATCGAAGAAGAAGACAAAATTTGGCACCTTGATAGTGGCTGTAGTTATCACATCTCAGGAAATGAAAGAAGATTTCTTGATATGGGCACTTCAATTAAATAGTTGTGCACTGTAGCTGAGTAGGTAAAAATTTCACATATACCACCACTGATGTATCACATTTTTTGTATATGGTGGTGCTAAAAATAGCTATTTAGCATTTTAGCACCACCACTACTAGTGCACTAAGGTATACATGGGTAATGGAAAAATTGCAATAGTCAAAGGAAGAGGAAGTGTTTCTGTATAGACAAAGAAAGGAAAAAAAAATGTTTGTGATATTTTTTTGTCCCTGATCTGAAACAAAAGGTAGCTGAAGATGGTGGCTGCACTATCTACGATGATAACAGGAACTAGATCTTGTGATTACTAATGTCAAGCTGAAGTTTTGATGGATACTCAGTTCTGGCACAAAAGATTTTGTCATCTTAATTTTCATGAGCTGAAGCTACTAAAGAAAAGAAAAAAAGCATGGTGAATGGACTACCAAAGATAGAAACCAACTTGTGAAGAATGAATAATAGGAAAGCAACATCAATGGCCATTCATTAAACAAAGCTATTGGAGAGTGAAGGAGCCATTAGAACTCATTCATACCGACACATGTGGAAAAACGAGAACTCCTTCTCTCAGCCAGCACGGATATTTTCTGACCTTCATAGATGATTACTCAAGAATGACCTGTGTACTTTTTCTGAAGAAGAAATCAGAAACCTTTCTAGTGTTCAAGAGATTTAAAGCGTTCGTAGAAGAGCAAAGTGGCAGCAGTATCAAGATTATTCATAATGATAGGCAAGCACACTCAGAACAGTTTGAAGAATTTTGCAAAGATGAAGGAATTTGGAAGCAGCTAACTGCTGGATACAGTCCACAATAGAATGAAGTCACTGAACGAAAAAACAAGACTACTGTGGAAATGGCAACATTGATTCTCAATGAGAAAGCCTTGCCAAAGAATTTTTCACTCAGCCGTGTACATTCTCAACAGATGTTCAACAAAGGAAGCGAAGAACAAAACTCCAATTGAAACATGGAGTGGAATCAAGCCACCTGTAAGGCATTTCAGAATTTTTGGAAATATTTGTTATTCTCATATACCTCAAGAAAAAAAGAACTAAATTTTATAATAAAAGTGAAAAATGCATACTTATTGGGTACAGTTCAATGACAAAATGATATAGACTTCAAAATTTTGAAAGTAAAAAAATAATCATTAGCCAAGATTTTTTTTTTTTTTTTTTTTAATTTTATGAGAAGGCTTCTAGGGATTGAAAGAGAAGAAAGTGCCGGAAAATGCCTTTGTGATTGAAGCGCAAGAAAGTATTCCAGCAGTACAATATGAAGAAGCTTCTCCACAGTCACCAATGATTCCATCAAGTTCAAATTCGAGAGAAGAAGTATCTTCCCCAGAAACTCCTTCAAGAAGGATGCAAGGATTGAGTGAAATATACGAGTCATGTAATTATTCTGTAATGGAACCAGAAAGTTTTGAAGAAGCTGAGAAACAAGAAGTGTAGATGAAGGCAATGAAAGAGGAGCTTGGCATGATAGTGAAAAATAAAAAATGGGAGCTTGATGATCGTCCAAAAGAACATGATGACATTGGAGTAAAATGGATTTACAAGACCAAGCTCAATTCAAATGGGAGTATTCAAAAACATAAAACAAGGCTTGTGGCAAGAATTTACTCAAAAGCCAGGAACTGATTTCTTTGAAACCTTTGCTCCTGTTTCAAGACTCAAAACTATAAAAACAATTATTTTTTATTGATAGATAATCGAAATTTTTATTGATTAGAAAAGTACAGTGTTTACTATAGTAAACCCACTGCACTTGAAATGAAAACAAACAAAATCAAAGAGAAGAGATAACAGAAATTATTGTAGTCTTGAATGAAGATAAATATATGTTGAGCAAACCCAAGTATTTTTGGTGAAAGGGGAAGAAGACAAGGAGGATAAAAGCAAGCCCCTCGAGCATGTTACAGTGAAATTAATAAATAGTTCACCTCAAAAGAGTTTGAAATAAGCAAAAGTGAGCCTACACTTTACATCATGAAGAAGGCAATCCGTATTCTCATTGTTTCTGTTTATGTTGATGACTTAATCTTCACCAGTAATGATGAGAAGATGCTCCAAGATTTCAAGAAAGACAAGAAGAAAACTTACTAGATGAGTGATTTGGGGCTACTATATTGGTTTTTGGGAATTGAAATACCTCAAACAAAATATAGGATCTTTCTCAAAAGAAAACTGCTGAAAACATTTTCAACAAATTCAAGATGCGTGGTTGCAAATTTGTTCCCATCCCCTGATTGCAAATGAAAAGCTGAAGAAACAAGATGGTGCTAAAAAAGCAGACGCTAGAATATATAGAAGTCTGGTTGGTAGTCTATTGTATCTAACAGCTACTAGACCTGACAGAATGTTTGCTGCAAGTCTAGTTTCGCTCTTTATGCAAGAGCCAAGACAGAATCACTTTGTTGTTGGAAAAAGAGTTTTGAGATACTTGCAAGGAACTCATGAATATGGGATTTTCTACAAAGCTGGAGAAGGTTCAAGTCTAATTGGTTATACGGGCATGATTGTGCTGGATGTCTAGATGATATGAAATGCACAAGTGCCTACTTTATCTCTCTTGGTACTGGCATATATGTTCATGGACTTTGAAAAGGAAAAATATTGTGGCACAATCTTCTGCAGAAGCAGAGTATGTGGCAGCAGCTAAAGCAACTTCACAAGGAGTGTGGCTAAGGAGAATTCTTAAAGACATTGGAGAAAAGCAAGAAGGCACTACAATGTTGTTCTGCAATTACAATCATCAAGTGCTATTGAGAAGAATCCAATTATTAATGATCAAACAAAGCACATTTCCATAAGAGAATAAATTGAGAAATGTGAGATTCAACTCGAGTATTGCAGAAGTAAGAACAGCTAGCTGATATTTTAATCAAGACTCTTCCAAAAGAAAGTTCTGCCATCTTAGCAAACTTATTGGAGCAATTAAGAAGTGCATTAAGGGGAGTGTTAGAAATTAATGCACCTTCATGAACTTTCTTGAATCTTCACATATCTTTCTATTTCCATTGAACTTGTTTTATGTGTAGACACAATTTAAGTGTTTGATTAGTTCTAGAATGGCTCTAGAATTGTCTAAAGGAGCCTATAAAGATGTAGTTTGTAGCTTCACCTATGTAAGCAAATCTGAATAATTTTCTCATAGTGAATTGTCTGCATTTCCAATTATTGCTCTGCATTAGCAACTTAACCAAAAATATATTTTCCTAGAACTTATCTAAACCAACTCCAACAAACCATTATTCCAAACCAACATAGGATCGATGAGGACCACTAAGCTGTGACCTTCCATTTCCCCTAAACCTTCCTTATTGACCCTTGTGGGAGGTTGCGAACTCTCTCCTTTGTGATGTGATGAGAAAGGACTGAGCTTGTAAATAGCTCAATGATTCTTTCAAGGATCTATTTCTGATTTGAGAGAGAAGAACTTACATTTTGCTCCAACGACTGCACCTTCTGCCCCATTCCCAAGCTCTAATACCACTTTGGTATGTAAAAGGGGTTTTCCTTCCTTATTGTGGCCATTGGAGTGGAACAAAGCCAAAACAAGATAATTGGGTTATTACTTTGAGGATATCAGACTTCCAATAAAAGAGTTAGAATTTCAGTGTTTTTTCTGCCCTTTATTCACATAGTTCCCCTTTATTTATACAGCTATGCTCAAAAAATCAAGCAGAAAAAATAGGACCCATTACATCAACTAACAATAAAGACTCGGCAATTTAATTTCCTAAGCACTCAAACTTATTGCTAACATTGACATGTTACTGCAGGTCAACAATAACATTGACACGTTTAAACAAAACTAACACATAACAACTCAAACTAACATATCTTTCATGGTGAATTTTGATAAGGAAATGAGCTCGATTCAGAGTTTAAAGAGAACAGAGATAATATGAAGGGAGTGAAAATATATTGCTCTAAATAAATCTGTTGGCATTCAAGAGTTGTGGCAATGGGGATGGAGCTAGTAATCTTGTGCTGGTGGAAACCATAGCAGTGGCGGTGGATTGATAGTTCCAGTGATGGTAAGGGGCTAGTAATGATGGTCCAACGAGAAGATAAAGTGAGGATGGTGGTAGAAAATTGGAAATGGCTATAAAGTGGTTCTAAGTAGGTTGTTAACAATAGTGATGATGTCAATGAAAGCACAAAAGCTATGGAAATGGCATGACTTCAATTCTTGTCATGATTGATGGTTGCAATAGTGTGGATATGCACCAAGCCTTTGCATAATGAAAATTTTTTAAGAGTACAAATAACATTCACGGTAATGCAAATAAGTTCAACAAAAGCTTCAAAACCCCACTCACTAGCTGCAAACATTTAAATAGGATGTTAATGTTCTTAAGTGGTTCCAGTAAACGCTAATATTTTAAATTTTATCATTTATCAAATGCAGAACAAATCTAAAACGCTAAATAGTTACATAAACTACCTAAAATGTCATATTATACACAGCTCTTCCCTACATCCAGAAATTTTCATTTTATTTAGATAGGTAACACAACTCACACACCTACATAGGATTGAAAAAACGCTTCTCAATGGTCAGGGTAAGACTAATCCAAGATAAAACTGAAAAATAGCTTATATGGAATGTATCCAAAAATTCAAATTTATAAAAAATAATAAATAAATAAATGGGAACAAAATACTTGTTCAATTGATCCAATGCAATGCAAGGAAAAAAAAAAGATATTTCCCTCAACAACCATTTAGTGAAAAAGAAAAACCCAAAGAAGAGAGCTAAAATGAAAAATAAAAGAGGTTGAATAGGTGAGAATGCCTTTATCAGGATCTAAATTCTAAACTATTGGCACAACATTTTTCCATCCACAAAACTCAAGGAAAGAAATATGAGGGATCATTATATGTTCATAGCAACCCCAGTAGAACTAAATTCCCCCATACACTTCTACCAAGAGAAGGAGAAAGGAGATCAAAGTTTCAGCAGTTGCTAATTAAGAATACACACATATTCTTATAATGAGAGTAGGACTGGTTGTCTCAATTTTTATTTGCCAAAAAGAAGTAGAATAGGTGAGAATGCCTTTATAAGGATCTAAACTCTCAGCTCGGCATTTCTTCATCCACAAAACTCAAGGCAAGAAAACCGAGAGGATCATTATACGTTCAGAGCAACTCCAGTAGAACTGAATTCCCGATACAAATTTTCAACCGCTTGAAGGAGAAAGAAGATCAAAGTTTCAGCATTGTCTAGTTAAGAACAGTAACAGATAAAATGACAGGATCTAAATACAGAATATGACAAGGTTAAACTTTTCAAAGTAAAGAGAAGAACATCTATGAAGATGACAGGAAGAAAGAGGGAGAAAATTTTGGGGTGGTGAGGAGGCTGTCATCTTTTAAAATTAAACTATCTATAATTACAAATGTATTGAATTAGAGCTGTTATAAATAGATTGAAAGAAAGAAATAAATAAAATAAGACCTTTGAACACAAACAAGAGCAAGAGCACATGCAAAGTGGCAAGTTATATAACCAATGTTGGCTTCTTTGTTGGACGTGGCCCCAAGGAGAGAAGGCTTTGTTCCTAAATGGAATAACTGTTAAACAGTAACAAGTAGCATTATTGAGTTGATTACTAACTTATAAAAGGTTAAAACTATATATTAATTGTTAAAATAAATAAAAAATAAAAAAATAAAAAGAAAGAGAGAAAAGATATTATACGATAACTAAAAAGGTAATGTGGTGTTTTGGGGGGAAAAAAGTTTACCTCCTAAGGTTGCGTTTGGCATTGGCTTAAAAAGCCAGCTTTTTTTACTATTTAGGGTGTGTTTGGATTGAGCTTATTGTTGCTGAAACTGAAAACTGAAAACTGAAAACTGAAAACACTGTAGCAAAATAATTTTTAAATGTGTGAATAGTACCGTGGGATCCATTTTTTAATATTTTTTAGTGCGTGAACAGTGTTAAACAGTGCATGAACAGTATTTTTTGTCTGTGAACAGTAAAATCATGTGATTTTACTGTTCACTTTTCGGGAAAAAAAAAAAAAGAAGGAAAACGCAGGGTAGGAGACGCAGACGCCGAATCCAAACGTCTCCTTAGTTTATTCTTGCTATTATTCATGGGTCCCATTGCACTTTTTGGTACTATTCATAGGTCCTACTGTACTATTTCAACTACTTTTTAGTTTTATTTAAAGTACTTTCAGTAAAAAATTTTCAATTTTAGCTAAATAAGTTGTTCCTAAACAGACTTGAGTATATTAATGTGATTTAACATATGTATGACAAAGCCTAAGATGGTAAAAGTGTCACTCGAAGAGAACTTTTGTTGCAAAATGTTTTCTAGATTTTGGCAAATGTAGTCTAACTTATCTTTTCTCCCAAAAAAAAATGGTAAAAAAAGAATTAGTCTAAACTCTAACTTATCAATCAACCATTGGTTATATTCATACCTCCGGATCTACCCCAAACTCGCTTATCTAAACTTGTTTCTTCAGGCATGAAGGAGCCGATCCTGTGTGATGTCGGGGGCCAGTCATTATTAAACAAACGACAAAGAATAAAGCCACCCTGTAAAAAGGTAAAATGAGAATGTAATAATTTTCTTAAAGTAATGTTGTAGACATAGCATTTCTCAAAAACTTTATTAGAAACTAGGAAGGAAACAAGTACACAGGAAGTGTTCTAGAGGTACATCATACTAAACATTGATATGTAATAATTCAAGAGATAAATGCTAAGAATGTCAGTCAAACAATCTGAGCATATATGACGCCAATAATTTCTAGAAAGAATGAAAGCTTTTGAGTAACTAACCATGAAAAAATATGTAATAGACTACTAGTATATTGATATGCAGACAAGTATAACATTGTTGATGCAAGCTGGCAAGCCTACGGTTATTTTACAAATGTAGTTAGATGAAATGATTATAAAGTGACAAGATAATAACCAGACAACTACTATGGAAAGAGAAAGAGGGAGAAAGTAGAGAGAAAAGAGGCAAGAAAACATAACAAACAAGCTCTTCGTTTTTTTCTTTATTTTACGTCAAAATCATCACCCCTTTTAACGTCCTAATTTAGCCCTTTCATTGACTTATTTGCCTACCCTAGAACTAGTCACACTAAAACTCTCTTAGCCTAACAGATATGGATCCTATAAAGTGCAGGGCACACTTTAAAGGTAGAATGAGCCACTAGCATGAGGTGCAGAGTCCCATTACTCAAAACAAACCAAGCACAGTCACAAAGAGTAGCAACAGAAAATGAAGAGATAAAGACAAGAAGAAACCATCCTCTCTCTCCCTCTCTCTCTCTCTCTCTCTCTCTCTTTAAAAATACATGATTTTAATTTTCTTCTTGAACTCAATTCAAGTGCAAAAACAAACAACAAAGCGAATTAGCTTCGACAAACACATTTACCCCTTAAAGATGTACTTCTCACCAATTTATTTGAAAGCTTTCTCGACCAAATTAGGCAATTTTCAAAATATTTCTGCATGTTTATGTGTGATGAAACTGTATATGCATCGTTAAAGTATGAAATGGTATCGTTAAATCATGAAATGGTTCTTTATGGAAAAACATCAATGAGCCACCGGATGAATTAAAAATAAAAATCTACATTCTGCAACACTTTGAACTCATTTTATTTCAAAATTGGTGACAGGTTTTTTTAGGAAAAAAATATGTTGGGAGCATAGTCTTTTTCGTATATAGACCATCCACTCATTTTACATGTCAAGATGTGCCCACTATAGCCTTCAAAGCTAGTCTTACACTTAGAGGAGACAATTCCCCAAATATTTCTAGGGATGGCCAAACCCATTGGATAATGGATACCCTATCATTCTCAGCCCAAAAGTTCCAGGTAGTACCCAGTTTATCATGAGTAAGAGGTAATTGAGTAAGGTTTGGATGTTATATAAAATTTTTGAGTCAGGTTTGGATACTACCCGAACCCGACCCACATTAAAAAAGAAAAAAAAAAAGCGAAACTACACTATTAGTCCCTAAAATTTACCTACTGAGCACTTTTGGTCCCTAAAGTTTCAAGTGAGCACTATCAGTCCCTAAAGTTTAAAAAATAAGTACTATTAATTCTTCCATTAACTTCCGTTAGTTTTTATCCTCATGTGTCTAATAAAACAATGACATGGCATATTTTGACTAATGTGGAAACCTTTTATTTATAAAAAATTCAGCCTGATCACTCACGTGCTATGAAGAGTAATGACGCCCAAACAGTTGCGCCGAATGTAGATTTGGGAAATCTGGAGATCAGATTCAACGCAGCACGTCCGAATCAGGGAGAAGGGGTGACACGGACTGATGGGAAGCTTCAGTTGGGTTCCTCGGGCTCAGGTGCTAGAAGTATTAGATCTTTTGGTGGGAAGAGTTCAAAGACGCTGAAGAGGCAGCACCCTTCTTCTTCTGCGTCTTCACAGAGAGCTGGTTCTACCAAATATCTGCAGAAAAGAGAAGATGGAGGGGTGCAGTATGGGTCGAAGCAGTCCGAGGAACAATCCAATAGAGAGTGGTTGGGCGATCTGGCATCGAAGCAGGTTAGTGGAGGTTCCAGACGAAGTCATTCTTCAAATAAGGGCCTCTCCGACGAAGGAGCTGGAGTGGTGCGAAGTGGAGAGGGGCCCGGTGTGGAAGAATATCTTCCCAATCACGCCGGAGAGTCGAAGAACAGGGAGTATTTCGTTGGACCATCCGGCATGGGGTCTAACGGCCAACCCGTGGTGGAATTTCATAACGGACGTGCCTCTAATTTCTTGGGAGGAGTCCGAAGCTTTGAGCAGACAGAGAAAGCCATCGGTGGTGCCTCACTTCGACGAATCCGGATGGTTGATCCAAGGGAGGAAGTTAGTGGATCAGAGGGGTATGGCTACGGCAATAATGGGGAATCACCCAATGCTAATGCTGATTCAGATCCTCACCCCGGTGGAGAAGTGCGATTTTTTGATAAGTTGCAAGGAAGAAGTGATGGGAATACTGAAGTACTTGATGATATGGAAACCGGAGTGGAAGCACTCGAAGGAATTGTTGAGGAGGCTGGGATGGAGCATGGTGGAAGCGGCAACTATGAATCCTAGTCGTGTTGAAGTTCCAATGGGTCAGTTTGTGAAGATGAACATCCTGATGTGGAATTGCAGAGGTGCATTGAATCCGGATTTTAAGAGGAGGGTGTTTGAAATGGCTGTGAATCACCGTCCTTCTATTATGGTTATAACGGAGACTAGAGTAGGGGGTAGTAGAGCTGAGAAGATAATTGAGACGCTTCCGTTCGATGGCTTCATCACCACGGAAACTATTGGGTATGCGGGTGGTCTATGGATCTTATGGAAAAGTGAAGATGCGGAAGTGAAGTTGCTATCTGCAACAGAACAGGAAATACATGCTACGGTTAAGGTATGTGCATCTAACCTTTCTTGGTTATTTACAGCAATTTATGTCAGTCCCCGTTTAGCTGAACGGAGAATTTTGTGGTCCAATATAGAAAAGGTTGGTCAATTGCATAATCTCCCTTGGTTGATGATTGGGGATTTCAATGAAATACTTAGTGGGGAGGATAAATTTGGGGGGAACCATATTAATTTAAATAGGGCTCTTGAGTTCAAAGAATGTCTGGACTCGTGTAGTTTTGTTGACCTTGGTTTTGCTGGTCCAAAATATACTTGGACTAATAATAGACAGATTTCGAATTTAATTTTGGAAAGATTGGATAGGTGTTTTGCTAATTCAATTTGGAGAATTTTGTACCCTGAGGCGGTTGTTACTCACCTCCCTAGAACCTTCTCTGATCACCATCCTGTGTTGATTGAATTATGGAAGCCCAATGCGAATGGTCTTGAACGGCCTTTTAGATTTCAAACTATGTGGCTTCTTCATCCAGACTTTTATAGAATTGTTAGAGAAGCTTGGCCTGTAGGTGCTAACTTAACAATGGCCACTACTGAGTTTACGAGGAAGGCCAAGAAGTGGAATTTTGAGGTTTTTGGCAATCTTTTTGCGAAGAAGAAGAGGGTGTTAGCTAGATTGAATGGTATTCAAAAGGAGTTGGCTGATTATCCTTCTGAGGCCCTGTTGAGGCTTGAGAATCAATTTATTGATGAGTACTCCTCTATCTTGCTTCAGGAAGAGGAATTTTGGGCTCTTAAGTCCAGGATTAATACGGCTGCCTTTGGGGATAGGAACACCTCGTACTTTCATATGAACACTGTAGTGAGGAGGCAAAGGAATAAAATAAGGTGTTTGAAAGATGGCATGGGCGAATGGATAGTAGAGGAAGAGGCAGTGAAGGAGCATATTTTAAATGGATTTATGAAGCTTTATTCTACGGACTTGGTGATGTCATACAGAGATTCTGATGTTTCTGAATTCTCGGGTATGTTTCTAACTGATGAAGATAGGAACTGGATGGGAAGGGAAGTTTCTAATGAAGATGTGAGGAATGGTTTGTGGACTTTGAAGCCTTTTAAAGCCCCAAGGCCAGACGGCCTTCATGCTGGATTTTATCAGTATTTTTGGCATGATGTGGGGAACTCAGTTTGTGAGGAGGTGAAGAATATTTTTAAGAATGGTATAGTACCAGACCACCTTAATGAGACGCTTGTGACTTTAATTCCGAAATGTAAAAGCCCTAAATCTCTGAATAATTATAGACCGATTAGCCTTTGCAACTCGGTCTATAAAATTGTTTCTAAGATTCTAGTGGAGAGGATTAGACCCCACCTTAATAAGCTGGTTTCTCCTGTCCAAACAGCCTTTGTGCCTGGTAGGAGAGGATTAGATAATGTAGTAGTTGCCCAAGAGCTTTTCTATGCTTTGGACAAGAAAAAAGGCAAGGAGGGATATATGGCCATAAAAGTTGATTTGGAGAAAGCGTACGATAGAATGGAATGGTGCTTTATACATAAAGTTCTTCATGCTTTCCACTTTCCCCAGAATATTATTAGGGTGATAATGAGCTGTGTTACTTCCACCAAGGTGTCTATTTTGTTTAATGGAGGGAAGTTGGAGGCTTTTAAGCCTTCGAGAGGTCTTCGACAAGGAGATCCCTTATCGCCATACCTGTTCATTTTTTGCATGGAGTACTTAGGCTACTTAATTGAGAGGAAGTGTATGGAGGGAGTTTGGAAGCCATTTAAAGCCTCGAAAGATAACATAGGTGTTTCCCACCTTTTCTTTGCGGATGATTTAATCCTTTTCGCCAAAGTTGATGAGGATGTTTGTGATGTTATCACAGAAGTGTTGGAAGAGTTTTGTGCGGAGTCAGGGCAGAAGGTGAGTTTGGAGAAATCAAGAATTTACTTTTCCCAAAATGTGCAAGCTGAAATAAAGAGTGGAGTCTGCTCAAGGTTGGGAATTCAAGCCACAGGAAATATTGGGAATTATCTGGGATTTCCAATCAATCATAAAGGGGTCCCAAGGAATAGAATGAATTTTATAGTGGAGAAAGTTATGGGTAAGCTGGCTGGTTGGAAGTCTAACTTTCTGTCCTTTGCTGGCAGATCGGTTTTGGTGAAATCTGTCATGGCAACTATTCCGAACTATGTTATGCAGGCCGTTGCCCTTCCTACTCATTTGTGTGATAAATTGGATATAATTAATAGGGATTTTTTGTGGGGTTCAACGGGTGAAAAGAGGAAACTTCATTTGGTTGGGTGGAGCAAGATTATTAGGCCAAAGGAAGAGGGAGGCCTTGGAATTCAGGCAGCTAAATTGAAGAACCTTGCTTTATTAGCAAAGCTGAATTGGAGATTGAACCAGGATAAAGAAAGTCCATGGGCTAAGGTAATTCTTAAGAAGTATTGCTCAACTGAAAGAATGAGAGCTAGAGACCCGGATAAGTTGCCTTGTTCTCCAAATTGGAGAGCGATTAAGGTTGGGTTTCAAACCTTTGCCGATGGTATTTGTTGGGGGGTTGGAAATGGTGAGAGTATCAATCTTTGGTCGGATAGTTGGATAAGGGGATGCTCATTGAGAGAATTGATTGAAGGCCCTTTGACTCAAAGGGAATTTGATATGAAGCTGTCAGAATTGTTTCTTGATTCAGAGCAAGGGTGGAAGTGGGAAGAGATATCATTTGAGCTGCCGGTTAATATTAAAGATAGGATTAAAGCCATTCCAAGGCAGCTGGTTAGAGGAGGAGAAGATGTGATTATGTGGAAGCATTCTAAGGATGGAGAGTTTACCACTAAATCTGCCTATGAGTGGTTGAATAGATCTCAGAAAGAGGAAATGAATTTCAAAAGGCAGTGGATTTGGAAGGTAGACACATTGCCAAAGATTATTAATTTTCTTTGGCTGTGTATGCATAACAGTCTTCCTGTCAGAGCTGTATTGGCTAGGAGGGGTATATCACAGGAGAGTTGCTGCCCTTTGTGTAATAATTCTTCGGAAACTATTAGTCATTTGTTGAAAGATTGTGTGGTGGCAAAAAATTTCTGGTTTAAACTTAAGGTTCCCCATGATATGGTTAGTTCCTTTGCTGATTTGGAGTTGTTGGACTGGCTGAAAGCTAATTGCCAAAGTAAGGTGTTACATGTTTCTACTGTGCCATGGCCTTATGTTTTTTCTTTTGCAATTTAGAACCTGTGGAAACATAGGAATGGTATGGTGTTTAATAACAGCACCTTGAATAGAAACTTACATAGTGTTAGTAAAAATCAAGCTTTGGAATTTTACTATTGTGTAGGTAAAAGGAAGAATCAAAAGAATAAGGAGGTTTTTAATGTTAGGTGGGATAAACCTCCCTTAGGATGGTGTAAATTAAATACTGATGGAGCCTCCTTTGGTAATCCGGGAAGGGCAGGAGGAGGGGGGGTTATAAGAGATTGGGAGGGTAAGTGGTTGAGAGGTTTTGCTCGATCTATTGGCTTCACAACCAGCATCACTGCTGAGTTTTGGGCCTTAAGGGATGGCTTGATGCAGGCTGTTCAGATGGGGGTGCAAAATCTTGTGGTTGAGTTAGATGCTAAGGTGGTTGTTGAGTTGGTGCAATCTCATATTCACTCTAATGCGTATTATTCCTCCTTGTTGGCTGATTGTAGGTCGCTCCTGGGCAGGTTTCAGCTCTACAGAGTCCAGCATGTGTTTAGGGAAGGGAACAGAGTTGCTGATGCTATGGCCAAGCTAGGATGTACAATGCAAGAACCTTTTGTTTTTTGGGATAATGCCCCATCTGATGTAATTTCAGCCTTTGTAAACTCTGATGCTATTGGGGATTCTGTATGTAGGCTTGCTGCCTCTAACTTAGCCAATATTGGGGATTCTGTATGTAGGCTTGCTGCCTCTAACTTAGCCAATTTGGCGTAGTGCTTTCTAATATAAGTTCCTGTTAACCAAAAAAAAAAAAAAATTATGCATTGGAGCAACCTATTTCTATTACCCACCCAATCCAAAACGGTTTTTATCGGGTCTCCTTTGCCCGTTATTGAGCTTCATGATCAACAAGCAGAAGAGAAGGAATAGAAAAAAGAAATCTGCGAAGCGAAAGGAAGCCCAAAGTCCAATGATGACATGCCCACCTGCTCTAAGGAAACCCAAGACATCAATTAATGAAAAGAAAAGTGTTGCAAAATGTTCGTAAAAGTTCCCAACTTGATTTCTTCAAAGAGGTTGAATCACTCTTCCTCTCTGATTTGCATTGCAAGATCAAGAAGGCTCAGCCTCAAAGAGTGATTTAATTATAATTATTTGTCAAGAGATCAACTTTGCACAATAGGGATCTACCTAGTAATTGTAATCTTGTAATTTAGGGTAATTTTGAATCTATCCACTCTCTTTTCCAGTTAGGGCTTTAGATCTTGATTTGGTGGGATTATTCTACAACCTAGATAATGGTGTAAAGTTAAAATTAACTGCAGGGATTATTCTACAACCCAGATAATGGTGTAAAGTTAAAATTAACTACAAAATATCATCAAAGATAAAGTACAAACCAAGACTAGAGAGGTGGTCGTGAAATTCCTAGGGACAACGCCTTTGCATTAGAGTTGCAGTCTTGACAATCAACTTGGAGAGATCACAACGATAGAAAAGAAGGCTGGTGACCAGACCACGTTTGGAGGTTTTCAAACTGGTTTTGATTTGGGAAAGAGAGATCAGAGATCCATTAGACTTACGAGGAACATGAGCGAGAGATCCATCAGACTTTATTGAACTGGGTGGGTAATACAAATGGGTTGTTTCGAATCTGATGTGTAATTTTTTATTAATAAAATAGTTGTCATGGGAGTAAAAAAATGACTTGTCATCACTCTGTTAAACAAATAAAGTAAAAGAACTAACAGAAATTAATAGAGGGACTTATAGCACTTATTTTTTAAATTTTAAGAACCAATAATGCTTATTTAAAAATTTAGAGACCAAAAGCACTCAATCAGTAAATTATAGAGACTAAAAATGTATTTTCGTAAAAAAAAAAAAAAAAAATCATTAGCTGATTAGTTCTTTCAGTATTTCATGGATTTAATACCAGAAATTATCCCTTGGGTGGAATTTTTTGCATTCACGTTAAGTGAATTTTTTAAAAAAATTATTAAAAGATTTGTAAGGTTAGGTGTTTAGTCTTTAGTTGTTGGCTCCTTTATTTTAGCATCTGATATGGTTGTTAATTAATTAGTGGTCCTTGATTTTAGCTAGTGATTTTTTGCTTTAAGAACATATAGAAATATAGTACTAATTTAACATTTTAACCCAATGTATATTATTATTCATTATTTAATTGTTTTTTGAACAGATTTTTAAATTTGAATTGCATCTTCTATATATATTGAGTTTTATATTAATATTGATTGAGTAAAGTATTAATGATGACATTGTAAAGTCAAAAGTATTAAGAAAAGGAATGTATTGATAACTTGAATAATTACTACCAAAATACATTTATGAGAAATACTAACGAATACCCTTAAGACATTATTTAATAATCTATTTAAAAAAAGTTTTTATGAGGAAAAAAAATTTGATGTTTTGACAGTTTTTTTCATTTTCCAAAAAAATTGTATTAAAACTTTCCTAAAATGAATTGTTAACTAATTCCCTAAATGCACTTTTTAGCATGACCCCTCAAATATTTAACAAAAAAGATTCATAATACTATAAAAGGAATATCTAAATTAAAGGTAAGGATATTCTTATGATTTTTTTCTTTTATGTATCAAAACCATATCCTTTTATATTATTTTTAAAGTAGTTCTTAATTATATACTCCTAAGTGAAACCATTTTAATAATACTATACTTTATCCACAAAAAATCATAATACCATAAAATGGAATGAGACCAAATTAATTACTCTCCTAATTGCTCAATCCTTAATTAAAAATTTTCCTTTTCAATTTGTTTTTCGGCTAAAAACAATAGCTGTAAGTAGTCTTCAATTACATTAGATAAAAAGCAAATTTATTATTAACATATAAAACACCATTTAAGTGACTGCTAATTATTCCTTCTTTGTAAAGTCAAATCATTTAAATCATGATTCTGACTTTCACTTGGACAGAAAGTAATAATGTCATTAGTAAATACTAGGGAATATATATATATATATATATATATATATATATACAAGATAAAATTTATACTCTAATCTAATCTAAGTGTATATGTGTGTAAAACTTCCTCCTGAAGATAGCATTTATACTTATGGATAGACCACCACCACACCAAGATTGCGCGGAGGTAATACTAGTGAATATATTAAACAAGCACATATTACATCATTTTTCTTAGTATTAATCACTAATTGATTTTCTTTGTACATACCATAATATCATTTCAAAATCATTTTTAACAAGGTTAAACTAGTAAATTTCTTGTAAATTTGAAAATGTTTAATAAAAAAATTTATTAATTGATCACCAATGTTTTGGGAAAAAAATCCAACTAAGCCAAATAGTAATTGATCACCAATGTTTTGAGAATTTTTTCTTTCTTTTCTTGACAGTTCAAAATTTTATCATTGAAAAAAAAAAATTTCAAAAGCCCAAAGATTTAGGTTCATGTTGGGTATGGATATCTATGGGTAAATAATTTGGGTACTAATCAGGTATGGGTACTAATTGGGTGTTAAAATCAGATATCCATGGGTAAAATATTTTGGTCAAGTTTGGGTAAACCAAACCCAAACCCAGTCCAAGGCCATCCCTAAATTCCCCAAACCAAACACTCATTCCTAAATTCCCCAAACCAAATACTCATTCATGTACACTCGTAGGTTGTTAATGTGCCTTGATATATTTTATAGGTTGTTAATGTGCCTTGATATATTTTACAAAGAATTTCATATAATTGGAGAGTATAAATGCCTTAATTATTTATTTTCTAAAGCTACTTCCTTCTTAAATGAATGAGGAGTGTTACGTTCACAACATTTCCACAATAAATCCTAATTAGTAGGTTATTACTAGTTTTTAATTTAAATCCAACAATGAAATTACTTTCTTACCCATAGCATTTTTTGAAACCAATAGGCCATGGTTCATATTGTAAGTGCAAAAAATAGGGAAAAAATGCAAAAATATCCCCTTCAACATTGATAATTTTGTCTAAATTGACCCTTTTGTTAGCTTTCAATTAATGTAATGGTGGAAAATACTACACACGTGTGAATTGAGTTTCATTCAATTGCATTTCATACTATCTCATGGCCCTCCAAAGAAAATTTCTTGTTTCTTGAAAAGCATACCTGGTGAGTATCGATGGCACGATACTCATGCACAACCCAACTGGTGCGCACGCCGTTGGGAGCACGACCTGTGTGGTAAACTAAGGTCTTCTTACTACCAATCAAGCTGGAATTACTGGGCCTCGACTTCCCGGACTTGATGGGGCGATCCTTATCGGTGACTTTCCAGTAGCCTGATTTAGTTATCCTATTCAAACGAGAGGCATTCTGGAGCTCGCAGAAGAAGAACCACTGCTCATTGCCCAACTTTATAGCTGACAAATCTGAATTTAATCCCAAAAATAAAATAAAAAAATAAAAATCCATATACAAATAAAAGCCAAAAGACTCCGCTAAAAAGAATTTCTTTAAAAAGAACCGAGGAAGATAAATATTCGGAGAAACATAGAATAAGTCGGGAATAAAAAAGAGAGTACCAGGCAATTCCCAGGGATCAAATTTACAAAAGTCGACTTTCGCAATGACCTGAACCCCGGAATCATGACCCTCATTCTTCAGCCTCAAGTAGCGGTTGATGAGTTCTTCATCCGTTGGGCTAAATCTGAACCCCAAAGGCAATGATTCCAGCGACAAATTCGCCATCTTTCTCTCTCTACTTCGATCAAGAAACAAAGGTTTGTTTCCTTTCTTATCATAGTTCGCATTGTCCCAAGAGACATCCTTGTCTCTCTGTTTAAATTTAGATTTTAAAAAACAATAGCAAAAAATAAAAAATAAATATAAATTTAAAGAAATAATGTACCTTAATGTCACTTTGGTACATGTTGGGAGTAGATAGAAAACGCCGAGACCGCGCACTGCAGTAATTCTGTAAGTATGAGTTCTTGTGGTGTGTCGGATGGCGTGTATGGTAAGGATGGAGAGCAAGGGGGATCAAGCCTCTGGGAAGAAGCTTCATATATATTTATATATAAATTAAGATAGAGTAGAATTCTACCTTATATAAAAATAAAAGAAAAAAAAAAAATGTCTAAGCAATTTAATTAGCCTTAACAAACTGATATGACTTTTTTTTTTATTCCAAAAAAACACACACATAAGAAAAAAAGAAGGGGATTCTAACACAAAAACACACTACACTTCCACTCAAAATCCCTTTTCCTAAAGCCTTTAACTTTCTATCATTAATCCCAAGATCGAGTGATGGTTCCACTATATTAATGTATTTAATATTGGGTTATGCTAATTGGTGCCTTTAAAACAATGGTTAACAATCTATTTTAAGAAAATTTTAACACCACTTTTATGAGAAATAGAAAAAGTTGTCAAAATGTTAATTGTTTTTTTTTTCTTTTTCCATAAAAACTTTCTTTAAATAAATTATTAATAGCTGCCCTAAGGGCATTCGTTTGCATTGTCCTTTAATATTCAATGGAAACTTTAGCAATGATTGTCTTGTACTATAATTCAACATTATGTTTTTCAAATTCTGTAGTTGAATGATGCTTCGGAAGGCAAACAAAATTATTTTCACTAAGATTCAAATGTTCTAAAGAATAAGGAACCAATATCATTGGAGATTATCTTGGGATTTCTCATTCTATTAATTTCACCACTTCTAGCTTAGGCCAGCGCAACATTTTACTTCCCATCTGTTTTAACTCCTAGTTAGACAAAGCATTAAGTGAATCACAAAGAACAATAAAATTCACCCAAAAGTATAAGTAATCCTAATCTCAAAGCCATACTGATAACTTAAATTTTCTTGCATACTAAAAGAAAAAAAAAAAAAAAAATCATGACATTTGTCCAATGAAAAGAAAAAGAAAATAAAAATGTTAAATGAGGAGAACTTACTGTATCTTTTATTAATTCCCTACTACAATCCCTGAGCATTTGTGGTGATTCTTGTTGAACAATTTCTTGACCCATTTGTTGTAAAAGGTCATGCATCCACAATGTGCCAAATTGATCAACAGTAATATGACATTATCAATAAGTTTTTTAATACCATCAACAATATCTAAACCTACAGTTTTGAGCATATCTTCAACAGTAACCTTCTTCATTCCATTCAAGGAACATGCGACCTGGAGGAAAATCTTCCGTTGATTTGTATCCAATGCTTCATAACTTAATTTCAATATTTCTTGAATTTCTAGTTTAGGAATCCTTTTATACTTATCCAAGGCATTTTCCCATTCTTGTTTAGTTCTTCCACAAAAACTAGCACCCATTATTGTTAGAGCTAATGGATGGCCTTTAGCATAAACTATAACTTGTTCTGAAAGTTCCAAATAATCTTCCTTGGGTGTGTCTCTTAGGAAGGCATGCCAACTAAAGAGTTCAAGAGCTCTGTAGTCATCTAATTCCTTAACCTTATAGCTTAAATCAACATTGACAAGAGAATCTAACAAGTATTTGTCTCTTGTTGTTATAACGATTCTAGTTCCAGAAGCAAACCAGTCACATTTTCCAAGCAATTTTTCTATTTGATCCAATTTATCTACATCATCCAGAATTAAAAGAATCTTTCTATGGAGAAGAACTTCCTTTAAAATAGTGATTCCTTTAGATACATTGTGAATCTTTAAGTAGCTTTCTCCTAAGATCTGAAATAGTAGTGTCTCTTGAAGTTGGATCACATCGTTTGTCTGTGACTTTTTGCTAACATTCTCAAGAAAGCTACTTTGTTCAAAATGCTTGAAAATGTTTTTATAAACAGCCTTTGCAATTGTTGTTTTACCTAGTCCAGCAGAGCCATAGATCACTACCATGCGAACATCATTTGACTCAATATCTAAAAACAATTTTATGGCCTCTACATGAGAATCTATTCCAACAAGGTATTTAGCAGAAAATAATGGCATCTGTTTTGTTATAGTTCTTCCAATAAATTCAAGAATTCCTTGAATAAATTTGTACTCAGTGCAACTGCCAAATACAAAGCATTAAAAACATGCAACGAGTTAGATTAGAAAGTAATAAAAGATGAACTAAATTCAAAAAGTTAAATTTGTGCATTACATCCAAAGTATTGTTAATTAAGGTAAGAGTCATGTAATTGCATGGAAATCCCAGTTAGCAAGGATACAAAACCCCACTTCTCATAATTGAACGAAATTATTAAGTAAATTTATGAAAATTTTCTAAATAACATATGGGGAAATACAAAACCCCACTTCTCATACATATTCTAAATAACATGTGTTTCAAGAGATACTTGTTCTTGTGGTTCAAGAGCTTCATAGATTCTAGAGTTAGGTGTGAGTGAGTTTTCCAACTGGTCCCAAATCACGCGTTAAGTCTAGAGTTTGTTGTAGGGTTTTGTCATAGAATAGCCAAAGGGGGAGATTGTATGGTTGAATTTAATCGACCATCTTGTTGGCTTTATTCCGTGCAAATTTGCTTGTATTTCAGCACTTAGAAACCCTGTATTTAGGTGGGATTCATGTAAGGGTAGTGTGTGTGAGAGTGTGAAGATATGTTCCTCATTGTGCAAAGAAGCAGGGACTCGCGACTGGAACTTACAAGTGGCAAGCCGCCAGAAGAGTGTCATGTGTCAAGCATGCGGGAAGCTGAAGCGTTATGCCAGCTAGTGCACTACAGGACAAATTATCCAAACTGGCAATGCAGTTAACTCGCGGCTTGAACTCGCGACTCAGTCAAGTCGTGAGGCCAAGCCGCCAGCTAGCCCTGTTTAGGAAAAACTGTCTCTTCGTATTCCAAACACACACCACTATATATAGACCCTTATATCCACGAAATGTGAGAGCTTCCAAAGAGAATTTTGAGAGAAAAACTCTATAGAAAAACAAGATTGATTCATCTACAATCTTCATCTAGAGACTCTTCAAATTCTTCTACTCTTTTCCTCTTCATTGATACATCATTGAGAGGTTCTTGACCAAATCCTTTTCTCACCACACTCATGTCTGTGAGAAGGTATTTTGGTGCTTAGGGAAGCAATTTGGAAGGGACCAATGGTTATTAGTTGATGCTATGAGTTATAGCGGAATCCGGTAAGCTAGAGAAGAAAAAGGTTTGGCGCAACTACATATAGACCAACTACATGTAGATTAGGTACCTGGGTAGATTAGGCTTGGAGGGTTTATTGTTGTTCATGTATCCCAACTACATTTTCTAGTGGATTATTTACCGCTTGGAAGGCGGCGGAGAGGTTTTACGCTGAGGGCTTCAGTTTCCTCTTCAATAACACATCGTGTGTTGTCCTTATGTTTGCATCTCTCTTCTCTTAATCTTTGCTATTTAATTTCTGCTGTGGATGTGATTTAATTTGGTTTAGATTGGTTATCAATTTTATCACTAGCTTATGTTCATGTTCCACACATTTATTGTTTGATAATAAGCTTGAATTGGTAATTTATAATTGGGGGTCAAAACGTTCATAGTGTTTTCAACGCTATTTGAACTTTCAATATCAATCCAAGGTTATCAATCATTCGCATGCATATGAATCCATATATATATATATATATATATATATCAATGCATTCCAAGAAGACAAGAGAACGACACATCAAACTCTATCCATGCATTATAGGTTTATGTGTTCATCCCTAATACAAAGACTATCGAGATCATGCCTAATACAAACACTATCAAAACACGGCATATATTAAGAGACATAATCATGAACACTTCAAATAACACGAACCAATTATTCGAACCAATATTTATCTCATATATAATAAATGGCGTGTGGGTTCAAAAAATAAAAAACGTGATTATACAAAACAATCACTGCAGAATGCCAGAACACCAAGAAAATGATTTTCTTTGATTCTAAAACTCACTCAACATGTTATACAAACATAATATTGAAACCCGACTCTGATACCAATTGTTGGAAAAACTGGTTTTGCATCTCATACAAAACCCACAGCGGAAGCAACACAAGTATCTACTTTATTCATGTGAGATAACATGGACTATCTAAAATTTTAGAAACAAAGAATAGAAAGGCGTACCTTGATGCAGTGAAATTTAAAACAAAAGAAGTTTGAACTTGGGAAGACCTTCAATCTTCACCCCAATTCCTCATATACCCAAGATATGTGGTCTCTCAATCATTTATGTATGCACTTGTTCAAGAGAGAACGTCATTAGAGAAAATTGTATGTATCTCTTTTAATCGTACGTTTATAACTATCAAAAGCAATTACTTTATTTAATAACTCTTATTAAATAAACAACTAATTATCTAATTGGGCTAGCTTTTTGGGCCAGTCCAACTGGGCTTTAGTGTGTGGCTTGGGATGGGACCAAATGGACAAATAAAACTCTTGCTCCAACGGGCTTCGAGCTTATCTATCAACTCTTGACAAGCCCAAAGTTACCATTAATTATATTTAATACCATTATATAAATATAATTACACTTTAGGCTTTATTAATAAAATTAAATCTCAAGACTTTATTATCTAAACAATTAACTCCTTCATGAAAATATTCGTAGTAATACAAAGTCATAATATATAATTTCCACTTTGAAAATTACTATCTCTTGATCCTTGAGTATCCGATTTAAATCCTTTAAGTTATTCATATATATATATATATATATATTTATGAATTCAAATTTCATAAAATATAAACTTTAATAACTCTTTACTAAAATGGTTAGGCCTAATACTCTGAATAATCAAACTCATTAAACTTATCTCAAAAGAATATTTTATATCTTTACAAAGAGACTATGAATTTCATCTTGAGAATATGTGTTCTTTTAGCATTACATGTGGCTGCCCAACATACTGAGATTTTGATCGTTGAATTAGATCTCACTCCTAATATATCAAAACAACTTACATTTCATGATCAGGTTCACTATCATTTCAAGATTGAGAGTTTATGTAAATTAAAGTTGTAAGATTTGTTATTCAGTTGAGAGTCATTAATAGAATAATTCATCTCATAGTGGTCTAATTCAATATGTCTTATACACTTAAAATACATCAACATATCAACTAGAAGTCTAAGGTTTTGAGTTTACAAAGAACTTGTAATTTATATCTTCTGTGACTAAATTACATAAATCACATACTATGTATCTCAAAGACTATATGATAATGTCCAAATATTCATGCTACCTTTATTTTAGATAATAAAACAACTTCATTATTTATAACATAATGTCATACATAATATTATACACAGCATCATACAATAGGATTTTAGGGCACTAATCCTAACATCAACAATCTCACATGTCAATTGGAACAAAAATTTCATCCAAATAACCCGGGCGACTGTTGCTCCACTCCAATGCTTCCCACCAACTCCTCTCACCCTTTATCTTCTTCAAATCTTGACTAGATACTTCATCAATGAATGGGTTTTTAAGATTTGGGCAATTATATAAACTCAGCCATTCTAACTGTTGTGCAATGTGTAAACCACTACAGATGCTAACTAATCCAGGCATGTAATGAAGTGAAATCTTCTTCAAATTTGGGAGAAAATAAGAGGTTCTATGCTTAGCAGAGTCTCCGCAGCTTACTATGCTTTTGACAGAGGGGCAGTCTTCAACTTTAAGCTCTTCTAAGTTGCAAAGGTTATCAAGCAACCCTTGAGTGAAAATAGTGGTCAACTGGGGACATGTGCGCAATGTCAAGGACTTGAGAAGAAATAAAGAATTCTGTTGTACTGACCCTTCCCATATGCTCCTTAAACTCTTCATATAATATATATACAGATATTCAAGTGATCCCAGAACAATTTTTTCGATTCCATATGAATCAGATACTATATTGCTGATATCATCTTCTTCATCAACATCTATGTCATCTATAATCACTTGGACCTCATTACATTCCCCCACAACACAGCATTTTAGTTGCTTCATATTTCTAATCCCAAAATCGGATAGCTTCTTAACAGTCTCATGCCTGTCCAAGAAAAATGCCATTGCATGTTGGAGTAGCTTTTTAATATCTTCAGGGACACCCACACCGTTTATGTATTTCAAGTATCTCTCCCATCGTTCCAGCTCAAATTCAACATCACGAGGGACACGAGACATAATGCGCTTGACATGGCCGCCAACAATAAATCTGAAATGAGATAGCAATATGCTATTCCATTGAAAGTGCGTCAAAAGTTCCACCCTTGGAAAATAGAATTTAAGAGTTTCCAACCTCTTTAAGGTACATACTTCATTAACAATATCTTCCACACATGCATCCCACCGTTCGTCATCTGGATTCACATCAATATTCAACTCTTCTAACTGAGACAATGCAGAAATTACCCCACAAGGAATCACTGCATTTGTTTGCATGGCTCTTCTATCATTACTCACATATCCATAAAATGAAACTTCCAAGCATGTCAGATTAGTCAACTTCTTAATCTCCTTAGGCAGATCCATAATCTTTGCCCCTTCAAGATCAAGAACCTCAAGCTGCTTGAGATCTCCAACTTTTGGCAACAACCTCATGAGACGATGACAATTACTTAGAAAGAGTCTTTTGAGGCTTACCAATCTGATAAGGGAATCAGGCAAAGACTTGATGCCAGTCCTGGATAAGTTTAGGATTTGAAGGGCTGGCATGTAATCAAAAAATGCAGGAGGAATCATTCTTAGTTTCTTGGAAGGAACAAAGCTGACAGATTGGGGCACCTTGGATTCTCAGGTAAAACGGATAACTCATTGTCCATTAAGTAAATCTCTTTAGAATTTGTCCAATCCTCATCCTCTGGTGGCTTAGTTAATCCCAAACCACTCTGCATGAGAAATGATTGCTCACTTGCTTCAGGTTCAATCTCACCGTCTTCAATCTGAAATTCCACCTGCCCACTAGATTTAACGATTTTAACTGCTTCAACATCAAACACCATTCCTTGAGGTTTTAGGGTACTTAATGCTTGTGTTGCATTTCCTCAACCTGTGAACCCTCTGGTTGTCTTGTTTGTGAAGCTTCATTCTCAATTACTTGAATTTCAAATTTCTTTTGTTCACTTGAATCAGTCATCTTAACTGCTTCAACATCAATCACCATACCCTCACGGAGCTCTAACGCTATTTCATTTCCGCTTATTTCTTCTATTTCATTTTCGCTTTTTTCTTCTGCAAAAAAGCTTTCAAGTAAATCTATACTTCTTGTGTAAATAGTTGAAAGAAAAGATTTAGAAGATCTATATTGAATAAGTGTACATGTGAGATTCACCAATTATCCCTAAATTAATTGATTAAGTTGTTCGTCCATTGATTTTAATATTATAAAAAAATGTGATAATAGAATTTAAAGAAATTTACTAATCATTAATCGACAAATGAAATTCTAATTGGGAAAGAAAATAAACTCAATGCCTCAGAATGTACTAAAGTATAATTGTATTTTGAAAAAATTTGAAAATGTGAAAAAGTGAAGTTTTAATATGTTGCACATAAAAACTAAAAGTTAAAATTTGAAACTAATGCCAAATAGGCTCTAAGATAACTAATTGCACTCACATCATGATTAGCAATTAATCTTTCACAAAGCCAGTTCCAACTCCAAAAATAGGACAACTTATGTTAAAGGTTGGATTGTGCATGGGTCCGTTTGAAGAGAGGTGGGAGAATATTTTTAAATTTTAACTGAACCAAACTCAGAATGTTGCCACAATATTTTATATTGGGTTACCTATTTGAGTTTGTAAGGAAAGTTTTTATGACCAGAATTAAAAAAAAAAAAAAAAAAAAAAAAAAAAAAAAAAAAAAGACCTCTAGATTTTCAATTCTTTCTTATAACTCTTATATCCACCATATTGACCCTTAAATTAAAATTTTGTCATTGTTTTTTATCATAAAATTTCACTTCTTAAAAAAATATAAAATTATTTTAAAACAATAAAATCTTTTATAAAATGAATAAAAACATATATAACATTATTTAAAAGAAAAAACCATTTTTTTCACTTTCTCACCAACCAAACAAATACAAACCACTAAAAACAAGGTCCTTTTTGTCAAAATAATTTTTTTTACTAATCGTTATAAATAGCATTGCGAAAAAAATTGGCATGCATATTAAGAACATATAAAACATGTAATCAAATAGTAAGATTTTCAAAATATGATAATATTATTTAGAGTTACACCACCAAATAATTTTTTTTTGGATAAATAATTTGGAGATTTAACTATTGGATTATATGTTCTCTATATTTTTAACACACATGTCAAATTACACGTTAATAAGACATTATTTACTATTTAATCAATAAATTCATCTTTCATGCATTTTAAGGTTTGTTTGCCAAATATTCATTTTTTGCAGCAAAAAAAAAAAAAAAAAAAATTATTGAAAAGCATCCATCCAAACTTAAACTTATTTAGTTATGAAAAGCACGAGTTTACCAAACTCAACTTCCAAGCTCAAGTTTGACTTATTTTGGAACCTTTTTAGTTATGTAGCATTTTTTTTTATAATGCTTGGAACTTGAGTTCCAAAAAAGTGTTACATAACTAAATAAGTTTGAGCGAAGCCTTCTTAGTAAATTTTTTTTTTTTTTTTTTTACAAAAACAGAATAATTGGCAAAAAAATAAAGCATAAATTTAAATTACAAAAATTTGCACTTTAAACATTTGATCGATGACCTAGTTATTGATCTTTGATTGTCTTGAAATTTTGCAAGCAAAGAGAACATGCAAAGATAATAAAATCTAACAATGAATTTGTCAAAATTCTCATCCAATAAAGAAATTTTAAGTGGTGTAACATTACTTAACGATATACATGTATACCTTGAATCTACTATTTTCAATAATTACTAGCTTTTAACCTCATTCATATGCATTGATACACCTAAAAATAAACAACCAGATGCATAGAATAATTCTTACATATATAATTTAAATATTATTAATGATCATTCTTAAATTTTGTTCACTCTTAAAAAAAACATTGTAAGAATATTATTTTGGACTCTTTGGTTTTTGTATTCAATAACTCTTATTGATAGATATTTATGATATAGTCCCATGTTTGACTAAAAAATTACAAATAATTTAGAACACATGGTTTAAAATTGCACTTCAATTATAGAATATTGAATTATTATTATTATTATTATTATTATTATTATAGCAAAATTTTCTTTCTTACCAACAGTGCTGCACGGGCTGAGAGTGAGGTTGAGATTGAGGTCTATAGCAAAATTTTCTTTCTCACCAACAATGCTGCATTGGCTGGGACTGAGAGTGAGGTTGAGATTAAGGTCGGGTGAAGGCAATGTGTGAAGTCAGAGTTGAGGTCGAGTTGAGGCCACTGTGTGCACCAAGCGATGGGATCGAGTTGAGGCGGTGGTGTGGGGACCGAGAAAAGCGATATCGTTTTTCATCAGGTGCGAGTGAGAGAGAAAGTGAAAGTGATATATCATTGGATAATAGATATCGTTTCGTTTACTAAAAGAGTGTCCTTTTGGTAGTTGTAATATGTTATAATGAACTCATATTCGGAAGTGAAAAGGAGGGTGGTAATGCTAGACTTGAGGGTCAGATGAAACAATTCTGGAATGCAATAAATAGATGCAAACTCAAGGACTTGGAGTACAAGGGCTCGGCTTTCACTTGGCAGCGAAGGTTAGGTAACCACAGGTGGATACAAGAAAGGCTTGACCGTGCACTGGTCTCCACCAATTGGGTAGGGATGTTCCCACGCACCAAATTACTCCATATTGCCTCTTCTACATCTGATCATAGTATTCTGCTCCTAAAAGCAACCTACTCCCCTCGACAGAAGCCCAGAAGATCAAAACTCTTTCGGTTCGAAGCCATGTGGCTCGGAGATGAGGCGTGTAGTGAGGTGGTTCAAGAAGCTTGGGTAAGAGGTGAAAACAGGGGCTCTCAATGGCCAAATTGCTAGCTGCCTGGAAGAATGCCAATCCGCTCTGACGTCATGGAACAAAAGGGTTTTTGGCCACGTGGGTAGAAAAGTCACAACACTGCAACAGAAGCTCCAAATTCTAGAGAATTCGAACATAGGGGGCGCGGTTTTGAATGATCTTCATGAGGTTAGATTAGAGTTAAACAAAGCACTTGTCATTGAGGAAGATATGTGGCTTCAGAGGTCAAGTAATAGTTGGCTGAAAGAAGGGGACAAGAATATGACCTTTTTCCACACCAAAGCATCCAACCACTTGCAGCGTAACACTATAGCCAGGGTGCTGGACTCGAACAACGTGTGGATAGAAGATGAGGGGCAGATTGGCCATGAATTTGTACAGTACTTTGATGGCCTCTTTACCTCTTCCAACCCTTGGATTGAGGGGGAGCTCATTGATGCCATTCAGCCAAAGGTATCGAACAGGATGAATGCCTTACTGGACAGGGAGTTCCAGGCAATGGAAGTTAAGAAAGCCTTGAAGTAGATGCACCCCACAACACCCCTGGGCCCAGACGGTATGCACCCTTTATTTTATCAACATTACTGGCCTACTGTTAAAGCAACTGTTATACGTAATACCTTAAACTTTCTTAACCATGGCACGGGCCTGCCCAAGTTCCATGAGACACATATTGTGCTCATCCCAAAAACAAAAGATTCGGAAAGGATCACATATTACTAACCAATAAGCTTGTGCGACGTGGCTTATAAATTGGCTTCAAAAGTGGTGGCAAACAGAATGAAGGTAGTGCTGCAAGAAGTTGTGTGTGAAAACCAAAGTGCGTTTGTGGCAGAAAGGTTAATCACTGATAATATTTTAGTGGCACATGAAGTGATGAATCATATTGGCAAGCGAAGAAAAGCCAAAAGTGGGAAATGGCATTGAAATTAGACATGAGTAAAGCCTACGGCCAGGTAGAATGGGAGTGCTTAAAGCAGATAATGTTAAAACTAGGCTTCCATGAGCAATGGGTGCAAATAGTTATGAGGCGCATGTCGTCAGTCTCTTATGCAGTGAGAATTAATGGCAAGCCATGTGGGGAAATACATCCATCGCATGGGCTCCGACAGGGCGACCCATTCTCTCCATACCTCTTTATCATTTGTGCGGAGGGTCTGTCTGCTCTACCCCATAATTCTGTTCAACGACAGAGATTAAGAGGTGTGGCTGCATTGGGTGGGGGACCTAGAGTGTCTCGCCTCTTCTTCGCAAATGATAGTCTCATTTTTGGGAGGGCCTCGTTGGAGGAATGTGCTGAAATACAAAGGGTGCTTCAGGTTTATGAACAGTCATCCGGGCAACAGTTAAATCGGTCAAAAACCTCCCTATATTTCAGTCCTAACACAGCTGATGAGTTAAAGGAGTTAATAAAGGCAATGTTTGGTGCAAGTGAGATTCGGCCTCATGAATCCTACCTCGGGCTACCTTACTTGGTGGGTCGGTCGAAAAACAATACTTTTGCCAATTTAAAACAGAGGGTCACAAACAAAGTGTTGGGTTGGAAGGAAAAACTCTTGACGATTGCTGGTAAGGAAATACTGATCAAAGTGGTTGCACAAGCAGTACCATTTTATTCCATGTCATGCTTTCTCTTACCTAAGAAATTATGTGATGATCTCACTAGCTTGTTTTGGCAGTTTTGGTGGGGTCAAATTAAAAATGAGAAAAAACTAGCTTGGTTAAGTTAGGACAAGCTGTGCATGCCAAAGGAAATGGGCAGCATGGGGTTCAGGGATTTGAGGATGTTCAATTTGGTGCTTTTGGCGAAGCAAGGGTGGAGGTTATAGACTAACTCCACTTCTTTGTTTACCCGAGTTTTTAAGGTGAAGTACTTCCCCCACTACTCATTCTTAGAGGCAGATTTAGGCCGCCACCCCTCCTATGCTTGGCGAAGCATTATGGCGGCCCAAGGGGTGGTGAAAAGGGTCACGAGTAGGCTTGGGGGAGAGTATGCGAGTGTGGTGTGACAAATAGATTCCTAAGCCAACTTCATACAGTGTTGTCACAAATGAAGATGCTTGCCCGAATGTTGCTCTGGTTTGTGACCTCATAAACAGAGCTTCCATGGAGTGGAAAGTTGAGCGGCTATGGAGCTGTTTCACAAAGGAGAATGCCGATGCTATTTTAAGCATCCCTCTAAGCTTGCATCAGCCTAAGGACGGATTGATATGGGCGGAATCACCAAGTGGAAAATTTACGGTAAAAAACGCATATAGGCTGGCATATGAGGTGAACAGGGGTGGCGGCAAAGCGGATTGCTCGAACCCCTCGGTGAGGAAGAATGTATGGAAGGGGCTATGGAGAATGAACCTTCCTCAAAAAGTCAAGCATTTTTCTTGGAAGGCTTCTAGGAATATTCTGGCTTCCAAAGAGGCGCTACGGAAAAGGTACATCGTGGTGGAAGGTGGCTGTGCTCTATGCAGGAACCCGACAGAAAACGTTCTCCATATTCTCTAGTTTTGTGCTCACGCCAAGGATGTATGGAACACGAGTAAGCTTTCTCTCCCTTTTGATATTGGACCTAATTGGTGCTTCTTGGATATTATGGAAAAGCTTCTAACATATGAGGAAGTGCATCCCGGTCTAGCAAAACGATTTGTCTCAGGGTGTTGAGGTATCTGGAAAGAGAGAAATGTCATCTGAACAGGTGGAAGGGGTAAACCTGGTAGGGTCACTCTGAAAACCTCCCTCGACTTAATGGACGAGTTCCAAATGGCCAATAAGGGACCATGGAAGTTAGCTGTAATGAGCCCCGAACTAATTCGGTGGGCACCTCCGCCACCGGGACAGTACAAAGTTAACTTAGATGGGGTCGTGTTTGCGAACCAAAGGAAGGTGGGGCTAGGCGTGATGATCCGTGACAGCAATGGGAATGTAATTGCTGCTCTAAGCAGCCCCATGGTAGGTCTCCTTGGCGCCCTCAAGACGGAAGCCAAAGCAATGAAGGTGAGCATGCGCTTTGCACTAGACATAGGCATTCGAGATGTGGTGTTTGAGTGTGATGCGCTGGAAGTCTTCAATGTTGTCCAAGGTTTAGCGGCACCGAGCTCTTCGATCCTCTTCATCGTGGATGGCATCCTCCAGCAAGCACGTTGGTTTAGGTCATGTTGCTTCTCCCACACAAAAAGGCAGGGAAATGTCCACGCCCACATGTTAGTGCAGTATTTTAAGTCATTAGTTAGTTACGTTGCTTGGGTAGAATCCTACCTGAGCCATATTGAACGGGCCTGTGCTCAGGATATTGATGTAGCTACTATTTCTTAACTCATGAATACAAATTCAGTATTTCCTATTAAAAAAAAAAAGTAATATGTTACATTGTGGCCGTGTGGGTCCCATCTCACTCTTATTCTTACTCGCCCCTTCCCTTCTTCCTAGGCTCCTTTACGTTAAACATAATCTTCTTTGTTTTGAACAACGTTAAACATAGTTTTTTTTTATTTCATTCTACAAAAGAAGAACAACAAAACAAATTTTAAGAAACTATACTATATTTAACATAAACTTTTTTTTTTTGGAGATAATATTCCCAAAAAAAAGACACATAAGGCCTGTTTAGTAGAGGAATTTGAGTAATGTTGTTTGAAATTTTTTGAAATATGTGTAGATAAAAAAATGTGTAAAAATATGTATAATGTTATTTAAAAACTGAAAATGAGTTATTTAACAACCTTACCAAACGGGACATAATGAAACATAATTGTTATTTGGCCAAAATTAAATGAATTGAAAAAAAAAAAAAAAAGGCTCACAACTTGTACACATGGCTATTAGACTTACTAAAGACTTAATAACTAAGAGCGTTGCTAGTATTACCAGCTAAATCTGACGAATCACCACCATTCATGAGCGTCATCATCCATTCATCCCATTGCTCATCGACGAAATTATAGTTCTGATTTCCATTCCCAATTAAATTTGTGACTTCAATTTCGGCAGAATTCTCAGCAGTTGTTATTAAATCGGAGGACTTTGATGAATTTGCTTCTGTGTAATCGGAGAAGGGGAAATTGAGTCTGGCTCGTAGTCCGCGTAACTCGATGGCGGCTCTGTCGTAGGCTCGGGCTGCTTCCTCTGCAGTAGTGAATGTGCCGAGCCAGACTCGGGTCGCTTTTCTCGGGTCTCGGATCTCAGCAGCCCATTTGCCCCATGGCCTTTTTCTCACTCCCCTGTAGTTCTTCTTCACCCTTTGTTGTTTTTGCTGTGTTTGTTTCTTTGAAGACCCAGACCCAGACCCAGATGATACTACAATTTTCTTTTCTTGCTGATGCTGACGATGATGATCAGTAGTAGTATTTTGTTGGGTCGGTGGTGGCGGGAAAAAATTGCAGCCAAGACAATGGATCTCCTTGGGTTTCGGGTCTGGGTTAACGGATCCGTGTGTATCACTCGGATCCTTTGGGGCTGAGATTTCCATCGTGGGTTTGACTCACTGTGAAAAAAAGAGTCAACAACGTTGTTTGAGGAAAGGAAGAGCCACCGATCAGTTTGAGTTTGTTTGCAAGTTTGGGTCTTGAAAGATCGAAGCTTTCATAGCCAACAATTCAAAGCTCTTTTTCCATCTTGGTCAGCTTTTTTGTGCTGAGAAATTCCGGTACAACGAAATTTTTAGTTTTGACTATTTTGGTGGCTCGCATTTTTTATTTTTTGCAAAAATACCTTTTTGTTCTTATATTTTGAGATGGAATTTGCATAGTAGACTAATGAGGGATTCTATGCAGTAAGTTAGGCAATGTTTCAAAATTTTAAGAAAAATAGCATCTCGAGATCTATATTAAAACTCGAGTCCCAAAGACTCGCTTTGCGAGTGTTTGGCTGGCTGATTTGGACTGAAAATGCCACATAGATCTCGAGTTTTTAAGACTCGAGTTCCATGCAAAAAAAATTTTCCCGTACAAGGTTCAGGGAGCCCTATAGTGGCGTTTTTAAGCCCTATAGTAGTGTTTTCTTACAAAAAAAAAAATTTATAAGTGGATCACCCATACAGGTTTAGGGAGCTCTATAGTAGTGTTTTTAAACTCTATAGTGACGTTTTAAAACCCTATTGCGACGTTTTCTTGCAATTTATAGAACTCGAGTCTTTAAAACTCGAGTTCCACGTGAATTTTTTTCCACATCAGACCCATCCACTTACAAATCGAGGCTTAAAAACTCGAGATGCTAGTTTTCAGCATTGTTTTGAAACATGACAACTAACTAAATTTTTTGATATTTATTGTTATTTGGAAAGGGTGTTCTATATTTTGACATCCCTATTATTTAGTGTTTGTTTGAATACAGTTTATCTAGTTTTTTGTTGAATTTTTTTTAAAGAAATGCTGAAAATTTTTTGTTAAAACTTAAAAGTGTGCTACAATATATTTTTACCTTGAAAAATTTTTAAAAATAAGAAAAGCGAGAAAAAATAGGTTTTAAAAAATTGTACATAAAAAATTAAAAGTTAAAAGTTAAAAGTTGAAACTGATATTAAGCAAGCTCTTAGTCTCTAAACTAAAAAAGAATAGGGTTTGGGTCCTTACGGTGATCTCACTAATGGAAATAGCCATTATAATAATGCACTATTGGCACACAAAATGCCTACGTGGCCATTATAATAATAATAATAATAGTCATGTCATCATTCATGTTTAAATTTGGGTTTGTGTTCTTGTTGTTTTTAATCAAGATGAACCCAGATCTAAATTCTAACATTTTTTAATTTTAATTATGTATTTTTCTTTTTCTTTTTATTTTGTTAAAATAAATTAATTTTTTAAGTTAGATGTTGATATGGATGTTGACATGACAATTATTATTATTTTAATCACCACGTGGGTGCTTTGTGTGCCAATAGTGCATTCAGTCTACCACGTATGCTATTTCTATTAGTAAGATGATGGTATGAACTAAAATGATATCGCTTTTTGATTTTAGGGACTAAATACAATAAAAATAAAAAGTATGGACCAAAATGAACATAGAACTTAAATGTAAGGACCAATAAAGTATTTCCGCATTTTTTTTTTATTGTTTGTTTGGTGTGACTTTTAACTACCAACAAATACAAACTTCGAATTTTAAATGCTTGATTACCACTAAAGAGTGAAGAGAATTTTAAATACTTGATTACCAATAAAGAGAGAAGAGGGGGAAGTAGAGAGAAAGTGTTTGTCGAGTTCAATGCAAGTGGTTTTAACGTGCTGTAGGTGATTTCGATAAGTTACCATCATGAACTATTTTACAATATTTTTATAATCTGATAATGTTGCAACTTCTTGTTTTATTTGGGTCCACCACTAATATAACATTTTTACTTACCAATAACAACTCACGACATCAGCAATTTATAAAATAGTTTATGGTTTTAGCATTTTTCTTTTGTTAACTAGTCACATGGCTGAATTTTATAAGGAATATATATATATATATATACATATTGGTAAATTTCATTATCATTAGGGTCCATTTGGCAAGTGAAATAAGGAGAGAAAATAGAGAAGGAGATAAATAGGAAAGAAAAGGGGGGGGGGGGGGGGGGAGGGGGTGTTTGGTTGAAGGAGGAGAAAAAAGTTGAGAAAAATGACTGACGAGCGTAAGAGTTTTTAGAGAATAAGTTGGCATTAGCCCAATCCTTTAAATATATTAATTAATTTTTTTTTCAAGAATAAGAATGTATTTGCTATTAAATAAAGATCTATGAAAAAAAGATTAAATTCTTATGTATGTATCAAAAAAAAAAAAATCAAGAGAAAAGGGAGTATATCTAAATTTTGCATATAAATTTTGTCTAATAATCTTGACAATTAGTTAAGATATTCAATTCATTGAAAAAGAAATTTTTTTTTTTTTTTTTTTTTTTTGGAGAAGAAAAACACAACTACTTTTTTATTTCATAGCTGATGTGCATGAAATATATACAATAAAATACTCACATATCTACATATTTGGCCTTACTTTTATGTTATTTTGTGACTGATTATATAATATCTTTGTGTTGCAGGTAACAAGGGCTTTACATGCAAAGTGGGGCTAGGCCAATTGAATCAAGCCAACTTACATCCAGCCAGGCATGAATATTAAATTTAAGTCCAATTGGAGTAAGGAATCAAAGGAAATTTGCACCAAATCCAAGTCCAATTCGGATTAGGATTCCAGCCTGCACATCAGTTAGTATTTTTGGCATAACTTTCGGCTCAGATATCCAATCAAGATGATTCAAGTTGGGCTGGAAAGTTAACTTAAAGGGCTACAACTTTGTAGTTTACCAGGAGCCCGAATTCTGAAGATAAATGGGCCAAAATAGTCGGTTAAGTGAAGCCTAAAATTCTGGAATTTTCTCCAAACGGGAATTCAACTTGTAATAGGATTCCTTGACCTATTTAAAGGCTTTTTAGGGCAAAATTCAGAGGGGGAGGAGTGCTAGGGCTGAGATGCAAAACAGAAAATTGGAGGAAGAGGCAGTGCCGCATGTGGCTTCTCTGTAGCTTTTCTCCATGATAGTATTATGACTCTTTCTTTCTCTATTTTATTTGTCTAGTTTAATGTTTAGTATTTTATTCTTTTGTTTTATTTCAATTACCATGAGTAGCTAAATTTATAATTAGGGTTGAGGATGAAACCTTGTTAAGGATTATCATTAATATTTATGTGATTTGATTTTTCCCACAATAGTTGTTCTTTAATGATTTAAATTGTTCTTGCTTCATATCAATTGACTAAGATGAGATTCTAGATATGAGTTCAATCATGTTTTTCTCATGATTTAGGATTTGTCTTAATTAATTGAATGCTTGGTTTATTAATTCTTGATTATAGAATTGGATATCGTTTGTGATTTGTCTGTCAATGGATACAAGTTATGATTTGATTTTTAGAATTGGATATATCTTGTGATTTGTTTGGCTACGGATACAATTGATGATTTGGTTTTATACTTAAGAAGCGAAGAAGAACATGCTTTTGATTTTGAAATAAGGATTTTAATGAGGATATTTTCCATGATAGCAAGATTGATTTCTAGATTATCATGTAGTGAATTGGGAAAAATTAATGATCATAAATATATGCTAGTATGACTTGCAAGGTGGATTCCAAAACCTTAATTCCTTTCCCTTGATTGTTTACATCTTTTTATTGCTTTATATCTTTTGCTTAGTTTAACTATTTGCTTAATTTTATTATTTGCTTAGTTTAATTAATTTCAAAACAACCAATTTTTATTAAACTAGATTAGGATTAATTTGGTTAAGATTTAATTAATTTTCCTACGTTCATTCAAGTCCCTGTGGGTTCGACCTCGTTCTTGTCAAACTATACTTTGGTACGGTTCGTACACTTGCGAGTATTTTAAAATTTCACAACAATAGCAATAAGATCTATAACAAAACAATCATGGAGATTAGGAGAAACATACTCCATTCAAACTAATACAAGAAAAGAAAGTCTCACTTTTTTGGCTAAGGCATGAGCTAATGCATTGCTTTGCTGAAAAGTATGAGAGAAAGTGAAGCTTTATAAAGTGCTAGCAGAAAACAAAGTTTCTCTAACAAGGTAACCAAAAGAAGAGTAGCAGGTTCTTATGGTGGAGAGCATTGTTGAAAAAGAAAACACTACTTTACCAAACAACGGTAAATGATATGATTTTACTCATTTTAGATTAGATTACTGACATTTTTGCCAAATATTCAATTTTCGCCAAAAAAAAAAAAAATATATATATATATATATATATTACTGAAAATTCTCTTTCTAAAGTTATTTTGTTATATAACCCTTTTTGGAACTCGAGTTTGCTAAATTTGAAAACCCAAGTTCCAAGTAGATAGCCACTCATGTGAATTGTCTAGAGTTCCAAAAGAGGCTGCATCATAAAATAACTTCGAACATAGGCCTTTGGGGATACTTGCCATCTAACATAATTTTGAAAGACTATTTTGTTAGTAAGCACGGTTTTGAAACCATTTAGGAAACTAGCATCTCGAGTTTGTAAAGCTTGAGTTTGGTGACAAACTCGAGCCTTAAAGACTCGAGTTCAAGTGTTGAGGTGGATCCGCGTGGAACTCGAGTTTCTCAGACTCGAGTTCTATAGAAGTATTTGAAGAACGAATTTGAAGATGAAGAAGAAGAACCAGAATTAAAGGAAGAAGTACCGTATTTGAAGGAAGAAGAGGAACAGATAACACAATTTGAAAAACGTGACACACATGCATCACACTTGACATGTGACCCCACTTAACCAGCTGAGTCACAAATTTCTATGTCAGTTTGTAAACTGTAAACATTTTGCAATAAAATTGATAGCAGTTTTTGATGTAGGAGCATCTAAGCTTGTAATTGTGAAATGTTGTTTTGTAGTTTTTGTAATAGGTTGCTTAATTTCCTTTTTTTAACTAGTTAGTTGTTAAGCCTTTTGTAACAGCACAAGATTCATAGCTCTTTTTTAACCACTTAGTGAGGCTATTGATTAAACAATTAGAAGGCATTACCATGGGCCAATCAGATGAGAACAATCAAAGTTTGTGTAATATAAAAGCTTGATTTTCATAAATTGTAAAACAGTTTTGACAATCAAATTGAGAGGTTAGCCTAGATCTATTTTCAAGAGATGGATTTCTCTTAAGAAATCTTGACATTGCCTTGAGCTTGTTTTACAACTCTATTTTCCCAAACCCCTCTCAAACTCAAACAATTCGCCTCATAACCCTGCATCAGTTTTGGTATTATTTATTTATTATGTTATTAATGTGGTACTAATCACATTTATTGCCACATCAATATCACATCCCGACCCTTAAGAATGATTTTCCAAACATAGGAACCCAACCTTGAATCCTTTGCCTCCAAAATTGAGCAGTTTGAAAAAAAAGCGTGCTTTGAACACCTTGTAAAAGAGGGAATCTGTATTTTTGAGCAATCATCAAGCTTGCTTGGCCAACAAAGAGTCGTTGAAAAAAGCTAGATCTCTAAACTCCATTCCTCCCACTATTTTGGATTTAGTCATCTCATCCCATTTAAGTCAATGAATTTTCCTCTAATTTCCACATAGGCCCCAAAAATAGATAGTTTAATTTTAAAAATCTAATACGTTGTATCAATTATACTTTGTTAAAAAATAATCATATCATTTTAAAAAGAGTTTGAGATTAAGTTTCAATTAGTATTTTCATTTTTCACACGTCTAGTTCTATTAATTCACCATACCAAAACTTCTAAAGTAATTGCACTAATTTTTTTCAGAAAAGAGGCAACTATTATTATAAAAAAAAAATTCAAGTTTAGCATATTTTTCTTGGGTTCAGACAACGTTTCGTTATTTCTTAATAAGAAAACTAAAGTCTTCATTAATTTGATAAGGAAAATGTATGATAGCAAAACATTTAAAAATGTCCGCTACCCATCACCGCGCACCCTTGGTGCAGTGGTTACTCAACAAGTATAAATGCTTATGAGGTGTTGGGGGCAAGGGCCAGAGTTCAAGTTTCCAGGAGGGAGCTTCACACACATATACACTTAGATTAAGTTAGAGTAAAAATTCTATCTTATATTAAAAAAAAAAAAAAAAAATGTCCGCTACCTGTTGAAATGAAATGTTCATGGAAAGGAGGGAATAAAAAATTGAGGATTATGTCATACAAACGAGAAAAAAAAAAAAAAAAAAAAAAAAAAAGAAGTTGCCCAATCAAAAAAGTCATTCTATTTCTTTTCTAGAGTTCTTAAGATTCTCAAAATCATAACCATTTACTATTTATCATATCATCAACATTTAAATATTCATTGAGGATTACATTTTTTTTTTTTTTTTTTGAGTAAAGAGGATTATATTTTTAATATCAAGTATTTAAATAATTAATGATGTGACTAAAAATTAAACCACTTATTTAACATTGAAATGTAAAGATTTTATAAAATTTATGTCGGAATTACATTATGTCAATATTTCTCTTTTATTGCTTAATAAGGTGAGACTTCGTAGAATAAGGATCCTCTGGAGTTCATAAAATTACTCCATCTTAGATTTCTTAAAAAACGTAAGAGTCTCCACAATCCCTTCAAAATCAACAGATGCAGTGGGATTGACCAAAATCTCCACCATTCCTTCAAAGCCAATAGATACAAGAGGAAGCTAGAAAAGCCCTGTTTCAGTTTTCATGTTAACGTGCCCTTCATTGAAAACAGCCTAGTTTGATCGCAGCTTGCACAGAGGCACTCACATTTTTTGGCTGCTTCATATCATTCGGGTAATGGATTGACTAGAGTCTCCACAATTCTTTCAATAGGACTGACTAAAGTCTCCACTATTCCCTCAAAATCCAAAATTCCAAGAATTCCAAAATCCTTGGGATTGATCAAAGCCTCCACCGTTCCTTCTATCACACCCAACATTTCATTTCTAAAGTTTGAAGTTTCAACCTAAACTTTTTCGAAAGTTTAGGTTGTTTCAACACATTAAATTATCCCTAGCACAACTTTGCACTTCCAAAATCTTGGATGTTTCCACATGTAAAAGTTTTCTTAACAATACATTCGAATCACACCCTCCTTGGTTATAAGACCCCTCACAGTTCTAACTTCTAATTCACCTCATTCATACCCTTTGTGGTTATAATTCACCTGGGATTACACCCTTCATAATTATAATTGATTTGTTCCATAAAATCTATTTTGTATGATGATTTTAATTAATAAAAGTATTTTATATAATGAGACTGTACGATCTTTGGACATTATGCATTCATTTGATAAATAGTGAATGAGTTACACTTAACGCGATTTAGATATGTTGATAAGATTAACATACAAAATATCTGCATTACAATTCCTTAGGATTTTTAAACTTAGGGTCTCAACGTCATAGTTGCTACAAAAGTATAAGCATAGCAAACAGAAAGTGGTCTAAGAATGCCTCAACTTACAACTTACAATCATATACTATCAATTGACACGATCCAATGAGCCTGCATAAGGCAATGTGCAGACTACTTTTGATTAGGAAACATCGCAAGTGCTCGGCAATCACAAATGTCAATTGGAACAAAAATTTCATCCAAATAACCTGGACGACTCTTGCTCCAATCCAAAACTTCCCACCTACTCCTCTCACTCTTGAACTTTCTCAAATAATGACAAGATACTTCCTCAGCCAATGGTTTCTTTTTTTTTTTTTTTTTGGCTTTTTAGTGAAAGTATATAATTTCCGAAACCATTTTCAATATGCTTTTTGTACCTTATTTTGTCAAAAATTTGTTGAATTATACGAAAAACTTGAGATGCTGCATCTTAGATATGCCGTTGAGTCATCAATAGGTGGGGTAGTCCTTATCTAACATGGGAGTTCTTCTACAATATGGGATCAAAGATGGGGGATCAGGTACTACTTGTTGCTGGAGCTCTTAATCTTATTGAAGGAGATACTTTATTTGGGCGGCTATGGGGATGTCAGCCACAAGCTTACTATCCAAGTTTGCATTTTGAAGCAGGCTATTACCAGGTTTGTATCTGATTGTTGAACCTAAATAATCTACAATTCTCAACTCCTTACCTTCAGTTCTATAACTGGAAGAACAATCTTGAAAATTTTCCATGTTATGAAAAAACAGCTATATCTATGATAATGTTGGACTATAACTATGATCATGATAGTACACATCCTGTGTATTAAGGCTACACTCCTCTTTCCTCTTGTTTCAATATAATTAATTACTTGCCAAAAAATGAAATAGCTGTGAATGTGATAGTGCACTTTAGAACCCTTGAACCCAGGGTGATTGTTCTCCCACTTTATCAATAAGCTCCTGCTTACCTGCAAAATCATGACAGTATGTGCAGGAGGGTTGAATATCAGGAAACTGAGTACACGAATACACATAATCCGAATTGGCAACCAGTGTTATAGTGGATGTACGACTACATATACATATAGCATAATTTTTGTTCATGAGTGGTGGTGTAGTTTCTTCTGTCACATGCATAATATTCCAAGTAAACCTTCTTCTCTATAGGAAGCTATTTTTTACTCTAATCTCTTATACTCTTCCAATGCCCCCCTTCAACCTCTACCTCTTTCCCCTCTCTCTCTCGCTTCTGAGCAGTGAAATTTCAGTGTAATTAATTGTCTCTTAATGCTGATAGTATTTGTCTACATAGATCAAGTACTCTTTTTGCTGAAAGAGAAGATTTAGTATTCTTACATACATGCCTTGCGTGATTTTACAGTATCTAATTAGTTATTCTGTTTGCAGGTCGGGTTTGTTATGAAACTCTTGCATGAGTCTGGTCCCTTTAAGGAAGGTATACAGCAGACACAGGAAAACGAGGCCTCAACTTGGAGGAAAAAATTTGCGTTTTTATACCTGTAAATTGTCTTTTTCATCATTTTGGAATGATCATAGTTACGATATTTTTCTTCAAGAATCAAGATTATGTAAATAGGCACATGTGACAGCAATCATTAGTGGATCATTGTATCATATTTCTCTTCAGTAGACAACCAGCTAGCTGATATACCAAATGCTGGCTCTAGACTAGTTTAAACCCATTTAAATCATACTCCTGTAAATGTCTAGAGGGAATCATCTATTTAGAAGAAAGTTTTTTATATAAGCCTATCAAGAAATTAAAGTTCTTTATATAAGTTGAATAACAACCCCAGAAGTAGTGCTGATGACTCTTTTGGAGAAAAGGGAGGGTGCTTGGACAAATGCCTTTAATCATAGAAATATATGTACAAACAATGTAAACTCTTCAATAATTTTATGGCTTTCTGGGGTATTACGCAAACAGTAATAATTCCTTTCTTTAAAGAATAAATTTGAAAAATGTAAAGAAATTCATATTTTTCCTCATTGACAACTTCCAATTGCAAATTACTATTACTATGAATGGTGATTATTCCATTCAAAGATGTACTTTGTATGAATTGTCATCTATATAATATCTACAATCTGAAACGAAGCAGTTACAAGAGTATGAGCATATCAAACAGAAAGTGGTCTAGGGATGCCTCAGCTTACAATTACATACTATCAATTGACATTGAAGCAATGATCTTGCATAAGGCAACGCACGGACTAGTTTTGATTAGGAAACATTTACAAGTGCTCAGCAATCCAATATACCAATTGGAACAAAAATTTCATCCAAATTACCTGGACCACTCTTGCTCCACTCCAATGCTTTCCCACCAACTCCTCTCGCCCTTGATCGTCTTCAAATATTGACTAGATAATTCCTCAACCAATGGGTTCTTAAGATTTGGGCAATTATAAAAACTCAACCATTCTAACTTTGGCGCAATGTGTAAACCACAAGAGATATCGAATTGACTTCGGAGCGTATACCGAATTTCGGCCGGTGAATGGATACCGGGCCGAAATAAAAACCTCCATTGTTTTGTAGATTTCTGAGAAATTGAAGGTCTTTGAACAAGAATAAGAATAGAAGAAGCAGTTGAGGCTTTTGTAAAATCTTTGAAAATTTTCTTTACCCGCAGATTCTGCTTCTTTCTCAGTTCTCTGATGTGGCCTTCTTCTCCTTTTTTACTTCTTATTTATGTTTTTCTACCACACTTTTGGCATTTCACCCTCTTTTTCTTGTTTAAACCGCCTGTGAATCTCAGTGCAATAGTGAAGTTTTTTTTGTGTGAAGGTTTTTTGGGTTTGGGAAGGGGAAAAATGAGGTATTTTGATTGGAATTGTCATCTCGGCTTGTTTTACAGCCCTGTTCAACAACAACAACAACACCAGCAACATAGACTGTCATCTTACGCTACCTTTCTTTTATTTATTTTTATTTTTGATGGATGTTATATTTATAATATTCTCGTAACAATTATAAGAAGTTAATTGTTATTAATTTAAATTTAAATTTAGTATTGAGATTACTTTTTTAACTCTATAATAACTAATAACTTGCCACTTAAAATTTATTGTAAAATTATTATATACATATCATTCCTCTTTTATATATATATATATACTTATATAATTTTTTTTTTCATTTTCTTACAAGGGTTTTTTTTTCTTGTAATAAAAGCTTTATTATTAACACGATGTATTAAAATTGATTTTTATTGTAATTTTGTAATAAAATTAGTAAAATCATCTATTTTAAAATGATTATGTAATGGAATACAAATCATTTGTTTCTAAGAGAAAAAAGCATAAATATTTTATTTCAAAATAAATTAAAAACATTTTGATTTAATTAACAAATGCCCGTAAAACCCAATATAGTCAGCTACCATATTAAGATTAGTGGAATTACTTTATATATATATATATATATGTGTGTGTGTATTTTAATTAACTTTTTCTACTTTCTAAATATAAAGAAATCTATCAATACTTTAACCAATTTCTAAGAGCACTACATAATAAAAAGCTTTTATAATTTATATTGATTTTAAGAATACTAGAGTTACTCTTAAAATAATATAATATGCTAATGAGATGGTACCCAGTATATGGTTGCATAAACCATTCTTATATTTAGGAATGAATTTACATGGATGATAATGATGCCCTCACCTTTACTTTTTTACATTTATTATGAAAGTAGTATTAAAATTTACTTAAAGTATTAATTTTTTTTATAGAAATAATTGTATACTTATTATTGTTATTATTATTACTATAGAATTAGTGGTAACTTGAAACGATACACATGTATTGACTAGTATCAAAATATATCATTTTCTTGGCCAAATTGATATGGCCTCTAGTATGAAGTTAACTCTCTTGTCGCCATCACTACCACTACTTCCGCAACATCACCTCTTTTTGGGATCGGATAATTTGGATAATTTATATGATCGACTTAATAATAAAAGCATCTTAGCTATTTTAAAGATCTAAAAGTAAACAACTTTTTTTTTTCATATATATATATATATATAATTTAAAAAAAAAAAAAAAACTTTTTTTGGTAAACAAAAGTGAACAACTTCAATCTCTTCTTCATCAATATGAAGAATAGAAAGCTAAACTATTTTTTCCTGCACTCTCTTTCTTGATTCTAGTGTCAAGGTTTTCAATTCTTTGAGTTTATTTTTTTAGGATATATATATATATATATTTTAGTCCTCTTCGATTTTTTTTTTTTACCAAACCATTTCTGTGTAAGCACTATTAGAGCATGCAAATTTTGCAATGACACAAAAAATTTAAGATATTGGAATGTATCGAAATGTGAGAATGAAATAACAAGTTGACTTACAAAGAATACTATGAAAACCATACAGATTTCGTGCATCAAATATCTAATCAAATTGTTCATGAACTTGAAAGTTTTTGAAAAAATATATACCAAAATGAAAGATGAGAACATGGATAAGTTGCTAGAAAAATGAAGAGGGGGGTGGAGAGAGAGTAATGAAAATAATGAAAATTGAGCTTTAATTTAAGAAGAAAGTGTAACTTGGAGAATTTAAAATAACAGTTTAATTGAAAAAGGATAACGTATTAAGAAAACGGTGAATTCATGCTGGAAATTTAAAAGACAATCAAGTTTTCTTCTTTTTTTTTTTTATTTTTTTATTTTTTTTTTAAGAAGACATTGTAATCGAGTTTTTGATAATGAAGATAATATAATAAATGACAAAATTAAGATAAATTACAAAAAGGAGAAAATTCAAATCAAGGAACCGTTTAATTTTAGATGAATTAGAATTTGGAATTATTTTTAAGATTTATTTAAATTAATATTGTAAGGACTAGATTTGAATTCCTAGCCCAAAGATATAAATGGACTTAGGCTCAAAAAGCCCAAAACAATGAATTTGTAGAGAAATGAGTTAGAAAATTGGGCTTTAGTTAATCAAACAACAAATTAAGTAGGTTGATGGTGAAAGAATGAAGATGGACAATAGTAGGATGAGTAATAAATATCCTTGGCAATATACGAGGATACTGGTTCTTATATAATGATCTTAGATGGGGTTACAAGTTTGGTTCTAGATTGCTCCAATGTTTCACCATCCCCTCCTCTCCTTTTTGGCGTTACCTCCTTCTCCTTTTATACTCCTTTTCCTTTTAATCTCTATCTTCCACGTGCATGCCAGATGGTTGGTCTTGATACTTGTCCCATTAGCACATTTTCACTCATCTCCATTTGGTAGCTATAAGGCTGAAATATACTGATTAGGTATCATCTCCACATTAATGCAGCCAGGGATTTAGGTGCAGTACATTTAATACGGATGTAACAGCTTTCTCCTTAGATATTCTTGAGTGATTTTCTATCGGATGTCCTTGCCATACTAACTTGCACCAACAGACCTACTTGGAACATTACCTTTAGTTGGCAAATTACCTTTTTGGACTTCAGCCTTGGTTTGTTGTGGATGTATTTGTCCTCGGCTCATCCCGTTGAGTCATTGTGGACGAAGGTAACTTTTCTACTTACCATCACACTTTCTTTAAACAAAGATTCTTCTTCCTCGAACAAGATGATATTCTCAGATTGGGCCATAGGCCCAAAACCCAAATACATAACAAATTTTCAGGCTCAACATCCCTTCAAATATTATTAAAAAAAAGTTGTCCGTCAAATCAATTGATTACTTCAATATTTATAATGACTTTAACATATGGTGAACGGTTCTTTTGTTTTGTATTCTGCTTTTGTAAAATAATTTCAATTGATTGGGCAAAACCACTGACCCAGTCACCATTGTGGTTCCTAATAATGCCGCTTTCTCATGTTGTCTAAGGAAGAATCATTAGTGTTCTGCTTAAAATAGTTGGTGCTGGGCTCGATCCAACTGGCCCAAAGATATCTACCCCCATATTATAACTTGTGTTATATTGCTTTCACATTACCACATATGATTAAACTTGAGTTCCATTTAAGATTTACAAAGATCATCTTACCAACAATAAAATAAATGGTCAAGACCTATAAATTTATTTGTCTCATTGAACGATCAAGACCCATGAATTAACTTATTTTGTCAAATATGTTTTCAATACTTTTTTTTTTTTTTTTTGAGAGATAGAAATGTTTTCAATACTTAGAGAACACATTATAAGCCTTAAGAGAGTATATTTTTCTCTTGTGCGAAACCCAATGAATGTGTCACACTGACAGAATAGAGAGTTCTCATAGTGAGAAATTGAGTTAAGAAGTTGAGCATAGTAAATATGATCATTTAGACATATAAATCATGTCGAACCTTGTATATTCTTCGGCTTTCTTTACTTGCCTCCTAAGATTTATTTAAACTAATATTATTAAAAAAGTTGTGCAATTTTTTTTTTTTTTTGGTGTTCTCTTTTTGTAAAACTCTAATTTTCTTTATAATTTCCTTAAACCTTGGGGGAAGTAGGTCTAATTTTTTTTTTTTTTTTTTTTTTTTAAGGTTTTAATCAGAATTTTCCCCTAATCTTCCTCCAATTGACTTACTCATATGAGTACTATGAAGCAAAGGTGCATTTCCGGATTCTGGTGTAGGTGCGGGACTCGGCAATTTTTGAAAAAGTAGGGTGTAGGTGCGGCGGGTTACAGCGATTAAAAAATTATTAAAAATATTTTTATTTATATTTTTAATATATTGCTAAGCATACTTTTTCACATTATATAAAACATATACCAAATTTAAACATATACCAAATTTGACAAATATATGATAACTATTAACTAAATAAAAAATCAAACCCCAGTGTCACAAGACTCACAAGTCACAACATTACAGACATCTTATATAAAAAATTAAAAAAATCATATCACAATTTAGTGTTCAAAGATTCACAATCACAAATCACAATGAGTAATAACTATTAACTAAATAAAAAATCAAACCCAAGTCACAACATTATTACATTACAGCTTATATAAAAAATTAAAAAAAAAAAAAAAATCAGAACAAAGAGACCTAAGATTGAAAAACTAAGAGTGTGAGAGCTATGAAAAACTAAGATGGAAAGCTTGAGATTGATACCTGAGGGGAGACGAAGAGTAGAGTGTGAGTGAGTTGAGAGTTGAGACTCTTGAGAGTGAGATTATGTGAGTGTGAGAGTGAGATTGAGTAAGAGAGGGGAGTCAAAGAGAGGGGAGATGTCATGGCATGGAGGTATGGAGCATAGAGACTAGAGAGTGAGAGAGAGCTAAAGTCTGAAGATGAGAAGTGAACTGAGATACTAAGATATAGGGTTTTTGTCTAAACGATGTGTTTTGCACCTTTTTTTTTTTTTTTTTTTTTTTGAGAATTTTGGCCTGAATCGGCTGGTTCGATGCCAGTATCAGTGGTTGTGGCTAATATGGACCGATACAACCCAAGTCGCGAATCAGCCCGAGTCTTCGCCAAGTCGGCTCGAATTGGGAAATGAAAAAAAAAAAAAAAATGGACGCGGCACCAACGTGCAGGCAGTGGTGTTGATCGCGCATCGCCGCATCGGACGTGGGTGCGGCGACTGTTTTGCCACGTTCGTGCATCCCAATATGAGTATACATGTGAATGACCAAATGATTTGCCATAAAATAGGTTAAACAATTTGGTAGAAAAAATTTTTTTTTTCTCCTTTTTCATCTATAGCCTGTACAATGAGAGACAGTTCTCTCAGTTTTCTCTGTTAAATGCGGGATTGCATTCCATACTCTTATGCAACAATTAAAAAAATTTATCAATTGATTTAGACAGCTGTTGATCTGGGTTAACAACAAATCAACAAATCAAGGACAACAATAGCCGACATCAATAGAAGGCGTCATGACAATGACACTGACAAAAAGCGAGGAAGCTATAAGCGTGAGAGATGGGTACTATATGGGTCCTCTCTACAACTGATGTCTCATTCAAATCCAATTTCTTCTTCCTTGAAAGTTGAAACCCTTACGTTTATTTCCATTCAAAATTTTCACCTGTTTTGTTGAAATGTTTGAAATTGATTAATTCAGAAGTTTTGATTTCCTCCGTCAAATTTTGTGGCCACTACTGTTGTTGTTGCTCTATCAAGTGCTAAGCCCAAACTGTCATCATTGGGGACAACAATGAGATGGAAAGCTCAAGTAAAAACTTTCACTTTTTTCGTTTACAAGACGAAAATGGGTGGTTTCTTTTCCATTCGGACTCACCAAACACTGATTTCCCCAAATAGGGAGAAAAGAGAAGGGATGTAGACAAAAATATTGACAAAGCCGTTACACACCTATTGATGTGGCAGATTATTATTTGTAGGTAAAAAGGTAATGTCCTCTTTGTTGCTTTTCTTCTCTCAGATCTAGATGTCTTTGTTGGATATTTTCTTAACCAGTTGAGCTGCTCCAAGGTTGATTTCGAGAATTGTACCATTGCTCACTTAGTTACTCTATTAATAATGTGAGGAACTTCCCATCAAGTTTTTAATTTTTATATTTATTCTCGGTTCTAATTTGAACTCATCGTTAAAATTACTTTTTATCATTTAATAATACTTAATAATAATATTCTATTTAAAATTTGTTATGAAAATGTTATGGACATAACATTTTATTTATCATACAACACAAAGAATTTAAAAAAAAAAAAATTGTTATTTTTTTGGGGTAATGTTTTATGGCATCGATAAAGAGGAAAAACAACAAATTCAACGCCATAAATATACATAACCTAAAGCAACTTTTTTAAGTAACAACAAAATATTAAAAGGAGAGGCATCAAAAATAACAAAATCTTCTCCAAGATTAGTGACATTCCTTGCTAGATCATCAACCACACCATTTGCTTCCCTGTAGCTGTAATGCTTTAGTTGGTATTTGGGGGATCCTACATTCCTACTCAGAAGGGCCCTGCAATAATCGACCATAGGAGATAAGGATCTAGAGGTGTTGGTTCCTCTATTTATCTAATTAACAATCAAGGAAGCATCCATTTCAATTTCAACTGAGGAGAGATGAAGTTGAATGCAAAGATTTAGGCCATCTCTAACCACCCACAGTTCTGCAACCCTGCTAGTGGCAATACCAATTGATTGGGCAAAAGCACTGAACCAGTCACCATTGTGGTTCCTAATAATGCTCCCTCCTCCAACTCTCCTCAGGTTGCCTAGCGTAGAGCCATTTAGTGTTTTGTTTGAAAATTGAAACAGTTGGTGCTAGGCTTGATTTAGCTGGCCCGAAGGTCTCTCCACCATATTATTAAACTGGGATTCTATTGCTTTAACATATATATGATCAATCTTGAGTTCCATTTAAGAATTAACGAAGATCATCTTATCAACAATAAAATAAATGGTCAAGACCTATAAATTTATGTCTTAAATAATATATGGGGTTTACCATGAATGTTTGTCTCATTGAATGGTCAAGACCAAAAATTAAACCACTTATTTAACATTGAAATGTAAAGATTTTAAGAAATTTATGTTGGAGTAACATTATGTTAATATTTCTCTGCATTTGCTTAATAAGGTGAGACTCCATGGAATAAGGATCCTCTGAAGTTCATAAATTTACTCTTAAAAACGTAATTCAAAACTCTGGCACTGATAAGTAGATACTATTAGATCGACTAGAGTCTCCACAATCCCTTCAAAATCAACAGATGTAGTAGGATTGACCAAAATCTCCACAATTCCTTCAAATTCAATAGATATCAATAGATACAAGAGGAAGCTAGATAAGCCTTTTCATGTTATTAGTAAAGTGGTAACATGCCCTTTATTGAAAACAGCCTAGCTAACGACTTTTAGTTTGATTGCAGCTTGCACAGGGGCATTCACATTTTTTGGCTGCTTCATATCATTCTGGTAATAGATTGACTAGTCTCCACAGTTCCTTCATAGGATTGACTATAGTCTCCACAATTCCTTCAAAATGCATAAGATAAACAAGAGTCTCCAAAATTCCAAGAATTTCCAAAATCCTTGGTATTGATCAAAGGGCAAAAATGACCAAATACCATCTTTGGCTGAATTATTATTGTTTTACCACTGTTTGAGAAATAATTAGTGATTTACCACCTTTTTAAAACTTGAGTTTTACATGTAACTGGAGTTTCAAAAATTCAAGTTCCATAAAAAATGATGCTAACCTGTTTTGTCAAAAAAACTGGAGAAAATTGCTTTTTGCCCCTTTTTGAAAAAAAATCCAGCATTTTGCCCTCTTTCTCAAACTAATTAAGGAAATACCCCTCTTTTAAAAATCGAGTTTCTGAAAATCGATTTAAGTCCTATAGCGGCGTTTTTAAGGACCCTATAGTGACGTTTTAAGGACCTATAGTGAAGTTTTGTAACTCGATTTTCATAAAGTCGAGTTACATGCAATTTTTTTTTTCTTTTTTTTTTTTACCTATAACTCGATTTTATGAAAATTGAGTTACAAAACGTCACTATAGGTCCTTAAAACGTTATTATAAGGTCCTTAAAAACGCCGTTATAGGGCCTAAATCGATTTTCAGAAACTCGATTTTTAAAAGAGGGGCATTTCCTTAATTAGTTTGAGAAAGAGGGCAAAATGCTAAATTTTTTTCCAGAAATGGGCAAAAAGCAATTTTTTCCCAAAAAAACTTAACAATAAACAATACCTCAATAGTCAATACATCTATTGAGCACTATTCACTCAATACAAAATTATATTTTACTCACACATTGGGAAGGATGGGTTAAAAAATATATATTTAAGGAAAAAGAAATAATATTAAAACATAACAGAGATAGAGTACTGAGATTGATGTAATTATTTGTAAATAATAGATTAGCTCAATTAAAAAAAGTGAGTTTTTTAGACTACATTCAGCTAAAAACCTACTCAAGCTGATGTGAATGCTCTGAGAGAGAGAGAGAGAGAGAGAGAGAGAGAGAGAGAGATTTTTGCATGGTCACAACAACCTTGTTGGTTAAAGAGGAAGAACTAGGAGCCCATACGTACAACTAGATGGATGGGTGACAATTTCTGCGAGTGGTTTATTTCTGATTTTGTTGTCTGTTTGGTTTTCAAATTGGAAAGTCAAATTAAAATGGGAAAAATGAAAGATAGAAAAGAATGGAAAAAAAAAAAAAAATACTAACATGACGTATAAATGGCCACTAAGATACTGAGGTTCTTCTAAAAAAAAAAAAAAGCTACTAAGGTGGCCATTTTATGTGAAGTATTTTTTATACTGATGATATGACTCATATACATTCCATTACACCGGGCAGAAATTTTTATGCATCATATGATAGCAGAAGGTGAAATTTTTTTTAATAAGAAAAGTGTAACATTTAAACAATTATACGTGCTAAAAAAAGTCAATAATTAAATTGGGACTACTAATTTGTTAAGAAGCAAAATGATTAAATGAAATCAACCATAAAAAGTTGAGAATCATAGCAAAAATTTCTCTCTCTCTCTCTCTCTCTCTCTTAGAGTATTCACATCAGCCTCTACAGGTTTTTAGCCAAATCTAGTATAAAAAACTCACTTTTATTAGTTTAGCTAATTTACTATTTACAGCCAAATTTAGTCTAAAAAGCTCCCTTTTATTAGTTTAGCTAATCAACTATTTACAGACAATTACATCAACCTTAGTACTCTATCACTATTTTATTTTAATATTATTTCTTTCTCCTTAAATATATTTTTCTTAACCCATCATTCCCAAAGTGAATTAAGATTTTTATTTGGCCTATTGAGTAAACAGTGCTCCATATAGATGTATTGAGGACATTGTTTGTTAAGTTTTTGAGACAAAATATTGAGATTGATGTATTGAAATTTTGGATGAGTAAAGCTTTTTCTTGTTGTGTGAGTACTTTAAAAGCCTTGCTTATTCCCACAAGAGTTAGGCCCTTTTGTGTGGATAAGTATTGTAAGTCTTTCTCAAAGAAAAAAAAAAAAAATGTTACTTTAGCTAGGCTGATGGGAACGCACTGAGCTCAGCATAGACTTTCAGCCTAGCTAAAGAAATGTAACAATAGAATTCAAAGGTAAGTCTTGGTAAAAGGCCTGTAACATCCAAGAAACTAACATCCGTGAAACAAAACAACAGAATCATTTATAATCCATTAAATAAATTGATCGGAATAGATTACTCATGTTAGGTCATTACTTCAGTACATAAAACAGTTTTGACCATGTAACCATGATAGAATTCTGGTTCCAATAAAAAAAGAAGGGCTCACAATTACAGACAGACAACCAACACTAATGGACTACATTAGTCTAGAGCTTTACATATCCAACTTTGTAGGATTCCGGAATGGACTTTCCCCACATGTTCATGAGCTCGGATTTCATAAGCATTTTGTGTTTGGAGTATCAGAAATCTAAAAACGCATTACTCTTTTTTTCTTTTTTACAAATGTCTGTTGGAAAAAAGCCCCAACAGCAGCATGAGAAAAATACATCAGGCTAGAAGGGCTATATTTAATGAAAGTAAGGTCTCATCGCCATAGCAGCGACAAGGGTATAAGAATAGCAAACAGAAAGTGGTCTAAGGATGCCTCAGTTTTCACACATTATCATTGACATTGAAACATTGAGTTTGCCTAAGGCAATGCACAGACTAATTTTTTATTAGGGAACATTTCAGGTGCTCAGCAATCCCATATGTCAATTGGAACAAAAATTTCATCCAAATAACCTGGACGACCATTGCTCCACTCCAGCGCTTCCCACCAACTCGTCTCACCCTTGATCTTCTTCAAACATTGACTAGATACTTCCCCAACTAAAGGGTTCTTAAGATTTGGGCAAGCATAAAAACTCAACCATTCCAATTTTGGAGCAATGTGTAAACCATTAGAGATTCTAACTAATTCAGGCATGTAATGAAGTGAAATCTTCTTCAATTCTGGGAGAAAATAAGAGATTTTATGCTCAGCAGTTATATCATGGCTTACTATGCTTTTGATGGAGGGGCAGTCATCAACTTTAAGCTCCTCTAAGTTGCACAGGTTAGCAAGCAACCGTGGTGTGAAAATAGTGGTCAATTGGGGACACGTGCACAATGTCAAGGACTTGAGACAAAATAAAGACTCTGGCTGTAGTGGCACGGGCCCCTCCCATATGCTCCTTAAACTCTCCATATAATATACATACATGTATTCAAGTGAACCAAGAACAATTTTTTCAGTACCATATGATCCAGATACCATTTCATCGCTATCATCTTCTTCATAACCATCTGCTTCATCTATAATCACTTGAACCTCACTACATTCCCCCATAACTAAGCACTTTAGTTTCTCCATATTTTGAATCCCAAAATTGGATAGCTTCTTAACAGTTGCATGCCTATCCAAGAAAAATGCTGTGGCATGTTGGAGTACCTTCTTTATATCTCTAGGAACATCCACACCATTTATGTATTTCAAGCATCTATCCCATTGTTCCAATTCAAACTCAACATCACGGGGGACTCCAGACATAATGCGCTTGACATGACGCCCAACAATAAATCTGAAATATAATAGCGATGGGATATTCCACTGAACGTGACTTAAAAGTTCGACCCTTTGGAAATAGAATTTAAGAGAGTACAACCTCTTTAAGGTGCATACTTCATTAACAATATCTTCCACACACGCATCCCACCGCTCATCATCTGGATCAACATTAATATCCAACTCCTCTAACTGAGACAGTACAGAAATTACCCCACAGGGCACCACTGCATTTAATTGCATGGCTTGCCTACAATTACTCTGAAATTCACAAAATGAAACTTCCAAGCATGTCAAATTAGTTAACTTCTTAATATCCAGAGGTAAATCCATAATCTCTGTCCCTTCAAGACTAAGAACCTCCAGCTGCTTGAGTTCTCCAATTTTGGGCGACAACACCATGAAACAATGACAATCATTTAGAAAGAGTCTTTTTAGGCTGACCAATCTGATAATGGAATTGGGCAAAGACTTGATATTAGTCCCTGATAAGTTCAGGATTTGAAGGGCAGGCATGTAATCAAAAAATGCGGGAGGAATCAATCGCAATTTGTAGTTTCTTTGAAGGAACAGTGCTGACAACTTGGGACACCTTGGATTCTCTGGTAAAACAGACAACTCATTGTCCATCAAGTAAATCTCATTGGCATTTTCCCAATCCTCATCCTTTGGTGGCTCAGTTAATCTTAAACCGACCTGCATCAGAAATTGTTGAGCTTCCTGAGGTTGATCTGCTTCAGGCTCCATCTCTTTGTCTGCAATCTGAAATTTCATTTGTCCACTAGATTCAGGCATCTTAATTGCTTCAACATCAAACACTCCTTGAGGTTTCAAAGTACTTATTGCTTCTTGTTGCATTTCCTCAACCTGTAAACCTTCTGGCCATCTTTGTGAAGCTTCATCCTCAATAACTTCAATCTCAGATTTTGTTTGTTTACTTGAGTTAGATGTCATCTCAACTGCTTCAGTGTCAAACACCATTCCTCGAGGTGGGCCAGTCAAATCCAGATCTGTCACAGATTTTGCAATAAAAAATTAATTAAGATTCACAAAGATATATAGTGAGTAAATGTGAAGTTCACCAAGTAAACCTAAATTGATTATTTTCAATTTATAAAATAAAAATAATGGAATTTGATAAATAGAAGTCAAATAAAGTAATTATCCTCCTCCAAGAGAACAAAACAATCGCCAAAAAACACATAAATTTTATTTTAAAAGAAAATAAAATCCACGCAGTGGAAAATACCACCAACAGATAAATTTCAGTTTAAGCCAATTTTTTTCATCACTAAGGTGCTAACTAAATTTCCTCAACCTGCATAATGCTTAGCATTTCATCTTTCACACAGGCAATTCCAATCTCATAAATTGGACAACTAAGGTCAAAGACAAACCAACGTAAAATTACGATCCCAGAAGCAGCTAAATAGAAAAAGGATTCACAGTGAATTACCTGCATTTCCAATTATTGAGCTCTGCAGTAACAACTCAACCAAAAATATATTTTCCTAAAACTTATCAAAACCAACTCCAACATAACATTTATTCCAAAACAACAAGTGGTATCAAAGCCACGTTCGACAATCTTATTTGGGCAATTTCAGCAGTCATAGAAGGACAATTCAAACTAGAAGATGACATCTTTTACTGGACAAAGTTCCAGTGTTTCACTCTCTGATATTCCAATCTTTGAAGGAGAAATTTACAAATTTTCGAAGGTTAAAATGGAGGCATTGCTCTTGTCAGAAGGGCTGTGGAACATTGTTGACAAAGGTTTCAACAAACCTGCTGATGAGAATCAACTTTCAGAGGCAGAAAAGGAGAAACTTGAAGTGAATAGAATGATGTATGCCAAAGCTCTCTCAAAGCTGCAAAATGGAGTCTCTTCCACTGTTTTTCCAAGAATTATTAGAGCCACAACAGCGAAGCAAGCTTGGGAGGGAAAGTCTGCCGTGAGAGTTTCAAGGTAATAGCAAGGCAATAACGGTAAAATTTCAATCCTTGGGGAATTTGAAAATCTGAAGATGGAGGAATCTGAATCCATAAAAGATTATTTTTCTAGAGTCATTGAGATTGTTAATCATATGAAAACTATGGAGAAGAAATTTCAGATCAGAAAATTGTTGAGAAAATCTTAATAAGCTTGCCAGAAAAATAAGCTTGCAATTGAAGAATCCAAGGATCTTGCTACTATACTGTTGAACAATTGATGGGCCCTATAGAGTCTCATGAGCAAGGAAGATTCAGGCATGCTGACCAATCGCAGAGATCATTCAAGAAGGGCAATTCAAGAGAGGAGCAAAAGATGACAATCAAAGAAGATAAAAGAAAATTGATTCCAGCAAGAAGGAAGATGACAAAATTGAGAAAAGTACTGCCTCTGACTCCAAACCTCCTTGTAAAATTTGTAAGACAAATCATGCAACTTCAAAGTGTTGGTTCAGTGGAAGGCCCCAATGTCATCTGATGCAGGACAACTAGAACAAAAACTAAACAATAGAAAAATAAAGGGATATGACCTAGGAGTCAACATCTAGGCCTTGCTTGGAGTTAGCACCAAGCGGAAAAACTACTAAGAGTCAGCACCTAGAGTAGACCTGGAGTCAGCACCAAACCAAAAGAAAGACCAAACAATCATTATTTTTATTTATCAAAATATCAACTAACTCCTCAAGAAGTACAATAGGTTGCTTATAAAGGATTGTTAAACTCTGGTTCTAATTGGCTAGGAAACCCTAATTGCCTTATTACAAAAATAACCTTACTTCTAAATTAAAATACTAAAAGCCCAATAACTAAAAGCCCAATAAACTAATAGGACCTAAAACATAAAAATATAATGGGCTTGCAAACATAAATAATACTAAATAATAATCTTCTTGTGTCTCCCACATCATTAGAGAAAAGAAAAGAAAAAAAAAAAAAAGGAAAAAAAAATTATTGTTACAGTGCGAGCCCATTGAATGTATGGGCAAGTGTTTTTTTTTTTTTTTTTTTTTTTTTTTTTTTTGGGTATGTGATTTTTTTTTTTCTGATTCTTTCCTACAGTAATTCTTTAACGGATCGGTGTTTGCTCTGGTACCAAAATTGACGCAGGATAACCTGAACAAAAACTAAACAATAGAAAAATAAAGGGATATGACCTAGAAATCAGCACCTAGGCCTTGTTTGAAGTCAGCACCAAGCGGGAAAACCACTAGGAGTCAGCACCTAGGGTAGACCTGGAGTCAGCACCAGACCAAAAGAAAGACCAAACGATCATTATTTTCATTCATCAAAAAATCAACTAACTCCTCAAGGAGTACAATAGGTTACTTATAAAGGATTGATAAACCCTAGTTCTAATCGGCTAGGAAACCCTAATTGCCTTATTACAAAAATAACCTTACTTCTAAATTAAAATACTAAAAGCCCAATAAACTAATAGGACCTAAAACATAAAAATATAATGGGCTTGCAAACATAAATAATACTAAATAATAATCTTCTTATGTCTCCCGCATCATCATCACTACAAAAAGTTTGGCCATATTGAGAAATTTTGCAGGTTCAAGGCTAATAACCTAGAAAATTTCGTAGAGAACAAGGATGCCGAAGAAGGAAAACTCTTTTTTGCTTGTCATTCATCCATCGAAGAAGAAGACAAAATTTGGCACCTTGATAGTGGCTGTAGTTATCACATCTCAGGAAATGAAAGAAGATTTCTTGATATGGACACTTCAATTAAATAGCTGTGCACTGTAGCTGAGTAGGTAAAAATTTTACCTATACCACCACTGATGTATCACATTTTTTGTATATGGTGGTGCTAAAAATAGCTATTTGGCCAAAGGTATACATGGGTAATGGAAAAATTGCAATAGCCAAAGGAAGAGGAAGTGTTTCTGTATAGACAAAGAAAGGAAAAAAAAAATGTTTGTGATATGTTTTTGTCCCTGATCTGAAACAAAAGGTAGCTGAAGATGGTGGCTGCACTATCTACGATGATAACAGGAACTAGATCTTGTGATTACTAATGTCAAGCTGAAGTTTTGATGGATACGCAGTTCTGGCACAAAAGATTTTGTCATCTTAATTTTCATGAGCTGAAGCTACTAAAGAAAAAAAATAAGCATGGTGAATGGACTACCAAAGATAGAAACCAACTTGTGAAGAATGAATAATAGGAAAGCAACATCAATGGCCATTCATTAAACAAAGCTATTGGAGAGCGAAGGAGCCATTAGAACTCATTCATACCGACACATGTGGAAAAACGAGAACTCCTTCTCTCAGCCAGCACGCATATTTTCTGACCTTCATAGATGATTACTCGAGAATGACCTGTGTACTTTTTCTGAAGAAGAAATCAGAAACCTTTCTAGTGTTCAAGAGATTTAAAGCGTTTGTAGAAGAGCAAAGTGGCAGCAGTATCAAGATTATTCATAATGATAGGCAAGCAAACTCAGAACAGTTTGAAGAATTTTGCAAAGATGAAGGAATTTGGAAGCAGCTAACTGCTGGATACAGTCCACAATAGAATGAAGTCACTGAACGAAAAAACAGGACTACTGTGGAAATGGCAACATTGATTCTCAATGAGAAAGCCTTGCCAAAGAATTTTTCACTCAGCCGTGTACATTCTCAATAGATGTTCAACAAAGGAAGTGAAGAACAAAACTCCAATTGAAACGTGGAGTGGAATCAAGCCACCTGTAAGGCATTTCAGAATTTTTGGAAATATTTGTTATTCTCATATACCTCAAGAAAAAAAAAAAAAACTAAATTTTATAATAAAAGTGAAAAATGCATCTTGTTGGATACAGTTCAATGACAAAATGATATAGACTTTAAAATTTTGGAAGTAAAAAAATAATCATTAGCCAAGATTTTTTTTTAATTTTATGAGAAGGCTTCTGGGGATTGAAAGAGAAGAAAGTGCCGGAAAATGCCTTTGTGATTGAAGTGCAAGAAAGTATTCCAGCAGTACAATATGAAAAACCTTCTCCACAGTCACCAATGATTCCATCAAGTTCAAATTCCAGAGAAGAAGTATCTTCGCCAGAAACTCCTTCAAGAAGGATGCAAAGATTGAGTGAAATATACGAGTCATGTAATTATTCTGTAATGGAACCAGAAAGTTTTGAAGAAGCTGAGAAACAAGAAGTGTGGATGAAGGCAATGAAAGAGGAGCTTGGCATGATAGTGAAAAATAAAAAATAGGAGCTTGATGATCGTCCAAAAGAACGTGACGACATTGGAGTAAAATGGATTTACAAGACCAAGCTCAATTCAAATGGGAGTATTCAAAAACATAAAGCAAGGCTTGTGGCAAGAATTTACTCAAAAGCCAGGAACTGATTTCTTTGAAACCTTTGCTCCTGTTTCAAGACTCAAAACTATAAAAACAATAATTTTTTATTGATAGATAATCCAAAATTTTTATTGATTAGAAAAGTACAGTGTTTACTATAGTAAACCCACTGCACTTGAAATGAAAACAAACAAAATCAAAGAGAAGAGATAACAGAAATTATTGTAGTCTTGAATGAAGATAAATAATGTTGTGCAAACCCAAGGATTTTCGGTGAAAGGGGAAGAAGACAAGGAGGATAAAAGCATGCCCCTCGAGCATGTTACAGTGAAATTAATAAATAGTTCAACTCAAAAGAGTTTGAAATAAGCAAAAGTGAGCCTACACTTTACGTCATGAAGAAGGCAATCTGTATTCTCATTGTTTCTGTTTATGTTGATGACTTAATCTTCACCAGTAATGATGAGAAGATGCTCCAAGATTTCAAGAAAGACAAGAAGAAAACTTCTAGATGAGTGATTTGGGGCTACTGCATTGGTTTTTGGGAATTGAAATACCTCAAACAAAATATAGGAGCTTTATTTCTCAAAAGAAAACTGCTGAAAACATTTTCGACAAATTCAAGATGCATGGTTGCAAATTTGTTCCCACCCCCTGATTGCAAATGAAAAGCTGAAGAAAGAAGATGGTGCTAAAAAGGCAGACGCTAGAATATATAGAAGTCTGGTTGGTAGTCTATTGTATCTAACAGCTACTAGACCTGACAGAATGTTTGCTGCAAGTCTAGTTTCACTCTTTATGCAAGAGCCAAGACAGAATCACTTTGTTGTTGGAAAAAGAGTTTTGAGATACTTGCAAGGAACTCATGATTATGGGATTTTCTACAAAGCTGGAGAAGGTTCAAGTCTAATTGGTTATACGGGCATGACTGCGCTGGATGTCTAGATGATATGAAATGCACAAGTGCCTACTTTATCTCTCTTGGTACTGGCATATATGTTCATGGACTTTGAAAAGGAAAAATATTGTGGCACAATCTTCTGCAGAAGCAGAGTATGTGGCAGCAGCTAAAGCAACTTCACAAGGAGTGTGGCTAAGGAGAATTCTTAAAGACATTGGAGAAAAGCAAGAAGGCACTGCAATGTTGTTCTGCAATTACAATCATCAATTGCTATTGAGAAGAAACCAATTATTAATGATCAAACAAAGCACATTTCCATAAGAGAATAAATTGAGAAATGTGAGATTCAACTCGAGTATTGCAGAAGTGAAGAAAAGCTAGCTGATATTTTAATCAAGACTCTTCCAAAAGAAAGTTCTGCCATCTTAGCAAACTTATTGGAGCAATTAAGAAGTGCATTAAGGGGAGTGTTAGAAATTAATGCACCTTCATGAACTTTCTTGAATCTTCATGTATCTTTCTATTTCCATTGAACTTGTTTTATGTGTAGACACGATTTAAGATTTTGATTAGTTCTAGAATGGCTCTAGAATTGTCTAAAGGAGCCTATAAATATGTAGTTTGTAGCTTCACCTATGTAAGCAAATCTGAATAATTTTCTCATAGTGAATTGTCTGCATTTCCAATTATTGCTCTGCATTAGCAACTTAACCAAAAATATATTTTCCTAGAACTTATCTAAACCAACTTCAACAAACCATTATTCCAAACCAACATAGGATCGATGAGTACCACTAAGCTGTGACCTTCCATTTCCCCTAAATCTTCCTTATTGACCCTTGCGGGAGGTTGTGAACTCTCTCCTTTGTGATGTGATGAGAAAGGACTGAGCTTGTAAATAGCTCAATGATTCTTTCAAGGATCTATTTCTGATTTGAGAGAGAAGAACTTACATTTTGCTCCAACGACTGCACCTTCTGCCCCATTCCCAAGCTCTAATACCACTTTGGTATGTAAAAGGGGTTTTCCTTCCTTATTGTGGCCATTGGAGTGGAACAAAGCCAAAACAAGATAATTGGGTTATTACTTTGAGGGAATCCGACCTCCAATAAAAGAGTTAGAATTTCAGTGTTTTTTCTGCCCTTTATTCACGTAGTTCCCCTTTATTTATACAGCTATGCTCAAAAAATCAAGCAGAAAAAATAGGACCCATTACGTCAACTAACAATAAAGACTCGGCAATTTAATTTCCTAAGAACTCAAACTTATTGCTAACATTGACATGTTACTGCAGGTCAACAATAACATTGACACGTTTAAACAAAACTAACACATAACAACTCAAACTAACATATCTTTCATGGTGAATTTTGATAAGGAAATGAGCTCAACTCAGAGTTTAAAGAGAATGGAGATAATATGAAGGGAGTGAAAATATATTGCTCTAAATAAATCTTTTGGCATTCAGCAAAAAAAAAAAAAAAAATCTTTTTGTTGAGTTTATTTACTTCTATGTTTTGACAAAAGACGAATATATTTGAGTTGTTCTGAATTGCAAGACAAGAGTTGTGGCAATGGGGATGGAGCTAGTAATCTTGTGTTGGTGGAAACCATAGCAGTGGCGGTGGATTGATAGTTCCAGTGATGGTAAGGGGCTAGTAATGATGGTCCAACGAGAAGATAAAGTGACGATAGTGGTAGAAAATTGGAAATGGCTATAAAGTGGTTCTAAGTAGGTTGTTAACAATAGTGATGATGTCAATGAAAGCACAAAAGCTATGGAAATGGCATGACTTCAATTCTTGTCATGATTGATGGTTGCAATAGTGTGGGTATGCACCAAGCCTTTGCATAATGAAAATTTTTTAAGAGTACAAATAACATTCACGGTAATGCAAATAACTTCAACAAAAGCTTCAAAACCCCACTCACTAGCTGCAAACATTTAAATAGGATGTTAATGTTCTTAAGTGGTTCCAGTAAACGCTAATATTTTACATTTTATCATTTATCAAATGCAGAACAAATCTAAAACACTAAATAGTTACATAAACTACCTAAAATGTCATATTATACACAGCTCTTCCCTACATCCAGAAATTTTCATTTTATTTAGATAGGTAACACAACTCACACACCTACATAGGATTGAAAAAACGCTTCTCAATGGTCAGGGTAAGACTAATCCAAGATAAAACTGAAAAATAGCTTATATGGAATGTATCCAAAAATTCAAATTTATAAAAAATAATAAATAAATAAATGGGAACAAAATACTTGTTCAATTGATCCAATGCAATGCAAGGGAAAAAAAAGATATTTCCATCAACAACCATTTAGTGAAAAAAAAAAAAACCCAAAGAAGAGAGCAAAATGAAAAATAAAAGAGGTTGAATAGGTGAGAATGCCTTTATCAGGATCTAAATTCTAAACTATTGGCTCAACATTTTTCCATCCACAAAACTCAAGGAAAGAAATATGAGGGATCATTATACGTTCATAGCAACCCCAGTAGAACTAAATTCCCTCATATACATCTACCGAGAGAAGGAGAAAGGAGATCAAAGTTTCAGCAGTTGCTAATTAAGAATACACACATATTCTTATAATGAGAGTAGGACTGGTTGTCTCAATTTTTATTTGACAAAACGAAGTAGAATAGGTGAGAATGCCTTTAGAAGGATCTAAACTCTCAGCTCGGCATTTCTCCATCCACAAAACTCAAGACAAGAAAACCGAGAGGATCATTATACGTTCAGAGCAACTCCAGTAGAACTGAATTCCCGATACAAATTTTCAACCGCTTGAAGGAGAAAGAAGATCAAAGTTTCAGCATTGTCTAGTTAAGAACAGTAACAGATAAAATGACAGGATCTAAATACAGAATATGACAAGGTTAAACTTTTCGAAGTAAAAAGAAGAACATCTATGAAGATGACAGGAAAAAAGAGGGAGAAAATTTTGGGGTGGTGAGGAGGCTGTCATCTTTTAAAATTAAACTATCTATAATTAAAAATGTATTGAATAAGAGCTGTTATAAATAGATTGAAAGAAATAAATAAATAAAATAAGACCTTTGAACACAAACAAGAGCAAGAGCACATGCAAAGAGGCAAGTTATATAACCAATGTTGGCTTCTTTGTTGGACGTGGCCCCAAGGAGAGAAGGCTTTGTTCCTAAATGGAATAACTGTTAAACAGTAACAAGTAGCATTATTGAGTTGATTACTAACTTAACTAACTTATAAAAGGTTAAAACTATATATTAATTGTTAAAATAAATAAAAAAAAATAAAAAGAGAGAGAGAAAAGATATTATACGGTAACTAAAAAGGTAATGTGGTGTTTTGGGGGGGAAAAAGTTTACCTCCTTAGGTTGCGTTTGGCATTGGTTTAAAAAGCCAACTTTTTTTACTATTTAGTTTATTCTTACTATTATTCATGAGTCCCATTGCACTTTTTGATACTATTCATGGGTCTCACTGTACTATTTCAATTACTTTTTAGTTTTCAATTTTAGCTAAATAAGTTATTCCTAAACAGACTTGAGTGTATTAATGTGATTTAAGATATGTATGACAGAGCGTAAGATGGTAAAAGTGTCACTCGAAGAGAACTTTTGTTGCAAAATGTTTTCTAGATTTTGGCAAATGTAGTCTAACTTATCTTTTCTCCACAAAAAAAAAAAAATAAATAAATAATAATAATAATAATGAAGTAATCTAAACTCTAACTTATCAATCAACCATTGGTTATATTCATACCTCCGGATCTACCCCAAACTCGCTTATCTAAACTTGTTTCTTCAGACATGAAGGAGCCAATCCTGTGTGATGGCGGGGGCCAGTCATTATTAAACAAACGACAAAGAATAAAGCCATCCTGTAAAAGGTAAAATGAGAATGTAATAATTTTCTTAAAGTAATGTTGTAGACATAGCATTTCTCAATAACTTTATTAGAAACTAGAAAGAAAACAAGTACACAGGAAGTGTTCTAGAGGTACATCATACTAAACATTGATATGTAATAATTCAAGAGATAAATGCTAAGAATGTCAGTCAAACAATCTGAGCATATATGACGCCAATAGTTTCTAGAAAGAATGAAAGCTTTTGAGTAACTAACCATGAAAAAATATGTAATAGACTAATAGTATATTGACATGCAGACAAGTATAACATTGTTGATGCAAGCTGGCAAGCCTACGGTTATTTTACAAATGTAGTTAGATGAAATGATTATAAAGTGACAAGATAATAACCAGACAACTACTAAGGAAAGAGAAAGAGGGAGAAAGTAGAGAGAAAAGAGGCAAGAAAACATAACAAACAAGCTCTTCGTTTTTTTCTTTATTTTACGTCAAAATCATCACCCCTTTTAACGTCCTAATTTAGCCCTTTCATTGACTTATTTGCCTACCCTAGAACTAGTCACACTAAAACTCTCTTAGCCTAACAGATATGGATCCTATAAAGTGCAGGGCACACTTTAAAGGTAGAATGAGCCACTCGCATGAGGTGCAGAGTCCCATTACTCAAAACAAACCAAGCACAGTCACGAAGAGTAGCAACAGAAAATAAAGAGATAAAGACAAGAAGAAACCATCCTCTCTCACCCTCTCTCTCTCTCTCTCTCTCTTTAAAAATACATGATTTTAATTTTCTTCTTGAACTCAATTCAAGTGCAAAAACAAACAACAAAGCGAATTAGCTTCGACAAACACATTTACCCCTTAAAGATGTACTTCTCACCAATTTATTTGAAAGCTTTCTCGACCAAATTAGGCAATTTTCAAAATATTTCTGCATGTTTATGTGTGATGAAACTGTATATGCATCGTTAAAGCATGAAATGGTATCGTTAAATCATGAAATGGTTCTTATGGAAAAACATCAATGAGCCACCGGATGAATTAAAAATAAAAATCTACATTCTGCAACACTTTGAACTCATTTTATTTCAAAATTGGTGACAGGTTTTTTTAGGAAAAAAATATGTTGGGAGCATAGTCTTTTTCGTATATAGACCATCCACTCATTTTACATGTCAAGATGTGCCCACTATAGCCTTCAAAGCTAGTCTTACACTTAGAGGAGACAATTCCCCAAATATTTCTAGGGATGGCCAAACCTATTGGATAATGGATACCCTATCATACTCAGCCCAAAAGTTCCAGGTAATACCCAGTTTATCATGAGTAAGAGGTAATTGAGTAAGGTTTGGATGTTATATGAAATTTTTGAGTCAGGTTTGGATACTACCCGAACCCGACCCACATTAAAAAAAAAGAAACGTTAGCTGATTAGTTCTTTCAGTATTTCATGGATTTAATACCAGAAATTATCCCTTGGGTGGAATTTTTTGCATTCACGTTAAGTGATTTTTAAAAAAAAAATTATTAAAAGAATTGTAAGGTTAGGTGTTTAGTCTGTAGTTGTTGGCTCCTTTATTTCAGCATCTGATATGGTTGTTAATTAATTAGTGGTCCTTGATTTTAGCTAGTGATTTTTGCTTTAAGAACATATAGAAATATAGTACTAATTTAACATTTTAACCCAATGTATATTATTATTCATTATTTAATTGTTGTTTGAACAGATTTTTAAATTTGAATTGCATCTTCTATATATATTGAGTTTTATATTAATATTGATTGAGTATAGTATTAATGATGACATTGTAAAGTCAAAAGTATTAAGAAAAGGAATGTATTGATAACTTGAATAATTACTGCCAAAATACATTTATGAGAAATACTAACGAATGCCCTTAGGACATTAGTTAACAATCTATTTAAAGAAAGTTTTTATGAGAAAAAAAAATTGATGTTTTGACAGTTTTTTTCATTTCCCAAAAAAATTGTGCTAAAACTTTCCTAAAATGAATTGTTAACTAATTCCCTAAATGCACTTTTCAGCATGACCCCTCAAATATTTAACAAAAAAGATTCATAATACTATAAAAGGAATATCTAAATTAAAGGTAAGGATATTCTTATGATTTTTTTCTTTTATGTATCAAAATCATATCATTTTATATTATTTTTAATTAGTTCTTAATTATATACTCCTATGTGAAACCATTTTAATAATACTATACTTTATCCACAAAAAATCATAATACCATAAAATGGAATGAGACCAAATTAATTACTCTCCTAATTGCTCAATCCTTAATTAAAAATTTTCCTTTCTCAATTTGTTTTTCGGCTAAAAACAATAGCTGTAAGTAGTCTTCAATTACATTAGATAAAAAGCAAATTTATTATTAACATATAAAACACCATTTAAGTGACCGCTAATTATTCCTTCTTTGTAAAGTCAAATCATTTAAATCATGATTCTGACTTTCACTTGGATGGAAAGTAATAATGTCATTAGTAAATACTAGGGAATATATATATATATATATACAAGATAGAATTTCTACTCTAATCTAATCCAAGTGTATATGTGTATGAAACTCCCTCCTGAAGATAGCATTTATACTTATGGATAGACCACCACATCAAGGTTACGCGGTGGTAATACTAGTGAATATATTAAACAAGCACATATTACATCATTTTTCTTAGTATTAATCACTAATTGATTTTCTTTGTACATACCATAATATCATTTCAAAATCATTTTTAACAAGGTTAAACTAGTAAATTTCTTGTAAATTTGAAAATGTTTAATAAAAAAATTTATTAATTGATCACCAATGTTTTGGGAAAAAAATCCAACTAAGCCAAATAGTGATTAATAAGAAATCACAGGTCTTCTTAGTAATATTAAGGATTTTTTTTTCTTCTTATAGTAAGTCTTCTTAGTGATTATTGATTTCTAGTCAATTAGTGATTTTTTATGGTAATATTAAGGATATTTTTGATAAGGAAAATTTGCTAATAAGGAAAATTTCCATATTAGTAGGAGTTCTCATAGAGTTCTAGACATAGATGTTTTAGTCACAACACTTTAATTTAGCATATAATCATTAAAAATGTTCCAACAAAGAATTTTTTCTTTCTTTTCTTGACAGTTAAAATTTTATCACTGAAAAAAAAAAAATTAAAAGCCCAAAAATTTGGGTTCATGTTGGGTACGGATATCCATGAGTAAATAATCCGGGTATTGATCAGGTATGGGTACTAATTGGGTATTAAAATCAGATATCCATGGGTAAAATATTTCGGTCAAGTTTGGGTAAACCAGACCCAAACCCAGTCCAAGGCCATCCCTAAATTCCCCAAACCAAACACTCATTCCTAAATTCCCCTAACCAAATACTCATTCCTGTACGCTTATAGGTTGTTAATGTGCCTTGATATATTTTACAAAGAAAATTTTCATATAATTGGAGAGTATAAATGCCTTAATTATTTATTTTCTAAAGCTACTTCCTTCTTAAATGAATGAGGAGTGTTACGTTCACAACATTTCCACAATAAATCCTAGTTAGTAGGTTGTTACTGGTTTCTAATTTAAATCCAACACTGAAATTACTTTCTTACCCATAGCATTTTTTGAAACCAATAGGGCATGGTTCATATTGTAAGTGCAAAAAATAGGGAAAAAATGCAAAAATATCCCCTTCAACATTGATAATTTTGTCTAAATCGACCCTTTTGTTAGCTTTAGACATGGCAAAACGGGCGGGTCGGGTCGGGTCAATCGGGTTGCAGGTTGGGTCGGGTTGACCCGTATTTTTCACGTGAAATTTTTTTTTAAAATTTTTTATAAAGAAAACAATATGCATCTATCAGTTGAAAAGTTATGCAACAAATTACTTGATGTAAAATGCATTATTTTGAATTCACCATTTATATTAAGAATGAACTCAGTTAAATTTATTAATACTTATTCAATAATTTTAAAATTATACAAATCCTAACATTACTATTTAAAACAAAATAACACAAAGATAAGTAAAACAAATACACAAGTTTTATTTCTATACAATATCAACATTCCAAAATATAAAACAAAATTATAAATGACTTATTGGATAACTCATTTGATAAAGAATAAAAACATATAAGAAATTTACAATCTTAAAAATTAATTTTATAATCTATTATCAGTTGTGGTTGACACTTTATTTCAATTTGAGATACACTTTAAAATTTGATTGTTTACTTATTTATACATGGTCTCTTTTATGAATATCATATTATTGTTAAGCAACACACACTTTAGGAAATATCATAATTTATTTTGAAAAACCATTTATTTTGGACATAAATTATTAAAAAATAGGTCTAAATATTCATAATTTATGCTAATTTGATACTTTAGCTTCATTATTTTCACACTTGTGAATGTTTTTCACATGTCTACAATTTTAAATATATGTGTTTAATTCTACTGTAACCAGATTATCTTGGCATGTACTTTGCTATTTGACATCTAAAAATATTTACTCATTACAGAATGTTCAACCATTTATCTTTTAATTAATTTGTATGTAGTTATGTAAATGTATCAATTGTTTCCTTAAAGTTCACAATAAATAATTAAACCAATATTGTCTTAGTTTTACTTTTTTTTTTTTACCAAAAAAAAAAAAGTTTTAAAAAAAGGGTTCGGGTTCAAGTCGGGTCGGGTTGACCCGCAAAAAACACGGGTCGGGTCACGGGTCAAAAAATCGGGTTCAAGTCTGCTCGGGTCAGAAAATTCTGGCCCGTTTTGCCATGTCTAGCTTTCAATTAATGTAATGGTGGAAAATATTACACACGGGTGAATTGAGTTTCATTCAATTTCATTTCATACTATCTCATGGCCCTCCAAAGAAAATTTCTTGTTTCTTGAAAAGCATACCTGGTGAGTATCGATGGCACGATACTCATGCACAACCCAACTGGTGCGCACGCCGTTGGGAGCATGACCTGTGTGGTAAACTAAGGTCTTCTTACTACCAATCAAGCTAGAATTACTGGGCCTCGACTTCCCGGACTTGATGGGGCGATCCTTACCGATGACTTTCCAGTAGCCTGATTTAGTTAACCTATTCAAACGAGAGGCATTCTGGAGCTCGCAGAAGAAGAACCACTGCTCATTGCCCAACTTTATAGCTGACAAATTTGAAATTAATCCCAAAAATAAAATAAAAAAATAAAAATCCATATACAAATAAAAGCCAAGAGACACCACTAAAAAGAATTTCTTTAAAAAGAACCGAGGAAGATATATATTCGGAGAAACATAGAATAAGTCGGGAAAAAAAGAGAGTACCAGGCAATTCCCAGGGATCAAATTTACAAAAGTCAACTTCGGCAATGACCTGAACCCCGAAATCATGACCCTCATTCTTCAGCCTTAAGTAGTGGTTGATGAGTTCTTCGTCCGTTGGGCTAAATCTGAACCCCAAAGGCAATGATTCCAGCGACAAATTCGCCATCTTTCTCTCTCTACTTCGATCAAGAAACAAAGGTCTGTTTCCTTTCTTATCATAGTTCGCACTGTCCCAAGAGACATCCTTGTCTCTCTGTTTAAATTTAGGTTTTAAAAAACAATAACCAAAAAAAAAAAAATTTAAATATAAATTTAAAGAAATAATGTACCTTAATGTCACTTTGGTACATGTTGGGAGTAGATAGAAAACGCCAAGACCGCGCACTGCAGTAAATCCATAAGTATGAGTTCTTGTGGTGTGTTGGATGGCGAGTATGGTAAGGAAGGAGAGCAAGGGAGATCAAGCCTCTAGGATGAAGCTTCATATATATTTATATATAAATTAAGTTAGAGTAGAATTCTACCTTATATAAAAATAAAAATAAAAAGTCTAAGCAATTTAATTAGCCTTAACAGACTGATATGACTTTTTTTTTCCAAAAAAAAAAAACACACACACAAATAAAAAAAAATGTCTAAGCAATTTAATTAGCCTTAACAGACTGATATGACTTTTTTTTTCCAAAAAAAAAACACACACAAGAAAAAGGAAGGGGATTCTAACACAAAAACACACTACACCTCCACTCAAAATCCCTTTTCCTAAAGCCTTTAACTTTCTATCATCAATCCCAAAATAGAGTGATGGTTCCACTATATTAATGTATTTAATATTAGGTTATGCTAATGGGTGCCTTTAAAACAATGGTTAACAATCCATTTTAAGAAAATTTTAACACCACTTTTATGAGAAATAGAAAAAGTTGTTAAAATATTAATTGTTTTTTTTTTCTTTTTCCATAAAAATTTTCTTTAAATAAATTATTAATCGTTGCCCTAAGGGCATTCGTTAGCATTGTCCTTTAATATTCAATGGAAACTTTAGCAATGATTGTCTTGTACTATAATTCAACATTATGTTTTTCAAATTCTGTAGTTGAATGATGCTTCGGAAGGCAAACAAAATTATTTTCACTAAGATTCAAATGTTCTAAAGAATAAGGAACCAATATCATTGGAGATTGTCTTGGGATTTCTCATTCTATTAATTTCACCACTTCTAGCTTAGGCCAGCGCAACATTTTACTTCCCATCTGTTTTAACTCCTAGTTAGACAAAGCATTAAGTGAATCACAAAGAACAATAAAATTCACCCAAAAGTATAAGTAATCCTAATCTCAAAGCCATACTGATAACTTAAATTTTCTTGCATACTAAAAGAAAAAAAAAATCATGACATTTGTCCAACGAAAAGAAAAAGAAAAGAAAAAAGTTAAATGAGGAGAACTTATTGTATCTTTTATTAATTCCCTACTACAATCCCTGAGCATTTGTGGTGATTCTTGTTGAACAATTTCTTGACCCATTTGTTGTAAAAGGTCATGCATCCACAATGTGCCAAATTGATCAACAGTAATAAGACATTTATCAGTAAGTTTTTTAATACCATCAACAATATCTAAACCTACAGTTTTGAGCATATCTTCAACAGTAACCTTCTTCATTACATTCAAGGAACATGCGACCTGGAGGAAAATCTTCCGTTCATTTGTATCCAATGCTTCATAACTTAATTTCAATATTTCTTGAATTTCTAGTTTAGGAATCCTTTTATACTTATCCAAGGCATTTTCCCATTCTTGTTTAGTTCTTCCACAAAAACTAGCACCCATTATTGTTAGAGCTAATGGATGGCCTTTAGCATAAACTATAACTTGTTCTGAAAGTTCCAAATAATCTTCCTTGGGTGTGTCTCTTAGGAAGGCATGCCAACTAAAGAGTTCAAGAGCTCTGTAGTCATCTAATTCCTTAACCTTATAGCTTAAATCAACATTGACAAGAGAATCTAACAAGTATTTGTCTCTTGTTGTTATAATGATTCTAGTTCCAGAAGCAAACCAGTCACATTTTCCAAGCAATTTTTCTATTTGATCCAATTTATCTACATCATCCAGAATTAAAAGAATCTTTCTATGGAGAAGAACTTCCTTTATAATAGTGATTCCTTTAGATACATTGTGAATCTTTAAGTTGCTTTCTCCTAAGATCTGAAATAGTAGTGTCTCTTGAAGTTGGATCACACCGTTTGTCTGTGACTTTTTGCTAACATTCTCAAGAAAGCTGCTTTGTTCAAAATGCTTGAAAATGTTTTTATAAACAGCCTTTGCAATTGTTGTTTTACCTACTCCAGCAGAGCCATAGATCACTACCATGCAAACATCATTTGACTCAATATCTAAAAACAATTTTATGGCCTCTACATGAGAATCTATTCCAACAAGGTATTTAGTAGAAAATAATGGCATCTGTTTTGTTATAGTTCTTCCAATAAATTCAAGAATTCCTTGTATAAATTTGTACTCAGTGCAACTGCCAAATACAAAGCATTAAAAACATGCAATGAGTTAGATTAGAAAATAATAAAAGATGAACTAAATTCAAAAAGTTAAATTTGTGCATTACATCCAAAGTATTGTTAATTAAGATAAGAGTCATGTAATTGCATGGAAATCCCAATTAGCAAGGATACAAAACCCCACTTCTCATACTTGAACTAAATTATTAAGTAAATTTATGAAAATTTTCTAAATAACATATGGGGAAATATCCTTATTAATTGGTAAGATAATATGATGTTAAATTATTCTATTTCTACCATTGACATGTAGCTAACTGCCTTATTAGACAATAAGGTAGTTAGACTATACGATTTAAGATTTTCTAACTTTGATAATCTTTGTTCGAAACCAACCAGGAATCAAGGTTTTGAGGTGCAAGGATATTATCATGCCCTATTGTCAATATAGCCTAATGATACGGTGTTCCCTTGGAAGGTGTTGTGGTGTCCAAAGATTCCTCCTAGGGTTGCCTTCTTTTCTTGGACAGTTGCCTTAATGAAGATTTTAACTATAGATAACCTCTGGAAAAAAGAGATTATCACGTTGGATTGGTGTTGTATGTGTAAAACGAGTGGGGAATCAGTAAATCTTCTTCTTCTCTATTGCCCTATAGCCTATGAGATGTGGACAATGATGTGTTGCTTGTTTGGACTCCAATGAGTTGTGCCACTGAGGGTCACCAAAATGTTTGCTGCATGGTAGGGTGCCTTTGGCAGACATCATAACATAGCTTTTCGGAGGGTTGTGCCACCTTGCATCATGTGGTGTCTTTGGAGTTTGGAGGGAACAAAATGCTAAGAGTTTTGAGAAATAAGAACCGTATATCCTTCAAATTAAATCCTTTTCTATTTTCTATTCCCTGTTTCACTTTCTTAGATATGTTGGAAAATTGTAATTTGAGGTCTTGAATGTATTCCTTCCTAAGTACACCCCTGGTGTAATTGGGTTTGTTTTCTTTCAATAAAATTTTATCGTTACTTATCATAATAATAATAATAATAATAATAATAATAATTATTATTATTATTATTATAAAAATTTAAATAATAAATAATAATAAAAAATAATAAAAAAAACCTACCTTGTTAGACGATATATTTGAGAAAAAAATAATAATAATACTCATGTTCCCCACCCAAAAAATAAGAATAAGAATAAGAATAACCCTGAAAAATTAGTGGTAGTGGTTAAACAATAAATTTTGAGGCCATAACAAACCATTAAAAAATCATAAAAGCACAAGAATAGTCTTTAAATACATACTCGTCCCCCCTGTAATGGAAACCAGAAATTTTGGTTGCTTCATTTAGAGCTGTCCTCCATATTTGCACCTTTTTAATATCCTTGAAATTTTCATATCTAGCAAATGCTTCCCCGAACTTCCCCATTTGTTTTTGCCTGTGAAGCTCCGACGCGGCTCCAGAGGAGCCGCACCGGAGTCGGACGCGGCGACGCGGCAGGGACGCTGCTACCGCGAGTCCGTGCCGCGTCGGGCCGCGTCCCGCCACGTGGCATCGCTGACTCGCGCCGACGCGGCGCGAATCGGGCCGTATCGGCCGATTCGGCCGATACCCGAAATTTCTGGTTCAATTCGAAATTTCGGGTTCAAGCCGAAATTTAAAAAAAAAAAACGGTGCGAAACGCACCGTTTGGCCCTAACCTAAAATCCCTCAGACTCACGCACTCTCATTTGTCCAAATTTGCCTCCCTCTCACTCCGTCCCTCATCTCTATTTCTCTCAATCTCTGTGCTCTCCTCCGCGGCGAATCCAGCCTCTCCCTCTCTACCGTGTTCTCTCCTTCAGGTATGCTCTACTGCTCTCTCTTCTCTTTGGTCTTTGCTTCCCTTTTAGACTTTTATTCTCTATTTTTTACTATTTTTGCTCTTCTTTGTGCTGTCACTGTTGTGTTTGTGACTTTGTGTGCTTGCTAAAAACCAATTTCGTCCAAACACTCTCTATTCTATGTGCTGTGTTTGCTGTGTTTGTGTGCTTGTTTTTCGGTTCTTGTGGCAGTTAAAAGCTTTTGTAGTTGCAGGTTGTAATTTTAATTGTAGATTGGTGATAATGTTTGACTGCTTTGTACTGGTATTGTTGCAATGAATAAAACGATGGTGGGATTTGTGTGTATTGTTATTCTACTTATAAATTATGTAAAAAACAAGTGCATTTTCTTAATTTTTCTGTTTCTTTTATTTTAGGCTTGCAAGGTGAGGACTTGAAGTTTTGTTGTTATTATTATTATTAATATGGCTGCTGTGAACTTGTGAGTTGTAGTCTAATTTCCAAACATCATGGAATGTTTTAGTTTTAATCTTATGGGTTGTATTTAATTTATGAACATTTTGTTTTAGTTATTATCTACTATTGCTCTTAAATTTGGTATATGTTTATATAATGTGAAAAAGTATGCTTAGCAATATATTAAAAATATAAATAAAAATATTTTTAATAATTTTTTAATTGCCGAGTCCCGCCGCACCCGCACCCACCTTTTTCAAAAATTGCCGAGTCTCGCACCCGCACCCGAGTCCCGAAACGCACCCGTGCTTCCTAGGTTTTTGCACGTCTGATGGATCCACTTTGTAAAAAATTGGTAACACCACCTGATCATTTTTCTGGCACTCAATAATCTTGACAAGTTCATCCAAACACCAACTAGAAAATGCATAGTTTTCAGATAATACAATTATCAAAATTGTTGAGTCATCGATGACTTTGAGAAGTTCTGCAGAAATTTCTTCTCCATTTGGGAGGCCATTATCAATAAAAGTGTTATGACCTTCTTCACACAGGGCTTGATACAAGTGACCTGTAAAACCGCGGGTATCTTCGCTTCTAAAATTCAAAAAGGCATCGTACTGGCGACGGGTGAAAGAGGAAGAGGAAGATGACGCTGCTTGATTGGTCAAAAATGCCATTGCAATTTATGCGCAAACAGTAGAGAAGATCTAAACGAAGGATGAGAAAGAAAAATGTCAAGAAATGAAAATTGGAAGAGATTTGTACAGATTAAATACAGGAGCCAAGATGAAAGCACAAGATAAAGTTAATAGCTAACTGCAACAAACACGTGGCAAGAGAGGGAACTGACCAAAAGAAAAGATAGTTTTCTTGTAGATCTGAATTTCAGAAGCCCAAATGGACACAAAACACCTACACACTTCAAACACAAAGTACCTTCCCAGATCTGAAATATTTTTTACCCAAAAGCGAGAAAATACGAAAACCATAAAAAAAAAAAAATATATATATATATATATATATATATATAGAAATAAAAGCAAAAACACCCTTTGCACGACAAAGTCGCTGCCGGAGATGGGTGTACGGTTTACCGGCTGTGATGGGTGAAGAGAGAGAACGATCGACGAGCAGCACTCTTCAGACAAGGTGGTGGGTAAAGATTGAGCTAAAATGATCGAATTAGCAAGGTTTTTTTTTTTATTTTAAAATGACTTTTTCTCATGAGAATTGTAGCTCGGTACAGCCGAATCTCCTTTTGGAGATAACCTGATTCGAATATTTAATAATTTCTCTTTTCTCTTTACTAACTTTTTTTATTAGTGCGCGTTTGTTTAGTAACGCGTGTGCGTTGAAGCTACGTCTGCGTTTTTTTTTTTGGCTAGTCTCATGTTCATGAACCAGCTAAAACACAAAAATACATAAACAGTAACAAATAAACAGTATTTTATCTTTTAAAAAATATTTTATTATAGTATTTTTAACAATAAATTTTTAATTTTTAACAATTAAACCGTATCCAATCACACAATTAATGGATTGTGCGGGTTATTTTAGCTTATATTAACATGGGACATATTAAAATAAGAGATGGAATACAAGGTATAATGTTAAATTCTGTTTACCAAAAAAAAAAAAATGTTAAATTCTATGCTAAAATAAATAAAATAACTTTTTAGTACGTTAAAATAGAATTTTTTTTTTTTTTTTTTTAGAACGGTTTGATGCTAATGCTTTGATGAGAGTGATTGTGCAATAGAAAAACATCACATCTTAACCCATCAATCCCAAAATTCACTCAAGTCATGCAAAATATAATTTACATTGATACTATTTACTTTGCATTTTTTTTTTTTTATATATCCCGATAATGAATGAGGAGAATGAATTGTAGTTGTTGTATATGAAAAAAGATGAAAATTTAAGAAAAATTGATATTTTAATCAAATATAATATAAAATAAATAATCTGATGTGGGGTGTTTTGAAAAGTAAAAGTATGTTAAATAAAAAAAGTAGGTGTTTATAATAATAAAAAAAAAAAAAATATATATATATATATATATATATAATATATTAAAAAAAAAAAAAAAAAACTTGCTTAAGCTTATGCGAATATCCTAACTATCAAATAAAATTTTCCAATTGATTTTAACTTTAAAAATAAAATGGGTAATTACACACCAATTTGAAAGGGAAACCCAAAAAAAAAAAAAAAAAAAAAAAAAAAAAACACTTCCACTTGACATTAGTTTGACAAAACCTTGTTAACTTGATGTAAAAAATGTTGTGTACTAACCTATCCTTTGATTAAGCGAATGTTTCCAAAATTACCCTCCCAAAAAGAAAGAATAATTAACTTTTCTTTATTTCTTATTCACTTCCTTGTTTTAAAGCCAATTGTTTTAATTGAAGAGTATTTTAAAATATTCAGTATGACTTTTGCTTTTTTTATTCTTTTTTTAACGAGGTGTCGAGAGATTTGTCATTGTGAATCTTTAGGTATATACTTGATAAAGTTTGCATTTTTATTATAAAATTATCAGTTTTTTTTTATTAATCATGCTTAAACTTTGGTCAAGAAAATATTTTTAAAAATTAGAATATTATGTTACTAATATTGAAGAAATAAGAGTGTTATTTTCTTTAATCCTTAAGGGAGGGGAGTGTGGTTTGGGGTGTAAAGTCATTTCCCCAAACCTTAAGGATTAAGAGTATAATTACTCCAAAATAGAAATGTGAAACTTTTAAATCTTAGATCATTCCAATCAGCTTATGCATGAAAAAATGTACTTTGTATCACAAAATGTCACTTTATTATTTTACATTATCACTTTAACAACACACCCAACTTCTCATTCTTTATTTTGCAATTCATCACATTAATATAATAATATCATCACACACCAACAACAACAACAACAACAAAAAACCCACCGCCACCCAACGTAGCCAACCGCCACCACAAGAACTCAATAAAGAACCACTTCCACCTTAAATCTCAAATCTAAACTCAATGAAAAACCCAGCACCACCGCAACCTAAACCCAGCTCAAATCAACTATAGTCTGAACTCAATAAAAAAATGCAACACCGCCACAAGCCAACCCTAAAATTATTGAAACCCAACCTCAAATCGACAAGATTCATGACAAAGGCACGAAGCCATGCCTACACCAATTAGAGAGAGAGAGAGAGAGAGAGAGAGAGAGAGAGAGAGAGAGAGAGAGAGAGAGAGAGAGAGAGAGAGAGAGAGAGCCACCTTTGAGTCACTGTCCAATCTCACCACCACCGCAAAGGCATTGATTCACTGCTTCAGACGCCCAAGCTCAACAAGAGTGAGCTTTCAAAGAGGGGAGAGAGAAAGAAGCAGAGAACGGTCGGAAAGACATAAAATAATAGAAAAGAATGATATGCATAAGTTGGGATGGTGATGCAAATATATATATATATATATATATATATATATCAACAATGAAAAATTTGAACAACGATGGATGGTCGGATGTGAGTGTGCTTTTGGTATTTTTTTTTCTACCTACGGGCACATCCCTTTCCACACCTAAATTCACATCTTGTTTAGATATCAACTTAAGATTGGATTTCAATATTTTCACATAAATCCACTGCTGGTAGTTACCTATGTTTGTCAACTTATGCCACCAATTATAAGTTAACACTTAAGCAGGTGGTGTGAATATGAAAAAAAAGAATATGTCCCTAGAATTATTAATTTTGTACACGTAATTAGTATGTTGGATTCAATGCAGATTCATAACCCCTTTTGAAAACGATGCAAACATGTGACAATTTTTTAATACCTACTTGCAGGTGCCAAGCTTGAATCAAGCTTACAAATAGTGTAGAGCTTGACCTTGTCAAAAAGTATATGAAAGCTCAAATAGTGTAAAATATTATAGCTTGTTTAAACCCTCAATTTCAAACTTACAGCAAAATTGCTTTTACTCTAACTTATCTAAGTGTGGAACAAGAATAAATGATACGCAATAACCAGAACTACTCTCTAAGCCATAACCACAAGCAAGCAATGATAAATATAAAGCTTAAAGAGTACGGGAAGAGAGATGCGAACACAAAATAACATCAAGATGTGCTATCAAATAGAAAATCGAAGTACTCGACAAAAATCCTCTTCGTGGCCCTCCAAGCCGAAATTGATCCACTAGTGAATAAAGTTAAAATATGCGAATATCAAAAAGACCCTCCAAGTCTAATCTACCCAAGGTACTTGAACCCTCCAAGTTCTAGCTACCAACAGGCTACACGAAGCCGTGTCTTCACTAGTTAATAATTATCTGGATCCCGCAATTAGCTGCAAATTGCATCCGCCAATCAATGGCTTCTTCCAATGCTTCTCATACACACCAAAACTTCTCTCAATACTCAGAATAAGTGAGGTAAGTGTTTAGGTTAAGAACCTCTTAAGGATGTGTAAATGGAGAGATAGGAGTAAAGGAAAACTATAAGAAATTGTGTTGATGATTGTGGGTTTACAATCTCTAACTCTTGAGTGTATAGCTAGGGTTTTCTCTCTCAAAAGTTCTTTAGAAAAACTCATTCTCACAATTTCATGGGTAATGTGGGCTTATATGGTGTTGGTAAAGAAATGAGGAAGACACCATTTAAAAAAGCTCCGAGTAGAGGGTTTCATAAGTCACTCTCGACTTGGCCTGAGTTGCGAAGTGACTCGTGAAATTCAACTTGGCATGAGACTATTCAAATTCCAGCATGTGCTTATCATGTGGCTTTTTGCAGGTTGTCCACTCACGAGCTAGTCACGAGCCAGTCATGAAATCACTTTCTTCACAAATCTTCACGAAACTCTCAGACTCAACCCTTACATTAAATCCCACAAAAAATATAGGAAAATGACTAAATAAAAATACAATCAATTTTGACACGGAATAAAAGCCAATATAAAAACATAGTTGTAAATCATAACTTTACAATATAAAATCTTGAGTTTGACTCAACTTGACTTGATTCATTAGTCAAGCCTAGCTTGAGCTATATAATAAACTTCTGTACTTGAGATCCAACAAAAGTACATCATCAAACTCATATCAAGCTCATTTGTTTTGGACAATTGGTCTCAACTCCCATTTAATTAAAGTCTTAGTAAGATATATGTTTTTTTTTTTTTTTTTTTGTCAAACTCATATCAAACTTATTTTACCAAACTCATAAACAAGCTAAGACTTGGGTTTTTTTTGTATTGAGTTCTAATATTCACGAGCTTGTTCATCAACATTTTTATTTTTATTTTTTTGCTTACACTCAGCTCGTTTATTAAAAAAACCTAAAACTAAGATTTATTCTTGACTTGTTTAGTAAATAAACAAATATGAATTAACTTACCAGGGCTTTTCAGTAGAGTTTATGGTGTGCCTTTGTATTAGATTCTCTTTCCCTCCTCCTTATGCGTGTCTGTGTTTGATTCTCAATATATATATATATATATATGAACGAACTTTTTATTAAACCAAACTCGAGTTGTTTATGAACAACTTATTTCATTTACAACCCTATGTAATCTTGTACAGGCTTAAGCCATTAGTGCAGAATACTGGAATGAATATGTATTTTCCATTTTCCATTTTTCTCCTTGAATCTTGAGTTAAGTTCTCCTTTTCTATTCATTTCCTTTAATTGCTCAATCAAAGAAAGAATATAAGAAAGCAATTATTAAAAGCATTAGCCCAAAAATCAAATGAAGATCAAGATCAAGAAGATATCTCCCAAATTATTAGGAAGATTTTCGGGATCCATACGAGAATTAATGAATTATACTCTTACTTCTAAGTTCCAAAGATCACATGAGATTCTCTTAAACAGAATTATTACCCCAGACCAAGCAGGAGAAATATTTATGTTTTTAGGATGAGTAATTGTAAATGTTATTACTTCTATTTTGGGCTCACTACTTTAGTTAGTTTTTGGAAAAGTTAATAGATACTCTAAGAGCATTAATTTTTGAATTATTTTTAGAAATATTTTATGGAAAAATGATAAAACAATTATCTTTTTTGACAAAATTTGGCTACAAATTTAGTTATAACCTAAGATTACAACATTGTTCAATATCTTTTTATTAGATATGAATTTTGATAAATCCACCATTGGATTACATTTCTTCTTATATTCTCTATATTTGCAAAATTTCAAAAAAATAAAAACTAATAGCTATGTTATCAATTAATTATTTTAAATTGCAAGATTTTGTAATCTAAAATTATACATAGAAAATAAATTGATGGATCATATAATAAATATCATCCCATTAACACAAATTTTGACATGTGTGTTAAAAGTATACAAAATATGCATTCTAACAGTTAAATTTTTAAAATATGTAGTCATATTAAATTTTCAAAGAAAGTAATATACTTAAATTATAATTAAATTTGTAGTCAAATTTTGTCATTTTTTTATACTAGTTTTTTAATATTTTTCATAAAAATTATGTCAATTTAAAAAAAAAAAATAATTTATTAACAATAGGTCTGATTTCGACTGCTTTCGGTGGATTAGACAAAAGCACCAAATATCTCTAATTATTTCTGACATCACGTGGGGTGGAAACTTTTTTTTTTCTTCTTTGCTGAGAAAAAGTGAAAAACGTGGGGCGGAGCCGGGATTTCCAGATCTGAGATCTCCTTTAGTTTTCATAATTTGTAGACTTTATTACTGTATTATTACTTTCCTCTTTGTGTGTGTGTGTGTGTTTTTTTTTTTTTTTTTTTTTTAGGAATGCTCAATTATATACGTGCATGGGACTGAGATTTTAGTTGTCCAGTCTTTATACTATTCAGTTTCCCAAAAAAAAAAAAAAAAGTGGTTTTTACTAGTTTTAGTGTGTGTTTGGCAATGAATTAAAAAGTTAGTTTTTTTTTTTATTATTCAGTTTATTGTTGTTATTATTTATGAGTCTCAATGCATTTTTTGATACTTTTCATGAGTCTTACTGTACTATTTTAGCTACCTTTTAGTTTTATTTACAGAAATAGTTTTAAGAAGCATGGAGAGTAATATTGAAATTCTATTTTACTTGGACAACCTAAAATGTTTATGTGAGAAATTTTTTTTTCTTCATTATTAAATTTATAATTATATTATAATCAATACATTTTTTTTTGGGTATATATAATCAATACATATTTCTATGTTCATTTTCATTGCTTTGCATGAATCTTACATATTTATAAGCTTATAAATATTTGTCAACAAAGACATTTTAAAGAAGTAGTAGGAATAATAACAACTTTATACATGGGACCATATTTTATTTTATATTAGTATATATTTTCATATTCATATTTTTCTATTGGGACTACAAAAAATGTTTATGAAAATTTTGACATGAGCATTAACTGTCTTCGTCATTGGATCAATAGTTAGATTTTTTTTTTTTATATAGAACTACCAAAAAGAGAAATGCTACCAAAAATGTTTATGGGGAGAATGCAAGGAATAGATTCATATGAATATTAGTTAATATCATACGGCATCAATTAATGGGGTGCGTTCATTAAAAATTAAAAGATGAATTGTTTCAATTTTCATTGTCATTCTTTTATATTTGGAATGCAAAAAAATGTTTATAAGATCGAGAAATTTTTTTTTTGAGAAGGAATAAGAGCAAGAAATTATGAACAAAACAATACCAACAAAATTGTGCTACTCTAGATAAAAATAATATGGTGGAAATATATTGTTAAATTACACAAATACAATTAATACTCATATTAGCCAAAATCACATACCTCAAAAGAGAAATCAAATCAATTGCATAAAAAATTCCTAATATGATTAAAAATACCTCTAAATATACTATAAAGTTATATTCAAATGATAGACCTATACTAAAAATTAAATAGATGAGGAGAATTGAGGTGAATGATTGTGTATTGAATGAGTTCATACTTTAAGGGGGAGGTTGAGTGGTATTTGACATTTTTGACCTTGTTTTTTAAGAAAAATTATTGTTTATTGATGAGGGTGTTTTGGAACCACAAAAAAATCCAATCCAAGAATGGTAACTTTATATTAATTCGAACTACCTATGAGGTGAGATTTTTTTTTTCTTTTTTTAAAGATGAACGTGATAAACTTTAGAGATAAGCTATAACTATAATTTCTTTTTTGAATGTATATTTGAAAGTGTAGTGGGACCTCTGCAATAAAAATAAAAGTGATATAAAGAAAAAATTGGGATAAGGATAAGTAATTATTTTTTTAAATGAGTAGTATTTTTTTTTTTTTAACTTGAGGTGTTTTATTTGGATGAAAAAGGAATAAAAAAAGGATAAATTTTAGGAAAAATGAGATGAATGTGAGGGGAAAGAAGCCTAAATTTTAGGAGTTCTCTTAATTTTTTTATATTATTAAATATTTTAACTGGAGATATTTTATTAGGAATAAAAAATGGCTAAATTTTAGGGGGAAAAAAAGATGAATGTGAAGGAAAAAAAAAAAAAAAAAAAAAAAAAAACCTAAATTTTAGGAGTTCTGTTTTGAATTCAAAACAATAGTAGCAGTAGGTTTTGTAGAAAATGTGTGTTTTAAATTTTTTATTTGAAATTATTGCTCCTAATTCTAAGAGAAGTCACTATTTATTAATAATGGTATTTTTTGAATCACATAAAAGTCTAGTTCAATAAAATGAATTTTTTGGAGAATAGTGTGACGTTATTGACGCCAATCCTAAAACATTTGTAGGAAAAGTCATTGTGTAATGGTGAGGGTATTTTTAAACTTGAAAAAAGTCTTATTCAAAGAGGAGAACCCTAATATAGCTATAGAAAATAAGATGAGAAGAAAAATAGTCAAAATAAAAAATATAGTCACACCAAATTATCCAAGTCATGCTATGTAATTAAATAACATTATATTCTTATATACTAACTTTATGATGCAATATGATAGCATCTAACAATTATAAAAAATATATTAAAAAAAAAACTTCAAAACACAAAACCGAAAAGTTTGGAGCGTGAAATACAATTTAATCCTATTTAATTTTTTGTAGGAGTATGCATCAACCTAAAGTAGAGTTCTTAAGAACACACAAATTCATCAACCTAAAGTATACAAAACATAAAAAAAAAATGCACACAAAAAAGAAAAAAAAAATGAGAGAGAGAGAGAGAGAGAGAGAGAGAGGGAGAATAATAAGTGAGTAATGAGTGATGAAAATATTTTGAGTGATGAAAACAGTAATGAGAATCAAACCAAACGAAAGTTGTACTGATGGGGTCCCCGATTTTTGGGTAATGACATTGGCGGCTTTGCATGTTACTCAGGGTGGTCACATGACCACCCTGAATTGATTTTTTTTTTTTTTTTTTTTTGTTAATACCTTAAAATTTTTGAATTTTAAATTAATATGGGTTATTGAGCACCCTAGAAAAAAATCTTGACCACTCTGAAAAAAAACTTGAACACCCTAATTAAAAATTTGAGTCCATTAAAAATAAAATTTGATCTCTCCAAAATTTTGGTTCGCTGAAGGTTGAACCGAAGAATTTCAAAAAATGCAATTTTTACAATATTTTCACAACAATTTTATAAATAAATCTTAAGTAGTAAGTTATTACAAGCTGTTATTGGTGGACAAAAAAGTGATTTCTGTGCTAGGTTCAAATTAGAACTAGTAAAAACTGTTCATCTAGGATTTGTTGTAAAAGTGTCGTGAAAATGTTGCGAACGTAACAATTCTCAAAAATTGTCCAAACAAATACAATTTAGCCCAAAAGCCCAAATCAAATTTTTAATTGTGATTTTTAAATTGTGTTAATGGAGCATTGTGTTGATTTAATACTAATTAGTTTAAAGAATACAAAAATTGGTTGGAATACATCATTAAAAAAGATTATGTATTTTGTTTATAATGTTACTTATTAGGCAAGATGTTCGTAATTGGATGGGATATCAGTAGTTTAATGACTGTTTGGTTGTATACATTGAAAATGATGCAGTTGATAAAATTTGTAAAGTTGAATATATTCAAATATGTGTTGGTTTTATTTCGTGTCAAATTTGCGTGTAATTCAGCATTTAGAAACCCTGTATTTAGGTGGGAATAATGTAAGGGTTGTGTGTGAGAAAGTGTGAAGATTTGATCAAGAGTGTGCAACAAAAAGGTGACTCGCAACTGAAACTCGTGACTGACTCGCAAGTGGTGACTCACCAAAATAAAGCACACGTGTGAAGCATGTAAGAAGATAAAGAGTCAGGACAGTTTGATCACTACAGGACAAAAAGTACAGTCTGGCCTAGTCTGGTAACTAGCGACTGGAACTTGTGACTCATCCCAGTCGCAAGTGACTCGCCAGTATACCCTATTTTGCTAAAAAGTGACTTTTCACATTCCATCTCATACCCTACTATAAATACCCTTATACCCATGAAATATAGAGAGCTTCCAAAGAGAATTTTAAGAGAAAAACCCTAGAGAAAAACAAGATTGATTCATTCACAATCTTATACGCTTGATTCTCCAAATTCCTCTATTCTCATCCTCTCCATTGTCATACCCATGAGAGGATCATAACCCAAATCCTTACCTCACCAAATTCAAAATAGTGAGAAGGCTCTTGGTGTTTGGAAAGCAGTTCAAGAGAGAACCAATTCATTTTGGTTGATGCAATGGGCTAATTGTGGGATCCGATAAGTTAGAAAAGACACGGTTCGGCGTAACCTTATTGGAGCAAGAAACTTGGAGAGCTTAGGTGCACTATATAGACTAGGCTTAGAGGGTCTATTGCTATTCATGTATCCTAACTAATTTTCTAGTGGATTATTTACTGCTTGGAGGGAGGCAAAGAGGTTTTTCGTCAAGTTCTTTAATTTCCTGTTTGATAACACGTGCCGGTGTTATCTTGTGTTTGCATCTCTCTTTGCTTTACTCTTAGCTTTTAATTTTTGCTAGATGTGATTAATTATTGGCTTAAAGTAGTTTGCTATTTTGGGTATTGCTTATATTTCATATTCCGCACATATATTGTTTGAATATAAGCTTGCTTTTGAAAATTTTTTTTTTTGGGTCTAAACATTCACAACTGTTTTATACACTAAGTGAGTTTTTAGAATTGATAACGAAACTACTATTCATCAATTTCAAAATATGAAAACTCGTAGAATAAAATTTTAAAGATTTATGTATTTGCACTTTTTTGTGATATCAATATATTTTAATTTTATTTTATTAAATTTTGTTTACTTTAAGTTTTTTAATGACCACGTTGAGAAATTTTTTTGAAACCGCCACTGAGTAATGAGTGATGAATTTAAGACAAATATACATGTAAATGTATAGCATTACTACCATATATAATTAAATAGACTCATATTTACAAGTTTGTTCATGAATACATTATTATATTTGCCTCACCTCGTTTAATATTTAAGTCTAAATTTAGGCTTAAGCTTAGCTTGTTTGATAACAAATCTTTTTCCAAATTGAGTCCAACATAGTTTGATTTATTTACAGTCCTAGCTTTTAGTCTCCTTCTCAGTAACTTTTTTTTTTTTAGAGAGTTTCAACCTATAACGTCCGCTTTTGATAATAGATTTTTCTTATCAAATCAAGACACTAATCAGTTTTTGGTGTAAGTGGATATTGAATCCTAAATCTCTTATACAACCATCAAAAACTTTACCAGCTAATCTAACTAAAAACCCACTTCTTAGTAACTTTCTTGAGTTGAGCTAAAGTTTTTTTTTTTTTTTTTTTGTTAAGGGGAAATACAAATGACATACTAACTCACAGTAGAGTTAAGATCAAGCTTAGTTATCCTATTAACACACATGCCAACACTATCCATATTGAGCAAATGCACAACATCAGGACTTGGCGGGCTATCAAAGAGTTGAGCTAAAGGAGAAATTATAGAGTCTTTTGGTGGACCACGTTACTTATCCACCATTCCACTAAAAAACTTCTATTTGTTTAAAATTGCTGAGTCAGTAATTAATTTTTGTTTAAAAAAATTTTCTAACTAACAATTTTAAATAGATGAAAGTTTTTTAGTGAAATGACAGACCACATTATTTATCTACCATGTAAATCATATAGAGGGCATTTGGATAGCAATGTTTCTTGCTGAAAGTAAAGTTACGTTTTGTGTTTTTTTTTTTTTTTTTGCCACACGGGAGACAAAATGTACTGTGCATGTACTGTGTGTGCACTGTTCATGCACTGTTCACGCAATATTTAATATTAAAAATGGGTCCCACAACACTATTCACACATTTAAAAATTATTTTACTACAGTGTTTTCAGCAACAATCAGTTTTTATCAACTTTCAGCAACAATAAGTGCTATCCAAATGGACCCATAATTTCTCGAGCTAAAGTTAGTTTTCTTAATTTGTAAGATTGCTTTATTATTACTTTTTCTTTTTCTTTTTTTAAGAAAAGAGTGCTCAATTATCATTAATGTGGGACCAAAACTTTATACATCGTCTAGTCCTTTACTCTTTATCCTTATTCGAGGTCGACGATGTCAACGACAGGGGGAGACGAGAAAGTTCCAGTCTCCTCGAGTTGCTCCAACTTTAGTTTTCTTTTTTTTTGGTAAACTCTCCAACTTTAGTTTTCATAATTTGTAACACTGCTCTATCTTTTTTTTCTTTTTTTGGTAAAAGACACCGCTCTAACATTTCTTTCCTTCTTTTTTTCTTTGTCAATTATTAACGAGGGACCAAACCTTGTCGAGTCTTTGTACCTATATTGGATGTTAACGGTAGGGGGAGCTATCATATATATATATATATATTTTAAGATAAATTGCAAAATGCATTTCTGAAATTTGAGGGTGTTTAAATTCAATGCTTGAAAATTTTAGAATTTGAATTTCAGACCTTAACATTATATGTTGTTTGGATTTTTAGCCTCTGTTAGTTTATTTTTATTTTTATTCTTCTGATGTGTTAGTTAAGTGCCACATCAGCTTATAACATGCATCAATGGGTTCAATCAAATTGTGACATGTGGATTATTTATTATATGTAATAAAATAACTTTTAAAAATCTTTAAAATACTGAAAGTAAATCCTAAAATCTAATTAAAGAAAGCAATTAAATTAAATTTTTTTTTTCTTTTGACTAAAATTTTGGAAGAACAATGTGAATGTGTTCTTCCCCAAAAGAATCAAAGGTCCTCAAAAGTGCAGTTCCAAATCTGATGATGACTAGTGACCAGGTTTGGCAATGAAACAAATTCAGCTCTTGCGATCGATATAAACAGCAATAACAATGATATTACCAAAAATGAAAGGCTCCTTAGACCCATTCCACTCTGCTTTCTCTTTCCACAACTCCACCGACAAGGTCCACTACCACCAAAGAATTAGAGTTGGAGATGACAATAATTTCAACTTTTAGGGTCTGTTTAGAATTTGCTTATTTTGCTAAAATTGAAATTTTTTTGCTGAAAGTACGGTAGATAAAAGTAAAAGTTAATTGAAATAGTACAGTAGGACATATGAACAGTGCCAAAAAGTGTAATAGGACTCATGAATAGTAGCAAAAATAACCTGAATAATAAAATAAGTTGGCAAAAATAAAATTTTCCAAACATACACTTAGTTTAGGAAAGTTCGTAATTATTATTTGGTGTTATTATCTATACTACTATTTAAGGGGCTTCCCCTGTTTAGATTCCTCAATTTCGATACCAAAAATATTTTCAAATTTATCAGTTTGTAAACCTTAAATAGTAAGATTAGACATGTAAAATTACTAATTTAAAAAGTATTAAATTTTAGATATATTTGAAAAAACATTGCCTACAAAATAGAAACACTCCCACTAACCCACTTATTCTAACACACGTTTCTAATATTTTATTCTAAAAAGAAAAATCTCACGCTCCTTGTCTATTTTGTACGCAATGTATTTTCAAATTTGTCTAAAACTTAGAACTTTTTAAATTAGTAATTTTACATGTCTAACCCTACTATTTAACCTTTACAAACTAGTAAATTTGAGGATATTTTGGGTATTGAAATTGAGGAATTCAAACAAGAGAAACCCCTTAAATATTAGTATAGATAATGACATGGAGTCTTATCAAATAATAATGACACAGAGTAGTTAATAAAAGTGTTGCAATTTAATTGGTCCAATTAGCAAATGTGACAGTTAACTTGCAAATCAGCAAAAAATTGACCGGTCAACAATCCAAATAACAAAGAATGTTAGAAGGCAAAATCAAAATTTAAAAATTTCAGGATGTAAAATTTAAACACCTCCAAATTTAAGGGGTGCACTTTGCACTTTACCTTTTTTTTTTTTTTTTTTTTTTTTAAAGAATAGTCTGGTAGGGCATACATTAATTATTAATTCTAGGAAACCTTTTATGAAAAATTGAAAAAGTTGTGGAATAAATTGAAAAAAGTTATCAAAAAATTTAGTCTTTTTTTTTTTTTCTTTTTTTAAATTTTTCATAAAAAGTTTTCTAAAATGGTACCTTTCATAAAAATACTCATACGGAGAATACCATATTGTAAAACATGGAAGGAAATACTTATTATAATTTAGGGTATCATCACCATGATTCATGTTTTGGATTATTTATTTGAGTGAGAGCATTTTGGTATGAGTAATATTATGTCGTATTATAGTCACTCATCAATGTATTTAAATGTCACATGAGCCAAGTGAGATAATGTAAAAAAATCATCCTTATGAATTTTAATGTGACCTACATAAAGTTATCTTAATCATTTATGGTCTATTTGGTTTTAAAAAGAGGTGTATTCACTTTTCATTTTTTTTATTCTATACTCACATTTGGTAATATATGGTAAGTTGTTTTGAATATATAATTTGGGTATAGAATACATTATACCCTGGTTAATTTGGTCATTGTCTTTTTTTTTTTTTTTTGTAAAGTAATTTTTCTCACTCACACACATCACATCACTAAAAAAAAGTAATTTTGTGTCTTCACAATATTTACAAATATGCCACTGTATTCATATTCATAGAGAAACAAAAACATTGAAAAGTTGTGTTCATTTTTTTTGTATTCAAAATTCAACTTTTAAGATATTGAAAATAAAAACTAAATACAAATGTCAAAACCAAACTAGTTTTTTAGTGATGAAACCCACTAAAAATTGAAAATGAAAACAAAAGTGGTGTTTTTTCAGCTAACAAAACAAGCCCTTAATTATTATATATTTAGTTTTAGTAAATTTCAGTTAGCTTAACTGATAAAGTTGCCAACGGGGGCTTGGCTGAGTGGTTAAGGCTCGAACGCTTTGTGTAACACACCTAGGTTCGAGTCCCGCTGCCTGCAAGTTTTCGTTGGTGGATAAACTTAGTGGTGAGATGTACTCACAAATGTGAGGTGACTCCCACACAGGTGTGTAAAGGGTAGCCGCACCTAAGAAGGGCCACTGACTTAGCTGCCACCTGGCTCCCTACCTGAGGGTGTAATATAACCATAAAGACCCCCATTTTTCCATTCTCAAAAAAAAAAAAAAAAAAAAAAAATCTAATAAAGTTTATTGTAATTGAAAAAGAGACCATCTAGAGCGGATGCCATGAATTGAAACTATTTTTTTATAATTAAAAAAAAAAATCTATTTTGTCCTATTAAGAGTCTATTTGTGAACCATCACTTAAAACATCATTTGGTTAATTAATAGATGTTACTTTTGGTGAATAACTTGACAATCAAAATCAATTACACTTATTGATGGAGAAAGTATAAATAGGAAAGCAACGTTAAATTATTCTAGCATTCGAAAAGAGCATTTGTTCTCCATTAAAAGAATTTCTAAGGTGAAGGCCACGCATTAGAATAATTCTTTCATAATTCATTATTTTATAGTAAATTTAATTGCTTACATGTACGTCTCCACGGCTTACGGTTTTTTTTTTTTTTGGTCTCAATTTAGAATTCATTATTTGTAACATTGTTCTATTATTAATATGGGCCCAAACCTTACTCCATTTGGTTTTTATACTTTTGTCAATGACTAAAGGAGCAGGTCTTATACTTTATTAAAGTTATCAGGAGGCGGATGCTATGAATTGGAACTATCTTTATAAATAAATAAATTATATATATATATGGATGCTATGAATTGGAACTATCTTTATAAAAAAAAAAATATATATATATATATATAATTTATTTATTTATTTTATCCTATCAAGAGTCTATTTGTAAACCATCACTTAAAACATCATTTGGTTAATTAATAGATGTTACTTTTGGTGAACAACTTGACAATCAAATTCAATTACACTTATTGGTGGAGGAAGTATAAATAGGAAAGCAATGTTAAATTATTCTAGCATTTGAAAAAAGCATTTGTTCAATAGGAAAGCAACGTTAAATTATTCTAGCATTCAAAAAAAGCATTTGTTCTCCATTGGAAGAATTTCTAAGGTGAAGGCCACGCATTAGAATAATTCTTTCATAATTCATTATTTTATAGTAAATTTAATTTCTTATATGTACGTCTCCACAGTTTACTGTTTATTATTTTTTTTTTTTCAATTTAGTTTTCATTATTTGTAACATTGCTCTATTATTAATTGGTTACAGTTTGTATACGACGAAAGTTATCACTGAACACATTAAATTACAGACACATGTTTATTCTTGGACACGTGTCCGAATCCTGTCATGTCAGTGAAAATTTTCATTAATATGGGCCGGTTTGGTCTTTATACTTTTGTCAATGAATAGAGAAGCAGGTCTTTATACTTTGTTAGTGGCTAGTTAGAGTAGCAGGAAGTTCCAGATCTTCTTCCTGGTATTCAATATATATATATATATATATCTCCTTCTTAATTTGTGATTTCCTTGAGCTGTACTAAAGAGGCGAGTTTTCATAATTGTAACTTTGCTGTTCTATGACTCCGGTGGGGACAAAACTTACCCTGTCTGGTCTTTACTTTGTCAGTGGCTTATAAGGGGAGCCGGAAGTTCCATATCTCTGTGTTGGTGATTTTCTTGAGCTGCAGTAAGGTAGTTTCATAATTTTCAGTGTTTAACACTGCTCTATTGTTACTGGAGGGCCAAGACTTTAATGGTGTAGTACTTTTTCTTGGAATTAGGTAAGGGGAGCCGGAATTGCATATCTCCTTGTTGGTGATTTCTTGAGCTGTTCTAAGGTTAGTCTTCTTTATCCACGTATACTATTCTCTCATTCATGGTTAGGTTTATGCGTTTGGAAATTGAAATGGAGTGCTTAAAGCTTATTACATTACTCTATACATATATGCCCTCTCACTTTGACTGGGAAAATGACTAAGCTGTATGCCATTTGGGTGTTCAATTCGGCCGGGATTAACTGTCTTCTTTGTCAAATCTGATCTGATCATGGAATTTGGGTGGAAGAAACTCCCGTGATTGTTAATCATGTCCAAAGAGATGTACTTTCTATTGGTCTTTCGACCAGTTAGTCTATGAAATTGTTATATATATATATATATATATTATAATGAAAAAATGAAAAAAAAAACCCAAAACGGTCTTCTTTGTTAAATCTGATCTGATTTTTAGCTGTCCATTATTAAACTCTTTTTTTTTTTTTAATGAAATAAAATAATTTAAGAAGGTAAATAGGTAATATTTAGCTGGTATAGTTTCTCAACGTTCTATTAGAAAATGAATCGAACCATTAAATGCGTTTTCTGTTATAGGTGTTACTTGTTGACTGTGATTTGATACCGTTAATACTTACTAATATCATACCAAATGCTATTTACCACACCATAACTTACTTTAGTAACTTACTTTATCAATTTTAGCACATTATTTCTAATACACTCTACATTACATCTTCTATTTTAAAATTACACCACATCAAAATAATAATAATAAATTCAAAAATATTAAAAAATTAACAAAAACAAAAACCAATTCAATCCAAGCACCACCGTCTATCACCCCCACATCCCCCTACCACTACCATCAAAACCCACCACTAGAGACACCAAAACCATGAAAAGCTAGAAGTTTGTCCTCAAAACCAAAACCATGAAAACCCACCAAGTTGTAAAGAAAAAGCCTGCTCCTTTTTCTACCACGTGTTCATCTTGCGGGCAACACTTACTTTCACGTAAGGCTGTTCACAGGTCAGGCTTGTGCCCAACCTGGACTTGACCCGAATAATTAAGATGGATGAAAATATAACTCGAAATCGACCAGAATGATTTGGTCGGATCTTTCGGTTTGAGTCTTGTTGATTTCAAGTTGTATTGGGTTGGTCTCGAGTCTTATCATCAAGGCCGATATTTGGCTGGATTTGTCGAGATCTAGCCTAGATTTTGTTGGATAACGGTGAGATCTCGTGGGATCTGGACTAGATCTCGATGAGGTCTTGTTGGATTTGGTCCAGAATGCTTAATAATCGCCAGAATGAGTGTGAAGCTTATGGGCGGGTCGGGTTTCACGGGTTTTGAAAGGGAAAACCAACAACCAACCCACTAGGGTCGAGTTAGAGAGTTTGGAACCCACGTCCGACCATCGGAGTTGTTGGATTGGGTGGCGGTGGATCAGACGTGAGCGGGTTGGGTAGGTGGGCGGGCTGCTTGAACTCCCTCACTTTCACAGAAGTGAACTTCTTCAACCAGCAACAGTGACCAAGGCTTAAGTACTCTACCCAATTACAATGTAATCCCAAAAATACATGAAAAACTAAGCAAAATTACAAGTTAATTAATTTGGCATAGAATTGAGACAACAAAACATGGATATAACGTAAATTAAGTGACATTTTATATATATATCACATTTACATTTTCATTAATATTTTTTATAATTAAAAAAAAAAAAAAAGAGTTTCATAAATAACCTTGCGGTTTCAAAAGTTACACACACACGCACGCATATATTTATACTAGCTTGTAACTCCATGTATATGCATGAGTACATTTTAAAATATGCAATTAGATGCATTTTATAATTCCAACATAAGCTAAATATAGTTATTATTATATTTTGTTAACTCTTAAAAAGCATTGTAAGAATATTCTTCAGTAAAAAATGCAAATTGTTCATGCTTCTGTATTTTATTTTAGAAAAAAAAAATAGAGGAAATAGCATTCCCCAGAAACTAAGTTAAAAAACTTAACTTTTAATAACTTACCACGAATATGTATAGAGCCTTGAGACAAAGGATGAGATATATCAAACACTTGCTTAAGAGGAAACAACTTGAAACAATAAAGATGAGTGTGACTAGAAGCACCACAATGGTGACAAACATGAGTAGTTTTAGAATTACTAGATTTCCTAGGTGGGTGTTTAGATTTGGAGGTTGACAAAGACATCAACTTAGCACAATTTGGCCTAATATGACCAACAACATGATAATGATGACAAGTTGGACAAATTCATATTTTCTTGTAGCCTAGGAGAGGATTTAGACATAGATTTTTAGAAATTTTAGAGTCAACATGAATTTTTTTCCCTTTGTCTATCCTTGCTATATTAGCCTTCAACTCTTCTTCATTATTCTTTTTAAATGGAGGAATATAAAAAATAAATAAATAAATAAAATAAAATTGTCTTTTGAGTTAGGCTCATCAACAAGGCTTGACACTAATTAATTTTTCTACTTCAACTTTAAATTCAATTAGTTGCTCTTCCTAGCTTTTAATTTTATCCACTTGAGATGAAATTTGATTTTTCAAAGTTTCATTTAATTTATTGGCTTCATCAAATTTTACAATCAATTCACCTTTTTCAAGTTTGATATCCCAAGTTTAGCCTCTAATTTTGTTTTCTTTTAAGAGATCTGAAAAAATAATTTATAAAGCTTATTATAAGCTTCTTGAAGGCCATCATCATCATTCATTACATTCATTAAATTAACTAATTATCCAAGTTGATTAATTAGTCCAAATTACATGCAAATTAAGGTACAATAAAATCACCAAACTAAATTAAATGTAGTGGAAAATAATTTTGACATGGTAATTTGATCAAGATGGGAAAAATCATTGTAGGCAAAACCCTATTGGGTGAATTTTGGTTTATCACTCCCGAATAATCCACTAACAATAATAGAGGTTACAAATACAAGGAATCTTACACTATCCCAAAGTACCTACCTATAGTAAAACCTCAGCTACAATCCCCAGTTAGACTACTTATTGTAATAGACCTTTCCTTTGCACAAATACCCTATTTATGACTAACAGCACAACAACTCTTTTTATTGTTGTAGCTGATTTTTGCAATAGTTTTACACAACCCCAATAAAATCTTCAATTGTTAGTACTAGAGACTTTGCTTATTTTTTGAACTCACAGGTTCAATAAGTCGATGCTAGAGTTTCAATATGAAATGCCTTAGGTTTTCTATCACAGCCACCCTATTTTAATAGGAGCTTAATGGGCTTTTAAATAGCTCCCCAACTAGGTTAAAAAACCCATAAAAAATAGGCACCTAGATAAAATGTTGCTAGCTAAAAAAAAAAAAATTCCAGTAACTCAATAGATTGAGAGGTATCAAGATCCATTAAGTCTCGATAGATTGACAGGTATCAAAAGGTATCTAAGTCCTGTTCTGACATCTTTTCTTGATCAGTTTCTTAAGCAATCTTGTGTTTTCAATAATATCACTTGTTTATTCAACTGAAATATTCTTGAACACACTAGAAACTAAGATTCAATTACTAACGTGCGTTTTGCCAATACATAAATATATGACCCTTACAAACACAAAACAAGACATTATCCATGACACACCAAATAAGCAAAAAACCAAAGATCACAAATCTTGAGCTACCGCGTAAAGAAGGAAAAGATGTGTCACATTCTCCCCAATTTTGCACATTAAGCACCAATCTATGATGATTATCCCTTATTGTCGAAGGTTTCTTGTAGAGTTGTAGTCAAATTCTTAGCTAGGTGTATGAAAAAAGCCACACTTGGTAGAACATGAGCTTTCAAATTCTCTGCCTAGGAAATGGGTTCTTATCTCCTCTCAGTGTCTTATAATAACCCTTCACTTGGAAGCCTTGAAACTTCAACGGGATCCATTCCAACTTGTCTTCCTCCCCATTAGGTAATTTCTTAGTATGTGTATATATATCCTCCATTAATTAAACCATATGTTCTAGCTCACAATCTTGCACCTCTCTAATGTATAATGGATTCCAATAAAAGCTCCCATTTGTGTTATATATATTATCGGTAACCTCAGTGTCTTTGTCCCAGACAAAAAGAAAGAGGCTAAGGCCCTGTTTGGATTTTTTTTTCATCACTCATCACTCTTCACTCAATTTTCGTCACTCGTCACTCGTCACTTATCACTCATCACTTAAAATATCCCAACTTCCCCAATCCCACCCATTTGGCACTCATCGCCTAGTTTTGTGTTACTTTGTTTCAAAAACCAAAAAACAAAAAAAATTCCAACATTGCGGCTAGGCTTTGTTTCAAAATAATAATAATAATAATAATAATAATAAAAACCAAAAAAGTCCAACATTGCAGCTGAACAGTAGGTTTATTACAAAAATGTCATTGAAAACACCTAAAATGTGTTTTTAGTTTCCATAACTCATCACTCAAAAATTAGAGAATTGAGTGATGGAAACAAAAACTAGAAACAAAATCCAAAAGGACTTCTCAGCCATGGGTCTCACCATTTTTGAGTTATGAGTTATGAGTTATGAAAACAACAAATCCAAATAGCCCCTAAGATATCTCTCCTTAAGGAGGTGGGATCTTTTACGTACGCCAACATATAAGACTTATGTCTCACTAAGTGCATACAAGAATTTCCCCTCCTTAAAGAGTGGTCTTACCATTCCTCAAATCATGCCAAAAACGTATTCTAGCATTGTCACCAACAACTGATCAGATAAAAGTGAGAAGTTGTTCCATCTTCTTCAAATATTATTCCACAAGCCCACACATATAAGGCCCTTTTGCGGTTTGACCTCAACAAAGCCACCACCAGAGAAAGCCCCTTTGTATTCTCCATGCCTTTTGCCACGCCTGTAGCTGCAGGCAACAAAAGTAAAGATAAGAAAAGTTGGAAATAAAGTGATAAACTACTTTTAATAAGGATGAGGTTATGCCAAAGGCTTTGTAGCTGAATTGGCACCTCTCCATGTATAAAGTGCTTGGGGGTCTAGGGGGGAAAATGTTCGAGCTGCGGGGTTAGCAGCATGTTGTAATTATTTCTAAAAAAAGAATAAGGATGAAGTTATGAGTTTAAGGTCCACTAGGTGCATTTGTAACTTCTTTTTCAAAAAAAAAAAAAAAAAAAAAAGAGAAGGTGCATGTGTAACTTATGTATAATAAAAAGGGTAATAAGTTTCACCCTTTTTGATAAGGACAATTTCTTCCTGCCAACCAATCTCTTTTTCATCCTCTCAATAATAAATTGATAATGTCCAAGATGTGCCTTGCCTTGAAGCAAGTTCCCAGAGACAAACCCAAATATTTCATAGGAAAAGAGGAAACACGACAGCCATGATGATTGCTTTAAAATTCATAAAAAAATTCAACCCCTCTCCAATTGGCACAATTTCAGTTTCATTCTCATCTATCCTCAAACTTGATACTGCCTTAAAACAAATAAGGATACATCTCAAATAGCAAAGTTGAGTTGGGCTTGCATCATAGAAAATGGGTGTATTATCAACAAAAATGATATGGGGGATCATCATAGATACATCCCTAATTTTTTTTTTAAAAAAAGAAAAAAAAAAAAAAAAGAAGAGAAAAGATAGAGAATAGTATGAATAACCTTTTTTTTTTTTTAATTACTAATTTTACACTAGCCTCTGACCATGCGCTTATGCTCGTTTTTTGTTTCTCTTTCACATTTTTATTTTTTGTAAGTGTTCAACTCTATCAAAAATAAACCCAAGTTGATATAATCTAAAAAAAAGAAGTTAGAAGGTGTAAGGAGAGGTGGTGCCTAATTTTATGGGATATAGAGAAACATGATGAAAAAAAAAACTGTTTTTATTATTATTTTAAATTTATCTAAAATTTAGGAGTTTTATATAGACTCCACATCTTAGAGTCTATGGCTTAAATAGAGTCCACAGCTTAAGAGTCCATAGTTAAAATGGCTTGAAAGCCACTTAAATAATAGTAGTATAGAGTATAGACTTTTTTTAGAGGAAATGATAATAGACTTTATTAATTGAAAATCACACTATACAATGAGAAAAGAGAGAAGAGGGAGCATTAAACAATGACGTCATCATTCTCTTTTACAGCACTATCAAGTGCTAGAGTAACATGAATATAATAAAAGGAACACTAAAAAAATACATTAAAAAACACTTTCACAAATCAAATTAATATCCTCAAGAATCCAAGCGACTTCTAGTGGGCAAATTCTTTTCAAATTCACGCTTTGAGTTTTCATATTGTGAAAGGGATTAGAGACCAACCTCGGCCACGGGATGCATTGAATTCTTTTGTTCTTTACTGATAGCGTGCCTCTTGAAATAAGCTTCGGTAGCATTTTCTGAACTTTTTTCAGCACCTCGTTTTTTTGTGGTGACACCAAGGGAAAAGGATTAATCTGTTGGAATTTTTCCACTACTCCTAAGCATACGTTTCCGAAAGCTCGGATTTGTGTGAATACATAAGAGCTTGTTTAGACCCCCAATTAAAAGTTACGGTTCAGTTGTTTTTACTCTAACTTAAACTAAGTGCGGAATAAGAGTAAATGCGAGCGAACAAACAATAAAACTACTCTAAGCCATATTCATTAAATAACAACAATAAAATGAAAGCTAAAAGAGTAGGGAAGAAGAATAAAAACACAAGATAACACCGAGACGTGTTATCTAAGAGGAAACCAAAGAACTCGGCAAAAAACCTTTTTGCCGCCCTCCAAGCGGTAAATCGATCCACTAGAGAATAAGTTGGAGTACACGAATAACAAAAGACTTTCCAAGCCTAATCTACTCCATGTACTTGAGCCCTCCAAGCTCCTGCTACCAACTGACTTGACGAAGCCTTGTCTTCTCTAACTCTCTGGATCACGCAATTCAGCCCGATTGCATTGGCCAAACGATTGGCTTCTTCCAATGCTTCCTAGCAACACCAAACCTCACTTTACACTTAAAATAAGTGTGTTAAGTGTTCGGGCTATCAACCTCTTAAGGATTTGGATATAGAGAGATAGAAGTTGAGGAAAACCACAAAGGATTGTGTAGAGGATTGTGGGTTTAACAATCTCTAACTCTCAAGGTAATAGTATCTAGGATTTTCTCTCTGAAAAGCACTCTTTACAATATATGAGTAATGAGAGTATATATAGTATGGGTGAAGACATGGTGGAGCAGATATGCCAAAATAACAAAACAGAATGTTTCGCAAGTATTTCGTGGGAAGGCCTTACCTACGAATTACTCACGAAAACCAGCTATCATGACTTTTCGCATTCCAGTCATGTGTTCTGCACGTGGCTTACTTCGCTGGATAGCTTCTCGCGAATCTTCTCGCGAAATCCACTTTGTCTTCAATAAGAGCTTGAGTCTTCACACTCTTTCTCACACACAATCCATACAATAAAATCCCACATAAAATACAGGGTAAACATGATTAAACATAATTGCAATCAAATTTTGCATGGAATTAAAACCAACACAAAATAGTTGTAAATAAAAACTTTACAGTTTCCAAGTCCTTAAGGAAGACTTGGTACGGCCCAATTTCTCTTCATGAACAGTAGGAATAATTTCCCTATCTTCATCTTTATCCAATTCAAAAATTTCCTTAACATATATAGATGAACTCACCAACTTATCTCCTAATACTGAGTCTGTTGTTGTGAAAGAGATACTTCTTCTGATTTAACAGACATCACCCCTTTTTCTACATGAGAGAGACGAAAGCGTTTCAACATCTCCTCCAAGGACGCATCCATTAGCGAAGATTACTCAATTTGAAGAAAGATATTAATTGTTGCAAGAATGGGAGGTATAGAGAAGGGAGATTTAGCAAGGAATAAAATTCCTTACAACAATCAGGTATCATCGAATGGATAAGGGGGATGGGAAATCAAACAAAGAACAAAAATCCCCTATGACAATCTGGTATCACAGATTGGAAGAGTTTGGATCTTGCGTGAAAAAACACAAGTTGGGGCTTCCACTTTTCAAGACCTAAGGGAGTCTAGGAGAGAGAAGTTTTTATCCTAGTATAGATACTTACATCTTCTAAATAGATTAAGTTGAGGATACTTAATTTGCAGATAAAAAATTAGGAATCTAAACGAAGAAAATCCCTTAAATAGTAGTAAGATAGATTAAACAACGACGACTCCACGAACTAAAGACTCGGGCTTATTCTAACAAGCCCAAAATTACATATCAATACCGACTAAAACAACTCTACCAATCCCATGCAAAAGCAGCCCCATTACTACCCATCTCCTAAGTGGGAACCAAGCACGTAATGCACTACATATCACTCCTAGTATCCTACATGAATTCTGATGACCCACAACCCAAATTCATCTATGTATGTATCACAAAATCACTCGTGACATATAATTTTTCTCTAAAGTTTATAATTCACGTGGTGAATACGTGCTTGAGCTACTTAAATTCAATGGGGGGAAAAAGGACCTTTGAGTTACTTTCATTTTATATTTGAAACATTAATATAAATAACAAATTATCATTACTTGCTTTATTACTCAAATAAAAAAAGATGTGACTTTTTCCGTTAAAAAAAAAAAATTAAGGGTAAATTATATAAATGGTCTTTAACCTTTACACCTTACGTCAATTTGGTTCTTAACTTTTCAGTGATGTGTCAATTTGGTGTCTAGTATTAACTCTTGAACGGAAATTACTAACGCGTCTAATGGACTAAATAAAATAAAATAAAATCAATTCTCTACAACGTAAGCAGACATCTCAAATGCCACCTCATATTACAATATCCAAAGAACAAAATGGAATCATGCCTCTACCTCAACAAATCAAACCAAACCCCAAAATCACAAATTCAAATCATTGTAATGCACATAGAGAATGAGAACAAATGCTCTTTCTTTTTTCCTTTCTTTTTTGGCAAAATGGAACAAATGCTCAAAAGCTTATATTCCAATCAACAAATTAAACAAAATCCAGTCCCAACACAAACTCCAAGACCACAAATTCAAAGTAAACAATCACAGCAACACATTTCCACACAGCACAAAAGCTCAATTTCAACCAATGCCCAATTCAACCCAATACCAAAATCTCCCCATCTTTGTGCCAATTCGGTAAAATCCCGCATCACAAATATTCAAAACAAAACCACAATAAAAGAGAGAGAGAGAGAGAGAGAGACTCCTCACCAAAATCGCCGGTCCTCGCCATCTACAACCTTCGTTATCGACCAAAATGTGAAGAAGTTGTTGTGTGTTGTGGTTTTGAGTGACGAGGGATGGTCTGATTATCGAATGAGGGAGTTAGGGATTTTTAAACTTTGATCCCAAATAGGACTTGCGAGAGGCAGGGCATGCTTCTATTTTGCTCTTTGTTTTGTTTTTTGTTTTTTTTTTTAATGTAATATGATGTGGCATTCTAGGTGTCCGCCTACATGCCAAACAAATAATTTTTTATTCAAACGTTAGACATGTTAGCAAATTCTGTCCAAGAGTTAATAGTAGGGAATAAATTGACACAACAACAAAAGGTTAGAGATCAAATTGACACAATTTAAAGGTTATGAATCAAATTGACACAAGGTGTAAAGATTACAAACCATTTATGTAATCTACACAAAAATAAATTATAAGCCCATGTATAGATAATCTTCATTGATGAAAAGATCTCATCTGTAAAGTCTTTTTCTAAGATTGTGAAATATTGTTGCTTTGAATTTGTATTTTAATCTTGTGAGTTCGCCTACTAACATTTCATGTTAAATATTAATATTGGTACACCATGTTGAATATGTTAGTATGGATGCAAAAGTGGAAGTATAAAGTATATAATAACATTAGTACGCCATGTTATTTAACATTTCATGTTAAATATTAACATTGGTACATCATGTTGAATATGTTAGTATGGATGCGGAAGCAGAAGCATAAAGTATATGATATAATAACACACAAGGGTTACGTGGTTTAGCTTAACGGCCTACATCCATGGAGGAAACCCTAAAAGATTATATCAATAATATATTAGAGTGTAGTATAAATCTTGTGTTATAATGAACCATAACATGTGTATATATAGTAGACTAAATCCTAGACTAATAGACTTTTAGTACAAGTAGGAGGATTGACTCGCACACAAAATAGAATTAGACTTGGGCCTATGCTAATGAGCTAATATATCTCAATCACCGTTGCTTTGAATTTGTATTTTAATCTTGTGAGTTCGTCCACTAACATTTCAGTGGAATCTAGTTGGCATCTTTGGACCAACCATGCCCTTGTTTGTGTTGTTAACTACAATTTAATCCTTATATCGTTGAACTGAAAAGTTAGTCTTCATTTTGCATTTTGAATTTCTGTCAACGTCTTAAATTTTATTTTGTTGTACCACAGGTATGTCGGGAACAGAGATAGTAGGTTCTGCAGTTGCAGCTGAGGTGTACAAAGATGGGAGACGGATTGTCAATAACATAAATCAGACTGTTAATTATGCGCGTGACCTGAAAAAACACTATAAAAGGTTAACAGATATTGCAGAGAAGCTATCTGCTAGAAAGGAAGATATAGTGGCTGAAGCAAACAAATATAAGACGAAACAGTTCACTAGAGAATGCCAAGTTTGGATGTCTACAGTCACGAAGAGTGAAAGAAGATGTGCGAAAACTGAAAACCAAGTACGAGAAAGTACGAGGTAAAAAGCGGTTATGGAGGGTTTTTAACCATTGTTTCCGTGCAAAACTTAGCAAAAGCATGGCAGAGAAGTGCGATGAGCTACATAACCTCTGGTCAGAGGCAAAATTTGAGAGGGGAATGATGGTTGAGAAACCGCCAGAACGTGTGAGAATTATGCATGCACCCAAAATAGAAGACAAGCCATCACTCCACTGCGTTGTTGAAGATATATTGAGCCTCCTAAGAGATGGGAATGTTAAAAAAATTGGACTTTGGGGAATGGTAGGAATCGGGAAAACAACAATAATGCAGAACTTAAATGACAATGAAGATATTGCTGAAATGTTTGATATTGTCATATGGGTATCACAGGATTGGAGTGTAGAAAAGCTGCAACATGTAATTGTAGATCGGCTAGAATTGAATATAGAAGGCATCACTAGTGTTGATGAAATTGCTTGGAGAATATCTATGGAGTTGGAATGCAAGAGGTATCTACTTCTTTTGGATGAAGTTTGGCACATTCTGGATCTAAAAAAGATAGGTATCTATGGCAACAAAAAGGATAGCAAGGTGGTATTGGCGACTAGATATCGTCAGATTTGTCATGAAATGGATGCGTTGATTATTATGAAACGAATGTTTGAAGTTGATGCATGGAAAATGTTTAAGGAAATAGTCGGTCAAAATATAAATATTTCAGGTGTTGAACCAATAGCCAAGCTAGTTGTTCGTGAGTGTGCTGGTTTGCTGCTCTTAATAAATAGGGTAGCAACCACCTTCAAATTTAAGGATAACGTCCACCTATGGCGTGATGGATTAATTCGTTTGCGAAGATGGCGCAGTATCAAAGTCCAAGGCATGGATGAATTTATTGAGGCATGGATGAATTTATTGAGTGTCTAAAGTTTTGTTACGAAGATTTAGATGCTGACAATAAAAAATTTTGCTTTTTGTACACTGCATTATATCCTGAAGACTATGACATATATATAGATTATTTGTTGGAATGTTGGAAAGCTGAAGGTTTTATTCATGATGCTGATGATTTTAAAGTTGCACGTGGTAAAGGGCATACCATATTGGATGAACTTATCAAAGTATCTTTGCTAGAGAGGAGCAAGAAGATGAATCATGTAAGTATGAACAAAGTGTTGCGGAATATGGCCCTTAAAATTTCTTCCCAAAGCGAAGATTTTAAGATTTTGGTGAAAACCCAAGAGGAGCTACAAGAGCCCCCCAATGAGGAAGAATGGCAGCAGGTAAATCGAATCTCCTTGATGGATAGCAAATTGTGCATTTTACCAGAATTGCCAGATTGTAACAATCTTAAAACATTGCTGCTACAAAAAAATAATGACCTGAAAGTGATTCCCCATAGATTCTTTAGATACATGCAAAATCTACTAGTTCTAGACTTACACGGCACTGGAATTGCGTCATTACCATCATCTGTGTCTTGCTTGATGTGTTTAAGAGCATTGTATCTGAATTCTTGCATCAATTTAATGGGGCTTAAGTACTTAGAAGAACTAAAGCATCTTGAGGTGCTTGATATTCGACGAACTGGGATTAATCATTTACCAATTGAAATTGGATATTTGATTCAGTTGAAGTGTTTACGTATGTCCTTGTCAAATTTTGGCTTGGGAAAATCAGGGGATGTTGAATTTCATCAAAATGTCTTTTCAAATCTTTCTTTATTGGAAGAACTAAGAATTGATGTGGATCCAAACAATCGAAGGTGGGAGGGAGTTGTAAAGTCTATTACAGAGGAGGTGGCTACCTTGAAATGTTTGACTTCTCTTTCAATTTTCTTTCCCGATGTGGACTGCCTTAGGAGTTTTATCTCGACAAGCCCATTGTGGAAGGAAATGCACTTCACATTCCACTTTTCTGTTGGTTATCATGACTCATCAAGTTATCGTATTCTAGATTGTTTTGAATACCAAATCAGGAAGTGTTTCAAGCTTGCAAATGGTGAAGGTGTAAATCCTGCAATTTCAGAGGTTCTTGCAAATTCTGAAACATTTGAATTGATTGGTCATAAAGGAGCTTCAAGATTATCGGATTTTGGTATTGGAAATATCAATAAAATGCGAGGTTGTTTAATTGAAGGCTGCGATGATATTGAAACAATTGTTGATGGTGATAGCGAAAGAAGAAGTGCATTAGAAAACTTGGAAAAGATGTACATAAATAATGTCCCAAAATTAGAAAGCATATGGGAAGGTCCAGTACATAGTGGAAGCCTAGCTAACCTAACAAGTTTAATCTTAAAGAAATGTCCGAAGTTGAAAAAAATATTCTCCAATGGTATGATTAAAGAACTCTGTAGACTTCAACACTTAAGAATTGAAGGAAGTCTTGAAATCAAAGAGATAATTACAAAATTTGAGAATAATGAGTTTGAACCCAAGGTGCTTCCCAAACTGAAAACGCTAGAGCTCTATGATCTTCCAAAAGTGGAAAGCATTTGTACTGATGACTCATTGGAGTGGCCAGCTTTAGAGAATATTAAGATATCCATGTGCCAATCGTTGACAAGATTGCCTTTCAACTGTGAAAATGCAGTCAAATTGAGATGTATTGAATGCCAACAATTATGGTGGAGTGCGTTGGTATGGAATGAAGATACTATTGAACAAAGATTACGGTCTATATGCATTTTCAACTAGTCTTTTCGGCTTCAGATTTCTTCACGGTTACTCTTTTGTGTAAGGTAATGGTAGAAATGTTTGTTCCATCAACTTTTTTGGTTTGTGAGATTTAAAATTTTCGTGTTCTTCCTTTTCTTTTCAAGATATCATATGAATATGAGTCTATCAATTATCTTGACATGTGTGATTGTTTAGTATATGTGATACATGAATGTTAGAAAGTGATATGGAAGAATAATCATAGCAGCCGTCATGGGCTAAAACATCAGCACAGGTTTAGGCTGACAGTCCAATAGCGGGTAACGGGCGAAGTCATGCTGATGTGACCAAGGTAAACGGGTTGGAAGCTCGAACTGACGGTTATACAAACAGCAAGAAGCTGACACCCACTCAGCTGCAGGAAAGAAAGAAGGGTGACGGTTGCAAGGCCGACGGCTCCATAAAAGTTAAAAACTTGGCCACCACGTATAGGAAGATTGCTTGTACTCCACGATCAGTATCCGGGTCCTATAAGGAAAGGATCCCGCAATCTACGCTTATGAGGATTCCTATAAGGAAAAGACTTCTACTTCAAGAAAGAGGGTCAACCCTCAACTACTATAAAAACCCCAATACCCTCACAAATCAAGGTACGCATAATTACACCCTCTCTAGTACTCTAGAGTTGAAAGAAGTTCTAACTTGACCTTTGGAGGGTATTTGGCCGGCACCACACCGGTGCTCTCTGTTAGGTCATCTCCTTTTTGTTTTGCAAGTGCTGTTCCGAGCGTGTGAGGACCGTGTGGCTCACTAGTGAGATTTTCGGCATCATCAGTTGGCGCCGTCTGTGGGAAACGGCGAAGCAATTAAGCCACACTATCGTTTCCCGGACTAAAGGGTTGCATGGTACTCACTCGTTCAATGGCAACTACCAATGATGTACAAGGAGAGGAACCACCCACGACTGCCCTCGAGAGGCAAGTTCGGACTCTCGGCGCCGCTGTAGAGCGTCTGACCAAACGGAACCTCGACTTGGAGGAACAGCTACGCCAGAAGGATGCAGCACAAAATGGCCAACCCGAAGACCAGGAAGAGAATAGCGCTCCAAGGGGGAATCAGGAAAGACCTGAGGGCAGCCGCGCCCCGAGCAGACCGGAAAGGCAGCCCGCAAGCACACCATCCCTCATGGATGCGACTCCACCGCAAATCGCCGCCGAGATGCAGGCAACGAAGGAGCAGATGGAGGTTATGATGAACACACTCAAGGGGAGAGTTTCTAGTAATCTTGACGATCTAGTGAACCGTACCGACTCACCCTTCACTATCGCCATGAACTCCTTCCCCTTACCCCACAAGTTTCGCATGCCAAATATAGATAGCTATGACGGAATGAAGGATCCTCTCGACCACCTGGAGACTTTCAAGACCCTGATGCATCTTCAAGGGGTAGCAAATGAGATTATGTGCAGGGCCTTCCCCACAACACTCAAAGGCCCCGTGAGGGTATGGTTCAGCCGGCTGACGCCCAACTTTATCAACACCTTCAAAGAGCTAAGCGCCCAATTCACTACACATTTCATTGGAGGACACAGGTATAAGAAGTCCACGGCATGCCTGATGAGTATCAAGCAAAGAGAGGACGAAATGTTGCGGTCCTACATAACGCGTTTTAACAAGGAAGCGCTATCGGTCGACGAGGCCGACGATAAAATACTTGTAGCAGCATTCACAAATGGGTTACAAAAAGGCAAATTCTTGTTCTCTCTATACAATAACGACCCGAAGACCATGTCAGAAGTGCTCTACAGGGCTACCAAGTATATGAATGCCGAGGACGCATTGCAGGCCCGAGAAGAGAAACCAAGAAAAAGGGAGAGGCAGGAGGACGCACGATCAGACCAGGGAAGAAAAAGACCCAGAACGGGGGATCGAAGAGACGAAAGATGATCTAAGCCTCCGGGAGGGAGATTCACGAGCTTCACTCTGCTAACCACCCCAATAGATCAGGTCCTAATGCAGATTAAGGACGAAGGAACTCTGACCTTCCCTGGAAAACTGAAGGGGGATCCTAATAAGCGTTCCAGAGACAAGTACTGCCGCTTCCACCGAGATCACGGTCATGACATAACCGACTGCTACGACTTGAAGCAACAAATCGAGGCCCTTATAAGACAAGGGAAGTTACAGAAGTTTATAAGCAAGGAAAGAGCAGACCCAGCGCCTCAGGAGCACCCTCCCCCGCGTGGCCATGATCGTCCTAGGCCTCCCATTGGTGATATACGAATGATCGTAGGAGGGATAGCCACCAGACCGTCAAAAAGGGCTCGAAAGACGCACCTCTGAATGGTCCAAAACGTCCAAGTGGCGGGCCCAGTGCGAAACGTAGCCCGAACGAAAAGCCCCGTGATCGAGTTCTTGAAAGAAGACGCACGGCATATCCACCACCCACACGACGACGCGCTCGTCGTCAGCTTACAGGTCGGGGACTACAACTTGCATCGGGTATTAGTTGACAATAGAAGCTCGGCAGACATTCTATACTACCCGGCGTACCAGCAAATGAAAATCAGCAAGGAGCAACTGATCCCGACGAACGCTCCACTTGTCGGTTTTGGGGGTGCAAAGGTGTTTCCGTTAGGCGCGGTCACGTTGGCCGTAACTGCAGGCGACTACCCCCAACAAGTCACCAAGGAGGTAACGTTCCTCGTGGTTGACCATTCATCCGCCTATAACGCCATCATAGGACGGCCCGCCCTCAACGCATGGAAGGCGGCAACCTCAACTTATCATTTAATGATTAAGTTCCCAACAGAATGCAGAATCGAAGAGCTACGTGGAAACCAGATTGCCGCACGAGAGTGCTATGCGGCCATGATGGAGATGGACGATCACCTCCAAACCATGAACATAGAAGAGCACCGGAGTGCGACAGAGCCGGCCGAGAGGCTTGAGGAGATACCTCTAAACGACTCTGTACCTGACCAGACAACAAGGATTGGGACCCTCGCAAGACCCGTCACTCGGCGAGCGCTTGCAGCATTCCTCAAGAAGAATCGAGACGTATTCGCCTGGAGTCACGAGGATATGCCAGGAATAGATCCTTCCGTCATGGTACATAGGCTGAATGTATCACCATCTTTTCCGCCCATCCGACAAAAGGAAGCGGGTCTTCGCCCCGGAACGAGATCAAGCCATAGCCGAAGAAGTCCGCAAGCTACAAGAGGCAAATTTCATTAAAGAAGTATACTACCCCGACTCGCTAGCAAATGTGGTGATGGTCAAGAAAGCTTCCGGGAAGTGGAGGATGTATGTAGACTTCACCGATTTGAACAAAGCGTATCCTAAAGACAGCTACCCCCTCCCGAGAGTCGACACTCTGGTAGACTCCACAGCTCAGCACCAGCTATTAAGTTTCATGGACGCTTTCTCCGGCTACAACCAGATCAAGATGCACGAGGATGATCAGGAAAAGACATCCTTTATTACCAGCCAACACTCTGGTACCCCCTCCCGGGAAGTGGAGGATGTGTGTAGACTTCACCGATTTGAACAAAGCGTGTCCTAAAGACAGCTACCCCCTCCCGAGAGTCGACACTCTGGTAGACTCCACAGCTCAGCACCAGCTATTAAGTTTCATGGACGCTTTCTCCGGCTACAACCAGATCAAGATGCACGAGGATAATCAGGAAAAGATGTCCTTTATTACCAGCCAAGGCCTATTCTGCTACAAGGTAATGCCGTTTGGTTTGAAAAACGCGGGCGCAACTTACCAAAGGCTTATGAACAAGATGTTCGCACAACAGATCGGGAGAAACGTCCAGGTATATGTCGACGACATGTTGGTTAAAAGTCAAAAGGAAGAAGATCATTTAGAAGACCTCAGGGAAACATTCGACACCCTTCGCTCTTACAACATGAAGCTCAATCCGGGAAAATGTGCCTTTGGGGTGACGGCAGGAAAATTCTTAGGATTCATGGTGTCCTAGAGAGGCATCGAGGCCAATCCGGACAAGATCCGGGCTATAATGGAGATGGCACCACCAAGAAATGTGAAGGAAGTACAAAGCCTCAACGACAAGGTAGCAGCACTAAACAGGTTCGTCTCCAGAGCGACAAACAAGTGCTTACCCTTCTTCCGCATATTAAAAAGGTCTTTCGAATGGACCGATGAATGCCAGCGAGCGTTCGAAGAATTGAAAGCTTACCTCTCTTCCCCACCACTGCTGAGTCCCTCACAGCCAGGAGAAGAACTCTTTCTTTATCTCGCTGTCTCCCCGGCCGCCGTCAACGCCGCCTTGATCAGAGAAGAAGGGAAGATACAGAAACCCGTGTATTACATCAGTCGGGTGCTATACGGAGTTGAAGAAAGATATCCACCCCTGGAAAAACTTGCTTTCGCGCTAGTTACAGTGGCACGCAAACTGAAGCCGTATTTTCAAGCTCACACAATTACGGTCTTAACCGACAAGCCTTTGCGACGGGCTATGAGCAAGCCAGATACTGCCGGGCGCTTGACACTTTGGGTCGTAGAACTGAGCGAATATGACATCCAATATCGCCCGCGCACTGCTATCAAGGGGCAGGTCGTGGCAAATTTCATAACTGAATTCACGAATGGCGAGGACGAGGGGGCAGAAGAATCCCCGCAGTGGAGCATACACGTGGATGGATCCTCCAATAGACAGGCCGGCGGAGCCGGCATCGTACTACAGTCACCCGAAGGGGATACGGTAGAATGTATGGTCCGTCTCGCCTTCCCCACTACCAACAACGAGGCAGAATACGAAGCTTTGATAGCAGGGCTCGACCTCGTTAAGGCAGCAGGAGCCGAGAAAGTAATTGTTTACTGTGACTCCCAAATTATAGTTAACCAGATAAGCGGGGAGTACGAATGCAAAGGCGAGAGAATGAAGAAGTATCTGGAGCAAGCGAAGAGGAGAATAAACGAGCTGGAGGTCAAAATTATGCAAATCCCCCGGGGGGAAAACGAGCGAGCCGACCGCTTAGCTAAAGCCGCCTCTGCTGAGCGCATGATCGCCACTAGTAGTACACTCTCCTTCACGCAGCTCTCTCCACTCATCAGTGCGGCCGACATACAAGAGCTCGATCCCCAGAATGACTGGACCACACCATTAACCTCCTTTTTGAAAAATGGCATACTACCAAATGATAAGGAGGCAGCAAGGAAACTGAAGGTTCAGGTGGCAAGATTCGTGCTAATCAGGGATGTTTTATACAAAAGAGGTTTTTCTCGCCCCTACCTGCGATGCTTAGGTCCTAAAGAAGCAGATTACGTCATGAGAGAAGTGCACGAAGGAATTTGTGGAAACCACTCCGGATCAAGGTCGCTAGTACACAAGCTAATACGAATTGGGTACTTTTGGCCAACAATGCAGAAGGATGCCGAGGCTTATGTGAAGGCTTGCGACAAATGCCAAAGGTTTAGCAACATCATCAGGCAACCACCCGAAGAGTTAACCCCAATCACGGCACCATGGCCGTTCGCTCAATGGGGATTGGACATTATGGGACCGTTCCCCACGGCAATACGACAACTGAAGTTTCTAGTTGTCGGTATCGACTATTTCACCAAGTGGGTAGAAGCTGAGGCATTGGCCACCATCACAGAGAAAAACGTAAGGAGCTTTGTTTGGCGATGCATCATATGCAGGTTTGGCATTCCAAGAGTCTTAGTCTCAGACAACGGGAAACAGTTCGACAACGACTCCTTCAGGGACTTCTGCTCGCAGTTAGGGATACGGAACCACTACTCCTCCCCCGCCCACCCCCAAGCCAATGGGCAGGTCGAAGTTACAAACCGGTCCTTGCTCAAAATCATCAAGACCCAGCTTGAGGGGGCAAAGGGCATATGGGCTGAAGAGTTGCCGAGCATACTATGGGCCTACAGGACGACAGTGAGGACACCAACAAGAGAAACACCGTTCCGATTAATGTACGGGAACGAAGCGGTCATCCCAGCCGAAGTCGGCCTCACAAGATACAGGGTGCACAACCATGACGAGAAAAGGAACGACGAAGCCATACGTCTGCAGCTCGATCTGGTGGACGAAGTCAGGATGGCAGCAGAACAAAGGCTCGCGCGATACCAGGATCGCATGGCCAAGAATTACAACTCCAGGGTCAGACACAGAGACTTCCAGGAAGGAGACCTCGTTCTAAGAAAGGTAATGGGTGCAGCAAAAGACCCCACCCAAGGAAAGCTCGGCTCGAATTGGGAAGGACCCTACCGAGTGACAGCATGGCAAAGGAAGGGCACCTACCATCTAGAGACTCTGGACGGACGAAAGCTACCACATCCATGGAATGCGGAACACCTACGAAAGTACTACTAGTAGAAGCAGCCGCATCTTTCTTCTCGGAATAAGACTTTTTTAATTACCTTTTTAAGCAATAAGCCCAAAGGGCAGTTCTTTCCTACTTATATTTTTGCTACAATAAGCCCAAAATGGGCAGATTTTGTTTCTAGACTACCTTTTATATTTATGCACAACGATGAGAGTTTGCTCAAAACAACAGAAGTTTACTTACAAAAATGAGAACAGAAATAACAAAGTCCAAAATTGGACAAACCAAAAAAGGCTGACGGTCCAAAAATGGACGAGCAAAACAGCCGACGGTCTAAAAAGGCCAAGTCCAAAGGACGAAAAGCTGACGGTCTAAATGACCGAATCCACAAGCTGGATTGCCAAAAGGCTGACGGTCCAAAAATGGACGAGCAAAACAGCCGACGGTCTAAAAAGGCCAAGTCCAAAGAACGAAAAGCTGACGGTCTAAATGACCGAATCCACAAGCTGGATTGCCAAAAGGCTGATGGTCCAAAAATGGACGAGCAAAACAGCCGACGGTCTAAAAAGGCCAAGTCCAAAGGACGAAAAGCTGACGGTCTAAATGACCGAATCCACAAGCTGGATTGCCAAAAGGCTGACGGTCCAAAAATGGACGAGCAAAACAGCCGACGATCTAAAAAGGCCAAGTCCAAAGGACGAAAAGCTGACGGTCTAAATGACCGAATCCACAAGCTGGATTGCCAAAAGGCTGACGGCCCAAAAATGGACGAGCAAAACAGCCGACGGTCTAAAAAGGCCAAGTCCAAAGGACGAAAAGCTGACGGTCTAAATGACCGAATCCACAAGCTGGATTGCCAAAAGGCTGACGGCCCAAAAATGGACGAGCAAAACAGCCGACGGTCTAAAAAAGGGGCCAAGTCCAAAGGACAAGAGGCCGACGGTCTAGATGGCCGAACCCTCAAGCTAGGTTGCCAAAAGGCTGACGGTCCAAAGATGGACGAACTGACGGTCCAAAAAAAAAAAAAAAACAGCCAAGTCCAAAAGATGGACGAGAGGCTAATGGTCTAAATGTCCAGAAGTCCACAAGATGGATTAGGCTAGGAAAGCCGACGGTCTAAAAACAACCAATAATGGACAAAATGCTGACGGTCTAATCTACGAACTAAAATACCTGACGGTTTAAAATAACCTACGTCCAAAATAGACAAGCCAAAAAAAAAAAAAAAACTGGCAGGTTGAAAATGGCCAAGTCCAAAGACGAACTAAGCACTGACGGAATACAAGGACCAATAAATAAGGCTAACGGTCTAAAAAATGCCGAAACCGTCAGTCTATAAACAGACGACCATGAGGCAGATAACCTCGTCACGAGACGATGGGATTTTGCCAAAACTTTCTACAATCATTAAAGCAAAATAATCAAAAACTGACGGGTTCATTAAAATTAACCGACGGTTTAGTGAAGCTATCGGTACAAATAAAATAACAAGGCCCACAATCTTGGTTTCGAAACATACAAGAAAACCAAGCAAGATAAGCTACAAACAGGTAATGAAAAACTGACGGCGTTATAAACAAATCCAAGCCTAAAAGAAGGCATTTAAAAGCTGTCAAAATATTACACAACGGTGCTCAAAGGGGCACTTAATAAGATTGTCTTCTATATAGATAAAAAGTAATAAAAATGGTGATAAACAAAAATCAGAAACACTTCAAAAATTCTATTTGGCAGCAGGCTCCTCTTCATCAAGCAACACCGTAGAAGGGGTGACGGCAGCCGACGAGAGGTTCGCAGCAGGTTGGGCCAAGACAACCCTACTCTCTCCAAGAGGGGGGGAATTAACCAAGTCGTCAACGGGAGGAGTGACGGCACCTGTGGCAGGCGTCATGGGCTGAGCGTCATCTATATTAATACAAGACAGGTCCAACTCGGGAAAAGCTGACGCCACCTGTTTAAGACAGTCATGGAATCCCATGCCATAATAGCTGCCACAGGAGTCGATAAAGGCATCTGACGCCTTGAATTTCTCAACAGCGTCAGCCCCTACTGTCTCCAACTGATCATAAAGAGCCGTCAACTTTCCTTCTATCTCAACCCGCTGACGCTTCACCTCTTCCAGCTCGTTCTTCACCTCTCTCAGCTCTCGGTTAAGTGTGCGTACCGCCCCCTTGTACTGGGCCTGCTCGTCTCGCATGGTGGCATTATGCTTGCTAACGCGAGAGACGACCCCCTCCTTGGCCACGCATCGCTCCGTCAGCGCCTTTACACGGACCAAAACCTGAACAAAGACATAACCGTCAGCTACCAAGAAAAAAAAGGTTTGGGTACACCAGTCAAAGAGAGAGTAAAACAGACGGTTTTCCCGTGAAAGGTCGAACAAAGCCGACGACCCCAGCTCTTCCGTCCCTAACTGAGCACAAGGATCCATGTCTGTCGGCCTTATAAGCGCTCCGACGGCCTCGACGGCAAAATCCTTATGCGTCAGCAAGCTCTGGGGTCCCTGCAGGACGGGACCAGAAGAAGTCATGACGCCTTTCCCAGCTCCATGACCCGACGTGGGGGGCGACTTCACGGGAGTGACGGTTGGTCTCTTCGACGGGCGAATGACCACTCCGTCAGACTTCCTCTTCTGGGAGCCCTTGGCGATGGGTTTGAGGGCAGGCGTAGACGTCGTCTCTCCCTTCGCCTTCTTCTCCTCCCGCTGACGGGCAGCGAGGGCCTTGATCCGCTCCTTAGCAGCATCCATTTCTGCAAAAAAAAAAAAAAAAAAAAAAAAAAAAAAAAAAAAAAGAAAGAAAAACATAAGGGAAGTTGACGACTAAAAGTATAGAAACTAACGGATAGACAAAGACTTACGATGACGAGCAAGCTCTTCCAACCTACGAGCCTCGGGCGTTGGTTCGGGACCCCCACAGTATGAATAGAGAGTATCAAGGGTAATCAAGTCCCAGCACGACCGCTCTTCTATAGGTATCCCCAGAACCCGACGGATGAAATCCTCTTGCTCGTCAGTTATTGACGGACGAACGAAAGCTAAAAAAAAAAAAAAACTTGATTGCGTTAGTATCTTTTCAAAGGAAAAGTGAAATGTGGCAAATTGACGAGGATAAAAGGTGACGACTAAAACCTGACTCCTTGACAAACCCCCAAGTGTTGTCAAAACAACCAAAGGGAATTGTTTCCCATTCGTCCTGACGGCACACCCAGTCCGTCCCCTCTACGAAAAAGAACCTACCCTTCTAGGCTCTATTGGAATCTGGCATTTCAAACACCAGCCTTAACTCCTTCTCCCTAACAGCGAAGTGATACATCCCTCTTGATGAAGAAAGATGCCGAGGTCTATAGCAATAGAAAAATTCATCCAAGGTAAGCTGACGGTGACCTCCGCTCAGACGACCCCACAACACCTCAGCACTTATAAAAATTCTCCATGAGTTTGGGGCAATCTGACTGATTGATATGCCAAGGTAATCAGCCAGCTGACGGTGTAAAGCCGTCAGGGGCAATCTCAATCTAGCAGCAAACATGGCGTCGTACATGCCAACATCTGCAGTTTTTCCCGTATAACACTTTTCACCCTCCATAGGTAGACAGATGGGAATATGATCAGGGATTTGAAAACGGATACGCAGTTCATTAAAAATTTTAAGCGTCATCTTTGGAAGAAATTTGTTTACAGCCCAGTCCTTGGGAAGGATGAAGGGACGACTACCTTCAGGACCTTCAGACTCCCCTTCACTAGACTTCTCGTCACCTTCATCTCCGTCACTGTTCCCCCCTCCTAATTCAACTTCGCTCCCCTCGCCTACTTCCTCCTCCTGGCCGCCGTTTCCCCGGCCTTCTATCTCTTCGACGGCAACATGGGCTGACGTCTCCCTCTCTGACGACCAAGAGGAACTCTCAGACTCACTACTTGAGCCTGAACCAAACACCTCGTCGTAGCCCGCTCCTTCGTGGACCGACGACTGGTCACTCGACGCGTCACTCGACATCTACCTACAAGTGACGGGTGTAAACTAAGCACCTAGGATGACGACCTCACTTTAAAAGAAAAACTGAAAGCATGCAAAAAAGAAGGGAAACTTACAAGTTCTAGAAGTGACGTTTGAAGAGGCGGCGGCAGGAACGTTGGTAGAACTGACGGAATGTGGGCGACGGATGTGCTCTCCAGGAATCAGGTAAATGAAATAGTGAAAATGGGAAGAGGGGGCCACATATATATATAAGTTAAACGCACGGAAGACGAAGCGACGCCCGCGTTCAGACACGGAGCCAATCCAAGCGCGCCACCTGTCCCAGCATTTAATATTAAAAGTGTCAGCAGCAATTATTTTTTGCTCTCTTGATCAAAGTGGCAGGTAGTGACGAAAGCAAACTCCATAACCCGTTAGGTATAGCCGACGGATATATGGAGTAGGGGGCAATTGATATGGAAGAATAATCATAGCAGTCGTCTTGGGCTAAAACATCAGCACAGGTTTAGGCTGACGGTCCAATAGCGGGTAACAGGCGAAGTCATGCTGACGGGACCAAGGTAAACGGGTTGGAAGCTCGAACTGACGGTTATACAAACAGCAAGAAGCTGACGCCCACTCGGCTGCAGGAAAGAAAGAAGGGTGACGGTTGCAAGGCCGACGGCTCCATAAAAGTTAAAAACTTGGCCACCACGTATAGGAAGATTGCTTGTACTCCACGATCAGTATCCGGGTCCTATAAGGAAAGGATCCCGCAATCTACGCTTATGAGGATTCCTATAAGGAAAAGACTTCTACTTCAAGAAAGAGGGTCAACCCTCAACTACTATAAAAACCCCAATACCCTCACAAATCAAGGTACGCATAATTACACCCTCTCTAGCACTCTAGAGTTGAAAGAAGTTTTAACTTGACCTTCGGAGGGTATTTGGCCGGTACCACACCGGTGCTCTCTGTTAGGTCATCTCCTTTTTGTTTTGCAGGTGCTGTTTCGAGCGTGTGAGGACCGTGTGGCTCACTGGTGAGATTTTCGGCATCATCAGAAAGAAACCTTTGTTATGGGTGGTCATGATTGTCTCAAATTTGTAATGAAAACTTTCGAACTTTTAAATTATACTATTAAAGGGATAGCCAAAACTACCTTAGGTATTTTATCAATGATGATACTGTGGTGGTCGTGTATGTTGGATTTGGAAGCATGGTTTGACTAACAACTTTAACTTTATGCAGATGTCCAAAGTTGATTGAATAGCTTGAATTGAATAATGTCCTGAAATCTGAGAGAATACTATGGGTTGGGACCTGGTGTGCTTTCTAGTCTAAAGATGCTTGTGCTTTCTGATCTTCTAAGAGCAAAAAGCGCTTGGATCAATTACTCATTGAAGTCGCCTACTTTAGAGAGAATTACGATATCCGTGTGCTAGTTATTGATAAGATTGTGCTTCAACAATGAGAATCCAATCAATTTGAGATGTGCTGAAGGCCATCAGTCATGGTGGAGTGCGTTGGTTGGTAAGAGATGCCATTGAACAAAGACTATGGTCTATATGCATGTTCAACTAACCATTTTTCTTCGCAGCATTTCTTCTATGTAAGCTAGTGGTATCAATGTTTTCTCCATCAACTTTTGGTTTGCGAGATTTAAAATTTTTATTATTTCCTTTTCGAGATAACATATGATTGTGAGTTTGTTTTTTATCTTAATATGTGTGATTATTTAGTATTTATGATACATGAATGTTAGATTCAAACCTTCCTTATTGGAGTTAATGATTGTCTCAAATCTTTTGTGAATTTTTTTAACATTTTAAATTATGCCATTTTAGATGGTAATCTGCCTTTACTTAAGTTTTGGGTAGCCGTTAGCCAAAAAAAAGAAAAAAATTGGGCAGCCAAACCTACTCTTTTCTCATATTTCTAAGCTGTTTAGAAAAGATCGAAATTTTGATAGCTCATGATTGCCTGATTTTGCCACAACTTCATCTTGCCTAAAATGTTATGAGTATTATTTAAACTAGTCGCGGACCCGCGCGTTGCGCGTGATAATTATTTTATGATGGTTTTATTATTATTATTTTTTTTACAATTTAAACTACTTTAATAAAGAGGTATGTCGTAATCATATTTTATTTATAATAGGAACAATCATAAATCATAAATATAAATTTTGTCGTACCAAAATGAAAACAATACAAATTTTCTCAGAAATTTTTAATAAAAGTTATTTATAACATTTTGTGAATAATTAAAAAGAATATAAAATTTGGAAATTATTCTTTTAGTTTTAAACAAACTTTCTCAAACCTTTTTTTTTCTACCTACAATCCAAAACATTGAAAAATGTAACTAAGAAAATTAATAAAACTTAACAATGATTAATTGGACCAATTAGGAAAACAATGTGTTGTAATTTCATCCACCCAAAACATATTATTAAATAAATAATTATTAGCAAAATCTAAGAATTAAATTTCTATATATGCATTGTTATAAATTATAAAATAATAATAATTTGGCATGTTAACAATATTTTAAAGAATATAAATGTAGCATGTTAGTATGACATTCTATGTTTGATACATTATTACTAAAGTGACTATTACCAGGAGGAATTCGGTCTTCAGATACATTTGTGGTGATACCACCATTTTCATTTAAAGTAGTGCGTATATAGATATTAGAATTTTTGTTCGCAATCTCACTATTATAATCATGTCATCTCTGTCTAGTGCTCCTCACAAATGGATCATCCCCCATATCTCTTGAATGGCTTAAAGAGAAATCAAATATATGTAAATCCATAATACACACACACACACACACACACACACACATATATATATTAAATTGAAGACTTTAATAATTTATATATAAAAAAAAAATGTAACTTTACAAAAAACCTACCAACAATACGATGTGAAGGTGACACAATCATAAATGAAGCACATCCTCTTTCTACAGAAACCTCTCCTCTCAAAGCATCAACATTATTGAAGTTAGCATCTACCTGCCCAATAACTCATATTCATTTGCCTATCTAACACAATACCCCTATTCAATTATAAGTCAGTAGAAATACGTTGAGTTGTAGGAGCATGAATATTAGTTGGATAATTGTGATTTCTCCTAGATGCAAGAATCATCCTTCTTCTCAATCGTGCATAATAAGAAGACTCCATGGTACCTACAAACCATCAGTTACTATCATTATAGTGAAAAATAATTTCAAAAAACTGGTGGATAATATGAACAACCTACACTACCAAAAATTATATGAGGACAATTTTAGAAAAACATTTCATTTTATTTACAACTGACATTTAGACATACCTAAAGAAAACTTCTAGCTTTTGAACTTGCAATTTGATAGATAATCCGCAATAATTTGGTAGACAATATGAACAGCCTACACAACCAAAAAATAATATAAAAATGATTTTAGCATACCAAAAGATAATATAAAAATATTTTACCATAGCCTTTTCATTATGTTTATAATTGAGAGTTGGACATACTTGACGAAACAATCCCGCTTTTGAACTTGCAATTTAATAGAAAATCCGTAATCAACTGGTAGAAAATATGAACAACCTACACAACCAAAAGATAATATAAAAAATATTTTAGCCTTCTTTTTTTGGGGTGCATTCATTTTGCTGTCATCTATTTATAGTGTCTTCCTAGTAGGTATGTAAGTTCACACATGTAGCATGGAGAGCATTTTTCTAAGACTATTTGGAGATTCCTACCTTTATGCAATTGCATTAAAAATGAAAATATAAATAAAATATTAAGCATTGTGGCTGCAAAACATAAATAAAAATTATGTGATATTTTTGCACCAATCATGTTTTTCAATAGAAAATATCTAATCTCTAAACATATTATAATCTCATCTTAAGGTTATCTCAAAATCTGAATATCATATGGTTCTAAAGAATTTGGAATTTTTATTGAATTATTTTACAATCTCATCTTACGGTTATCTCAAAATTTGAATGTCATGTGGTTCTAAAGAATTTGGAAAATTTTTTATTTATAAAATTTCCTCATTTTTTCAACTTGTCTGGGTTCTATATTCTTTTGTATCGTGAGAATGTAATTCAGTAAAATTTTATATTAAAAGATAGACACCCTAGCTACTGATGTGACTCCATAGTACCAACAAACCATCATTTACTAACCATCATTATAGTAAAAGATCATTTCAAATAACTGGTGGATAATATGAATACCCTACCAATAATATGAGGACTATTTTAGCAAAGCATTTCATTTTAGAGAGACCTGAAGAAATATTCTAACTTTTGTGAACTTGCAATTTAATAGATAATCTGTTAATTTAGTAGAAACCAAAAGATAATATAAAAATTATTTTAGCACACCAAAAAATAATATAATCTCAATTTTATAATAGCCTTTTCATTAATTAAGAGTTGGACATACTTTACGAAACAATCCAGCTATTGAACTTGCAATTTAATAAATAACCTATAATCAGCTGGTAGAAAATATGAACAACCTACACAACCAAAACAAAATATAAAAAATATTTTAGCATAGCCTTTTCATTTTATAGCTATTGAACTTGCAATTTAATAGATATTTCGTAATCAGCTGATAGAAAATATGAACAACCAACACAGCCAAATATAAATATAAAAAATATTTTGGCATAGCCCTTTCATTTTATTTATAATTAAAAGTTAGAAATACTTGAAGAAACAATCCAACTTAAAAACATGTAAATTAACAGGTAACTTGTGAGCAACTGGTGGGTAAAATAGTAATCAAAACGGTGACAAGTGTTCACATCATTGAACACCAAGACCTTTTTTTCTTTTCTTTTTTTCTTTTTTTTTTCTTTTTTTTTTTCTTTTGATAAATGAACACAAACATTCACATACAAATACACACTCAAACACTAAAAAAAATATAATATTTTATATCATCTATCTATAGTGTCTTCCTGCTTGGTAAGTAAGTTTACACAAGTATCTTGAAGACCATTTTTCTAAGACTATTTGGAGATTCCTGTCTTTATGCAATTCCGTTAAAAATTAAAATATCACAAGGTAAGACCCAACCCAAAAACTTAAACTAAAATAGTTTTTTAGACCAACCTCATTTTTTTCAATCTCCCTCCGTTTTTGCTTTTAATCTACCTTTGTTTTTAGTCTTTCACTTTGTGTTAAAACCTTCCACTGCCTATTTTGATTCCCCTTTGTATATGGTGTAATTAAACAGTTTGAAATTTTAATCAAGCATGTGAATTTAGGTCAAAAATTCATTAAATAACTTATTGCTCCACAATTGATTTTCCAACTGCTATAATTGTAGTTAACACCTTCCTTTTGAATGAGATCAATAGACAAAAAACCCAAAGCAATAACAATTTTGTTTTTTGTAATTCGAAATGTAATATGTTTATAACCATGTTTTGAAGCTTGGCCTTTGGTAGCAATTATTTCACAGAGTGGACCTCAAAAGAAGACTAAATTATTGAACTTTTTTTAAGAATCAACTAAATTATTGAACTTAATGAGGCATAAGGCTGCATTTAGGAAATAATTAATTAACCATGTTCTAAGGCATCAGCATAGTTGCTGAAAAATGTCCTAGAGACTGATCTCAATGTTGATTTCTTTTTCCTTAGCTCATCATGGTTAAATAGTAGTGCCATTTCATAAGAGACATAGATTTAAAAAAAGGCTGCAGATGATTAAAACTTCTCAATTTGAGGAAAATATCACACCTACAACAGTTGCCATTGGGGCCTCTTTATGCATTTTTATAACCATGGTCTTCTGTCCCATTTGGGCTGGCAGTGGGCTTCACGATTTGATTGTTCGTAACCTGGAAAAGCTTGCTGACTCCCTAGTCGGAATGCATGAACAAAGATCATTGATTGAACACTCAATATATAATTAATTCTCCTTATTCAAGCATAACCAAATTATACATAAAACACTTTGTCAACTTGAAATTCAAGATGTGTTGGCGAATACTTCAAAGATGATAAAACTAAGCTTGGCAATGAGGAAGATCCTAGTAAGAGAATGCAAGGCTACAAATGTGTGCTTAATTCTAAGGCAACTGAAGAAGTCTTGGTAGGCTGCTAACTATCCTAGTGGATCAATTTGCTAGCAATAAGATAACTATTGAGTACTCAGTTTGTTAAATTTTCTGATTCAATTGTACAGGCCAATCTTGCAAGATGGGAACCTGTGCATGGCAGATTCAACTTTCAACATCCATGGAAACAATACCTCAAGATTGGCATATCAACGCGTAAGTGTGCTTATAGCATTAAGGCTCTCAACAGTTGCATAAACTCAAAAATTTAGGTAAAACACTTTACTTCGGTTTTATGTATCATACTTCGTTTACTTAAATTTCTTGTAACATTAATTCCAATATTTTTACTTGGCCACAGGCACCAGACTATCTAAAGAAACATCTCAGTGATGTATGCATGGTATTGAGCACCAATTCTTCAGAGGTCCTGAAAGATTTGGTCATTACAATGAAAAGTCTCACCAAATCATCCAAGATAGATAACCTTAAAAACCCCAAAAGCCCAATCTTCTTCTTTTTTTTTTTCACAATTTCCCATTAACCAAACAGAGAAAATAGTAGAGTAACATACTATCTAAAAAAGCACCTGAAATTTGGGGAATATATGAGACTCCGATCTTCCAAACCATGTAATCCTCAACTAAACAAAACAAAAGAATATATCAAATCATTTTATTAAATAGCCATAAAATCATCAAATGATTGTAGAAATATTACTTGGTAAGCCCAAAAAAAAAAAACAAAAACAGCTAGCCAGATCCAAATGAACATACAGCAGTGCTCCAATTAAATAACCCAATAGTAACAAATTCAACACCCTAACAAAAATGATTTAGAAAGTAAATGTAATGTAACAACCATCCACACCACAGCAAGAAATAGGCAGAAACAAACGTTGAAAGGAGGAAAAAAAACCATCAAGCAAAATAATAAAGCACAAAGATGTAGGGATACCTCAATTGAACCACCTAGCTTACATCAGTATTTATATAGATGTGAGGAGAGGAAGGAAGATAAAGAGGCTGCCGTTAGAAGCCAAAACAAAAGCTGAAACCGTAGCTGAAACAGTAGAGCAGGAAGTTGAACCGTGAGTGAAACGATAGAACAGAAGTGAGAATCAAAAGGTGGGGAAGGGGAAGGAACTAAACCTAAAACAAAGAAACAAAACGTGGTAGACTGGAATTTGAGTTGTGTAACAGAAGGGAATATCATAAGTTGTAACCGTGAAAAGCAATTAGGTTTGACAAAGGGAGTTAACTGAAAAGGCTTTGGGTGTGGGCTTGGGCTTTACAGTAGATTTAAATGTATAAGAAGTGGACTTTAATTTAAAGTAGAGATAGGGCTGAAAATAATTTTAATTTTATTAGCATTTTAAAATTGGTAACATTATTTTAAAATTGAATTAAAAATTCAGAAAATAGGATGGGAATGATATGGCTGTTGACGTGGCTCAATGTGAGTGTAGCAACATTAAATGCTACGCTTCAGCTTTTAGTAATATATAGATATAGATATAGACTAGTAGCAGAGACTTGTGCAATGTGTAGAAAAATATGATATGATTATTTTTTATCGGATAATTATTGAATTAATATATTAAATTGTATATTTTTAAAAATTCAATATGTGTTATTTGAATTTATGTTTTAAATTAGAAGTTTTTTGTAGTGTAACAAAATATATTTTGTAGTTAGGTATTTTATATAGTGAGATATGTATGAAAACACAATGCAATAAATTTTTTTTTTCTTTTTAATTGATAGTGTGGGGGAACTATTAGACCAAATAGCAACTATGTATACTTTGTTTATTACTATACAAATGTATGTAATTCAACTCTTATAGATATATTTTTCTCCATTTTCTCCACACACAAAAAAAAAAAGATATATATTTCTCCAAAAGATAGATCCACATCTATTTCTTCCTCACAATTGAAACTTTTTTTTTTTTTTTTTTTTTGAGAAAGCCTCACAATTGAAACTAAGTAAAAAGGTAAATAAAGATAACTGTGCAATAAATCATTATCAATAAATCATATATCATAAAGTGGAAATATAAAATAAAATAAACTGCAAAAAGAAAAAGTTTCTTAAGTATCTATACATAAAAACATTAATAACATAATGATTCTCTAAAGTAAATTATATTTTATCTTATTCTTTTTTTTGGCATTTTCAGTAAAGATAATCAACTAAGCAAAGTAAAAGTTTACCAAAAAAGTTCAAATTAACTAAAAATTTGATGGTGGAGATGCTAATTATTTGTAATAGAATGACCAAAATAAAAATAACAAATAGATTTGAGAAAAACACATAAGATTTCTAAAAGAAATTTTATCAAATACATGGGTTTCAATGCAACAACACAAAATTACTACACTAAATATTCTTTGACATTTTTTATACTCTACAAATAAAACAACTTTATTCACTTTTTGTCACAATATAGACTATAAAGCAATTACAATGTTTATTATAATCTACCCCCCTTGAGGTTATTTTATAAGCACTTTGATTGAAATCAAAATATGCATTTTATTTCTTTTTTATTTTTTGCCCAAAGGCAAGTCAGCCTACCAGATAATCCAAATGATTATCATAAGGACCTACTATAGCAATTTTTCATAAATGTTTGTTGTGGGGAGAATTTTTGTTCAACCCCGCAATCATGTTTGTAGCGGTAGAGGTGTGCCTTGCACTTCGGTGTCCTGGCAACAAAAGCTTGAGGGGATAGAAGCTCAAGACGTTGCGCCCTAAGCATGCCTGTGGCCTGCCCCTAAAGAGGACAATATTGGAGATGGGCACTGCCCTCAAAAACGCCTTTTTGTGGGGAGAATTTTCGTTCAACCCCGCAATCATGTTTGTCCTCTTTGGGGAGCCAGGCCCTCAGGGTTTTACCACTACAACACTTCAAAAGTGCTTGTAGTGGTACACTCATTTGAAAAATTTAAAATTAAAAAAAAAAAAAAAAAAAAAAAAAAAAAAAAAAAACTCTCGATTACGAGAGCCAACAATATGGATACGTATCGTATCATGTACAAAAAATTTTGTATTGTAAAATTATTTGTACCTTACGATACAAACATATAGGTTTAAAACGAGATTTTTTTTTTAAACATTTAAAATGAGTTTTTTTTTTAAAAAAAAAATTTGTGCTTTTATTTTAGATCAACAAATTGTTATACTTGTTTTAACACAAAATTATTTTGAGTTTAATAAAATACCATGTTCATGATTTTTTTTCCCCCCTCTTCTTTTTCTCCTACAAAATTTGGACTACACATTTGACCCTTCACTTTCATATTTGCAAATTTCTTCTCTATCCCAAGAAGAAATATGAAGAAAAAAATTTATTAAAATAAAAGAACAAGAAAATATAGTAAACGTTGATGATAACGAAGAAATATAATTGAAAGGTGATGAATATGCCGAGCAATTCACATCTTAAACCCGCCACTTCTTACCCACCAAACTTTCAAAATCTCTGGTAAGATTAGAACACAGCGATTTTGCTTTATATTTATGTTTGCAAAGAGACCCAAACCCCTCCTTTCGCTCCCAAAACAACTCTCAAATCCTCACTTCTTCTCAACACCTACTACACTTCACACACCTCTGTCTTCTCTCCCACCACGCCCTTCCATTAACCAAACCAAGCAAGCCCATGCCCAAATCATCGTTTCCGGCCTCGCCGCCAATGCCAGCTTCACGGGTCACCTCCTCGCCTCTCTTGCTCTCTCCCCATCAACCCCATTTGCCTATTCACTCTCCATTTATCAAACAATCCAATACCCATCTCTTTTCGCCTCCAATAACATGATCCGGTGCCTCGCCAAGAGCGAGTCGCCTCGTGAATCGGTTGTACTTTACTCGTGTATTCTGGGAAGGAATTTGATACCCAATAACCATACTTATACGTTTTTGTTGCAAGCTTGTAGTAAAGCTTTGGCTATATGTGAAGGGACTCAGGTTCATACCCATGTGGTGAAACTTGGTTTTTGTGAGGATGTGTTTGTTAGGAATGCTTTGATTCATTTGTATTCTGCTTGTTGTTGGGTAGAATGTTCGAAACGGGTCTTCGAGGAGAATGGCCATTGTCGAGATGTTGTTACTTGGAATTCAATGCTAGCCGGGTTTTTAAGAGATGGGCGGATTGGTGATGCGGAGAAAGTGTTTGATGAAATGCCTGAAAGAGATGTTATCTCGTGGAGTACGATGATTATGGGTTATGTGCAGAATGGACAGTTGGAAGAAGGGTTGGAGTGCTTTAAGGAGATGAGAGAGAAGGGGTTGAGGCCGAATGAGGCCATATTGGTCACGGTGCTATCAGCATCGGCCCAAATGGGTTTGCTTGAAAATGGTAGATTAGTTCATTCCATTGTAGATTCTTTGAATTTTCCGATGACTGTTTCCCTTGGTACAGCGCTGGTTGACGTGTATGCAAAATGTGGGTGCATTGAACAGTCTAAACTCTTGTTCCACAATATGCCCCGGAGAGATATTTCATCATGGAATGCCATGATTTGTGGGTTGGCCTCGCATGGCCTTGGAAAGGAAGCACTTGCACTTTTTGAAAGGTTCATAAATGAAGGTTTTCATCCAGTAAGTGTGACTTTCATTGGGGTCTTGAATGCCTGTAGTAGAGCAGGTTTGGTCAGCGAGGGCAGGCATTATTTCAAGCTAATGACAGAAAAGTATGATATTGAGATGGAGATGGAGCATTACGGGTGCATGGTTGATCTATTGAGCCGTGCTGGTTTTGTTGATGAGGCTGTGGAATTGATTGAAAAGATGCAAGATCCGCCAGATCCGGTATTGTGGGCAACATTGCTTGGTGCTTGTAAGATTCATGGATCAGTAGAACTGGGTGAAAGGATTGGAAATAAGTTAATACAATTGGATCCAACCTATGATGGGCATTATGTACAATTAGCCAGTATATATGCCAAAGCAAGGAAATGGGAAGATGTGGTTCGAGTTTGGAGATTAATGGTGGAGCAAAACACTAATAAAATTGCAGGTTGGAGTTTGATTGAAGCACAGGGCAGAGTTCATCAATTTGTGGCAGGGGATAGATAGCATGAGCGTTCTTTGGAGATCTACAAAATGCTTGAAACAATTGGAACTCAAATAGCAGAAGCTGGTTACTCTCCAAGGATTTCATCTGTATTGCATGATATTGGGGAAGAAGAAAGAGAGAATGTAGTTAAAGAGCATAGTGAGAGGCTGGCTATTGCTTATGGTATGTTAGTAACAAAGGTTGGGGATTGCATTCGAATCATGAAGAATTTGAGGGTTTGTGAGGATTGTCATGAGGCAAGCAAGATGATTTCCAAGGTGTTTGAGAGAGAAATTATAGTGAGAGATTATAGCAGATTTCATCATTTCAAGGAGGGAAAATGTTCTTGCCTTGATTATTGGTAATGCTTAACTTTAAACCATCAAGAGATCTATTTGATCTTCTGATTCTTCTGGAAGCTTTCACTGCTAAATTACCAATGCTGAGTGGGATAATCATCCAGTTCTATTAGCTGCTGTTGTTGTTGCTGCTGCAAGAAGCACTTTGCGTCCACCTTCCTTGCAAACTCTTCTGGAGGATGTGCCTTAGTTGGGGATTCTGATAAAAGTTCCAGAAGTAGGAAGCTGAAGCATGATGTAACTCTGGAGGTAAATGAACTCATTCAAGATATAGCCACTTGCCTTGAAGAGATTACTGAGCAAGAAGTAGAGCACATTCATCAAAATGAGGTAATATTAACTTTATGAAGTTCAAGAACAGTCTTGGAATTTCTTTGCGTCACAAAGGTGAAAAAGAAATCATCTCGGATGTTTGTTGCAGAGGGTGCTCCAAGGTCTCATCAGGGACATCTTCTTGCAAAAGAATTGGTCACAAGAGGTCTACAAACCACACTAATTACTGAATCTGCAGTTTTTGCCATGATTTTCCATGCAAACATGGCTATAGTTGCAGCACTTGCTGTCATGGCCAATGGCAGGGTTACAGCATATTAGCGCCTGTTGGATTGAATATGGTTGCACTTGCAGCTCATCGGCCCTGTGATGCTAATTTGACTAGTTGATTCTTCCCAGTGGATTATTACTTTGTGAGATATATCCTGATCAGGTAAGAAAGAAAAATAATTTGAGTTTTCTTCTTGAGTTCAGGGCTTATAATAATTGATCCTGAATATTTATTTGACATGTCCAGCATCATCTCTTAATACATATATTAATTACGCTCTATTACTTGCAGGCATATGAGGGTTAAAACTTGCTCTTCTTAATGTCAATTGTAATTTGAGATAGGACAAAATTTCTTCAAATTTAGCTATCAATGCTTTTCTACAACCAGGTTTTTTCGCTGTAAACCCCTTTTTCTCTTCCTTTTGTGTGTGTGTGTTTGTTTCTAAAAAAAAAAAAGAATGGGTAATTGTCTCATATTGCTTAAGAGAGTGTGTTGTGTGTAGTATAACTTGCCTCACCCTCCCTTAAAAGTTACCAAGACTTTTGAGTAGAGTTGTGGTGTGTTTTTGTGTTAGAACCCCTTTCCCTCTCTTGTGTGTATGTTTGTTTCTCAAAAAAAAAAAAAAAAAAAAAAGGTTTTTTCACTGTAAGAGGTACTGCTCCATTCAAGAAAGTATTTAGAAGTGGAGGGACGTTGGACTCGGGGCAAGACTAGAAAGTCGATTTAGATGGTTTGTCCATTTTCATGGATGACCAACGACTACACCAACGAGGAGTATATGATTTCTAGAGAATTTCCCTACCTATATAAGTCATTAACTGACCTGTATTTGTGATTTTTGGCATAAAGAGATGTGAAATGTTGTGCTGATATATTAATCTCTTTCATAAGAAGTGTGCTCATCATTCATTGAGTGGGCAATGAAATCATATATATGTGTGTGTAAATTTAAATATTAGCTTTCTTTTCATCTTTTTTGCCACAACTCTTCCTCTCATGTGCACAAATATACGGGGTGTCCTAGTAGCTTAGATGATGGAAAATCCAATGAAACTTATAATCTTCTTTCACTCTTCCTTACTAATTTTTTCTGCCATTACTATTCACTGAATCACTGACTACTACTAGACCTGGTGACGGCAGAATTGTTCACTAATCTTATGTACATGCAACTTTTTAATATTAGTAACTTAGACAAGTACCTTGTGGATCTTGCAACTATACCCTTACGTATATGCTTGTAACAAATACAATCATTAACCTGTCGTGCACTAGGAATCAACTGGCACCGGATAATAATATTCTTGAATGAGCAAAATGCCAATCATAGAGCTCCTGCACTTAACAAGTTCTTCCTTGTAAATGGAAAAGGAACTCAAAGCCAGAGTTATAATTTTCTCACCAAATGTTACTACACACTGGCCATATTATGAAGAGATTAAAGCCTTTAATTTGCCTTGCCCATGAATACGGTTTCTATCATTTTTTTTTTTTTTTTATGATATTATTTTATAATCACCAGTTCAATTTTTTTTATGATATTATTTTATAATCACCAGTTCAATGATTTTATGTATCTTATAATTATGAATTCCAATTAACTCAACTGGTAAAGTTTTGAAGTGAATTTTTCCTTTTTCGAATATTGGCCAAAATATGTGTATGAGAGCAATAAAAGATATATTTATCTTTTCCACACATCATGTATGTACATAAAGAATATATAACATATCTAGATTGCATCATATATATGAATCTTACTTCTCACATAATGTGGGCGCCATTTGCATGTTATTAATTTTCCTAACCATTCCCATTCTATTGTTTATTCTTTAATAAATAAATAAATAAAAGAATGGGAATGGTTAGGAAAAGGAAAATTAACGTTAATTTTGTTGAAATGCATTAGTTGACTATTTTTATTTTTTATTTTTTAACTCAAAAGAAGACTGAACTAATAATTAAAAAAATACCACAAAAAAAATTAAGTATCATTATAATACATAGACATAATTTCCTTAAATAACACCACTTGGTAATTAACTAATTATCATTAAATTCATAATAACTAAGGATTACAAATAATAATTGTAGGGACATAAGCCCAGAATCATATATTGGACTTTGGTCCTAATTTGAGGACGTTATTACGTCCGAGGAATGACCAATGGTTAAGGGTGATTCCAATTTGGAGCCTCATGAATAAGAAAGGAGAAGAAGGTGGTCCGAGGAGAAATTCCTCCTCGGCCATAGCATATATAGCCCAAACACGCATCTCAACGAGGAAAATGATCTCCCTGAAAGCCCCAGTGTTAGAAGCGTGCCTCAAAAACACACACAAGAAGGAAGGGAGCTCAAAAATATCTAAGAAAAGGCTGCTACCCCTGCATTAAATGCATTGCAACTACTTTTCTGGCCACATTTATGTGGAGAAGACCCCTGAATAGTACTTCCTTGGCTATCACAACTAACAAAGAGCCAAAAGGGGTGTCTGATGGGACAGGCACTTGAGTAGAAGCGTGAAAGATTGACAAATGGAGGGTCAAGATCATCAAGAAGGAGATATATAATGTAAAAGACCCCTGAAGGAAGGGAGATCAGAGAAAGAGAGAAAGAACATTGTAGTAACCAATGCTGCACTTGTAGTAAATTCCATTGTGTTATACAAACATTTGTCTCCTCGTACAATATATTAACCCTATCTTGCACGTTTTTGCTCTTGCATGATTGTCGTTCAAACCCCTCCTAGCTGTTGTTGGATTCACTAAAGCCCAGTTCTTTAATTCACTCTCTACAAATTCATTGTGCTTGACTCATTAACCCACAATCTCATACATATTGGGTTTGGGCTATAAATCATGCACTTACAATAATAATAATAATATTCGTTTTAATAGAGTCCCTAATAATTACCCAAAAAATTTCCAAAAGTAGAGATAGCTCATTTAATCAATAAAAAAAAAATACAAAAACTATTTAGTCCATATCAATCTAATTTGATCTCACTTGGTCCACTTCGACATTTCTGTCTAATTCAGTCCGTCTAATAATATCAAATTTAAATTTTTAAAAAATTACATAGTACTTGACTTCACCATACAAAAATAATAATAATAAATAAATAAAAGGTACCCTTCCATCTCTCCAAAACCCTTTACTTTCCTTTCTCCAAACGTACATTGACAAATTTGAAAAGTCAATGATATAGTTAGCGTTAACTTCTTTATAAAAATAGGTGAAAGAAACATACATCCACATATAAAGAATATAAGTACAATGTATATGTAAAAATGGTCACAAGACCTAATGTACAAGATTAATGTATCTAAAAAAAAAAGATACATAATATCCTCACTATATCCCTCATATCAACAACACTCCCCCTAACAAAATATCCTATACTAACTCTACTCCTAAAAATGACTACTCTCATATCCCAAAATTACTCATTCTTTTTGTCACGAATGATAAAGGGTAAGAGTGTCAAGTAGACATCTCATCGGTAGAGTTAGCATCTCCATCATCAGCATCCGAAGCATCATCGTCATCGCCATCATCATCATCATCCTTAGCATCAAAATCAGAAGCCACTGGAGGAAGAGGTGAAGGAGAAGTCTCAGGAACAAAACCACTCATAGCCACCTGCCGTCGTGCAATACGACCAACACGAACGTTCACCTGATACAACTCAGTAGAGAGTGTATCAAGGCGAGCATCCATGCGCTGTAGTTACACCATGATGTCTCCAAGTGACACATCGCCTATGGAAGAAGGAGCGGATGTAGATGGAGCAGAATGAGATGGTGCCAAACGAGATGAAGTCGAACCAAAGGGAGGTGCTACTGACTCCTATCACGACCAAAACTGCACCTCACTACGTTTTACGGTAGCGGCGTCTATGGCACATATGAAGGTGAAATGGTCGGACATAAAAAAAGGGACGGAAAAATTGCATAATATCCTCGTGATAGCAGAAGGAAAGATGAGTTTATCACGGGACCCCGAATCTAGATGAACATCTATAATAGAAAGAATGAAGTGAGAAGGGAAGTCTATAGTAAGATGTTTAAGTAGGGACAACAAAAATCAAACACGAGGCTCTGTAATGGAGTTGTAGTGAGAGAGAAGATGGAGTACAAACGTCATCACCATGTTCAAGAATCTAGGACCTTTAGCAAAAGGCCGACATGGTGTAAACTGACGCTCACCCCACTCAAAAGGGCGCTCATAGAAGGTAGATATGAGCTCATCCTTGGACACAGTCCTCAGACGCTCATAATGAGGATAGTCAGGAAACTTTATCCTAGGAACCTAAAACATATCCGTAACAAGTTGTGGTGTGATAGGGATGCGCGTACCTCGAACGCGAATAAAGAAAAGAGGCACTGAACGATCAATCTCGTGCATGTTGAAGTAAAACTCCTAGATAAGCATGAGAGGACAAGTGATCGGGACGTCACACAGTGACTCCCATCCCTGACTGTGAATGACATCGGGAAGGTCGGTGTCTGCGAAGTTTGCCAAAATGACTTGACATTCCGAATGAACACCTCCTCTAGAAAAGTTCTCCGAGAATGCCTTGTGGGCATCATCATCACGGAACCAAAGAGAGAAAGGAGCAGAATCAAAGGATGAAGAAGCTCCAGAACGAAGAGGGTTCCAAGCCGGAGTAAATTTACTCTTAAGTGTTGTAAACACAACTAACGTAAATAAAAAGAGATAGATAAGGAGAGAAACAATTAGAAAAGTCCAAAAGCAATTCAAATATAATAAATATATTGAATAGAGAGTACGTATGCATAGGGAATGCATGAACATGTGACATGCAAAAGAAATTTCATCATGGGCTCAACCCAATCCAAACCTACCAGCACATAAGCATATTACACACATCTAAATGTATGAAAATACCATTATAATGCAAATGTGATGCAATGCATGAGATGTAAACACATTTAAATGAAAACTCATCCCAAAATTACAAGAAACACTCATTAATTTTGAAAAACCCCAAAATTTTTCAAAAACCCCAAAACCTAGGTTTCAAATCATGAAATGCATGAAGAAAGAAGAGATACGAGAGCATACCAATTGATTTGAAGCAAAGAAAGGTCGAAAATCACGTGGGTTGAAGCTTTTGAGTGAGAAAAGAGAGTTTGAGAGGTGAACAGATGTGGATAGATTGAGAGAGATCGAGAGAATGAGAACCGGATCGCATGAGGGAGCTTAAATAGAACCTCAGTAAAGCTCGATAAATAAAGGTATCGAGAGGTGTCGAGCCATTTGTCGAGGGAGATGTCGAGGAAAATAGTCGTCGACAAATTCAGGTGTCGAGAAGGTATCGAGAAACAGAACACCAAAAACGAAACAGAAGCTTAATCGATTGGCCAGGTATCGAGAAGCTATCGAGGAGGCAGGAGCTTTCTCGATCGATCTACCAGGTGTCGAAGAGGTGTTAGGATTGTGATAAGAAAAAGCTTGAAATGCTCGACAGATAGCTAGGTATCAAGGAGGTGTCGATGAGGTATCGAGCCAACTTTTAAAAATAGTTTTTCGAGAAGTGAAAAACATAGACATGAATGCAATCTAACATGCAACTCAACCAATGATCCAATCAACATATTATGCTCTCAAAATCATCTCTCAATAAGAATTTTAAGCACATGGATCCCAAAAACACACACATACTAAACAAGTCTAACCAATTTTATATTTCAAAAACAAGTCAAGACAATTTAGTGAGTATACATTAGCACATGTAAAACCTTGTGATAACCAAATCACATTGTACCTGCACATGTATCAAGAGTAGCAAAGAGTATTGCATGTTATGTGTGAAAAACATCGCAAGATTGCATAAGTGTCAACTAGTTATGATGATTTGAAATATGAGAAAATCGTTTTAACTCACACACAATCATAATTGTTTGATGGGGACTATCACCTTTGAGGTATATCCTATAACTCTCACATCTCTTAGAATATACGCTTGCAATCATATTTAAAAGCATTTTTGATCTTTTTGCTTTTTATTTTCTTTGCATAATTTTCTTTTTATTTAGCATATCATGCATGGGCATATAAGAGAGAGAAAAGAAATACCCATTGATATTTGACATTCCAATTTTGCTGTGCCGAAGCACACATATGTCATTGACACTGCACTTTTGCTATGCCGAAGCATAAAGGTGTCTTATTATGATTGGTGGGTAACAGTGGTTAGATGGTTATTTATGCATTTCTCTTAGGATTTTCTAGTCCTATCCGTCAAAAAGAGTGATACGAGTGTTAAGTACAAGAGATAACTTAATCTTATTCATCACAAACAAGAGCCACAAAGCTCACTTGCTTAGTTATGCATAGAGATGCTCATCTAAGCTACAAAAGATACAAAGTTTAGAAAACTTTATTTCAATGGTCATCTAAGGTACACAAGTACCAAAGTACACAAAACACACACCGTTTTTGTAATTTTTTTCCTAATTTTTTTATTTTTATATTAAAAAAAATAAACAAAACTGAAAACAAACAAACAAAAACATGTTAAACAAAGTAAAACATAAAATTAGACTGACTCAAAATAAATGCAAAACACACAAGTAATGCAACAAACAAAAACAAGAAGATAGAAGAAAGTGATATAATCACTTAGAGTCTTTTTTCTTCCACACCTTGGAAGACCCTTTCCTTTAATTAAACCCTTAAATCGGCGGTGAGGAGGAAGAATTGAAACTGTTCAAGTTTGAAAGGAACATAAGGGCTTTGAGAATATCTCCAAGAGAAGCAAGAGAGGATTGAAGTTTATTCTGGCTTCCAAATGCTATCATGTCGTTACTTTGTTGAGTGATTAATCACTTATAGCAATTTGGTCGAGTATGACTGGCAGCTCCACAATGATTCAGAGATGCTGCTTCTTCTGTTTAGGCTTTTGAGAGTTAGCCTTCTTAGCCCTAGGGTTTTTGACATCTTTCTTATCTTGTTTAGGGGGTGCTCTAAGATAGATTTACCTTTGTCTAAGTTCTCACTAACTAATTCAGTTTTAATATCATTGTTCTCAATTTCAACATTATTAGCAGGAGGAACAAAAACAATAGTACTAGTAGAAGCAATATTAGAGGAAGAAAGACCATACCCTGAACCTGTTCAATCTGAAGCAAATTTCTGAATGCTGAGCATCTCATCAAGCTTTGCACTTGAAGTCCTTTCCAATTGAGCTCTGACTTGAAACAGCTCCGCTTCAAGCTTCTTGGTCTTCTCAGCCAAGAAATTGTTCTCAAACCTCAGTGCTTCAATAGTCTGATTAGCCTTATCAAACTTTGTGGACAACTTTTCACGATCAAGTTCCACATCACTGAGTTTCTTGGTGGTCAGCCTATACAGTTTCTCATGCTTCTCAAAGAGCTTGTACAGTTTCTTATAGGCTGTATGGATATCATCTTGATCATCCATCTTCTCACACTTACAATCAACCAATTCTTCTTCTTCGTCCATGTCTTCAACAATCCCTTCAGTAGGATTGACTGTGGTAGTGAAGGCATTCAAGATTCCGTCATCCTCAGGCTCAGTGTCACTTAAGATTGCAGCAAGTGCCTTACTCTTTTCAATGCTCTTGAGATATGTAGGACACTCTTGTTTCATGTGTCTAAAACCATGACACCCAAAGCACTTAGGTCCTGCGGGAATAGTGTACTGACCGCTATCCTTTGCGTCCTGCTTCCCTTTGTCTTGGCTCTTGAACTGAGAAGAACTTGATTGCCTACAGTCCTTGTCGAAACTCCTCCCATTAGCATTCTTCGTAAATTTTTTGAACTGCCTAGTAATGTAGGACTTCATATTTGAATCTTCATCATCGGAAGACTCATCTGTGTCATTACTCTTTGCCTTCAAGGTCATGCTCTTGCCTTTACCTGTCCTGCCGATCCTTGATAATCCTAGCTCGTAGGTCTGCAAGTTTCCAACTAGCTCAGTCAAAGGAATCTTGTCAATATCCTTTGATTCCTCGATCGTCTTAATCTTGACATGGAATCTCTCGAATAGAGATCTGAGCACCTTCCTCGCAATCTTGGGTTCAAGAATGGTTTCCCTAAGATTGAAGGTTAAGTTCACTATGTCTTTAAACTTGGCATAAAACTCATCGAACAACTCATCCTCCTCCACTTTTATCTCTTCAAAGCTTGTAGTGAGCCTTTGAAGTTTTGAATCTTTGACAGCCTTTGTACCCTTACAGGTTGTCTAGAGGATGGTCCATGCTTCCTTAGCAGTTTTGGTCGAAGATATCTTCTTAAACTCCTCATTAGTGATTGCGCTAAATAAGGCATTCAACACTCTACTGTTGAAGTTTGCCGCCTTGATCTTTGCTTCATCCCAATCGGCCGGCATTTCTTTTGGCTTGGTCCAGCCAATCTCTACAGCTTGCCATACCTTCTCATCTAAAGACTGCAAGAAAGCTCTCATGCATACTTTCCAGTGTGCATAGTTAGTGCCATCAAATAAAGGAGGTATAATTAACGACTGTCCTATATCCATGACAAACAGGGGTCAATGGATCAACACAGCAAAGATTAATCATAATCAGAGTGTCCCTGCTCTAATACCACTTGATAGGCCAAAAATGAATTGACCCCTTATGATAAATTAACAAATTAATTTAGCCAAGTGAATTAATTAAGTTAATTAACATGCAAACGCATGGTAGCACAAACAAATCACCAATTAATCTAAGTGCAGCAGAAAATAAATTTGATACGGTAATTTGTTTACGAATGGAGAAAACCTACACGGTAAAAACCCCACCCGGTGATTTTCAAGTCACCACTCCCGAAATTCCACTATTAGCACAACAAGCAGTTACAAGTAAAGGAATACTTGTAGCTTATACCAACTTACGGTTGAACCCTTACCCCAATATCCAATTGGACTTGTTCTGTAGTGACAATTTCGCCTTTTGATGCACGGCTCTCAAGTACGTGACTAACTAATGTGTGAATCCTAGTACGTGACTTCAATCACCAACTAGAAAGAGTTGTTGGCTGCAAAATTTTTCAGTTCATCCACGATGAAGATCAAGAAGATGCTTGGTCATAAAACCTAAAGATGCACATACACAGCAACTTCTTCAGAAGAGATGAACTTAGGCAAAACTTTGTCTCTAGTCACAAATTACTTAAACAGACTTTGCTCAATGCTTGTGCAACTTGTGTACTCTTTGACGGCCCTTAAAACAATCCTTTTATATGTCTAGAGTTAAGAGAAAAGAAGACCCAAACACATAAACACGGATCCCAAGAAAACAAAATAGAAAAATTTGTTTTTCTTAAACCTCGACAAATAGAAGGTGTCGAGAAGATATCGAGCAGGTGTCGAGCACAAGGCTTGAGCAACTTTCTAAACCTCGATATATGCTAGCTGTCGAGCTTTAGTAACCTTGCACTTTTAGCTTGTTTTCTTGGATAGGCTTGATGACTTCAACACTTGATCTTGAAACCTTATTTCTTGAAGTATTAAAAACACCTAGAACTATTCAATTACAAGTAAAGTGTGTTTTGTTAAAGAATTAGCCAATTACATAAAGGAATGACATATGTTCTTAACAAGTGAACCACATATGTCCTAACAATATACTTGTGTGATATTTTAATCAATGATATCCAAATTACTGACATGTGTTAAGATTTGAATGTGCGTAGGATTTTGATCATGAAAGTTATGAATTACTTGGTGAAAGTTAATTTTGTGTCTAGCTTTGTTTAGAAGTTGCTTTGTCATGACTATGACTTTTACCTTATGAATCAATGATATTGTTCGCTTAAGAAGAAATTTACTTTGATGGATCAAACACACACACACACACATCACACACACACACACTTATATATATATATATATATATAGACTTTCATTTTGTTGTTAATAATGTTGTTAAATGTTGTTGGTCCTTATTCTAAATCAAATTAGAGGTTGTGAATCATAACATTGTTTAATTTTAAATATTTTCAAAAAGTGATTTACACGTTCCTTAAAACTAATAGGGTATAAAATATGACAGTAGAAGTAAAGAAATTTTCCTCTAATAAAAATACCAATCACCAAAGCAAACAAAAATTTTATTTTAAAAAAAAAAAAAACTGCGAATACCAACAGAAAATTTTGTGGCAGTCAATTTTTTTCATCACTTTTGCAACAACAAAAGAGCACCGGCATCGTACTATGCATTTCATCTTTCACACATCCAGTTCCAACCCCATAAATAGGACGACTATGATCGAAGACAAACCAACGAAAAATTAGATAATGGCAGGTAAAACTTTTTCCAATAATAACCAATTAGATAAGATGAGCGATGACTAACTAATCATGAGAACTTGAGGGAGAAATTAGGGGGTTTTGAAGGAATAAGCATCAAAATGTGTTTCACTAATTATGATTTTTGTTAGAAAACCTAAGCATATACTCAAGGTGATTCTTTTATTTTCTTTTACTTTACATTAAAAATAATGATTTGAGGTGAACTAAAAAATAACATCAAGGTGAATGTACCTGTGGTGTAGAAGGAAAACCAACACTAATGGACTACATTACTCCAGAGCTTTACCATGTGTACACTGTAAGATTCCAGGAAAGAATTTCCGACATCGATGAACTTGGATTTCTTTAGCATTTTTTGATTGGAGGATCAGAAACCTAAACACAATACATCTTTTTTGACACATAGCATGAGAAAGATACATCGGGCTAGAGGGACTATATTCAATGTAATTAGGGTACAATCAATTGCAGCAACACGAATATAACATAGCAAACAGAAAGTGGTCCAAGGATGCCCCAGTTTACAATTATACATTATCATTGACGTTGATTGTACCACCGAGAGCTTTCATTTAGGCAATTCACAAACTGCTATTGATTAGGAAAATTTCAGGTTCTTAGCAATCCCATATGTCATCAATTGGAACAAAAATTTTGTCCAAATAAGCTGGACAATGATTGCTCCACTCCAATGCTTTCCACCAAAACCTTTCACCCTTTATCTTCTTCAAATCTTGACTAGATATTTCATCAATAAATGGATTCTTAAGATTTGGGCAATCATAAAAACTCAACCATTCTAACTTTGGTCCAATATGTAAACCACTAGAGATGTTATCTAATCCAGTCATATAATGAAGTGAAATCTTCTTCAAATTTGGGAGAAAATAAGAGGTTCGATCCTCAGAAAAAATTCTGCAGCTTACTATGCTGTTGACGGAGGGGCAGTCTTTAACTTTAAGCTCTTCTAAATTGCACAGGTTAGCAAGCAACCGTAGTGAGAAAATAACAGTCAACTGGGGACATGTGCACAATGTCAAGGACCTGAGAAGAATTAAAGAATTTTGTTGTACTGACCCCTCCCATATGCTCCTTAAACTCTTCATATAATATACATACAGGTATTCAAGTGATCCAAGAACAGTTTTTTCAGTAGCATATGAATCAGATACTATTTTGCTGATATCATCTTCCTCAGAAACATCTGCTTCATCTATAATTACTTGGACCTCATTACATTCCCCCATGACTAAACATTTTAGTTGCATCATATTTCTAGACCCGAAATTGGATAGCTTCTTAACAGTAGCATGCCTGTCCAAGAAGAATGCGGTAACACGTTGTAGTACCTTCTTAATATCTCCAGGGACATCCTCACCGTTTATGTATATCAAGCATCTCTCCCATCTCTCCAGCTCAAAATCAACATCAGGAGGGACTCGAGAGATAATGCGCTTGACATGGCGGCCAACAGTAAATCTGAAATGAGACAGCAATGGGCTATTCGACAGAAACTGCCCCAATAGTTCCACTCTTGGAAAATAGAACTTAAGAGTTTCCAACCTATTTAAGACACAAACTTCGTTAACAATATCTTCCAAACGTGCATCCCACCGCTCATCATCTGGATTCACATCAATATTCAACTCCTCTAACTGAGACAATTCAGAAATTACCCCACAAGGAACCACTGCGTTTGACTGCATGGCTTGCTTACCATCACTCAAATATTCACAAAATGAAACTTCCAAGCATGTCAGATTAGTTAACTTCTTAAGCTCCTGAGGTAAATTCATAATCTCTGTCCCTTCAAGATCAAGAACCTCCAGCTGCTTAAGTTCTCCAACTTTTGGTGACAACATCATGAAACAATGACAATCATTTAGAAACAATCTTTTGAGGCTAACCAATCTGATAATCGAATCAGGCAAGGACTTGATACCAGTCCTGGATAAATTCAGGATTTGAAGAGAAGGCATGTAATCAAAAAATGAGGGAGGAATGATTCTCAATTTGTAGTTTCTTTTAAGGAACAGTGCTGACAGCTTGGGGGACCTTGGATTCTCTGGTAAAACAGACAACTCATTGTCCATCAAGTTCATCACTTTGGCGTTCTCCCAATCCTCATCCTTTGGTGGTTCAGTTAATCCTAAACCGCCCTGCATGAGAAATAGTCGAGCTTCTCCTGGTTGATCTGCTTCATGTTCCATCTCCTTGTCTTTGATCTGAAATTCTAACGGCCTACTAGATCTAGGAATCTTAAGTGCTTCAACATCAGACACTTCTCCTTGAGGTTCCAGAGTACTTATTGCTCGTTTCATTTCCTCATCCTCTATAAACTCTGGCCGTCTTTGTGAAGCTTCATTCCCACTTTCTTCAAAGTCAAACTTTGCTTGTTCACTTGAATTAGATGTCGTATCAACTGCTTGAGGTTTTAGAGTACTTATTGCTTGTTCCACTTCATCATCCTGTATAAACTCTAGCTGTCTTTGTGAAGCTTCATTCCCACTTTCTTCAAAGTCAAACTTTGCTTGTTCACTTGAATTAGATGTCGTATCAACTGCTTGAGGTTTTAGAGTACTTATTGCTTGTTCCACTTCATCATCCTGTATAAACTCTAGCTGTCTTTGTGAAGCTTCATTCCCAATTTCTTCACTATCAAATTCCATTTCTTCACTTGAATTAGATGTCATCTCAATTGCTTCATCATCAAACACCCCTCCTCGTGGCTCTAACTTTATTTGTCCTTCACTTCCTTCCTCTGCAAAAAAGCTTTCAAATAGGCCAGTCAAATCCATATCTTTTGCAAATTCCGCAATAATTTTTTTTTTAAAAGATTCACTAAGATTTATATTGAAAAAGTAAATGTGAAGTTCATCAAGTATCCCTAAATTGATTTTCAGTCCATCAAATTATAGCAATGAAATATGATAATATAAGTCACATATAAAAATTTAATTCTAAAAATCAATTCAGTGAAATATACCAACAGATGAATTTTCTGTAATTCTGTCTAAGCCAATATTCAACGTGCTTAGCATTTCATCTTTCACACAGCCAGTAAAAGGACAGTTGAGGTCAAAAACAAACCATTGAGTCAAAAGCAAGCTGGGTGCTTGCCTAGGCGCCTCGGCAAGGTGAGGTGATACCAAGGCTCTAAGGCGAGGTGCCTTTAGAGCCTAGGCAAGCGCCTTAAACCATGAAAAATGTGCTAAGGTGAGAGCTTGAGTTTATTTACTTTTTTAAAGAGGCTTATTCTAAAGCCTATTGTTAGATTAGTACTTTACAGAAGCTTGTTCTAAAACCCATTGTTAGATTGATTTACAAAAGCTGGTTGTAAAACTAATTGTTAAATTAATTTAATTTATAGAAGTTGGTTGTAGGCCCTGTTGTTAAAAAAAAAAAAATATATATATATATATATATATATAAGTTAAAGTGTAGCATTTATTGTTACTACGCTCTTGTTGAGGAGAAATTATAAGGTCCTCATGGTAGACAACGTCATTTATCCACTATTCCAGTAAAAGACTTTCACCTATTTAAAATTATTGAGTCAATATTTAGTTTTTATTTAAAACTCCACAATTTTAAACAAATGGGAGTCTTTTTACTAGAATAGTGGACCACATCATTTATCCACCATGAGAACCTTATAATTTCTCCCTATTGAGCCACAACAACAATCATGTCATTATTATCTTTTTACTAATAAACTAAATAATTTTATTTCCATTTTTTTCTATTAGTCTTTTAACAATTCCACAATTTTCACTTCAGCTTCTATAACACTCTTGATTTCCTCTCTTCATTATTTTCAACTTCCCATGTAAGCTCTTTAATGTCTCAAACTTTCCCTCTCCTTTTTTGCTTCTTCCTCTCCTCATTAAACCTCGAGGTGGCAAAATTAGACATAACCCACGAACCTAACACGACACAAAATTAGTAAGTTATTAGTTGAGACTGAATAGATTCGTGTCATATTCAAGTAGACACGACTGACCCGTTTAATAAATGAGGTAAGTTAGCATTCAACCCATGGAACCCATCTGACCCTTTTAATTAAATAACATTTTACCAATATACCCTTCAAACCCTAGGTATGTAAACTTATTAGTTGTTGTGACTTATTTTCTTTGACATATTGTGATTGATTATTTGTGATATTGAGATACGCTTAGTTTTGAATGATTATTTGTGATGCAATTACTCATTAGTTTTGAATTTTATATTAAAAATATTTATTTGTTTGTTTTTTCATAATTCTTTTTTCATTTTAATAAAATCTTATGTCGACACGATTGACTAGTTTAATAAATAGGTCATGTTGGAGTTAAGAAATCTTGAACTGTTTAATAAACATGTCGAGTTAGTATTGACCCATATAGTTGGATGCTCATAAGTTGACATGATATGAACCTGACATGTGAACATGAATTGCCACCCCTAATTGAACCCAACTAATTTTTACCTGTTCAATTGCCACCATCACCCCTATAAAATCAAAGAGATGATATATAAACCGTTAGATGTTACCTATCTCTCTTAACTAGAAGATGAATGGTTTTGGATTTAACTCCTGCTAAGAAAGAGCTCATTTCAAAGAGCAATCCTACATTCTTGAGTGGAGATATCGTTTCTTTACTTAAAACCATATGGTATTTCAAGCACGTTTTATATATTGGAGTATTATGTGTTTTTTTTTTTTTTTTGGTCTCTTTTAAAATGAATTGTTGCCAAGCAAAATGGTTTTCTTTTTGTTTCGATGCTAAAGATAATCTCAATATTCACCTATTTATTACCATTTCTTTTTAAGCTTTAGGGGGAAAAATGAATACAAAATAATAATAAAAACAATGATTTATGTCCTTTTGAGTTCAAAAGAAAAAAAAAATATTTACGCATTTAAAATTTTACATATAATACATGAATTAATACAATACATGGATACATGTCTTTTTGTATTACACCAAAAAATAAATAAATAAATAAATTCAATTTAGTAGTTTGTATAACCCATAGGTATAGTTAACGGGTAGTTACTTACAACAAAAAATTTTAGTGGGTTATTATATCATCATTTGTAACTCAAGACTCTACAATTTCAACATTTGTGTAATTCATAGCTACTCATCTCCTATGTGTGTGTGTGTGCGCGCGCGCACACACACACACACACATATATATATATATATATATATTAATTTCATTAATAGATAATAATTACACTATATATAACAAACTACATTATGAATTCCAATTTCAACAAAAGTATTCTTACAAAGGTCCAACAACTTATATCTTTTGTAAGCTTTTCCTTCTTTTTTCAAGTTATTTAAACTTTTCTCCGTATTCTATCAATCTTCTCTTCATTTTTGAAGTTATTTTTGTGGCGTGTTCAACTCGGTTAATGGGCCGTTTACTAGACTATGCTCACAATCTATTTGTTGTTGTGTGGTTTATGAATATCCTACAATGGGAAGTTCCTAAAAACGCAATTCTTCTACCTTGTTGACAATTCCCTAGGGTTTCCTAAGTAAGCTCTTTCCCTTTCTTAGTTTTCTCTCTCTCTAATATCTCCCTCTAAAAAATGTCCAACCCCCCTTCTCCCTTCTCTCTTTCTCTATTTATAGGCTTGTTTAGTGGGTTTGTTATGATTGCATAGAGTGGTTTTTGTGCAAATGGGGCCCCTTTGTGATTATTCCTGACAAAAAGGGGGTCCCACTTTGGGAACGGGAATGCAAGTTTTGAAACTTGCAACTGACAAGCTCCAAGCAACATTGGACCCCGAGGTTGTAATAGTTCCCGGGTTATCACCGGGCCAAATAGTATAGGTCGGGCCAATGGTATGGCCCACATGCGATCCACGGCCCGTGGGCTCTCAGACAAAGAGCTGATGGATCCGTTCACCGTACAATAGGCCCCCTTCGATTCCTTCCCCATGTCTCGGGGATGGAATCAAGGTTTCACATTTAATGATCGGTTATTTTTTGGTTATATCAATCATCAGTCATTAATTGCAAACAAGACAACCAGCGTCTTTGGCGCGAGGGGTAACAAGCTGTCATATCAAACGGCCATTTATTACCTGACAGTTCATATACCAAGGCCACGGGCGTAACAGTTACAAAAGGGGAATTAATGAGTTTCCCTCCAAAAATTCATTCAATGCTCCTCAGGATTCCCCCTATATAAATAGGGTTCTTCTCCCTCACTGTTCATTTCCTTACTTTGTTCCCTTCTCTCAATCTTTATTTCCTCACTTCCTCGAGCAACCTCCCTTCTTCCCAAGATCACTCTTCTTAGCGCGTTACTGTAAGTCCCCTACTCCCTGTTCTCTTTTTTTAAGTTTTCTTCAAATTTCTTTATACATACAAATGGGTTTTGCACATCTTAGAATTGAGACTGCCTTAGCAACCTTTAGGGCTAGGTTTGATGTCCCTTTAGATGTAGATATAGAATTCTGCACTGAAGGAAACATAGAGAATGATAGGCGTCCTCGAGTAGTATTTTTTCCTTTGATGACTATTTTAGAAGGGGGTGTTAGATTTCCTGTGGACTCCTTATTGCTTAGAACACTTAGTTTTTATGGCCTTTGCCCCGACCAACTTCCACCGAATTTCTATAAAGTGGTGAGTTGTGTGAGATAGCTTAACAACATGTACAGCTTAAGACTCGACCACCATGACATCAATTTCATGTACAGCATTTGTGATGGCTCACGGACGGGTTACTACCTAAAAGTCTGAGACATCGTTGTCCAGTTAAGATCGTGCCTCCTCGACTCCAACAAGAATTCGGCTAGAGAGTACGTTAAAGTGAGCGGGAACTGACTTGCTAGCAAGCACCCTTGCCCGACCTCACCTCGAGAGATTGGTCGGTATTCCCTTTCCTTTTCATTTTTTAACCGTAAGGTTGTACCACTCGACGTTAATCTTCTAATTTTGCCCGAGGATTTTTGCTTTAATTTGGTTATGTTACCACACAATTATGTGATCTTTTTAAATTCCTTTCTAACAAAATGTATTGTCTTATGCCGTGCAGTTACTAAACATTTTAGGCCTGACCTTAACGCCTCGCATCCTCAAGACCTAAATTCTGTGCTACACTCAAAGATATTCGTGCACTATGACGATCAACTAAGAGCGTCACACCTTATCCTTGGCTGCGTTCCTTCTATACCAGCTACTAGGATCCACAGCAAGCTCTCACCATTGGCAGTCCCCTGCTTTCGTATATCGACAGTTGTCTCCGAGGTTTCCTTCCGAAAGGTCTTTCCCTCAGTGAAGCTCGGAGACTAGGTCTTCACCGAATAAGAGAAGGTTCTTTGCTCCCTGTCAGGGATAGTTCTGCTGATAGAGTATTCCACGGCAGAGCCGAGCACATCCCAATTGAAGAGCCAGCCGCCAAAGAACTTGTAGCCAAAGAATTGGACTTTGAAGAATTAGACTCTGAGATGGTTGTAAGGCGAAGGATGACTACCGACCGTTTAATTCCCCAGGGCCAAGCTTTCGATGGACAGTCAGCTCCCCAGCAACAGCAACAGCATACTCCCCCACCTGCTCCTTGTAATCGCAAGAGGCTGCAGAATTCCTCTGATCCAACTAAGCAACCTGTTGACCCATCCTCTGGTCCAACGCCGCTCCCAACTGCCTTACCTTTAATTGCTCAGGATCCTTCCTCCAAACAAAGGCTGGTTGGCTCCGACATTGCTTCTTCATCTACACCTCCCTCTCGAGGTTGGCTGTGTCTTTATGTTAGGAGATAACCCTCTCCCAACTAATTCCTCTATCCGAAATTAGGCCAATGGGCAGGGGGTCGAATTGCAAATAGTCTCGGGCAGGCACTTCTACTGCTCGATGACATGCAATATTTCTCGAAAGGTAGTGATGAAGCCATCTCCCTCAAGATGAAATGGCACACCATCGCAATGAACCTTGATATTTTTTTTATTATCTATTTATGTATTCTTCTCATTTTTTTTCCTTTGACCTGACCTCTCCTCTTTTATCCCTATTGTCCTATCAGGCTGCCCAGATGACCCATATCCTTGAAAGCTGGCTTAAGGGTGCTATGGAAGAAGTAGATAAGGAGAGGGCCCTAAAAGAGGTGTCCGAGTCTACCCTTCGAGAGCAAACCACCGACTTAGCAGCTGCAGAGCGACAATTTGTAAAGGCTGAGAGAGCTCATGCGGCTGTCAAGAAGAGAGTGGCAGACTTAAAAGGAAAATTGGGTGAAGCAGAGGTCAAGCTCGCTCAAGCCGAAAGCGTCATCTCGATTAGGGACAAGGAGATCTAAAGGTTACTGTGACGTAAAGCAAGGAGAAGTTCTAGAACATGGGCTTCACTGATGCCAAGAATTCCAGCGAGCCTATCATGTTTGAATCCCAACGCTACGGGTTCGGTGAGGGGTGGATGGCAGCTATGAATGCTCTTAACCTCCACCTCATCCTTCCATCCAAACCCTAGGCCCAATTGAAGAGGAAAATAGCCCCAGCATAAGGGAGTTGGTTGAGGAGATTGATTCCCACACCGAGGTAATCAATCTCGACAACCCGACCACCCTTGGTGCTGCTGAAGGTCAAGAGCTGCCAGCCTCCTTGCCTAACCCAAGCCCCCGAGTGACCGCAAATATTGCTACCACTCCCCTCGATCACGCCTAGGATCCAAATACTCAAAACATTATTCATTTATGTATTCTCGCTTTTATTTATTATATATTTCTCTTCTTCACATTATGCAAGAACTTATTGACGCTCTCTTATTTTTATTTCACTTGGTATCTTATTTATTTCATTTGGTATCCTATTTAGTTTTAAAGTATTGGGTAAACTTATTAAGTCTTTTCGGTGGACTAAACACAATTTCACTTATGAACTCTTGTGTCTGTTTTAATAATACTCTACCATATTACTTTTCCTTTGCTTTGCACACTAGCCTCATGCTACTTTTATCTTTCCTCTTATGCTCTTTTGTACAAGTATTGTTCGTACTTTAAGTTAGTGTAATCCAAGTCCCATGAGACTTGTTGTGAATGATTCGCTCCGAGGTTCGCATAGACTTAGACTAGTACAAACTGAGGACATGCTCTTGGCCTCAGTTTATTTTAATACTTCCACCTCATCAGTGGTTGGAGTTTCCATCCTTGAATCAATCGATAAGGTTTCCACCTAATCGGTGACCGGAGTCAGACCGAGGCTAGGCTTCTGTCCTTAGAGCAATTCGACAAGGTTTCCACCTAGTCGGTTATCGGGTCAGGCTCAGGCTAAGCTTCTGTCCTTAAAGCAATTCAATAATGTTTTCACCTAGTCGATGACCAAGGTCAAGTCGAGGCTAAGTTTCTATCCTTAGAGCAATTCAAAGTAGAGACAAATCATAATATACAAAGATACAACATTATAAATATACAAACAGTTAATGATACTCCAATGTTGGGTAAATTACATAACAAGCACTTCTTCATGTCTATCATGCTTAATGGTAATATCTTTTCAAATTTTGCACATTCCAAGGTCAAGGGAGTGGTCTTTCTTCCATATCTTCCAAGTAGTAAGCCCCAGCCCCAGCCCCAGCTATTGCAGTAACTCTGTAAGGTCTTTCCCAATTCAGAGCCAACTTTCCTGTGTTCAGATCCTTAGTACTTCCCACCACCCTTCGCAGCACTAAGTCCCATGCACCAAACTCCCTTGCTCTCACATTCTTATCATACCTTTGGGCCATCTTTTGTTGATAATCTGCCAGCCGAATAGTAGCCATCTCTCGACACTCTTCCAATAGATCCAACTGTTCTGTCATTAACTCATTGTTGATGTCAGAAGAAAAACCCAAAACCTTCATGCTGGATATGCTTATCTCCATGGGGATTACTGCCTCAGTCTCATAGGTCATGGAATAAGGAGTTTCGCTGGTAGATCTTCACGAAGTTGTTCGGTAAGCCCAAAGTACGTTTGGCAATTCTTCAATTTACTTATCCTTTACTCCCTCCAACCTTTTCTTTAACCCGCTCACAATTGCCTTGTTTGTCGCCTCGGCTTGGCCATTGCTCTAAGGATATACTAGGGCTGAGTACCTATTCTTGATCCCGAGGTCACCGCAGTACTTCCAAAAAGCTTTGCTGGCAAATTGCAATCCATTATCCAACACCAGTGATTTCGATACCCCGAACCTCGTAACTACTATGTTTTTCCATACGAATTTCTTTACATCAACATCTCGTATATTTGCCAAGGCCTCAACTTCAAGCCCTTTGGTAAAATAATCAACAGCTACTAACACAAATCTTCTGTTTCCGGTTGCTCGAGAAAATGGTCCGATAATGTCTAAACCCCACCGGGCAAAGGACCACAAAATGCTTATTGGATTTAAGTTTCCACCTGGCTGATATATGATCAGGGCATGTTTCTGGCATTGCTCGGATGGCTGAATGTTTGAAACTAGTAGATTAGTTGATGAGCAAATTCCAGAAGGCAAAAGTAGTCCAGATTTCTCAAGGACAAAACAGGCATGCTAATTCTTTGGCAACACCAGCCTCATCCATGCATGACTGCATTCCCCAATTGATTACAGTAGAAATGTTAAGCAAGCTGAGCATTGAACAACATGTGGGAACTTCCGTAGTGTCATCGCTTGCGCCGAGCTGGATGGATTCGATCCTAGAATTTCTGGCCAAGGACATGTTGCCGAACAAGACCAAAGAGGCTGAGAAGATACAAAGGGTTGCTGCACGGTTCTGGCTGTCCCCAGATCGAAGGTTGTATAAGAGGTCATTTGGTGGGTCCTATCCGTTATGCCTTCACCCATCAAGGGTTAATGATCTTCTGACCGAGCTTTATGAGGAAATATGTGGGAATTATGCAGGGGGGTCATTCTCTAGCACACCGATCAATGACCCAAGGATTCTAGTGGCCAAGGATGCAGAGGGATGCCACCAAAACAAAATCCGCAAGCACTTGCCCTTTGACCGAGTTCCTTGGTCTGTACCTGATATCAAACTATCCGAGGCCTATGCCCCATTTCGCCATCCTCCCTGTGAAATCAGATTTTTTTTGCAAAGGATGGAAATTATAGGGCAATTTCTTGGTAGTATGAACTAATGCCAACACCAGCTTCTCCAATGGCAAATATCGGGTTCTGCATCAACCAGCGTGTTGCTGATATAATAGATTGGCCGCTGCACCCCCTACTAATTATTCAACAAGACTGCACTCACAGCATGTTTGGAAATAGCAAGATAAATATACAAGTCATCCCCAGGATCTAGGCAAGATAGGATCGATGGACTAACCAAATACTTCTTCAAGTCCCAAAACGCTTCATCGCACTCTTCAGTTCATTGAAACCCTTTCCACTTCTTCAATAATTGATAAAAAGGTCAACATTTGTTTGCTAACTTTGATACGAAGCGGCTCAATGCAGCTATCATACTGGTCAACTTTTGTACATCTTTTGAGTTGCTCAGTTACTTGAGACACTTGACGGCACTTATGTGGTCGGGATTCACTTCTATTCCTCAGTTTGTAATCATGTACCCCAAGAATTTCCCAACCCTTACTCCGGAGGCACACTTGTCGGTGATGAGGTGTAACTTCTGCTGCCTAAGTATCTCAAATGTCTCCTCCGAATCCTTCACATGCATTTGGTTCTCCCAACTCTTAACCACCATGTCATTTATATACACCTCCACTGTGCTCCCAATCGTGTCTCTGAACATCCTTATTATCATCCTCTGATAAGTGGCCCCCACATTCTTAAGTCCGAAAGGCATCACGGTATAGTGATAATTGCCATCTGGGGTTATAAAGGATTTCTTCTCCTAATCTTTGACGGTCATCGCAATATGGTGATAATCCTGGAAAGCATCCAAGAAGCTCATCCTCAGATGACTGCACGTCACATCAACTAACTAATCAATCTTTGGGACATGGAAGGGATCCTTAAGACATGCTCGATTGAGATCGGTGAAATCAACACAAACCCGCTACTTACCGTTCTTTTTAACTACCACGGTGTTTGCTCACCATTCCGGGAAAAATACCTCCCTGATAGCCCCAACTTGTTTTAATCTTGTTACTTCCTCTTTCACGACTTGAACATGTTGCATGGCTAACCTCCTTAGCTTCTGCTTCTTAAGAGGGAACAACGGATCCACATTTAGTTTGTGAGTAATGAACTTAGGATCTACCCCGAAAACCTCGTATGGACTCCAAGTAAACACATCTAAATTCTATATTAGAGTCAGCAATACAACCACCAGATCTTCTTGAGACACTCTTGTTGATCTGGAAACATTTATTTTCATAAGAAAGTATCCTGACCTTGATTAGATCCTCGACACTATCAACTCCCCTGCCCTTCATGGGCTCCTGTTACCAAACACTATCTTGCAACATGTTGATCTCTCCTCACTACGACAATTCCACCTTCAGTATGAAATTTCACCTTCACATGCAAGGTAGACGGCACAGCTCCCATAGCGTGGATCCATAGTCGCCCAAAGATCACAGTGTAAGGTGAGAAGGTATTTACTATAATGAATTTCACCACCACCCCCTTTCCATCAGTACTAATAGATAATGAGATTTTCCCCTCAGAGATTACCACATTTCCATGAAATCCTACCAAGGGCATGTCATACTTAGATAGGTCCTCAGGCTTTAATCCTAAACCTTTATAAAGATCAGGGTACATCACTTCAGCCCCACTTCCTTGGTCTATTAACATTCTTTTCACTACAAAACCCCTAATTCTAGAGGTGGTCATGAGGGCATCATCATGCAGCTGAGTCGTTCCTTCCAAATCTTCATCTTCAAATTCAATCGACTCCTTGCTTAATTTCGGCCTCTTTCCTAGCTGATCATTGTCCTCAACATCCTTTACCGAAGTCACACTCAAGATCCCCTTATGTCGCTTAAACTCGTGCCAATTGAAGCCGCATGTATAACATCTATGACCCCCAATCGTGGTGGGAGCGTGTTCCCTCGGTTCTTTGAGGTCTGCCCTGCCGTACTACCTTCTAGTGCAACTACAAACTCCTTCAAATGCCTTAATTTCACAAGTTGTTCTAAATGATCCTTGAATACCCTGCACTGCTCGGTTGTATGCCCCTTTTCCTGGTGATATGTACAATATAAATTATGATTTCTCCTTGCTGGGTCACCCTCCATCTTACTTGGCCATCGAAAATATGGTTTTTTAATCCATTCCAAAATCTTACGAATGGGTTCTTCGAATGTTACATTGATCTCCCCGATTCGGGTATTAGGCTCCTGAATTCTTATTTCTCTCCTCGATCTTGACTGAAAACTCCTGGGCCGTGAATCCTTTGCATAGTGTGAAGTAGCTGGAGCCTTACCCTTACTTTGCTGCCGGTCATCTTCCAACCTCTTGCGCTCTTCAATTCGCCTCATAAGCTGATGCATACTCTCGAGGGGTCGCATGGTTAACAAATCTCTTAGCTCAGAATCCTGAGAAAGTCCAAACCTAAAAGTACTGGCGGTTACCTTCTCATTACCTCCCCCAATTTCATTGTGTAGCTCCTAATATCAATTGGCATAATTTCGAAGAGTTTCTCCCACCCCCATCTTCATGGACAGCAATGCATCAATGAGCTGGGGTACCTAACTACAAGTAATGAATAGAGTCCTGAACTCTTGAATCAGCTCCCCGAAGCTGTGGATTAACCCATTTTTCAACCCATCAAACCACCTCAAAGCTGTAGGCCCAAGACTGGAAGGAAATACCTTGCACATCAATGCATCACTTTGACTATGAAGCAACATCATCTAGATGTAATGGCTGACATGTTCGACAAGGAATACCTTACCATCATATGAGATGAACGATAGGCGGTTAAAATGCCTCGACATTTAAGTACGCTCAATTTCGTCAAAAAATGGCAACTGAGTGGCTCTCCGTAGTGCCCGACTCATCACGTCCATTGCAGCGTTGTAACACCCATGTCAATTAGGTGAGTCCAGGCGTTGCTCGATGATCTCGCTCGATCTTTCTCTTGATTGACGCGAGCTACTTTGGTGAGAGGACTCCCTCCTGCTTTCTCCCATGTTTTTAGAATCATCACGAGATTCATCACGGTTCCTTCTCCAACATCTTCCCCGTACTTCTAACTCCAATTCTCTGACCTGCCTCCGTAGGCGCTCCATCTCCTGATTCCTTCCTTCATGGATCTTTTGCTTGGGTTTGTAAGATGCTAATCTATACCTCTGTGAAGAACCTTCCCCAAAATCCAACTGTACTGCCTGCTCTTCGTGCACGTGATCATGGTCCATTTTCTACTCTCTTTCATGCCTTCTCAAGCCCCAAGACGAGCCCCTAGACTGACCACCCATAGAACTCGTCGAATGTCAGTCTCCCATGTTAAAAGGTAGTAGATTTCGCCTGGACCTTCAACTGAGTAAGAGATTTCCACAAACGACGCCAATTGTGGCATGTTCAACTCAATTAACAAGTTGTTTACCAGGCTATGCTCACAATCTATTTGTTGTTGTGCGGGTTATGAATATCCTATAATAGGAAGTTCCTAGAAACAAAGTTCTTCTACCTTGTTGACAATTCCCTTAGGTTTCTTGAGTAAGCTCTCTCTTTCTTAGTTATCTCTCTCTCTCTCTCTCTCTCTCTCTCTCTAATATCTCCCTCCAAAAAATATCCAACCCCCCTTCTCCCTCCTTTCTTTCTCTATTTATAGGCTTGTTTAGTGGGTTTGTCATGATTGCATAAAGTGGTCTTTCATGCAAGTAGGGCCCCTTTGTAATTATTCCTGACAAAAAGGGGGTCCCACTTTGGGAACAGGAATGCCAGTTTTGGAACTTGCAACTGACTCTTGATATTGCTCGATAGGCAATCTCCCTTAAGGCACTACCAAGATACATTAGAGGCAAGCTCCGAGCAACAATAGTATGGCCCATATATGATCCACGGCCAGTGGGCCCTTAGACAATGGGCTGGTGGATCCATTCAACGTACATTTTTCTAATTTATTTGACAAAGAAAATAAATAGAAAGTCGTTAATCTTAACGTTGTTGATGATGATGCTCTTCATATATAAAAAGTCATCGAGAAATTAAACAAATCTTGAAATCAAGTAGCAGAGAGAGACATGGAAACCGTGGGATTCAACTTCTCTTGATGCTGATGAAGTTCTATCGTTTGTTGATGTTCTCAATAGATAAGCTTCTAAGTACTTTTTTTTTTGTTGTTTTTTGGTTAAATAGCAAATTTGATGTCATTGATGTTATTAACTATCGATATATACAAATGGGGTGTAATATATAAAAAGTAATAATTACTTTAAGTATTATCTATTTTTAAAAAAGATGTCTAAAAGTATTTTTTATGTTTTTATCTTTACAAATATATCATACTATTTTTTTAAAATGTTTGATTAATATTTTTTAAGGTGAACCATATTCTTCTAATTTCTATTGTAATGAGTTATATTTACCTAATATACAACTAAATTTTATAAGTTTCAAATTTATTATTCAAATTTCTCATCTTTTAAGGAATAAGGAGATTGTTATAACAATAAAAACTCATCATAAAATTACAAGGTTATCTTAATCAAAATTAAAATGAAACCAAAAGAATAAGAAATAGACTTTATAATAATTTATTACTCAAACAATTAGTAGGGATATTCAAACTCATAGCCATATGTAGATTGTGTTTCAATATAACTCAAGTTTCTATTTCCAAAAAAACTAAGTACTAACCTAAACCAAAATTTAACCAAAGCTATAAAAGAGAGAGAAGACTTTGTGATGGGAAATTATCAACAGATCCAAAGGCCTCATGAACCTCAATTAAATTTTCACAACCCCTAATGTCCAATGACTCTTAAGTTTGGGGCACACAAGTTAGGTAATTTTTCAAGACTTACACAGCTAGCTAGATTAATAAATTCAAGAGATTTCAACATAAAGATGCTAGGAAGAATTTGAAGGTTTTTGCATTCCCCAAGATTCCACATTTATCAAGAGATCCAATGGCCTCATGAACCCAAATTAAATTTTCACAACCACCAATGTCCAATTCGTCTAAGTTTGGGGCACATAAACAGTGCCGGCTTGATGCTAGAAACCACTAATACGGTCGCCTAAGACTCCAAGTAGAAAAAAAGCCCCCAAATTTTAACCAATATGGGTTTTTTTTTTTTATTATAATAGTATTAATTAAGCTCAAATATTAGCCAATAAATAAAATAATATTTTTTATCAAATGAAAAACAAGAAAAGAGAGAGAAAAAAATAAAATTTTCACAACATTCTTACAATTTTCACAATACTTTCACAATAAATCCTAAGTAGCACGTTGTTACAGGGTATTAGTGATAACAAAAAAAAATTCAGTGATGAATTCAAATTAGAACCAATAGCAACTTAACACCTAAAATTTGTTATGAAAATATTGTAAATGTACCACTTTTCAAAAAAAAAAAATCACCACATTTTTCACAAATTAAATTGACAAATTTTTACTAATTCTACTCTAAGTCCACCACTTTTTTTTTCACTTACACTATCTGTGGGGGCTCCTTTTTTCGGAGGGGCACCCCCGACAATAAATTTGTAGAGAGTGGGGCGAAGGGTTTGGCCCCGGCCGGCCTCTCGCCGGTCCTCCTTGAACTTTTCCTTACTTTTTCTTCATCTGGGGTTGCTCCTCGGCGGGCGTCCGAGGAGGCCCCCCTTCACGAGGGGGGCTCTTTGCCTTATATATTCCTTTTAGTTTGATCTTGACCTTACAGCTGTTGGCCATCCAGGCCACTGCCTCTAGAGCTTATCCCATCAGGCACGTTTTTCACCATACTATGAGTTGCGGCCTCCAAGATTGCACTGTTCAGGGGTCTTGTCATTATTAGTGTAGCCTGGAGGGTTAGGCAAAACACATTAAGTGTGGATGTGACCACCTATTCTGGGTTGGCCCCCTACCCCGGGTTAGACTAGGTATGCCAAGGAAGGGTGTGTCCTCGGCATGGGTCCGGGAAAGGCTAAAACCCTTTGAACAACTATCTGGGACGATTGTCCTCCTCGGCTTGGGGCTTGGGCCTTGGGCCAGCCTAGAAGTGAGCCGGGGATTCCGGGCCCACGGGCCCCAAACTATCAATTTGCCACGTCAAGAAGCGTGAAAAGTTTTATCAAATTTTTTGTCTATAGACTTTCTTAAAATAAAAATCTACGTGGTTCATGTTAGTAATAATTTTGGATCTAAAACAAGATAATAGAATTTAAGTAATATTTAATTATATATATATATATATATATATATAAAAGCCTTCAATTTCAGTTTTCACCTTAAGCCCCCAAATGTATTATACCACCCCTGCACATAAGTAATTTTCTAAAAGATAAACTTACGCAAATTGATGCTTTTCAAATTTTTGTACTGGGACCCCTACAAGGAAGAAAAAAACCAAAAATTGTTCAACAAAATTTTAGAAATAACATTTAAAGAAATCAGAATTGATCAACACTAATACTCATACCTGCTTGAATAGCTTCTTCAATTCAGGTAATTTTTCAAAACTTATGCAACTAGCTAGAATAATAAATTCAAGCAATTTCAACCTAGAGCTTCTTGGAAGAGATTGAAGTTTTTTGCATTCCTCGAGATTCCACATTTTAAGCTTATCAAGAGATCCAAAGGTCTCATGAACCTTAATTAAATTTTCCCAACCACTAATGTCCAATTCCACTAAGTTTAGGGCGCAGAAGTCAAGTAATTTTCTAATAGATAGAAAATTATGCAAATTGATGCTTTTCAAATTTTTGTACTGGAACCCCTACAAGGAAAAAAAAAAAAAAACAAAAACAAAAATTGTTCTTCAACAAAATTTTAGAAATAACATTTAAAGAAATCAAAATTCATCACTGCTAATACTCATACCTGCTTGGATAGCATGGAAAAAGGATAATCGTTCCATTCAAGTAACCTTAATCCATTGGGGAGATATTTAAGTTCTTCAGAAATGTGTACATTACGAACCATAAGAAATTTGAGATTTACCATCCTTTTGAAAGCTTTAGGATGTAGTTGCACTTTTATTGGCTTAGGCGAATACAACTTTATACCTCGAATTTTGCTTGACCCCTGATTGGATAAAGAATTAAGCGAAACATATAACACTAGAATTTTCCAAAACTATTATAATCTTGAAATTCCAAGCAAAAATGTTCTATATGTTAAAAAGAAAAAAAAAATCAAAGGGAAAAAAAAAAACTTATTAATTCTACCCAATGAAAAAAGAAGTTATAATTTGAAGAGAAAGAAGTTGTACCTTTGTTCCTGTTAGTACTACAAGAGAATCCTCATAATTCCATAACCTGCTACGTTTTTTAGGGATATATGATTCTTGGTGAACAATTTTCCGACCCATTTGTTGTACCAAGTCATGCATCCACAATATCCCATCATGACCAATGGTTATGAGACATTTATCAACAAGGTTTGGAATACCAGATGTTGGATTTAAATTGCAAAAATCTAATATATTTACAACATTATCCTTACTCCATCCCTTGAAGAAACATGCAATATCGAGGAAAATATACTTTTCTGTTTCTTGCAATCCATCATAACTTACTTTAAATATTTCATAAATAAATGATTCAGGAATTTTTCCATATTTATGTATTGTAGATTCCCATTCAGATTTTGTTCTTCCATACAAATCAGAACCTATTATTGTCAAAGTTAATGGTAGGCCGTTGGTATATTGTATGACTTGGTTTGCAAGTTCAAAATAATCTTCCTCAAGTTTATTTCCACGAAAGGCATGTTGACTAAAGAGTTCAAAAGCTTCATGTTTGTTCAGTTCCTTCACTGAGAAAGTTGTACAAACTTTTCCAAGAGTACCTAGCAAGTGTTTGTCTCTAGTTGTTATAAGGACTCTACTTCCTGAAGCAAACCAATCACAATTTCCAAGAAAATTTTTTATTTGACTTGATTTATCCACGTCATCAAGAATTAAAAGAACCCTTTTACTTTGAAGCCTTTCCCTTATCATATTGATTCCACGGGCTACATTGTCCACCTTCAAATGTTTGCCCCTAAAGATACTTGAAAGGAGTTTCTCTTCTAGTTGGATTATACCATCAATTGTTTCAGAATTTTCTCTAACATTCTCTAGAAAGCAACTTACTTCAAAATGCTTAAAAATTCTGTTATAAACAACTTTTGCAATAGTTGTCTTACCTATTCCCCCAAGACCGTGAATCCCTACCATTCGAACATCATTTACCTCAATATTTAAAAGAGATTCTATGGCCTCGGCACGAGAATTTACTCCAACAAGGTATTTAGCAACAAATAACTGTCTACCATTTAATTTGGTATACAATATATCTTCTATATCTTCAATAATTTGTTGGATGAATTCGTATTCAGAGCCACTGCCAATCACAAAGCATATGAGACATTAAATGAGTTCGACTAGTTGAAAATATGAATCTGAAAATAAAAGATTCAAGATGTCTAGTTTTGTGCATTGCAACCTACACTTGACATATTATCAATTGAATTAAAGGATAATTCAAGTATTTGAGAAGTATTATTTATTTTATTTTATTTTATTTTTTGGGAATAAGATTTTGGCTTTCCATACTTGACCAAAATAATCAAGAAATTCTGGATTTTAATAAAAAATATTAGTGGGAGAAACTATAACATTATCAAGTCTTCGAAAGGTATAGTTTGTTTCTTTGCCAAACTGAAATGACATTCTATACTTTATTCACAACTTTGATTTTGATTCACTCTCTTTTTTTCCTAGTAAAAAATTGTTTTAGGCTTTTGGCAAGTAGTTACATGGAAACTTCACCTTAGGTGAGGTAACAAGTCTATTGAAAACTTATTTATAATACTTTGAACGTAATGATTAAGAAAGTTAAAGAAATTTTCTTCAAACGATTATATCGATGAGCCTTGATTAAACAACCCTTCCTCCTCTCACAAGTGTGGGTGAAAGGTAAGATCATGAGGTTAACCTCATTTGATGTGTTTGCAATTTACCAATAGAGACAAAAAAAAAATAAATAAATAAAAAAAAAAAGAACTCAAAAATATATTAGACAATCTCTTAATTGGTATGACTAAATTATTCTATTTCCACTAGCTTAACAGACTTAGTAATTCAAGAGATGATCATAATATATTTTTTATTTTTTCATATTTGACATTTTGTAGTTGTAACAAAACCATTAGAAGTCTAAGAGTCATAAAAGAGCATAACATTAATTATTTAGATTCATACCCATTCTTATAATGCCATCCAGTCAAATTAGCTGCTTCATTTAGGGCCACCCTCCACCTCTGCACCTTTTCTATGTCATTCTTGAATTTGTTTTCATGTTTAGCCAGTGCTACTTTGAATTTACCTTCTTGCTTACGTATTTCAGATGGATCCACTTTGTAAAAAACAGGTACAACCAATTGTCCATTTTGTTTGCAGTTAAGAATCTCAACAAGTTCTTCCAAGCACCAAGACGAAAATGCATAGTTTTGAGAGAATACGATAATTGAAATCATTGACGATTCAATAACTTTGACAAGTTCTACTGGAATTTCTTCCCCTCTGGGGAGGTCATCATCAATGAAGGTATTGAAACCTCTCTCACACAAACCTCGATATAAATGGCTAGTAAAATTATGACGGGTATCTTCACCTCTAAAGCTCAAGAATACATCATACAAAAAGGAGACTCCTTGATTGGTCGGGAAAGCCATTAAAATCTACAAGCAGAAGATTGAGAAAGATCAAAGATGTGATGAAATGAGAATATTCTGACATTTTTGACAACGAGCAATTGACTAGTCTACACTCTTCAACTCATTTGCTCCAATCAACAAATTAACCCCTAAAAAATGAAAACATACCATATATTCACTCACACACACACAATAATCATTTCGTTTGCGACAGAAGGAAGAAAAAGAAAAGGAAGGCTTATCTTTTCTTTTATTAATTTACAACAAGAAGCAGAGCTCTTAAAGATCATCAACATCAATCATAAAAATTGACACTGGAGAAGCAGTAAGCGGAGGAAGTGGAGTACCAGGTCAGCCTGGCGGCGACCCCATTTCGTACCGGTTTGCGAACCGGAACGGTAACCCCATGTTACACCTCAGATAAATTTCGGCCATGAAATCTACGGCTAAACTAAGAGAAGATGAAATGAAAAATGATGAGAAGATAAGAGTTTGAGATGATACCTGCGACTCTGCGAGCTGTGTTCTCTGAGCAAATACAAGAAGATGAAGATGGAGTGTCGAAGAATTCGGAAAGGAAAAGTAAAAAAGTAGAAACAAACACAAGGAGTCACGTGGGAAGGGTAAAAACTTATGGTTAGCTGGGGACGATGCGCACTGAGGATGAAAGAAAATCTTGAAGCACGTCCATACTAGTTTTCTTGAAGAAGCTCGACCTTGTTTAATTTGAGCTCTTTGATTTTGGGTATCTGATATTTGCTTTTGGGGCTGTCTAAGTGCAATGCAGGTAAATGGACGGCTAGGTTGTTTATTGCTTTGATGGCATATGGCATATTCTATTGGAATATTCAATGAAACGTTGACCACTCTGATGGCATATGGCATATTCTATTGGAATATTCAATCAATCGTCTAAAACGTGAACATTTTTCTTTAATTCTGTTTTTAGGAGCCCAAATCCTCATTTATTCAAATAAAAAAATATTTACAAGTGTATAAATATATTAATTATATATAACAGTACATATAAATATAAATATATTAATTATATTTACAAATTTGCAATTAATCATAACTAATTCTTCTAAAAAAAATTAACCATAATCCCCAATCAATTCACTTCATTAGAATTTTTTTATATAATAATAATAATTTATATTTTAGTTCTATTTTTATTATTATATTTTATATAATTGTATATTGTAGTAATCTTGAAATAGTACATCAGTATCAAAATATTTCATTCCAATGGCCAAAACCAGCAGCTATAAGCAGCAAATACACTTTTTGTCACACTTTCATGGTACAGATAGATTTTCTGTAAAGCAAATAATTAAATAAGAATGTTCTATAATGCATTGAAAATCTTTTGCTGTTAGTTATTTTGGAGGATGGTTGTGTTGAGGGAAAATTATTTAATACTCTAGGAGTATTATAAATACAAACTCACTTCTTTCACATGATTTGTAGATTTTACCATTAATTAAATTAGTAAGACTTATTATTATGTAAGAAGTGAAGTATGCATTTATGATACTCTGAAAAGTTTCTATAATTACTCTGTTTTGAGTGCTTATATATATATATATATATATATAGTTAATAATTTTCCCAGATTTAATAATGTGTTAGATGGGAACTATCAAAGTGATTGGTAGTCATGCTTGTTTCCAGTTGGTAAAACTAGATGACTCATTTTAGTTTATAAAATCAAGTCTTAATTGTTAGAGCTTTTCTGAAGATCGGGCTCTTTATCCGACTGTCCAAAAACTATTTAGCCTAAGGAGTTATTAGTTTTGAGACATTGAATTGAATTAAATTACTAATTTTTAAATATCCGTTAGCATGGAAGCTTCAACATGCATTTGTAATCTCTTTTGAGTATTTGTGTACACCTTGTATGCATGAGTTTCTTCTTTATCCGAAGTTCTCTTTTTTATCCTAGAATAGTGAACATTAACACATTATACAATTAAAGTGCTAGATTTTTCTTTTAGTCAACTGGAACCTCGTGCTCTTACAAGTTCTAAGTGGAGCGTGACGCTATGAGTTCAAGACCTATTTGGGGAGTGCTTACCAATCAAAAAAAAGGAAAAAAAAAAAAAAGATTTTCTTTGTCCTAAATCCAATATGATCCCCCTTATCACTTCCTTGCTTTCTTCCTATAAACTTTCCTTTATTTTAGACGTTTTTCCCTTGTATCAAGCTTTTTGTCACTAACTAATTAGCAACCTCTTTTCTTGTATAATGAAGAATGCATTCATGGTCTACCATCTCGTAAATTTACAACAAAAAATAATAATGTCACAACTAAACCTCTTTTTATCTATACTTTTAGATTGGAGGAACTCTCCTTTTTAGTGTTACCTTTGCACTAAAGTTGCTTGACATGTTTGTTTTCCATATATATTTCTTGCCAACACCAGCAAGTAGCAAACCATTTCATTATCTAAATTTGGATGTTAATAAAGGTAATTGAGGCACTTCCGAAAAATAAAAATAAAATAAAGGAAATTGAGGCAATCACCTTGAGATGGCATTAAACCCATATTTTTATACTTTTCCTCACTCATCTTAACCACAATGTTCTAATTTAATTGGCCATCTAAATGGAAGTAGTTAAAGTGGAATCAGTTTCCCAAAGTGGTTGTCTACTCACTCATATTTTAGATAAAACTCTCCATAAAACTTGACCAAGCCCAGTCTTTGCCATCTTAATAAAGGACAAAATTTAGGTATAGTAGCTTAAATGTTGTTTCTTAGCTTCTTCCTTTAAGATTCAGCTATGTAGCTACTTAATTAAAAAATACACTTCTATCCCATGAGAAAAACTCCACATGACAGAATCTTAAAGGAGAAACTTAAGAAACAATACCGAAGTATTGTACCTAAATCTTGGCCCTTAATAGAATTCTTTTCGTTTTGGATTTCTCCCTTTAAGTTTGACATTCTTTATGCAAGAAACTCAACATGTTGTAACTCATTTATCATTAGAACTTCTAAATTTATTGAATATATGATTGCTTCCTACCTTATGTTTGATGCTTGATGTCCATTTGCAAATGTGTCAATTATAAATTAATTACTTTGATATCTGCTGGTGTGTATAAATGCCATTAGTTATACTTTTTGTTTAATTTTTTACTTTACTAATTTTATTACTATTAAGACAAAATTTAGTTATAAAATTAGTTGAAGCCCTTACTCAATATATTTTTATTGGAGGTGAATTTTGACAAATCTATTATTAAATTACATCTTCTTCTTATATCCTCCATACTTGCAAAATTTCTAGAAAATTAAAGATCAATAGTTATGTCATCAATAAATTTTTTAAATTGCAAGTTTTTCTACTTTAAAATTATGCATAAAATATAAGCTTATAGATAATATAGTAAATAATATCTAATTGACACAAAATTTGATATGTGTTCAAGCCATAATCTCTAATTTGCTTGTTATAGTAGGATTTGTCCATCCGAAACCTGGCTAGACGAAGAAAGCTAACTGACAAGTTTACACTCTAACAAAGATTACCAATTGGTGATTACTTTCATTCTCTCTTGCATCACAACCTATCTCCTTTGTTAATTTTCTTAAAAAATGGCAAAAGTGGTATGCAAGATGTCATCCCGACTTTCATGACATGAAGTCAAAGAATACATAATTTAACTAGAGGTAGTTTTCAAAGTTAGAGCATTGACATTGGGTGTGCTAAAACACCCAAAATGCTATTTTAACACACCAAAGAGCAAAACAAAAAATCCCTCCATTTGGTGTGCTACTTGAGAAAAAATTTCCAAATTTGTGTAGCATTGCTACAGTGATCTGCTACTGTTACAATATTTTTTTTCTCTCTCCTTTCATAATTCATACCTCTGTTTTCTTTCTATCCAACATCTCTCTTCTCTATCTCCAACCTAAACCACTATCCTTTCTTTGACTCTCTCACTCTTTCAATGTCCATTTTCTCTATCAAGGCGTCATACTCAACGATTGTTGGTGGGTTTGTGGATTGATGGCGGTGGGACAATCGTGATGGGTTTTGAGAGTCGGGTTTGGTTTTAGGCCATGGATCAATGACGGCGGTGGGTTGGTGGATCAATGAATGTGGTAGGTTGTGGGGGTGGTTGTGGGTTTTGATGTGGTGAGTTTTTATTTTTAAATAGTATAAGCTATTTTAGGTTATTTTAATGAATGATATGCTAAAATTAAGAAATGAAATGTGATGATGTTGGGTGAATTGTGAAATAGTGCGTTAAGTATCATTTTAGTGGATTAAAATATCAAATTGTTAGCACATTGTATGCCTAATGCTTTTGCTAGAAAAAAATTGATGGCAAAACTATCTTTACTTTTTCTCGCAACATTTCATTTTGTTAGAGCACTCGCACCAATCACTGTAAAATAGAAAAAATTGTCAATTTTACACATTGTTGCCAAAAAACTACCTACATTAGTCTGTCTATAACATTGTTCATTGTTCACGTAAAATAATCTGCAAGTGCACAGAATCGTAACAAGTAGTAAAGTGTTTTTAGAAAACAAGTGTCGAACCCACAAGGATTAACTATGTTATTGAGTACCGAAATTCACTAAATTAATTACTATTTGGAAAAATCGAAAATAAATGGATTGTTCTACTATCTGAATTAAATTAAACTATTTAATAAAAATAAATTTACAAATAAAAAGAATTAACAAAGTGTAAAAATCTAACAGTGTAAAAATATAATAAGAATGGATCTAGAGCAGTTGATTTCACCTAACAAATCCCACACAATTTATTCTTCCTAATTATTAAATTCTAATAATCTCCCGTTGATGATTAAAAATTCCTTAAGTATTCAATATCTTCTCTCGAATAATATTAAAAATATCTTCAACTAACAATTCCATATCTCTATGTGAATTTAATTAATTGGAGACTCATTACGTACTTTGAATTTTTTTGAAAAATTACACTAGTCGCGGTAAAGCATCTCTACTTTCGCTCAACTAATGGTGTTTAATTCTAGAACTAAAATAACAAATCACCTCTCAGTCTCATTGTAATTCAATTGATCAAACCATAATTCGTAAAAAATAGTAAGCATTAAGAATAAGAATTAAACACTCAATCATGGAAATATTAAAAATAAAATAATTCAGAATATAAATTGTGTGTTCATTGCTAGACTACATCAACGCTCTAGAAAATAAAATTTAGTTCATAATAAAAATGAAAAGAAAACAAATAAAACTTATGTCTTTCATCTGATGGTTGATCAACATGAAGCTCTCGCCTTTGCCCTCAGATCCTCCCCTTCAAAAAGACTCCTAAAAGAAAAATCTTCAATGCGGCAGCCCCCTTTTCCTCTCAGGTTATCTCTTCTCTACTTTCTTTTTACCCTAAAGAGCCTTTAAATAGGTCAAGGAATCCTATTCCCGTTTGGAGAAAATCCCAGATTTTTAGGCTTCACTTAACCGACGATTTTGGCCCATTTAATGTTAGAATTCGGACTTTTGGTAAACTACAAAGTTGTAGCCCTTTAAGTTAAATTTCCAGCCCAACTTGAATCATCTCGATTGGATATCTGAGCCCAAAGTTATACTGAAAATACTAACTGATGTGCAGGCTGGAATCCTAATCCGAATTGGACTTGGATTTTGTACAAAATTCCTTTGATTCCTTGCTCTTCTCATTCCTTCAAAGCACAAATGAATAGATAAATATAAATAAAAAAAATCAAATCAAATCAAAAGAAATAAAGGAAAATTAACAATTTTAATAAATAAGAGGATAATAAAAATCATGTAAAAATTACACTTATCAAATTCCCCCAAACTTAAACTTTGCTAGTCCTCGAGCAAAAAGAGAAAAGAGAAAATAAATAAATAAAATTTTTCTGGCCTCAAAGATCTGCATAAAGCTTATAATTCAAAGGAATCATTCCAAATTAATCAAGTCCAAAAGTTAATTCAAAATTCAACTCCATCGCATTATCATTCTCACTTCATCATTAGCTTCCCGGATAGTTTTATGCAAACAAGTAAATAAGTACAGATCTCTAAAAACTCCATAAACTTGCTTTTTAAATCACTCTCCACTAATATAAAACAAAATATTACCCAGGATCAATAGGTCTTTATTAGGCTTGTGATGTATGCCTATGGTGAGGGCTATAAAGAAAAGATAAGGTTCAAGCAAATAGAGCATTCTCACTTCTAAAATATAACTTTTTCTCAGTCCTTTGAATATCTCAAAGTACCTCTCTTCATCAATTTTTTTTTTCTTACTTCAAGTTGTCACTTATCTTTTGACGTGAATGCAAGCATTTGTGATGGATGCACCCAGTTACTCAACAAGTCACAAACTTGAAGTGCTTTTGCATACTCATATTTCGAGTTACGGTTTGACGTAAGAGTAAACATTGGTAATGAATACCCCTAGTTACTAAGCAACTCAAAACATTGGAGTAAATGGGACTTTGTACAATTTTCTTCTTCTTCTTCTTTTTTTTTTTTTTTTTTCAAGCAGTCATATATCTTCTCTTTTCTTCAACCCAGTGTAAGAATAGATCAATTGGGTAACTAGGGATAAAGATAATAAAGAGGTAAGCTTGAAAGGCTCAATCGATTCAAAGAATGCCTAAATCACTTCTCAAGTAACATTCTGTATAAGATTTCTCCATGAGAGTAATTCAACAAGTTCTAGAATAAGTAGAGATCGTCCAAATTTACAAAATTCACATCAAATTTCTCTAGGTATGCACAATGATTAATGATCATATCAAATTAAACAAGATCAAGTAAAGAATTAACAACTGGACTTAAGCAATAAAAATGATTCCTAAAAATTATAAGAAAATTCAACCATAATCTTATCATAGGCATTTTTTTTTTTTTGAAATATTAAAAATAAAATAAATTCCCTTCCCCCAAACTTAAATTTCACATTGTCCTTAATGGGAAAAAGGAAGAAAATGTAATTAAAAGAATGAGAAAGGAGAAGAGATGCTTCCCTGATTTTTAATTGAATATTTTTCCTTGAGGTGCAGCCGTGTACCCATTGAAGATTTCTTTGGTCTCTTTATTCCTACAAAATGAAAGAAAAAGAAAAAAAGAAAAAAAAAAAAAAAAAAAAAGATAAAGAAAAAATAAAAACATAAACATAAAAATAAAAAACTTGGGTTGCCTCCCAAAAGTGCTTTATTTAACGTCTGTAGCTAGACGTTATCCTCCATTAAAATCCTGTGTGTGCAAATTGAAGGACTAATTCCTTTGATATCAGAGATGGTCCAACCCAAAGCCATTTTGTGTTCCCCCAAGATTCTCAGCAACTTTTCCTCCTTTACATCACTCAAAAAACTGTTAATAATAACTGGCAAAGTAGAGTCTTGGCCTAAGAAAGCATACCTTAAATTTGATGGAAGCGGTTTGAGCTCAAGTTTAGGAGGTTCCTCTGGTGGAGATGTTGGCTGACATGATTTTAGGTCTTCCACTTTTGGTTGCATTGAAGGAGGAAAGTGTGGTGTAGCCTCCAAATATCTTTCACACTCTTTAACCTCTTCATTATTGAATTTAACAAGTGTAGAGCGAGTAAGACATACCTTAAGTGGTAACTCTTGAAAATCAATTGCACAAGTCTCATCGGCCATGATCATGTCTCGGTCACTTATTTGAAAACAAGAATGTGTCTCGGAAGGAAATTCCATAGACTTAAATACATTAAAAGTGACCTCCTCCTCTCTGACCCTCAAAACAAGTTTTCCTTGTTAGACATCAATTAAGGTTCTCCCAGTTGCAAGGAAAGGTCGACCCAATATCAAAGGAATCTCCTCGTCCTCATCCATATCAAGGACAATGAAGTCAGCCGGGAAGATGAACTTGTCAACTTTTACTAATACGTTCTCAATGACTCCTCTTGGATATTTAATGGATCTATCCGCCAATTGTAAAGAGATAGTAGTCGGCTTTACTTCTCCAAGACCTAATTTCCTGAAAACAGAGAGAGGCATTAGATTAATACTTGCCCCTAAATCACATAAAGCTCTATCAAAATAAGATTGTCCTATAGTGTAAAGGATAGTGAAACTCCCTGGATCTTTTAGTTTAGGTGGCAGCTTCTTTTGTAAGATTGCACTACTCTCCTCTGTCAGCATTACTGTTTCATGCTCCTCCAGTTTTCGCTTCTTTGATATAATATCCTTCAAAAATTTAGCATATTTAGGCATTTGTTCCAAAGCTTCAATGAGAGGAATATTAATATGCAATTGCTTAAGTATACTTAGAAATATAGAAAACTGATCGTCCACATTGTTTTTTCTTAATCTTTGCGGAAAAGGAATTGGTGGATCATAAATTGAAGGAGAATAAGTCTCAAAAGTAACTTCCCTGGATTTTTTTGATTTTGAAGTTCTTTCATTCTCCTTAGTCTTCTCAGCTTGCTCCATTTCTTTCATCTCTGACTCGACTTCCTTCAACTTTGACTTCTCATTATCCGTAGGTTTATCTTGTTTAGCATTTGTTACTTTTGGCTCCTCATATGTTCACCCACTTCTCAATGATATTGCCTTTACATGTTCTTTCGGATTGGTGACAGTGTTGCTTGGCAAAGTTCCTGTAGTCCTCTCTGTGAGCATGCTTGAGAGCTGACCGATTTGCACCTCAAGATTGCAGATTGAAGCTGAGTGGTTTTGGATCGCCACATCTGTCTTCTGCATGTACTGCATGAACATGTCCTCAAGTGTCAGCTTCTTCTCTTACTGTGGAAATTGCTGAGGTGGTTTAGCTTGCCCTTGGTTATTGCTCCATGAGAAGTTGGGGTGATTCCTCCATCCAGGATTATACGTGTTCGAGTATGGATTATTTTGACGTTGAAAATTTGACACGTAATTTGTCTGTCCATAACTCGATTGGGCAAAAGGATTTCCCACTTGGCAGTCGACACTTGAATGATTTCCTGCACAATGATCACAAACAACATTAGTTTGAATAGCATTAACATTCATTTTACCTAGTTGTTGAGACAAAGTTGCCATTTGTGCTGCCAATGAGGTAATAGAATCAAGTTCTAAAACTCCAGCTGCCTTTCTTGGCATTGCTCTTTCTGTAGGCCATTGATAATTGTTGGATGTCAATTCTTCCAGAAGTTCATAGGCTGCCTCATGAGTTTTACTCATTAAAGCTCCACCAGCTGCTGCATCAACCATAGACCTGTTTGTAGCTCCTAGACCATTGTAGAATGTTTGCACTTGAAGCCATGCTGGAAGGTCATGATGAGGACACCTTCGCAATAAATCTTTGTACCTCTCCCATGCTTCATATAATGATTCACCCTCAAATTGGATGAATGTGGTGATATCATTCCTTAGCTTTGCTGTCTTTGCGGGAGGGAAATATTTTGCTAAAAATTTTTGTGCCAACTCCTCCCATGTAGTAATGATGCCAGGTGGCAAAGAATTCAACCAAACTTTTGCTTTATCCCTAAGTGAGAAGGGAAAAAGCCTTAGTCGAATCACATCATCTGTCACTCCGTTATATTTAAAAGTATCACAAATTTCCAAGAAATTTGCAATATGGACATTAGGATCCTCTTGTGACAGCCCCCCGAACTGGAAAGTCTGCTGTATCATCTGAATGATGGCCGGCTTGATCTCAAAATTATTGGCTTGTATGGCTGGCCTCCTTATGCTCGATGTAGCTCCATTTACCGAGGGCATAGCATAATCCCTTAACGTCTTTTGCTCTTGATCGGCCATCTTAGATAGAGATGTGTTGGCCTCTTTCTTCTTTTCCTTCTTAAGCTGACGTAAGGTTCTTTCAATTTTAGGATCAAAGATTTTATGGTCTAATGGTTTAGATCGGGGCATGCACTTCTACTTCCTGAAAAGAAAGAAAACAAACTCAGATGCACCTAAATTTTTTTTTTATTAAATAAAATAAAATCCAAAGTAGTAAATATCTAGCTAGTATCAATATCAATAACAAATAGTTAATCTCCGGCAACGGCGCCAAAAACTTGTTCGCATAAAATAATCTGTAAGTGCACAGAATCGTAACAAGTAGTAAAGTGTTTTTAGAAAACGAGTGTCGAACCCACAAGGATTAACTATGTTATTGAGTACCGAAATTCACTAAATTAATTACTATTTGGAAAAATCGAAAATAAATGGATTGTTCTACTATCTGAATTAAATTAAACTATTTAATAAAAATAAATCTACGAATAAAAAGAATTAACAAAGCGTAAAAATCTAACAGTGTAAAAATATAATAAGAATGGATCTAGAGCAGTTGATTTCACCTAACAAATCCCGCACAATTTATTCTTCCTAATTATTAAATTCTAATAATCTCCCGTTGATGATTAAAAATTCCTTAAGTATTCAATATCTTCTCTCGAATAATATTAAAAATATCTTCAACTAACAATTCCATATCTCTATGTGAATTTAATTAATTGGAGACTCATTACGTACTTTGAATTTTTTTGAAAAATCATACTAGTCGCGGTAAAGCATCTCTATTTTCGCTCAACTAATGGTGTTTAATTCTAGAACTAAAATAACAAATCACCTCTTGATCTCATTGTAATTCAATTGATCAAACCATAATTCGTAAAAAATAGTAAGCATTAAGAATAAGAATTAAACACTCAATCATGGAAATATTAAAAATAAAATAATTCAGAATATAAATTGTGTGTTCATTGTTAGACTACATCAATGCTCTAGAAAATAAAATTTAGTTCATAATAAAACTGAAAAGAAAACAAATAAAATTTATGTCTTTCATCTGATGGTTAATCAACATGAAGCTCTCGCCTTTGCCCTCATATCCTCCTCTTCAGAAAGACTCCTAAAAGAAAAATCTTCAATGCGGCAGCCCCCTTTTCCTCTCAGGTTTTCTCTTCTCTTCTTTCTTTTTACCCTAAAGAGCCTTTAAATAGGTCAAGGAATCCTATTCCCGTTTGGAGAAAATCCCAGATTTTTAGGCTTCACTTAACCGACGATTTTGGCCCATTTAATGTCAGAATTCGGACTTTTGGTAAACTACAAAGTTGTAGCCCTTTAAGTTAACTTTCTAGCTCAACTTGAATCAACTCGATTGGATATCTGAGCCCAAAGTTATACTGAAAATAATAACTGATGTACAGGCTGGAATCCTAATCCGAATTGGACTTGGATTTTGTACAAAATTCCTTTGATTCCTTGCTCTTCTCATTCCTTCAAAGCACAAATGAATAGATAAATATAAATAAAAAAATCAAATCAAATCAAAAGAAATAAAGGAAAACTAACAATTTTAATAAATAAGAGGATAATAAAAATCATGTAAAAATTACACTTATCATTCATATCCATAGTTGCCACAGTAATCATGTAAATATACACAGTATTGTAGACACTGGATTTTGTACCCTTTACGACTCAGGCCCTTGTTCCCCAATGATGCTTGAACTCTAAGGCCCAAGGCCAGTTTGGAGTCCAATCAAATATTAAAGTGACTTGATGAGTGTTAAAATGAAAAATATAACCTTTTAAATAAGTAAAAATCTATTTTTAGAAATAAAATAACCAAAGTAGCCATCAGCCTGCATACGTGGGTCACAGCCCACGTACGCGAGCCAAAACATGCGTACGCAAGTACATTATTGCATACGCAACTAGAGTTTCAAAAGTATAAGAAAGACAAGTTTTCTACAATAACGGTTGAAGTTCGGAATGAATCCCACATCGTCTAGGAGCCGTTCCAAATCTCATTTTTTCAACTATAAAAAGCCTTATATGGAACATTTTCAAACCACACAGAAATCCTACGGGAAAAACCTAAGATTCACTAGAAAATAGTGAATCAAAATGGAGTTTTTCACAAAACACACTTAAGTCATTTTTTATTTGAGTTTAAGATTGCTAATCACTATTTTATTGAATTATAATAGATTTGACTAAAGGGAACGATAAAAAATCAAACCTATAAGTTTTTGCTTTAAGGTATTCTTTCTAGCTTTTCTTTTCATTTTTTTCTTTCTTTTCTTGTTTTAATCTCGTTTTTTATTTGGTTTATGTTCATATATGTTTGCTTAGTTTAGCCCTTTAGTTCTTTTCTTTTTTCGTGTACATAGGTTGTTAGTTTGTTGTTTTAAAGTTTTGCTATGTTTCCATGTTTTTAGGTTTTTTGAGTAAGGATCTACGTACGCATGATCTAGCTTGTGCATGCAAGCTAAATTCATGCGTACGTAGACCTGTTGTAGTGTGCGTGATGTTGTTACCCAAAAACCTTAAATTTTTATTTGTTTTGTTTCTACTTTCACATGTTTGTTTTGTGTAAGCTCTTTTTCATATATTTTAAGCCTCGTAATTTCTTGTTCGCCTTTTAACATGTTTGTTTGTTATCACATATTTAGATTAGGGTTTTCTTAGTTTTAATGCCATTCATTCACATGCTCATGCATTGATGCCATAGGTGTTGTGCTATTGAAAGATGAGTAAAGGGTAAGTCATACATTAGCAATGTCCATGCATTTGTGTTAAGGTTTTACTTTGATGATATGATGGAACATGCTTAGATGTATAATTAGGGTTTGTAATATGTTAATGCCTTGTTGCCATGTTTAAGTTACTGCCTTGCTTTATATGTATAATAGGGTTTTCATATGTTAGATGAATGCTAGGATTTCGCTTACGTTTGGCTCTCTTTTGTTTAAGGGCAGATAGATCTGTGTTTTGATGAATGATGCCATGATTGTATGTTTAGATGTATGCTAATGTGTGTGAGTATATATACAAGTGTTAAGCATATTTTTAATGAGGTTAAGATGTAAGACATAATAATGGGAGGCCAACCTTAAGGTTGGGCGATCTTGGGTGTCTAAGACCTTCCCAAGAATGTACCTAAACTATGAACTCAAACTCTGGTAATAAGATCAAATGCCCTTCCTTGAAAAGACGCTATATTCATGGTTCCTAGACCATATAACTAGGTGGCAACTCCCCCCCCCCCCCCCTCACGCCTACAGTGGTGACTCCGCTGGGGATTTTTAGATTAATTCCTATATGTCTTGTTTCTTAACTTTAAGAAAAACATTTTCAATACTTGTTTGCACACATAATCATTGGTTCTTTTATCTCTTAACCTTAGTTAGTGATGAGTGGGAAGATGGAAGGCTCCATTCGAGCCCAAATTTTTCGAAATTCATCCTACCAACTCATAATTAGTGTCATCGCCTATAATGAGCCTTGAGTATATTAGGACATATGTGATTTAATGTTAGGAATATATGTCAAATTAGAATTAGCTAATTCTTTGACAAAACACACTTTACTTGTAATTTGGTAGATCTAGGATGCGTTTAATGCTTCAAGGAACAAGGTTTCAAGATTAAGTGTCAAAACCATGCAAGTTTGTCCAAGAAACAAATAAAGAAGTGCTGGATTTTCAAACTCGACAACTAGCTTAATAGCTAGTATCTATCAAGGTTTAAAAAGCTACTAAAACCCGATGCTCGACAGCTATCTCGATAGATAAGCTATCAATCGAGGTTTATGAAATTCAGTTTTTCAAAACTGATTTCAATCCAATCCATGAAAACATGTTTGGCATTTCTTGTCTCACAACCCTAAACATATATAAGGATTGTTTTAAGGGCCGTCAAAGGTTGCGCGAGTGTGAAGCAAAGTTGTGTTCATGCAAATTGTGACCGAAGACAGAATTTGCCTTAATTCATCTTTCTCTTGAAGAAGATGCTATGTTTGTACACTGTAGAGTTTTGTAACCAAGGAGCTTCGTGATCTTCATCGTGTTGATGAACTGAAGAACTTTGCAGCCAACATCTTTCTCAAGTTAGTGAGTAAGCCGCGTACTAGGATCCGTACATCGAATTGATTAGGTACGTACAGGGAGCCGTGCATTAAAATGAGAGATTGTTACTACAGAACAAGTCCAATTCTATATTGGGGTAAGGGTTCAACTGTAGATTGGTATAAGGTACTGGAATTCCTTTACTTATAACTGCTTATTGTGATAATAGTAAATTCTCGGGAGTGGTAACCTTAAAATGACCCAGTGGAGTTTTTGCCGCGTAGGTTTTTCCCATTCGTAAACAAATCACCATGTCAATTTAATTTCCACTCCATTTAGTTATTTGGTGATTTGTTTGTGCTACCACGCATATTGTATGCTAATTGAATTAATTAATTAGCTTGACTAATTAATTTGTTAATTCATCACAATAAGTCAATACATTTTTGGCCTATCAGAGTACGTTAAAGGTTTGCTACCAATCCACTATGGGGTCCACTTAGGCCCTCTATTGGAATCATACCCCACCTAGTTATAAGTGACCTACTTATCTATCCCTTTACTCTTAGGGAGCTTACCTACACTACAGAGATCCTAGATCCTACCATGAAGGGTACCCTTTATATATCTCTTGTTTGTTAAACCATATATCATGTGTTTCACCTAATTCTAAAGGACAAATAAAAGGTATAAAAATGGAAGGGATGGCCCTAAAGTTATAGTATACCCTAAGGTATTGTGGAACAAAAGAAAAGAAGTTCTCACATATAAGAGGCTTGTCCCTGAATCTAAAGGCATATCTTAACTTGAAAGTGTTAGAAATATGTTAGACATATTAGCCCAATGTAATAGGCCAAAGCCCACTCCTGCTTGCACTAGTAATCTAGGGTTTAGTCTCCTATATATACTCATGTTATGATTCATTGTAACACAAGTTATTGTACTACACTCTTACATAATAAAGATGTAGCCCTTAAGGGATTCTTTTATGGATGTAGGCCGACAAGGCTGAATCACGTAACCCTCATGTTCTCAGTGTTCCTATTCTGTGCTTCCCTTTCCGCCTCCACTCTATACCATATACAACATGATATATCACATCGCGTTGCTAATAAATTTAACAGAAAGGTTCATAAGACCATAACTTAGTTGCTATCGTAGGCCTAAGTGGGAAAAAACTCTTTTGAAAATGAGGACTTTGGGCCTAAGGTAACAAGTACGCTATAGACTTAGCATCCAACATCCTTCAAAGTCAAAATGAACTTCCCTAATCCTAGGCCTCTTTGTTGCAAGCCTAGGCTCAAAATGATGAGAAATTCATAGACTTTGAAAGAAATGCTACAAAATATTTTTGCTAGAAGGCAATTTCAAGGGAAAAAAAAAATGATGAAATAGTGAATAAAGAAATGAAAGGCCCAAAGATGATGAATATATTATGATGATGCAAAGAAAATCAGTAGGTTGAATGCTTCGAACTTCAAAGGGCTAGTGACAATTTGGAAAGCCTGAAAAGAAAAGGACACAAAATCAAAGGTGACTGGAGTAAACCAGCTAAGAACCCTCCGATGCTTAAGTTAGTTTTTTTCTGTAGAATTCAGGAATTCCAACTTTTTAGGAATAGTAAAAACCTTACTTTGATTTGATATGGGTGAGTCCTTATATAGAGAGTCTCAAAACGGTTACTTGTTTAGTAACTTCCCCAATATTTGTGAAAGTTAGTAAGTTCAGACATAACTTTCACAACAGTTATAGAAGTTACAGTTTTCAATCTTATCTTCTACAACTACCACTAGAAGTTAAGCACTTATAAGGAAGTTATGGCGATAAATAAGGACTTTGTTCGCGTTTCAAGTTCCACGTGGTTTGAACCTTTAACTCATGTGGGTAAATCCATTATTGGAAATTTCCCAAGCATCAAAAGATCGTCCAGGCGCTTTCCTCATGGATGACCCTTACGTCCATGGACCTTCCGCTTATGGACAATCTCCTTGAATGGTTGGCTCTTGGCTTTTGGATAACTCCTATGGATGAGTTAGAGATAGTTCTATTTTTTGGTACCCTATCACATTGTAAGCCCAAGTTTAGACAAAGTCTAATGAAACAAGGGGCAAGGATCCATGAGAGGAAAGGGAGTGACATTGTAATTGGGCCTTCATTAGAGTGAACTTAAGAATTTTCCAAGAACATCTAAAGAGTAAAAGGAACCTTTTAATTAGGACATGAACTTAATGAAACTGAGGCTTCTTTTCAGACATCACTCTAATCCAAGTCTAATGGAAGGTGAGACATCCAAGAGGAAGGATTATCAAGAAGGAAAGATGGATACTGCAAGTGAGAAGGTCTTCGTGCAAAAGATGCTCGAGTGTGTAGAGGCGCAACCTGAGGTCCTCAAGAAGATAATAGGCCACCTTTCCAAAATTGAGAAAGAAGAAGTTGAAAAACACAAGGTTGAACACGAACTAAGTTAGTTGACTTAAGAAGGCATCGATCGCATGTCGCTCAAGGACCATGGACTTTGAAAAAGGCCCATGTCAATGACTTTTCTGAATCGGGATACGCAGGATCATGGGAAAATCACGATTGGCCGGAATGGACCTTGAAGGTAGGGACAACCCAAGTCACCTCAACTCGCTTCATGCTTGAATGTAATGTGAACCCTTCTTCTTACGATGACCAATACCTCAAAATGAGCAAAGAAGAGGAAAGAGATGATGAAACTATTAGGGTGATGGTGACTAGTTCCTTGACGAGGCGAGGAGAGACTTTCCCAACAAGGGCAAGGATCTGTATGACATGACTAAAGCTATGCATGTGTGGGAACCCTTGAAGAAAGAAGACTGGTTAAAGAAGAACAAGGGAAAGAATGGCAAGCCTTAAGAGGGAAAGAATGGCAAGCCTTAAGAGAGAAAGAAGAAAGAATTCATCATGCCTATCATGGGGCCCATTAATAATTAGACTTGGGTTAGGTTTTCTAAGAACATGAGGAAAAAGTTTTGTAACGTAAATTCCATTGTATTTTTCAATATTGTCAATAAGATGAATTCTAATTTGGCTTACTTTGATGTGTCCCATAACATTGAAAATCTACGTTTAAATTATTCAAATGAATTTGAAAATGAAATTAATAAAAAATTAGAAAAGAAAATTGAAACTATGGAACCAACTCTTGAAATTATTAATTTGGGCAATGATGAGAATCCACGCTTAATTAAAATTAGATCAACTTTAAATGAAAAAGAAAAGAAAGATCTTTAAGAACTCCTCATGGAATTTCAAGAGGTGTTTACATGATCCTATAAAGATATGCCTGGAATTGACCCTAAAGTAGCTCAACATCACATTGATACTCACGACCACATGGTGCCTGTCAAGCAAAAATTGAGAAGAATGAGGATCGAATGGCTCTTAAAGATCAAAGAGGAAATCACTAAGCAAATAAAAGTGGGATTCATTAAACTCGTAAACCAAGCCAAATGGATAGCCAATGTCGTGCCCGTACCCAAGAAGAATGGAAAGGTAAGGATGTATGTAGATTTTAGAGACTTGAATAAGGCATGACTTAAGGATGACTTCCTTCTCCCCCACATTGATGTCTTAGTGGATAACACGGCAGGAAGCGCATTGATGTCCTTTATGGATGGTTTTTCAGGATACAACCAAATCAAGATAGCTTCTAAAGACATGACCAAAACCACTTTCAATACCGAATGAGGAATCTATTGTTACAAGGTAATGTCGTTTGGCCTCAAAAATTCTAGGGCAACTTACCAAAGGATGGCTACAGCCTTGCCACATGATATGAGATGTTGATGATATGATAGTGAAGTCCAAGGATAGAGAAAGCCACACCACAAACTTGAGGAAGTTCTTTGAGAGGATTAAAGAATATAGATTGAGATTGAACCCATAAAAGTGCACATTTGGAGTAATCACTGGAAAGTTGTTAGGGTTCTCAATAAATGATAGAGAGATAAAAGTTGACCCATCTAAAATCAAAGCCATATTAGAGATGCCTCCACCCAAAAGTGAGAAAGAGATTAGGGGTTTTTTGGGTCGACTACAATACATTAGTTGATTCATTGCCAAGCTCATTTCCACTTGTGAGCTTATCTTCAAAATCCTAAGGAAGAATAAACCACACACATGGAATGATGAGTGCCAAAAAACCTTTAAACTTATCAAGGAATATCTCTTCCACCCACCATCCTAATGCCTCCACAACATGGGAAACCCTTACTCCTATACCTCTCCATCATAGGAGATGTGGTTGGAAGTATGCTTGCACAAGAAGATGATAAGAAGAATGAAAATGCCATATATTACTTGAGCAAGAGATTCCATGATTATGAGATTAGGTACACTCCCATAGAGAAGTCATACTTTGCGCTTGTTTGGGCTGTACAGAAATTGAGACATATCGTTTTACTCTTCCAAATATGGGTGGTAGCAAGAATAGACCTATTGAAGTATCTTTTTGAGAAACCCGCTTTGAATGGAAGATTGTCAATACGGTTAATTTTGCTGACAGTATTTGATTTGAAGTATGTGGTTAGGAAAACTATCAAAGGAAGCATCGTGTCAAATTTTTGTGCAAGGAATCCCATAGAGAGGGAAGATGGTAAAGAAGACTTTCCAGATGAAGATATTTTGGATGTTGAGTTGGGGGCATGGAAGATGTACTTTGACGGAGCTGTAAACTAATATGGGAATGGGATAAGAATACTCTTGATCACTCCCAAGGGGTCTCACATGCCTTTGGTGATCAAATTAAACTTCAAAGCAACTAACAACATGGCTTAATATGAGGCTTGTATTGCCATAATGGAAGCTCTTCAAGAATTGGGGGTAAAAGAAGTAGAAGTCTTTAGGGATTCAACTTTGGTTATAGCCCAAACGTAAAAGCTGTGGAAGGTGAAGGAGGAATATTTGAAGCTTTATCAACAATATTTGGAGGATTTAACCAAGACCTTTGACAAGATTGAGTATACAATCATCCCTAGAGCTTAGAATCAGTTTGCGGATGCCTTAGCCAATTTAGCCTCCATGGTTGAAATATCCAAGGGAGTATGGACACGACCCTTAGAGCTTGAGCAAAGTAATGAAGAAGTGCACAAGAGGAAGACCGAAACTTCAGTAATGACCATAGAAGAAGAGAAAGTTTTGTGGTACTATGACATCATGAAGTTCTTCGAACTAAGGGCATATCTAGATGGTGCCGATAAAAAGAATGTTGTTCCATTAGGATAATGGCAACCCAATACATCCTTTGTGGTGGATAACTCTATAGAAGGTCCTATGATGGTGTACACCTTCGTTGTTTGAAGAAGGAAGAAGCCAAGAGGGTAATGGAAGAAATGCATCAAGGGATCTATGACACTCATATGAATGGAAGAATGTAAGCCAAGAAAATCATAAGGATAGGGTACTGCTGGAATACAATGGAAACCGATTGTGTGGACCATATGAAAAGTTGACATGATTGTCAAACATGCCAACTTGAACCATGCACCACCCAATGAGTTATATAGCATAACTTCTCCATGGCCATTCTCGGTTTGGGGCATAGATATGATTGGAAGGATAGCTCTTAAGGCTTCAAATGAGTATGAATGCATTTTAGTGGCAATTGACTATTTCACTAAGTGGGTGGAGACAGCCTCCTATTCCACGTTAAAGGCTAAGCATGTGGTTCAATTCTTAAAAAACAACATCATATGTCAGTTTGGGGTTTCCTAAGAGATTATCTCCGATAATGGTTCTCACTTTGAAGGTGAAGTTCCAAAGGTCATGGAAGAATATGGCATTGAGCATCATAAGTCTTCACCATATCGACCACAAGCTAATGGGACCATAGAAGCAGCTAATAAGAATGTGAAGAATATCTTAACCAAGATGGTAGTGACATACAAAGATTTCGCCGAGAAGCTTCCATTTGCCTTGTAGGGTTATAGGACTTCTATCTGTACATCGACTGAGGCAACACCTTAATTTTTGGTTTATAATAGTGAAGCGGTGCTTCCCATTGAGGTAGAGATACAATCTTTGAGGGCATTGATAGAAGCTGAGGTCCTAGAAGAGGATTGGGCTAAGGCGAGTATGAGTAATTGGCCTTGATAGATGAGAAAAGGGTTAAGGCACAATATCATGCACAAGGGTACCAAAAAAGAATTGTTAAGGCATTCAACAAGAAAATGAAACCAAGAAACCTGAAAGAAGGGGACTTGATCCTAAAAGTGCTTAGGGATGAGACTTTCGATCCAAGAGGAAAAATGAAGCCTAGATGGTCTGGGCCTTTTATCATCAAGAAGATCATGTCTAGAGGTGCTACAAGAATCAAAGATTTGAATGTGGAAGAGATGCTTCGTTCCATTAACATGGATAGACTCTAGAAATACCACATTTAAAAGAAAAAGAAAAAAGAAAGAAGCCTGCTAGGTTGAAAACCCGAAAGGGCGGCCTAGGCAAAAACTAAGACAAAAGAACCCTGCTAGATTGAAAACTCGAAAGGGCGGTCTAAGCAAAAGTTAGGGGAAAAGACCATGGGCATGGCAAAAATTCCTCAAAGGATGTCATGGGCAAAAATTACATGGCAAAGGAAAAAGAAAAGAAAAGAAAAAGAATAATGAAGACAATAAGCAAAGATGATAAAAAGAAAATTCTCTCATTGCTCAAATTAAAAGTTAATAAGTTTTCCTTCATAAGGGATTTGGAACATTTCAATCTTTTATTAAATTCAAAAACAAAACATGAGAATCATAAAAGTGCAGAAAAGTAAAACATGGGGCATATCAAGGTGGTCACTCAGTCTTCCTTGCCTTCTTACTAGACTTCATGTAAGCCTTCTCATCCTTCATAATCCACTTCTTGTCATCCTTTAAACATTGCTTGTAGCTTGCAGTGGGGTAGATGTATTTAGGAGGAATGATGTCTTTCGTCACTCTACGATGTGGCCAAGCTTCATTGATCCTATTGGTGAACACTGCAGTATGGAAGGCATCTTCATCATCAGGAGTTCCTTGACGCTATCAAAATTGCCTTGAGATATGACAAGTGAAGTAGTAAGAATAGCATTGAAGCCCAACTAAAGTCACACAGTGATCCTTGTAGCAACTATGGACCATGATTGAGATATGCCACCATTCCACGACCCACTAAATGTCGGTCTCCTTAAGGCAACCCATAAGCTCCATGTACGCCTCAAAACTCATGTCATTCTAACGAAGTCGGCGATCCCTAAGATGCCTAGGAAGTTAAGTGCTAAGGGGTATAGTCGGAGGTTGAAGCAACCGAAACCTCTCTTTTAGCCATATTTGAAAAAAAAAGAAAAAAAAAAACGAGAGCATGAGTGAAAAAAATAAATAAATAATGAAAGACGATATAAGGTGTCTCGATGGGTTGAAAACTGAAAGGAAATCCATGCAAAATTAGAGGAATCCTGCTAGATTAACAACCTAGACAAAAGTTAGGGATTATACCTAAAGAAGAAGAGGACTTCCTGTAAAAAAGCTTGCTTCCTTCCTCTTAAAGGCATCCAAACCATTGAGAGTTTTCGCCAAGATTAAGCCCACTATATTACCCTTTTTTAGCTCATAAGCTACCATGCACATCTAAAGGTCCACACAATATGATTGTTGACCAAGAAATATCTTGCAAGGGCACATAAGCAAAAGGCACGAAGGTAGTATGATCGCAGCCTCACCCTTAGGAAGGCCCAAACTGGAAAAGTAATCAAAGACTAACCTAAGGTTGAGTTTTCCAAAGACACACCACCTATTGGCTGTGGTTTCAGGGACACCCAACATAACTCACAGTAAGGAAGGAAGATCTCCACCCATGGTAGGAAATATGAGATCATCAATCTCCGGTTCACCCGTGATGAGAGCAAATTCCTCGATAGTGGGGCATAATTCTATTCCATTGAAGCGGAAAACATGTCAAGAAGGAACCCAATAGTTGGTAGCAGCATGAAGAAGAGGCTCATTCACCCTAATTTGATGGTAAGGGAAGATGCAAGAAAGGCCATAGGGAGCAACAGAATCCTTAAAATCGGGACCAAGCTTCCTAATCCAAGTGGAGACATCAAGAGGAGAGTTTTCTACCATTGGGTGGTCTCAAAAAAGTGTTCTTTGGATTGGAAATACGTTGGTGAGGGTTTTAGACTCAAAGGACTACTTTTATACTTAAGTAAGTCGCCTAGGGTTTTTCTAAGTTGCGGCCCACGTACGCAGAATCAACCCTGCATGCGCAAAGTTAAAGCAGCGTACGCAGGGTCATCTCCACATACGCACGATGCTTGGCAGAAGCCCATGCTCCCCTGTTTTGAGAAGAGTTTTTCTACTCCCAAGCATTCCTAGGGTTCCTATGACCTAAAGAATCATTCAAGACATATTCCAAGCACAAGAGCATCAAAAAAGCAAAGTTGTATAAAACATACAATTTATCATTTAAATTAAGTGCTAAGTTCCAATCAAAAGCATAAATGTAAAATATGTTCTTAAATACAATCATTTGTCTCAAACCAAACCTAAATGTCTACTAAAGGGAATTTAAAAAAAAAAAAAAAAACATTAAAGGCAAAAGAGAAAAGAAAAAGCTAAGTGTTGTTTGTTGTATATATGTTGTACTTGCAAGATATCAACAGTGCCACCTTTTCCTTAGCTGGTAGTTAGAAGTCGCCTCCAAGTCCTCCTCCTCACCACCACCATCATCATCATCGTTATCATCATCATCACCACCGCCTGGGTGGGCCGCTCTTCTAGGTCCATATAGATCCCTCGAGTAGTTAGTCACCTCCAACTTGAGATTCCCAGCTAGCCATACCAACTTCTCATACTCTTGGATAGTGGGCTGCAATTTAAAGAAAGAAGGGTTAGCAACTGAAACAAGAAGAGAAATTTGGCAAAAAGAAAAAAGAGAGGACAAAGGAAAGAAAGAACTCATTGCTCAAGTGTTGGGAGGGAAAGGATAGCCCATAACATTAGGGTTACGGGACACAACACGCTCCTGAGCAATGCCATTCGGGACATAAACATAGACCGTCCAAGGGATATATGGAGGATCAATGGGCTCACCAGCAGCAGGTCCCCCCTATTACAATTCTTGACATTAGGAGTCATGACAAACCAAGAAAAAAAGAGAAGAAGAACAAGAAATTGAGCATATACCTAAACAGTAAGAAAAGGCATGAGGCGAGTAATGTTGAACTCCTCATAGTCCAGCCCCTTAAAAAACTGCTCAGCATAAGAAACACCACTCCCCCACGAGTTGTATTCAGCATCAATCATAGAGTGTGGGGCAAGCATGAACTCAGGGGGGTCCCTCAGAATCTATGGGTCATCCTTACCCACCAACTGGCACCATACCCTCTCCATCAAATGTAACGCCCTCAAGCCTGCTCCTTTAAATGGTCGGGTGATCTCTGAAGCAATAAGAGCGACAGGCATTAGGTCTCGAAAAGCAAGAAAAGGCTAGCTAGCCCATAGGGCCTAGTTTACCTACAATGGCACAAGGTTAGAAGATGGGTATTCCAAGGGGGATACATGAAGAGACATGAACAACTAGAACTCTTGAACTTACCTCATTTGAAGTCAACCTCATAAGATGCGCTTTCACTTGGTGAAAATCCCTCAGAACTAGGTCGGTGACTGGAGTTATGAGGCCATACCTAACCACCCATTGCTGCAAAAAAGAAGCACAAGGAGTTTCAAAGGCCCTACAAGCTGCCGCAAGGTGCCCTGGCTGAGAGTGTCGAGGGTAGAGTAAAGATAAACAAGACATGCTTGCCTCTAGTTGGCCCTTCGTGCCTCCCCAAAGTCCTAGAAGAGGGTAGCCACCTCAAGACATCGTTTGCCCACCATTGGCAAAGAGGTAGGCCCCTAGTAAATGGAGAAGGAAAGCCCTAGCCATACAAACACATTCCTCTATGGTCCTCTGTGGGAGGAACATGTAATTCAATACCAAGTCGAAGTAGCAGATGGTCTCGATGGAATACTTCCTCCCCAACATGTTAATGCCCAGCTGGACACCCAACACGCTATCTAAGCTAATGATGGCCCCCTTAAAGCTAAAACCAGCCATGCGATAAAAGTCATAAGGAGTCACCGTCATCTCCTATTAGGCAATATGAAAGGTATGGGTAGTGTCCCACCACTTCTCAATTAGACACTGCACCAAGGTGGCACTCGCAGACGTCTCCAGAAGAAGATTGATAATAGGCTTAAAACCCGCCTCCCGGATATAGCCTTTGGTTTTGAGGGTAAGTAGGTTGAACCATTCTACCACCTTATTGGTGCTTTCCCTACCAGCATAAGGGGATGATGACTACAAAAAGAAAGATGTCATTAGATTCATGATTCAAGTGAAATTCAAGGAATATGGTGTTTTGATGTGAGAGTGAAGATAAAAAGGATGATACAGTGATATTCAGATGCAAAAATGATAAAAAGGCATACTAGAATTGTATATAAAAGTGAAACGGTTGAAAAATAAGTGAAAATGGGCAGAATAGGGTTTTTGCCAAGCGTCTCATGTATGTGGGTCAAAGCCCATGCACGCAGGCATGACCCTGCGCACGTAAGTTCATTCCTATGAATGCAGAAACTCAAGAATATACCTACATACACAAGAACAGAGCTGCGTACATATGAATGCAAGCTGCATACGCAGGCCTGAGCCCATACATGCAAGAACACAGATAGAAGCAATTCTTTGACATTTTCAAGGAAGCATCATCTAAAATTAATCCTAGACATGTTCCTACCCCTCCTAAGACGTTAGGTTTTCATCTAAACTCATCCCACAACAAAACTCAAGCATTTACATAGCCAAAAACACATTTAAACTAAAGATCAGAAAGAAACTTGGAAATGAGAAAAAAAAAAATGAAAAACTTACAGGTTCACATATGGGAGTGATTCTCTGGCCGGTATGTCAATGGTGGAGGTCCCACCAAACTCATAGCTCCACTCCAGCAGGCGAGATGGAAGGTATCAGAAGATAGGATGTAAGAGGATTTCTTGGCCTTGGGTGCCATTGGAGAAGATGATGAGAGAATTGGAGAGAATAAGAAAATAAGAAAGTTTGATAGAATAAGAGAATCAAAAGGTGAAGAGGAAAAGAGAGGAGATGGGGAGGGGGGGGGGTTTGTAGAAAGAAAAAAGGAAAGTTATGGAGAATATGAAGAGGTGAGGGATATAGGAAAGGTTTTTCACCAAGTTCTTCAGTTTTCTTTTCGATAAAATGTGTCGGTGTTATCTTTGTGTTTGCATCTCTCTAACCTTTACTCTTGCCTTTTAATTGCTGTTGTATTATGATTAATTATGGTTTAGAGTAGTTTGTTTATTTGAGTATGGCTTGTACTTATCATTCCTCACATCTATTGTTTGAGTATAAGCTTATGTTGGTTATTTTGAAATTGGGAGTCTAAACATTCACTAGTGTTTTATACACCAAGTTAGCTTTCACAAGCAAATGCTATGAACATGGTGAAAAAATCATACTTTTCCCCCTATTCAGAAACATACAATTCAGGGTGGAGGAATCACCCAAATTTTAGTTGGAGAAATGATAATATGGTTGCACCTTCTACGCATGGTTTTTCAAATTTTGTTCTCTATAATCCCCCTTTACAGAAGAGTCTTGAGGACACTTTGCAACAATTCATGCAAACTCAATCCAGCATTATTAGTCAGAACTCACAAGCTATAAATGACATTAAGAGCACTCTCACTAAATTGACCACATCCATGAGCATAATAGAAAAGGGTAAGTTTCCATTTCAACCACAACCAAACCCCCAAGGTCAATTTTGTATTGATGATTGTAGTTCCTTTGAAAATAAAGTGAGTCAAGCTAAATTTGTAACTACTCTTCATAGTGGAAAAATCATTGAAAAAGATATTCTTAAAAGCAATACACAAGATGAATCTTCCAAAATAAAGAGTAGTGATGAGGTCCTTAAGCCTAAATCTAATGAAATTGAAAGGTGTCCTATCCGTGCTCCTTTTCCCCAAAGGTTGATTTCCCCTCAAAAAGTGAATCAAAAATTTGAAATCCTTGAAGTACTTAAGCAAGTTAAATTGAACATAGGGGATGCCATAAAGCAAATTCCATTATATGCTAAATTTTTGAAAGATTTATGTATTGTTAAGCATAAGTTTAACGTACATGAGAAGACATTTTTTACTGAACAAGTTAGTACAATAATTCAAAACAATAGACCTCCTAAGTTCAAAGATCCAAGTTGTCCCACTATTTCATGTGTGATTGGTAATTCAAAAATAGAAAAAAGCTTTGCTTGATATTGGGGCAAGTGTGAATCTTTTGTCATATTCAATGTATGAGTAATTAAGTCTAGGTGAGTTAAAACCCACTTCCATAATTTTACAACTTATCGATCGATCTGTGATTGTTCCTAAGGGTGTTATTGAGGATGTTTTGGTTCAAGTGGATAAATTTTATTTTCTTGTTGACTTTATTATTTTGGACATACATCCCATTTCTAATACTAATTCTCAAATATCTGTGATTCTGGGACGCCCATTTCTTGCAACTTGTAGAAGTGGAGTCTTAAAATTATCTTTTGGGAATATGACCCTTGAGCTTAATATTTTTAATACTTGTAAGCAACCTAGGGATGAAGAGGATGTGCATGAAGTTATTTAATTGAAACACTTGTTCAAGAACAATTCAACAAAACATGTTTTTCACATCCATTAGAAGCTTGTCTAGTCAATTCATGTGATTTTAGTTTTGATGAGAATTCTGAAATTGTACACATTCATTGTCTCTTGGAATTTGCATAGGAATTGGAAGCGAGGAATTGGAAATTGAAATATGAGGAGTTTCCACCTTGGGAGATAAAGTTGTTGCCATTTAGTAAGCAAGTACCTAAATGGGAGTTGAAGCCCTAACCAAATGATCTCAAGTATGCTTTTCTAGGAACCGATGAGACTTTTCTTATGGTAATATCTTCTAAACTTGACTCCTTGCAAGAATGTAAGTTATTAAATGTTTTGAGTAAACATAAAGGTGTCATAGGAAGGAACATGACTAACATAAAAGGACTTAGTCCAGTAGTTTATACTCATAAGATTTATTTAAAGGACAATGACAAACCATCTAGGGTGACTAAACAAATTTTGGAAAATGCGGTTAACCAAAATCGTAAAAATTGGTTTTTGAGGTTGAATGATGCACTTTGGGTGTACTGCACTGCCTATAAAAATATTGTTGGTATGTCTCCCTATAGAATTGTTTATGGTAAAGCTTGTTACTTGCCTGTGAAATTGGAACATAAATCATATTGGACAATAAAATTGTTTAACTTTAACTTAGACAAGGCTAGTTCATTGAGAAAATTGCAATTGAATGAGTTGGAAGAAATTCGGCGTGATGCATATGAGAATTCTAGGATTTCTAAAAAAAGAATAAAGGTTTTTCATGACAAACAAATTTTAAGGAAATCTTTTGAATCATCTCAAAAAGTTTTTTTGTATAATTCTAGGTTACATTTGTTCCCCAAAAAATTGAGATATAGATGGACTGGACCTTTCATTATTAAAAATGTTTTCCCCCATGGTGCCATAGAAATTGAAAATTCTAAGAATGGTAACATATTTAAGGTGAATGGATAACGTTTTAAGCCATTTTTTTTGAGAATTTTTCATAAGAGGAGGAATCTATCAATTTGGAGGATCCCATTTATCAAAACTTGCCAAGCAATTAGCATTAGTATTTTTGTTGTAGTTTAGATTGTGTTTTTTTTTTTTTTCTTCTTTTTATAATTTTTGTTATTTTGTTTTCTAACCCCTTCTGCAGGTGTTAAAGTTTTTTTTGTTCATTTATGTTTATCTCTTTAAGGTACTCTCTATAATATCTACTCTTTATTGTTTTCCCTTGTTATCATTGAGGACAATGAAAGTTTTAGGTTAGGGGGAGGAACTTGAGATGATTTGCATTTGGTATTATCTTACGTTAATTTTTTTTTTTTTAGGTTGTTTTTAGTGATTTTTGTTTCTGTTTTTAGTTCATTTTCAACCTAAAAAAAAAAAGTGTTGCCTTAGTAAGAGTTTTAAGTCAAAGTTCTTTATGCTACTTCTATCTAAAGAATTCCATTGTTTTTCATATTCAACTATTATGCACATGCACTTTAGCCACATGAACATTTTTTTTGATTGAGAGATAGAGATGACTTTGAAAATCTTGAAAATAAAATGTAGAGACTATAACCCAAGTGAGTTCTTGAGCCATTCATTTTTTTAGAGGGTTATTTTCTTTTGATCTTATTTTTCATTTGGAAGCACATAACTTTGTTGTTGCTTAGTTTCATTATTCTTTGATTTGGTCGAATGCTGAGAATTTATCAATTTTATGCCACACTTGAATATGTTAAAGTCATGGATTTTAAAGAACTATCCCAATCCTTAGGAGATGATTTTAGGCCATCTTTGTTAATTTTGAGTCTCTATTATTTTCTTTCTTGATACATTACCGCTAGTCACCCATTTGAGTCTACTATTTTAGCCATTCTTTCTCAAACTCTTTCCTAAAGTGTTCCAAGAATGAATGCAATCAAATTGTCTTATTGTAGTAAATTTGTGGTGAAATAGTTGGAAGAAAGGGAGGACTCACTCAAAAAAGAAAAAAAAAAAGTCATAAACATAAAAGGAAAAATGTTGAAAAAAAAAAGGAATGTGAATGAGGAAGAAATAGAGAACGAATTTGTTGATGAAATTTTGAAGAAAAAAGAAAGAAAGTGAAAGTGCAATATTCAAGAAACTTGAGAGGATAAATCAATTGTCACATGCTCAAAAGAAGTTGTCTCTCTAATTATTCTTGGGAACACTTTTTATTTTTAACTATACCATTTGTTCTAAATTCTTCCTCTTTACCCTACATTACATCCCAATGAGAGTCCTATTTGATCATAAGGAAGGTATGGTTTGGATCTTGACATGATTAATCAATGTGTGTAGTGAAATATTCTTAGTGTTTGGTATACTTTCACGAGACTATAAATATCCTTTATTTTGCTTCACCTTCTTTTTTTTTTTTTGGTTAAAAGGACATAAATAATACAAACTATGAAGCCAAAATGGCTAAGTTCACGACTGATAGCCTACGATAGTTAACCCCATTAACATTAGAGCATAACAACTCCTTAACAAAGTTTGAGGCTAAATCAAAAATACAAAATTCTTCCTCCATCGTGCTACCATTCCTTGCAAGCGCATCAGCACTATGATTTGCTTCCCGAAACACATGGCTCACCCTGACATAAATAATACGCTGCTTCATCGTTCTTCATCTTATTTATATGTGAGATATTGGTCTTTGTTCTACATTATTCTACCCACATATGTTTGAGAGTGTTACACTTTTTTCGAAGTGATTTTATTTGTTAAGTGTTAACAACTGTGAGATTTGAGTTAAAGCATAACTTTGGATAGAAATTCAAGACACGTTTTATCTTAAGATTAAGGTTGTGTTTATGTTGGCTAAACTATTCACACATTGAATATTGGTGCATGTGGAATATTTTGGTGGTTGTTAGAGTTTTGACATTTGATTAACTATTTCTACTAAAGTAATGTTAGGATATATGTGATTTAATGTTAGGAACATATGTCAATATCGAATTGGTTTTTTCTTTGACAAAACACATTTTACTTGTAATTGGGTAGATCTAAGATGTGTTTAATGCTTCAAGGAACAATGTTACAAGATTAAGTGTTTAAAGCCATACAAGTCTGTCCAAGAAACAAGTAAAGAAGTGCTAAATTTTAAAACTCGACAGCTAGTATCTATCGAGGTTTAAAAAGCTGCTGAAACCCGATGCTCGACAGATAAGCATCGAGGTTTATGAAATTCAGTTTTTCAGAGCTGATTTCACTTCAAATCCGTGAATACATGTTTAGGCTTTCTTCTCTCACAACCCTAAACATATATAAGGATTGTTTTAAAGGCCGTCAAAGGTTGTGCGAGTATGAAACAAAGTTGTGATCAGAGACAGAATTTGCCCTAGTTCATCTTTCTTTTAAAGAAGCTGTTATGTTTGTACACCATAGGGTTCTGTAACCAAGGAGTTTCGTGATCTTTATCGTGTGATGAACTGAAAAACTTTGCAACCAACATCTTTCTCAAATTGGTGAGTAAATCGCATACTGGGATCCGCACATTAAATTGGTTAGTCACGTACTGGGAGCCGTGCATTAAAAGGAGAGATTGTCACTACAGAACAAGTCCAATTAGGTATTGGGGTAAGGGTTCAATTGTAAGTTAATATAAGGTACTAGGATTCCTTTACTTGTAACTGTTTGTTGTGATAATAGTGAATTCTTGAAAGAGGTGACCTTAATATCACCCGGTGAGATTTTTGCCGTGTAGGTTTTCCCTATTCGTTAGCAAATCATCGTGTTAATTTATTTTTCGCTGCATTTTAACTTAGTTAGTGATTTGTTTGTGCTACTACGTGTATTGCATGCTAATTGAATTAATTAATTAACTTGACTAATTAATTTGTTAATTCATCACAAGGGGTCAACATATTCTTGGCCTATCAAGTGGTATTAGAGCAGACACATTCTGATTAGGTTTTAATCTTTACTGTGTGATCTATTGACCCCTGTTTGTCATAGATAAAGGACAGTCTCTCATTATACCTCCATTATTTGATGACATTAACTATGCATACTGGAAGTACGCATGAGAGCTTTCTTGTAGTCATTAGATGAGAAGGTATGGCAAGCTGTAGAGGTAGGCTAGACCAAGCCGAAGGAAGCACTGGCCGATTGGGATGATGCTAAGATCAAGGTGGCTAACTTCAACAGCAAGGCATTGAATGCTTTATTCAGTACAGTCATGAATGAGGAGTTCAAGAAGATATCATCTCCTGAAACTGCAAAGGAAACATGGACTATCTTTTAGACAACCTATGAAGGAACCAAGGCTATCAAGGATTCAAAACTTCAGAGACTTACCACGAGCTTTGAAGAGATTAAGATGGAGGAGGATGAGTTATTTGATGAGTTTTATGCCAAGCTCAAAGCCATAGTGAACTCAGCCTTTAATCTTGGGGAAACCATTCACTAACTCAAGATTGTTAGAAATGTGCTTAGATCTCTATTCGAGAGATTTCATGCCAAGTTCACCGTGATTGAGGAATCGAAGGATATTGAAAAAATTCCTTTAACAGAGTTGGTTGGCAATCTGCAGACCTATGAGTTAGGTTTGACAAGGATAGGGAATCAGGTAAGGAAAAGAACATAGCAGTGACACTGATGAGTCTTTAGACGATGAGGATTCTAAGATGAAATCCTATATCACTCGGCAATTTAGTACACTATTCCCTCATGACCAAAATGATTTGTGAAAGTTCAATATATGTATAAAACACCCTTGAACGTTTAGACCCTCAATTACAAAGATACCAATTCAAGCTTTATATCAAACAATTAATGTGCGGAACATGATAACAAGCTCATAACAGAATTGATAAACAATCTAAGCCAAATATAAACACATCTACAGCAGTAAATATAAGACAAAGATAAAGGGAAGGAAGATGCAAACACACGGACAACACACGATGTGTTATCGAAAAAAAAACCAAAGTCCTCTGCGTAAAACCTCTCCGCCGCCCTCCAAGCGGTCAATAATCTACTAGAAAATGTAGTTGGGATACATGAACAGCAATAGACCCTCCAAGCCTAATCTACCCAGGTACCTATGCCCTCCAAGCTTCCTGTTCCAATGAGGTTACGCCGAACCTTTTTCTTTTCTAGCTTACCGGATTCCGCTGCTAAACCATAGCATCAACCAATGTATATTAGTTCCTTCCAAACTGCTTCCCAACAGCACCAAATAAATCTTCTCACAGATGTGGGTGTGGTGAGATAAGGATTTGGTCAATGACCTCTCAAGAATGTGATAATGGAGAGGAAGAGAGTAGATGAATTTTTAGAGTCTCTAAGGTAAAGATTGGGGATGAGACAATCTTGTTTTTCTATAAAGTTTCTCTCACAAAATTCTCTCTGAAAGCTCTCTCAATTTAGTGGGTATAAGGGTCTATATATAGTGGTGTGTGTTTGGAATACGAAGAGACAATTTTTGCCAAACAAGGCTGGTTGGCGGCTTGATCTCGCAGCTTGTCCAAGTCGCGAAGTAACTGCCTGGCCAACTTGGGACTTTTGTCATGTAGTGCGACAGCTAGCGCGACCTTTCAGCTCCCCTGTGTGCATCTCACGTGCCTGCATTTGGCAGCTTGCCAGTCGCGAGTCAGCCACGAGTCCTAACTGCGAAACTCTTCCTTCTTGCACATACTTGAGCTTTTCTTCACATCTTCTCACATACTATCCTTACAATAATCCCACCTAAATACAGGGTTACTAAGTGCTTAAATTACAAGAAAATTGGCACGGAATAAAGCCAACAAGATAGTTGATAAATTTCAACTTTACACTTTGAACGTCAAGGTTTCGGACACATGAAACAAGAGTGCCCTACATATCTCAAGGCCATTGGGAAAAGCAAGGCACTTACTGCTACCTTGAGCAACATCGAGCTTCAAAATGATTCCGACAATAAGGATGATGGAATCCTAAATGCTTTCACTGCCACTGTAAATCCTACTGAGGGGATTGTTGAAGATGTGGATGAGGAAGAAGACTTGATGGAGTCTAAGTTTGAAAAGATGGATGAGCAAAATGACATCCACATAGCCTATGCAAAGTTATACAAGGTCTTGGAAATGCATAAGAAGTTGTATAGGTTGGCCACCAATAAGCTCAGTGATGTGGAGCTTGAACGGGAAGAAATCTCCATGAAGTTTGATGAAGCAAATCAGACCATTGGAGCACTAAGATTTGAGAATAATTTCTTGACTGAGAATACCAAGAAGCTTGAGGCAGAATTGTTCCTAGTCAAAGTTTGATGAGATGCACAGTCTTCATAAATTTGCTTATGATCGAACCGGTTTAGGGTATGATTTATGTTCTTCTAGTATTGCTTCTATTAGCACTACTGTTTTTGTTCCTCCTAGTAATAATGTTGAATCTGAAAACAATGATGTGCAAAATGTGTTAGCTAGTGAGAACATAGACAATGGTAGATTTATCTTAGGAGCACCCCCTAAGCAGGATAAGAAAGAGATCAAAAACCCTAGGGCTAAGAAGGGAAACACTTAAAAGCCTAAACAGAAGAAGCAGCATCTCTGTCATCACTATGGAGCAGCTGGACATACTCGACTTAATTGCTACAAGTGGTTAGTCACTCAACAGAGCAACAGTATGATCTCATTAGGAAACCAGAAGTAATGTGGATTCCTCGTACCAAATGCCAACTTATTGTTTCTTGCGACTTTTCATTTTGTTAAAATTCTAACAATAGATTCACTCGTCCAATATTTTTTATATAAAAAAGTTGTGTCTTAGTTTTTCCCCTATGAGATGGCCTAGAAACTTCATCAAAATAATATATTTCAAGTCTATGTCGATTAAGCTAATGATGGTAGAACTATGCAAATTGTGACATTGTTGTATTATTACTTTCTATCTTTTTCTTTAAAACAATGCTGAAATCTTCGCATTAAAAAAAAAAATGCTGAAATCTTTTTTCGTGGAAGTTAGTGGTAGGGGGCTGACTAGCTAGTACCTGAATAAAAAGTTTTATGCTCCTTATTGGTAATGTTCAGGTGTAATTATATTTTATTGCTCTAAACTATGAGTGAGTTTAGTTTAGTTTTTTGGTACTGTACTTTTTGAAAAAGTGGCGATTTCAAAAGTGCTGTATGAAACTGGATTTTTTTTAAAGAGTTAAGTGTTTGGTAAAAGTTGTTAAAAAAATGTGTTTTAAAAAACTAAGTATTTGGCTAATACATATAAAAGTGGCAATTTGAGTTGTAAATTACCAAAAAGGATAATGTATATATAAGGGAGTTTATTTTATACTTAAATCAACTACTTAATAATAATAATTATTATTATTATTGGTAATATTTTTATAATTTTTATGTTATTTTTTTTGTCATAATTATTTGTTTTTACTATTGACATGGCAAGTTATTATTATTTCAATAATTTTTGTGTTATTTTTTTTGTCATAATTATTTGTTATTACTAGTGGCAAATTTTTATTAGTTCTAGTTCAGGCCCACCACTAATATTATATTATTACTTACTAATAATTATTTGAAAAATGCTAAAACCATATCAACAGTTTGTAAAAATGTTATATAATAGTTTATGTATTGAGCATTACTTATAATATTTTATTAACATTTATGTTTTAAATGAGTAGTTTTAGTACCACAAACTATTTCATAATTTTTTTGTCGTAATTATTTAGTGGCAGATAGTGGGTGGTTGCTTACCACTTATACATAAACTTGCAATTTTTTCTCTACTACTCACACACTTTTTTCTTTACCACTCACACACCGTCACATTACAATTGTTGCAAAAAAGTTGTAAAATAATTTGTAGTGCTATATTTTTTTTTCTTTTAAATTTTTGCAATTTAAAATTTTATCTTTAAAATTTTATTTCCTTCTGCATGTCTTCCACATTTTTTTTCACCTAAATGCATGTCTTCGACGTATCTCTTTTTTTTTTTTTTCCTCTTTTTTTCTTATCTAGTCATTCTCTTCTTCCTTATCTTCTTATTTTTCCTTTTCTTCACTCATCCACTCATTCTCTCCTTCCTTAACAAACAGCTACATTGGTCTCCCTCTCGCTCCCTCTACGCCCTGAGATGAAGGGCATCATTGCAGCACCAAGCCACCAACACATAAGCTCCACTATGCCAGAGTTACAAACCTTAGCTTTCACTCTCACACTTAAACCCCACCATATGACATCCTAAACCAAACCCACAAATCAAGTCTCATCTTTTACAACCAGGGACAGAGCCAGGACTTGGAGTTAGGGGGGCGATTTTATTGTTAGCTCTATGTGGTGGCTTCAGCTTTCAGTTCTACTGCTTAGCCATCAAAGGTTTTCTTTTATTATTATTATTTTTATTGTGTGTAGAGCATGTCTTTTGTTGGTAAGGAAAAAATTATTTTTGTTTAAAGTTTTTTAAAGGGCTAAGTTGTTTGTTTTTTGTAAAATTGGTTGATTAGTCTCAAATTTTTTTTTCTAAGCTTTGCTATTGCCTATCGGTAATTTTTGTTATTGGGCTAATATTTTGGGCTTGTGTGTATATATATATATATATATATATTTTAGATTTTAGATCTATAAAAAAAAATTTTATGGCCTTTAAAAGGAGGAAAATACTAGATTTACAAACTTTTTTACAAATTGTTGTTGTGATTAGTGGTTATTAGTAAGTAAAAAAGTGAAATAAGTGGTGGACCCAGATACAAACCAGTAAGAATTTGCTATCTCAATAGTTTGTAAAAATATTGTAAAAAAGTTTGTAATTGTAACATTTCTCTTATAATGATCAATAAGGGGGACAAATGTAATTTTATTGAACGAAGTTGCTAAAATTAGTACCTAAATATATAATTATATAGTTATATTTTTTAAAAAAAAAAATTAGGGGGGGCAATGTCCATGAATGGCTCCGTCCATGTTTACAACTCCATTCTGACCTTCCATCTTCAATGATTTCATTCACTACAACCGTACAACGCCACTTCCAATTCCGTACTCCGCTAGTGAGTCTCTTTTATGACTATATTTTTTGTTAGAGATTTGGGTAAAATTGGGAATAAAAAAAAGGCTAAGGGTAAAATAGGAACAATATACAAAATATTCAACGGTAACATGGAAAGCAACTCTGTGTTTTGGAATTGCACCTCAGATGGTCCAATACGAATCGCACTTTTTGGTGATTTGCGTTTTGAGAAAGTGCGATTTGGAAATCTTACCAAACGCCCAAAATTGAAAAATATTCCGTTTTGAAATCGCAAAGTGCTTTTTTCCCCCCAAAACGCTGAACCAAACAGGCACTATATCCTAAATTATACTTTACACCCTAAACTTTCAAAATTCATGGTTAACACCATAAACTATAAACTGTGTTACACTTTGCACACCGTTGTCAACTTTGCTGTTATCTTGGATGGAAAACCAAAGTTTAGGATGTAAAGTGTAATCGGGAGTATAACTTAGGGCAGTAAAGTACAATTTCTCATTTATTTTAAAGGGTTTGAAAAGATGGACAATTAAGTTTTTTCACGTAATGTCATCCAAGATAATGATAGAATTGACAATGGGGTGCAAAATGTAACACTGAGTTATAGTTTATAGTGCTAATCATACATTTTGAAAGTTTGGGGTGCAAAGTATAATTTGAAGTATAATCTAGAACGGTAAGGTATAATTTCTCCTCTCTTTTTTTTCTTTTTCTTTTTTTTTGAAGTTTATTGGAAGTCAATGGTAGGGACTTCCAAGAGTTCTAATAAAGCACCTTCAATAGTCTCTTCAAATTTTTACACTGTTTGGAGAGTGAACAATTAGTTTTACATTTTGCTTATTTACTTTTTTAAATACACTTTCCAACAGACTATTTATCATTTTTCTATCCCCTTTAAATTTTATTTCTTTAATCTTCCTCTATCCCATTTAAATATTATCTCTCTACCCTTCTTTTAAAGAAGTTTATCCATTAATTTATGAACAAAAATTATCATTACCCTTTATCCTTTTTTATTAAATTAAACCCAAAACACTCGGCTAATTAAACCCTACCCCTTTTTAAGTGGACCATACCACATGCCTCATCTTATCTCAAACAATTCTCCACCATTGCTTGAAGGACATGGGCTAGGAAAGAATCAACGTTCACAGTGCGAAGTCATGCCTTCCTCTCCACTACCGCTCATCTTCCTCCCCATTGTGGCCTAGATGGGTTAAATCGGCTTGAGTTTAGAGATGTTTGAGAGAGAAAGGATCTTAAACTTGGTTGTGTTTGCAGTCACTGTGAAAGTTGTATAAAAGTTGAATATTTTAATTAGATGGGTTGAATTTTTATTTTGGTTAATTTTTTTGCTAATGAGCAGTACTCTTCAAACCAAGAGAGTAACTGTTTATTAGAAAATATAAAATTTGCAATTTAAAATCCTGAATTTGAAGGATTCTGGGTGTAAAGAGGAAGAAAGTATATGCTGTTTCAAAAATTCCAAGTCTGCATCCATAAGGTGTTTCTAAGTCCATTGAAAAAAGTGAGATGTGTACCAAAGAAAACACATTAACACTTCAGCCTTTTGTATAACCAAAAGACAAATTTATCCTCAAAATTTTTGAAACCCTACCACAGTCTCTCTTTCTTCTCTTTGAAATCCCATTTCTCCAAAATCAAAATTTTTTTCTCTCTTTCTAGTTTCTTTCTCCCTGGAATCTAAAACTCATTTGTCCCAAATTTTCAATTCAAAACCTCTGCCATGCTCTCTCACACACTCCTTTTCACTCCAAACTGGCACTACCCAACTATGTCTCGCAACTCTTATCCTCGCTTTCTTTCTTTCACCCTCCCCTTGTCACACACTCTTTCTCTTTCTCTCTCTCTCTCTCACATCCAATGCACCACTGCAATACCTAAATATCACGGGTAAAGACACTAGATCCTGACATGAATAGAAAAGGAACAGAGTCCAACAACCATAAAGAGTAACCCCCATCTCATCATCCACACTAACTTCTTTTTTTTCCTGTTTACAACTGAGAGAATTAAGGAAATCAACATCCGAGTGTAGTGTATGTAAGTTCCTTTTACCCTTTTGTTTATTGTCATTTTTAGGCAACCAAAACAATAATTCCCATTTCTTTCAATGCTCTCGCTCTCTAATACACACACAACATCCAAATACAGTGTAGGTGAGTTCCTTACAATTTTTATTTTCAATTTAAAACCTATTTTATTTCCTTGGTCTATTTTCTGCTCATACCTATTTTTGTTTGTAATATTAGGAATATTACAAAGACAAGCCCAAAGCTCACACACAATTCCATCCCATCCCAATTTGATTTGGTTTTATCTTTGTGGGTAGGATGGGATGAAATCATGGAATGGTTTTGTAATTTGTGACCTTACCTGATCATCTGCTATATGTGATCAGGAAGGGTGCTTTGGGTTGTACAGTTTCAATTTGGTTCATTCTAATAAAGCTTGGTTTATTGCAAAAAAAGATATATATATATATATATATATATATATATATATATAATGGGTGATTTGGAATTGGTTCCCAAGAAAGTTTGAGAAAATAAGGGACTATGTTTTAAAGTCTTATGCTTGGAATTAGTATTGATTTTTTGGAATTGAGTTTCCAAACAAAGCTCTGTGGTGGATTACTCCAACTTGTGGAATTGCTTAGATGTGCTTTGAACTTGGTTTTGATGATGATTGGTAATGGTAGATTATATTGAGTGAATTTGAAGGATGGATTCCCACTTTATTCGGAAAGCTTAGGATTTGAGAACCTTAGGGCTTGTTTGGTTTCAAAAATTGGTGTATCTACTTTTCATTTTCTTTATTCTATATTCAAATCCTGAATTTGAATATAGAAAAAAAAAAAAAACACTTATTTTCACGTTTGTTAGTTTTTGGTAAATTGTTTTGAATACATAATTTGGGTATAAAATACATTATACCCGAGTTTGGTGTTTATTTTCTATTTTAAAAAAGTAACTTTTCTCCCTTATACACATCACATCACTTAAAAAAAGTAACTTTTTATTTTCACAATATTTACGAATATGCCACTATATTCATATTAATAGAAAACAAAAGTGCTGAAAAGTTGTATTCATTTTGTATTCAAATCCAACTTTTAGGATATTGAAAATCAAAATTGAATACAAATGCTAAAACCTAACTAGTTTTTTAGTAGTGGGACCCACTAAAAACTAAAAATGAAAACAAAAAAGGGTAACAAACAGGTTCTTAGTTTTTATATGTGCATGTTTAAGTAGCTTCTAGATAAACACCAATTATATACGTACTTATGCAATAATATATATGTGTGTGTGTGTGTGTGTGTGTGTATTAAGAGGATTCGAAAAATTAGTTATTGTCTTTTTTATTGTCAAAAATACCCCTAATTTAATTAACTTATCATTATTTCATGAGGTTAAAATAATAAATTGAAAAAAATTAAAAATATTACTATAAAATAAAAACTACCCACATCCCTTACTCCTATATATATATATATAGATATAAATCCTATTAAAAAGTTTCTTCCTACTTCCACTACCCCATGTTCTTATAGCTTAAAAAAAAAAAAAAAAAAAAAAAAAAAAAAAAAAAAAAACTACCCACAGTTCCTATCAAAAACAAAAACTACCCATTCCCACGTTATATATATAAAATAATAATAATAATAATAATAAAATAAATTCCACTACCCATGTCACGTTAAAAAAAAAAAAAAAAACTCATTGCATGCACGAAGCCCATATGATGAGGCTATATATATATACACACACATATGCATATAGTTCTTTTAATTATACTATGTTTCACTTTGGAATATTTCCATCATTATATAGTCTTGCTAACTATACAACTTGGAGATTTTAGTTGTTAGATTTGCATATGTTATATCCATTGAAATGTCAAGAATTAATCATATTGATAGTATATTATTTCTTTATATGCAATTGAATGAGATTTTTTTCAAAACATTTTTAGTAGGTGATCTAGTTGCTTCAGATGCTCAAGGGTAATGGCATTGTCTTATCATTCGTTTGATAAGCTCATCAAACTTTGGTTTGGGATGCTCAAGGCTAATGCATAGCAATGTTGTTTGGGATGCTTATTAAACTTTGGTTTTATTCTCCATGACATTGGGGCCATTGCAGTGAACGGACTTTGGATTTTTCTAAGAAACTTGGTCTACAAGATCTTATCATTGGATGTGCATTGCAAACTTGGTCTACGAGATCTTATCATTGGATGTGCTTTGCCGCCAGTATATTCAGCTCTAATCTCAACCAACTTCAGTAGTTCTAGCTTCGATCATCTAAAGAAGAGGCAATGTTTTCGTTATGTTGAGTTTAAACTTTAAAACTTGTACCAAAGAAATGTAAGATAAGTGCCATGTATAATACAAATGCTTATGTTTTACAAAAGATATAAAGTAGGGATAGTTTAAAAATACAGATGGAGGATCTTCCAAATTTTCTTGTAAAGTACATACCGGATGAAATTTATCATTAGAATTCAACAATAGTACAAAAATGGGCTACACTTTTGCAAAAGAAGACTTATAAGCCAAAATATATTGAAAAAAGCAAATCTCATTATGATAAATATAGTGATGGTGGCAGTGTTGCCAAGGAGGTATCTGGGTAAAGGTGTTTTTGTTCTATTCATACTATCTATTGAGAACTTATTAAAAAGAAAATTCACTTACCTTTCCTCATACTACGAGGGGGTGACAATAGGTGTTGGTCATTCCTTTTATTAAAACCCCAAAAAGGTAAATGAGGGATACTTATATGAACAGATATCATATGGTCTTATTTTAACAAGTTCTATTTGTTTATAGAGTATAAAAATTTATTAACAATGCATCTATTAAAATTTGCAATTCTTAAAATAAAAAACCATTGTCCAAGCCTCATGCAAATCAAAACTATTTTCTTGTTTTTGAACGTTACATAATGCCAAACTCTCATTTTTATATACATTACAATCTCAAATAGATAATCACCATTTAAATTTTCACCCACAAAAACATTCAACATGCCCAAATCTCTCCTCCATTGGATTATCCTCATTTTTTTAAACCAAAAATAGCTAACATCAAAATGAATGAATGATACTAAACTCCGATCCATTAGTGGATTATGAACCATCAGACTTGGCAACAAAATGTACAGTTAATCACAGTACTAGAACCATATCATCCAACAACAAAATTGAATAGCATTCTCATATGGAAGTAGGAGGGACTGAAACAATAGATCAGTAATGGCCACTACCGCCATAATGAAAACCCATTTCCACCATGAAACTAAAATGATTTCAACCAATCTCCTTGTCCAATGCTGCTTAAAGTTCCCAGAGCATTATTAAAATCAAATTGAAGCAATAGCTTTAGCTACAGTACAGTTTAAGTTAAATTCAAAAAATTTCAATGATAGAGCAGCAAATAGACCAAGGAAATAAAATAGGTTTGAAATTGAAATTTTTTTGAAAGGAACTCACCTACACTGCACTTGGATGCTGTGTGTGTGTGTGTTAGAGAGTGAGAGAATTAAAAGAAATGGAAATAAGTGTTTTGGTTGCCTAGAAAATGACAATAAACAAAATGGTAAAAGGAACTCACCTACACTGCAATTGGATGTTGATTTCCTTAGTTCTCTCAGTTGCAAACGAAAAAAAAAAAATGTTAGTGTGAACGATGAGATGGGGCTCTCAATGGTTGTTGGACCAACGATGCTTAGGTATCGTAGTGGTGCAGTGGATGAGAGAGAGGAAGGGGAGGGTGAAAGAAAGAAAGCGGGGATAAGCATTGTGACGACGTAGTTGGGTAGTACTGGTTTGGAGTGAAAAGGAGTGTGTGAGAGCATGGCAAAGGTTTTGAATTGAAAATTTGGGACAAATGGGTTTCAGATTCCAGGGAAAGAATTAGAGAAACTAGAAAGAGGAAAAAATTTTGATTTTGGTGAATTGGGATTTCAAATAGAAGAAAGAGTCTAGAGAGTGTGGCGGTGTTTCAAAAATATGAGGATAAATTTGTGTTTTGGTTATAGAAAAGGCTAAAGTTTTTGATGTGTTTTCTTTGGTAAACAATTAAACATGTCACCTTTTCATTGACTTATAAACACTAGTGTTGACTTGTAATCCATGACATTCGTTAATTTTGTTAAAATTGAAATTTTTTTACTGAAAGTATTTAGATAAATGTAAAAGTTAATTAAAATAATATAGTGAAACTCATTAATAGTACCAAAAAATACAGTGAGATCTATAAATAGTAGCAAAAATAGAGAAATACTAGGTTTACAATATTTTCGTAACAAATCCTAATTGGCAGTTTGTTACTTGTAGTTATTGTTGGGGCAAAAAAATAATCTCAATAATAGATTTAAATTTAAACTAATAACAACTAACTATTTATAATTTACTATAAAAATATTATAAATATAACATTTCTTTCAAAAATAAACTAAATTATAAAATAAGTTAGCAAAAATAATTCACATTAAACTCCTCTTTTTAACAGCGTATGCTTTCTCGCGAAGAGGCTCCTGTCCGAGATGGTTGCCAGCTTTTTCGTAATTGTGATGTAACATTGTTCTATTATTAGTGTGGGCCCCAAAACTGTATTTTAGGAACATGTTGGCCCCAAAACTTAACCTGCTACTTTTTATGCTTCGTCAGTGGCTAGGTAGGGGAATCTGAAGTTCCAGATCTTCTTCTTTGGTCTCTGAAAAAGAAAAGAAAAATTCCTGGGTGATTTCATTGAGCTGCTCCGAGGTTAGTTTTTATAATTGTAACATTGCTCTATTATTACTGTGGGGCCAAAACTTAACCCCCTTCTAGCCTTTATGCTTTTTCTTAGAAGTCAACGGCTAGGTAGAGGGAGCCGGAAGTTCCAGATCTCCTTGTGGTGATTTCTTTGGGCTGTTCTAAGGTCAGTTTTCTTATTAATATATACCATTCTCTCATTCATGGATAGGCTATGCTTTTGGAATGGAGTGCTTGAACTTATTACAGTATTATTTGTATGCCTTCTCTTTAATTGGGAAAATGACTAAATTGTATGCCGCTTGGGTGTTCAATTTGGCCTGGATTACGATCTTTTTTGTTCAATCTTACCTGATTTCTAACTGTCCAGTTTAACCATTTCTTATCATGAAATGAAAGTTTATGGAGTAATAGTTAGCTGGTAAAGTTTCTTGATGCACTATTAGAAACGTGGAATTAATAATCTGTTGGAAACACTCACTTGAGCTACAAGGCTCTTGGCTCTTGGAATCAAATTCTGATTTAATTTTCTGGGGATTAAGGATGGACTACCGTGTAACCAAGCACTAGACCAAAACCAAAAATAGAAGAAATTTGAACCATGAAGTACACTCTCTAAAACGCTCACACTAATAAAATGGGAGTGATTGTATTGATTTGTGTGTTATGGATAATTACAATGAAGCTCTGCTACTAATAGCTAAGCCAGAGCAAGAGAGAAATAAGAAACAAACCACAAATTTACACGTTACAACTGAAATTAAATTAAGCTAACTAACTCCACTAAAGCTAGCTAGATCCAATGAACTTAAGATACGTTGCCCATTACTTAAGCCTTTCGCCTTCCTCGCTAAAATTACTGTTGTTTTGGGCTGCACCATGGCTTGTAGTTTTCTTAGAACTCAATGATAACGACCTTGTCGTTATCTGCCCTTACAGGACAGCCTGCGATCTTCATTGGCATATTTCTTTCATGTTTCAACTTCGACACTCCCTTCAAGATGACAGCTGTTGACTTCACAAGGTCATTTTGATGTGAAACAGTATAGATATGTAAAAGTCCTAATTTGTTTGTCAATGTTGAGAATGCAAGCATTCCAAATTTTTTTGTAAAAATGCCTGCCACTTGATGACAACTTGAGACATGAAGAGTTTTGATGATCCCTTCATTAATTTTATCTTGAACTATATGGCAATTTACTTCAATATGTTTTGTATGCATGGAATACTGGGTTAGTTGCAATATGCAGTGCTGCCAAATTATCATAGAGCAGCAGTGCTGGTTGTGAATGAATGATGCTTAAATCGCTAGGTAAATTGAGTAACCGAATGATTTCATGTATGGTTACAGCCATAGATATGTACTCTGATTTTGCAGAGGATGTAGAAACAGTTCGTTGTTTCTTTGATCTCCATGACATGAGTGATTCATCCAAAGAAACACAATAACCAGTTAATGATTTGCGGGTGTGAGAGTAACTAACCCGGTCTAATGCTTTAAGATGCATATTAGGCTTGGATGAAAGGTAAAGTCCCTGTCCTGGTGTTACTTTGATGTATTGCACAATGCGATGTGCAACACGCATGTGAGGCTCTATAGGTTGATCAAAAAATTGAATTACAATCTGCTTGGTTGTAATTGGGCAAAGGGAAGAGAAAGGAAAAGCGGAAGGGAAAGGAAAGAGAAGAAAATATTTCCCTTCAGTGTGTTTGGATACAGGAAGGAAAGGAAAGGAAAAAAGAAAAGATGAAAATTATTTCATTTGTTTGGTAGGTAAAGGGAAGATAAAGAAAAAAAAATATTTGTTACTGTTTTTCCCTTATTTATGATTGACAATCGGTCTAAAGTACCACATCGGTCAATTAGTGAGTGAGTTTTCAGTTTATAAGCCTCGTTAGTACTTACAAAGGTTAGGTCTTTTTGTAAATGCTAGTTTTGTAAGTCTTGTCTTCCCACTCCCTCCTTCCCCATCCCCTGTGTCAAGCCTCGCTAGTACTTACAAAGGTTAGACCCTTTTGTAAGTGCTAGTTTATATTATCTCAAAAAAAAAAAAAAAAAAAATTTATGATTGACAATTTTTAATATTAGAGCACTTGTATATGAGAAGAGTCAAGGACGTATTGGTCAATTTATAACATAAAAATCAAATCTATATATATCTAAAAGCTGAAGTGTAGCATTTATTGTTGTTACGCTCTAGTTGAGCTACATCAACAGCCATGTTATTATTTTATTTTCATTAATAAAAAATTGTATTTTATTTTCATTCTTTTTCTATTAGTCTTTTAATGCTTTTACAGTTTTCACTTTAAAATTTCCCATGTATGCTCTTTTTAATGCCTCAAACTCTCCATCTCCTCCTTTATTTTCTCTTACTCTTCTCATTGAATCCAACCAGTTCATAATATTTAGTTGCCACTGCCCCTATAAAATCAGAGAGATAAATCAAATAGAAGATATATAAACCATTAGACGTCATCTAATTCTCTTAACCAGAAATGGAATGGTTTTGGATTTAACTCTTGCAAGTATAGAGCTTCTTTCAGAACTACAAGCCTGTAAAGTTATGATTTACAATTATGTTTTATGTTGGTTTTATTTCATTTCAAAAAGTGTTGTAATTGCATTAATTTTGTTTTTTGTATTTTGTGGGAGTTTATTGTATTGGGTTTAGTATTAAGTTGGTGAAGAATCAAGCATATATTGGATGAACAAGTGGATTTCACGAGTGTCTTGCGAGAAGCCTACGCGCGAAAAAGCCACATGAGAAGCACATGCTGAAAGCTAAAGAGTCATGCCAAGCTATTAGTTTTGCAAGTGTCTTGCGAGAAGGGCCAACCGCTAGATACTTGCGAAACTCTCTGCCTGGAGGATTTTAAGTGTAACTTTCTTACTCTTCACCCATACTATATATACCCTTATTACCCATAAAAGTATGTGAGGCTATTCAGAGAGAAAAAACCTAGATAGGTTTTCTACTACATGGATGGCAATGTCAAGATTTTTTCCCCTTTCAAACTTATCAATTTGTGGTGGCCTTGTGTATCATGTTGAGCTCTCAACTTGAACAGTTGAACTACATTACTCTTGCTGGGGAAGTTATTGTCTTTTATTAAGGTGAAAAATAGGGAGTTTTATGGGAGGGTCCACGTTTTTCTTTGTTGAGTCCAAAACTTTTGAATTTTCTGTCGAAAAAGGTGGTACTTTTTATTCATTACGTATTATTGAAAAAGGTCGAGTCTTCACGCTTTGTCACTCTGGGGAAGGAGAGTGCCAAGAGGCTATTGTTTAACGTGGAAGAGATGGCATCTAAGCAATCACCTGTGCAGTCTCTAGAACGTTTAGGGAAGGAAATAAGATTTTTATTATTCAGTTGGGGTCCAATGCTCGTGGAAATTTTTTGCTTGTTTCTGAACTCATTCATGGACAACAAAGAGGTTCCATAGTGATACCGAAAGGAAAATTAGGGAGAGGGTGGGGTGGTTTTGGTCTTCACATATGGAAGACATTAGAAGATTCTCTTCTCCGGCAGGGACATTCCGGGATTAGAAATAGTGAACCCAAGCATCCTGCTGTGGTGGTATAGGAGGGGCGGCAGAAAAACTTTGGAACCATTGGAATTAGAAACGGTGAACACAAGCTTCCTGCTGTGGTGGTGCCAGAGGGGCGGCAGAAGAACTATGGGTTTGTGAATAAATGGAAGGAGAAATTTTCGGAATTTCAAAATTTGAATATCCCAAATTCAAGCGGTAATCTTTGTGATCTTAGCAATGATCTTCTTGGAAAAGAAACTGCTGGGTTTGGGGCAGAAGTCACATCCGTTATAAATGGCATCGTTACGAATGGTATTAAAGGTAAGCTGACTTTGGATATTTGGCTCCGTGTGGAACGTGGGTCTGAGGGGAAGTGGGGTGTTATTTTTTCAGAGGTTAAGGAAGTGGCCTTAAAGCCTAGTGGCCAGCAAGATCCTACTAAAGTGCCAGCCCTTGCTAGAGAGAACAGGCCCATATTTAAACCTGATTGGAAGCCCGGTGGCAGCTTCTTAGGCCATATTGGGTCTGTTAAAAAGCCCAAAGCCCAGCAGCCAGCCTCTTCTTTACAAGATAATCACGTGAGGAGTCCTTCAGATGTGCTTCCACCTGTGCCGTGTGACTCATCTCACTCCCAAGTTGACGCCAAGACTCATATCCCTGCCGAAGTGGTACCAGTTCTGATCAACGAGGTGCGTAATTTTGAGAATATTGAGAACCCACATGCCGATTTAGTCTCCACTCCACAAATATCCTCTTGCTCTGTTATGGTGGTTTCGGAGTCTAATTCCGCTGTCGATAGTGGGCTGGTACACCAACAGTTCAAGCATCTTTTACTTGATAATGCTGTGGACTTGAATTATTTAAGGGGCTTCTCGGACAAGTGGGGATTAGAACTTGGTGAGGGGAAGAGGGTGGTGGTGCCGATGGGGATCGAGAGACAGCCTTTAGGCTTTTTTAAGGGCTCTGTTTTGGATGAGCTTGTGGCCATGGATTATTCAGGAAATTCTTCGAGGCTTTTAGTGATACAATCCGAGGGGGATGGGGCGATGGTGGAGGATGTAGATTCGGAGAGTTGGTCAAAAGGTGGTGAGATGGTTGAATTTGATCGATGAGGTTCGGATATTTCTGAACCTTTAAATGTGACTCCGTTAGCTATGTCGAAGTCTAATGAGACCCAAGAAGTCGATAACATATCTGGCTGTTTGGAAGATGGTCAGTCTAGTATTCATTCTAGTTTGTCACCATGGTTTCAAAGCAAGTTTCAGGAGTTTGGCTCTTTTTTGGAGACTCCAGTTGAAGGTTTGGAAGAACTTGCATCTAATTTTCTCTTGGCTGTTGAGGAGAAAATTAGACAAAGGGCTGCAGTGAATGCGTTGAGTAAAAAACCAAAGGGTGAAGGTAAGGGTTTAAGGGAGTTGAGGAACTTGGTGAGCTCTGTTAATTATGATTCTGCATCTGGTAAAGCTAGTGGTTCCAATACGGAAAGGGCTCTGATTGTGTCCCAATGAATTTGAAGATAATCTCGTGGAATGTGAGGGGGCTGAATGAGAAGGATAAAAGACTCCAAATTAGGAACCTTATTAGAATTTGGAGGGCTGATATCATTTGCTTGCAAGAGACTAAGATGAAGCTTATCACTAGGGGTTTTATTAAAAGTATTTGGGGTTGTCATCATGTTGATTGGGTATACTTGAGCTCAATAGGTGCATTAGGTGGGATTTTGGTCATGTGGGATAGGAGGGTGGTGGAGAAGTTGGAAGAAGCTGTGGGTGACTTTTTGTGTCTTGTAGATTTAGGAATGTGGGAGATAATTTCGAATGGGCTTTCTCTGGTGTGTATGGTCCTAATGTAGATAGGGAGAAGAGGCTGATGTGGGAGGAGTTAGTGGGTCTTTATAGTTGGTGGAATTTGCCTTGGTGCGTGGGTGGTGACTTCAATGCAATTCGTTTTCCTTCCGAATGTTTGGGGGTAGAGAACTTCACTCAAGATATGTATAATTTTTCTGATTTCATCTCTTTTAATGGGTTTGAAAGTTCAAAATGGGTATGAAATACCCTTGAACGTTTAGACCCTCAAATTACAAAAATATTAATTCAAGCTTTATATCAAACAATTAATGTGCAGAATATGATCGAAAGAACTCTTCCTCATGCAATGCAATGCAATGCATGAGGGGTCCTACAAAGATCGAAAGAATTAGATCAAGGACCAAAAGAGCAAAAGCTCAACCATAAGAACCCTTTTTCATCCAAACAGAACAATTGTTTGGAATGAGTGTCTCAAGAGAAGTGAGACGAGGGTTGGAAGAATGAGAACCGGAGATGCACATAGTGAAGGAGTTAAGAGCATTAAACATTTTCTTAATCAACATGCTATTTTCACTCAAAACTGGTTTATTCTTTTTAGCATAACTTCCAAGAAGCTCAAGTTTCTCTTTTCTTTTGAGAGCATGAAACTTAGAGTAATGAGGTCTTAGATAACCAAAGGCACCACAATGGTGACAAACACTGTGTTTAGGTCCACTAGGCTTTTTGGGAAGGGATCTAGCAACATGGTTTTGTTCTCTCTTCAACTTATAATATTGAGGTCTTATATGACCAATCACACCACAATGGTGGCAAGTTGGAACAAACTTAGATCCGTCCAAAGCCTTAGATTGAGATCTAAATGGAGGCTTTGACTTAACAGCCTTTCTCTCCATCTTTTGATTTTTTTTATGTGGAGGAATGTACACCGATTTGTCCTTTGGGGTAGAATACACAATAGGCATAAAATCGGGTACCACAACATGATTGCAACAAATAATTTCATCCCTTTTAACAATAGGTTCAGCAATCAAACATTTGGCATGCATCTTAAGAGATTCATTTTCACATTTTAGCTCATCAACTAGTTTGTTAGACAAAACAAGTTTAGCATCCAAGTCCATATTCAAACATTCAAACTCTTTCAGCTTTTCAACAAAATTTTTAGCAAGTTTCTTATATTTTTCAACCAATTTGTTGGATTCATTGAGCTTAGCAATCAAATCATCATTTTCACAAAATAACTTGTTCAAATTCTTATTAAACTTCTTAGCCTTTTTCTTCAAGAGTTTGATGTTAGGAATATCAACAACATCCAAAGATTCATGTAACATATCATCACAATTATGAGGATTATCACTCATGGAGGCATTTTTACAAACACGTGACATGCTACATTTATCATCAACCAAATCATACAAAGAGGCATACAATGCAACATCCATGGTAAATAACATAAGGGGTCAAGGATCACACTTAGGTGTTTAAACCACAACAAGAGTACCCACTCTGATACCAATTGAAAGTTCAAAATGGGTATGAAACACCCTTGAACATTTAGACTCCCAAATTACAAAAATACCAATTCAAGCTTTATATTAAACAATTAATGTGTGGAATATGATAACAAACTTATAGCAGAATTGATAAAACAATCTAAGCCAAATATAAACACATCTACAGCAGTAAATATAAGACAAAGATAAAGGAAAGAGAGATGCAAACACACGTTCATGTATTTATTTTGAATGGGGGTTTGGGAAAGCTTAATTTTTTGTTGAATTTTTTTTTTTTTTGCTTGGGTTTAGTCCCATTTGTGTTTTTGTTGATGATGTTCGTCCCATGTGGCATTTAGGACATGTATTGAGGTAGATTTTCACATGTTCATGTATTTCATCACATATAGGGTTTAAGGGTGTATGCTAGGTGTTTGATAAAATGTTTTTATGGCATTTTTTTTACTTGTTTGGACTTTGATAAGTACCAAACTTTGGGGATTTGCATATTTTCTCTTTAGAACCATGTTTGCTTCATTGGTTGTGTATTTTACATACGTTGCCCCAAATGTGCATTTCTTATGTCTGGCTTATTGCCACCTCTTGCACATACCTTTGTTACTCTTGTCATGCCTTGCTCAATATCTTGTTTTCACATCTTTAGCATGTCGTGTTTACTTTATGCATTATTGCATTTTGTTTTTAAGGGTTCTTATCTTTTGTTTGAGCTTCATTTCTCATTCATCTTGTACCCCATTTGCATTCATGTCCTTGTTCATTTCTTCATTTTTTTTTCCCTCATTCTTCTTGGCGCCTTTGTCTATTCGTTTCAAAAAGGGGGAGAGCATACTAGAGAGTATACCGGAGAATATATTGGACTCTTATGCACATTCTGAGGGGGAGAAATTTCTTAGGGGAGATGCATATATCAAGGGGAGAAAACATCTTTTTATGCAAAAACCTTGTTTTGTTTTGTTTTACTATATGTTTGTTTTTTCGTTTTTTATTTTCTTTTCTTTTTTTTTTTTTTTTTTTTTTGGTGCTTTGAGTTATTTTAGTTTCTATACTTTGTTGTTCTCAACGCATCGTATTTATATGTTGGACATGCATACATTCTTTATGCCTTATGCTTTATTGATTGCATGTTCAGATGATCATTTGCTTTGTTAAGTGATCATTGTAGTAATTTCCATATGACTGTCATGTGTTTGATCAAATTGCTCATATGTTTTACATCATATTTACTTGATCGCAATTTACCTGTTACTTTATTCTTGTCCTTCATTACTTGCTTTACCTTGAGGGTCTAATGTGTTTTGTGCAAATGTTTCAAGAAGTTCATCACATGTTTTAGATTTAGGTGTGAGTGAGTTTTGTCATTGTTCCCAAACTCATGTTTAAGTCTACACCATCCTACCTTTTACAAAGGGTTTTACAAGCTCACTATGGGTCTTTGAAGGTGAAAAAAATGGAGGAAAAGGGGCTGGAGTTTCTGGTTTAGAGGGGTTTTCTAAGGAGGAAGGGAGAGAAAAAAGAGAAAAGCCTAAGAGCACTAACATTGGGGGGTGTGAACATTCCCCCCCCCCCCCCCCCCTAAATTGCTATTTTAGCAACCATCAAGCCAAAAATAAGCTACATCTAGGTGTGGGAATGGATTTTCTTTTTACCAACTGTGAATAGTTGGTTCTTACATATAGAATCAATTGTAGCTCTAGATATAATATATATGTATATATTTATATATATATATATGATTTTATTGAAAATATCTCTCCCTTTTCTCTGCCCTCTCACCCATTTTTTCCCTTCCTCTCATTGCTCTTCTATCTCCTCTCTCCCATCTCAGCTACATCTTTCTTATAGACCTCACCTCTCTCACTCTCTCGCATATCACTTCTCTCTTCTTTCTAACTCTCAATCTCTCTCTTTCTCAGACCTCTCACCGTGGGTTTCATGGGTTAATTTTTCTTTATGATGTGTTTTTGACATTGGTTTGGTTGTTGATTTTAGGAATGGCAACGGGTTAGGTTAAGGGTGGGTTTCTTTATCTCCAAACCCAACCCGTCACCCAGACCTGCCCCGTTAACTAAACAGTTTTTTTTTTTTTTTTTTTTTTTGCCCCCATACTCGCCCCTTTGAGGCCCACCATGCCTCTTCAGGGCCCTGAACTAAGGCCCAATCTAAAAGCCCTGAAGGCCTAAACCAAGGCCCAATATAATATATATATATATATTCAGTTCCTTGAAGTTAAATGCCCTAAAGCCTAAAGGGCAAGAGAAAATAAGATTAAAAAGTGTTGATTTGTAAAAAATTGAGGAACAAAATCAAATGGTTCATCCGAAATTCCTATCAAAATACAAAATTTCTCAGAACACATTCATTCCAGCACATCTACCACCCCAAATTCCAAATCAAAGCGCAAACATCTTCAATAAATGATACATTCAAACCTACAAATCTACAAAACTTCATACCTACCTTCATTCTCAAAACCCCATCAAACTCAAACCATCAAATCAACCAACTTAAACCAAACCAAAGGTGAAGGATATTTCAGCCATAGACTTAAACAATGACAAGGTGGAGAACGAACCCAAAAAAAAAAAAAAAAAAGGTGGAGAACAAACTTGTGAGACAGATGGGTAATTGGCATCTATGGCGAAGTGGAGACACGAGGAGGGAGGGCTTATGGGGGGCGGCCGGCATTGGGCCAAGAGAGTGAGAGTGAGGCTGTGACTCATGAGGTGGGTTGCATTATATATATAGTTAGGGTAGTTTAGTAATTTTAATGTATACGAGTTAGGTTCAGGCTTGGGTTCGAGGCGGGTATGCATAATACCTGCACTCGACCTGAACCTGCTATGGGTTGGTTTATTAAAACTCAAACCTGCCCTTAATATTTCACGGGTCAAGTACCCGAGGATCGGGTGAAAATTGTCATTCCTAGTTGATTTGGATGTGGGAGTGGTGGGCTGATTTCTGGTGGTAGTTGGGTTGGTGGTTGCAGTTTTTGATTTGAGTTTCGGTGGTGTGGTTGGGTTTTTGGTTGGTTTTGTGTTTTGGTGGTGTGGATCGGCAGTTGGTTTTGTTGGTTGATTTTGGTGTTATGGTGGTGGCTGAGTTTCAGTTCTAGGTGGTTGTTGGCGGTGTTGGGTTTGTTGTGGTGGTGCGGCGATGGCGTTGTTGTCGTGCTGGGTTCGGTGGTTTTGTGTTCATCTTATTTGGTTTGTTGTAAATTTTTTTTTGTTGGTTTTGGGTGATTTTGGTATGGTTTGTTGGGATTTTTACTGTGTTTATTTTGGGTCTAGATGCTTGTTGATTTTGACATGGATAGATTTGGTTGATTTTGGTAGGGATGGATTTGGTTGCTAGGCTTGTGGTATGGATAGGTTTGGTTGTTGGGAGCATGGAAAGTAGAGGAAGACTCTTTGGTAGGTAGTAGTAGAGTGGAAAAAAAAAAAAAAATAGAAAGGAAGAGAGAGAATAAAGAATAGATAAAGGAGAAGAGAGAATTGATTTATATATATATATATATATTATATTTGTTGGTATAGTTTATATTATTTTAAATGAGTTGTATGTAAAAATAGAAATTGAGATATTGGGTGAGTTGTAAAATGAGATGGTAAAATAGATCAAGTAGGTTTTAAGGGTGTAAAATAGGAACTTTTTTGCATCTCTAGATGCTAGTGCTCTAAAGAAAAAGAGAGGTTTTTTTGGGATTTTTGTGCATGACTTTCTTGGGGGGTGGGGGGGGTGGGGGGGGGGGGGGGAGTATTTACATAAGATTGGGGGTGAGGAGGGGACATGACCCCCTAAACTGCCCCTCTCACTATGCGGCTAAGGGGGTGTATTTCCTCCACATCCCGATCTTATTTTCTTAACCACTCGTTTTCACATTTTTCAATTTTCAGCTTTTTCCTCTTTTTCGATCCTATTTTTGGGTTACTGTTTGGAGGTCTTCAGGAGCTTAGATTTCTTCAAATTTGGTGTTTCTGGAAAGGTATGGATGTCTAGTTTCCATAAGCTCTAACCTCATGCAATTTGGAGCTACTGTTGTTGAGATATCGCATTCGGAAGGAAGGAGACATAGTGTAGAAAATTTAATAGCACTATTCTTGAAAAATTCCTTTCGCCCAATCCAGAGTGGATATCGTCAAGCCATTTTAAGGGAAGGTAGTTAACCAATCATGCTTCAATCTGGTCCTGGTAGATAGCACCAGTTGTGGCTGGATCGATACAGTTTTTGCGTAAAAATGTCCCAAAAACAGCCCTTTACCTGAAAAATAATACATTTAATCAGAGTTTTGTTATTTTCTTGATATTTTATCCGTTTTAACTTCAATTTTGGCGTGTGAACTGTTGTTTTGAAGGGAATTTAATGATCTTTAAGATGGACAAAAATTTACTTCGATCAAACGATCGGATAAAAAATTCAAAATTTTGACCAGTCCCAATTAGGGTTAGTTAATGTCAACCAAATTTAGCCAAAAATGGCAAGTTTGAGATTTTGAACTCTTGAATCATTGGATTGATTAATTCAAGGCTTGATCGAAATAAAAAGTTTTTTCCATATATTTCCCTATTTCTTACGTTCAAAAAGCATAGCTTTTACTTTTTAGAGCTTTAACCGACATTTTGGTACTTTAACCGAGACTGGACAAAATATGATATCAACATAATTCTCTTATAAGCCTTCAATATTGAGTAGGATCAGGTAGTAAGTTGTCCTCATGTTTTGATAGCTTTTAGATTCTACTTCATTAGAGTTTTTGTAGGCTTACAACCCAACAAGCCTGTGTTTGTAAGTATCTCCAAGACATTTTCTCTAACATGGAGAGATGCTTTTGTGGGACATAGCTATCTCAAGACCTAAGAAGTACTTTAGAGAACCTAAATCCTTTAGTTTGAACCTCTCATGCATCAAGTGTTTAAACTAATTGACGAAATATATGTCATTGCCTGCAATTAGTATGTCATCAATATACACCAAAAGAGTAATAAAAGAGGATCATATAGATTGACCAAATTTAGATTGGATGAAACCTAGCTACAAAATAGTTGTCGACAGCCTAGCAACCATTTCCTAGAAGCATACTTGAGTCCATACAAGAACTTGTTCAATTTACAATCAAACGAAGGCCTTCCTAGGTGCTTGCTAGGAGACTCTCCCTTCTTGTGAAAACCAGGTGGCAAGCACCAAGGAAGCACGGTGCGGATTCAGTTCAGGTGCGGGTGGTGCGACGACGCAGCAATTTTTGAAAAAGTAAGACACGGGTGCAGCAGGATTCGTTTATTAATTAATTATAATTTTTTTTTTCTATATATTGTAAAAAATTTGTTTTCATATAATATTAAATATATATCAATTTAAAAGCAATAATAGATAATAAAGTGAATATATCAATACTATTATTTAAGGGGATTTTCTTGTTTGGATTCCTCTTTTTTTTTTTTTTCTTTTTTTTTTCAAAAATGCCCATACACCCCTATATTTAAGTAGACACAAAACTAAAGGACAATTTGGTAAAAATACAACTCTAACTCTCACTAAAACATTGCCTAAAAAATAGGTCAATTTTCATGTTGATTGTCAAATTATTTTATTCACTTATAAATTAGATTCTCAAAATAAAAATTATATATATAAAATAAAAACATAGGTTTTTTTTTTTTGTAGAAAAAAAAAAAACCTTATCAGAAGCGCAAAGCGCGCGTGATAAGGTTAGTAACTATTAAATGATGTTTAGAAATTAGACTGTAAATCTATATTTCAGCTAATATTCCAATATCAAGTACAATAATAATAATAATAATAATTATAATAAATTTAAAATATAGTAACAATAATATTATTATATACTAGATAATAAAAATTAAAAATGAAAGTTCAAAGAGTATTATAACGTGGAGAACCTACCGAAGCATAACTTTAACTCTCCTTCCCAAGTTCCCGAGTTAGTCACGTTGAGTGGCACACAACAACAACAGCAAAATGAAATACAAAGCACAATGAAAAAACTAGAAGTCAAATGGGCGGACAACCAAAAAAAAAGAAAAAAAAAAAGAAAAAAAAAAAGAGAAGAAATGAAGGAAGCCTAGGGGACGAAACACAGAGAAGAAGCCAGAGAAAGAGAGATCAAGAGAGAGGTTTGATGGAATGGGTCAGAGATGAGAGAAGGAGAGATCAAGGGAAAGGTTTGATGTTGTGGGTTAATGAGGTGAAGGAGAGATGGAGAGAGAGCTGAGAAGCCGTGGGTCAGGGACTCTGAGAGGAGGAGAGATGGAGAGAGCTGTGAGATTTTAGGGTATCGGGCCGTGTCGGAAAAAAAAAATCATTTTGGACGTGTGTGCAACCATGTCCAGGCTGCACACTGTGTCCTGATGTGTCCGACATGGGTGCGGCAACCAAAATGCTGCACCTGTGCTACCCAGGCAAGCACATATAGACCTCCTACTCTAAACCATTACGAAGGAACACATTGTTCACATCTAGTTTTAGGAGGTTCCATATTTTCACAGCAGCCACAAAGAGCAAGGTTTTGATAGTGATGAACTTAGCCACTGTTAAATATTAGCATTGGTACACCATGTTAAATATGTTAGTATGAATGCGGAAGCGAAAGCATAAAGTATAGAATACAATAATACACGAGAGTTACGTAGTTCAACCTAACGGCCTACATCCACGGAGGAAACCCTAAAGGTTTACATTAATAATAAATTAAAATGTAGTACAAATCCTATGTTATAATGAACCATAACATGTGTATATATAATAGACTAAACCCTAAACTAATAGACTTTTAGTACAAGTAGGAGACTTGGCTTGCACACAAAGTAGAATTAGGCTTGGGTCTATGCTAATGGGCTAATATATCTCTAACACCCCTTCTTAAACTCAAGATGGAAACTTGATGAAATCTTGAGATTTGATAAGGTTGAGAAGATCCCTTGAATGAAGTTTGGCTCTGTGATGGTGGTTTGAGGAAGGCAATAGTCTTGCAGTGTTGATACGACTTATAACAATGGAATGACTACATCGGAGAGTTTTGACGGCAGTAGTAGGAAACCAAAGAAGATGAACGCAACGAAGACACATCGAGGAAGACAACGATTGCTCTTAATACACTGTAAGGACAGAAAACCATGGCCACAGGAAGATGGCTCTGATACCATGTTAAATATTAGCATTGATATACCATGTTGAATATACTAGCATGGATGCAGAAGCAAAAGCATAAAGTGTAAAACACAATAACACATGAGGGTTACGTAGTTCAACCTAACAGCCTACATCTACGAAGAAAACCCTAAAGGGCTACATTAATAATATATTAAAGTGAAGTACAAATCTTGTGTTACAATGAACCATAACATATATATATATAGTAGACTAAACCCTAGACTAATAGACTTCTAGTATAAGTAGAAGACTTGCCTTGCACACAAAGTAAAATTAGGCTTAGGCTTATACTAATGGGCTAATATATCTCTAACAGCCACTAAGGAGAAAGTTCTAGAATAATCCAACCCCTCCCTTTGAGTATAGCCCTTAGCCACTAACATGGCTTTATATCGCTCAACAAAACCATCAAAGTGGTATTTTGTGATAAACGGTAAACCCATTTACAGTAGTCTTGTTAGGAGGAAGTTTAGTGAGTGTCCAGGTTTGATTAGCTTCCAAAGCTACTATTTCAGCAGCCATTGATACCTCCAATGACTGCTTGATGGTAAGATTTAGGTTTTGTGCTGGAAGTGAGAGCTAGAGCAAAGCATTTATGCCTAGGAGATAAACGAGAATAAGAGAGGTAGCATGCAAGATCATGGGGTTTACCTGTAGGAGGGGAATGCCCAATAGGTGATGAAGAAATGAGTGCATAAGCAATATGGCATGAAGAAACCCATTTGATTACTGATATTAAAAAAAAAAAAAAACCTCAACAACAAAGGGAGAAAATAAAATTATGCAATGCAAGATCAATGGCTTCATTTTGCTGCTTAGATTTTACCCCAAAAATATCTATCGACACCTTTCCATGTTGTTTAATGTGAGTTTTATTGCGTAAACATTGCTCCATGTTTACAATGAATAAATAAATACATCAAAATTTCCTTCTCTTATTTTTATTTTTTTTGCACAAATAAATTTATTTATTTTTAAAATGTCAAATTTAAACAAATTGAAGGAGTAAAACATAGTTACGAAATAAAAATTGTAAGACATGAATGAAGAATATGCATAGCAAAAAAAAATTTAAAACTTGTAGAGATTTCTAAATCCCAAAAACCCCTTCTCATCACTGGAAAGCCAAACCCTAACCAACCCACCAAAAGAATATTTAGCCACAAACCATCAACAATGCAATGAAGAAGCCTACGAAAATTGGGGGAAAAAAAAAGAAATAAAGACCAATTGGATATGCTTGGATTCCTTGCCATTGTCCTTGTCATTATTAAATTATCAATTATTTCAAAAGTTTAAGCTATTAGAAAATAGTATATCTAATTATTTAGCCATTGTTCTAACACTTCCCTTCACGTGTGAACCTAAACTCTCCCTTAATCAATGGGGCCCAACATGTGGGGTTTTTAACATTTTAATTGGGAGGTAGAATAAAGCCAAGGATCGGATTCAAAATCTTCTGCTTTGATACCATGTTAAATTACCAATTGTCCTAAAAGTGTAAGTTATTAGAAAATGATGTATTTAATTATGTAACCATAGTTTCAAATAGTCATGGGATTTTGTAAACCACTTCTTTATATCTGTCTTCCTATTCTCTGATTATAATTCCAACAAAACACTCAACACTTCAAATTTGCAAACTCTAATATTAGATTAATAGCAATGCAGTTCATCCCTAACTCTCTATTGGTTTATATAGATATAAATTATAAAATAAATAAATTTAGTTCATATTTGTTAAAGCATTTTATTTTGTTTTCCTCTTACTTACCCAAAAACGCAATAACTTCTCCCAAAAGGACAAAAAGAATAAAATTGTAAACCCTTACTAACTAGGTTTGAACTTTACGGAGTCCAAAATATAGAACCATGATTTTGCCCTACAATTTCACGTTTGAAGCACAATTTGGCCAATAACACAAGATTTTGAGTTACAAAACCGTGTTTGCTAAAAAGCATGTTAGAATTACCACGTCATACTAATGATTATGCATGCAAAGCTATCAATGGCATTGACAAATTCAAAATTTTAGAAAGAAAAAAAAAATCAACATAAAAAGGAAAAAAATAAAAGAAATGAAGAGAAGTGATGGTAAAAGGTTATCGAAGTGTTTTTGGGTTTCGATGTACACTAATAGAGAGTGGAAAACAAAATTCTGGTAAAGGTCTTATTAGAACCCTAAGTTTTGAAAGAAATGGGTAGAGAAAGAGGGTATACTATAACAATGATTGAGTCTAATAGTTAATTTCATAATGGGTAGAGAAAGATGGTATAATTGAAGGGTTTGGATAGTTGATAATGAAAGTGCACTAGTCTAATTACTAGGTACTAATTAAGACTCCCAAAATTTTAATCATGGCTATATTAATTTTAAGTTTAACACACCTAATGTGGAATTCAGGTGATTAGTAAATTAATCAACCAAAACCAACAACTAAAGCATGAATATACATACTTGACAAGAAATTAAACAAGAGTAGTAAGGGAGAAGAGAGTGCAAGCACAAAATAATACCGGAAGGGTTATCAAAGAGGAAAACTAGAGAACCCAGCTGACAAAACCTCTCTACGGCCCGACAAGTTGAAATAATCCACTAGTACATCAGTTGGAGCACATGAATATATAAAGACCCTCCAAGCCTAAGCTACCCAAAGTACTTGAACCCTCCAAATTACTGCTACCAATAGACTCCACAGAGTCCTCTCTTCACTAGCTTTTTGAATCCTACAATTATGCCCAATTGCACCACCAAAGATTGGTATAGATCCAATGCTTTCCAATTGCTCCAAATCAACACTCTACACTCAAATTGTGTGTGGATTGTGTTTGGGCTAATAACTTCAAATTTCAATACTTGGCAGGAATTAGTTGAACTCATCATATACAAATCTACTTTCTTAGTCAAAGACCTGGTTATCTAAGCAGCCAAACAGAAATTTTTTTCAATTCCGAAATATATATATATATATATATATATATTAATAGCCAAAATATATAGAAAATCCAATTGGATTTTAATTGGAGTCTAATTTTGTGCCACGTGTTTCATCTAATTTTCAAATTTGTGTCAAGTAAATTATTAGGTGCAAAAATCAAAAAGTCTAAATTCAATTAGAATTAGAGTTCAATTTTGCGTCATGTGTCCTATCTAATTTTTAATTTTTGTAACAAATGAATTATTGAGTGCAAAAAATGAAGAGTCTAGATCCAATTAGATTTATATATATATATATATATATATATATTGTACTGCGTGCGGCAAAAGGCCCATTCCCCTCAGGCCTAAACACAGATAGGCCTATGAGCGGTACCCAACCGTGGGCCCCTGTTTCTCATGATTAACCATTAAGCGGCCCAAAGGTGCCAACCCATTACCTGGGAGTTTGGTGTACAGCACTGATAATGGAAAACTACACCTCAGCAAACCGAGAGTGCCTTGGGAGACTCTGCTGCTGAGAGACTTTCGGTGGCCAGCACCAGTCCCAATCAACTAACTCCTTTTCCCAACAGAGCATATTCCTTGTCAGGAATAATTAAATTGGGCCCCGCCCACACGAGTGGAACCAGAGAGCAATCATGACTCTGCCACTATCCTCAAGCTATAAATATTAGAAGAAACAATGAAAGTGGGGTTAGACAATTGAGAGGTAAGATTGAGTGAATAACTGAGCACACAAGAGAGTGCTTTGAAAGAGAGGAAAAAGAGAAATTAGCTTCTGTATAAAGCCTTTCATTGAACCCGTCCAGGAGCTACCCATTGTAGGATACTCAAAACCCACTAAATAAGTAAATTGTGAGCCCAAATACCAGGTCAAGTCTGGTGTGGGATATTGGGCATGTACATACATACATACATATATATATATATATATATAGAGAGAGAGAGAGAGAGAGAGAGAGAGAGAGAGAGTTACATATTTTAGAAATTCGTGGCTTAAAAAATGTGTAAGTTGTAATTCTTACACCAAGTTTAAATATATCCATGCATATGCATGGAGTTACATACTAGTTTTACTTTAACGCATACAATAGTTTTCTTAATAAACAAATGCATAGTAGCAACGAATTAGCTATGCAACAATGAAATTCAAACACCATTCATTTAAAAAAAGTAATTTACAAACCTAATGTTAATCAAAGACATTTAAACAAAGATTTAGCATAAATTATTCTAATATTTCAAAGTCTAATTATATAATTAATTAATTATAGTAGAGGGTAAGGTTAGAGATCTGAGAGACAAGCCTAAAATAAATTGCAGAAATAATGAATTGAAAAGTAGAAAGCAATAAAGCCAAAAATGATAGAAGCCAACTTACAAGAGGAAGCGGATTAGAGAGAGAGGGCAGCAAAGCCAGTGAAGAAACCCATCTCAAAGCAGAGGTTCACTAGGAGTTACTATTATGGTCTCTTTTGGCTCTCACTGGCTTATGAACCCTCTCTCTCTACGTCTTTAGTGCCTCATGACTCTCTCTCCATCTCAGTATTTTAACGGATCCGGCTGTACGACAGTTGAGGAAAGCCAGTTTTCCAGTGGTTGGAGATGGATGGTGGTGGTGGCCTTGAGATGTTACTGTTACTCTCAATCTCTCTGCATCTTTCTTGATCCTTTCGGATTTTTGTATTAAGTTAAATGGTTTTATTTGAAATGTATTAAGTTAAACGGTGTCATCTCATTAGTGTTTTCATATGCCATGCATATTTAGGCAAAAATAGCCAAATACCATATTTGGCAGAAATTATTAGTGTTCTACCATTGTTTGAGAAATAATTAGTGATCTAGCACTTTTTTAAAACTTGAGTTTGTGAAACTTGAGTTTTACATGTAATTCAAGTTTCAAAAACTTAAGTTCCATAAAAAATGCCAAGGTGGCACCCACTGACTTAAAAAACTCGAGTTTCATAAACTTGAGTTCTTTGTAAATAAAACTTGAGCTCTACTACACTCTTATACAATAAAGATATAGCCCTTAAGGAATTCTTTCGCGGATGTAGGCCGTCAAGGCTGAACCATGTAACCCTCGTGTTCTCAGTGTTCCTATTCTATGCTTCTCCTTCCGCATCTACTCTAGCATATACAACATAGTATCACACATTGCATTGCTAATAATAATGCTAATATATTTAACACATTCAAAGTATCTTCAGGAGCTTTGTTTTTGTTGGAAGGGTATCAGAGCAAGCACGCCATACTAGTTTGACTTTTCTCTAAAATTGGGGTATTGATATATAGACCGACTAAATGGAATGAATACATATTTCATATTTGAAGAAAAAAAAGGCTTTTAATTTACTACTATTTTAGATTTAAAACATTAATAATAAATAACAAATCATCATTTCCTACATTATTACAAGATTAAAAATATATTAAAAAAAAAAAAAAAAAAAAACCCTTAGCCCATCTATGGTTAACTCTTCAATGATTAAAATAAGGTCAAAAGTACTTTTCCAATGACTACGAAAAATGATTTTGTAATTAAACCATGTGAGTCCCTCAACTAACAATTCAGTGGAATCAAGTTAGCATCTTTTGACATACCAAAACTCTTGTTTGTGTTGTTATCTACATTTTCATTCTACTTAGCTGAACTGAAAAGTTTTTCTTCATTTTGCATTTTGAGTTTTTGTCAATATCTCAAATTTAAATTTGTTCTACCACAGATATGTTGGCGGCAGCAACTTCTGCTGCAGTGTCTGCAGCAGCAGTTGAGGCATATAAAGACGGAAGAGAGTTGGTACGTAAAGGGAAACGGAATGTTGATTATGCAAGGGATTTGGAAAACAACTTCGAACTTTTAATGGAAAAGGCAGAGAAGTTGTATGCTAGGAAGGAAAGTATAGTCACTGAAGCAAACAAATATAATACAAAGCAGTTAACTAGAGAATGCGAAGTTTGGATTTCTAGTGTGATGAAGAGCAAAGCAGAGGTGCAAGAACTGAAAACCAAGTATGATAAAGAACAAAGTAAAAAAATTAAATTGAAGTCGTTTAGTCGTTCAAGGGCAAAGCTTAGCAAACGCATGGAAAAGAAGTGCGAGATACTACATAGCCTCTGGCTAGAGGGAAATTTTGAGAGAGTATTGGTTGAGAAATTGCCAGAGCGTGTGAGAACTATGAATGCACCCAAAATAGAAGATAAGCCATCGCTCTATGGGTATGTTGAAGAAATACTGGGCCTTTTAAGAGATAGGAATATAAGAACAATTGGACTCTGGGGAATGCCAGGAATCGGGAAAACAACAATAATGAAGAACTTAAATAACAATGAAGATATTGCTAAAATTTTTGATATTGTTATTTGGGTCCCCGTATCAAAAGATTTAAGTGAAAGAAAGTTGCAATGTGCAATTACAGATCGGCTAAAATTGAATATGGAAGGTATCACTACCCAAGATGAAATAGCCAGGCAAATATCTCTGGAGTTAGAATGCAGAAGGTATCTACTTCTTTTGGATGAAGTTTGTGTGACTCTTGATCTAGACATGATAGGTATTCCTGACAACCAAAAGGATAGCAAGGTGGTATTGGCGACTAGAAACCGCAACATATGTCGTTTAATGAGCCTTGATGAGTCAATTGAGGTGAAACGAATGTCTTCAACTGATGCATGGAAAATGTTCGTAGAGAAAGTCGGTCCAAAAGTAAATTATCCAAGATTTAAATATATAGCTGAGCAAGTTGTTCATCTGTGTTCTAATTTGCCCCTCTTGATAGATAAGGTAGCAACCACCTTCAGAAAAAAGGATAACATCTACTTGTGGGAAGACGGATTAAGGAGTTTGATGATATGGCCCGATATCGGAATCCAAGGCATGGATGAATTGATTGAGATCTTACAGTATTGTTATAATGATTTAGAATGTAAGGAGCAAAAGGATTGCTTTCTGTATGGTGCATTATATCCTGAAGAATATGAGATATATATAGATTATTTGTTAGAATGTTGGAGAGCTGAAGGTTTCATCTTTGATGCCAATGAGTTTAGAGATGCACGTGGCAGAGGGCATAAAATATTAGATGAACTTATTTGCTTGTCTTTGCTAGAGAACAGTGAGAAGATGAACCATGTAAGGATGAACAAAGTGTTGCGAAATATGGCCCTTAAAATTTCTTCCCAAAGCGAACATTTTAAGATTTTTGTGAAAGTTAGAGAGGGCCTCAAAGAGCCCCCTAATGCTTTAGAATGGCATCAGGTAAATCGAATCTCCTTGATGGATAACAAATTGTGCGCTTTACCACAATTTCCAAGTTGCAACAATCTTTCAACATTGTTGCTACAAAAAAATCGTGACTTGGAAAAGATTCCTGATAAATTCTTTGAATTCATGGAAAATCTACGAGTTCTAGACTTGCATGACACTAGAATTGCATTATTACCATCATCTATATCTTGCTTGACATGTCTGAGAGCATTGTATCTAAATTCTTGCATTCGTTTAACAGAGCTCCATGACTTAGATAAATTTAAGCATCTTGAGGTGCTTGATATTCGAGGTACTGGTATTAATCAATTACCATTTCAGATCAGTTGTTTGGTTCAATTGAAGTGTTTGCGTATGTCATTTCCAAATTTTGACATGGGACGGTCAGAGATGGTTGAATTTCATCAAAATGTCTTTTCAAGTCTTTCTTTATTGGAAGAACTAACGATTGATATGGATCCAAATAATCAAAGCTGGGCGGTAGTTGTTGAGGGTATTATTAAGGGGGTGGCTACCTTGACACATTTGACTTCACTCTCAATTTGCTTCCCTAATGTGAATTTTCTTGAGTATTTTATCTCGACAAGCCCATCGTGGAATGTTGGTCACTTCAGATTCCAATTTTTTGTCGGTTGTCATGACTCAAGCAGTTATAAAATGTTTGATCATTCTGAACTTCAAAGGTATTTTAAGTTTGTAAATGGTGAAGGTGTAAATACTTCAATTTCAAAGGTGCTTGAAGAAACTGATGTATTTGAATTGATTGGCCACAAAGGAGCTTCAAATCTATCAGATTTTGGTATCGAGAGTATTAACAGGATGCGAGTCTGTTTGATTGAAGGGTGTGATGAAATTGAAACAATTGTCGATGGTAATACTATAGGAGATAATGCATTGACATGGTTAGAAATGATGAGAATAAATAATGTCCCAAATTTAGAAAGCATCTGGGAAGGTCCTATACATGCAGGAAGCCTAAGCCGACTATCAACTTTAACTTTATGTAGATGTGCGAAGTTGAAAAAGATATTCTCCAATGACATGATTGAACAACTCTTTGAACTTGAATACTTCAGTGTTGAAGAATGTCATGAAATTGAAGAGATAATTACTGAGTCTGAGAATCGTAAGTTGGAACCTGAAGTGCTTCCAAAGTTAAAAACCCTTGTGCTCTCTGATCTTCCAAAAGTAAAAAGCATTTGCACTGAGGACTCATTGAAGTGGCTATCTCTAAAGAAGATCAAGATCTCCATGTGCCAATTGTTGAAATCATTACCCTTCAAAAATGAGAATGCAACCAATTTGAGATGTATTGAAGCCCATCGATCATGGTGGAGTGAATTGGAATGGAAGGAAGATACTATTAAACAAAGATTGCAGTCTATATGCACCTTCAACTAGCGCCTTTGGTTCATTCTTCTTCACATTAGTTCTTTTATTGAGGTAACAGTAGAAATATTTGCTCCATCCTTCATAAAAAAAAAAAAATTAGAAAAAGGAAGAAAAGAAATATTTGCTCCATCGACTTTTGGTTTGCAAGATCTAAAATTTTCATGTTCTTCCCTTTTCGATATTATATATATCAATGTGAGTTTGTCTATCATGTTGACATCTCATGTATCATTGTTTAGTATTTGTGATATATACACATGTGACTACAACCTTCCTTATAGGTAGTCATGATTGTCTCAAATATTTAATGAAAACTTTTTAAAATTTAAGTTATACTATTGAAACTCCATCCCTCCTTACCTAACCTAGGTCTCCCAATCCAAGCATTGGTTCTTCAGCAAGTAGATGCTGCTATGGTAATGCCTAGGCATGGATTTTTACGAATTAATTGCCCCATGCCCGTCTATATTTAGTAAAAATGTAAATATGTTATATCGTTGAAGATAGCAATCTTGCTTTACTCTAATTTTGGGTAGCCAAACCTACCATAAATAGGTATTTTGTTGATTTAATCGAATTAGTAATAATGATATTGTAAATTAATAAATGAAAAATCTTGTCTCATTATTGAAATATTGCTTCCAAAAAGCATTTAGAAAGGTCTTGTGTATGCTGGAAGCATGGCTCGACTAACAATTTTAATTTTATGCAGATATCCAAATTTGGAGAGGATATTCTCCAATGGCATGATTGAGTAGGTCTTCAACTTCAACTATCAAGAATGGAATAATGTCTTGAAATCGAATAGATAGTTATGGGTTGGAATTTTGTGCTTCCAAGTCTGAGGATTTGTGCTTTCTGATCTTCCAAGAGTAAAAAGCACTTGAGTTGATGACTCATTGAATAAACCGTCTTTACTAATGGTTTGATTGGATGACTCATTAAGAAAATGCTACTGAACAACAAAGATTATGGTCTATATTTATCTTCAACTAGCCATTCTTCTTCACAACAATTCTCCGAAGTAAGATGGTAGAAATGTTTGCTCCGTCAACTTTTGGTGTGCAAGATTGAAAATTGTATTCTTTTCTTTTCAAAATAACATATGAATTTGTGTTTGACTATTATCTTGACACATATTGTTGATGCCAAAAATTATCAATTGGGTTATTCATCCAAATCCCTAGAAGGTCTTTTAGGATTCTGCAAGGAAAAAAAAAAAAAGAAGAAGAAGAAAGAAGAAGAAGCTAGTCAAAGAGACCACTGAGATGTGCCTAGTGGGAGAGCCTTTGATGCTTAAATTAGTATAAATTTATGTATTTTGTATGTAGATAGTATCCTAGGTAGTTGTGCTCATAAATGTCTTTCTTTACATAATTGCAGTTGGTTATTTCCCCGAGTGTAATGGTCTTTGTCTTAATAAGAGTTTAAAGCCGATGAGTAATGGTCATCTTTTAATGTGTTGAATGTACTTGGTCGGTTGCATCTTTTTCCTTAATAGTCTGCTAATGACACAAGGTCGTGACCTTGATGAATTTTCTGGGCTCATCAGTTGCCCCCTATTCCCAAGTTCGACTTGCCTTTTGCTAGTCAGGTTTAGGGAATTTTCTTAACTTGTTTTTGGAATATCGATATAATTTTTTTGATTCAAACTTCTTTGTTTTTTATTTATTTTCTTCTTCAGGGATGATAGTTATTTTGTAATGACTTCTCATTTTCTGCCTTTTGAAGGTCCTTTTGGACGTTTAGGGGATCATTGATCGATCTTGTGAACAAGCTAGTCTCTTTGAACGACCTAGTGAGTAAACAGATGGATTACCGCTTGTTCTTAAAAGCAAGTCGATTGTTTTCGGATGATTAATAATATTGGATGTGTGGGTTAGTGCATATAGGCGAGATGATCCTTTTAGTAACTTTAAGACTATTATTGCGGTCTTCTTATAGAGTTTTGGACGACCAACGTTTAAAAGCATTGTGATTTGTTGGACGATTAGTGCTCGAGTGTTGTCGTCTTTCAGAACAATCACTTCTTAAAGCAATTTCATTTTCTTCGTCGATCATTGCTTAACGCAATCTGTTTGGAGATTGCTTTGCCGATCGGCACTTGGACCAAATTTTCCCAGATCTTTTCCTTTTTTGGTTCGTCAATTTCCATTTCTATTTTGATTTGATTCTTTCAGAATTTCAACCCTTTTTTTATGACTTTCTTGGTTCTCAAGTTTAGCAAATTGATTCCAAATATGTTTTGTTTCAAGATTAAGTCAGGTGCATGCAACCTTACCATAAACTATATCCTCAACCAGAGCATTATAACACGTCTTTCAATTTTAATTGGACTAAAGATAGACTAACTAGAATTAAGAGATCATGATCATGTATGGTCGGAACCTAATTCATGCAAGTGCATGTTACTGTTAAAACTTGTTTTTTTCATATCTTTTAATCTAATTGTCCAATTAAGGCACATGAACTGTTGTTTTGATCATTATGACTTTAAGATTTATATCATGCAAAGTAATTAGAAATCAAATGGTCAAAATTACATTCTTCCATGTGATGTGATATGCGATGTGATGCATAGTGCAACGCAAGTGAGGTTAAATGAGAGTTGCAAAATAGGATATTTATAACACCAACAATAAAACTTTCTATACCAATGGACCTATGAAAAATCTCATCTTAATGTGACATTCATCATCTTATTCCAATTAACCTCCCTATGGGTCCAAGTCTTTGCTTTCATGAATTAATTGCCACTTTAGATGCCTTTATTCTTAATGAAATCTCATAAAATTTATTAATGTGATTATCGTCATGGCTTAAGATGTTATGGCCACTCCTAAGTCATTTTAATATTTACTACTTCAAATAACACCATAAAGATCAACTAAATTTCATGGTGATCATTGTAACATGCACTCAAAATGACAAAAATAACATATTCAACACGAGAAGTGCAAAATCCCTTAAAGCGCTTAAACATATCTTTCACTTTAATGATCTAATAACAAAACTTTCATATATAGTCACAAACAATTGCACACGGCCAAACTTAATATTTTGTCATTCTAGTAACCATTCGGTTACAGTGAAACACATGTTCTTATAACCAATGAAAGTGTGTTGGAGGGAGGTTTACACACATATTTGGAATTAATTAAAAAATATTTCTTTTAGTCTATGGCCTTTTCTTCTAGACTTGGAATTAATTAGTTGATAAAACCGTCTTTTAGTCTATGGTCCTTTCCACCCATAACATTTTGATGGAGACATAGGCTATATACAGGCTAGATTAGGGACCCTCTTAATTTAAGATTTGTTTCATAATTCTTCTTCCATCAAGGAGTTTAATCAATTGTAACTTTATGGTGTTTACTCACCATAGGGGTTATTCCAAGGTGTCTTAACTTAAAACATGAGTTTTTCATCTATCACTTAAATGTGGGCCACATAAAGTCTCCTAAAAGAGACAATCTTACACTAGTTACATTTTACAAAGACAAAATTACATGGATAAGAAACTAATCTATTACCCTTAGTCTAAATTGGGAGGCTAGGTTAAAAAATAAAATTGGGTTAGGCACCCATCTTACTCAGTGAAACCGATCTTTTAGATTATGGTGATCAATGATCATGTCATATCATCCATACAACCATATATATCATCAATTAATTGCATGTTATTGCTTGAAATTAAATGTGCGTGCAAAGTGAAAAACCCTATTTTCATTATATTCATGTTCACATTTAAACTAAAGTTAACATCTAGTGATTGTGTATGATTGATGACATTCCTAGATTTAGGCATATAATTGAACTTGAAAGATAACATGGTGATTGTGTGTGAATAGTGCTATTCTAAATCTAGCATTTGAGAAATTGGAAGTTAACATGTTATTTCATATATTTGACATAAATTTAAGATAAAAAAAAACTAGTACATGCATGAACATGTGAAAAACATCTAAGAATAAATGAAGAATGTTTAAGAATGTGTGAAGAACATTCAACTATATTCAAAGAGCATGACAACCAACTAGCATGCTTTGATCTAAATTAAAATCACAACAATATAAAAAACAAGTTTAAGGAAAGAAAGTATACCTGCATGCAAATCTATCATGGTGTAGGAATAGGGTTTTTTAGATGTTCCTAAGGGAAGGGTGAGGAAGTACTCGCTCAATATCATGAATCTCGGGAAGATTAGGGTATGACAAAACTTTTCCCTACTTTCTTAGGAATTTAGGAAGGGAAATAGAAGGAATTTCAATAGGCATAGAGAGGTACTCACTCAAATCTCGAATCTAAGGAAGACTGACAGATAACAAGCCCTTTTCTACTTTACTAGAACCCTAGTAGGATAGGAGGAGGTTTTGGAATGGACTCACCCTTTTATATTGTGGGCTTCTAAAGAGGGGCATTTAATTTGTGGTTGTATAAGAGCATTCACATTGGGAATGGTATATGCCATATATTGGTTTAATTTAGCATAAAAGCCCAAAATAGACTCTACATTTGGATTTGTAAAAAGCTACTATTGCAAAAAAATTTGCAATTGTGCTATAGTGCGATTCTAAATGTAGAATCGCACGTAACTCAATTGTAAAACAAAATATAATATTTTATTCTAAATATCAGGTTCTCTCTCCCATTCACATGTCACGGTCTCTCATCTCTCTCTCTCTCTCTCCTCCCACTCTCTGTCTCACATCTCTTTCTCTATCTCTCAATCTCTAATTCTCTCTCCCCTTTCAGTCCTCACTCACTCCCTCTCTTCAGACTCAAAACCCTATAGCCATCACACCATGGCCTGACCCACTATCGCCGGCCATGGCAAGCCACCACTCACTCATTATTTCTCTTATCTTTCTCATTGCAGATCAGTGTGGTGGTGTGGAGATTGGCGTTTAGGGTTTGGCGCAAAGATCGATGTTTGGGTGTGGTGTGGAGATCGGCATTGGGCTGTGGCATGGGGATCGTTGTTGACTTTAGAAAGATGGGAAAAAGTTTGCTGGGTTTTGTTTTTTTTTTGTCATAGGTTGCGTGGGTTTGGATCGGTGTGGGTTTCTCTTGGTGGTTGTTGGTGTGGGTTTTGGTGGTTGGAATGGTGGTGGGTACTGTGATTATGGTGGTGGTTGCTAGCCGGTGCCGCGGTGGGTTTGCATGGTGGTGGCTGGGTTTTTTCGCTTGGTGGGCCATGATTTCTTGGATTTCTTTAGAGATTGGTGGAGTTGTTGTGGTAGTTGGGTTGACGATGGAAGTGGGTTTGGTGTGTTGGTGGCGGTGGTGGCGGTTGCAGTGAGAGGTGACTTAGAGAGAGAGTTATTTAGAAGTGGGTTTGATTGATATTTGGTTTCTGTAAGTGGTTTTTATTTTTGGAGGTCTGTTTGAGTTCTGGGCTATTGAGAAATCAACCAAATTTTGAGAAAGTTAAGGTTTTTGGTATCTGGGTTTGATTTGTATTGGATTTCTACAAGTGGTTTTTTTTTTTTTTTTTTGGTAGCCTTTATGTATGGTGGAGGTGGTGGTGGTTTCAGTGGAAGAGAGACAGAGGAAGAGAGGTAAAAATTAGAGAGAGGAGAGAGATGGGAGAGAATAGATATGGTTTTGGGATATATTATTTTATTGTGTAGTTATATTATTTTAATGTCTTGTATGATAAAATAAAGTTTAGATGTTGGGTGTGTTGCAAATAGTATGGTCTAAATGATAAAGTAGCTTTTTAATATGATAAAATAGGATGTGATGCAATTTTCAGATGCAAATGCTCAAAGTGAAGGGAAAAGGAGCAGAAAAAATTGAATTTCAAAATGAGGGGGAATCAAGTACTAATTTGGCATTTAGGTTCAGTGACAGCCCACCAAACTTCCTTTTTTGCTTTAATTTGCATTAAATTCATGATTTTCTTTCGAATTTCAACCAAATCACCCCCCCTGATTGGCCATTATGACTCATATTATCATCAAATTAATTAATTAAAATTAATTTTGACAAACATATTAAAAGTGCATTAATTATTCATTAACAAATGGGTAATTACAGTGAATCCATTTGTGATTTGGCCCAAAATCATTTTGTCTATCCGTGATTAAAAAGTTATATTTTACCTATTTGAGGTAAGTTACGTTTGTTTTCTATAACCCACATCAGTTAAAAACATGAGTAAATAGGTATTTTTGCATGCTTTTTATGTATCTCTTCTCCCAAAACATTTAAAAAATAAATAAATAAAAACTTAAAAAATAAGAGAAGAGAATATCTAAAAGTTAGGTTTTATAATTTAAGCACGAACATAATATTTTTCTTGTAAAAATAAATAAACAACCAAAAATATATTGTCCATGAAAAATTTCAAACTTTCACAACTCATAATTGAATCCCAAAAAATAAAAATAAAAAGTCCCTAGGAAAGTAAATCCCAAAAGCCGGGGGTGTTTGGATTTCATGTTTCCATAACTCATAACTCTGTTTTCATCACTTATAACTCAAAAATGGTGAGACCCATGACTGAAAGGCTTGTTTGGATTTTGTTTCCAGTTATTGTTTCCATCACTTAATTTTCTAATTTTTGAGTGATGAGTTATGGAAACTGAAAACACACTTTAGGTGTTTTCAGTTTCCATAACTCTGTTTTTAATGGCATTTCCGTAATTAAAACTACATGCTGGGTCTCACGGTCAGAGTCAGCTGCAACTTTTGACCCTTTTTTTTTTTTTTCACTGGGTTCGATGAGTTTGGTTTCTTGATCTTCTTTTTTTTCTTTTTCCTTTCACATGGCTTCTTCTTCTTCTTCTTCTTCTTCTTCTTTTTCACTGGGTTCGAGCTCCCTCCGCACCTTAGCCTCCATCTCCCTCTTCTTCCTCTCCCTCCTGTACTCCTCTTAGTCATTCGGCCTCGCTGGATTGTACTCCTCGATCACTAACAACGTCACCCCAACCAATGCTGGCTACGTCGAGTCTTCCTACATTAGCAATGGCATTGCCAAAGTCGCAAATGACATCACGCTTTTCGGCTGCGCCGCCAGTGCCGAATTGGGGGTTTTGGCCTTGGTTTGAGATTTGAGAATGGTCTACGGCAAAGTGAAGACCGAAGAGGACTTGCGGAGAGTCAGCGGAGCCATCTTGGTGTTGTTGGACCAGACGGTGGTGTTACTGGGCTTGTCTTCGTCGGCCGAAGAGGGTGGAGGGAGGTCTCCATACAACCCAATGCAGAAAAGACCAAAAAGAAAGAGATGACAGAGAGAGAGAGGGAGTTATTAGGAGTTGTGAGCGAGTCAGGCATGGGTCCCACAAAATAGTAGAAATATTTGAGTGATGACAAGTTAAGTAATGGTGCCAAACAAACTTCGTGTAGGGAGTTGGGGTATTTTAAGTGACAAGTGATAAGTGAGGAGTAATGAGTGATGAAAATTGAGTGAGGAATGATGAATGATGAAAAAAAAAAATCCAAACAGGGCCTAAATCACCACCATTGTTGGGCATTTTTTTAGAAATAACCATAAAAAGCAAACTATTTTGTTAGTTAGCAAACTTTTGAAACAATTTTGCTATCTAACAATTCGAGCATGTTAGGGTCGATTTTGGGCTATCTTTACTGTTGCACCAACAGCTGACGTGGACTGTCCACGTAGTACGGGTATGGAAATCAAGTCTACTGGACTCGAGTTCTGTGTATGGAAATCAAGTCCAGTGTACTTGAGTTTTGCTTATAGAAATCGAGTCTAGTGGACTCGATTTCCTGGGGTGGTTCCACCATATCGTTGCAGCACGTGGATGTAAATAAAGTATGTAGAGTTGATTTCTACTAAAGGAAATCGACTCTACTAGACTCGATTTTCTATTAATGGCCACCACCCCTCCACGTGTCATATGTGGATCCCAGCTGGGACCTTTTTCCCCCTTACCCATCTCACTCAGTCTCTTCAGCTCAGCTCTCACACCCTCTCTTCAGCTCACAACCTCTCTTCACTCTCACTCACAACTTTCCACAACTCTCACACAATAATCTTAACAACACTCTCACAGGTAATGTTTTTACAATATTGGGAATATTTTTTGTTAGTTAATGTTGTGGGTTATTTGCTAGGTTTTTTTTTTTTTTTTAAAGAAAAAATTAGAACATATTAGGAAAATTTTTGTTTTTTGTCTTTTGTTTTTTTTAGTGTAAATATTGTGATTAGTTTATTTGTTAATATATTGTGAGTTTATTTGTTAGTATATTGTGATTATTTGCTAGTTTATTAATTTTAAAAAATTAATATTATGAGTAATTATTGGGAATATTTAGTACTAAATATTGTGATTAATGTTATTACAATATATTGAGAATTTTTTTTTTGTAAGTGTATATTGTGATTAAATCATTTGCTAAGTTAAAAAAAAAATAATATTGTGATTAATTATTGGGAATATTTAGTACCAAATATTGTGATTAATTATGTTATTACAAAATATTGGGAACATTTGTTTATTTTTTGTTAGTGTAAATATTGTGATTAAATTATTTGCTAGGTTTTAAATAAAAAATTAATATTGTGATTAATTATTGGGAATATTTAGTATTGGGGGAATATTAAGTAACAAATATTGTGATTAATTATGTTTTTACAACATATTGGGAATATTCTGTTTTTTTTTTTTTTTTTTTTTTAGTGTAAATATTGTGATTAATAATATGCTAGGTTTTTTTAAAAAATATATTAATATTGTGATTAATTATTGGGAATATTTAGTACTAAATATTGTGATCAATTGTTAGGAATATTTAGTACTTTTAGGTCTTTATCATGGGTATGAAATGGATTATGAGTTCGATACCTAAGATAGTATTTATAGTCTTTTTAGCATAAATTATTTCAAGATATATTTGTTTAAGATTCGTAATAGAGATTTCAATGGATAACTAGTTGGTATAATATTTTTTTTTCATCATAACTGTTAGGTTTTAGACCCCTTAAAAACAAACAATTGGATTAACCTAGTTGATTAGCCAAGTGATTTACTTAGTCCAATTTCATGCAAATCTAAGTTAACACAATTAAATAATCATATCAAGATATAAAGCAGCGGAAAATAAATAATACAAGATATGATCACCCAGAAAACCACACGGTAAAAACCTGGAGAGGATTTGACCTAGTTATCCTCAAGGTAAACTTGAATCCACTATGAAAGAACCAAAGTTCATACAAAAGGACTTACAAGCTCCCCGCTTGACTTCCTAATGCTACCCACCAGTAGAACTTACTGACACGACCACGTGCAAGCTCCGAATCTACAGACTCCTTCTTTCTTGGATTCTCCAATCAGCTACAAGCTCCCTGCTTGTTTTTCTTTAAGCTCCAATGGTGGCAACTGAGTTGATCATCAAGATGTTGAAACAATCTCTACCTTGAAAACCCTAAGTTTTGTGTAAAGGAAAGCTCCTCAAAGATCTCACAAGAGATTTACACAAAACAGTAAAGTATAAGCAACAATACAATGTGAACAATCCCTAAAAACGTGGGTAGGGTTTTGTTTAAATACCTAGGGTAAAAACATAAAACCCTAAACGTTTAATGAAGTAGGGCTGAATTGGAAATTCTGCAGAAAACGCAACCTGGGCTATTTTCATTGATCGAGTCTGTCCTTCGATCGATCGAGTCTGTCCTTCAATCGATCAAGCCAGGCCGAAAGTCACAAAGACTTCTGCAGCCACTCGATTCCAACTTTACAATAATTAATCAACTTTGAGCAAGCCTAAATAAGACTAAATACATTTTTTTTATCATGGTTTGCCAACATTACAAACTAGAGTTCTAAATACATAAAATCCTAAGTCTTTAGAACCTAATAATAACTTATTTGAATGGGTTTTGAAAGTCATGCCCCTAGAATGATTTGGAATTTTAAAATAATATGAAATTAGTAATGACTATTTTTGTATGTGACCTAAGGTGAGTATATGTAAAATTGGTTAAAGTTAGTATTGTTGGCATTTCATACGCAAAGTTTTGTGATTGATGTTGATTGAGAGTTATAAATTTGTCACTAACACAATTGCACTTGATGATCTATAGGTTGGCAATGATCCATATAAATATATACTACGGTGGACCCTTTAGCGATGCCAACCCTTATGACGGATTCCCATTTCAAGGTCCAGGTATCCAGTGCTGCTATATGATGATACGCCATAAGCTAAAGACCCTGAATGATTTGAAAGTAAAAATTATGAAAGAGCTATAAGTGAACCCTGCTTTGCATGACATACATATTACTTTCCGTTCTACACATGAAGTCCTCAATCAACGCATTAATTACAGATATATGGTGATAATAGAAGACAAACATGTGAAGTTCATGTTTAGCAAGATGCAAAAATGGGAACAAGTGGCAGATTTTGAGTTGTACGTCACTTTGGAACCATGTGCAGAAGTCGGCGTAGAGGAAATTGTACAAACAACTACATTTCTACAGTTTGCAGTCCTAGATGATCGATGCACCACATTGGGAGGCTATACACCCCCTTTTCAAAAGACACCAACAACAATTGAGAGCGAACTTGGTAATAGATATGGAAATCAATTTTATACACATTGAGGTGAATCCTCTACACTTCCAGTAGTTGAAGATGAATACGAAGACGAAGACGAAGATGATGTTGATCATGTTGCCATTAATGGTGAAAATCTTGATGATAGAGATGAATATGAAGAGAGGATTGAGCAAGACGACTTTGACAGGGGTGTTGATGACCATGAAATTACTCCCAATCCTTATGTTGATGATATGGCTGAATGTGATGAAGATGATGTGGACGCTGCTATTAGAGTTCAGCATGTTACAAATACTCCCCCTGTTTATGAACCTCCTGCCTCATCATTTTATGCAAATACTTGGGAAAATATAGTTGATCCTGAAGTTGTTCAGCAAGCATTTTCTTCTTCTTGGAAAAAGGACATGAATTTTAGTACAGGGTTGATTTTTGCAAATAAAGAGGCAGTGAAACATGCACTAAAAATTTACACCGCAAAGCATAACAGAATGTGTATAACTAGTAGGTCAACCAAAAATAGACTGTCTGGGAAATGCATGGATGAGTCATGCAAGTGGTACGTTGGGGCAGTCGTGAAGCCTAAACTCGAACTATGGATGGTCACATCTTATAGGGGTCCTCACAGTTGTATGCCCCTTGGCACGGCCCTTGATGGTAGAATGATGGATTGTAATTTTCTTGCAGCAGAATTTGTGCCAACTTTGCAAGAAAATCACACGGCCACAATTGATCACCTCAGAGACTTCATTAAAGCGAAGTATTATGAACATAAGCTTTCTTACTATAAGATATGGGATGTGAAACAAAAGGCTATTGCAAAGATATTTGGGAATTGGGAAGTCTTACCAAAAGTTGAGAAAGTTGTTGTTGGCATACTTCGATCAAGAAACTGGCACTCGATACTGGTATCCCACCATACCTAGGGACGGTGATTCAATATTGCGCTATGTATTTTGGGCTTTCGTTCCATGCATTGAAGGATTTAGACATTGTAAGCTAGTGATTAGAATTAATGGGACCCATTTGTATGGTAAATATCGAGGGGTGTTGTTAATTGCAATGGCCACTGATGTCAACAACAAGGTTTTGCCTCTCGCCTTTGCTATTGTGGACAAAAAGTCAGGGCCTAGTTGGGGGTGGTTTTTAGAATGCTTCAGGATTTCATTGGGGGATGTGGTAGCAAATAAGGACATCTGCATAATTTGTGACCAACATAAGGGTATTCAAAACGCAATTGCGAACTGGCCTGGAGATGATGATGGACGAGTATAAGTATTTCACAGATATTGCCTTCGACATGTTGCTAGCAACTTCAACACACATTTTCAGGACGCCACTTTAAATTCATTGGCCTTGAAAGCAGGGTATACTACTCAGGAAGCGAAATTTGAGTTGTACATGCAAGCTATCAAGGAAGCTAAGATTGAGGCCCTTAGGAAGAAACTGAGTGACGAGGGGCAGGAAAGTCAACCTGACTCATCCATCATGCCATACACATATCTAATGAAAGAGGATCTAGACATGAAGACCTAGCTACATGATGGTGGATACCGTTATAAGGCTATGACAACCAATGTCTCGGAGTGCTTCAATGGAGTACTCAAAGGTGCTCGTGGCCTGCCCATTGCTACAATGGTTGAATTCACTTGGAACAAACTTGTTGCGTATTTCCATGATCGACACAAAGAAATTACTCATGATCTCTCAAAGGGCAAGGTGTGGAGTAAATATGCCGAAAAAATCTACCAACAAAACCTACAAAAATCCACATCACACCAAGTAAATGTGTATAATAATCTGAATGGTATATATCAAGTAATTACCGCATAGAGCATCCATAGCTCTGGAGGGGGACACCATAGTCAAGAAGTAAACCTAGTGGTCAGAACATGTCGCTGTGGAAAGTGGCAAAATCGAAAGATCCCTTGTTCACATGCAATTAAAGCTCTTCAGCACAATAATCAAGATGCGACTGCATATATTGACCCATATTATAGTTTGGAGAACATCATTCGCACCTACTCACATGCATTTGTGGTGCCAAAGTTAGAGTCATTGTGGAGGGATGTGGACAGTCCAAAGTGGGTGCCTGACCCAGACCTATTGCGGGCCAAAGGTCGACCTGTGAAGTCTAGGATACAGAATGAGATGGATGGGGTCCAGCGAGAACCAGGAAGCTGGAGGCCAGATTCTGACTTAAGGGAGATTCAACAAAAGTAGAGTTATGGACTGTGTCATCAACATGGGCATAATCGTAGAAGATGTCCACTTTACTCGTGGGGCTTCGACAAGCAATAATGATCCAAACTAGGTAAGTGATGCTTTTATATAAAATTTCATGATTGTATCAATTAGCCAAGTTGCGTAGATTAGTACCTTTGTTTTGGCTTTTGGTATCTAATGACAATATTTAAATTTTTGTCAGGCATGCAGGGTTGATTTTGAAATGGCATTGCAGATGTAAATTGTGATTCTCTTTATGGTGTATTCAAACTTACTGCTGCGTTGTATCAACACAATTTTTATTTTGTTTATCACTGAATGCACTTGTAATCGAAGTATTTTGTATCCAATGTACCTATTTCTAGATTGTGACATTATGAATGTTTAATTTTGTCTTTCTAGTAATGAGCCAAATGTGAATTATTGTGACACAACTATTTTATTTTGGCTTACTTTATCAGTTAGTAATTTTTAGCTCTTATACAACATTTGATGGTAGGCAATGAAAATACTGGATGATGAAATGCAATGTGACATCATCAACACTTGCAACTTGGTCCACACTAGGGTATGTATTTCTTGCACTTGCTCTTAAATTATTGCTATCTGTTGACTCATATTTCTTAATAACTAAGGAGATATCTAGTTTCTTCGTAACTAAGTAGTTATTTGGTGCAGAGTCTTGCATATTCTATTACGTTAAGCTCTTTTTAATATCCCAATTATATTTTTGTTTTAACTTTGTGGGTTTTGTTAATTAGTTTTATTTTTATATTTTGTTAGAATTATTTTTAGGTGTCATTGGGCTTACAGAATACTATTATTCCTTTGAAAATCAGCATTCTTGGAATCTTAGATTCCTGGAATTAGGTATTTCGTAATGTGAGATTCCCGCATCTAGTAATGTTTGTGAAATTTTGTCTTCAATGGGTTAAGGATTCTGGGACTAGAAATGACAAAGTGAAATGTATTAATCAAACAAATTTTTCCTGTTAAAAATATTGATGTTCTGTTTCTGCCATTATATGCACTGCAATCCAGCATCCAAATTCACAAAAAAAGGGGGGCTATTCAATTAAGCATTTTCTTTCTATTCAATATATCTCTATAAGAAAAAGATGAATCCTGTAAGTAACGACCCTTCATCACTGCTTGATAAGTAGGTATATTACAGTAGTGTTGAGTAATGCAGGGGCTAATGGAAACAACTATATACAATCATTGTGTTCAAGGTTCAAACAAGACCAAAAGCATAGGTCAGAGAACGGTTTGCATGTGTGTATAAGCGAGTAATTTAGAACAAATTCTTTCTTGAGCTATATTCAGTTACCAAGCTTGCAAAAAGTTGGTTAGCACTTCTACTTTGAAAGAGAAAAGGGGGAAAGGACTACGGAGACACATCAATCTACACTATCATACAGCATAATCTACATATATAAACACCATTGTTGTATTTTACATTGAGAATACCCTAATATACAATCACTGCCGAAGCTTAACTCATGGCTTCTCTAAGGCTGCCTTGGCAGCATTACGCTTTTGCTCCCTTTGATGACAAAGTTTTGTTGCCTTTTCTGCTTCCTGAGATGCAGTCTGCAAACTCTTTTGAGACTCCAACATATCCCTACAAACCTCACCTACACGAGTCTCTAGCTCCTTCGTCTCAGCCTCACAACTGGACAACTAATGCTTTATATGGAGAAGCAACTCACAAATCACAGGAAGCCTCTTCACGACAAGATATGTTATTTGTGATGATGTCTCAGCAAATTCAACAATTGAAGGGCTATGATGCAGGTCAGCAGAGCCTTCACAATTTGAAGAGTCCTCAACTCGTGATGGATCAATATACTTTGTAGACGTTAAATTCTCTGAAGTCTCATCATGTTCACTCCTCTCTATGACAGGCTCTTGATCTTTCTCAAAATGTTCATGTACAGCCACAGCCTCAAAATGTTCTATACATGTTAATAAGTCACACTCAATCAGGTATTGCAACAAGGAATAATCATGCCAACAGGCAATAAAAATTTATTGAACCTTTAGGAAAAAAAAATGCCAAGCCCATATTCCTAAAATGAACAAGCAGGCAAAATTACAAAGGAACTTACTTGTAGTTTATGGTACTGACAATAGGAAGATGATGACGTTGCCCTTTATCTACGCTAATTTTGTAAAATGATTCTACCATTTTTGAATGCGTGTATGTTCAAAGATGTGATCAATTTTTGTGAACCACCGCTCAAGTTCTTCAGGGTGAAGCTTGAAATCTAAAGAATATTGGCATAAAGAAACAAATAAGGAAACCATCAAACCAAATTTCTAAAAATTAAAGCAAAAATTCAGTACAGATTTTTATATGGGTTGCTTTTATACTGTTAAAGAAAGAAGAAAAATGGTAGAATCATTGTTTTATATGTCATTCAACCTTTGAGAGAATGGAATAAAGCGCCATGCATAAGCAACCTCCAGGAATCCATAAAAAAATACACTAAAATTATTTTCCTTGAAAGCACACCATGGTAAGCCATGAATATCAAGTGAAAACCACAATAATTTCATCCTCGATATGGTATCACAGAAATGAAAGATTGAACAAATGAAATTGAACTTTATGCATCCATATACTGAATCCAATTTCTATAATGCCAAGAAAAGAAAAGGAAACAAAAAATCAATGAAAGCGTGTAGGGAATTCAACCCGAAATCCCAACCTGTGAGAAACAAAAAAAATAGAGAAAACACACGCTAAAGAAAACAATCACACGCACAAGACATTATTTATGTGGTTCGGCAATTTGCCTACGCCCACGGAGTTGCAGGGATTTCACTATTATCAGGGAAAATACAAAGTGTGGCAGTTACAGTGTTTCTCTCTCTAAAACACAACAACAGTTATAAACCCTAATCATAAAAGTGGTTTTTATATCATGTGCACAGGATTACAATGGGCTACAAAACGGGCCAAAAATAAACTAGGCTCCACAAAGTCCAACAAATCTCCCACTTGGAGACTAGTTCAATTACCAACATCAGCCGCTATCCTCCAAAAAACAATCCCTCATCCTTGCAACTCATCCTCCTGTCCTCAAGCTAGAAGACCAATTGAAGCTGCACATAGCTTCAACTTCTCAATAGTGACACCCTTAGTCAACATGTCCGCTGGGTTTTTAGATCTACAGATCTTCTCAAGTATTACTAATTTATCTTCAATAAGGTACCAGATAAAGTGGTATTTTGTTTGTATATGTTTCGACTTTGAATGAAAAGCCGAATTTTTTGCAAGAAAAATTGCACTCTGACTGTCACTGTGTAGAATGCTCATCTCCTACTTTTTACCCAATTCATCTAAGAAACCATGTAGCCAAATTATCTCATTTCCAGCTTCAGTTGCTGTAACATACTCAGCTTCTGTAGTAGACAAAGTAACAATCTTTTGTAGATTTGAAGCCCATGATATAGCTGTATCACCCAGAGTAAAAACAAACCCAGTAGTACTCTTTCTGCTATCAATGTCACTAGCAAAATCAGCATCTACATAACCCTGCAGTTTCAAACTTGCACCAGTGAAGTAAAGACATGTATCTGATGAACCCTTCAGATATCTCAGAATCCACTTGACTACCTCCCAATGCTACTTTCCAGGCCTACTTATGAATCTGCTCACAACTCCCACTGCATGTGCAATGTCTGGCCTAGTACACACCATAGCATACATCAAGCTGCTAATATCTAAGGCATAGGGCACCTTGCTTATAAGGTCCCTTTCTTCTTCTGTCATAGGTAACTGTTCCTTGCTCAGTTTGAAATGACTACTCAAGGGTGTGCTCACTGGTTTAGCTTCATTTATGTTGAACCTGCTAATAACCTTTTTCTCATACTCTAATTGTGAAAGTTTCAATGTACCATTAGCCTTATCTTTAATGATTCTCATACCAAGGATTTGCTTTGTAGCTCCCAAATCCTTCATTGCAAACTGTTTTGACAATTGCTTCTTCAGATTATTAATCTCCTCAATGCTAGACCCTGCAATGAGCATATCATCCACATTCAACAGTAAAATGATATAAGAACTGTCAAAGAATTTGACATAGCAACAATGATCAGCTTCACATCTCTTGAACCTAATTTTATGCATAAAATTGTCAAATTTCTTGTACCACTGTCTTGAAGCTTGTTTTAGGCCATACAAGCTCTTTCTCAGTTTGCAGACTAGATTCTCTTGTCCCTAAACAATGAACCCTTCTGGCTGAATCATGTAAAGGTCTTCCTCCAAATCACCATGAAGGAATACCGTCTTCACATCTAACTGCTTAAGATGTAAATTTTCAGCAGCCAGCATTCCCAGCACCAGTCTAATTGTTGACATCTTCACAACTAGAGAAAATATCTCTGTGTAGTCAATGCCCTCCTTCTGCTGGAACTCTTTAACAACTAATCTGGCTTTGTAACGTTTGCTACCATCATGCTCATTCTTTATTCTGTATACCCACTTGTTGTGCAAAGCCTTCTTTCCTACTGGTAATTCAGTCAGTTCCCATGTCTTATTCCCCAACAAGGAATCTATCCCATCTTTCATGGCTAACTCCCACTTGCTTAAATTCTCATCTTGCAAGGCTTCTTTATAACACTCTGGCTCACCACCATCAGTCAACAGGAGATAATTTAGAGTGGGTGAATAACGCTGTGGAGGTCTAATGTTTCTGGAAGATCTGCAAACTTCAGCTACAGGTGTACTCTGATCTACCTGTGAATTTACATTCTCCTTATCTTCTTCACCCCTTTTCTGGACAGTACTTTCAGTCAATTCATCTAAGTTGACAAACTCAGATTTTTTTTTATCTATCTCTTTAACATCTGACACTACAGTTAACCTGTCCTTGTACATAATCTATTCATTAAATATCACATTTCTACTTCTGCTGATTTTCCTGTTTTGTTCATCCCAAAACCTATAGCCAAATTTCTCATCACCATAGCCAATGAAAAAACATATTTTAGACTTTGCATCAAGTTTACTACGTGCATCAGAATCAATATGAACATAAAAAACACAACCAAAAACTTTTAAGTGTGAAAACTTTACCTCTTTACCGCTCCAAACCTCCTCAGGAAGTCTGAACTCCATGGGAACTGATGGCCCTCGGTTTATCAGGTAAGCTGCAGTGCTGACAGCATTAGTCTAGAAAGTTTGTGGTAATCCAGCATGCAACCTCATACTCCTAGCACTCATACTCCTAGCACGCTCATTGAGTGTTCTGTTCATGCGCTCAGCCACACCATTCTGCTGTGGTGTTCCGGGAATGGTCTTCTCCATCCTAATTCCCTGTGCAGCACAATACTCACTGAACCCTCCATCTATGTACTCTCCTCCATTATCTGACCTCAAACATTTTATTTTCAAATCTGTTTCTGTCTCAACCATGGCCTTCCACTTCTTAAAAGTTTCAAATACATCAGATTTATTTTTCAAAAAATAAACTCATACCTTTCTGCTTGAGTCATCAATGAAAGTGATGTAATACCTTGAAACTCCAAGGGATACAACCGGCGAAGGCCCCCACAAATCAATGTGTACTAACTCCAATTTTTCAGCCTTCGGTGTCCTGCCAGTTTTCAAGAAGCTCACATTTTTCTGCTTTCCTAAGATGCAGCTTTCACACATGTCAAAATCAATTGACTTCAATTCTGGTAGTTTTCCTTTTGACAGCAGCATCTTCATCCCTTTCTCACTCATATGACCAAGCCTACGGTGCCATAGGCTTGTATCAGTACTTGCATCAGTAACTACAATTGTGTCTCTTGGACTTGAGGTCATATATAGAGTACCAGTCTTCTTTTCATGAGCCAATACTCTAGCTTCCTTTGTAACCTTCCAAGTACCACCAACAAATAGTATTGCATGCCCTTCATCATCAAGTTGTCCAACAAAAATCAGATTCCTCCTCAGGTCAGGAATGTGTCGAACCTTCTCCAGTAACCAAACAGACCCATTGGGCAATAATATCGGGACATCTCCCATACCCACATCCAAGGCTGAACCATCAGCCAAATACACCTTACCAAAATCACCTGCAACATAATTCTGTATGATTTCTCGGTGTGGAGTGGTATGAAACGAAACTCCTGAATCCAAAACCCAATCATCAAGTGGACTATCTACTGCAAGAAGCAATGCATCATGTACCTCTTCTGTTACAGCATTAACAGAATCATCTTCGTTATTCTTCTTAGGACTTTTGCACTGGTTCCTAAAGTGACCTATTTTCCCACAATTTCAGCATTGTACTTGTTGGCCTGATCTAGATTTACTTCTGTTCTGATTAGAATTTCTGGATTTTGATCTACCCTGATTTGAATTTCTATTATTACCTCTGCCTCTTGTCTCAAGGTTTAGGGCAGAACCAGATCTTGAGGTTTCACCTGCATCTCTTCTGCGAATCTCCTTAGCCAGAATTAAATCTCGTATATCATTGTACTTGAGTTTTTTCTTTCCTGTAGAATTGCTCACTGCCATCCTTATTGCCTCCCAACTGGTTGGCAAAGAAGCCAAGACGATCAGAGCACGAATCTCATCATCAAAATCAATTTCTACAGACGACAATTGATTTGTGATAGTGTTAAATTCATTCAGATGTTGTGCTATTGATGCATTCTCTGCCATCTTCAGATTGAACAGTTTCTTCATCAGATGCACCTTGTTGTTTGCTGACGGCTTTTCATACATACCAAACAAAGCCTTCATCAAATCTGTTGTGGTCTTCTCCTTTACAACGTTGTGTGCAATAGACCTAGACAGAGTTAACTTGATAACTCCCAGTACCTGTCTATCAAGAAAAGCCCATTCCTCAGCCTTCATCGCCTCAGGTTTTGTCCCCAAAAGTGGCAGGTGCAATTTCTGCTCATAAAGATAATCTTCAATTTGCATCCTCCAATACGCAAAGTCTGTGCCATCGAACTTTTCTATTTCAGACGCCTTTCCTACTTCCTCTGCCATTGCTCCCACTCAAACCTAACCCTAGGCTCTGATACCAGTTGTAGGGAATTCAACTCGAAATCCCAACCTGTGAGAAACAAAAAAAATAGAGAAAACACACGCCAAAGAAAACAATTACACGCACAAAATAGTATTTACATGGTTCGGCAATTTGCCTACGTCCACGGAGTTGTAGGGATTTCACTATTATCAGGGAAAATACAAAGTGCGGCAGTTACAGTGTTTCTCTCTCTAAAACACAACAACAGTTACAAACCCTAATCACAAAAGTGGCTTTTATATCCTACGCACAGGATTACAATGGGCTACAAAACGGGCCAAAAATAAACTAGGCTCCACAAAACCCAACAAAGCGTTCAGTACAGATTTTCAACTAAGAGGCATGAACGCAAACACTAACATGACAATACAGCAGTTCTTGAAAAATTAGAAGCGACAGTGGGAATACAACAATTAATTTATTAACTAACATATATCTTTAAGTATATTTCATTTATTTATAGGGATATTTTATGTTTATTTTAAGTTTTCAAAATAAATAACAATAATCAAAATCTTTAAAATATATATATATATATATATCTCTAGAATCAAAGTCGGTGTGTCTTTTTTAAATCTTCTTAACAAATTGAGAACAAACACATGCAGAGTTTATCGACATGTCCAACATAGACACACCGACTTTTGGAGTGTCTGTGTTTCTAGTCTTTGAAGCTAAAAGGTGTTTTTTCAAGAATAACAAACAATTTTTTAGAGGTCAGAACTTGGTGCGATGGCCACCAAAAGCAATAAGTGGTGGGTTGAGTCCGGGAATTAGCCTCTCCAAAAAAAAAAAAAATTTGGTAGTAAGGCAGCATTGGATACAACCTTTTTAAGGTGCAATTTTTAGACATTTGGTATTTAAGGCCAAAACGCTACTTTTTTTTTCTTTTTTTTTTGGAAAGATTTTAAACCAAACAGAGTTATTTTGAAAAATAAAGAAGGGTAATACTGGATATAACTCACCATGAGATTCTAAACCAGGTGTTAATCCAAAGCCACCATCATATGGCAAAAAGCACAGCATCAATTGTATGTAAGTATATGTGCACCCATAGCCATAATTTGCAAGATTTTGAAAGGTAGATAATGGGGAAGGGGGAGATGGAGTTCGAACAAGAATGAATGCAACATTGAAAACCACAGGAGGGCTGCATAAAAGAAGAATGCTCAAGAACAGTGAACTTGCACTACCTGGCAATTTATTATGTGCTCCTTTGCTTTCTCCTTATCCATGCCCCTCCAATCCTCCAATATAAAACAGATGGCAGCAGAAACAACGAGTTATTTTTAATATTTCAACTTACAATAAATTAAGGTTTTATTTTCGGTAGGGATGTTAGAAAACCATAGTAAAATTAATTCAAGCTAAACAATGTATTCCCACAGATAGCATATTAATCAAAAATCTTTTTAAATAAAATTTGCCTTTTTTATTTAATTTGTTTAACTCTCTCTCTCTCTCTCTCTCTCTCTCTCTCTCTCCAATCATCACGAAACCCTACCATCCCAAATCAAAACTAATATCATCAAACATATCATTGAGTACTGTAACATCCAGTGACCCAACCAACCAGCCATCAAAATCCCCATGGCCATCAAACCCTAAACAAGCCCAACAACCAAATCCCAATCACCACCAACAAATGCAAAACCACTACCTTTGAAACCCCGTCACCACTAACCCATCAGTGCTGTGAATTCCACAATCAGAGCAACATAGTAAATTACACCTAAAAGAAGTAGCAAAGCTTAATAAATTGGCTACACAAATATACCTGTGCAAGCATGATATTGCATATGATAAATACAATTTGAATTTCCACCTAATGCAGGTTGTAGAATGCGTGTAAGCTTGCTATCTCGATAGGGAACATTACCCCTGCAATAAATATTAGCTGTAGTCAATTACAACAAAATAGAAAGAGGTAACGTTCTTTAGCAATCATAGAACTTACCCTTGACTTTCAGCACCTTCACTCAATTTTTTAATGACAGTTCCTAGGGTCATCAAGCTTTTATTGATGTGGGAACCCTCCCTAAGGCGAACACCTTCTGCTCAAGTTTTTGCAGCACGTTCTGAACCAGCAAGATCTACCAAATTCTGGAAACAAATATACACAGTCAGAATGCATATGAATATAGCATCCATAATTCCAAATGCAAACACAATGAAGAAGATGACCCCAAAACTGAATTGTAGGTTTAGCAATGTGAAGTTCAAAAAAGAAAAGCCTTAGAAATGAGGAGTACTAAAAGTCAATAATTGAACTTGAGCACCCATAGCACCCTGACCTGGGTAACATGTTATTCAACATATACAAGAGCAACAATGTAACATGTTATATAACATGGCAGTATAGTTTGGATTCTGAAAGTAACAAATGTAAAGAAGTAAGAAAGGGAGCAAGTGGGGTTTGCTGACAAAATTCACATACAAATTCAGATGGGGTGCTGACCCTAATGCATTTTACGCTTATGTTGTCTCGTATAGTATCTGGTATGTGGGGGAGGGGGTACTGCATCTCCTTGGTTAGCTTCCTCACGTTGCTGCAAAGATGAAGTTACAACCAAACAATGGATTAAATGAATTCTAATACCAACCATAACAGCAGTTGCGAAATTATTAATTACATTAAATGACTTGTCATACCGTGGGGCCAGCCTTCTGTCCTGCTTTGTGACCACCTGTCCCACAAGGAGGTGCTTTTGTTGTGCGTCTAGGTCGACCTTGTGGGGGGTGAGTGTAACCCAACTACCTGCTCATTCTCTCCATGCACATCTGGCTATTTTGCTTGACTCCCAACAACTGAAGATCCTACAACTGCAGGGGAGGATGGTGTAGTAGATGAAATGTGAGTGAGGCCCATAGTCATGGGATTTGTATGCAGTCCAGGAGCAGGCATGAATGACATGGCGTCACTATGGGGTGGTACATGGTCTGTATGACCAATGCTGTACGAGGGGGATTGAGTGTGCATGACAGGAAGGGTCACATTGAAATCAAAGCCGAGATCAAAGGATGGCAGAGTAAGTGAAAGATGAGTGGGGTTAAAAAATGTACGTGAGGTGGGTGAACGGATATCGGGGTGAGAAGATGCATGAGCAGTGGGTAGAGGGATCTCTAGGTCAAGAACTGCATGAGTAGTACGTGAAGGGATCTTTGGGGAAGGAGATGCATGTAGGGGTGGAGGGAACTCTGGGCCAGGAAATGCATGTGGGGGTGGAGGGGGATCCGGCCTACTGACAACCTAATGGGATGCAGCACGCTGACCATGGCTATGGCTGGCAGGAGTTGAGCTCGTGCTTGGTCGTCCAATATCTTCTGGCACTTCTAGATTTTCCCCATCAGTATCTTCCAAGGGAAGTTAGGCAGTTATATGGTGAAGGCGATCCACTGTCTTAAGTACAGTTGTAATATGCTTGTACTCAGGATTGCCTACTGTATAACGTGTCAACAGCTGCTTGTGACTGGCAACCTACAAGTAAATAAATACAATTAATACAACTAACACAAAAATGGTGATACGCAACAAAAATTGAAAAGAAGCAACAAAATTTGAAAAGAAAGGTCGAAGCAATTACCATAATAAGAAGTGTTGCGCTAGTGTGGTCGAACCTCCAAGTCACCCTCTTGTACCAATGGAAGTATGGATGAGCAGGCGACATATCACCCTGTAATCGTGCTCCATGACATAGTAATCATGCTCAAGTATTCCATACTTGGATATGGCTTCTGTGTCTGTCCCTCCAATTCACTCCGATCTTCCCCCTCAAGTCTATTTTGTGAAGGGCGTTGCCAGTATCAACATTTTGGGGCATTTCTTGTATCATCCCAAACTGACGAACAACACGGTCTGGTGTATGTATCTCTACTAGCCAGAAACATACAAGTGGCACCCTTGCCATCCACACATCTCTTCCTGCGACACAAAATGTAGGCAGGTGGCCTAATTCAGCTTTATATGGTTGCCACACCACTTGAAATAGCCAAATAAAAGGGTAGCACATTATGCAATGTTCAGACATTTTCGACTATGAGCTATTTTATAGTTATAACAGTATACAATAGTCATAAACAATAAAAGAAACACAATTTGGGTACCTGGCTAGGATGTATAGAGTCTAGAAGCCATGGGTACCGTACCAAACAGATTTCGATAGGGCTATTCTTCGTGGTCACAACCCATGCGGTCCTACAATTAAGAAAGAAAGAGTCAATATCTACCAATTATGCAATTTGATAAAAAAGAAAAAGGAATTGTATGCTGCTGGAAGCTGAAAAAAAAAAAAATCCATCAGCAATGATTACTTCTTATAGACTAGCAAGAGTGAAAAAAAAAAATTTATTTTAATTCTTTTCCTTATCAATAGTTGTGGAATTCAATCAATTTTGTTCCTATGCTATTTATCCACAAAACTCAGCAAAATTAATCTAGCAAAGGATGAGTTATGAAAGAGATAAAAAAGAAGAAGAAATTGAAAGAAAGAATCTAATTAGCAAAAAATAAAACTAAGAGAGAGGTACAAGCTTTGTATCATATATATGGCCCATTCTTCCTACAATATTCTAATTGAGAATTTCCCATTCATGAAGCATTGTATCGTATATAGCTGAAAAGAAAAATTAATAAAATACAAGCTTCATTATCTCAAATTAGATAGTACTGGACTAGTTAATACTTAGAATTGAGAATTTAAAGTAATCAACAATAATAAATGATGGGTAATTGTAAATTTAACATTACATACCACTAAGTTTATACCAATAAATGATTATCTAAATTTATGATTGGTGGTAGAGTTAGAAAATAATAATACTTGTATTATACATCGTATGACCTCAGTGGTTGTAAAACAATATATAAAAATTAAAAAAAAATCCTATTAATTTTCAAAATTTGAGGAATATCAAGGTTAAAATTTTATTTTCAATGTCTAACAATGTGTCATGTCATTTAAAATTATGGATCTATTTCCAATAGAGAGAATTAGTCAAGGAAGAGACTTACTTAATGGACAATGGGCAAGGTGGTAATGGTGGGCCTTATGCACCATCTGGTGGGAGGTCCATCCTTGGGCACAAAAAAGGGAATTTAAACCATGCCCAATACTGAACTTGTATCAAGGCCCCACTAATTTGACCAGCCCCTCTGTCGGTTACCCTGCATAACTCTCTGTACAACCATGCAAGGCAAGCGCTCCCCCAACTGTACCGAGGTGGATTGCGAAGGTCCCTCAACATCTACAACCACATCTTATGCACCCTATCGCTAGACTTATCGGCGAAAATTGTGTCCCCCAGAAGTGCTAGAATATAACACCATGCATACTGATGCACAACATCCTCTGCTGCACCATCAGGCAACCCTTGGTCTACTTTTTGAAGTAGCCGGCTAATCTGGATTCGTTGTCCTTGAAGCACCACATTGTTAGTAATAATTCCAAGCATCTCCCGACATTTAGTAGCCCACGTTAAGTCAGCTGTTCCAACAATTGCCTCACCATTAATTGGAATCCCCAAAAGAACCTCCACATCTTGTAATGTGATCGGCGTCTCACCATGTGGCAGGTGGAAGGTGTGGGTTTTAGGCCGCCATCGCTCAACAAAGGCCGTCATCAAGTTATTATCAATCTCTCTAGATGGGGTCCTATATAGCCCCTCTAATCCAACTCTCTTGACAATGTTGAGGACACGATCATCCACCATCAGAGGACGTTTTCGAAACTCATCATTACGACCACGGCATTTCGGTGTCTCCGAATCCTGCACATGATAGAACCATGGTGAAGAGATGCAACATGCCATAACCTTTGTATATATGATTGTAGCTATTGATCCCAAAAAACAAAAATAAAGTGTTATCAAGGGAAATTAAAATATCATCCCAAAAAAAAGAAAAAAAAAAAGCAACAATGGGAGAAAAATAAAAGGAATTTGTAGCACTTGATACATTTGTTTTTAGCCGTTTATCCTGCTACTTATGCCGTGCATGCTAGTGTAAATATTGCCATAATAGCAATCCAACCCATTACCTACCATATTTACAACAAATACATACATCAAAATTTGATTCTCTCTGGCTCTTACAATTCAATTTGGTTATTTTAGTTCAATGCTAAAAGACTGAAACAGTCAAACCTCTCTAAATCTTATCAATGGTAATGTCTTTAATTATCTAAGTGTAACATTTATGTAAGGGTATGCAACAGTCAAAGCTAGTAATACCATTGACAAACTTAGAGTTTTAGAAAAAAAAAAAAAAAAATCAACATAATGTAAGAGACCCTGAAGAGAATATTCAGCAGGTGGTCGGTTTTAATTTTACCTTGGGACCAAGACCGAACTCATCACAAATCTCAGCAGCAACGGTAGCCATACTGCACGAACTTTAGGGAGTCAAGAATAATATCAATGTATAGCCTAATTTCTTGCACAAACGATAAGTATGACAATCAACCGTAGGGAATAAAGATACATATAAAAAACTCAAGATGGAGTGGTAACATTGTCATTAAATAAGCTGCTTTTTCATATGAGTAAATACTTGAATCAAGATGGAGTGGTCCTTGAAATCAGAGTATGACCACCATAAAAAAAAATTAAAATAAATAAATAAATAACAGCCTATTGGCTGTACATAACTTTGTACAAACTCTTTTGTGTGCAAATGATGAACCATAGTACAAGCATACCATTCAAACTGAGCATAATGTACTAATAAAATAAAAAAGATGACAACGTTTAATTTTATTGGCATACTGATAAGTTACACAAATTCAGTGGAGAATGAATCAGTTTCTTTTTTTCTAGCCACACCTCTTTCTTTCTTCTTTAGAGAATGAATCAGTTTCTCTCTATCTCTAGACCAAAAAAAAAAAAAAGAGATCAATTTCTATTTCTCTTTCTTGTAAATTTATGGAGATCTGGCGCCTACAGCTAGCACAGTCACCATAACCACAAGCCACCATGATAAAGGGTCCTCTTTTGCTGTAAAACAACATTTCTCCCCTCTTGTGAATCTCTGTCATCATCTTCATATTCTTCCTTTTTCTTATTCTTTTTTTTTTTTTGGCACCGGCCATATCTGTCATTTTTATTTTTATTTTATAAATAACGGAATTGTATTAAAAAGAAGCCCAGGTACACCGGGGGTGAACATGGAAAACTATACATCAAACACATAAATTACAAAGGTCAAGCATTTCTAAAAACTTAGAACAAGGGAAAAGATTAAAGGAAGAACTCCACTCAAGCAAGGAATGAAGAAGAAGAGATTTAATAAAAAAAATAGCCGGGACACGCGTGCAGCCATGTCCCTACCGTGTCAGACATGGGCACGGCAGCCCAACTGCCTTGTCCATGCTTTCCAGCCTATAAGACTAACCTCCACTAGCTCCTATGGACAAATAAATCACATGACCATCACGTGACCACATTAAGAAGACTCACCAACTAATTTGCACCACCAGTCACATGATGGTCACATAATTTTTCCAACCATAAGAGCTAATGGAAGTTAGTCCCAAGGGTAAATTTGACAGATATGGAAACCACAGTGAGTGAAAAAGAAGAATTGAAATCCCAGGGGATGTTTTTGCACCTGACCCAAACCACAGGGAGTGTTTTTGCATTTAGACCTTTCTTTTAAGCTATAATGTTGTTAGCAGCAGACTATATTGTAAAAATAGATGAAATGAAATGCTTCTATTCAAAACTATCAGAAACCTAGACAAAATGGGTTATTTCATCTCACAGTGCAGACAAAAGTGCTACTGAAACCAAAAAATATATCCCCCTTTTGATGTCAGTTCCATTTGAGAGGATATTGTGCTATGTCAGTACCAATTACGGAAGCTATTGTGCTATTAGCATAAGCTAAAGTGAATGATGAAGGTTAAAGGACTAAGAGAAGGCAACTGAAACCACAAAAACTAATTAGAAGACATATTTATTAATGAAATTTATGTTCCTCTTCTTAAGTCACATGAAGCTGCTGAACCAAGAGTGAGACAATCAAATGGATAGATTGTACAATGGAAGAGATCATCCAGCAAAGACTAAAATTAGAACTTGAACCAATAGCCCTGATACCAATTTCTAGGCCTACATCCATGGACAATGCCAGCCACAATAATCAATAATAAAGATTACAATCACACTCACTAACTCTCTCAACAACTAATCACATTGGGGACTTTCACTTGGTAGGTTTTTTCCATTTCTAATGAAACGTAGTTAAACATTACAAAATTTCAAGCCAAAAAAAAAGCCTGTAGTGTAACAAGAACATATCTAAAGCAAACAAGAACATATCTAAAACAAGAACATCTGGAGCATTAATAAATAAAAAAATTATTTAGATCTAATCAAAGCAAGCAAATTGAGAAGGGGTACCTACCTTCAGATTGAGGTTGAGCCGTGCGAGGTTAAGAGTGATGAGGTTGAGCAGTGGTGCGGCGTGAGGCTAAGCAGTCGGCGAGGGTTTGAAGAGTGACGAGGTTGAGCAGTGGCACGGCGCGAGGTTTGAGTGACGAGGTTGAGCAGTTGGCGCGAGGTTTGAAGAGTGATAGATCGGACCGGTGTTTGGTTTTGAGTGTGGGTTTGAAGAGTGAGAGACTTCTAGTTTGAGTGTGTGGCGCAAGGTTTGAAAAGTGAGACTGGTGTTTGGATTTTTGAGTGTGGGTTTGAAGAATGAGAGACTACCGGTGTGGGTTTGAGTGTAAGTGTGAGTGTGAGTGATCTGTTGTCAGAGTGGTGCGGCGTGGCGCGAGGTGAGAGAGTGAGAGTGAGGTGTGTTTGGGTTTGAGTCTACTGTGAAGTGTGTGTTGTGTGTAGGATTCGGATCCTCTCCATTTCCCTTTGAAATTGAGAGACTCCAGTACACGGTGAGGATTTCATCCAAAATTATCAAGGGCCAAAAACTGGACACGTCATTTAAAATGTTAATACCACACTTAATTAAAGTTAAACTCTTAAACCAGAGGAGTTGTTTAACTCAACCAAACAAAAAAAACCTTTTTGGAGGGAAATGAAGAAACAGAGGTAGAGGTATATCAGTGCACTGGAAAACCAAAAAAAAAAAAAAAAAAAACTTTTTAGAGGGAAAAGTGAAACAGAGTTAGCTCACGTTCAAAGCTTCATAGATTTTAGCAAAAAAAAAAAAGCTTTTAGAGGGAAAAATGAAACAGAGGTAGCCCACGATCAAAGCTTCACAGATTTTAACCAAAAAAAAAAAAAAATCTTCACAGAAGGTTCAGAGAAGACATCTCTGTTTCTATCTTGCCTAACAGAGGTATATCCGTAAAACTTGTTTAAGCTTATCTTATTTGATATTTGATAATTTTTTTGCATTTCTATTGTTGTCTTGGTGAGTTTATATGGTTGTTTTGGTGGCTAGTGAGTTTACTAACCAACAAACATCACATGGACAGCATTGGTGATTCAACTCTTTATATTGTCCACAAAAATGCACAAATTATCCTGGTTATAATTCTCTCATCTTCACAAGCTAATGACAAATTAATTAGGCCACCAATAAAAGCTACACACAGAGAAACAAGCTTACATGGGCCTAACATAAGAAATGATCTTACACAATCTATCTACAACTCAAAATGATTTATTTAGTTAATAGATAAATCCTCTGTTTATCCCCAAAAAAAAAAAAAATTTCTGTGGTTTTTTATTTTAATTTTTTGCCTCCTAAGGGGGGCTTGCCCATGATTGTTTGTGCTGATGATTATTGTTGGGAAAGGAGAAAGTGGGGTTCAAATATGGGTTTGGGTTTTAGGAAATGTCGTGAATAAGAATGGCTGTCACCACCATTAAATAAGAATAGGTAACGATGACATTACTCACTGCATAAGGTCAGTAAAATATTTTAGCAAATGAGATACATTTCATACTCACTGCATGAGGTCACTATATTGTTGTCTTGGTGAGTTTATATTGTTGCTTTGATGGCTAGACGCAAGTTAGAGTCTTCCTTAAAAATTTCATATAATTAAATAAGATTGAACATTGAAATTTCTGTTTAGACCCCAATGTGAATTAATGAGCAAAATTATCAAATTATATTGGTGAAGTGATCCACTCAAACAATTAATTTTTCACTATAGTTAAGCAATTAACAAATCAATAAGTAATATAAAAAGCACAATTAAGCATGACATAACATTTGGTGACGAAGTGGAAAATCAAAGAAGAATATCTTTAATGAAGAAACCACTTCGGAAAGTAGATTAGGAAAGTATAAACTAAAAAACTAACTAGATTTTCAAACGGATAAAATTACATTAATAAATTTGAATATATTACCATAAAATGTTATGGAATGGATCAACACTAAAATCCATACACACATGATCCTAATTCATAGTGTAATCAATAAGTTTAGTGGCACAATTTTTTTTTTAAAAAAAAAAATATATATATATATATATATATATATATTTCCACAGTTGTTAATATAGTTTATTATAATCAATTCATAAGAAAATAGTATCAATGATGGGTTTATGTGAAATTAAAAAATGATTACTTGTATGCTTAATGTGGATTATGGACATATATAGAGAGGTGATCAAAAGGATACTGTTGTGGTGTTGATCACAAGGTTTAGATATTTAAATTAATAAATTTCTCTCTTTTGAAAAAAAAAATAAAATTTCTCATAATAAATAAGTTCTTTAATCATAATAAGAAGATACCTTTATAATGATTCTTGATGGCATATTATGGATACAAGATTTTAAAGAACATGTTTATTACTGTCATGTTTAAATTGACTGGCCTTTGAGTGAGCCGAGTTGAAATCATGCTTAGTCATCTTGACCCAATTCAAATTAGGTTGATTCTAATATAATGTATGCAAACCAAGTAGATGACATAAGAATTTTTATGTTTAGTAACAAAGATATATAAACATGTGGTGAGTGAATTTATTGTTGAGCATAACCATTATCTCCACCTCCCATCAACTGTGCACATGATGTCATCACAACAGAAAGTGGCTGCAACTCATGCTATTGAAATTGATTTGGCACATGAATCGGGATTAAAATTAAAGCAATCTTATGAGCTTCTTAGTAAGCAAGTTGGTGGATATGATAATCTTGGTTTTACCAAGCAAGATCATAAAAACTACTCATGCACTAAGCAACAGAGAGACATGGAGCATGGGGCAACTGCTAGCTTGGAAAGATATTTTAGTCATCAACTTAAGGAAAATCCTTCATATTATTTCGCTACTCAATTGGACCATGAAGAGTTGATTACTAATATCTTTTGGTCCGATGCAAGAATGATCATTGACTATGGACACTTCGGTGATGTAATAACGTTTGATACAACGTATAGTACAAATAGAGATGTAAGGTCACTTAGAGTATTTTTGGGTCTCAATCACCATAGAGAAACTGTTTTATTTGGAGGTGCACTTTTATATGATGAAACAATTGAATCTTTTGTATGGTTATTTGAGACCTTCTTAGAAGCAATGTCTGAAAAGAAGCCAATCACTATTTTCACAGATCAAAATGCAGCAATGTCAGCTGCAATAAAAGTAGTCATGCCTAAGACATATCATGCATTGTGTAGTTGGCATATGTGGCAGAATGCTGAGAAACGCTTGGGTCATTTACTAAAAAATGAGCCTCAATTTAACGCTAATTTCTTAGCATGTATCTATTAGTATGATGGTGAAAATGAGTTTCTTACAGCTTGGAATGAAATGCTAGATAAGTATGATGTTTGTGAAAATAAATGGCTAATTGATCTATTTAAATTGAAGGAAAAATGGGCCTAAGCATATGTTAAGAGAACTTTCACTGCAGGAATGAAGACAACCTAACTTAGTGAGAGTTTCAATGCTGACTTGAAGGATTGCTTGCGTACTGATCTCAATATAGTAGAGTTTTTCACTCATTTTGAAACAGTTGTCAATCAAAAGAGTTAGAAGCAAAATACAACTCTAGACAGAAATTTTCAAGATTGAAGCTCAAAAGCTCTCCTATGCTTAACCAAGTAGCAATAGTGTACATGCCTAAGTTGTTTGATTTATTTTAAACAGAAGTTGAAGAAGTAATGGCACTTTCCATCCTAGAACGCAATGTGAGTCAAACACATAGTTATGTGGTTGGAGTTTTCAATCAAAATGGAAAATATGAGGTCATGTGAAATCCATTAGATGAGACTCTATCTTGTAGTTGCAGAAAGTTTGAGTCATTTGGTATTTTATGTAGGCATGCTTTGAAAGTTCTTGATGTATTGGATGTCAAGTTGATTCCTAATAGATATATCATGAAGAGGTGGAGAAGAGATGCAAAAAATGGAAGCAGAAAAAATTGCACAACACATAACATTAAGCCGGATACTCGACTGGAATATGTACATCAGTATCAAGATTTATGTCCAAAATATATTCAATTGGTGAATAAGGCATGTGAAACTAAAGAAGGCCATAATATTCTAAGCTTAGCAATTGCAGATTTGAAAAAAAAACTTTGTGACCTTAGGAATTGCAAAGCTAATGTAGAAGAAGACATCATTAGGTCTTCCACTGATTTTGCAGACAAAAAAGATCAATTATGTTCTTCAATTACGATTGTACCAAAAGGGATAAAGAAAAGAGAGGTTTATCGTAACAAAAAGCGTAGGACAAATTCATGGACAAAAAAGCTGAGGAAACCAAAGGAAGGCACATCAAAGAAGCAAACAAAGAAAAGAAAAGTGCATGAGGTAATCTTCTAAATTATCCTTATTTTCACCATTCTATTTTATTTTTACATATTAATATAATATACTATTATTGTTGCTAAACTAGTACAATTTTTACAAGAAATATATGCACATGACATCATGGCACAAAAGAAAACTGAGGATATATCTTTTGGAAATATTACTAGTTTTACACAACTTTTAATGGTAAAGATATTTACAATTATATATTTTACTTTGATATTAATAATAATTTAGATGCATGAGTTGATGATTTTAATGCTAAGCTTGTGATATGTGTAATGTGTAATTGGATTTTTTGTAGTCAGCTTCTACAAGTTCTGCAGTACATCAATGAGGCTCATCAGCAAATGTTGCGTTAGCATCTCATTTAGAGAGTACATCAAGTGCTGTAGGCTCCAACGACAAAATTAATGGTGCAAGAGGTCTCTTGACTCAAGGAAGTGTTGCAAGTGGAGCTTCCTTCACTCAAGAAAGTATTACAAGTGGATGGAATCTGATGGTTCATAAAGTTAAGCTAATTTTCTTGTTTAGGATCATGTTTTATAATCTATGACACATGTTGAGATTAAGTGCTCTTGTTTTGTAATTTTCCTAGTTTAGGACTGGAGTTTTGATGGTCCAAAACTTAGTCACATTCAAATATTTAGATTTTTTATTATTTGGAAATAATACTTAATCTGCATGTCTAATGTATCTCTACAAGGTATTAATTTCTGCATAATTATTTGTTGCTGCATAAATTGTTACTATTTCTGCATAATTACTGCATAATTACTGTTACTGTTACTGTTACTGCATAATTACTGTTACTGCATAAGTCTGGTATTGCACATTCTACATAATTATGTTTTTTTTCATAATTACTGTTTCTGCAGAATAGGTCCGGTATTGCACATTCTGCATAATTACTGTTTTCTGCATAATTGTTATGCTAGGTAGGAGTTGTTTTTATATATAAGTGTTGCTATTTGGGGAAAAAATTTATATAAATAAGCCAAGTTTTGAGCTGTATGCATGTTAATTGGTGTGTCAATTTTTCTTTTGCATGAGTTTTACAATCCTTTTCCTCTCCTTATAAGCACTCCACGTAACCAACTAACTACACACCTTGGCCCAACCAACTAACAACCCACAATAGCAGTACAATTTATCTAGACTGTACACTCCTATGCACCCACATGCAAGCACACATGCACACCCCAACAGCTATACCTGCACCACCTGTGCACACCCACACGCAGAGTCCCCTACACACCCTTACACACATAGCAACTTTACCCGCACCACCTGTGCACACCCTTACACACACAATTGTCACACCTACACACACCCCAGCAGCTTTACCTGCACCACCTGTGCAGCACACGCTTACACCTACTTACAAATATCTACAAATATCAATAGCCCACAACTATCACAATCCTTATTTACAAATATCTGTAAATATCCACATTCCACCTGTCACAATCCTTACAATCAAAATTCAATCCAACAGAGTAGACAATAAGAGAATTTAATATAAAAAAATGAACAAATTTTATTAAAATGTACACTTTGATCACATAACAAAAATTCCATTAAAATAAACACTTTGATTAAAATAACATGAAACTTCTACAATTGGTGTGCTTATTGCTTGAATATACATTCCACCTCTTACTTCTTGATTAGTGGTGGGTACTTATAGTAAGGCCATAAGAAAGCTGAAGTGCATGTCATAGGGGAGAACTTGAGTTTACTAGCCAACCCAAACATGTATTTTCATTTGGCTTTGGACTTGAATACTACTTTTGAAGACTCTAGGCCATTATGTGCAGGGCATGGTGCAGCTGATGCACTGTGAAGCTGTGCATAGCACTCTTCATTCAGTTTTCCATCTTTTACAATCTTACGATGAACAGACACTTTGAACTTTCCTTCTTCATCGAGTTTCCCTACCCCTCTTGTCTTGAAGTGTCCATTTTCTAGCTTGCAATCAATTGTTACTCGAAGCCCTACACCATGATACACAAAATTATTGTTACTTGTTTTTCAATATTGTTTGTATATGGCATTATTAATCATATGCAAGAAAAAAGAACAATGCACCCATCACTTTGTCCATATTGTCCATAATTTTTACCCTAAATAGAATATGGGAGCAAGAGTAGCAAATAGTAGCATTTCAAGTCAAAGCATGCCAACATTGCACTTTTACAAGGCAAACTTCACATTGACATTTAAAAGAACAATGCACTCATCACAAGTAGAATAAAAAAGAAACAATGCATCAACCATGAACAATTCAATATTTATGACAGTTCTAAAAAAGAAAACCATACCTGTAAAGGCATGTTTAGTCTTAATGTTATTCTGCACACAATCTGCACAAGCAGCTAGACTATAAACACTTAAACTCATCATACTATCATACACATGAAAAAAAAAAAAACAAAACAAACAAACAAACAAACAAACAAACAAACAAACAACAACAACAACAAATCAAGAAATACTCCAATTTGGACCCAAAAAAAAAAAAAAAATTCCTAACTTTTGAGGAATTCATTTCAAAGGTCTACTAGAGCAAATACTTGCTCACTATTAAGCAATTAAAAAAATCATTATTTGAAGTAATTTTTGGTTTATGGCTAATCAAGAAAAACATGGAACATGAATTAGAAAAATTCATGAATTAGTTTGACAATGGTAAAACACATTCATCAACTTAAAGATTATGATGAATATAAAACAACTTTAAATCAGCAAAGCGAAACTTCACAAAAGTTTGGGATTTAGTCCTCTCATGGTGAAAAATGACAAAAGATAAATGCTTGTTTATTTAAAAGGAAAACAAGTAGGTAAACCACCATTTATACATACAAATTCTATTATTTTTGTTGACTTTTCACTTGAACACAATCTGTATCCAATAACACAAATTCCACATTATTTTTTTTCCCAAGTACAACAAGGAATTCAATTTCTTTATCAAAAGAAAACGAAATCCTAATACAATACTAAAAATTAAAAAATCTTTTTTTTTTTGTTGAGAAAATTAAAAGAAGGAAAAATCAAAGAGGGAGACGAAGGAACTTTACCGGAACCATGGCCGAAATTGGTGGAGCGGAACACGGTGGCTGCTAGCAGTAGCCATGGAGATTAAGCATCAACTTCTCTCTTTCTCGATTTTCCCCAAACCTAAACCTTAACCTTCGCTAATTTGGGTCTGAACCAAATCGGCAAGGCTGGCTCACTGCAACCACCACCTTTGATGGTGGCTTCTTCTCTCCTTCGACCAAAATCTCTTTCTCTGTCTCTCAATCTCATTTCCCTCCATAGATCAAACCTGAAAAATCATCAACTTCTCTCTTTCCTGATTTTCTCCAAACCCAAACCCTAACCTTCTCTGATTTGGGTCTAAAAAGCATCAATGTCTCTCTCTACACCCGATTCTCTCCAAACCCCAACCCTTACTCTCTCTCTCTCTAATCTGGGTCTAAAAGGATGCATGTATGGGTGTCGGGATCTCTGGTGAGCTAAGGTTTTTTCTTTGTTTTTGCTGATGGGTTTGAGTTGAGTATGCTAGAAGTGGAGGTCGAGAGAGTTTGAACTTTGAAATTTGAGAGAGAGAGAGTTTGAATGGCTGGTGAGAGTTAAGAGTTTAACTTGAGTTAAGTGTGGTGTTAACATTTTAAATGACGTGTCCAATTTTTGGCCCTTGATAATTTTGGACGAAATCCTCACCGTGTACTGGAGCCTCTTCATTTCAAATGGAAATGGAGAGGATCCGAATCCGGATCCATTGTGTGTATTAAGAGGTGAGCGTTGTGAGTGCATTTGAATTAGGTGACGTGGCAACAAAAACGAGTATGTGAGTTCCATGAACAAAAACCGAGTCCTTTGGACTTGATTTTTATTAACAAAAAACTTGTCTTTGGGGCTTGAGTTCTGTTAAAAAAAAACGAGTCCATTGGACTTAAGTTTTATGAAAAAAAATCAAGTATTTTGTACACAATTTTTATGAAAAAAACTGAGTTCATTAGACTCAATTTCAGGCCTCCGCCGCCCCAAAATCTAGGCTCAAATTGTTAAAAGCCAAAATAAAATTGTTAAAAACTAAAATAGTTTTAAACCTTGCTAACTAATAATAAAGTTTGAGATTTATATTTATTTTAAAAAAAAATCCCATTTTTGTACCAAACCCATTTCACATATTCTTCAAGCTAGAGGATGACCCACGAAACTGGGCTTGTGTTGCTTGTGCCTTCACCAAATTCTCGTCTCTGATACGCACCGTTTGCAGGCGCCATAAGTGCTTTCTTACTCCGGTGGTGGTGTTGAAGAGAACGATCGGTCACCACAACGAAAAGATCGACCATCAAAACCAAGATCGAAGGTCACGATCGGATTGCTTCCGTTCTCTCTCTCCTTTGTTTTTGCTTCATGGGTTTTGTTTTGTTTTTTTTTTGGTAGTTTTGGGTTGGATTTGATTTTGGTGGTCGTTGTGGGTTCCGATGGTGGTCACGGTGGCTATGGTGAACAAGAGAGAGAGGGACGACAGAGAGATGAAGATGAATTTTTGGTGTCTTTGATTTGGGTATGATTTTTCTGGATTTATGTTCAAGATTTCTGGGTTATGTCTGATGTTGGTTGGGGGTTTGATTTGGTTTTAGTTTTTGGTTGCAAATCTGAATATGTTTGAGAAACTGGTTTTAGTTTTAGTTTAGCAACCTCTCTTAACTCTGTTTTTGTTGTCCTTTGAAGCTGAGAAGTAGATTTTGAAACGCCAGCGTTTTGGTGGTTTGGTGCTGAGTGATTTTATGAGGAATGGGAACTTTTTTTTTTTTTTTTTTTTTTGGATTTAGGGAAGGAAAGGTGGTTGTGGTGAGTGAGGGGAGGTTGGAGTCGTACGCTCTTCATGTTCTAGGTGTCGAACTTGAACATACAAGTTTCTTGAGTGTATGTTCTAGGTGTCCAACATTTGAATGGGTTTGCAGTTTGATTGGAAAGCCCATTCCAAGATTTGCGGCACTAGGGAGTACAAATGCAATTATGGGACTTTGTTCTCCAGGTTTTGATTTTGTTTTTTATTTTGATTTAAATTCCAGTTCGTTAGTGTAATTTTTGTGGGGATTTAAATTCTAGTTTGTAACCTGTGTATATGTAGGTCTCAACCTCAATTATTTCTTTGTCTTCTATTGAATCAATGAGAACCCAGAACAACATCATAAAAAATTAGATCGGAGGAGACAGGGGTGGGTTTTGTGTTTGATTTCTTGGATTGAGTCACAGAGGCTGAAGCTTTAATTTCATAGTATGGGTTTTGGGTTTGATTCAATCTCATGGTGGTGTTATTGCCAAGTGCTCAGATTTATTGTTGCTTTTTTTTGTTTGATTTGTTACATTTAGGAGTTTTGAATATAGGTTATAAATATTAATTTTCACAAAACCATCCCTTTTGATCTTGTCTTGACTTGTTTTTGTATATGTTTTTTATGTTTTGGGAGGAGAGAGACATAGGGGTTGTTTGGTTTGTGTTTTCGAACAACCATTTTCAATTTTTAATCAACATTACCGGCCAAAATGGCCAAATACCACAATTTTTTGAAATTTTTAGCAAAAAACCACTGTTTTGGAAATAAATGAAAATCTACCACTTTTTTTAAGTACTCGAGTTTGGTGAACTCGAGTATCCTATTTTATAGTTTCACCGTGCCTGCTGAGCTGGAAACTGGCGATTAAAAAAAATAAAGTGGTACTCGAGCTTGGTAAACTCGAGTACCATGCAACACAATACTCGAGTATACCAGGCTCAAGTACCTTTCATAAAAAAAATACAGAAATTTTTTTTCTACAGTACTCAAGTTTACCAAACTCGAGTACTGTGTAAATTTTTTTTTTTTTTTTTTGCTTGAGGATAATTGACAAATAAACATAAAGATAAAAATAAGTAGCTTTTCTATGTTTTTATTTATTTAAATAAAAGCATTGTAAGATATAGAGATTTTAATTTCGAAATATGAATTTAATTTCAACATTGATTAAAATTGTTCATTATTTTCTCATAAAAATTGTTCACTATTTTCTGTATAAACTATTTCTACGATGTTCTGAAACCCTAGAAATTTGCAACTATAATAGGAAGAGAAAGATTTGTGACTGAGCATGTGTTACGTGTTTGTATAAGTAAATCATGCCACGGGATTTTGTGGATTGATTGCTGGTGATATCACACGACTTCTCTTTGCTCGTTTCCCCATGAAAATTAGGGTTTTTTTTCTTTTCTTTTTTTTTGAAGTTAAAAACTAAAAATTAGGAAAACTAGAAATAATCTTGACTCAAATTTCATACACCTTTTTGTTTAATAAACAAAAACAAAACGAAAGTTTTACACTTGACTATAATTTTAAGTAGGCTGTAAACAGGACAAGGCGAGAGCTTATAATTATAAGTTAAAATTTTTTTTTTTTTAGATAGATATAAGTTAAAAACTTATTTATTTAAAAACTTATTCATATAATAAAATCACAACTAAAATTTTGTACTCCTTTAAAATTTATGATTTTAAACAAAAATGGGCGGTATATGTTATCATAAATTATAAATAATAATTTAATATCATATAAACTTATTTATAAGTTAAATAGAGTCTTTTATAAGTTAAAAAATAAAGTGGTACTCGACCTTGGTAAACTTAAGTACCATGCAACATAATACTCGAGTATACCAAGCTCGAGTACCTTTTATAAAAAAAAATATAGAAATTTTTTTTCTACAGTACTCGAGTTTACCAAACTCAAGTACTGTGTAAATTTTTTTTTTTTTTTTTTTTTTTTTTTTGCTTGAGGATAATTGACAAATAAACATAAAGATAAAAATAAGTAGCTTTTCTATGTTTTTATTTATTTAAATAGAAGCATTGTAAGATATAGAGATTTTAATTTCGAAATATGAATTTAATTTCAACATTAATTAAAATTGTTCATTATTTTCTCATAAAAATTGTTCACTATGTATATCAAGGCTAATTGTCGAACTCCGGGTAACATTAAGGAACCGAAGGTCTTGATGTTGAGGGTGAGGGTTTTCATAACATGTGGGTCTTCTAGAGCCACGGAGAAGTTGGGAAAGCAGTCAAAATGAACATTCAAAATAATGATAATAATGTAGAAAATAATGGATAACTATGGCGGTAGAACCGGCCAACTTGATTAATTCAAAATAAACTGTAACTTACAACACTACGATCGGCCAAACTTGGCTCTGATACCAAAAGGGGGTAAGTTACAACAACTGGGGGAGATGGGTTATAGAAGCCATCTGGGTGCGGAAATGTAAAAGGTACAGGTTACAAACTATGTAAACTGTGATACAAAATGAGAAAGCCATCTGTTTACAACTGGTAAAGAGAAGGGAGAGATTTTTAGGAACTGAACTAGGCCTAAAAGAGCCTAAAATTAGACTTAAGAGCCTGCAATTAGACTTGCTTCAGACTGGAGAGGAGGCTGCCTTTTATAGGAGAAGGGAGCGTCCGGAACTGCTGAAAATCCGGAAGGTGAAATGCTTTAACCTCGGGTGAATAATCATTTCAGCCGAAAGCAAATAGTAAATCTGTGATTTCTGTCGGGGTACTGTAGAGTGAACAGTAACGGTCACTGTACATGAATAGTGTTTTGTCCCCTTGCTTTTCAGGATCACTGTTCATCGTTACTGTTTGATGAATAGTGCTTTGTCCGGGTACTATAGCTGTGCAGAATCTTGCATAGTAACCGGGTTTGGAAACTGTTCCAAATAGTGACTGGTGCTATTTGAAAATTCTTTATTCTTAGGAGTGAGCTACTGAGCTGAAGGAAAGAAACCTAATAATTTTGGAGGAGGATCCTCGATCATCCTTAGGGTTTGAAGTCTTCCTTCATTAATCAGTATCATAGCCATACCCAGAAGGAGGGCTGTCATGATCATCATGTTCATGGAAGGTGGCGAATTTATCGCAAACTCCACACCAATTTAGATTTTCATGTTCTGGTGGTCGAGTAATGAAATCGCTGGGATTAGTATTGGGAATAATCCAGCGGAGGCCCAAGGCCGCGGTGTAATAGTCTTTGGTGGTGAAAACAGAAATCCTTCCTGTACTTCCAACAAAATGGTAGTTCTTCCATAGTTCTTCTGCAACCATGGGGATTACATTGCTGAAAAAGGTCCTCCAACAATCAGCAAGACTATGGGGATTGCTGAAATCAAGATAAGTATTTCCTTCCCACCAAGGACCCTGGTGGGTATACCCATTAATCAGTACCAGATGTTTTGATGGTATAACATCCATCCAATTGCAACTGTCCCATTGTGGGAGGGTGCTCCAGCATCTGATTGAAGCAAAGGGAGTCCTTCCCTTGGTGATAACATTTTGGATGATTTGTGGCAATTGAGTGCTTTGGCCATGATGAGTCAGTTTAATTAGCCTGATAAAACCGTACTCGAACATCTGTGAGAGCCAACTAGAATCTCTGTCCACTTCATCTTCATCATATCCGTCTTCGTAATTGACTATGAGACCAGGAAAAGGGTGTCCTTTTGAATAAACCCTCTGACTGCTCCCAAAGTATTCTTCCCATGCAGATTGGGTTAATGCCCTGTCGATGGAGGCTTCGCGGTCATCACCTGATTCACCAATCATCGGAAAGCGGGTAGTAACTAGCATTCTGAAGTGTGCACACCATTGGTCAAATGATATGAACATATTTGGGGAACAGAAAATATGATTTTGTATTTCTAGAAGCAAATTGGCAACAACACTTCTTAGGTTAGTTTGAGCCGTAAGGCTAAACTTTTGTTATTCTTATCGACAACAGCACTGCTTTGGTGTCTGCTTCATATAAACTATTTCTACAATTTTACATAAAATTATTTTCTGTTCAGCATTATTTAAGAAATTGTTCGCTCTCTTTTTTGCATAAATTATTTTCTGTTCACTATTTAAAAAATTATTCACTGTTTTCTCATAAAACACCTAGTGAAATCGTGTTTTCTAAATTTAAACGCCAAATCTAAATGCTTTTTCATGTTTGAATTTCAAATAATCGAATATATTTTTCTGCATTGATAAAATCTGTTTCTACATTTATGAAATTTTCTATCTGCACATCATATTTACTGTATATTCAAATCTGCTTACTGCATTCATAAAATTTGTTTTTTGCATTAATTAAAACTGTTCACTGTTTTGTCATAAAAATTGTTCATTGTTTTCTGCATTAACTATTTCTAGCATTGGCGCAGTTTATAAGAAAGCACAAATATCTTTAGAAAGAAACGAAGTGCTAGAGAGAATTCAAGTTGAAGAAAAACTGATTTTCCATTAATGAATGAATCTATACAACCTCTGTGACTAAATACCAATAACAGAGAGCTACAGAGAACAAAGAGAAATATCCCTAAATACACGGAGGCAGTTATGGCACGTGAGTGAGTTAGTTACTCCACGTGTGAACTTAATCCACCTAAAACATGATAAACTACATGTAGTTTTATACACTAAACAATAATTACACTTATACTGATGTCGTTTAAGCCTTGTTATTCATTTCTTCATTTTGTTCTTCTTATGTTGTATTTCTTCTCTTCCTTTCTGATGTGGACCATAATCTTGATACTCCCCCTCAAGATGAAAACCTGGATTGTGAATGTTCACAATGTTCATCTTGGAAAGTAAAGCTCGCAGTTTTTGACCACTAAGAGCTTTTGTGAGTAAATCAGCTAGTTGAGAGTGAGTAGGGGTGAAGAACAATCTGAGCACCTTATCTTGTACCTTGTCTCTGACCAAGTGGCAATCGATTTCTATATGTTTGGTTCTCTCATGAAACACGAGATTCTCACCAATGTATATGGCTGCCTGATTATCATAGAAAAGCATAGCAGGTTTGAGATGGAGAACTTCTAAATCCTTTAATAAAGCTAGAAGCCAAGTTATTTCGCATGTGGTCACTGCCATGGCTCTATATTCTGCCTCAGCAGATGATCTAGAGACTATAGACTGCTTCTTGGTCTTCCATGAAATTAGAGAATTGCCTAGAAAAATACAAAATCCAGTGGTAGATCTTCTGGTATCAACACAAGATGCCCAATCTGCATCTGTGTAGGCTTTTAATTGCAAGTCTGATTTTGATGACAAAAGAACACCCTGACCAGGACTCCCTTTAAGGTATTGCAACACTTTATAAGCTGCATCCAGATGTGGTTTTCGTGGTTTGGACATGAATTGGCTCAATTTTTGAACTGAGTAGGCAATATCTGGTCTGGTGATAGTGAGATACAACAATCTCCCTACTAATCTCCTGTAAACACTAGGGTCAGGTAGCAACTCCCCACAAAACTTACTTAGCTTCAAATTCTGTTCCATAGGAACTCTGCTAGGTTCGCAACCTGTCATCCCAGCATCTTTAAGTATCTCTAAGGCATATTTCCTTTGGCACAAGAAAATGCCTAGCTCTGATCTAGCCACTTCAAGACCAAGAAAAAATCTTAAGTTCCCAAGGTCTTTCAGCTTGAACTCTTGATTCAAAAACACCTTAAGTTCATCAACAGCATGAGCATCATTGCTGGCAATAAGTATGTCATTAACATACACCAATAGAGCTATAAAAGACTGATTACACTTCTTTGTAAAAAGAGAGTAGTCTGACTTAGATTGCTTGAATCCACATTTCAAAATGGTAGAGGAAAACTTGGAGTACCACTGTCTTGAGGCCTGCTTCAAACCATACAAAGACTTATTTAGTTTACACACCAATTGCTCCCCCTTGCTGTGAAACCCTTGAGGTAGATGCATGTAAACATCCTCATGGAGATCACCATGGAGGAAAGCATTGTTTACATCGAGTTGAATAAGGTGCCAGCCCTTCACAGCAGCAATGGCAAGTAATGTCTTCACTGAAGTCATCTTAGCCACTGGAGAAAAAGCATCTGTGAAGTCCAAACCCTCTTGTTGGGTGAAGCCTTTGGCCACAAGCCTAGCTTTGTACCTCTCCACTGTCCCATCAGCCTTATACTTGATTTTGTATACCCATTTGCACCCAATTGCCTTCTTATGAGGAGGTAGGGAAGCAAGAGTCCAGGTCTGATTAGACTCCAGGGCTGCAATCTCATCATCCATAGCATTCTGCCACTTAGGATCTTTGACAGCCTCAGAATAAGACTTGGGCTCAGAAACAGCAGTGATTAAGGAACAAAAATGGGAATAAGAAGGTGATAGACCAAAAGAATTGAGGTAATCAGATAAGGCATATAGAGTACCTGACATGGAAGAGAGACACCCTGACTTGATGGAGGAATTGGAATGAGTAATCTGAGCATGAACAACATTACTGCATTTATAGTCTTGTAGATAAGCAGGAGCTTTACTGATTCTAGTAGATTTTCTTAAGGAAGGAATGGAAACAGGAAGTGAGATATGAACAGGATTGGAAACGGGTAAAGGGTTTGTAGAATTGACAGTAGAAGGTATGAAGGAATCATGAATGGAATTGGGAATGGAAGCATTTATAGGTTCTGCAGAATCATCAACAGCATGAATGGGAGAACCATGAATGGAATTGGGAATAGAAGCATGTATAGGATCTGCAGAATCAACAGTAGCATGAATGGGAGAACCAGGAATGGAATTAGGAATAGAATTGGGAATAGGATCATGTATAGAACCTGCAGAAGTAGCAGCAGGAAGAATTGGGGAAAAGTTTGATAAATCTGAAGTAATTTTGGAATCAAAAATAGGCAAAACAGATGTGGAATCAAGAATTGGAGGTGTGACAGGGGTAACATGATGAGAATTAGAGGGTAATAGGTCAGTGTAAGAATCAAGGGAAGGAAAAATGTGAGGCAAGTGGATGGTAGAATAAGGTGAAGCTAAATAAGGGGAGGATATGAAGGGAAAGACAGTCTCATGAAAAAGGACATCCCTAGATATAGAAATTTTCTTGGTAGCTAAATCAAGGACCTTGTAACCTTTAACTCCATAAGGATAACCCAAAAAAACACATGGAAAAGATCTAGGAGCAAATTTAGACCTATTGTGAGACAAAGTAGAGGCAAAACATAGGCATCCAAAAACCTTTAGATGATCATAGGAAGGAATCTTGTTATAAAGTTTCTCAGAAGGAGTTTTGTTGCCTAAAATGGAAGATGGAAGAGGGCAATCTATTAATAATATACACAGCAGTTAAAACACAATCACCCCAAAAGGTGAGATGCATATTGGACTGAAATTTTAAGGCTCTTGCAATGCTCAATATGTGTTGATGTTTCCTCTCCACAACTGAATTCTGTTGTGGAGTGGCTACACATGAATGTTGGTGTAAAATTCCATGAGAAACATAAAATTATTTTAGGATAAACTCTTGAGCATTATCGGTCCGAATAGCCTTGATTTTGGTGTTAAACTGTGTGGATATCATGTTGAAAAAGGAAATCAACAATGGTCTGGTTTCTGATTTGTTTTTCATAAGATACAACCATGTGGACCTAGTGGCATCATCAACTATGGTAAGGAAATATCTAAAACTATCATGAGTGGATTTTGCAAAAGGACCCCATACATCATAGTGAATAAGATCAAATGCAGATTCAGACATATGATTGAAGAAAGGAAAGGGCAAACGTTTCTGTTTTGCAATGGGGCAAAGAGTGCAAGTTTTATTGCTATGAACATTGCTTACATCAGGAATACAATCATGTAAAGCAAGTAATTTTGCATCTGAAGCATGTCCTAGTCTAAGATGCCAAAGAAAAGGCTTGGTTATGACAGGAATTTCAGAAACATTATTGACAAAGGTATTAAAAACAGAATCTAGAATAGAAGATGTTGCAAAATCAGTTTTGCAAGGAGTTGTAGATAGCAAGTAGAGGTTGTTATGTAGTTTACCCACTCCAATCGTTTTCCAACAAGAAAGGGCTTATATGAAGCATAAATTGGACAAGAAAACAAAGCAACATGACAGGCTTTTTGTCAATTTACTCACTGATATCAAATTGAAAGTGAAAGCAGGAACACATAGCACATTTTCAAGAATAAGACTAGCTGTAACTTGAATGGTGCCAATGTGTGTGACAACTACTCTTTCACCATTAGGTAATTGAACAAAAGATGAAATGGAACTTGTGATTTTAGTGAAAAGTTTAACAGAATGGACAATGTGATCTCTCGCCCCAGTGTCCAAGACCCAAGTTTGTTTTCCAAGAATTGTTTTATTTGCTGGATTTGAAGCAAAAATGGAATGCTGAATATTCAAGCACACAGAGTCTTGTAAAGAAGCACAAAGATTACCTGAAATAGCAAAATTTGCTGTAGCTGCAACATCATTGGAAGTACCAGATGTGGATGTATGAGTATTCAGTAAAGAAAGCAACTGTTGATACTGCTCTGAAGTAAAAGGAAAATGATTATTCTGATGCATGAATTCAGGTTGTCCTTGATCATCATCAATCATAACCTGATTAGCCTTGGCAATCCTTCCTTTTTGCTTATAACCTGGAGGAAATCCAACAATCTTGTAACATTTTTCCATAATGTGACCAAGCTTCCCACAGTGGCTGCACACAGGCCTTCCTTTGCCATTATTCCCTTTGAAATTACTCTCATTTCTGTTGTTTGGAGAAGAACCTTGATTGAAAGCTTGGTTCTTAACTGCAAGTACAGCTGATTCAACAAAGGGAGCACCATTAAAGGTTAAAAACCTTTGTCTTTCTTCCTGGATAACCAACGAGAAAACCTTATCTATCGATGGAACAGGCTCCATCATAAGGATTTGAGTCTTGACTTGTGAATAGCATTCATTCAGTCCATTAAGAAACTGCATAATTGAATCTTGATGATAAAGATGTGCAATCTTATCGTTTACTCCACAATTGCATTTGCCACATGAACAACTTGGTAAAGGCTTGAGATTCAACAATTGATCCCAAGCAGCTTGAATATCAGTGAAAAAGGTTGTTACTGTGGAATCGCCTTGCAATATAGTGGAAATTTGCTTCTGGAGCTGAGAAATTCTAGGTCCATTTGCTTGCAAGAAACGAATCTTGAGTGCATTCCATACTGCAAAAGCTATGTCTCTGTAAATGACACTAGCTTTGATGTGAGGTGATACAGAGTTCAAGATCCAAGATGAGATCATCGAATTGCACTTTGACCATGCCTGTTTCTCGAGCAGTGTGATTGCCATGGAAGCAGTGATAGAACCATCAACAAAGCCAAGTTTACTTTTGGCATCCAAAGCCATTACCATTGCTCTAGACCAGGTTGGATAGTTATCCTCAGTCAAATGTTGAGCAACGAGGATCGCACCAGGAGATTCTCCATGATGCATAAAGAATGGACTGCGAGGATCCTCCATTGGAGTAAGCTCGCGATGTGAAGAACTGGATGAAGCAGTTTCAGTGTTTGACGCCATTGATAAAAGCTCAGGCTCTAATACCATATAAGAAAGCACAAATATCTTTAGAAAGAAACGAAGTTCTAGAGAGAATTCAAGTTGAAGAAAAACTGATTTTCCATTAATGAATGAATCTATACAACCTTTGTGACTAAATACCAATAACAGAGAGCTACAGAGAACAAAGAGAAATATCCCTAAATACACGGAGGCAGTTATGGCACGTGAGTGAGTTAGTTACTCCACGTGTGAACTTAATCCACCAAAAACATGATAAACTACATGTAGTTTTATACACTAAACAATAATTAAACTTATACTGATGTCGTTTAAGCCTTGTTATTCATTTCTTCATTTTGTTCTTCTTCTATTGTATTTCTTCTCTTCCTTTCTGATGTGGACCATAATCTTGATACAGTTATTGCACTTAAATGGTTTTTGTGTTTTTCTAAATTTGTAACCATATGAATAATAGACAAACTCCATGAAAGAAAAATGAATGATTCGTATAAATCACCTAATGGTAAATGCCTCGAAAAATTTGAATTAGTTGAATGTAGAAATTTGAGAAAAATCAATGAAAAATCAATAAACGTAGCAAATCGTGAATGTGTACATAAGATGTACAGATAGTCTAAACTTGTTGAGAAATTTGATTTCGTTGAAAGTACAAAATAATGAAAATTCAAAGGAAAAGTATGTATGTTAGATGTATAGATCGTATGAATTTGTTTAAAAATTTGAATTCATTAAATGTACAAAACTGTGAAAACTCAAGGAAAAATTGTGTACATTAGAGGTACAGATAGTACAAATATGTTGAAAAATTTGAATTCGTTGAGTGTGTAAAATCGTGAAAATTCAAATAAAAATTGAAGAGCATACCAAATTGAGTAAACTTAATGGAAAATTAATTACATTAGATGTACAGATCATCTATTTTTTTGCATTGATAAAATCTGTTTCTACATTAATAAAATTTGCTCTCTACACACCATCTTCACTATTTTCTCATAAAAGTTGTTCAATGTTTTTTGCATAAACTATTTCTAGCATTCTGCATAAAATTATTTTCTGTTCAGCATTATTAAAAAAATTGTTCACTCTCTTTTTTGCGTAAATTATTTTCTGTTCACTATTTAAAAAAATTGTTCACTATAATCGAATATGTTTAAACGTCAAATCTGAATGCTTTTTCATGTTTAAATTTCACAATAATCGAATATGTTTTTCTGCATTCATAAAATCTATTTTGATACATACTTTGTCAAAATTATCCAACAATGATAGATTGTGATTGGTTGTTTATCACTTTCTAATAAACTCACTATTTTTTCTACTTCACCTACAGTCTACCATGTAGAAGTATAGAACAAGTGCGACAAAATGAGTAGAAATTAGAGATGATTTGAATACAATGAATCGTAATGTATTGAAAATTTCCCTTTATTACATTTTATTATTATTATTATTATTATTATTATTATTATTATTATTACTCCTTATTTAGTTTATTTAAAAAGTTAAACATTTTTGGATTTATCCAAAAATCTATGCCACAAAATACATTGCGGGAAATCTAGACCAAAGAACTGCCAAAATAAAAAATTGAGCGGCATTGTTGCTGTACTTAAATAAGTTGTCATAAGCAGCATAAATTACCAACCAACCAAAAAAAATTACAAATTAAAAAAAAAAACAGAAACTACATCCACATGATCAAATAAAGGTGGTAGGTTGGGTTTTCAGTTTTCACATACAACTTCGAAGCAGGTTCTTGACCAAATATTTTGTTTCTTTAAAGTCTTTCAATATCAAATTTGTTATATATTTTCCCTCTATCTAGGGGTTGAGAGAGAATAGAATTTATACATCTGGAAAAAATGTTTGTAATAGAATCTATCTATACATCTAATTTACACAATTTTATATTGTACTTTCAAGATTTTATACAATCAACAAATTCGAATGATCTGTACATCTAAATTTTGATTTTTACAAATTTGAACGATCTGTACATTTAATGTACACACTTTTCTCTTGAATTTTCATGATTTTGTACTTTCAACGAAATCAAATTTCTCAACAAGTCCAGAATATTTGTACATCTAATGCACACAACTTTCCATTGAATTTTCACGATTTGGTACGTTCAACAATTTTGATTTTCCATTAAGATCTCATGATTTTGTACGTTCGACAATTTTAAAATTTTCATCAAATCAGGATGATTAGTACATTAGTACATAGTTTTAAATTGAATTTTCACTATTTTGTACATTTGACGACTTCAAATTTGGAAATAAATTTGGATAATCTGTACATCTAATGTAATTAATTTTCCATTAAGTTTACTCAATTTGGTATGTTCTTCAATTTTCATTTGAATTTTCACGATTTTACACACTCAACAAATTCGAATTTTTCAACAAATTCAAAATTTTCAACAAATTCGTACTATCTGTACATCTAATGTACACAATCTTTCCTTTGAGTTTTCACAGTTTTGTACATTCAACGAATTCAAATTTTTAAACAAATTCATACAATCTATACATCTAACATACATACTTTTTCATTGAATTTTCATTATTTTGTACTTTCAATGAAATCAAATTTCTCAACAAGTCTAGAATAACTGTACATCTTATGTACACCTTCACGACTTGGTACGTTCATTGCTTTTCCATCGACTTTTCTCGAATTTCTACATTCAATTAATTCGAACTTTTTTACAAATTCGAATTTTTTAAGGGATTTACTATTAGGTGATTTATACGAATCATTCATTTTTCTTTCATGGAGTTTGTCTATTATTCATATGGTTACATATTTAAAAAAACACAAAAACCATTTAAGTGCAATAACTGCGCCAAAGCAGAAAAACATATTCGATTATTGTGAAATTCGAACATGAAAAAACATACAGATTTAGATTTTCAATTATTGTGAAATTTAAACATGAAAAAGCATTCAGATTTGATGTTTAAATTTAGAAACAGATTTTATCAATGCAGACAAATAGATTCGATTATTTTGAAATTCAAAAATGAAAGTGCATTTAGATTTGGCGTTTAAATTTAGACAACATGATTTCACTAGGTGTTTTATGAGAAAACAACAAACAACTTTTTAAACAGTGAACAGAGAATAATTTACGCAGAAAAGAGAGTGAACAATTTTTTAAATAATGCTGAACAGAAAATAATTTTTTGCGGAATACTAGAAATAGTTTATGCAGAAATTAGTGAACAATGTATCATGTCCTACTTGAGCCAAAATCCATCTTACAAACAGTTTTGAGTGTTATGGATCATAACATCAGCATTCAGTACTTTTAAAAGGCATAACTACTTTCAAACACCAAAAAAAAAAAAAAAAAAAAACACAGAAACAAGTTTAGGACAAACAGTGAACAATTTTTATGACAAAACAATGAACAGTTTTAATTAATGCAAAAAACAGATTTTATGAATAAAGTAAGCAGATTTGAATATACAGTAAATATAATGTGCAGAAAGAAAATTTCATAAAAGTAGAAACAGGTTTTATCAATGCAGAAAAATATATTCGATTATTGTGAAATTCAAACATGAAAAAGCATTCAGATTTGGTGTTTAAATTTAGAAAACATGATTTTACTAGGTGTTTTATGAGAAAACAGTGAACAATTTTTTAAATAGTGAACAGAAAATAATTTATGCAAAAAAGAGAGCGAACAATTTCTTAAATAATGCTAAATAGAAAATAATTTTATGTAAAATCGTAGAAATAGTTTATACAGAAAATAGTAAACAATTTTTATGAGAAAACAATGAACAATTTTTATAAATATAGAAATTAAATTCATATTTCGAAATTAAAATCTCTATATCTTACAATACTTCTATTTAAATAAATAAAAACATAGAAAAGCTACTTATTTTTATTTTTATGTTTATTTGTCAATTATCCTCAAGCAAAAAAAAAAAAAAATTTACACGACACTCAAGTTTGGTAAACTCGAGTACTTTTTATAAAAGGTACTCGAGTATTGTGTTGCATGGTACTCGAGTTTACCAAGCTCGAGTACCACTTTATTTTTCTTAATCGCCAATTTCCAGCTCAGCAGGCACGGTGGAACTATAAAATAGGGTACTCGAGTTTACCAAACTCGAGTACTTGAAAAAGTGGTAAATTTCCATTTATTTTTGAAACAGTGGTTTTTTGCTAAAAATTTCAAAAAATTGTGGTATTTGGCCATTTTGGCCCAACATTACACATATTTCCATGAATTTTTTTACCCACACATATTTCTACAAATGTTTTCAAACAACAATTTTAAACCAAACAAGCCTATAAAAAGCATGCAAAAATACCTATTTATCCATGTTTTTAATAGAGGTGGGTTACGAAAAACAAATGGAGCTTACTTCAAATGGGTAAAGAGACACTTTTTAAACCACGGGTAGGCAAAGTGATTTTGGGCCAAACTACAGATAGGTTTAGTGTAATTACCTCTTAAAAATAGTTCATTAATGTGAGTGATTATGTGCATGCAAGCTTATTAAATGTGTTAGCCTTAAACCAATAAGATCACAACACATCATTACTTTTAAATTAACCATAAATTGGACCATTAAAACCTATTAGTGTGGACACATCTTTATCATTGAAACTTGATTTCTTGATATCTTTTAGTTTGGTGGTCTGATTAAGGCTCGTGACTAGCCATTTTAATCGTCATGCCATTGAGATCGATTTAGTCAGAAATGTTTGCAAATCCTATAATTAAAATTCTATCATCTGGTGTAAAATTACCATTTTGCTCTCTAAGTTAGGTTAAATGCAGACTCTAAAATAGGGGTCTATAGACGGGTGAGATTAAGGGTGTACAAAGGTCAGTTTGGGTCAGGTTTGTGCCAAACCTATACTTGACCCGACCACATCGAGTGGAGGATGAAACCTACTGCCAACCAATAAGGAACAGTGGTTTAGACCAAATTGGTTCTTCATGAGTGTCAATCGAATTCAGTTGAAATCTGCTAACGATGATGATTAAGTGTAAAAACTGCGGCAAAGATGGAGATTCGCCTGATCTGGCCAGAAAACTCAAGATCTTAACCAGATTTAGTCGGAGATCTTAATATCTTTACCAAATATGGATGGAGTATGTCTTGAAAGTTGAAATTAAAAAGATATTGATGGTTAAATTTTGGAGATGCATTTAGACTTATAACTCATTGAAGTTGTCATCTTTAGAGAGGTTTGAGATATCCATGTGCCAGATATTGATAAAATTGTCCTTCATCAATGAGAACGCAAGCAATTTGAGTCGTATTGATGACCTTTAATTGCGATGTGGTTTGTATAAAGAATATGCTATTGAACAAAGATTACATCTACATGAATCTTCAACTAGTGTGTTTGAATATGCAATGAATATGACTTAAATGTATATGCACAACTTCTCAAGAAATTTAGGCGTGAGAAATTGTATTTATAAGAGATTACGGGTGTTCACCAAACTGCACAAACAACACCAAAACTATTTGCAAAATGGTATAATCGCACTGTATTGCACTGCAAATAATAGTACATCACACTGTATGGTGCAATGTAGATTGTGGTTTTATAATAAAAAAACCGCATAAACCGCACAACACCATCTCTATATATTAATATTTTTTTTAATATTAAATATACTATTAATAGTTTAATAACCCTAGTTTTCAAAAAAAAAAAAAAAGTTCAATAACCCTAGTAAGTGTTGATTTAGAAAAGCTAGCCTAAAATAAAGAAAAACTAGCTCAATAGTTTAAAACTTAAGCTAAAATAAAGGGAAATATCAATTTTGGGCTGGCCAGGAAAAGTCCAAAATTTGAAAAATAAATCGACATCAAACCCTCTTATACATCGTACCACACATGTAATGGCAAAAATGAGGTGCGGTACGGTTATGATTTTGGCTAAACTCTAAACCGCACCGCACATGTGTTCGCAAAAATGAGGTGCGGTGTGGTCATGGTTTTGGTTAAACTGCACCGCAAAGTGCGGTACTAAAAATGACCAAAAATTATACTGCACTGTACTGCGAACACCCCTATAAGAGATTGTTAACAAAGGTTATAAACTAGTTTAATCATTTTATAACGATGATGTGGTGATTAATAAGAATTTTGGTCTTCATGAGATATTGCTTCCTGAAATCATGTGTGAGTGTGAATGGTAATTATATACATACTTAAAATTCCAATGGCAAAGGCAGTTTGAGTTATGAGTCTATGACATTAAAAAGTTCCTAGCTTGCTAATGAGCCTATTTAGACCCTTCCTCTCCGAACAGCACAAATTTCATTGCCTTATGTTCTCTGTTTGCACTTTGCACCTCTCAGGTTAAGCATATGATGGGAATATGTATGAAATTCCCAAACCTGTGAGATGCAAAATAGAGAAAAAATATACACCAAAGAAAAATAATCACACACAAGATTGTATTTACATGGTTCGGCAATTTGCCTACGTCCACGGAGTTGCAGGGATTTCACTATTCTCAGGGAAAAATACAGAGCACGGCAGTATAGTTTTTCTCTCTCTCAAAACGACATAAAAAAACCCTAATCTCCAAAACAACAGTTTTTATATCCTGCGCACAAAATTCACAATAGGCTACAAAACGGGCCAAAAAAATTTTCCCGGGGCTGTTGCCCCCAGACCCCCAAAGAGGCTTGTCCATAAGTGCTACAGCTTGGACCTATCAACCTAAGCCTCCGCTCCATGGACTAAGTCTCAAAAAATCTCCCATTAAAAACTGTAACAACATTATTTCAGGTCGAGTTATAATCCAAATTAAACATAACTAAACTCCACAAAGCTTAACAAATCTCCCACTTGGAGACTAGTTCAATCACCAACATCAATTGCAATCCTCCAAAGACAATCCCTCATCACTGCAACATCCTCCTGTCCTCAAGCTAGAAAACCAACTAAAGTTGCACACAGCTTCAACTTCTCAGTAGCAACACCTTAGCCAACATGTCTGTTGGGTTCTTAGATCCACTAATCTTCTCAAGTATTACTAGTTTATCTTCAACATGGTAACAGATAAAGTGGTATCTCATCTATATATATTTCGACTTTGAATGAAAACCAGAATTTTTAGCGAGAAAAATTGCACTCTAACTATTACTGTGTAAAATGCCCAACTCCTGCTTCTTATCCAATTCATCCAAGAAACTATGTAGCCAAATCATCTCCTTTCTAGCTTCATTCATTGCAACATACTCAGCTTTTGTAGTAGATAAAGCAATAATCTTTTGTAAATTTAAAGCCCAAGATATAGCTGCACCACCCAGAGTAAATACAAACCCAGTAGTACTCTTTCTACTATCAATATCACCTGCTAAATCAGCATCTACATAACCCTGCAGTTTCAAACTTACACCTGTGAAGTAAAGACATGTATCAGTAGAGCCTCTCAGATACCTCAAAATCCATTTGACTACCCCCTAATGCTGCTTTCCTAACCTACTCATGTATCTACTTATAATTCCCACTGCATGTGCAATGTCTGGCCTTGACACACCATAGCATACATCAAGCTACCAATAGCTGAGGCATAGGGCACCTTGCTCATATGGTCCCTTTCTTCTTTTGTCTTCAGTGACTATTCTTTACTTAATCTGAAATGACTACCCAAGAGTGTGCTTACTGGTTTAGCTTCATTCATATTGAACCTGCTAAGAATCTTATTCACATATTTTGTCCGTGAAAGTTTCAATGTACCATTAGTCTTGTCTCTAATGATTCTCATACCAAAGATTTATTTTGCAACTCCCAGTCCTTCATTGCAAACTATTTTGACAATTTCTTCTTCAAATTATTAATATCCTTAATGCTAGACCCTGCAACGAGCATATCATCCACATACAATAGCAAAATGATATAAAAAATTTCAAAGAACTTAACTTAGCAACATTGATTAGCTTCAAATCTCTTGAACCTAGTTCTATTCATAAAACTAGCAAATATCTTGTACCACTGTCTTGGAGCTTGCTTTAGGCCATACAAGCTCTTTCTCAGTTTGCAAACCAGATTCTCTTGTCCCTAAACAATAAACCCTTCTAGCTGACTCATGAAAATGTCTTCCTCCAAGTCACCATGAAGGAATGCTGTCTTCACATCTAACTGCTCAAGATGTAAATTCTTTGTAGCCATCATTCCAATACCAGTCTAATTCTTGACATTTTCACAACTAGAGAAAATATTTCTGAGTAGTCAATGCCCTTCTTCTGCTAGAACCCTTTGGCAACTAATCTGGCCTTGTAGCGTTTGCTACCATCATGCTCATTCTTTATTCTGTATACCCACTTGTTGTGTAAAGCCTTCTTTCTTTCGGACAATTCAGTCAACTCCCATGTTTGATTCCCCAACAAAGAATCTATTTCATCTTTCATGGCTAACTTCCATTTGCTTAAATTTTCATCTTGTAAGGTTTCATCATAACACTCTAGCTCACCACCATCAGTCAACAGGAGATAATTTAGAGCGGGTGAATAACGCTGTGGAGGTCTAATGATCTTGGAAGATTATGGACTTCATCTACAGGTGTACTCTAATCTACCTATGAATTTACATTCTCCTTTTCTTCTTCACCCCCTTTCTGGACAGTATTTTTAGTCAATTCATCTAAGTTGACAAACTCAGATTTTTTTTTTATCTATCTCTGTAACATCCAGCACTACAATTGATTTGTCCTTGTACATAACATGTTCATTAAATATCACATTTCTACTTCTGATGATTTTTCTATTTTGTTCATCCCAAAACCGATAACCAAATTTCTCATCACTATAGCCAATAAAAAAACATATTTTAGACTTTGCATCAAGTTTACTACGAGCATCAAAATCAATATGAACATAAGAAACACAACCCAAAAATTTTAAATGGGAAAACTTTACCTCTATACCGCTCCAAACCTTTTCAGGAATTCTGAACTCCATGGAAACTAATGGTCCTTGGTTTATCAAGTAAGTTGCAGTACTAACAGCATCAGTCTAGAAAGTTTTTGGTAATTCAGCATGCATCCTCACACCCCTAGCACGCTCATTGAGAATTCTGTTCATGCGCTCAGCCACACCATTCAATTGTGGTGTCCCGGGAATGGTCTTCTCCATTCTAATTCCATGTGCAGCATAATACTCATTGAACCCTCATCTATGTACTCTCTTCCATTGTCTAACATCAGACATTTTACTTTCAAATCAATTTCAGTCTCAACCATGGCCTTCCACTTCTTACAAGTCTCAAATACATCAGATTTATTTTTCAAAAAAAAAAACTCATACCTTTCTACTTGAGACATTTCCAGCCTTCGATGTCTTGCCAGTTTTCAAGAAGCTCACCATTTTCTACTTTCCTAAGATGCAGCTTTCACACATGTTAAGATTAATAGACTTCAATTCGAGTAGTTTCCCTTTTGACAGTAGCATCTTCATTCCTTTCTCACTCATATGACCAAGTTTGCGGTGCCATAGACTTGCATCAGTACTTGCTTCATCAACTGCAATTGTGTCCTTTAGACTTGAGGTCACATACAGAGTACTAGTTTTCCTTCCACGAGCTAATACCATGGCTCCCTTTGTAACCTTCCAAGTACCACCAACAAATAGTATTGCATGCCCTTCATCATCAAGTTGTCCTACAGAGATCAGATTCCTCCTTAGGTCAAGAATATGTTGAACCTTCTATAGTAACCAAACAGACCCATTAAGTAATATAATCCGGACGTCTCCCATACCCACAACATTCAAGGCTTCTCCATCAACCAAATACACCTTACCAAAAGCACTTTCAACATTGTTTTGTATGATTTCTTGGTGTGGAGTGGTATGAAACGAAGCTCTTGAGTCCAAAACCCAATCATTAAGTGGATGGTCTACAGTAAGAAGCGGTGCATCTTGTACCTCATCTGTTACAGCATTAGCAAAATCATCATCATTCTTCTTCTTCTTAGGACTTTTGCAGTGCCTCTTAAAATGGCCAGCTTTGCCACAGTTCCAACATTGTACCTGTCGGCCAAATCTAGATTTACTTCTATTCCAATTGGAATTTTTGGATTTTGATCTGTGCCGATTTGAATTTCTGTCGTTATCTCTACCTCTTGTCTCAAGGTTTAGGGCAGAACCAGATCCTGAGGTTTCACCTACATCTCTTCTACGAATCTCCTCAGCCATAAATAGATCTTGTATGTCATTTTACTTCAGCTTTTCTTTTCCAGTAGAATTGCTCTCTGTCATTCTCATAGCCTCCCAACTGTTTGGCAACGAAGCCAAAATGACCAATGCACAGATCTCATCATCAAAATCAATTTCTACAAAAGACAGTTGATTTGTGATGGTTTTAAATTCATTCAGATGTTGTGCTACTGATACATTCTCTACCATCTTCAAATTAAATAGTTTCTTCATCAGATGCACCTTATTGTTTGCTGACGGCTTTTCATACAAACCAGACAAAGCCTTCATCAGATCTGTCGTGATCGTCTCCTTCACGACATTGTGTGCAACAGACTTTAACATAGTTAATCTGATAACTCCTAGTGCCTGTCTATCAAGAAGAGTCCATTCATCATCTTTCATAGTTGCAGGTTTCTCCCCTAAAAGCGGCAGGTGCAACTTCTTCCCATAAAGATAGTCCTCAATTTGCATCCTCCAGAATCCAAAGTTTGTGCCATCAAATTTTTCTATTCCAAATGCCTTTCCTGTTTCCTTTACCATTGCTCCCACTCAAACCTAACCCTAGGCTCTGATACCAATTAATGGGAATACGTACGAAATTCCCGGACCTGTGAGATGCAAAATAGAGAGAAAAAAAATATACGCCAAAGAAAAATAATCACACACAAGACAGTATTTATATGGGTCGGCAATTTGCCTACGTCCACAGAGTTGCAGAGATTTCACTATTCTTAGGGAAAAATATAGAGTGTGGCAATATAATTTTTCTCTCTCAAAACGACATTAAAAAAAATAAACCCTAAGATTCATGATTGATCTATTGAGCCGTGCTGGTTTTGTTGATGAAGCTATGGAATTAATTGAAAAGATGCAAGCTCCACCAGATCCGATATTGTGGGCAACATTGCTTGGTGCTTGTAAGATTCATGGATCAGTAAAACTGTGTGAAAAGATTGGAAATAAGTTAATACAATTGGATCCAACCTGTGATGGGCATTATGTACAATTAGCCAATTTTTATACCAAAGCAAGGAAATGGGAAGATGTGGTTCGAGGTCAGAGATTAATGGTGGAGTAAAACACTAATTATAAAGTTTCAAGTTGGAATTTGATTGAAACACAGGGCAGAGTTCATCAATTTTTTGCAGGAGATAAAGAGCATGAGCATTTTTTGGAGATCTACAAAATGCTTGAAACAATTGGAATTCTATTAGGACATATGTGATTCATGTTAGGAACATATGTCAATATTTATGTAGTTGGCTAATCCTTTGACAAAACACACTTTACTTGTAATTGGGTAGATCTAGGATGTGTTTAATACTTCAAGAAACATGTTGTTCAAGTCTAGTATTAAAACCATGAAGATTGGACCAAGAAACAAGTGAAGTAAGGCTATTCATTAAAACTGGACAGATAGCTCGACACCTGCTCGACATTGATAATTCTTCAAAAATCAGTGGGTTGAAACTCTCGGGCGCTAACGATCAATAGGGCGCTGGTGAATACTGAAAAAAAAAATAAAGAAAGATCAGAGGAGACCGGTGGAGGCCGGCTAAAAAACCTCCGATGGCAAAGTCAGTATTTTGTGTAATTCCAAGTATGTTGGAAAAAGGAACCGCCCCTCTTACCTTCGTGTAGAGTGCTTATATAGTGTTTACAAGTAGTTATTTCTTTGATGTAACTTCCCCCGTTGTTGCGGAGTCTAGAAAGCTTGGAGATAACTTCCATAACTGCCATGGAAGTTATATTGCTTGGCTCTATTTTCTGTAACCGTTGCTGACAATGATTCGCCATGAAAAGTTATGACTTTACCCAGGACGAGATTTCTCAGGACGTGCTTTTCAGAACGATCTTTCCAAGGATGAGCATCTTAATGCGCATGCTATGTTATATGGACGAGCTTCATGGATGAACTTGGAGAGTTGTTGTCCCATCAGTTGCCCCCTTGTCCATGGGTCGTCCAAAGAGATGTAGGACGTGTGTGTCAGCTGTAGGTTGGTGTGCCACATGTCATGAGTTCATTAGTGAAAAATCACGTCGAATGATCTAACCGAGGAGCATGCCACGCGTCAATTGTTGATTGGTCATGTCTCTTCGGGTGCTAGGGTTTGTTCCCTATAAATAGTGGAATACCTCCGTTACCCTCCTCATTTCTGAAATTTCCCTTTTCATCCTTTCTCATCCAAGATCTTCATCTAGAAGCTTCTTGCATCTATAGCTTTCCTTCGTCCTAGATCCAGGTATTCTTCTTATCTTCGTCCCTAGTTTTTTTTTAAGATGGCTGAGGTTGTACTTTCCTCGTCTAGTGATAGTGTGGATAAGGCTATAGATGAGAACAATGACGAGAGTAGTTACTACAGTTCCAGTAGTACTAGTGATAGTAGTGGGGGGAATACCACGGACGAGGAGTATGTCTCTGGTGTCCCTGGACTTCCTGTGGAAGTTATACAGGAATAGCTTAGGAAGGCCTCAGGGTCTCAGGCTGGTACCTCATCCACTGTCCCTCCTTCTAGTCCTTTGGACGAGGAGGAGGTCACGGTTTATAGTTGTGCAGTAGATATTCCTTTCAGAACAGACAAGCAAAGACTTAAAAATCTTAGAGAGTGGTACCAAATCCCGGATGAGGTTAACCCTAGGGTGCCCGTTCGAGGAGAATGGTGTTGCAACCCTCATTTTGGGATAGGCGTCTATGCAGCTTATCTTTTGAGGGGTTTGAGATTTCCTTTAAATGCCTTTGCTAGAGAGTTGTTGATTAGATTAGGTTTAGAAGTATGTCAATTTAACCCCAATGCGTGGAGATTAATCATCTCTATGCAAATTTTGTAGGGGGAAGTATTCGGAAGGGACCGTCCTCTTACTATGGACGAGTTCCTTTATTGTTATAAACCTTTAGAAATACATCAATCCCTTGGTTTTCATCAATTCACAGCTAGGGCTAGAAACTGTAGATTGATAAGGTCCTTGGCCTCGTCTGACACAAAATGGAAGACGAAGTTTTTCTTCGTCTCCGGCTTCTGGGCTAGGAATCCTGTGGACATTGGCCGAGACACGTTTGGTCGTTATACTAGGGACCTAAGGAACCTTCGTCTTGCTACCCTTTTTCTTTTCTCTTCTTTCTTTTTTTTTTTTTTTTTATATATATATTCACGACTAAGTTTTTACTTGTTTCATTTCAGCTGTTAAACGACCTTCTTTGAGTAAATTCCATCATGACCGCGTCCACAGGGCTCGTCTACACGCGGATAGGGACTTCCATTCCTTGGTCACGCTTAGATGACTTGCCAAGTGGGGATTGGGCCCTAACCCGTCTGACGAAGCGATTGCACACGAAGTTACAGTAAGGAGAAGTAAGTCTTAGGTTCCAAGCATCCTTTATATTGTTTACTTTGTTTTAATTCTAAAAGCACTACTTCCTCTTTCCATTCCTTTTTTTTTTTTAAGGAATGGCAACAATGAAAGGAAATAAGGGAAAGGAGGCAACTGCTGAGGGGGATCGTCCTGAGATTGAATCTCAGGTTCGTCCTGCAACTAGGGAGAAGAGGAAGACTTTATCTAAGAACTTGGATTTGGGAAATCTCCCCAGTCGAAGAGGCAAAAAAGGCTAAGTATAGCTCGTCCCAAGTAGTCAAGCCTACCCTTCCTTTATCCCACCAACTTGTACAAGTAGTTGATGTAGACTCGTCCATTCCAACTGAGATCACTCCGTCCAAGACTATTCCGTCTAAAACTGTGTCAACCTCATCTCAACCTCGAACTGTCCCTTCAAATATCATTGAAAATGAGGATTTGGCCTGGGAACGTTTCAAGAATGCTATTACTGACGAAGATATAAACGTCTGCTATGATATGTCCCTTAAGGATTTTGAACACTCTGGTGTTCCTGACCTTTTCAAGGTAACATCTATATTTCGTCTTGACAAAAGATTTCATTCTCCTTTTGTGTCTTTTTTTTTTTTAACTTTTATTTGTTGTTGTTTCCTCTTTTTTTTTTTTAACAGGGCATGTCAAAGTTTATAGCTGCGTCTAGACAGGCCACAGGGTTGGACAAGACGAGGATCCTTTTAGAGACGAGGATTCAGGAGTTGAAGGATGAGGCTAAGCAATGGGCTAAAGTGGATGTCAAAACCACGGACGAGGTGAAGGAGTTGAAAACTTTGGTTGAGGGGTTGAAGGCCAATGCTGCGGAGAAAGACGCTCGTCTTGAGGACCTGCAGAAAAAGAATGATGAATATGGCATTCTCCTCTCCAAAGCGAAGGAAGACGCAGTGGCTGAATTTAAAGTGTCCAAACAATATACTAATGTTTTAGACGCCAATTATGCAGCTAGGTTTGAAGATTTTAAAATGGAGGCTATGGAGAAGTTCCCTAGCGTAGACTTTAACTCTATTGTACTTAATCTGAATGCTGTTGCCACTAGTTCTCTCCTTCAGACTGGCTCTGAGGATGTTAATGTTGAAGACGATGCTACAATCCTGCCTGCTGAGGACGCCTCCAATGATGCTCCTTCCACTTAAGGAAAAAAAAAATTTATGTATTTTTTTTATGTATTTTCATTTGGTCCATTTCGTGACCTTTTTATGTAATTCTAATACATTTGCCTCGTCCATGGCTTTTAGGACGAGGTATTAAAACAATCATCTGCTTACTTAACAAGGGCTTTTGGACGTTGGATGTTTGCCCTTTAGTCAATGAATGAATGCTTGTTATGTTTCTTTTGTATATGCATGGACGAGATTTTCCATTTTCATGTACAAGATTTCATGCTTGACTCGTCCATATTTTATATATATTTCTACAATGAAGGATGGTGAAAATCAGCATTACCCGTCCTTAAACTTGGCTGATTTATATGTTTAATGAAGATAAGGCCTTGCATTTTACTCGTCCATGGACTGAATGGTTTTAGTAAATGCCTTAATGAGTTCAAGACACACCCATACATTACTTCATCCATGGTTTAACATGCACTCGTCTATACATTTTCTCGTCCATGGACTGGATATATATATATTCTGCTTTATTTCGTCCGTTGTATGGATGAGTTTGCCTTGGGGCTTTATTGTAATTAGCTTTAAGCATTGGATTTACTTCGTCCTTTGATTTGGACGAGTATGCCTTGGCTTTATTGTAATTAGCTTTAAGCATTGGCTTTACTTCGTCCTTTGATTTGGACGAGTATGCCTTCTGTTGCTTTCCCTTGGGAATGCTTGACATTACATCTCTGCGTCCAGAAAATTGTCGCATCTTAAGTTTTCCAACCTTTTCAGGGGTAAATTTGAACAAACGTAGTATGGAAATCAGTGAGTTACACAACATTATGTACATTACACAAATATTGTTCATCACATAAATATTGTTCATAGATGAGGCATGCGCCTTAGAGGCTAATGCCTTTATTAAAACAACACAAACCATAACGTCGTCCTTAAGTTTAACATAATAATAAAACCACACTAAAAATATTTAAATAAACAAGTGCAATCTCTGAGCTCGTCCAGAATCATGCTCTCTAGGCTGGCATTCCACTGATAGTACTTCCTCAAATGCTCCACATTCCAAGGATGCTCTAACTTCCTCCCATCAAGGGCTTCTAAGTAATAGGATCCTTGTCTCTTGCAGTTGACAACTCTGTAAGGGTCTTCCCAATTTGGTCCCAACTTCCCATGAGCTGGGTTCTTTGTTGCTAAGGAAACCCTTTTTAGGACGAGATCTCCTATGTTGAATCGTCTTGGCTTTACCATTGCGTCATACCACCTAGCGATAAGGTTTTTATACCTTTCCGTCCTTTACTCAGCGTCCGTCCTTACCTCGTCTATTAAATCGAGGTTCAAACGAAGTTGCTCCTCATTAGCTTCTTCCTGATAGGTTGTTACCCTATGATTGGCCATGTGCACTTCTGCAAATATAACTACTTTAGTACCATATGCTAGCTTGAAAGGAGTTTCTCCTGTAGGAGTTCTCACTGTCATTCTATATGCCCACAGAACACTTGGTAGTTCATCTAGCCATACTCCCTTTACCCCGTCAAGCCGAGTCTTAATTATTTTTAACAAGGATCGATTTGCAACTTCCGCCTGTCCGTTAGCTTGTGGGTGGGCTGGCGAGGAGTAGTGATTTTGAATTCCAAAGTGAATGCAAAAATCTTTGAAGAGCGCATTGTCAAATTGTCGTCTGTTGATATCAACACCCTGGGCACTCCAAATCTGCACACAATGTTCTTCCACACAAAGTTCTTGACATTTTGTTGTGTGATGTTAGCTAAGGATTCTGCTTCTACTCACTTGGTGAAATAATCAATACCAACCACGAGAAACTTCATTTGCCTTACACCCAGTGAAAAAGGACCCAGGATGTCTAGTCCCTATTGCGCGAAGGGCCACAGGGCTGTCATTGGAGTCAGGTACTCTGATGGTTGCCTAGGGGCATTGCTAAACCATTGGCATTGATCGCAAACCTTGACATAAGCCTTGGCATTAGCTTGCATATTTGGCCAGTAATACCCTGCACGGACGGCTTTATGGACGAGTGACCTGTCTCCTGAATGATTGCCACATGCTCCTTCATGTATTTCTCTTAATATGTAATTTTCTTCGTCTGGAGCCAAACATCTGAGATAAGGCTAGGAAAAGCCTCTCTTGTAAAGAACCTCGTCCATAAGAACGTACCTGGCCGACCTTGCCCTCAGCTTTCTAGCTTCGTTTTTCTCTTCTGGAAGTCGTCCGTCTTTTAAGTACGACATAATTAGAGTCATCCAATTTCCTCTACTTTACACCTGTTGTATTTCTAAGATGTCTATACTTGGCATATACTGAATTTCATCAAATTTGTCTATGGCTTCATTCGCTGAGGCTTCCTTTGCCAAGGCATCAACTTCCATGTTCTCCTCCCTTAGGATTTAAACGAAACTAACTTCCTCAAACTTTTTTGTAAGGCGCATCACTCTGTTTAGATACTTCCTCATTCATTCTTCCTTAGCCTCATACATTCCATTCACTAGACCTATAATTAACTGAGAATCTCCCATGACAAGGAGTGACTTCGCTTCTACAGACTTAGCCAATTCCAGTCCTTTGAGAAGAGTTTCGTACTCAACTTCATTATTAGTTGCTTGGTACTGCAAACGAACTTTGTGTTTTAGTTTGTCTCCTTCTGGAGATTGCAAAACCACACATATTCCTCCTGCGTGCGTGGATGAACCATCCACATTAACGATCCATTTCTTGTCTTCCATCTTATCTACATCGTCACAATTTAGGGTGAACTCTGCAATGAAGCCTGCCAGAGCTTGAGCTTTTATGGCATGCCTTGGTTGGTACCTTATGTCGAATTCACTGAGCTCGACGGCCCATTGAATCAAACGTCCTGCAGCCTCTAACTTGTTCATTGCCTTCTTGGGTGGGTGATCTGTCATGACATTGATGACATGAGCCTGGAAATAATGCCTTAATTTCCTGGAGGCCGTTATCAATGCAAAAGCCAATTTCTCCATTAATGGATATCATCCTTCTGCTCCCCTCAGTGCTTTGCTCGTGTAGTACACAGGTCTCTGTACCTTGCCTTTTTCTCTTACTAGTGCTGAACTCACTGCATGTGGGGTGACTGCCAAATATAAATACAACTCTTCTCCTTGCACGAACGGGCTTAATAAAGGAGCCATGATAAGATATGTCTTCAAATCTTCGAAAGCTTTCTAACATTCGTCGGTCCACTCAAATGCTTTTTTAAGAACCTTAAAAAATGGCAGACATTTGTTAGTAGCTTTAGAAACAAACCTGTTGAGAGCGGCAACTCGTTCGGTGAGGGACTGGACTTCTTTAACATTGCTCGGAGGCTTCATATTCAATATTGCTTGAATTTTATCAGGGTTTGCTTCGATTCCTCTATAGGAGACCATAAATCCTAGGAATTTCCCTGATAATACTCCAAAAGCACATTTGCTAGGGTTCAACTTCATGTGGTACCGTCTCAGTGTGTCGAATGTTTCTTGCAAGTCGTCCAGATGCCTCTCCTCATCCTGAGTTTTCACCAACATGTCATCTATATAGACTTCCATATTCCACCCGATCTGTGGACGAAACATGTGATTAACCAGTCGTTGGTATGTTGCTCCAGCATTTTTCAAACCGAAAGGCATCACTTCATAACAAAATAATCCCTGACTGGTGATAAAGGATGTCTTCTCTTGGTCTGCTTCATCCATCCTAATCTGATTATATCCAGAGAAAGCATCCAGGAAACTGAGCAACTTATGGCCCTCAATAGAATCTACCAACTGATCAATGCGTGGCAACGGTAACTACCCTTGGGGCAAGCCTTGTTTAAATCAGTGAAATCAACACACATTCTCCATTTGCCGTTCACCTTCTTAACCATGACCACATTGGCTAACCAGTTGGGATAGTATACCTCTCGAATGAATTTTGCCACAATTAACTTTTGAACTTCCTCCTTAATAGCATTATCTCTCTCAGGGGCAAACACCCTCTTCTTTTGTCGTACTGGCTTGGAGGAAGGACATACACTCAAACGGTGGGTAATGACACCAGGATCTATACCCGACATGTCTTCGTGACTCCAAGCAAACACATCCCTGTTCTTCTTTAAAAAACAAATGAGGTCTTTTTTAAACTTTTCTTCCAAATCTACTCCGACCCTAGTACACCTCTCAGGGTTATTTTCATCTAAGGGAATATCTTCCAACGCTTCTATAGGTTCTACCACAACTTTCTTTTCTTCAATATTCATTGCTTGAATTTGCTCGTCCGTAGCCAGCATAGCCAGATAACACTCTCTTGCTGCTAATTGGTCTCCCTGTACTTGGCCTACCCCATGTTCCGTCGGGAACTTGACTGACAGGTGGTAGGTAGATATAACTACCTTCCACCTATTTAGGGTCGGCCTTCCAATTATTGCATTATAAGAGGACGAGCAATCTACTACTAGGAAATTCACATTGGTGTCAACTATTGTGGGTATGCCCCTAGCACCACTGGTAATGTAACAGTACCTACAGGCTGTACCTTCATTCTTCCAAAACCTACTAGAGGCGAGTGTACTGGACGAAGCTGGTCTCGTCCGATCCTTATCTGCTGAAAGGCTGGATAATACAGAATGTCCGCTAAACTTCCGTTATCTATCAACACTATCCTGGTTGTGTAATCAGCAATAAGTAGAAAGATGACAATAGCGTCATCGTGAGGATGGTGGATTCTTTCAGCTTCCTCATTCGTGAAGGTAATTGCCTGTTCCTCCGTGGACTTTGCCCTTGGTGGTCGTCCAGAAAGTTGGACACTCTGCACTTCCTTCAAGTATGCTTTCTTTGTCTTGGACGATTGTCCAGTTGAACTTCCCCCAACGATGACTCTTATCTTTCCAAGCGGTGGTTGCAATGGTTCTTCTATCTTCCCTTTCAGTTTTTCGTCCTTGTGTTCTCGTCCAATGAAATTTCTCAACTTCCCTTGTCTTATGAGATTTTCAATCTGCTGCTTTAAATCGAAACACTTGTCCGTATTATGCCCATAATCTTTATGGAAGCAACAATACTTATTCCTATTGCGCTTGTTAGGATCTCCCTTCATCTTCTCCAGCCACTTCAAGGAAAGCTCGTCCTTGATTTGCATAAGGACTTGTTCAAGTGGCATGTTTAACGAAGTATATTGCTGGTTGCGTGCTGATGAACCTGTCTTCTTGTCCCGGTCTTTTCTGTCATCCGTCCGTCCCTTCTTTGGATGAGGGCCTTGCTCTGGGTGGCAGTTTGTCTCCATTTTCTCTGTCCTCTTTCTTTTCTTAGCTATAATCGCATCTTCCGCATTCATGAAGTTTTGAGCTGAATGGACGAGTTCGGCCATGGTTTGTGGCTCTTGCTCATAGAGTTTGTGGATGAACAAATCCAAATGAACTCCGTTGTGGAAAGCTGTCAACAGCAATTTGTCATCCATCTCATCCACTGTCAAGGCTTCCTTATTGAAACGAGTGATAAATGACCGCAAACTTTCATTTTCCCCCTATTCAATTGTTAACAGACTGGAAGTGGAACGTTTGTGTCTCTGGCCCCCTATAAGGTTATTGACAAACAACTTGCTTAATTCTTTGAAAGAACTCACTGAGTTTGGGGCTAATTTGCTGAACCACACTCTGGCTGGACCCTTGAGAGTGGTAGGAAAGGCTCTACACATTATTTCATCTGGAACTCCTTAGAGATGCATAGTGGTATTAAAGGTGGCAATGTGGTCAAAAGGATCTCGATTCCCATCATATGAATCTAAAGAAGGCATTTTAAATTTTGGTGGTAGGGGATGGCCATTAATGGAAGCCGTAAAGGGAGAATCAGTTCTATGAACTAAATCCTCTACTGGGTTTGCCCTCCTCATATTCTCCTTCATCTCGTCCATGGCTTTTTTCATCTGATCCATCTCCTTTTCCAAATGAGGTACCCTTCACGAGGTGGTACCCCTTGATTGACTTCCGTGTGGAACATTCTCCCTGTCCTATTGACTCCGAGTTTGTCCTTCTTCTTGATGCTCTTCATGTGTCTGCCTTCTCAAATTAATCTCCCTCCGTAGTTCTTGGTTCTGGCGAGTTAACTCTGCCATCGCAGCCGCCATAGAATGCGTGTGTTGGACAGAAGATGTCTGCATAACTGGTGCAGATTGGCGATCGCGATGAGGGTTACTTGACGCATCCCTGCTTTCTTTGTGAGCAGGGCTGGTAGCCCTCAATCTGGTCCAAACCATCAACCTTTTATCTTGGAAAAATGAATTGTAAAACAATTATAAGTGTTTCCCACAGACGGCGCCAACTGATAATTCTTCAAAAATCAGTGGGTTGAAACTCTTAGGCGCTAACGATTAATAGGGCGCTGGCGAATACTAAAAAAAAACAAAGAAAGATCAGAGGAGACCGGTGGAAGCCTGCCAAAAAACCTCCGATGACAAAGTCAGTATTTTGTGTAATTCCAAGTATGTTGGAAAAAGGAACTGCCCCTCTTACCTTCGTGTAGAGTGCTTATATAGTGTTTACAAGCGGTTATTTCTTTGATGTAACTTCCCCTGTTGTTGCGGAGTCCAGAAAGCTTGGAGATAACTTCCATAACTGCCATGGAGTTATATTGCTTGGCTCTATTCTCTATAACCGTTGCTGACAATGATTCGCCATGAAAAGTTATGACTTTACCCAGGACGAGATTTCTCAGGACGTGCTTTTCAGAACGATCTTTCCAAGGACGAGCATCTTAATGCGCATGCTATGTTTTATGGACGAGCTTCATGGACAAACTTGGAGAGTTGTTGTCCCATCAGACACTTCTCGATAGCTAAGCTATCTATCGAGATCTTCAGTTAATTGTTATCGCAATCTCAACACCTCTCAATAACTAAATGGATCGATCGAGAAATCTCCTGTCTCCTCTACAGCTCCTCGATAGCTTCTTGATAGCTATATCTATCGAAGTTTAAAGCTCGACACCTCCTCGACACCTCTCGATCAATCGAGGTTACGGGAATTCAGATTTTCAAATTTGATTTTCGGCCCATGCTGACATGTATGTGTAGGATTTTTTTTTCTCACAACCTTAGACCTATATAAGGCTTATTTTAGAGGCCATCACATAAAAAGAATACAATGAGAACATATGCAAAAGGTAACCGATGCCTTATTCTCTCTAAATGAAGCTATTGCGTCTTTGTGCCTTGGGGTTTTGTAACCAAGTGCTTTTTGATCTTCATTGTTGATGAAGTGAAGAACTTTGCAGCCAACATTCTTCTTCTTCAAGTTGGTGAGTGAGTCACGTACTGGGATTCGTGTAAAGGAGTTAGTCATGTATTGGGATCCGTGCATCAAAGGGTGATGTTCATATATTGAAGAGTTCAGAAGTTCTGAAGTGGTAGAAGATTTCTGCTGTGAGTTCATCTACAGGAATTGTAGAGTCTAGGGACAAAGGTTTTGTACTAGATCTAAAACTTCTCTTTACTATAGTGGATTTCTTTTTAGGAAGGTTTCCCCCTAGGTTTTTTTTACTGTGAAATTAGTTTGTTTCATTGGTTTTTTATGTCATCATATCTTGTTTTATTTATTTTTCTACTGCATGATTTTAACATAATATTGATGTTTGTTTATTTGTTTTAACAAATTTTATTCATAATAAATCTAATTAACAACTTGAGTTTAAAACTTGTTAATTCTATCAACAAGGGTCTAAATTTCCCAACAAATGGTATCGGAGCGGGTTCACTCTGATTAGATTAATTTCCTGAGTGTGATCCTTGACCCCTGTTATCATGGATCGTGAACAATCTCTTTTGATTCCTCATTTATTTAATGGAACTAATTATGTGTACTGGAAAGTTCATATAAAAATTTTTTTTGCAGGCTCTAGGTGAACAGGTATGGCATGCTATTGAAATTAGCTGGATTAAGCCAAAGGAAGCGCCGGTGGATTAGGATAATGCAACAATCATAGTGGCAAATTTCAATAGTAGGGTCTTGAATGCTTTGTTTTGTGGGGTGACCAAAGAGGAATTCAAGAAAATATCATCCACAAAAGTTACTAAGGAAACACGAACCATTCTTGAAACCACCTATGTAGGTACCAAAGCAGTAAAGACTGTGAAGCTTCAAAGACTCACTAGTAGTTTTGAAGAAATAAGGATGGAAGAGAATGAGACCTTTGATGAGTTCTATGCTAAACTCAAGGATATTGTGAATTCTGCTTTCAATCTTGGAGAATCTATTGCGGAATTCAAAATTGTTAGGAAAATCCTTAGATCTTTACCTGAAAGATTCTATGCCAAGATCACTGCCATTGAAGAAGTGAAGGAGATTGATCAAATTCCTTTGACTGAGCTTGTAGGGAACCTTCAAACCTATGAGATGAAATTAGGTTTAATGGGAAAAGGTAGAAAAAGTAGAAATTTGGCTCTTAAGGGTATAGAGGAAGAGATTGAGGACTCTGAAGATGAAGATGAAAGTGAAGATGAAGATGAAGATGATGGTGATGATGAGGATAAGGATTTAACCTTCATAACTGATGAGATTATCAAACTTCTTCAATTTAGGAAAAAGGATAAGGGCAAACCTCTTAGGAAATCTAAATCCTCAAGGAAGGGAAAGAATGAGAAACCGCTCATCCAATGCCATGAGTGCAAAGGTTTTGGTCATATGAGGATAGAGTGCCCAAACTACCTCGTGAAGGAAAAGACCAAAAAATCAAAAGATAAAAGGTTGGTTGCTACTTGGAGTGATACTGAGAATGACTCTTCTGATGAGTATGCGGATGAATGAAGTCACGTTATGGCCTTTGCTGCATCAACTGATAAGGTGATTGTGGAGAGTGCTAGTGACAGTGAGAATTCTTCTGATGATGAAGTACCCAAGAAGTTAACTCTTCAAGAAGCCTATAATAAGCTATGCACTGAATTCATAAAATCTAAAAAGGCTTCTCATCTTTGTAGAAAAGAGCTTAATAAGGTAAAAACTAAAAAAGCTGATATGTTAGTCAAACTAGATGAGACTACAAGGTTAGTTGAGACTCTCATTGTGGAGAACACCTCATTAGAAGAGAAGGTCAAGAATCTTGAGGTTGAGCTTAGTCAAGCTAGAACTCAAATAGAAAGGATGTTTAGTGCAAAACTTGATGAGGTCTTGACTGCTCAAAAGCCAAGTTCTGATAAAACTGGCTTAGGATATGCTGTTTCCTCTAGCCCCTCCTCTTCCACGGCTTCTAGATCAAAGACTGTCTATGTGCCACAATTTGAGAAAGGTGATAAAGGTATGAAATTCAAAATTGATTTCTCTAATTCTAAATCCTTTATTAGACTTCATGTTTGTCACCATTGTGGTGTTTCTAGACACACTTGTCATAATTGCTCTAAGTTGTATCCTCATAAGCAATTGTCCAAACGGTTACAGATTTCCTCTCAAGGACCTACACATTTGTTTGAAGAGTTATTAAAAGTTTTAAGCTTTTTAACTCAATTTCAGTAGAATTCTAATTCTTCTATGTCCTTTAGTAGACATACTAGGACACCTGCCTTTTCATCTTCACGGCCAAAAATTCGTGCTATGTGGATAAGAAAGGAGCCTAAGACTTAATTATCTTTTCTATTTGTCCTCTACTTTAATTCTGTCTATTTAAAGTAGGACTCTCTTTGTTTGATTTCTTATCTTCTTTTGGAATCATGCTTTCATGCATTTGCACCCTTCTATCATGCCTTCATACATCTGTATCTTTCTTTCATGCTTTCATGTTGTTTGTCTATTTTTGTTTGGTTGTTTAATTTTTATTTTGTTTTGTTTTCAAAAAAAAATAATAAAAGAGAAAAAAAAAATAGTGTGTTTGTGTACATTAGTACTTGTGTACCTTAGATGGCCATTGAAACAAAGTTTTCTAAACTTTGTATCTTTTGTAACTTGGATAAGCATCTCTATGCACAACTAAGTAAGTGAGTTTTGTGACTCTTATTTGTGATGAGTAAGATTAAGTTATCTCTTGTACTTAACACTCATATCACTCTTTTTGACGGGAATTACTAGAAAATCCTAAGAGAAAGGCATAAATAACCATTTCACCACGGTTACCCACCAATCATAAATGACATCTGTATGTTTCGACATAGTAAAAGTGTGATGTCAATGACATTTGTGTGCTTCAGCATAGCAAAATTGAAATTTCAAATATTATTAGGTATTTCTTTTCTATCTCTTATATGCCCATGCATGATAAGCTTATTAAAAAGAAAAATATGCAAAGAAAATAAAAAGAAAAAAGATCAAAATGCTTTTAAATATGATTGCAAGCGTGTATTCTAGGAAATGTGGAAGTTATAGGATGTACCTCGAAAGTGATAGTCTCCATCAAACAGTTATAATTGTGTGTGAGTAAAAGTGATTTTCTCATATCTCAAATCATCATAATATGTATACACTTATGCAATCTTGTGATGTTTTTCACACACAACATGCAATATTCTTTGCTACTCTTGATACATGTGCAGCTAATATGTGATTTGGCCATCACAAGATTTTACATGTGTTAATGTATATTCCCTAAACTGTCTTGACTTGTTTTTTAAATATAAAATTGGTTAGACTTGTTGTGTGTGTGTGTGTGTGTGTGTGTGTGTGTGTGTGTGTGTGTGTGTTTTGAATCTATAAGCATAACATTCATGCATTTATATGAATTTCTTGTGCCCCTTGATCATCATTGATCATCTTTATGTTTCTCAGGTGGAACTCTCTAGTTTCTTGTACCCTTTGTCAATCATGACAAAAAAAGGGAGAAATACATGCCTTTGTAAGGAGGAGATGTGTTTCATCTTGTTAAGGAGAGTGCTTACCTCATTCTTCTTGTACACCGGTCTTGTGACCATGTTTACATACATTGTAATTATCTTCTTTATGTATTGATGTATGTCTTCTTCACCTACCTCTACATGTGTTGTTTCTTTTCTCTCTTTATACACATGCTTCTTATACTTGTATGCAATCTATTATTTCTATTTCACACAAAGATGCATTGATGAGTTTTGTTTAAAGTGTTTCAGAAATACAGGTTGTCAAAGTCTACTTGCTATAAACTCTCTTCTTGCAAAGTTTTTCAAGAGTTTGTGTTAGGATAGATTTTATTGTATTTAACAAGTGAATATGAGTTAAGTGATTTATGACTTCTCTTATATGTTCATTTGTTTGTTGTGGTTTTGTTACGAATTGTCAAATGAGGAGATTGTTATGATATATGTGATTCATGTTAGGAACATATGTTAATATATATGTAGTTGGCTAATCCTTTGACAAAATGCACTTTACTTATAATTGGGTAAATCTAGGATATGTTTAATACTTCAAGAAATATTTTGTTCAAGTTTAGTATTAAAGCCATGAAGATTGGACCAAGAAACAAGTGAAGAAATGCTATTCATTAAAGCTGGATAAATAGCTCGACACCTGTGGATAGATAACTTGACAGCTGCTCGACACCTCTCGACAGCTAGGCTATCTATCAAGATTTTCAGTTGATTATTATCGCAATCTCGACACCTCTCAATAGCTAAGTGGATCGATCGAGAAATCTCCTGTCTCCTCGACAGCTCCTCGATAGCTTCTTGATAGCTGTATTTGTCGAAGTTTAAAACTCGACACCTCCTCAACACCTCTCGATCGATCGAGGTTATGGGAATTCAAATTTTCAGATCTGATTTTTCGGCCCATGCTGACATGTATGTGTAGGGTTTCTTTTCTCACAACCCTAGACCTATATAAGACTTATTTTAGAAGCTGTCACATAAGAAGAATACAATGAGAACATATGCAAAAGGTGACTGATGCCTTATTCTCTCTAAAGGAAATTACTACGTCTTTGCGCCTTAGGGTTTTGTAACCAAGTCCTTGATCTTCATTGTTGATGAAATGAAGAACTTTGCAGCCAACATTCTTCTTCTTCAAGTTGGTGAGTGAGTCATGTACTGGGATTCGTGCAAAAAAGTTAGTCACGTATTGGGATCCGTGCATCAAAGGGTGGCATTCATATCTTGTCTTATTTATTTTTGTACTAGATCTGAAACTTCTCTTTACTATAATGGATTGCTTTTTGGGAAGGTTTCCCCCCCCCCAAGTTTTTTTACTGTGAAACTAGTTTGTTTCATTGGTTTTCTTAGGTCATCATATCTTGTCTTATTTATTTTTTCGCTGCATGATTTTGACATGATATTGATGTTTGTTTGTTTTAACAAGTTTTATTCATAATAAATCTAATTAACAACTTGGGTTTAAAACTTGTTAATTCTATCAACCGAGGTCTAAATTTTCCAACAAACTCAAATAGCAAAAGCTGGTTACCCTCCAAACATTTCATTTGTATTGCATGATATCGGGGAAGAAGAAAAAGAGAATGTAGTTAAAGAGCATAGTGAGAGGCTGGCAATTGCTTATGGTATGTTAGTAAGGGGATTGCATTCGAATCATGAAGAATTTGAGGGTTTGTGAAGATTGTCCTGAGGCGAGCAAGATGATTTCCAAGGTCTTGGAAAGAGAAATTATAGTGAGAGATTATAGTAGATTTCATCATTTCAAGGAGGGAAAATGTTCTTGCCTTGATTATTGGTAATGCTTAACTTTAAACCATCAAGAGATCTTTTTGATCTTCTGATTCTTCTGGATGCTTTCACTGATAAATTACCGATGCTAAGCAGGATAATCATCCAGTTTTATTAGCTGTTGTTGTTGTTGCTGCTGCAAGAAGCACTTTGCATCCACCTTCCTTGCAAACTCTTCTGGAGGATGAGCCTGAGTTGGGGATTCTAAAGGAAAAGGCAAGTCTTCTGATAAAAGTTCCAGAAGTAGGAAGCTGAAGCATGATGTAACTCTGGAGGTAAATGAACTCATTCATGATATTGCCACTTGCCATGAAGAGATTACTGAGCAAGAAGTAGAGCACATTCATCAAAATGAGGTAATATCAACTTTAGGAAGTTCAAGAACAACAGTATTGGAATTTCTTTGCGTAACAAACGAGAAAAAGAAATCATCTTGGATGTTTGTTGCAGAGGTTGCTCCAAGGTATCAGCAGGGACTCTTCTTGCGAAACAATTGGTCACAAGAGGTCTACAAACCACACTAATCACTGAGTGTCTGAGTCTGTAGTTTTTGCCATGATTTCCCATGCAAACATGGTTATAGTTGCAGCACTCGCTGTCATGGCCAGTGGCAGGGTTACAGCATATTAGCACCTGTTGGGTTGAATATGGTTGCGATTGCAGCTCATAGGCCCTGTGATGCTAATTTGATTAGTTGATTCTTCCAAGAGGATTATTACTTTATTAGATATTTCCTGATCAGGTAAGAAAGAAAAATAATTTTAGTTTTTCTTCTGTAGTTCAGGGCTTGTAATATTTGATCCTGAATATTTATTTGACATGTCTAGCATCATCTCTTTATACATAAGATTACTTGCGCTCTATTTCTTGCAGGCATATGAGGATTAAAACTTGCTTTCCTTAATGTCAATTGCAATTTGAGATGGGACAAAAAATTTCTTCAATTTTAGCTGTCAATGCTTTTCTACAGCCAGGTTTTTGCGCCGTAAGAGGTACCGTTCCATTCAAGAGAGCATTTAGAAGTGGAGGGACATTGGAGTCAGGGCAAGAATAGAAAGTCAATTTAAATGGTTTGACCAACTACACCAATGAGGAGTATATGATTTCTAAAGAATTTCCCTACATGTGTTATTAACTGACCTGTATTTGTGATTTTTGGCATAAAGAGATGTGAACTGTTAGTGCTGATTTATTAATCTCACTTCCCATTAGAGGTATGCTCATCATTCATTGAGTGGGCAATGAAATCATATATATATATATATATTTAATTATCCAAGCTTTTTCTTCTATTTTTTTTTTTCCTTTTTTTTTCCTACAACTCTCCCTCTCATGTGCACAAATTTACGGGGTGTCCTAGTAGCTTAGATGTTGGAAAATCCAATGAAACTTATAATCTTCTTTCACTCTTCCCAACTAATTTTTTTCTGCCATTGCTATTGACTGAATCACTGACTACTACTAGACCTGGTGACAGCAGAATTGTTCACTAATCCTTTGTATATGCAACTCTTTAATAATAGTAACTTAGACAAGTACCTGGTGGATCCTGCAACTATACCTTTACGTATATGCTTGTAACAAATACAACCATAAACCCGAATTGTACTAGGAATCCACTGGCACTGGATAATAATATTCTTGAATGAGCAAAATGCCAATCATAGAGCTCCTGCACTTAACAAGTTCTTCCTTGTAAATGGAAAAGGAACGCAAAGCCAGAGTTATAATTTTCTCACCAAAAGTTAACTACACACTGGCCATATTATGAAGAGATTAAAGCCTTTAATTTGCCTTGCCCATGAATAAGGTTTCTCTATCTTTTTTTTATGATATTTTATAATTGCTAGTTCAATGATTCTATGTATCCTATAATTATGGGTTTCAATTAGTTCAATTAATAAAGTTTTGAAGTGAATCTACCGTTTTCCCAATATTAATTGGCGAAAATATATGTGTGTGAGCAATGATAATGCATTAGATATATTTATCTTTTACCAGCTCACATTGTGGGGTTGATAGGAGTTTTGCTATTATACCTATCATTGTTTTTACACAGCTAGCCTAGAAGTTAGTTATGCCAATTGTATAGGAAGTAGTTAGTTGGTCCAATGGTGTAACTGAATGTCCAGTGGTGTAACTGATTGAACAACAGAATTGTATAACAGATTGCTCTACTATAAGAGCAAAATGGGGGGAAGTAATAAAACTAAGTAACAAGCATATGCAATTTCTTCTTACATTCTCTCTCTGTCTCTCTCTCTCTCTCTCTCTCTCTAAACTTCTCTAGGAGGCCTAGTTCCCTTGAAAGAACTACCAATCCAAAAGCTTTCTATTAATTGGTATCAGAGCCAATTTCTATTGTCATGACAGAAACTCGATCCTTCTCTGTTTTAAACAATAAATTCAATGCTCTTTCTCTTGCCACAGACCAAAATGCACAAGAGATACAAGGACTCAATAAGAAGATAGACACTATCATAGGCATGGTGTAAACTTTGACTCAGACTATGCAAGAACTTATAGAGGCTGGTGGTCAATAGCGTCTGAGACAAGCTATTCCAGAAGGACCAGAATCACCAGTTTTCCAAGAAACAACTTTAGCACCAGTCCCAAGATCAGTGAAATTGGAATTTCCAAAGTTCAGAGGTGAAAATCCATCGGGTTGGGTGTATAAGGCTCATCAGTTCTTTCAATTGTATAATACCCCACCTAATCAAAAGATTTTGTTGGCTTCATATTATATAGAGGAAGAGGCATTGATTTGGTTTCAAGAAGCAGAAGAAGCTGGCCAATTCATAAGTTAGGAAGCTTTTGTGAGGGCTTTACACATTAGATTTGGAGCCACTGCCTATGATGATCTAATGGAAACTCTAACTAGGCTAAGACAAGTTGGTAGTGTGGCTTTGTATAAGGGTCAGTTTGAAGCACTGCCCAATAGGATCAAAGAATTTGAGAAGCATAAACTAAGTTTTTTTTTAAGTGGTCTTAAGGATGAAATCAGATTGCCTGTCCAGAATTTGAGTGCTACATTTGGTCTTGCAAAGATCCAAGAAGATTATTTAGGGGCTAGTAAAAGGAATACAAATCCAAAACCTTGGAATGAGGGAAACAAAAACTCAATTCTTGGTCCTCCACCAGCGATCAAGAATGATCCTAAAGGTTCCAAGCTACCAATTCAGAAGATTTCTCCTACACATATGGAGGAAAGGAGGAAAAAGGCTTGTGCTACTACTGTGAAGATAAATGGAATATAGGAAATAAGTGCAGGACTCCAAGAATCTTTCTTATGGAAGGTTTACAAGAAGTGCCTAAGGAGGTTGAGACAAATGTGCAATTGGACAAGGTGAGTGATGTCTATTATTCTCAACAGAAGCTGCACTAGTTTGAAGAAAGTAGATGCCCTGAAAGGTTTACAGAAATCACTCTTTATACATTGTTGGGTAGCCCATCACCAAGCACCATGAGAGTTTGGGGCTAAATCAATTATCGAGATATGGTAATTTTGATTGATAGTGGGAGTACTCATAATTTTCTAGATGAGGCACTTTGGAAACTGTTGAAGTTACCAATATTGACTCAAGACTGTTTTCAAGTTTAAGTGGCTAATGGGGATGTCCTAAGAACTAAAGGAGCTTGTTATGGAGTTCAAATCAAGTTACAAGGGACTCTTTTCCAAATAGACTTGAATGTTTCGTCCTTGGGGGATTGTGATATGGTCTTAGGGACTCAGTGACTATTCTCATTAGGCCTTATTCAGTGGAATTTCAAGAATCTTACTGTGCAGTTTGATTACCAGAACAAATCAGTGCTGCTACAAGGCTTGAAACCCTCTGCTCCTGTTCTTCAAGATGGTGACTAGTTCTTTAGAACCCCAGTCAAGAAAGGGCTAGTATTGCAAATTGTGCCTTGCTCTTCTCCACTTCCTCTAGTGCAGCAATCATTAGCCATTACCAATCTATTACTTGAGTTCAAACAGGTCTTTGACATGCCAATTGGCCTCCCTCCTATAAGAGGTCATGAGCATCAGATTATTTTGAAGGAGGTCACTTCTCCAATCTATGAAAGACCTTACAGGAAGGCAGATGGTAGTTAGAGGATGTGTATTGACTATAGGTCCCTTAACAAAGCCACTATTAATGACAAGTACCTCATTCCTGTTGATGAATTACTAGACGAGTTATGTGGTGCATCCATTTTTTCTAAATTGGATCTCAGATTAGGGTACCATCAAATTAGAATGAGGGACTGTGACATTGACAAGACTATTTTTAGGACTTATGAGGGGCATTATGAGTTTCTTGTTATGCCATTTGGCCTAACCAATGCTCCCTCTACTTTTCAGTCCTTAATGAATCATATCTTTAAGCCTTACTTGAGAAAGTTTGTGTTGGTTTTCTTTGATGACATTCTAGTGTTTAGCAAGAATTTGGAGGATCATATTACTCACTTAAGAACTGTCTTATCAGTTTTACTCTCCAATCAATTGTATGCTAAGAAAAGTGTGTCTTTGGTTGTGGAGAGGTTGAATACTTAGGGCATTTGATTTCGGGTCAAGGGTTTAGAACAGATCCCAAGAAAACCGAAGCAATGCAATAGTGGCCTGTGCCTAGGACAGTTAAAGCTCTGAAGGGGTTCTTAGGCTTGACTGGTTATTATAGGAAGTTTATTCAGAACTCTGGCACTATTGCTGCTCCCTTAACTGCACTACTCAAGAATGATGCTTTTACTTGGACTGCCCAAGCTGACTCAGCCTTTGTCTCTCTTAAACAAGTTGTGTCTAACCATCCTGTCCTTGCCCTTCCTAACTTTTCTAAAACCTTTATGGTGGAGTGTAATGCTTCTGGCAATGGTATTAGGGTTGTGTTAATTCAAGACCAAAGACCATTGGCCTTTCATAGTTAAGCTCTCAAGGGCAAAAGTTTACACTTGTCTACTTATGAAAATGAGTTTCTTGCCTTGGTTACTATAGTGAAAAGGTGGAGACCTTACCTTGTGGGCAAGCCATTTATCATCAAAACAGACTAGCAAAGCTTGTTTTTGCTAGAGCAAAGGGTAGGCACACCTAGTTAACAAAAATGGATCGCAAAGCTTTTGGGGTACTCTTTTTTAGTAGAATACAAGAAAGGAAAAGAGAACAAGGCAGCTGATGCTCTTTCTAAGAAAGTGTCTGACCCTTCCTCATCCTTATCATTAATGGAGTATGCTCATACTTCTTCCTCTTTAACCTGGTCTCTGGCTGCACCTCAGGATGATGCACACTTTTACGTAATTCATTTCCTTGTCCTACCTGGTTGGATATTTTGAAGTATAGCTATTAGGCTGATTTTGAGTATCAAAATTTACTCACTGTTTTGGCCACTGATGCTCCTCCTGCTCATTTCTCTCTTCAGAATGGCCTACTGCTTTACAAAGATAAGGTGTTCCTCAGTTCTGCTTCTCCATTGAAACCTTTGGTTCTCCAGCATGCTCATAATAGTCCTCTTGGGGGTCATTCTGGTTATTTGAAAACTATGCATCGGATTCAACATGATTTCTTTTGGTTTGGCATGAAACATGACATCAAGCATCATATTAAAACTTGTGAAACATGCCAACATATAAAGGTGGACACTTCTAAACTTGCTAGTTTATTGCAGCCACTCCCTATTCCAGACAAACCTTGGCTTAACATTAGTATGGATTTTGTCATTGGCCTTCCTAAATCTCAAGGTTTTGAAGTAATTTTTGTGGTGGTTGATAGACTCACTAAATTTGTGCACTTCATGCCCTTGTCACACCCTTTTACTGCCACTAAGGTAGCTTTGGTGTTCATGAAAAGGGTGTTTAAATTGCATGGTTTACCTAGAACCATTGTCAGTGATAGGGATGCTACCTTCATTTCTGCCTTTTGGAGGGAGGTGTTTAAACTCCAAGGGACTGAGCTAACCATGTCTTCTGCATATCACCCTTAGTCTGATGGCCAAACTGAGGTTGTGAATAGAAGTTTGGAGCAGTATTCGAGAGCCTTTGTGGGGGACAGGCCTCATACTTGGGCTACTTGGTTATATATGGCTGAGTTTTGGTTTAATACCAATTACCATACCTCTACTAGAATGACACCATTTGAGGCCCTCTATGGTTATCCACCTCCTAGGCTCCTAGACTACGTACCTGGTACCACTCAAGTGGCTGCAATGGATGCTTTGCTTCATGACAGAACTGTTCTCCTCAATCTTCTTAAGTAGAACTTAATTGCAGCTCAGGCTAGGACGAAGGCTCAGGTTGATCAGCACAAGTTTGACAAGACTTTTTAGGAGGGTGATTGGGTCTACTTGAGGCTCCAACCTTACAGGCAATTGTCCCTTAGAGTTAAAGGGTTTAACAAGCTATCTCCCAAGTATTTTTTGGTCCTTTCCAAATTCTACCTGTTGGTTGTCTGCTTCACCCAGTTTTTCATGTCTCTTGCTTAAAGCCTAAGTTGGGTGCTCACATTACTCCTTTCCCTATCATTCCTCATGTTGACTCAAATGGTTTTCTCAACCCTAAAACTACTGCAATTTTGCAACAAAGGTCTAAGCAACTCAGGAGTAGAACCGTTACTGAGGTTTTGGTCCAATGGCAAGGGCAATCACAGGAAAATGCAACTTGGGAATCTCTTTACAAGCTTCAACTTCGATTTCCTCACCTTGTGGGCAAAGTTCTGTGATGGGAAGGAAAGTATTCAGAGAGTATAACTGTGGTGTAGCTATATTTCCTAGTGTATTGTTAGGGTGCATCATTGGGTTTGGCTGAATTTGAAGGCTACAAAGAGTTGCTTTGCAATTCTGCAACAAGATACTATGGTAATGTGTGTCATAGCACTAGTGCATTGTTGTGTCCAGTAGTTGTGTCGTGTATTGCTTTGTCCAGTAGTTGTATTGTAACTAGAGTTTAATTGAGTTCAACGGCAAAATTTGCCAAACAGTACATTTCCCAAAAAAAATTAGACGGATGGCATGCGTTCAAACTTAATTAGTTAGTTAGACTGTTTTTGAAAGTCGATTTTAGCAAACTCGACTTTGGGCTGGAAAACGAACACTATAGTGGCGTTTTTTTAGTACCTATTGAAAATGCCACTATAAGGGACCTATAGTGGCATTTTTGACAAACGCCACTATAGTGTTCATTTTCCACCCCAAAGTCGATTTTGCTAAAATCGACTTTCAAAAACAGTCTAACTAACTAATTAAGTTTGAACACATGCCATCCGTCTTATTTTTTTTGGGAAATATACTGTTTGGCAAATTCTGCCGAGTTCAACAGTTGTAATGTAATTGCTTTACCTTGTGGACAAGGTCTTAAAAGGGGGATCGAATGATAGGAGTTTTGCTATTATACCTATCATTGTTTTTACACAGCTAGCCTAGAAGTTAGTTATGCCAGTTGTATAGGGAGTAGTTAGTTGGTCCAATGATGTAACTAAATGTCCAGTGGTATAACTGATTGAACAACAGAATTGTATAATAGATTGTATAACAAATTGCTCTACTATAAGAGCAGAATGGGGGGAAGTAATAAAACTAAGTAACAACCATATGCTCTCTCTCTCTCTCTCTCTCTCTCTCTCTCTCTCTCTCTCTCTCTCTCTCTCTCTCTCTCTCTCTCTCTCTCTCTCTCTCTCGCGAAGGACTAGTTCCCTCAAAAGAACTACCATACCAAAAGCTTTCAATCAGGGGTTTGGTAATCATGTGGGGTCCACATCCTATATGTATGTAAATAAGGTATGACATATCTAGATTGCATTAGATATATGATTATATGACATATCTTACTTCTCACATAATGTGGGCCCCATTTGCATCTTATTAATTTTCCTAACAATTGCCCTTCTAACATTTATTCTTTAATAAATAAATAAAAAAGAATGGGAATGATTAGGAAAATAAACATTAATTTTGTTGAAATGCATTAGTTGACTAATCATTTTATTTTTTTAATTCAAAAGAAGATTGAACTAATAATTAAAAAAAAAATTAAGTATCATTATAATACAGACATTAATTTCTTCAATAACACCACTTGGTACTTAACTAATTATCATTAAATTCATAATAATAATAATAATAATAATAATAATAATCCTTTGAATAGAGTCCCAAATAAATAATAATAATTACCCAAAAAAAATTCCCAAAAGGAGAGATAGCTCATTTAATCAATACAAAAAATACAAAAACTATTTAGTCCATAATCCATATTGATCTAATTTGATCCCATTCAGTCCACTTCGGCCATTTCAGTCTAATTCAGTCCATCTAATAATATCAATTTTAAATTAAAAAAAAAAAAATTACACAGCATTCGACTTCACCATACAAATATATTAATAATAAATAAATAAAAGTTACCCTTCCACAGCTCCACTCTCTCCAAAACCCTTTCCTTTCCTTTCTCCAAACGCGTACGTCGACAAATTTGAAGAGTACCAATGATACGGTTAGCGTTAACTTCTTTATAATTTGATGCCTTTGGTGAAATCCATTAGAATTACGTTTAACCCAAAAGCATATGTATTACTTACTCCTTGTTGGAGCCTGGTCCTTGTAATTTATTCTATATAACATGGAAATATTGATTAAAGCTTTCAGTTTGATAATCAGTGACAGTAGGAACTTAACATGTGATACTTTTGTATCAGAACAAGAAGAAAATGTATATGAAAATAGATTCCAAATCATCTGCATCAGAGAGACACTATCATCACGTGGGGCATCTTTCCAATATATCGGGAAGGTCAATGGTTTTATCATGGGTGCAAAGCAGGGGCGGAGCTACGTTGGTGATTGGCCCAAAGTTAAAAAAAAATTAGAGTAGGTGAAATTGCATACTTGAACTATTTTTCTAAGAACTGGCCCCCACATGAAAAATTATTTAACCCTCCCATTTGTCCATGTTTAGCGTTCCTTGCAAACTTGTTTTTCATCTTTTAATATTTTCCCTAATTTATTATTAGTCTTTATTGTTGAAACTTCTTCATATGTCAAACCATTTGCTTGATTAGAAGTTTTACTTTCTCAATTCTCAAGCTTCAATATATTTTTCTAATATGATGTGAGCTGATATTGCTCTTTATTGTTATTATATTGCTCTATGTTGTAAGCTGAGATTGTTGTCCGCATTTGTTGCTACTCGCTAGTAAATGTTGCTCTCTGTTATTGAATATGCCTATTGCTGTTTTTCATGCTTTGTTTTTTTTGCTCTATTTGGCTATGGTCATTCTTTTGGCATTGTATTCTTTCTTTTCTTTGTATAAAATTTATAATTTTGTCTCAAAAAAGAGTGCCGAGCTTATTTGAAACTAGCAAAAATGACTTTAAGATCTTGAGAAGTACTAGAATATTCTTCTCCTCTTTTTTTTTTTTTTAAATTAAACCAATTGATAAGCTTTATTCAAAATACAAAGTCATCTTGTATCTTTATATATAATTTCATATTGGCTTATAAGGATTTTGTTATTTTTAATTCTAAAAATTTTATATTTTCTTGTAAATGTAATTGTTATATTTATATTTAATTTCTTGAATGGTTTGAACTTATGGTTGTTAAAAGGACTAAGAGAAACTTAGAAGGGAAAATGAACTTAAGATACTTAATTGGTCATTTAGTTTTTTTAAGTGCTAATAAGAATTACATTGATTAAACCAATGCAAAAAAACATATATGTAGCATTTTGAATTTTTCTTGAATTGTGACTCACTACGAGATAGTTTAACCTTCCCCCAAACCAAAATTTCTAACTCCACGTGCAGAGCCCACGATCTCAGCAGACATTGGAAACTATGGATTAGCAACGGAAGTTTATCTTGGATGCATGTCAGTTGGGAAGAAGCAGTTAGAATATGCTGCATGCAGGGGCACTGAGAAGGTTCAGGTAAGATTTCATTCAATCCTTTTGTTTTGGTTTTTCTTTTCTTAGTCTCTTGGGTAGACTATGCTTGTATGAAGAAGATTCATATACCAAGAAATTGCAATTATAGAAATTTTGACAAGCGTTAAAAGTACTTACTTAGAATATGCATTGGAATTTGTGTGCACCATGTGGCTGTTTTACACTTTAACTTCTTTTTCAATTTTGATCTTATTTTCACATACCTTCTCGTCATCTTTATGTTTGCATTGGCTTCTGCATTATTGGTATACTCACTTACACGACGTAAGTTCAATCGCATGACTATAATGACCAATAAGTCACATAGTTTAATTTGATATTTTTTGCTCAATATGTGCTTGAATTTAATAATCCTTAAAAGAATATCACTTTTGTGTCGTGATTGAATTTGATTATAGAACTAAACAGTCGTATTACAATAGAAGTCCTTAAGTCTTAAAACACACTTATAACTCACCAAAATGATACATTATATATTTTATATATTACATAAAACTTATTAAAATAGAAAATGCTTTTAAATAATACATACACTATTTAACTTACAAATTTTACATTATATTTTTATAAATAATTACCTAAGTTTCAATGTTTAATTAATCTCACTACCCATAGTGCATACACTCAATTTTCAACTTCCACTTGTGTGAATTAAATGGAGTAATGCATGTAATTGCAATTGTTAAATTTATTATGAATTGGGGAACTGCTTTTAATTTGAAGGAATACCGAACCTACATAACATGATGATGATGATCTTCTTAAGCTTAAAATCGGTAACCCTAAATCATCAATTAATTGGTAAGAGTACTGTACTACTGTTGCTAAAGTTCGATTTTACTTTGGGCTCCATTACTGGTTCTATTAGTCAGGAGAATCAAAACTCTACGACTTCTTCAATTCTCTATTAATTATACATAAGTAAAACTGTAAAAACAACATAAAAATTAAAATTAAATTTAAAATACTAAACTTAATTGGCTAACACTTAAGTTTTTTATTTTTCTTCTGACCAAGATTGTAAGCCAAATATTTGCCACAACAGTCAATAAGAGTGCTACTCTGATTACTCATGCATTGGTTGGAGATTCTAAATGTGAAATCTGCACCAATGTTAGTTGTTTCTTGCATGTTTTCTAACTATGTAGGAAATATTTTAAGGGAAAAAAAAAAAAAAAACTATGTAGGAAATATAAACTTTACTCTTTCAATAACAGAAATTGTATACGTTACCAGTTTGGTACTGTTGCATTTAAGTAGTTCTACTTTTTATTTTTTTTATTTTTATTTTTTTTACAAGATAGAAATTCTACTCAAACCTAATCTAAATATATAAGTATGTGAAACTTCCTCCTGGAGAGTTGAATCCTAGCCCTTACCCCCCACACCCACAAATACTTATACTTAATTATAAAGTGATTATCACACCAAGAGTGTGTGGTGATAAATAGTTTTACTTCTACCTAGGGTTGATGTAGAGCATTTTTTTTTAGGATGATGTAGAGCATTTAACAACATTGAAGATGCATGTAATTACACAAAGTCCAAGCGAAAGCCTCAAAGACAATAAGAAAACCAACTTGTTTACCACATTTCATAATTAATTATTAACAATGGATAAGTGGCATTGATTAATTTTTTTTTTTTTTTTTTTTTTTTGGGGGGTGAAAATACTTGCTTCACGGCCTTGACCACCACTTAGGAAATTGAGTATAGTAATTATGCTTATTTATTATGTTTATTTTTTCTATAATTTGTTTCTATAAATTTGGGAATGTAATAGTATATTGGATTATGAATAGATCTAATACAGAATGTTCTTGATGATCCATAACCAATCCTAAAAAATTTGGGAGTAAAAAGCTTAATTTCTTGCTAGTTGTACTAGCATGTTGGACCAACCCAACCATATATATATTTTAAGCTTGAGTTGCACTTTTTTTTCTTGGTTTTCTTATTAAAAATTATTATGGAAGTGAGTTTAATTGATTTGTTTTATCCCTCTTCTTCGCATATTTCAAATAGGTGTGTTGTTGATGATGAATTTCAGGACTGCATCACAAACTGGCATATTGCCTCCATATCAACATTGACACCTGAAAGGGATTTACCCAGTCGGAGAATACATCTTTAGAATTCTTTTAGAGCCCATAGAGTTTTTAAAATATTCTATCAATTCATTTAAAAATAAGTTGGTTAAATTTTACCACATCATTAATAATTTAATAATTAAATATATACCAAATTTGTGATGGACAATCTTTTTCTAAATATTATTAATAATGTGATAAAACTCAATTCACTTATTACATAAGTGATGAATAAGATTTTAGAAACTTTACAACGAAGTTACCTAAAAACTCTCTACCATAGAATTATCTTAAATACTGTAAAAGATCTTAATTTAGTAGTTGAATCCCCTTAATGAATTTGACATACTTCTCAAGATTGGAAAGTAACAAATAAAAGAAGAAGAAATGTAGTTTGTCGGTGAGTCTTATTGCATTATTAAAACCCCATAATAAATCTTGGATGTCTTGAAAATATTATGAGGTATCAATCAGCTAAATTACAGGACTCTTGATGTAGCATTTTAAACTTTATTTGTTAAAGGTGGTATAAGATGATAGAATTTATGTGAAATACTCATTAGCCACTTTGAGAGGAAATATAATAAACTTGACATCTTAAGTAAAATCAAAATATTGGGAGGTGAAGTGAATTGAAAATAATAATTTTTTTTATAGAAATTTTTTTTTTAATTCAAATGTGACTTTTTTAGTGTGGGCATTAATGATTCTCTAACCAAAAAGAGCGTTAATTTTTCCATAACTGTGCTTTGTAATACATTATAGCAAGTTTACAAGAAGTGTTGAAACTGATTTCATGCATATAGATTCACCCCTTGTGTCCTTTGCAAGCTTTGACAATGCATGTGCCATTGATTTCCTTCTCATCCTTTACTTGGCTAAAACGATATATACCATCTCATGGTTTGTGGCTTTCTGTTTATCACGCCAATTGTAATGCATGCATTACAATTAGAGCCTCAATTTCTTCAAAATGGAATTATTATATTGTGTAACTGACTAACAGTTACTCCTCTTATATGATCATGGACCCACAATGAGAATGACGTTACATACAATTTGTTACGCAAAATGCCACCTCAAACGACATTTAATAGTCTATTTGGAAAAGAAAAATTACTTACCTTAAATTTTAATCAATGTTTATCTCTTTTTTTACCTTTAAAAAATCTTCTTCTTTTTTTTTTTTTTTTATAGTTTTATACTAAAAAAATTACAAAATTTCCAAAACACGAAATCTTTATAAAGTTTTTTTTTTTTTTAATATGTATTGCTTAAAAAAATTTACAAAATTATTTTTACCAAATGAAACATAATGTATCATCTCATTTATTTCTATCATACTTGTCAAAATTATACTCAATTTCAAAGTTAAAAAGTGAAAATAGTTTAAGATGAGTGAAAATATAATCATCAAAATCTTGATTTATCATGATCAACTTTTTTTAATGAGACACATATTGTACTCATTGTATCTCTAAGTATTCGTATGATACAATTTATTTTGTTTTTAGTTTTTTAAGTGATTTATTAAAGAAAGGACTTAGAAACCAATAAAAAAAAGTTTAGGGGAAATTTTTTTACTTTTTTGTTCACTTAAGGTTTTTTATTTATTAAGTTAGCATGTTATATTTTGTGTATAATTAAAATAGTGTCAATAGCGAAACATGCATAAATAATATTACATTAATCACAATTTTCCACTTAAATTATGACAAAAATTCGTAAAATTCTTTTTATCCCTAACATTATTCAATAAATAACTAGATGAGTTAAATGTTGTTTATTACAAATACACTAGAGCAAGTTTACAAGAAGTGTTGAAACTAATTCCATGCACATAGATTCACCCTCTATGTCCTTTGCAAGATTTGTGAATGCATGAGCCATTGATTTCCTTCTTATCTTTTACATGGCTAAAACAATACCATCTCATAGTTTCTGCTTATTGCGCCAATTGTAATGCATGCATTATTGTTAGAGCATCAATTTCTTCAAAATAGAATTATTATATTGTGTAATTTTTTTTGAGAACAAAACTATCACTCATTCATTAATATGAAACCGATCATGATGCAAAGCATCTACAGCAGGTGGGGGCTCATCCTCCATCCAATACATATCCTCAACAATGTTCCTAGCAAATCTAGCTAAAGAATGAGCCACCATGTTTCCCTCCCTTTTTACACAGCTAAAACCAACGGAATGCCTACCTAAAATTAAATGTCTAATATCATCCACAATATGACCAAAGAAAGAATTATTTGTTTCAGTACTTGATATTGCTCGCATCACATTTAAGTTATCACCCTCAATAATCAGACTTGAGAAACCGGCCTCCCTAGCAAATTCCAAAGCTTTTCGACATGCTACTGCCTCTGCATCATCACTATTGTGTACATACTCTCCCTTTGCTGCCATCCCAGCCATCACCTCACCATCAAAGTTTCGAATGATCGCACCTACCCCAGAACAATTCAGGTCTGAGAATATTGCTGCATCAAAATTCAGCTTATACACCTCTTGTGGAGGAGGTTTCCAGTAGCTTCTGCCTGGGGTTGCACGTGGAATCTCCAGAGTTGCTTGAGCTTTCTTATATTCTTCTAGTAATTCCGCTGCTCGCTTTGTCAGCCACCCCGGGTTCTTCATTTGTCCTCCATGCACCATCACATTTCTTTGATTCCATATGAGCCAGGCTTGAACAAGGAAGAGCTCCATTTCAGTAGTTGATACTCTGTCCAGCAAAGCTTCAAAAAGCTGCAAAAAATCAACATGGTTAGTCTGAAATTTCTGTAGCGCCTTTAGACTCCCTGCCCAAACGTCTTGGGCTACACCGCACCTCCATACAGCATGTAACGTGTCCTCAGGTACACTCTTACAGCAGTGACACAGCACATCAGAAATTATTTTACGCTTTGCCAGGTTCACCCGAGTTGGAAGTACATCGTGACAAGCTCTCCAGCCAAAGATTTTAATTTTTCCGGGTATCTTTAACTTCCATAAAGCTCTCCATGCCTGCTGCCAGCCACCTCTATTTGATGCTTCAGCCCGAAATTCAGCCTTCAGCACCTGTCTTGCTAAATGGTACCCAGACCGAACTGTATACACACCTCTTCTATTGTGCAGCCAGACCATACTATCCTCCACAACCCGTCTACTCAATGGTATTCTACAAACAGCCTCAGCTTCATCCCGGTTGAACTTGGCCATCAATATATCTCTCCTCCAGCCATGAATATCCCAGTCAATAAGATTGGACACTTTCCAGCCCTCCTCCATATCAACCACCGGATGTAGGAGTTTATTAGAAGGGTAATTTGGGATCCATTTATCTTTTGTGACATCAATAGACTCACCATTTCCTACCCTCCAACAGCACCCACTCCTCAAGATTGGCAAGGCAGCCATCATGCTCTTCCAAACAAAAGAGCTATTAGGTGAGTCATTCGCATGAAGAAAATTGCACCGAGGAAAATATCTAGATTTGAAACATTTGAACAGTAGAGAGTCTTGGTTTTTCAGCATCCTCCAACCTTGCTTGGCTAGCATGGCTAGGTTAAAATACCTCAAATCTCTAAAACCCATTCCCCCTTCCTTCTTTGGTTGAGTTAAGCAATCCCAACTCTTCCAATGAATTTTCTTTTCATTTCCAATTTGACCCCACCAAAATTTTGCACACAAGGAATTTAGTTCATTACACAACTTCACCGGTAATTGAAAGACTCCCATGGTATAAGTGGGAATGGCTTGGGCAACTGCCTTGATAAGTACTTCCTTCCCGGCCTTGGATAACATTGTCCCTTTCCAACCCTGCAATTTTTTCCAAACTCTATCCTTCAAGAAGGCAAAAGTTTGGTATTTTGCTCGACCCACCAACGTAGGAAGACCCAAATAGGACTCAAATCGCTCCACCTCTCTCACTTCCAACATTGATACAATCACATCCCTTTGGCTGCCACAAGTATTACTACTAAAGTATACCGATGATTTCTCCATATTAATACATTGGCCTGAAGCATTAGCATAAGTCTGAAGCACTTCATTAATCACCTCAACCTCCCCAGTAGTAGCTTGACAGAAGAGAATGGAATCATCTGCAAACATTAAATTGGAGATTGTTGGTGCCCCTCTACATATAGCCACACCCTTAATCCTCCTATCCATCTCAGCCTTAGCCAGTAATGAAGTGAACCCCTCAGCACACAAAAGAAACAAATATGGTGATAATGGATCACCTTGACGGAGTCCCCTAGATGGCTTGATATGGCCATAAGGCTTTCCATTTATAAGAATGGAAAAAGAGGGTGTGGTGATGCACCCCATCACCCAATTTATCCAAGTCACTGGAAAACCCAACCTAGCCATTATCCCTTGCAAGAATTGCCACTCAACACGGTCATAGGCCTTGCTGATGTCAAGCTTCAAAGCAAGGGCTCCTTTTTTGCCTTTTTTTCGAGAATGCATGGTGTGTAGAGTCTCATACGCCACCAATACATTGTCTGTGATAAGCCTGCCTGGAACAAAAGCACTTTGTGTAGGGGATATAATAGTTGGGAGGACTTGTTTCAACCTGTTTGCCAAAACTTTGGATATAATCTTGTAAATAACATTACATAAGCTAATGGGTCGGAATTCAGACATTTTCTCAGGAGACTTTATTTTAGGGATCAACACAATATGGGTATGATTTATATCAGGACTCATGATACCGGAATTCAAATAATCCAGCACAGCATTAACTACAGTAGTACCCACTATATGCCAAAACTTTTGGAAAAAGAGTGCATTCATACCATCGGGCCTAGGTGCCTTGGTTGGTCCCATTTGAAACAGTGCAGCCTTGATCTCATCAGCAGTAAAGTCACTAGTCAAAGTCTGTTGCATTTCTGAGGTCAGCTTGTTGGGCACAGTATTGAGGCAATCATCAATCTGGGAACATGTACCTGCAGTAAACAAACTATTAAAGTAGTCAGCCGCCACCACAGCTATTTCTTCCTCTTCCTCCATCCAGACACCATCCGGATTTTTTATGCCCTGTATGTGATTTCTCCTTCTACGTTGTGAGGCCTTTGAATGAAAAAATTTTGTGTTTTTGTCTCCATGTTTTAACCAAGCCACTCTAGATCTCTGAGCCCAAAAAACTTCCTGTTTCAGTAGTAAATCATCCAGTGTCTTACTTATCCCCAAAAATTCAGCCCTTGATACTTCAGTATTCTCCTCCATATTCAACACTTCCAGTCTCTTCTGAAGCTGTTTTATCTCTTCTGTCTTCGGGTTTGTTTTTGTTGAACCCCAAGCCCTTAAAGCTTCACTACACTTCTTTATTTTATATTGAGCCTGCTCCAACCCGTGGGTATCATCCTCACTAGACAGCCATGCATCCGACACCACTTCTTCACACTCCTCCCAAAGCAACCAATTTTCCTCAAACTTAAATCCTTTCTTACCCCTTCTTGGTTTCAGCTGCTGTGTTTGGAGAACAATAGGTAGATGGTCAGACTCATGAGGGGGAAGATGAGTTACAGAGCACAACTGAAACTTGTCTCGCCAATCTTTTGTTGCAACAGCTCTGTCTAACCTAAGTTTTGTGTTTGCATCCCTCGGTCTATTACTATTCCAGGTATAAGGATAGCCTTTAAACCCCAAATCCTCCAATTGGCAACACTCCAAGGCATCCCAGAATGAGTCTATTTGGCTTATTTGAGGTGGTCTCTTGCTCAGCTTTTCTGTAGATTGAGTTATTGCATTAAAGTCACCAATGCACATCCAAGGTCCCCCCACAAAAGTCTTAAGGTGCTTTAATAATTCCCAGGACTTATACCGCAAATTTGCTTCTGGCCAGCCATAGAAACATGTTAGCCACCACTCAAAACCATCATCTTCCTTCACTTTCACAAAGATATGATTGGCTGTAAAATTTATTAAGTCAAGTACTATACCTTCCTTCCAAATCAAAGCCAACCCGCCACCCATATTAGGATTTTTAACAATAATCCTATTCGGGTAAGGCAACTCACCATACAATCTATCAAACCCTTCCTTGTCTAGTCTTGTTTCCATCAAAAAACACACATTGGGAGCTTGTTCCCTCACAATTTTGCGAAGGCTTCGACCTGTCCAAGGGTTCCCAAGCCCTTGGCAGTTCCAACTTAATATTTTCATTGCTCCCGGCAAGGGTGACCGTCCACCCTCGCCGATACATCTGTAGCATTTGAAGTTAACTTTTCACGCTTAATTTTCTGAATTTCCTCCTCTGTACGTGGAAGGGAAAAATTAGAAGTCTGCTCACTGCCTCTTTTCCCTAATATTGGACCCTCTACTGCTTTAGATAAACTTCCCAGCCCATAGTCCATGCGCATAATTCTGGTCCAGGTAGATTGCTTCTTCGGCCCATGCTGCCCAGTCAGCCCACTAACAATGTTTGCTTGCCCAGTCAGCCCACTAACAATGTTTGCTTGTGTCTCGGCTAATTTTGATTTTAAGTTGCTCACTGACATGTCCATAACAGTAGGAGTAGAGTCCCGTTTATCCTCAGCTTCTATAGAGACCTAATTATCCTCCACATCTTCCAAATCTTTTTTCTCGGAACTCATCATCTGGATGTTTGGCTCTATCCCTTGATTCTCGGCTTGGTTATCGTGCTGAGAACAATCATCTCCTAGATTCTCGGCCTTCCATGCACCCATCTCCTCCTCTGCAACATCCTTCCGTGGTGGTGATCTCAGCCGCCCACCAGCAACCTTCAACCAGTCACCATATTGATACTCAGTTTGCCCTCCATTTTTCGCCACAGCGAAGTGACTAGCACAATGACGTACATCATGGCCTAGCAACCCACAATAATGACAGAAAATAGGTAACCTCTCATACTTAAATTTCACCCATGTACGCACACCATCTGAATTTGCAATAAAACCACCACGCCGCAAAGGCTTCGCAATGGGCACTGCAACCCGAACCCTCATGAAGAAATTTTGCATGTCTTGTCGTCGACGCCTTTCCACATCTTCTACAGTACCCAACCTACTCCCTACCTCATTCGCTACTTGAGAAGAGATCATGTCAAACGGAGCCCCCCAAATCTGAATCCATAAAGATGCACACTCAAATTTCACATTACTAGCAGTCATCCCCTTTTGCCATCTTTTGAGCATCAGTAATTGATTATCGAAACACCATGGACCCCCTTTCAACACTCGGTTCAAATCAAATTTAGTCTGAAATTTGAACTGAAATAAATTTGTTCCCACCTCTATAATCTGCAAACCAGTCTGCATCCCCCAAACTCTCCTCATCGTAGCCATAGTAGCCCTTTTATTAAAAGGCTTGCACGTCAGAAATTTTCCCATTAAGCTCATAATACAACTCTCAATCTCAGGCAGCCTGGCCTCCTCAGTTATCTTCATAGTTTCTTCCTCCTCCTCAGTGAGTTTCATATTCTCCAAGCTATCAATCACCTCCTCCGCCATGATAAGAGAATGGACAATCCCCATGAAAGAAAAAGAAAAAAAAATTCAAACCCTTAAGGCTGCGCCTAAGGGAGAGATACTCGCTTAGAAAGCGAGAGAGAAAGCTCCTACGTGAGGAGAGACTTTTTTCCCCCTAGGTTTAAGAACTTAAAACAACTTGTTTGAATTATTATATTGTGTAATTGACTAACGGTTACTCCACTTATATGGTTATGGACTCCACAATGAGAATGGCGTTACATGCAATTTGTTAGATAAGATGTCATCTTAGACGACACTTAATAGTCTATTTGGAAAAGAAAATTTACCTACTTTAAATTTTAATTAATGTTTATCTCTTTTTTTTTTTTTACCTTTTATAAAAAAAAAAAATTTTAAAAAAAATCTTTTTTCTCTTGTTTTACATTAAAAGATTGCAAAATTTCCAAAACATGAAATTTTTAAAAAGTTATTTTACCATGTCTTGCTTTTAAAAAAACAATTTACAAAGTTCTTTTTACCAAATGTAACATAATGTATCATCTCATTTATTTCTATCAGACTTGTCAAAATTATACTCAATTTTCAAAGTTAAAAAGTGAAAATAGTATATATTGAGTGAAAATATAATCATCAAAATCTTGATTTATCGTGATCAACTTTTTTTAATGAGACATTTATTGTACTCATTGTATCTCTAACTATTTGTATGATACAAATTATTTTTTTAGTTTTTAGGTGATTTATTATAAAAGGACTTAGAAACCACTAAAAAAAATTAGGAGAAATTTTTTACTTTTTCGCTCACTTAAATTTTTTTTTATGATTTGTATATAATTTAAATAGTGTTAGTAGTGAAACATGCAGAAATGATGTTACATTAATCACAATTTGCCACTAAAATTGTGACAAAAAAATTGTAAAATTCTTTTGTATCCCTAACATTATTCAATAAATAACTAAAAAAATATACGATTTATTCTTTAGTTTTGTTTCAAAGTGAGTTATTTGAAAATTTGGACTTTGCATTGAACCAAATTAAAATAATAATAATAAATTAATTAGTTTAGGAGAAAATTTTCAGGCTTTTATCTTAAGTTGGGATTTTATGATTTTTATATAATTAAAATAGTATCAATAGTGAACTATGTGAAAATGATGTTGCATTAATCACAACTTATCACTTAAGAAATTGTAACAAAATGTTTACTTTGTAAACAATTTTTAATTTTTTTTTTTTTTAGATGAGGTAGATGTTGTTTATTACGAAAACACCAGAGCAAGTTTAGAAGATGTGCTAAAACTGATTCCATGCACATAGATTCACCCTCCTCTTCTATTAAAAATAAATAAATAAATGATTCACCCTCTGCCTCTTTTTGCAAGCGTTGCCAATGAATGAGCCATTGATTTCCTTCCCATCTTTTGCAAGGCTAAACAAATACCATCCCATGGTTTCTGCTTGTTACACCAATTGAATCGCATGCATTATTGCTAGAGCCTCGACTTCTTCAAAATAGATGTATTATATCGTGTAACGATTAGTCCTCTTATATGGTTATGGACCCCACAATGAAAATGGCATTACATGCAATTTGTTACGTAAGATGCTCCCATGGACGACACTTAATAGTCTATTTGAAAAAGAAAAATTAACTACTTTAAATTTTAATTAATTTTTATCTCTTCTTTTAATTGAGACATATATTGTACTCATTATATCTCTTAGGCTTCGTTTGAGAGTTCATAAGGGAATGGAATAAAATAGAATGGAATGAAATGAAATGTATTTAAGTAAATGAAATGAATGGAAAATAATGTAATTAAGTAACCTTGATTGGATGTTTTAAAATAAAATAATGGAAATGAATGGAAGGTAAGTAATCTTGTTTGGGAGTAACATGGAAGAAATGGAATGGAATCATTTTATAACAATATTACTATTAGATCCTTATTTTAAAATAAAAGGTTGAATATATAGGGGTATTTTGGAAGTTTCAATAAAAAAATATTAAATCTAATTTCATTTCCTCTCATTCCTCCCAATTTCGAGGGGAATGAAAATTTTAAATTTTAAGGGAATAGAGAGGAATGTGTGTTCCCTCCTATTCATTCCATTTTCTCCTACTTAAACTCCCAAATAAGGGAATAGACTTTCCATTTCCTCCATTAAAATTCCAAAATAAGGGAAATGAAGAATATTATAAAATTATTCTTTTTATTCCATTCCATTCCCTCCTCCCAAATGAGGCCTAAGTGTTCGTGTTATTTTTTATTTTTTAAAAATGACTTAGAAACAAATTAAAAAAAAAAATTTATGGGACAATTTTTTACTTTTTTGTTCACTTAAGGTTTTTTTTTTTCTCCCACTTAATTAGCATGTTATATAATTCGATTATAATTAAAATAATGTTAGTAGTGAACCATGCAAAACTGATATTGTATTAATTACAATTTGCCACTTAATAAGTTGCGACAAAAAAATTGTAAAATTCTTTTCTACCCCTAACACCTAACATTGATTATTCAATAAAAGGTTGATTTTGAAAGTAAAATTTCTTTTTTAGACATAGTTCTCAAAACTGGACCGGACCGGGAGGTCGGACCGTGAAAATCGAGAACCGGGATGAAAATCGGTTTTTCAAACTTAAAGAATCGGATATTTTGTTAATTCCGTGAACCCCTAAAACTGGGGTTGGACCGCACGAATCGGTGAGAACTGTGCGGTCCAACCCCTTAGCAATTTTTTTTATTTTTTTATTTTTAAAAAAACAACTCAACACAATTTTATTCTACTTAATTAAATTATCCATCTCTTACAAGAAATAAAAAAAAAATTATAATTAAAATCCTTCAAAGATATTCAACTTTACTTCAAAAATTAATCATAAATTTTAATGATTTCATGATTATTATTTTATTTTATTAACTTTCTTATTTAATTATTAAATATATGCTTGAAAATCATTAAATTTCCCTTACATATATAGATATATTAGTCAATTTTACTAGTTTTATAAATTTAATATCTATATTTAGGCTTTAATTAATTATTAAATTAATTATGACATCATCACAGTTCGACCTCAGTTCAACCTAAAAAACTTTGAATCTCTCCTTTTTACGGTTCAATGAACAGTCCGGGTCTGAAAACCTTGTTTTTAGATGAAGATATAAATTGTTTATTACAAATATACTTAAGCAAGTTTACAAGGTGTGTAGGAACCAATTCCATTCAAAATTGATTCACCCTTTATTTCCTTTGCAAGCTTTGTCAATGCATGAGCTATTGAATTTTCTGCTAATCTTACATGACTAAAACCAATACCATCCCATAGATTTTTGTGCAATCCATTGTGGTTATCTATGATCATAGATGATAAGATGACTCTTACAAATTCACAATCCCAAAGCCCAATCTCGCATGCAAGTTTCACCACAAGAGCCTCAATTTCTTCAAATCAGGTTTATTATATTGTGTAACGGTTATTTTTCTTATATGGTTATGGACCCATAATAAAAATGGCGTTACATGCCATTTGTTACAAAGAAACCCATCTCAGACGACGTTAAATAGTCTAAGTGCCTGTCTAAGATGCCATCTTAAACGACGTTAAATAGTCTAAGTTCCATTTAGGAAAGAAAAAAATCACCTACTTAAATCTTAATTTATCAACTTTATATTTTTTACCTTGAGATTGATATTGGAAAAGTCAAAATTTATTTTGCCTATTTTTTGGCAATAGAGTATTACCATTACTAATTTACTATGTAAAAACAAAACCAAAAAAGAAAATGCAGATTTTTCAGAACATGAGATTTTTTTTTTTTTTTTTTTTTCCTAATAATCCAGAACCTGAATAATGATATTAACGTCTGACACTTGACGCAAATCCTCTGACATAAACGCTGAAAACCCACTATAAATACAATCCCAATAGCACGGTTGCCACCCAACATTGTCGTGTTTTCTCACTGGCTCAAGTCTCAAACACCATCTTTTTTGCTTTTCATTTCACAAGGGTCTTCTACCCAAGCTTCATTGCTACATTTATAGCTGTTTGGTTTGCAACTTTGAAAGGTAAAGGTCTGTGCTTTATTCTATTTTTTTGGTCATTTTTCTCAGATGGGTCTTCGTAGAATTACCCCAAAAAAAAAGAAAAAAAAAGGCCATTTCTGTGATGACCAAGTTTTAGAGAGACAAAAAAAGCGTCCTTTTATTTTTTGGAGAGAGTAACTTTCAGAGAAGGAACATCTTAAATTACTTTTCTGATTTTATAAGGTCATTCCCTCACAAGTTGGTCTTTTTAATGTATAATAAGGAATTTCATATATTGCCCAGAATGCTATTCTAGTATTTGGTTTAATATATCTTTTGTTTTGTTTTATATTATTGTGTTATACATATATTTTAGGCTTTCATTCAACATTACTTTTTATGATTAATTCTCTTTTCCCTTAGATTTGCAAATTTGTTGTTACATTCTTTGCTTCTTTTCTGCAAATGGGACTGTGATAATTTAGCATAAGTTTAGTTTAACTTGATCGTAGTGGGGAAAGAGAGAGAGAGAGAGATGGTGTATGTATATCTGATATTTCTTGTTTATCTGACAGGGTTTCTCAGCTTTTGAGTTTCAAAGATTTGGGTTGCCCTGGGATTAATTTTGGAAGTTAGATAGTGTTTGGTTCAAAGATTATGGCAAGGAAGAATAGGAGAAAGAAGGAAGAGATTGCAGAAGATTACTGCTTCATCTGCAAAGATGGAGGGTTGCTCGTGGTCTGTGAGTACAAGTGAGTTCTCAAAAAAACCACGACTTTTTTCATTTGGGCATGCCAATTATTTATTTAAGAAAATTCAAAACTTGGTCCTCTCAATCTTTAGTAATAAGGGCAGTTTGTTCATTTAGAATGCTATGGAAGAGAGAGTTGGATAAAATAAAATAATGGGGTGTCCAAATCAGTATCAAACATGTTTGTTTGTTTGTCTGTCTGTTGGATTGTGTTGCACGTGCCATTGATAGGATTGAGTGAGGAATGTAAGGCACTTGTGGTGGAGGGTAGCTCATTGGCTTTGGAATTATTATTATAACTGTGATATAAAGCAGGGGTGTGGTGCCTGGATTGAATGAACAGTAAATTTGGATGAAATATTTTGGTCCTTTTATTTTTATATGGTCGCTTTTGTTTTTGTGGTTTTAGAATGATGTTTAAATAATCTGCCCAAAATTTGGATAAATTAACTTGTCATTGCCTGATTACCAACCCTTTCTGATGGTGGGTTGCTGCAGTTTAATGACTTCTGCTATGTGTTTACTGCTGCTGGTTTTCCACCTCTACAATCTGATCCATATGTCTAAAATAAAACTTAAATGCTAGGTTAAGTCATCAAAGATATTGTAGGTGTAGTATTGGTTTCAGAATTAAGAAACTTGTAATTTGATACATTTGCTTTGGGGTAAACAGTATTTAGATACAAGCTTGGCATTTAGGCACACAAGTATTACTATGATATATTAATATTGACACCGGATGATTTGAAAGTCTGTTCAAATTTATGATTTTGCTAATATCTTACATGTTTGATCAAATGAATTGTATATCTACTTTTAGTTTTCAGAATTAAGAAACGTGTCATAGTGCAAATTTGATTTCTGGTTACCAGTTCCCTGCTACAAACTTGGTCTTTGCTAGCACAAGCATGCTATGTTTCTAAGGGGGCTAGGTGATTAGTGATGCTGGTCAGAATTATAAATTCCTATATATCCTATATAATTGGATACTGATACATCTCTTTCTCCTGAGAACTTTCAAATATACTTTACTTATCAAAAAAAAAAAATGGAAATTATTATGTCTCTTTCTCCTAAGAACTTTCATATAAAATATACTTTTTGGTGTGGGGTCAAAAGACACTTTCAGTTTTTTTTTTATAGCATATTCATTTCTTTCAGGGATTGTCTTAAAGCGTATCATCCTCATTGTGTGGGAAGAGATGATTCTTTTGTGAAGACTGTAGATCGCTGGACTTGCGGTTAGCTACTAAATTTTATCTATGATGACAGTTCTGTGTAATATTCTGTCATTTTGAATGAATTCTACCGTTCAAGCATCATGCAGATTAGGTATATGTGAAATACATGTTGCCCGACAACACATCCCTTTTTTATGTATGATACATATGATAAGCGTGCCACAACCTTTTCCCGTTTTGATTATCCTAGATGTCACACCTGCTGCATTATCTTAATGATTTAGGGAAATAGCACCATTTAAATCTGGACCAGATTTTTGCCTATTGGATATTGAATTAAGTAATATTAGTGTGCATTTGCGTACTGCTTTTTTGCGTCTGCGTATGCACTGTTTACGGGCCTCGCAAGTATGAAATTTAGCAAATTTTGCTTTAAAACTAAGTTCCACGACACTATTCATTCATTTAAAAATTATTTTGCTAAAGTGTTTTTAGCAATAAGTTTTCAGTTTTCAGTAATAAGCAGTATCCAAACAGATCCTTAGTATGATTTTTTACCTCAAATAATGAAAAATGCATACCCAACTTTGCAATTGATAGAGAAAATATGTTCCATCATATTATGCCAATGTTTTTTTCGTCCTAAATTTCTGCAGTTACAGAAGATAGATCATCTTTCAGCTTCACTTCATCGGCAAATTACTTTACTTCCTAAATAAACTAAGCCTTTCTATAGTACTTTGTGGTGCTTTCTTAGTATTCTTTATTAGCCCCTCTTTTTTATGCTTGCATCATTGTTGTTGTACCAGCTTATAAAAAGCATAAAGTTTTATATTTCAGGTTGGCATTCTTGCTTCATTTGCCAGAAGAACTCAAAATTTCAGTGTTTTTGTTGCCCAAATGCTGTTTGTGGACGCTGCATCTGTGATGCTGAGTTTGCATGTGTTAGAGGGAAGAAAGGATTTTGCAATCACTGCTTGATTCTTGCACAACTTATAGAAGAAAACATCGATGTCGACTTTGATGGGGTATGGTCATCTCTGGAAATACATCTCTAATTTGATTTTTTTTTTTTTTTTTTTTTTGATAGGTAATAGAAGTTTTATTAAATAAAAATGTACTTTGTGTTCACAATGATGAACACACTGTACTTGAAACAATTACTAACAAATCAATAAGAAATGCTAATAGATTGTAAGAAATCAAAAATAGAAATACATTACATAAAACCACAAATACAAGACCAATCAAACAAAGTCCCTACTCCCTACTAGGAGAGACTTCACCAGATCTAAGGGCCTCTCAATATCTTCAAAAGCTCATATTCTACGTTCCTGCCAAATTAACCACATTAGACATGCCGGTACCATATAAGACATCTCCAATACGTTCTTTCTTGTATTCAGGATTTGTTGCTTCTTCAACTATCTTCTTATATTGTTTTTCCTTTTCTTTAATTCAACAAAAAGCCACCAAGAATCCACTTTTTTAGTCCATTAGTATACAAGAGAGGAGCAACATAGGGTCTTAGACAAAGAAAAATGCTGTGAGAGAGAGAGAGAGAGAGAATGGCTGTCTTGACATAATGTTATCTTATCTCCTTTGTTTGATTGTTTCCATTTTGTTACATTTAGAATTTTTCAAAATAATTTTTTTAAGGAAGTTCTCCCAATTATTCACAGAACTAGTGATTTAATAACACAAGAAAATAGCTCTTCAGCCTATAGCTTGCCACAGTTCATTACAAGGATCAGTGGCTTGCAAGTGAAATGAAAAGTTGAGAATTTAATGCTGATCTTTAGATTATGAAGGTTAAGTATCAGGTGAAAAAAAGGCATAATTAGATTTTGCAAATAACCAAAACCTTATTTTCATCAATGGATTCAAATAATCAGTTTTCCTACTTTTGTTTCAGCTTCTTGAGGGTTCTTTTTCTTCTTTCAATAAGTGTCTTATTGGTTTGGCCAAATAAATTTGGGCCTTGTTACTTTTTTTCCCACTAGCTATCTGGTTATGATACAGGGCAAGATAGACTTCAAAGATAGAGATACATATGAGGGCCTTTTCAAGGAATATTGGGAGATAATCAAAGAAAAGGAAGGGTTAACTTCAAAGCATGTCCATTCCGCAGATAAATTACTGAAGAAGAATAAGAACTACATGGCTGGCTATGATTCAAATGAAACTTGTGAAGGGGAAGAAGATGAAGACGATGATCAATTTGACGAAGAAAGTCACCTTATAGTATCTGATTATGAGGACCTGGATGATATTGTAGAAAACAAGGCTGTGGGAAAAAGGAAGAGATTCAAGGGAGATAAAAGTACAATGAAAAAGAAGGCAAAATCAAAGAAAAAGGAGTTCATTGGATGGGGCTCAAGACCTCTCATAGAATTTCTTTCTTCCATTGGTAAAGACTCAACCAAAGAATTATCACAAAATGATGTTACAACTATCATTATGGATTATTGTAGAGAGAACAAGCTTTTTGACCCAGAAAAAAAGAAGAGAGTTCTTTGTGATGAGAGGCTACAATCTCTCTTAGGAAGAAAGACAGTGATTAAAAATAGTATACATAACCTCCTGAAAGCTCACTTTGCTGTGAACCTTGAGCAATGGGAGGAATATGAGTTTGGGTGTAGTTCAGAAGAAAGGGATGAGGGAGTTTTGTTCCCCTCTAAAAGGCAAAGAAAGTTGAGCCCAGATGGAATATCTCTGAAGAAATCGACTCCAATTGAAACTCCAGTTGTACAGCGAAGCTCTTTTGCATCCATAGTTGTTGAAAACATCAAGCTTGTCTATTTGAAGAGGAGTTTAGTGGAAGAGCTGTTGAAGCAGCCTGAAACTTTTGAAGGCAAATTAATGGGAAGTTTTGTGAGAATAAAGTCAGACCCAAATGACTACTTGCAAAAAAATACTCATCAGCTTGTGCAAGTTAAAGGTAATTTCCTTATTAATGGCTACAAATTATGAATAACTAATAGTTACAGGGATCTTTGCTGTCATAGCTGTTCCAGAGAGTTATTGTTACGTTTGTGACTTCTGAATTTACTTTAATAACATGATGTTGTTTCTGAGTAAAAATTATGGCAAAGCTTAATTCTTTATTATAACAACAATTTTTTATTTAATACTTTTAATCACTAAAACAACTTAGGTACAAGTATGGTGCAGAATTTTCTGCTTGGACCGAAAAACCTTTACGTGGATCATACACATAAAAGTAGTACTAGATTCTGGGTTTCACAAATTTGTGGTGTTTTAATGCCTTAAAGATGTGGCTTGTAATATAGCAAAAAATAAATGATGTGGCTTGTAGTTTTAGGAATTGGTTCTGATAACATGAAAATCTAAGTGTCAAATAAAGACTATATAACCTGAGGAAACTAAGTGTAAAAAAAAAAAAAAACTCCATAATTTATCCCCCATTAAGAACTTTAATTTCAAAAACCATCCCGGTGGGAAATGTAAATTACTCTTTTAATGAAGTTGATTCCAAGTCTAGGCTATGTTGTATAAAGTCAGCTTATGGGTAGATAGAGAAGAGTAGCTCAGAAGATCTAGGATTCATCTAATTATATATATCTCAATACTGTCACTTGCACTGGACATGAAACTAGATCAGTCTTTTGGTGAATGTTCTTTCAGTGAATGCTATAAAGTTCCTGTCTTGGGTGACTAAACCTTCTGTTCTGTGTTGTAACTTTTATCATCACAGGCATAAAGAGAGCTTCAACAAATGGTGAAACACTCCTACAAGTTTCCAATCGTCCAAAAGATGTATCCATTTGCAAGCTTTCTGATGATGACTTCTCTATGGTAACAACAGTGTTAGTGTTTTGAATGTCTTTATTCTTTTGTTTCTATAGTATTTTTGTCCTATTTATAAAGATATAAAAGCACAGTAGTATAAAAATCAAAAGAAACATGGGATGATTAATTTCCTAAGTCAATTATAATAATTAAATTTATATATCTACTAGTTTAATTTATGTTGATTTAGTTATGAGCTACCTATCAGAAAAAATGATGGTTTAGTTATGAGCTTTGCTGGAAAAAGAAAATGAAAATCTTAGGACATGTTTCTATGGTGAGCACTGGGTTTATCCAGAGTTGATGTTGTAAAAGATTTTCTTAAATATGGTTTCTACTGATCTGTAATTGCAAAGGAAAAATGCTTTTTAATTTTCTGGTTGAGTATAGTTTTTAGCCATAGTTCATCGGTGAAACCTTTCCTAATTACAATATTTTCCTCATCAATTGACATACCCCTCGCTTTCTAGTAGAAAATTATTGTTTAGTTCCAAATATGTGCTGGTTTTAAATGAAAATCCCAATGATCAGATGCTGTCTTTTTTCAGGAAGAATGTGAGGATCTGCTCCAAAGAGTGAAAGATGGCCTGCTCAGAAAGCCTACTGTTGTAAGTAGTGTCACTTACTGTATATTCAAAAGGCATTGTGGAAACTTCAAAGTTACTAGTACTAATATATATCAGATCTCAAGAAATTGATCAAGTGTTTTAATAGATTTTTTTCTTTTTGGACAAGTGCAAAAATTGATGTAAAAGATGCCAAGGGGACGGCATCCAGGTACACTAGGGTTTAATTATACTAATAGAATCAATATTGGATTATCTTTAAAATTGGAAACAATATGTAAAAGCACATTGCTTTCTTTGTGGAAACGAATTACAACTAACAACAGTCCTTTGCAAAGGACTCTTGATTTTATATATCTAGAGCCTTAGTCATTGGTAGGGTACAAACAATAGGAATTTTCTTCCACATGGTAGACATTATTTTCTGAAGGTTTTGCCCTTCTTTTTTATAAAAAAGTTCTGTCTCTTTTGGCTGTGGAGTGAGTCTTTTAGAAAATCTGCTTTCAACCTGAGGTAATTTGGAAATGAAAGGATGGAACATGCATGAACCTCAAATTTTCAACTTTAAGTAGATTATAATTAAAATCCTCATAAGCATTTTCAAGAATTTTCACGACTATTTATGGACACCATTTTAATGTTCTTCTGGGAAATAGCTACCTGTTACTTGGATATATCATGATTGGCTCTTTGCTTCAGAGGCTCCAGCATCTTTCTCTTGAAATTGAAACACTTCCCACTTTCTAAGTGGAGCCTATATCTGCTAAATTGTGTAATAATTATTCTTGAATAGCAGACCACTGTATTGTGGAAATAAAGTAACAAATTGGATGGGAGTGATTTGGGAAGCGTGAAGACAAATTTATTTTTATATAATTTTAGAAGTCATTTGCATTTTATTGGTCAATTAGATTTTATTTTGATTCTTAATAGTTAATTAAGTTATATATATATATATATTTTTTAATTTCCTAGAGTCAAGTATATATCTATAATTCATATAATTGATAAGTCCTAAGTCAATTAGATAAAGGGTTCTTCTCATAAAAAAGAAAAAAAGAATTAGGGTTAAGTCATAGTAATCTATATAAGCACTCTATTGTACTCCTACGGAGGCGCACTTAAACAATTTTCTCAAGTAATAAAATTAGTAGTTGGAGTTTTCCCTCAATAGTTTGGTGTTACTATGAGGTGACTCTAGGTGCATATTCCTAGGCTTTGCTTTCTTGCTTGGTTCCAATTCCAAGCAAGCCTAGGTGTCAATTCCTTGGTTATTTTTATCTTTCTGCTCTTTAATTTCAGAGTTGCATTGGTTTTCCTTGAAAACTCTATCTCCTAATGCCTGGCTATAAAATATTCTAGACAAGCACCTTTGTAATATTGGAACAGTCAAACAGGAATGATTAAAATTCTTGGAAGGAGACCTAGTTAGGAAATAATTGTCCACGTATTATGGAAACAATTTTGCTCGTAAGGAATTGAGGAACCTTCTCTTATGCTGTGCTACATCTTCACTACATGATCTAGAATGTATAATTAGTGGCCTGTCACTTATCCAAAAAAAAAATGTATAATTAGTGGCCTGTCTTTTCATGCTTAAACTGTTTTTTGTGCTTGCATAGTGTAATTATGTGTATTATGAGTGTTTACTGTTCATTGCTCCAAGAATATATTTATTACTTATGAGGATTCTAAACTAGCAGCCAAAAAAGAAAAGCAGACTTTAGATTGTAAATTTTATGGGGACCTTTTGTATTGTCCTCATATACTTAAGTTGTTCTTATTTCTTCTTTCTTTTAATAAATTTAAGTTATCCAATAGAAAAGAAAAAATTAATTTTATATTTCATTTATATTTTCCCTAATATTGGTGTATGTTGAGGTTTTAACCTTGTGGGATGATATATTTCATTTATATCATGTATCTGGGATGATATGATTTTCACCTTTTGCTGTATTGGTTGTGAATAATTTTAGGGTGCTTATGTAATACCTTGCAAGTAATGAATTAAAAACTGCTATTCCAGCTCCTCAAATAGTTTGCCTTCTTTTATAGGTGGAGCTTGAGGAGAAGGCTAGAACTCTGCATGAGGATATAATAAAGCATGTATGTATCGAGACTGTATGTTCTCTTTTTTTATACACATGTTTTTATTTTAATTTTTCTCTATCTACTTAAAAAGTTAGAAGATTGTGTCATTTATAGTGTAATTCCAAGAGTACATATGGGCTGACAAGCATGCATGTGGAAAAGGAAGAAATGACATTCCATGGTAGAAGAAGAAAAGAAATAAAAACTTTTCTCGATGTGTCAAATATTAGGATTCACTATAACTTCTTTATGTTTACTTTGGGGCTCCTGGGCCTATTCTTTGCAGTCATGGAGTATAAATTGAAAGACATTATGCTAACCTCCTTGTGTGTTCAAACACAATCTAAAATTCCCAAACACCCTATTGTGTGTTGTGCCTCTCTATTTATTTTGATAGCTGCTCTTCTCCTGATTTTTCCTGTTATGATTTATATTATCTTGAAATTTTTATATGATAGTGGATTGTGCGAGAGCTGATTTTATTGCAAAGACGCATTGATCAGGCAAATGAAAAGGGCTGGAGAAGAGAATATCCTTTCTCTATGCGGTATATGTAACTCAAATTCAGTATCAATGGACCATTCTGGGAAGCTATGGATTCTCAAATATGATTCTTGTGTTATTAAAACACACCATGAGATTAAGGTTGAGGTGATCACGTTAAAGGTGATTGCCCAGTGTTGGTCCCACTTAAGTGGGATCCTGAACTGGTGGCTTGAATGCAGTCTTACATTTCAGCATTTTTTCTTTCATGCATTAAGTGACTGCTCCCAAGAATCATATTGTGCACTTTTGTTTGGTAGTCGGAAGACTTTGCCATTATATATATGGGAGTTGCTATTTCAACTCCAGATTGTTGCTTGAACATTGCCCCTCTCATGGGATGGGACCCACCACCATGAGAGATGGGAGTGTGAAAACAATTCTTGATTTGAAATAACAACTACCTATAAAATGTGCGTATGTATTGTTATGTTTGTTTATAAGGGGTTTTATTTCAACTCTCCTCATTGTTGCTTGAACAGCCCCTCTCTCATGGGATGGAGCACAGCCCCATGAAAGAGGGGATTGTTGAATCAACAATTCTTGGAGTTGGAATATAAAATTCTAAATGCAGAAAAATAAAATCAATAGAAAGTTAGTGATGTGTATACTTCTTACATTAAAGACACCTTCTACTGGGTCACAGGCTCACAGCTTTCTTCTATTCATGTGATGACAAGTCCATTCGAAACCTCATATCAATTGGAAGTTTCTGTTGATTGGCATTTTCATATGTTCAGTATAAATCATTAGTGTCTTCATTATTTCTTCCAGTTTAATTGATTTCTGTATTTGTAGCGTCCAGAATTAGTCTGGTCTATATATTTCTTGATGAAAAAAAAATGTGATGCTTAACTTGCACATAAGCTTTCTGAATACATGGATAGAAAGATGCTGCTTCAGAAACCATCAGAACAGTCACGGTTGCTGCATGAGTTTCCAGAAGTAATTGCTGATGTAGTAGAGGCTGAACTCACTTTTGAGGACTCTTCTAGAAAAGATAAACAAGGATGCTTGCCAGAATTAGCCCCTGGGACTTCTGAACACCCCTGCGCTGATTTAAAAGGCAAAGGAACTTCTTGCTACCCAAATGGTGGAAAATATCCTGCAGGTTTGCTGAGTTTTGACTTTTATGATATAAAAATTATATGCATGCATAATAAAGACATGTATCTGTCTGTGTGAGTTGTGTACTCGTGTCTACTACTGTGGATTTTGCAGATTGATCTTTGTTTGAAATTTCAGTAGTTTTTGTGTCCAATAATTGAATGGGAGCTGGACATGCATACATGCAGAATCAAGGTTTCTAAATTCTGACAATACTTCAAGATTCAGTTCTTTTTTTGCCTTTTCGAAGTCTAATATGTCAAACTAAATCAATGATTCGTCTGCAAAATTTTGAGTATCTTGATGGTTGCAAAAAATTATAGGAAACTGTCTTCCAAGAATCAGCTTCTATAAGTCTGGTATTTTCCAGAGTCATTTGTGAATTTAATTCTACTGTTTCTCTGCAATCTAATTGTGCATCGCTAAAAATGGCTAATCTCACCTTTGATATACTCATAATATAAAATTCTTAGCTAGTATGTCTATAATTTTCAACATCTTTGTATTGAGTATGAGAATAATTATCTAATAAGTTGACTAGCTTTGTTATTGTCTTAGCTTTTTTTGCAAGATAAGCTGTTGTTGAACTCAATCACTTTTCTACTAAACTCTACAATGCCAACACCCTGTAGAGAAAATAGTGAAGCAGAAAACAAGCAAATAGCTTTTGTCTATGCCCACTAACACACACAACATACACAATACTGTTGAGAAATTATGAACCACACTAATTGGAGGTATAGTTTACCATCAGGGCTTCATATCCTCGTTGATCTTTGTCTAAAATTGGACTAGAGGTACCAATCAAGCATCCTTTTTATTTTCATTTAAGGGACCTGCATTTACTGCAGAAAATGCATGCAATACTTTATTGCCAGCGCATGGGGTTCCCTCATGGGAGCCATGGGGGGTTTTCAGCAAAGACTGTATAGTTCAGTTGTTGATTTGGCCCCAATTTGGCTAATGAAATGCTCTGTAATTTCAATTTAGCTTTTGATTCAGTCTGTAGATGTTCTTTGATAAAGTAGAAAGTTTAACCCTCTATATTGTGTGTTCATTTCCATGGCTTAGCTTTTGTCGCCCCAGTAAAGGCAGTCCAATTCCGTGTGCCTATCCCAGAAGAGAAGCAGCAGTCTGAAGGATCTCTTTACAAAAAATCAACTGAACAATTTCATAAATTTGCCCCTGATGTTAAAGGTGACGACATTCTTCAAAGAGAGCAGCACCATTCCAGGGCTTTGCTCATTGAAGTTTTGCCCACTTTTACTCCTGAAGTAAAGCAGCACCATTCAAAGTCATTGCTTCTTGAAGAATTGCCACAAAAATCGCGCACTTTTGCTCTTGAGGGCCATTGTAATGTTATTTCTCCAAAAATCAGTCAAGAACAGACAAATGAGAAAAAGCAAAACATGTCAACAGTTGAGTTTATTGAGTTAAGTGATGATGATGAGCAAATTCTGAATCATGCACCTAGAAAGCAAGCAATTGAGAACACTGGATGCTCTATATGGTATTGTGTGGGTCCACATGGTGAAAAAAGGGGTCCCTTTTCGATGTCAGTGCTCAAACGTTGGAGTGATACTAATTCTCCATTGAACTTCAAGGTTTGGAGGAAAGATCAGAGTGAACAAGATGCAGTCTCTTTGACCGAAGCTCTTACCCAGAATTTTCCCCAAAACTGAAGCTCTTTGCTAGAGAATTTTCCCCAAGATCTGAGTCATGCACCTAGAAAGCAAGCAGTTTAGAATTGTGAATGCTCTATATGGTATTATGTGGGTCCACATGGTGAAAAATGGGATCCTTTATCAATGTCATTGCTCAAATGTTGGAGCGATACTAATTCTTATACATCAAATTTCTAGGTTTGGAGGACAGTTCAGAATGAAAAAGATGCAATCTCTTTGACTGAAGCTCTTTGTCCGAATTTTCCCCCAAACTGAAGAAAAAGTATAGGTTTTTGTTACTATGATGTCTGTTATATTTGAAGTCTATAGAGTAGGAAACAGGAAGAGTCCATAAACTAGCTATGAACTTGTTAGTTGAAATGCATCATGTGTGTATCTTCAAATGGAACTAGAATGTAAGTATACTCAAGAAAGAATCCTGTAGATAGAATAGATGTCCTGATCTGAAAAATTTTAGATTGCAACTGCTGCTATTTGCAGTGTGACGTACATGACAATAGTGTATAACATGGATGTTAATTTGTTCTAGAGGTTATCTCTTAATTGATCATTTTTATTTGTTCTGTTATTTCTTGAGGTAAGTTTGAGTTTACTATTTTATTTCTCTTAAACCAAGTGTTAGCCCAAAATGAAGATGTCAAAATGATCAGTTCATGACTTGCAAGAAGCCAAGAAGTCAAATGAGTGATTGAAAGTAAGGGTGTGAATGGGTGGGGTTGGAAATTTACTTTAGAATATGCAGGATTGAACGAAAGTTCAGAAGTATGTTTGAATACTCAAAATTAGATTCATATTGCAAAGACTCCCCAGTCCCAACTGGTGTGAATTTTGAAGAGCACTACCCTGTTAAAATCCATCCACTTGGTGTGTCAGACCCACTTGCAAGACTCAAATCTAGTAGACATAGTGACGCAGGACAACCAGAACAAAATTGAAATAACGGAAAAATAAAAGATATGACCTAGGAGTCAGCACCTAAGCCTTGCTTGGAGTCAATACCAAGCGGGGAAACCACTAGGAGTCAGCATCTAGGGTAGACCTGGAGTCAGCACCAGACCTAGGAAAGACCAAACGGCCAATTCAAAATATCAACCATCTCCTCAAGGAATACAATAAATTGATTATAAAGGATTGCTAAATCCTAATTCTAATTGGCTAGAAAATCCTAATTGCCTTATTACAAAAATAACCTTACTTTTAAATTAAAATACTAAAAACCCAATAAACTAATAGAACCTAAAACATAAAAAGGCAATGAGCTTGCAAACATAAATAATACTAAATAATAATCTTCTTGTGTCTCCAGCATCAATATTTTCCCCCGATGTTAAAGGTGATGACATTCTTCAAAGTGAGCAGCACCATTCCAAGGCATTACTTCCTGTAGAACTGTCTCGAGAATCTCACTTTTCCTCCTGAAGTAAAGCAGCACTATTCAAAGTCATCACTTCTTGAAGAATTGCCACGAACTCACGTGCTTTTGCTCTTGAAGGCCATTGTGATGTTGTTTCTCAAAAAATCAGTCAAGAACAAACAAATGAGAAAAAGCAAAGCACATTGACAGCTGAGTTTATCGAGTAAAGTGATGATGATGAACAAGATCTGAATCATGCACCTAGAAAGCAAGCATTTGAGAACAGTGAATGCTCTATATGGTACACGGTGTAAAAAGCAGTCCCTTGGCGATGTGATCACTCAAACTTTGGAGCTATACTATGTCTTATTCATCAAACATCAAGGTTTGGAGGAGAGATCTGGGTGAAAAAGATGCAATCTCTTTGACTGAAGCTCTTTGCCAGAATTCTTTTCAATACAGAAGAAAAGGTTAAGGTTTTTGTTACTATGATGTCTTTATATTTGAAGTTTATAGAGCAAAGTAGAGAAAGAGCCCATCAACTACATATGAACTTGTTACTTTGAATGCATCAAGTGTGTTCACATGGAACTAGAATGTAAACATACTCAGAAAGAATCCTTTAGATTGAATAGATGTTCTGATCTGAATATCAAGGTCACAACTGCTGGAATTTGCAATGGGATGTACATGACAATAGATATTATATGGATGTTAATTAGTTCTAGCAGTTTATCACTTAATCATTTTTTTTTTTTTACTTGTTTCTGTTATTTCTTGTGGCAAGTTTGATTTTTTCCCCATCTTAAACCAAGTGTTAGCCCAAAATAAAGATTTTGAAAGGATCAATTCCGTGACTTGCAAGATGCCAATAACTCAAATGAGTAATTCAAAGGTTCCTTAAGCACTTTGTTTTCTGAATGAACAAATTGGCAAGATGAGTGTGTTTAGTTTGTTTACTTGGTGAGTCAAAATGGGAAGAAAAGTTGGCTTATGCGATGGTTTAGGAGACTGGATGTCTATGTATATATCATCTCTCTCACATCATGCGAGTCTTACACAATTGTGACACTCACGTGTTGTGAGACAGATAATGCATCTGCCAAATGCATGAGGTATTGCTCAAGTTCAACTTCCCAATGCTGTAATTAACTAATTATGTTGATGGCAAGCGACAAAATGTTAGTTGTAAAAATGATTGGGCGAGAGTATAAATTCAAGTGCAGTTAGATTTACTCATCGCTGCTTGAAGCAAGGTCTAGAGCAGGCTTTTCTGGAACTAAATATAAATTGTCATAATTTAAGATAATGAAAATGTTAATAGTAAAGACCTGCGTTCTCAAGCCATTCATAATGATTATGCACCAAATCTAAACTTTACATTAAGCAGTTTACTGAAGTAGGTTCACTGATCATATAATAAATTTTAAAAAAATGGAACTAATACTTTTATTTAAAATAAAATAAAAACTATTACTTTTCATTTAAGAGTGTATTAGATAAATATATCCTATACATATTTTTATCTATTTAGCAATCAGCCCTTTCGTGTCTTTGATACCTCCTAGTGTTCTGATCAAAGTGTCCTACTGTATTTTCAGTGACTTTTCTGAACATCAATGCTTCTTAAATTTCCAAAGTGTTGTTTGTTTACCAGGGAATCCATTTAATGAACAGGTCAAAAGGAGCATTTTTGTCTCCTGAGTTGCAAGTAAATCAGGGAATTGAAATGTTGTCTGGTGATAATCTTGTTGCAAAAACAGAACTGAGCGAAAGTCATTCATGCATAATTATCAAATGTTCCTATTACGCAATAAGATTAAATTCTTTTTTACAACAAATGTAAACAGTTCAAAGCAGGAAATACATAATTTTCATATTGATTTCGTTCTCAATATATCTTTCTGATACCATATTGTATTGATGATGCCTTTTAATAAACAGAAAACCTCATTAAATATTGAAATGTGCCAACAGAACACAAATAATACATCTACATTATCCAGGAGGAGGCCAAGACATCTAGAAAACCCAAGAGTGAGTTTCCTATAAGTTATTGATCTTATTCGGAATACAAGTGTTTAAATTAACAATTCTTTGGAGGAACAAAATTAAGATTTTCGAGAACCTTTCCATGTTAAGCATCCAAGGTCTAAATTAATAATTCTTATACAAAATAATATCTTATTTTCCTCATAGTTCAACGGAACGAATAAACATCTTGACAACATCACATGCAACAAAATATCAACCAAATTGCACAATGCCAACAAACTATAGTTTGTTCCTGCAACATTATATTCTTGCAGGATTTTTGTAGACGTCATGTCAAACTTCGATTTGGTAATGAGTACACTTTCTCTCACTTGGCCATTACGATTGCACAAAATTATTCTCCTCAGCAATTTCCTTCCTATGAGCTCGTAGAGTCTCTTTCAATTTCTTACTCTGTTCAAAGTTTGCTTTCCGCTTTATAGCTTTCTGTCAAAATTTTGAAAGATCTTAATACAAAGGAATTACAAAACAAAGACCTAAACCAAAGAGAAACTGAGATCCATAAAAAACTCACTTCCTCCCTGAAACAACGATCAAGCTTTATTTTGAGATTTGTACATTCGCCAAAGAATTTTCCAATAGGATGGTCTATATGGCACTTCTGGAACTCTTCAATAATCTGCACAAATCAGATGATATATCAGTCAGACCAAACACTTATCCGCTTCTTTGCCATCTTCCAACGCCACTTGATTTGAAAGAATGGAAAGTTTCCAATGAACCAGACATGATAATCAAAATTATAACACAAACATTCATGGTTAGTGATGCAAAAGACAGGTCACTTTAAAAATGTTCCCATGCAAATTATTTTGACTTCTCCTGCTCACAGTTGATGATAAGGTGTTCATGACAAAATCACATTCCCCCTTATTGAACTCTAGCCATATCCCAACCATTCATATATGTATATATATATAGCCCTCAGAGGTGGACACCGCCACCTTGCCCGGGCTTTGGAAACCCCATTGAAGTAGAATTCCCATTCCAAGCCATCCTGTTTGCTGAGTGCCTCCCTATATATATATCAACCAAGCAAATTTAGCCTACTGTATGGTGGTAGAGGATTATGTGGTTTCCAGGTTTTTTCCCAAAACATCCTTTTTAACTTTTCCGGTGATTCTAGACAGGATAGGGACTAAAGAAAGGCAATTAAAATGGGGTTATAATGTATCCATTCTATGATAATTCTGAAGAAGAATTATTGAATCAAGGGACCATCTGTTTTATGAATGTTCTTTAATCCAGAGAATTTGGAAGCAGATTCTTAAAAAAAGCCTCATTGACAGACCAATAAGTGGATGGAATGATGAGCTAGATTGGGCAGTTAACAAGTTGAAAGAAAATGGTTTAAGACAGAATATCTGCAAAGCATGGCAAGCTACAATATATCACATTTGGAAGGATAGAAATGAAAGAGTTTCACCATGGTCAAGTTAACAGTGAAGAGATGCTGCTGAAAGAAATCCGTGCTGATGTGAGGGGCAGAGCGGTGACAAAAACAAGAATGAAGAATTCAATCCGAAATGGGATTTGTGTTGTGTGTGGAGGCTGCCTTGCGTTATTCAATGAATTGAATTTAGCTTGTCTGTTTTCTTTTTGTTAATGGCTGTTTTGTTTGGTTTGACTGTAGTGCAGCCGGGCTGCTTTGGTTAAATGAAAAGTTAACTATTCATCCAAAATAATAATAATAATAACAAAGAAAATGCACAAATGCACATATGCACATATGCATCCATTCATTCAAGTTAAACCCACAAAAATAAATATTAAAAACAAGCAACTTATAAGCATAACATATACTTAGTTGTGAATAACAAGTAACAACTAAAGCTAGTAGGCAAAGATGGACTCACTTCAGCGCACATTGGGTGCTTGTGTAGCGTTAACGGTGGATGCATTCTCTCTTCTTTTTATCTTTCAATTAAAATCAAATTCAACCTGTAGCCCCCTGCAACAGCAACCACCAACAAAAATATTTCAACATTCAAATGCAACTTTCACCAAATGAAAACAAACCATACACATCACATTCTGCCTCCATTTTCTTCCTAAGAAAATTTAAAGCGTAAAAAAAAAAAAAAAAAAAAAGGTAACATACTCCATTTTTTTTTTCACATAGCACAAATTAACAATAGAAAATCTGGAAGTGCACATAAAATTTGGGAGAAAAACACACACACACACACACACACAAAGAAAGCAAAGCCCAATTTATTTATTTGTTAATACATATAGAAGCAATAGAAATGGAAAGGTCAATTATTCATCAAAACCCAAAGAGAAAGCAAACACACAAATATGAACAAAGCCCAGATTTTTTTAAGAACATACACGCACACACATAAACAATAGAAATGGAAAAGGATACACCAAAACCCAATAAGGAAAAAAAAAAAAAAAAAAAAAAAAAAAAAAAAAAAAAAAAAGAAGAAGAAGAAGCAATTGTGTGGAGTAAAAAAGATTTGTTGCATTATCGAGCAACACACAAAGTTTCAGGCAATATAAGATGTTATTGACGAGCCAAAGCTGTGAGAGAGAAGAGAGTATACCTGGCAATGGAGGTACGGTGAGAGAGTCTGAGGAGCTAGACAATGAGAGACGTCAGACACGAGCAGATAGAGAGAGAGAGAGAGAGAGTGAATGAGAGAGTTTTTTTTTTTTTTTTTTTTGTTAGTCTATGTTTGGGAGGAATAATAAATTTACAAAATTTTGCTTAAAATACCTGAATTTATAATTGGATAAATTTATAAGTTGCGTAAATTTATAAATTTATTAAAATTTACATTTACGTTATTTATTTTGTATTTAATTTTTTATTATTTTATTTTGTATCTATTCTATTTATCGAGAGATAAAGAAAGTGAGTAGATAGTAATAATTGTATGTGAAGAAAGGGAAACAAATACAAAAAAAATAGATAATTTAATGAAATGTTGAGTAAAATAAATAATATAATGTGGGGTGTTTAGAAAAATACTTATGTAAAATAGAAAAAGTAGTTTATTATATTAAAATAAACAAAAATTTTTGCACAAGTTGATACAAATGCTCTTAAGTTCATCTATGTTGTTTGTGTAATTATAATTTATAGGCTAAAATATTATCTTCTTCCCTAAACTTTATCAAAAAGTTCATTTTTCGTTCTTAAATGTTGTAAAAAGCTTTTTTAAATAGTTTAGAGATAATAATAGGGACAAAATCAATATTTTAGGAATGAGAAAATAACCCTTTTTTTTTTTTAGTTGTGAAATATTTTCAATAGTTTAGAGGTTAAAAAAAAATTAACCTTTAAGAATGAAAAACAAAATTCATGCAAATTTTAGGTACTAAAATAAGATTTTATAAGTAAAAGAAAAGAAAATTGGTGTATTTTCTAAATGTTTAATGAAAAAGAACCCTGATTTACCTTCTTTAAAAATTTTGGAAGTTTAATTTTATCTAAAGATCCATTTTTAAAAAATGAAAAATTTGAAGGACCGAAATGTGTGATCTTAAAATTTTTTTAAAAATAAATCATATTTCTTTGAGGGAAGAAAAATTCAAAGGGATCAGATAGGGACATATTGGCCCTTATGGGCTTGGCCCTGCATATTAAAGTGGTAATTACAATGAGAAGGTTATAACTCATAAAGATTGCCTTTATTTGGATTGTTCTCTGTAACTCAAACACGTAGAGTCATAGATGGATTTGCTAATGATAGCAGATTCATTAGCATGCCTCAATGAAGATGTACTCAGGTCATGTACACACTGCCCATCATACACCAAGAATTGGTTTCGCTCAAAGCATATCATTTGCATGCTCAAGAAAGAAGTGCAATTCAATTTCTAACATATGGAAAGAACACACACCATATCACTTGCATCTACTACAAATTATTAATGGGAAATTTAGATTATATCTCTGGTGCATTAATATACACTTTTCTTCCATTTTCATTTTGGATTGAAAAGATTGATAATAGGAGTCTCAATTAATTCCAGATCAAACAAGTAGCTAGTAAATATTGGTTCTTCTATAAGGCCAAGAAAGACCCTGAATTTCGGCCACATATGGCATTCCAATGATTTTGGAAGTTGGATAATTCGTGTGAAACAGCATCAAGTAGAAGAAAATGTCATAGTCAAACCATTAGATCCATTCATATTAAACTTACTCGATTGGAAGAAAAACTTTGAAATACATGTCTTTTGACTTTCTTAAGTACGTGAGGACATTAGAAAGCCAAATAAAAAAACTCATAAAAAGAGTTAATTGTATATCCGATACTCAAAAGCAAAGAAAAAGCAAAACCTCCGGCAAAAGAAAGGGATTTTGTAGAAGAAAACCAAATTCTCAGCAGAAAGAGACGTTGCAAAACTCTAATGCTATGCAATCAAAAGATTCAAAAACTCCCACTGCTCTTTGCCTTTCTTTTCCATCAATTGTATAGCCAAGTTTAGGGGTGTTCTCAGTGCAGTGCGATTTAGAGTTTAGCCAAAATCACAACCGCATTGCACCTCAATTTTACAGTCACATGTACAGTACGGTGTATAAGATGCGATTTGAACGGTTTGAAACCAATATATTTTTCAAATATTGAGCATTTCCTGCCCAACCCAAAATTAATTTTTCCTTTTGTTTTGGGCCAAGTTTTAAACTATTGGGTTAGTTTTTCTTTATTTTGGGTTAGACACTTACTAGGATTATTAAACCTTTTTTTTTTTTTTGAAAACTAGTGTTATTAAATTATTAATAATATATTTAATATTAAAAAAATATATATTAATATATAGAGAAAATGCGGTATGGTGCATTGTTACATGTATTGCGGTGCAGTTATGCCATTTTGCGGGTGGTTTTGGTGTGGTTTTTGAACACCCCTAGCCAAGTTAATGGAAAACTAAGCCAGCACTGTCAACTATCAACCTCCTCCAAGACAACAAAAAGATGGATAAAATAAATAAACGAATGCTTGCACTCTAAGAAGAAAAGAACCATCTTCAACTCAATCCTTTAGTTGCTTCAAAACACACTACTTTTTTTTTTTGGATGAATTACACACCACTTCCTCTAATAATATATTTTTCTTGTATACTAAATGCCAAAATGAGCTAATCTTTTTAACCACAAACACAACAATATTCATACAGACACAAAGTTCTTTCAATCCTTCAGTTGCATCAAAACACACTACATTTTTTGGGATGAATTAAACACCACTTCCTCTAAACATATGTTTTTCTTGTATCATAATTCTAAATGCCAAAATGAGCTAATCTTTTTAACCACAGCAGTATACATACAGACACAAAGTTCTTTCTATATATTTTTTACATATTGGAACCCTCGTGAAAACACCCTGCAAGGGAGAGGCCTTTTTTATGATGTCTACAAAAGACAACTTGTATCAATTATGTGTATGTACCAAGACTCTCAAAATGCCATGCAAAGAACCTCAGCCCCAAGCCTTCAACAAAAGAAGCTTTCCTCTCAAATCTTGCTATACAAATCCCCAAACTCGCTTTCTGTGATAATTTCCACCGTGTTTCCCTCTGCTTTCCACGAGATTCAACACTATGCTAACTATTTTTGGTATATTCTTGAGTCAAAAACTTCATGAATGGACGACACATCTCTCATACCTTGTAATGAAACTGGCTGCTCTTTTATACGAGATAAAAGGATGGAAATTTGCTCATTTGCAATATCTAGCCTCTCCTTGGACTTGGCGGATTCTGTTACAAGAGTTGATACCATATTTTGCAATATCTGAATTCTTTCTGCATGATCACTTGGAGTACTCTGAAAAAGCTTTGCAGAAGGTGTACTGATCCTGCGCCAACGGATAGGAAGATACCTATCTGGGATCTGAAAGCAGTTTCCTGTTGAGAAAACTCGAAGAGCATGCCGGCAGAGAATTCCAGAAAACTCAAAATGATGGCAGCTGCAACTGATGATGCCTTCCCTAGGAGCCCAATAGACTTTCCGGCCTCCCTCAGCTTTTGTGTGGTGTCTTACAAGAAAACCATCATCCATCTGAAAAGATGCATAGTGGGCAGCCAGAACAAGTTGTTCTTGTAGCTTAGAGAAGGCAAAAGGAGTAAGGATAGTGGCAGCATGGGATTCCATGGGGGCCCCTGTCTTCAAGCAAATATTTTGGAGATTCTGTTGCATTGTTTGTTGTTCTCCAGCTTGATCTCTGAAATCCACAGCAACTGCTGCCTGCTTGTGCAAGTTTTAATTTAATAAGAGGGAAAAAACTTAACTCAACTAAGCCCAAATCCCAATTAATAAGGAAAGAAAATTTTTTCCAACCAATAATTTTGTATCATTTTTGCTGTTTAGACAGTTTTTCATCAATCTAACAAACCAGAAACAAGTTGCGAATTTCATACATAATGAATAGCCCGTAACCGCATCAAAAAGGGGAGCAAAGTAACCCAAATCATGGAGATCAATATTAAAATCAACTTTTCAATAATGTGGCAATTAAGCCTTTATTTAATATGATAGTCTCGGTATGACAAACACTTCAGGTTAAGGACAAGTAGGCACTATTTAGAGGGATTAGGATTGCACATCAATTAAGCCAATACTACCTTTGGTGAATGGCAAAAGAGTAGTTCTTTTTGCTCACCATACAGCCTTCTGTACAACTTGTCTGTTTGACATGATTCAGTTTCTGAAGGGCCCGACGTTTTGGCATCTTCAGATTCACTAGGTTACACGTGCATTCACCACAATAAGGCAGGGGCTAACAGGTTCAATATAATTTTTTAGAGCTTAATTAGGAACATTAATAACTATTCCTTCCTTTCTTTGAAGTCATTACTATCTTTCTTTTTACTTTTCTTTGATAAGGTTGTGTGGAGAAAAAAACAACAGGCCAAGACCTTGTGAACGTAATAAGGAAAGTGCTGGAAAATGTCCAAGCATTTCTGTTTCACCAGCATCTAGGTAAAAGGGACAGAACACTGGGGCTTGCCTAGATAAATTTCATAAGAGCCTACACAAAAAGTATAATCAATTATAGGACCTTCATATGCTAATACTCTTGTAAAGTTACTCCTGAATTAACAGCACTTCAAAATCTTTAAGTGAGACCAAGTAAAATGTCGAACATTGTACTCACTACGCACTCTGAATCATGACCATGACTTGAGAATACAATAAAAAACAACAGCAAAATATTAATATCTTAATCCAAATAAATAGCAATAGGCCAATAGTAAAAGAGATAGCATACTTGTTCAACAAAGTGTGCAAGCCGGGTCTGTGCACTCAAAAATCTTTGAATGAAAGCGTTAATTGACTTTGACTGGCCATTCGTTGTCATTCCCGCAAAGAAATGGGTTCTCAAGAATGGTAGTGCCCAAAGTGAGCGCAACCCATACAAGTTGGCTATATGCCTATTAGCGTGCAACCCAAAGGAATTTACCATCTCCATCCAACCGAGTTCAAAATCCTCAATTGACTCCAGATTATAGATTCGAAAAAACTCTGTCTTCCACTCATTGTAACGTTCTCCCAGTACAGCATTAAACCAGGACGGAAATTTCCCTACAATCATCCATATGCAAAGTGCGTGTTTCGTCATAGGCAATTCAATGGCTACTGCTTCTTTGAGACACATATTTTGATCAGTTAGAATTGTTTGCGGAGCCTTCCCGTTCATAAACCCCAAGAATGCCTTCCAAAGTTCCATATATACAATACAACACATAAACACCAATGTCAAATTGGGATCAGTAAAGCTATTTAAAAAAAGGAAATGCATGTGAGCATGTGCAATATATTACCCAACAGTGACGAGAAATTTTCATACTAAATATAATGCCTTGTCCAATTAGGATGACAGGAAGAACAGACCAATAGGCATTGAACAATACCAGGAGGTGCTCACTGAGTATTTATTGGGGAAAAAAGAGAGTCCCCATTTCATACAAATTGTCCACTACCAATCGGACAAGTAGATGCTCGGTGACCATTTGGCCTGGTCCCCATCATTTATAATTGTAACATAAAGAATATCAAGTCCCAATTACAGAAGTCCCTCATGTGAAAACTCAATCAACCAGCATTATTTTGTGCATGGTCCAAAACCTAACTGGCTATCCTAAACATCCAGCTTCAAAATTCAAATTCTATGTTCTATCCTTCAATTAGCCTTTTGATTGGTTATGCCTCATAAGAGAAAAGCAATTGATTGAATGGTTCAATTAAGATTTACAGCAGTCACATGTGCAATATAAGGTAACAGATTAGGGGGGAAACCCCATAATTATTTTCAGTTATTACCTTCAATGCCCATGAAAACGACCTCAAATTTTCCTCACGCAAAAGGACACAGCCAAAGAAGCAAGGCATACCATAATTATTCATTCCAACCCATATCCCAAGCGGCATGTCAATTGCAGTCAAGCGATGTGTTGTATCAAACACAACTGCATCACCAAAGATCTCATATGACTGGACAGATGAGGCATATGACCAGGTGATGTTCTCTAACCTATTGTTTGAATCAAGTGTATACTCAAACTTGAAGTTAGGGTCTCTCTCCTTAATGTTTCTGCACATTCTTAATAAGTCTATGCTCTCCTCTTCTGGATCTAATTTCCTAAATGATTGGAGCAAATTCCTAACATCCTTTTCAGTGAAAGGCAAATATCCTGGCTCCACACACTTCTCAAGCTCCATAAGTCTCATCATCTGGTGCACAGAAATTCCTGTTTTGGCAAACATAAGGATTCTGCTCTTGTCCGTGTCTGAAATGGTCCGGTATGCAGGAAGGAAACGAACTTGACTTGGTTCTAAGAGCTCATGATTATGGTGGTTTAGAAAACCTGTGATACGCCATTCTGAAGCCCCTAATTCTGTTGTCTTGCTTATTCGCATGTACGCTTGACATCCACAACGAGATGATTTTCGGTTTCTTTGAGGTTTACTTTCATTCGAGGCTTTGATGGGGGTGTTGCCAGCACGGTGACAGACAAAGTAGCGTCTAGTGAGTCCTTTACCAACCCCATCCTTCCCCTCTGTGCGATGACGCCGGATGGAGAAGCCACATCGCTTTGCAAATTCACTATAAAATTCATAAGCAGCATCATGAGTGGCAAATCTTTGCCCCATATATGGAATTGCATCATTAGTGGTTTCTAGGGAGAGCCTAGTTTCATCAGGTGATTCCTCAGTGCTACTGGTATCGTCCAAGGACAAAGATCGTTGATCTGAGGGATCATCATAAACCACCAACAACGGTCCAGCCTCTTCAGACATTATACTTTCTCATTAAACCACTCAATACCCTATGTCTTTTTAAAAAAGGAAATATAAAAAACAAGACAAAACAAAAAACCAAAAGCCTTGATTAGCCAAACCAGTCCCAACAGATGGAAAGATACACCATAGAACAGAGAAGAAAATAAAAAAATTGAGCCGTACCAAATAAAAAGGGCATAACAACACATGAGCACATGTATTCATAGTAACTGGCAACTAATCTAAATGCTGGTCAACAACCAAGAAAAAAGGGAAAATAATAGAAAAAAACCAGTGATGATGATGTTGATGATTAAATAATCAACCCAAAACAGTTTTCCCACACATAAAATTCCAGATTTTCATTGGAAATAAATAAATAATAAAAGGCATGTTGTTGGTTAAAATAACAACACTCATTATACAAAAATAATAATTCTTGAGATTTCTCAGATGGTCATCACCAATTCAGTATCACACTATTCTTTTTCAGGTTTTAAACGTTAACATGCTTCCTCAAATCCTACAAAAGTGAGGAATATGGACTTTTAAGTAATTAAAGGCTATAACCTCAGCAAAGTAGAGGATTTCTCGTATGTACCAGAAGTTTAGAGGCACTTCACATTTCAAGCATCCACCGACCATCTACTTTTCCATTGTAACTCAATACACTCACTGCTTTGTTTGTTTGGAATTACAATCTCAGTGATTGTCAAAGCTAGCAAATTGAAACTGGTAGCCCTAAAGGCACAAGTTGTAATCTTCCTATTCACACAATTGTATTGAAAGATCAGGTAAACAAATGCAAGAACTTGGAAGTAGATTATGTCATATGGCCTCACAAATTCCAAATATGAGTCAAGTTCTTATTTGAACAGACTCAATATTTCTGTTGGACCTATTCAGAGGGCAACGAGGTTTTATAATAATTATAATTTAAAAAGTAAGCTGAGCTCATTGCTTGTTGATCAACTTTCAAAAACATATCCGCAAATGTTACGTCGTAGTTCAGGTTTCATTCAAGCTAAACTCTTATCTTATATTACATCTTTGAGTTCCTGAAGAAAGACCAACAAACACCAATCGTTTGTAATGAAATTTCCATCTATTGATTTCTGCAAAATCCTATCAGACTTTTCCATTTTACCTCAGAATTAGATTGCCACTCTAGCTCTTTTTCACATGCATTATGTACATGTACAGCTCAATTCAATCACAGTTCTGATGCATTATGCGAAGTTGAGGATAATTATTATCAATAATGGGAAACCCAAAATGGGATTTATGTTTACTTACGAACAAAATTACGTAAACACTTTAGTTCTAATAGACTCTGACTGTAAATATTGGATATAGACACACAAAAACATATACACATTCAGCTCAATCAATCATATTCCTAACACATTCTGCAAATTTGAGGACAACCCATTACCAAAATGGAAAAGCCAAAATGGTTTTTGTTTTTATCAAAAAATTCAAAATGAAAATTATTTTTAAGAGACTCTTAACTGCACATATCATATATACATACAACTCAAGTCAATCACATTCCACAAAATTGAGGATAACCCATTATGAGAAATGAAAAACTCCAAAATGGGCTTTGTGTTTCTCACAAAAATTTCAGATGAGCACTTCATTTTTAACAGACTCTGACTGTACGTAATGTACATAAACACACAAAAACATATACAATATAAAACATATACAATATAAAACATATATCAATCACATTACTAACACATTCTGCAAAATTGAGGACAACCCATTATCAGGAATGGAAAATCCAAAATGGGATTTGTGCTTCACACAGAAATTCACATGAACACTTCATTTTTAAGAGTCTCTGGCTGCATATATTGCTCCAAATTAGAAACAGAGACAAACATTACTTTTACAGATATAATAACCATGTCCATTCACACGCACATACATAAAGAGAGAGACAGAGATACTGTTTTAAGAGGAGGAAAATATTAAAGAAAGATAAGAGAATGGTACCAATTGAATTCATGGGAGCAATCCAGGTGAGGTGGATTGGGAAATTGGGAGTTGCCCTAAAATGCGCTGGGAGGTGATGAAAGCCTTTTTATACTCCCTGCGCACTTTACTATCTGACGCCTCCTTTCTTTGTTCCCAAACATCTTCCTCCACTTTGGGAGTCTAATACGCATGTCCAAACACTTTCCCTAGTTCTTTTTTTTTTTTTTTGCACAAAGGTGAAGTTAAGGTTTCAAAAAAAAAAAAAAGTGTTACATCCTCAACATTTTATAATGTCATAAAAATTCATAAGTAGTACGTTATTATTAGTTCTAATCAATCAGTAACTATTTGCAAAAAATATTATGAACGTAGCATTTATCTTGAGAGAATTGTGACTGCTTAGTTTTGTTTTGTATTAAGACCAAAAAACAAAACAAGATAAATGTTATATCTATAATTTTTATAACAAATGCTAAGTAGTAAGTTATTACCACCTAAAATTTGTTGTAAAAATATTGTAATCGTAGAACTTCTCAAACAAAAATAATACTCCCTCCGTCCCAATATTTTTGTCCTGTTTGAAAAGTTAAACTTTTTAAGGGAACATTATTTATTATCTTGTCTACCTTTTAAAAATATATAAGTTACCAAAACTACCCTTAAAAAAATTTATTAAAAAATTGAATTAGTAAATTAATAGGGGTATAATAGGAACATTAGTAAAATAATGACTTTTATTTTTAGAAACAGGACAATATTTTTGGACATCTCAAAATGGAATAGAGGACAAAAAAAATGGGACGGAGGGAGTAATAATTACAAATGAGTTTAATGTAATTTAGGCTAAGGTGGATAACTTAACCAACTATAGTGTTGTATTTAACCTATAATTTACAATAGAATGAGGGGATCTAAACCATAAATTAAGATATATCAATTGAGTTACAAGAGTCCTAGCAACCACTTTTTTTGTTTTTATTTCTTAGAATAATTACATTTTAAACCTATAATTTAGAGATGTAAAAAATTAAATTTTGAAAATTTCAAAAAATATTAAATTAAAGTATTAAACTATGAATTTTTTTTTTTTCAAAACTTAAAAGTTTTAAGATTTTTTCTAAGGCATAACAAAAAATTACGATATTCTCAAATTAGTCTACTACCTCACACATGACATGTGAACTATTAAAAATAAATAAATAAAAGATTATGGTGAGCTCATGTGTGAGTGGGTAGGTTAATTTGGAAATATATATTGCAAGATTGTGATTTTTTTTTTTTTTTTTATATCCCCAACTTTATTGCAAAGTAAACTGTGGGTTGTGTTTGGAGTTTAATATAGGCTAAGAGACAAGTTTGAACACTCCCTAAGATAACAATTAATTAATTTCTGCATTTATATATAAAGACCTCCAGGGGAGTGCCATTTCATAAATCCTCTAAGGGTGATGTAATTTATATATATATTTTTTTATTATATTTAACAATAGAAATAGTTTGATATGTCTTGAGAGCCCATAGTTTTTGGTAACGTATTAGCAAAAGATATATATATATATATATATGGGGTGAAAGCACAACCTTATGTATTGAGCCTAAGGCCCTATTTGAAGGTTACTGCGTATCCGAAGAGATGAAAGTGGTTGAGAAGGAGTTTGTATGAAAGAAAGATACCTGAAAATGAAGGGGTACAATCCGAAGAGAGCACCAATGGTCCGAAGAGAGCACTGGTGGTCCGAGGAGGTCATTCTCCTCAGATGCAAATATTCTTGGTCAAGCAAATATCTGGAAGGTTCAAATGATCTTCCTAACAACTTCAGTGATAAGGATAAGTTTTGAGCATGCCTTGAGATGATAAGAACGGAGAAATATCTAAAAGGAAAAGCTGCTACCACCACATTAAATGCACTGTATCTGATTTTCTGGTTTCATCAATGTGGAGAAGACTCCTAAACAGTATAATCTCAGCTATTATCACTCACAAAGAGTTAAAGAAGAGACCTGACGTGACATATACTCAAATGGATACTTAGATGAAGAACAAGTAGACGATGAAGATGATGGGGAAGGATGCTATATAAAAGAAAAAAGCCTCTAATAAGAAAAAAAAAAAAAAAAAAAAAAAAAAAGAAGAAGAAGAAGAAGGGGAATATAGCTCTGGGAATTGTATTCATATTTCATTCAATAATATACCTTTTCAGATATCAATTTGAAGAGTTTTTAAGTGTGTTTTTTATGTCAGTTCATTCTTGAACACCATAGTTAACTATTGTTTAGTTCACAATCAGCCCAGCACTTTTGCCACTCTCTACAAATTCATTGTTCTAGGTTCATTGGGCTTGTAATCCAAACATTTTGGGCTTGGGCTATAAATCCTGACCCTACAATATATATATATATATATAACAAAAATTTAAAAGTTAGTTTATTTATTGAAAGCTATTTAAAAAACAAAAAATAGAACTTGAGACACAAAAAAAAAAAAAAAAGACTAAATAAACTAAAAATTTGTGGCCAAAAAGACATCATATCATTAAAAAAAAAAACTATAAAATTCATTCTAAATTGTAAAATGAATTCCATTTAAATAGGAAAGATCATTTTCTAAAATAAAAAATAAGAAAAATAAGAAATAAATAAAAAGATTATTTTGTGTGGAGTTTTTTGGGCCTTGGAGGTTTTTTTTTTTTTTTTGAGAAAGTTGGGCCTTGGAGTTAGAAGTGGGATTTGCTCGTTATATGCCCGCCCGTTAGATCTCTGTAGAGCGGGAGCCACGTCACACAAATTCAGGCCCAATCAAATACTCTTCCAAGTTCCAATAATGAATTTGTGGAACATAATGAAATATTACTTTTTCTTTGGGGTCAAAATATAAAATACTGTTTACATGCTTCTTTTGTTTTGTTTTGTTTTTTTTTTTTTTTTTTTTAAATATATATAAATACACAAACATACTTATCAACAAATTATAGAAAATATATAAACTTGTCAACAGTAAACAGACTCAACACTCATATGCCCAAAAAAATTATCAAGAATTATTATTTGAAATTACAAAATATTACTAGGATTTTATTATGAATATAAGTGTTTGTTTGAAATCTGCTTATTTTGTTAAAATTGAAATTTTTTTTACTAAAAGTACTATACATTAAGGTAAAATTTAGTTGAAATAGTACCATAGAACCCATAAATAGTATCAAAAAGTACCGTAAGATTTATAAATAATAGTAAAAATAAACTAAATAGTAAAATAAATTGACAAAAAATAAGCAATCGAAACACAACCTAAGTATGACACTTTGTTATTAGAAAATTCTTGTCGTCTTCTTACTTTATGTAAGTTCTTTTACAACACATACAAAAACCACTTTTCATAACTTTCTAAACTTTCAACACGTCGTGAAGTAGAAGATAGTGGGAAAGTAACTAAAAAGGAAAAGTATCGCAACAAAGAAAAGATCAGATCAGATATGCACATATTTTTTTTCCTTTTAGTTTGACGCTGAAGAATAGAACAAAGTGTCATAATCTTGAATCTTGAAATTTTAAAGATTTCTTTGTAGTGGTTTATAAATATAACAAAACTTACGTATAATTTCTGAGATTTCTTAGATGTAGTATATTCAGTTCCCTAATTAAGTTTAAATATATGATTGTTTCTCTAAAAAAAATGATTGTATTAATCAATGAAGAATAAATAATGTTATATTTTTCAAAAATAATTAAATTCAATATATTATATGTTTGAATTTAATTGAAAATTCAATATAGTGTGCATAAAAAATTTTATTTTTCCCTAATATCTATTAAAAGGTAGAAAAATTTGGAGATGCCCTTTTCTATAACAAAAGGAAACAAATTGAGTTGCTCTAGTGGCTTCAACATGGTACCAGCCTGGTTTGGTTGGCTATATCATTGGCGTTATAAGTAAATAAACTATTTGAAGTATATGCCCCTCGATACCGCAATCAGTCACAGTCTAATTCAATCATCATATCAAACTGTGAAAAATTGTGTTTGGCATTTTGACTTGGTCCCTCAGTTAGTGTGTCATGATGGTTCCAACTAAAATGCGATTATTGGTGCCTTGTCATTATTCATTAACAACTAATCCTAGTATTCCATGACTACTATCATAATCTTTGTTGAAGAGTATGTTCTTATTGGTAGTTTACTAGATCCATTGATTTGATAGGAAAGATAATGGGTAAACTAAGCAATCTTTTAGGTATAGTATATTTGATTTTCTAATTAAATTCACACACATAATTGCAATGAAATTAATTATTATTAGAAAAAAAAATGTTTATATTTTATTGATCAATGCAATCCTATGTTTAAATTAAATTAGAGAACTTAACGTATTGCATTTAAGAAGGTTTACCTCTAAGTTCTAACTGAAAGCAATAATGCTTCTTTATTCATATCGGTGTTGCATATTTATGTCATACTCAGCCAAAAATAAAAAAATAAAGAAGGCATACTTGTAGTTATTGGAAGTAAATGGGTAAGATGAAAGTTATATTTTATGTTTAGATCTATTCTATGAGTCATAAATGATATCAGGTTTGTAAAATAGGGGATAAAATTAAATAACATTCTCTAAGTTTAATACCATCCCTAACCAATTTAAATATGTGTTTGAATGGGGTTATTTTCATTTGCTTATTTTATCTAAAATTTAAATTCTATTTATAAAAAAAATGAAAGTTTTTAGAAATTGTACTCATGTAAGTCGAATAAGTCAGGAAATTTAATTATCCAAACGTAAATATTAGTAGTATATAGCAAAGAATTTATTTATTTTTGCTGAAGAAGAGCTCCTTTTGTGTTGAAATTTCAAGAGCAAGAGAGAAGGAGGAATGGCATAATTCAGATAATTAAAATAAGGTGACTTGACAAGTTTGCCATAATAATCATGGGGTGTTATATATATTTTGTGATATGTTTGATCTAACAAGTAATCATTTGGTGTTATACATATTTTGTGATAAGTTTGATCTAACAAGTAATCATCTATTATTGGTTTAGGATTTTAAAATTATGAGGCCAAAATCGATTTCTGATCACGTCAAATTCTTCAAGCCTTAAAGAATCTAGCCTAACAAAACAAAAGAAGCTTTCATGGAGAATATGGCTCTGACGTGGGTTATAAATAAAATCTTTTGCCTAGCTTGGCTTCGGCGTACAAGTTAATTTGGTTGATTATTTATTTATTTTATTGTTTTAGTGAACCTGCAAATTTTATTGAATTAATAAATATATGATTTTATTTTCCTGAATAATGCCATAAAGTCTTCTGCATATAAAATAAATAGATAAGGATAGAGACTCTACTAGGCATTATTTATTTATTATATTATATTTGATCACATGATTCATACCTGACTCTATGATAACATTAATTTTATAATTAGCTTTAATTTATTAAAATATCCCTACACATTATCTTGCTCAATAGTGAAATCTAACCATACACTTTGTACACCTTATGACCTGATCCATATATATTCAATTATTAAAATTGAACTCTACATATCCATTTTAATGTTAAAATATTTTTCTTTTATTTTCTTGATTTTAAGAACTAATAAAACTAAAATTTCAGTGATTTCTCATCCTATTTCTGCCAAATACATGATATCAATTTGTGTAATATAGGATACACTTAAAAACATATAATATCCAAAGAGCCATGTTATATAGACGGAAAAATCTAATAAAAAATATATACAAATTAATATGATGATGACTTTACGTTAAAGTGAAATTCACATCATGAAACAACACCTTTTGACGTTTTCTAATCATGCATATAAACAAACAACTACCTCCTCAATACTCATTTTCAAATTTCAACCTAGTTGGTACGAATAATACACGTGTGGTTAATCTTGTCGATAATCAAGTATTACTTGTGGTCATTTTCCTACAAACGTGTGTAGGAATATAGGTCATTTATTTGGTCATTTATTTGGTACACTCATACACGAGCAGCGGTTAGTACTAATGACTAATGAGGCCTGATTTTTTTTTTTTTTTTTTTTTAATATACCTTAAAAAGTTTTGAGTTTTAAATTAATATAGGTCTTTTGACCATTTAAAACAAACTTAAATACCCTTGATAACAACTGAGCCCTTTAAAAATAAAATTAAACCTCTTCAAACTTTTGGTTCATTGAATGTTGAACAAAAAAGTTACTACAAGAAATGCAATGTTTATAATATTTTTTGCAATATTTTCATAACAATCCTAAATAGCAGGTTTTTATTGGTAAACCAAAAAAATAATTTCAATGGTAAGTTCAAAATAGAACCTGTAAAAACTTACCACTTAGATTTTGTTGTAAAAATATTGCAAAAATATTGTGAATATAGCACTTCTCAAAAATTGGCCAAACAAACAAATTAGCCTAAAATCTCAAATCGAACATTTAATTGTGATTTTTTAAATTGTATTTTCAAATGACATATTTTAAAATTGCTATGTTTTAAATAAAAAATGCATACTTTTTAAATAGCTAGTATATTAGTGTTTGTTTTAGTCTTGAGCCGAATTTGTTGAATTTATGTGATATATTTTTTTCAAAAAAATAATGCATTTTGTTTATATTAGTACTTATTTAGAAAATACGATAGTAATTGAATGAGAGATTAGTAGCTTAATAATTGTTTGGTTGTGTACATTGAAAAAGATATAACTGATAACATTGATATTGAAACTATCGTATCACACAATGATTTCAAAATATGAAAACTTGTGAAAGGAAATTTTAAAATTTTACGTATTTGCGTATGTTTTTATTTTGTGATGTTAATATATTCAAGTTTTATTATTATTAAATTTTTTTAATTTAATTGTTTTTAATGACCATCCTGAAAAGAATTTCTAGAGCTACCACTGCTCTCATAGTAATATTTCCTCATAAATTTGAGCAATACCATGGATTCAGTTCATCTACAATTATGTGAGATGACTGAAAATTACTCTCGAGCTATTGAATATTATAATTATGCCTTATGTGATGCGTACGTTAAGTAAAAATAAATTTAAAAGTTAATAATATTTTAAGCTAGTTATGTTATATTGAAATTCATTTTAATCATCCTCTTAGATTTCTCTCCAATCTTTTAAAGGTTAAAAGGCAAAAAATTATATTATGAGACAACATTAAACATCCCTCTCACAACATGTGTAAATTTTATATTGTTGCGAGAGAAATGCCTCATGAGATACCTTTTCTTAAAATACTCATATTATAGAGTAATACTCCTTCCTTCCAACCTTGTAATGGACTTGCATTATTTTATTTTTTTTTCAATATTTTGAAAATTGTTCTTAAAAGTGGAAACCAAGCACACATAATATAAAAATTATTCTCTAAAAACTAGTTACACATTAAATTTTTGAAAATTTTTTTTCATAAAAAAAAAAAAAAAAATCCTCTTACCAAACAAAGGACTTAATTTTTTTTTTAAATAGAACTTAAAGGACCAAATTGAAATCAAATTTAAATTAAAGGGTATTGTAACTTGTAATTAATAAATAGAAAAAACAAATGTTGGCCAAGCAAAGCGAGTACAAAGGAACTTTAAACACTCTCGAATCTCTCGCAAATTTTACACTCCCCCATATAATCCTAGTTCCTAACATTTCGCGTGTAACTGGGAACATTAGTTAATGCGTTTCAAGTCAAGTTCTCTTAACCCGAAGTGAACGACAAGCAAGAAAAAAAAAACAGTAACTCTTAAAAAAAAAACACTTTTTTTTTATTTGGAACACAGTACTAAAAGACAACAGTTCCACTTTCTTATCTTATTTTTATCTATCTCTCTCTCTCTCTCTCTCTCTCTCTCTCTCTAGGACCCATAAATCTAAGTAAAGACTCTAACTTGGAACACAAATTTAACACCAACCAAAATAGTGTTTCTGTCTCTTTCTCTATCTGAATCTGTCTGTGTCTTTTACTGGTTTTCTTGACATTTACTTAGGACACGGTTGATTTGCTTTGTTTTTATCCTTATTGAATACGGCACCATGTTGACGTTACACCACAGAACCAACTTGTTGAACATCCTCTGCATTTTCTATTTGCTTAGCTAAAATGGGTTTTATTAGTTTAAGTAATATAAAAATATGGTTTTCCTTAATTAATACTAAAAGCTAGTACTTATTCTTCTCTGTTATTATTCTCAATTGTTTTTATTACTTTATAGTTTCCATTCCTTTCTTTACTTTCAAACTTCCCTTCCTTTCCTTCCCTTTTGTAATTTCAAAAGGCGGACTCTTTCTCTCTGTCTCTCTCTTCTCTCTCTCTCTCTCTCTCTCTCATTATTTGTACAAATACTTTCTGTGCATGCTTTTGGTTTTCCCAGAAAGCAAAACAGCAAAAGGAGGAAATGAAGAAGACTTTCAACCCTGTAAGCTTTCCTTTTCTTTCTCTCTCCCTCTACGTGTATATGTGTATGTATGTATACCTTATGTGTTCGAATTCATAGCTCTACTACTTCTTTCTGTGCAGTTTTTTTTTTTTTTTTTTTTTTTTAAGATGAGCTTTTTATTTTTCTTCTTCGTGGGGTTTCTAGAAAATGATATTTAAATTGTTGTAGGCTTTGTTGGGCATGATTTGTGGTAATTTTCTATTTTGGGTTTCCTTTTTTGTTTGAGTTTCTCTCTCGGAGTCCCGTTTGGTTTCTGAGAAAACAGAGGAAACAGAGAAGGGGTGTGTATGGAATCTGGAAGCGGTTGTTTTTTTTCATTGATTTTCTCTCTTCTTCTTCTTCTTCTTCTTCTTCTTCTTCTTTAGTTTTGTTTTTCTGGGGAGTTTGAGTTTCTATTTTCTTGGTGTCCCGTTTGGTTGCTGAGAAAACAGAGGAAATATAGAAGGGTGTGTTTGGTTGATTTGGGTTCGATTATACAATTTCTTTTCAGTTTAGGCAAAAGGAAGGTCTTGTTGTTTCTTATAATTTAAGTTAGTCAGTTATTTTAATATTATGTGTTTGATAACTGAGAAAAGAAAAGAAAAAGGAAAACAGCAAGAATTTAGAAGTTCTCATGGAGTAGTATTTGAACAGAGTTAATGCTTCTGTTTGGCTGGATTAGAATCTGTTAAGAGTTTTTAAGGTAACTCCATCATAGAGTTCCTTTTTTTGTTTTTGAGAATAACTCCATCATGGAGTTCCTAAAATCCTATCCCTCCATTGAATTGGATTTTACCATGTCTTCAACGTTTGAACAAAAGTTGACTATCACTAATTTGGTATTTATTTGAAATTTTGATGACATGGAAAAATCCAGCTCGCTCATTTCAAAATGGATGGATAAAATTCTATAAACTCCATGGTGGAGTTATTAAGTGAAGAACTCTAGAGGATCTTAATCCTGTTTAGCTTATTTACTTTTCTCAATCCCTCCTTTTGTCTTCTTTATCTATTTATTCCTCCTTTTAGTTTAGTTGAATATGAAATTTAAATTTTTCAAATTAGATGTTGAGCTTATCTTATCTATCATAATCAAATAAATAAACAAATCTCATATTTTTGCATTTTTTTTTAATTCCATGTAATAGTTTGCAGAGCCTAATGAAAAGAAAAGAAAAATAATATTTTGAGTATTATTTTTACTCAATTCGGTAGACATTCTTGTTTCCACAGATCGCAAATAATGAAAATGATTTATTATTAAAAGTTTTAACCTTTCAATTTCTTATGTAACTACTTTCTGGAATTTTTAAGGACAAAGTTTAGATACAAAATCGATCTTAGGTTACAAACTCAGTCAATATCTTTTTGACAAATCCACCATTGGATTGCATCTTTTTCTTATATTCTCCATGTTTGCAAAATTTCAAAAAAATTAAAGATTAATAGCTACGTCATCAATAAATTTTTAAATTGCAAGTTTTTGTAATTTAAAATTATGCATAAAATATAAAATTATAGATTATATAATAAATGATATCCGATTAACACAAAAATTGACATGTGCATTAAAAGCGTAAAGAACGTGTAATTCAACGGTTAGATTTTCCAAATATGCAGTAATATTTATTTTATTAAGTGAGTTTGTAACCTAAGGCTACAATCGATTTTGTAGCTAAACTTTATCCAATTTTTAATACTTTAAACCAAAAAAATGATAAAAATAATCTGTTATTCAAAGTTATACCCTTTCAATTTCTTATGTAACTAAACCAAACAAATAAATGATTTTTCATGTTGTTTTTGCTACATACAGTTTTAAGTAAAACACAAGTTTCCGGCCACTATACTAGATACTCTCGCAAATATGTCTATTGAACTAATGGAAAGAATGTAAAACTGTGCATTTGAAATATTCTGTTTGGTGAACTATGTGGTAAAATGCTAACTTAATGAGGTAGCATAAGATGGCATACTGACATAGTGATATGAATACAACATGGGTTAGTAGATACATAGAAAGGAGGACATGTTCATGGATAATAATTGACACTTGGAAATTTAATTGAGTAAAAATTTTGCATTAATGTGATTCTCTTCAACCGAAAAGCCAGTACTGGTTTAGTGCGCAGAAATTGGGGAGAACGCTTATGATACTACAACTGGGTTTGATTTATTTATTTAATTTTGGTGTACCTATCGTTTGACATCCTTTATTACTTGATTGTTGTGCAGATGGATTTTGATGAAAACTCCTCATTCTATTGCTCGTTTATTTTTGTTGTCAGGCTCCTGTACTCTCAAATCTAAAGAGTAGGCCGTGTGTCTGCGGTTTCTTTGTCACGGTTACTTTGATTTGTGGTGCTTACTTCATTGGTAATGCAATTGTTGCAAAGGAATACAAAGAAGTATGTATGTCAGATGGAATATGCTCTTTTTAAATATTACTACTGGTCATATAAATTTTAGTTTGTGAGGGCGATTGATGTTCCTTAGAGAGAATATTCTTTGAATTGTTGAGGATGGAGTTTGTATGTTTTGATGGGATGTATATTGAGCTGATGTTAACTATTTAATTTAGAAAATATTTTGTGCCTCACTTTATATGTTTAATTTAGAAAATTGTTCCTTTACACCTAATGATCATTTTAGTTCTTCTTCTTCTTCTTTATTGGTTTAAAGTGTCAGAACAAAATCTGTCATATTGTTTGAGTTTCCTGGCCTTCATATCGTTTCAAAATCTGTCATTTAACTTAAAATTCACATTGATATATGGAAAAGATTTGTGTGATGATTATACTTTACTAGATTACATACATCATAACTCTTGAAATTACATATGCAGAGATTCACAAGATGGGAAGAAACTCCTCCTATGCAGAATACAAAGTCTAATGACTCTAATATGTGCAAGGTGTGTCTTATTAAAATAATAAAAGGAATTCCTTTCTATATTGGCGCATTAAGTTGAATTTTTTTCCCTAATTTATCTTTTTCTCTCTTTTTCTTGTCCCCCGAAATACCGTAGAGTCGATGCAGGCCTGTTGGGAGTGAGTCATTACCAGAAGGAATTGTTGTCAAGACATCTAACTTGGAAATGCGGCCATTATGGGGTTCCATTCCAGAAAATGTAAGTGAAGCCACTGATCAGATTCTCAATGGTTGGATGGCAAAATCATCAGATATATTATAATATTTCACTACATTTTAGTTGTGGTTTTGTTAAATTACATGATAATTAAAATTTGGTACTACAAATTGCTAAAGAATCATCCAAGCTTTCCATTAGTTGTGATTCAGGACCAGTGTATGACTGACAAAATTGATGTTCTTTTTTGTTGCATCAAGTTCCTTGTATCTTTGAAAATAAATCCTTTTTGAATTATAGGCAATCAATTATATTTGTCTCTGATGCATGAATTGTTTAGGGGATGCCCATGATGGTAGCATCACCAAGGGAGATCATATTTTTCAAAGTAAACCATTCTTTGTTCCAGGACAAGCAAAAGCTGAAAAGATGGCATTATTTAACTATATTTCTCAATATTAGATTTAGCAGGTAGGGTGACCAGACAAAAGAATTATACTGATTTTCCAAAATCTATAGGATATGCAGCAAAAGTTGCTTGAATAATTTTATCATCTTGCCACTACCTGCTAAACCCACTGAGATGCCCTGTGGATGCCTATGCTTATATAGTTATTGTGCCAAATTGAAATTTCCTGAGAATTAGATAATCTGAACATTTCATAGTTAAGACTTAAGAGACATACATTAAATGATACACTTTTGCACTAACGTGTTGATCTTCTTCTTCTTTTTTCTTTTTCTTTTTTTTATCTTCCCCATTGTTTTTAACACATATAAGGTGCACATTTCAATGTTTTTCAATGTCAGAACAATGCAAAGCCTTCACTTAACTTGTTAGCCATTGCAGTTGGAATCAAGCAAAAAGATTTAGTGAACAAAATTGTGAAAAAGGTGGGTCTTGCTTGCCTAATTCCCTTGTATTCCTGATTTTTTTTACTCATATTTTTTTGTAATGTCTTTTCATCCTTTTGCAGTTTCCTTTGAGTAATTTCGTTATAATGCTTTTTCACTATGATGGTGTTGTGGATGAATGGAGGAATTTTTCATGGAGTAAACATGCCACACATGTGTCTGCTGAGAATCAAACGAAATGGTAATTTTGATTCTTCCTAGATTGTTGTTTCCGTTTAAGTAATAATGGGAGGTGGACGTGTCCAAGTCTCAATGCATAAGGTTAATGTGAAACAATACCATGTCTTGATGTAGGTGGTTTGCCAAACGATTCATGCATCCAGATATAGTTGCTGAATATGATTATATATTTCTTTGGGATGAGGACCTTGGAGTTGAGAATTTTGACCCAATACGGTAAGTATGGCTTTGCAGTTGCTTTATCGGAATATTCTTGACCATCGAATACTGTTTACTCTCAAAGTCCACCCCCAGCCCTCACTGCATCGATGCTTTTGACAAAACATGTTAATCTAAATATTGAAATAAAAATCTGGTGTGTAATAGGCAAATGATAGGATCCTTAGAAATGTAAAACTAATGACCATTCCTCATGTTGTGGGAATAATAACATTTGTATCATTTCTTTTTTATAATAGAACATTTTTTGTAGTTTGCATAAAACCCTTTTTTTTGCATTGAAATATGTAGTCCTTATTCCATATGAAGAGGTGCTTCTGTAGGAGATCAGAGAGGAAAATATATTGTCTTGAAAAGAAAATCAAGCATAACTGATAATAATAGGAGAAATAGTTCCTATCTGTGACTATGGAGATATTAACAGCATGATATAATCCTCCCCCCCCCCCCCCCCCCCCCTCCCCTCTTCTTTTTAATGAACTCAGATTTAAAGTCCAATCCTAACTATGGCGAATCTGTTGCAGATATCTATCTATTGTTCAAGAGGAGCAACTTGAAATATCACAGCCAGCACTTGATCCTCATAAGTCAGAGTTGCATCATCCAATTACTGTACGCAAAAAAAGATCAAGGGTACATAGGTCAGTGTAAAATCTTTTCCAGAACTAATTGGATACTGCATTAATAGACCTTTACTCCAGTTATTCAACAATAGATTTGAGCACTCATTTAGAAGACTTACTGCTCCTTTTCTTGGATAAGTAATACAGCCTTTCTTCAATGCTCACTTGCTTAGTAGTGGTATCTTTTTGAACACATGCCACGTCTTTTGCAATCTGTGAATCATTGGCTTATGCAGATTCAGATTATTGTCAGTTTCTTATAATTGTAATGGAAGGCATGCAGTACAATTGTGTTTGACACATTTTCACTTTTTTTTTTTAAATTTTATTTTTTAATAACAGAAGGTATTATAAGCTCAAAGGCGGTGGACGGTGTGATGCCCGGAGCACTGGTCCTCCATGTTTAGGGTACACAATCACCTGCTCTGTAACTGTTTCATTGTTATATCATTTACTTTCTCATCCTCATCAATTTTAATATTGGATAAAACCTGTTATACAGTTGGGTGGAAATGATGGCACCTGTGTTTTCAAAGGTGGCTTGGCGATGTGCATGGTATATGATCCAGGTATGGAATACTCAAACCACCAGTGCATAAAAATAATGGTCACCGCCAGTGCTTAACAATATTGAATTGCATAAAGAGGAATTTTACAAATTAACACTAAACGAATTAAGGTATCGAGAGGGTTTCATTCTCATGTAATTAACCTTATCAAATTGAGCCGCTTAAGTAAGCATCATGGATTATGTCCCACCTACTTTATGTTGATTGTAATTTTTCCCCCAGCCGTGTTAGCCTGAATAGGTCAACCATATTTATTTTAAATGATTTAATAATGTTAATTTTGAAATAGGATAAAAAAATTTTCTATCCAACTGATATCAGGGTCTTGCATCAAACAAATCTCTTTCTATGGGCAGTTAGGCACCATGTGGACCTGGATTGAAACTGACCTTTTATAATTGAATTAAAAGATTCAATCAGCATGAACCATGTGTTACAGGTCAACCTGAATCCACACTGGAAACTTAATGGCAATGGAAACACACTTTTAAAAATATGTATTTGTCTTTGAAGAATCTGTATTTTTTATTATTTTTATTATTATTTTTTTTTTTTTTGAGAGAATGATGAGTGATTCTGTAAATTTAAATACTAGGCTACAGAATCAGGTTGGTAAAGTTTAAATTGAGCCCCTTAAGTAAGCATTATGGATTATGTCCCACCTACTTTATGTTGATTGCAATTTTTCCCCCAGCCGTGTTAGCCTGAATAGGTCAACCATATTTGTTTTAAATGATTTAAGAATGTTAATTTTGAAATAGGATAAGATTTTTTTCTATCCAACTGATATCAGGGTCTTGCATCAAACAAATCTCTTTCTATGGGCAGTTGGGCACCATGTGGACCTGGATTGAAACTGACCTTTTATAATTGAATTAAAAGATTCAATCAGCATGAACCATGTGTTACAGGTCAACCTGAATCCACACTGGAAACTTAATGGCAATGGAAACACACTTTTAAAAATATGTATTTGTCTTTGAAGAATCTGTATTTTTTTTTTTTTTTGAGAGAATGATGAGTGATTCTGTAAATTTAAATACTAGGCTACAGAATCAGGTTGGTAAAGTTTAAATTGAGCCGCTTAAGTAAGCATCATGGATTATGTCCCACCTACTTTATGTTGATTGCAATTTTTCCCCCAACCGTGTTAGCCTGAATAGGTCAACCATATTTGTTTTAAATGATTTAAGAATGTTAATTTTGAAATAGGATAAGATTTTTTTTCTATCCAACTGATATCAAGGTCTTGCATCAAACAAATCTCTTTCTATGGGAAATTGGGCATCATGTGGACCTGGATTGAAACTGACCTTTTATAATTGAATTAAAAGATTCAATCAGCATGAACCATGTGTTACAGGTCAACCTGAATCCACACTGGAAACTAGTGGCGGAGCCAGTATTTTAGTCTAGAGGGGGCAAAATTAGAAAACAATATTAAAAGTAAAATTAATCTAAAAAATATTAATCAATAATAATAACAAAGTAAATAAACAATCGCAAGAAAATATGAATATATTTCATAGTATTAAAATAAATAAACAAAAATAACCAGTTCTTAGTCATAGCTATTACAAATTTTACAAATTGATGTGGTAAAAATGTGATTAGTGTTACTTAAACGATATAATGAATATATGTTTGAAATTATTTTTTGTGGTTGGTGAGATGTCAATTTGTAAAACATAAGTAGTAAAATTTGTAATATCTCTAGCATCACTTAATAATAAAATGTTGTGAAAGATATTACAGTGAAAATTGCGAAAATAATGATATTAAATAAAAAATAAAAAAAATAGTAAAATAGGTGCAACACTGGACGGATAAAAGCTGCTTATAAGAATGGTGAAATTGGCAAAAAGGTACATGGCTTGGTCTTTAAGAGTAACTTCTTTTTCCTGTGTCACTTTCAAGTGGGAGTTCTTTTTTCTCTATGTCAGGGAGTAGCTAGAGTAGACCAGTTCTTTTTTTCTTTTTCTTTTTTTTTTCTTTATGTTAGGGAGTAGCTAGAGTAGACTACATATGCAAGGATACTTTAGGAGTCAGGGGGGGCAGGTGCCCCCCCTCGCCCCCCTCTGGCTCCGCCCAGGAAACTTAATGGCAATGGAAACACACATTTAAAAATATGTATTTGTCTTTGAAGAATCTGTATTTTTTTTTTTTTTTGAGAGAATGATGAGTGATTCTATAAATTTAAATACTAGGCTACAGAATCAGGTTGGTAAAGTTTAGAAGACTAACCTTAAATTCAATCTGCATCTGATTGCTTTGTTCAGCTTTGCATTGCGTCTTCCTTTCTGATAATTGTTCTATAATGTTTTTCCCCATCCGTTCAGAATGACTTGATCCATGCATGGGGCCTTGACAGAAAGCTTGGCTATTGTGCGCAGGTAACTATTCTGTCTTACAGCTTCGTTTTTCAACTCTCTTGAGAGTCTTTTTGATGTTTGGACTTCTTTCAGGATCGAATGAAAAATGTCGGTGTTGTTGACTCTGAGTACATAGTTCATCTGGGTCTTCCCACACTTGGTGGCAATAAGGCAGGACATCTTCCTAATTTTTATATGGCACTATTTTGGGACTTAGTTGTTTAGAAATACTTATATGAGTGGTTGTCTTAATAGTTTCTTGTCTCGGTCTGTGGTATTTATGTTGAATGTTTGTGTTGTCTCTCACTTTCAACTACCTGTTTATTCATGTAGGTAAGCAATGATTCCCTGGCTCCAATTTTAAAAGAAAACTCAGACTCAGAAGCACTGGTACATTTTTCTAAAGCTCAGATTGAGTTGTACTAGATTCTTCACTGATGTATAATGTGTTCTCTTTTAAATTTTGTAGGCACCATCTGATTCCAATAAAGCTGATCCTAGATCTCAAGTAAGTCTTAATAATATTCCTATGCTAGTGGTTGCTAATATGTCAATTCTGCGAAGTTCTCTATCTATGTGAAATAATTATCTTGTGCATTGCCCATCTCACAGTGTGTGGGTCTCATGACTATATGTGATCCACCCGCTATGAGAGGAAAAATGCATTTATGATACTAAGACACCTTCTCCTCTATGTTGGTGTTTGTATGGGCCGAGAACGTACATCTTCCATTGTATTTCACCCAAACCATTATCTAAAAAGTAATTAGTGAGTGATGATTTTATTCAGGTCAGGTTCCTATCCTATGCTGAAATGCGGATCTTCGAGAAAAGGTGGACTAATGCATCGAAGGAGGACAATTGTTGGATTGATCCATATCAGCGATCAGTGAACCAGAGCACCCATTGATTTGATTTATAGAGAACCTTCATCCAAGCAAAGTGCAAGGTTGACAGCCATTCTAATACAAAGCCATAGAAGTTATACAGATTACCATGCATACAATTTTGCCACGATGTAAAAGAAATAGCTGATGTCTTATACTCTTTTTTTGGTCTTACACAAGGAGCTTGTGATGCAGTATAGCCGGCTTTTGTATCACATAGATTTTGCCCTGGCCAGGTTTTTTGTATTATTTATTGAGCAAAAAGTTATAGAAAATAATTTTCCCTTACAACATGGGAGATCCCTGACACTTGGAACATTTTTTGTAAAGGTTGTTGATAATTTTTTCTAATACAAAGTAAATATTTTTCCCCCTCAATTTCAGTGTCTTTTTTCTCTTGCCTTGGTGGCTGAAACCTATTTTATAGGCGGGTAATTCATGCTTCTTAGCTGTTGATGTTAGGTTTTGATTCTAGCTTATGCTAATCAAAACACCAAAAGAAAGTTCTCCAAGAATCCCCTTTTCCCTGTCTTTAGTCTGATATTAAGATTATAATCCAATATTAAGTATTTAAATTGCATGATCAGCTATCAGAGGTTAAAAATGTTAAGATGTGGGTTACCAATTAGTGGAATAAACTATGGCCCGGTGGCTTCTTTCTAAGATTTATATAGTAGCATTCATCTCCTAAATCAAGTCCTTCATACTCTTACATGGAAGATAACAGAATGAACTGAATATAATGCTTTAATGAAAAATGATAGAGAATCATGGAAGTACTATTTATTTTACTACTGCCTTACAAAATGACTTGGCAACTTATATGTTGTCTAAAAGGCTTGAAGGGAGAATCTCACGGATTAAATGAATTTAGGAATTATTAGACAACTTTGATTTTTTATATTTTTTTGACAAACAAAAGGTTAAATCTCACTAACTCATGAGATTATAAGAAATAAACAAATATTTGAACTGGCGAACTCACAAACTTCAAAGTTAAGTGATTATTTGGGTATCCCTAGTTTTTGATAGTTTATTTTTACTCTTTTTATAAATAAAAAAAATAAATAGTTTTTGGGATGAATGTGTGGCAAAAAGTTAAAAAATAGCTAATTTAAAAATAAAAATAAAAATAAAACTAATTTTGATGTATTTTAAAATAATTAAAAAATTGAGACAAACAAACAAACTAAAATTTAATACTTGTTGTCTTCTTACATAAAATTAAACTAGACCAATTTGATCGAGTCTACGAGATCTTTGTTTCGTATTAGCTATGAATTGAGCACAATACAGTACTGCTATGCTTTCACTCAAGATGTACTCTAGTTTAGTTGTTATTTGATATTTCACTACACACAAGATTAATCATTAACGCATCTTTAAATTTGAAAGACAGAATTGTATTAGCTGTCTTTGGGTATGCTTAACCTGATGTCTCAGTTATTTTAAGGAGCACTTGGCATAAGAAAAATTATAGGCATGCTTTGCTTTGAATTAATCAAATAGGAATATATATATATATATAAGCATATTACTCTTGAAATTATTATTTGCTTTCTTTGACTTACAAAATATTTCTATTGGCTACTAACTTACCTAGTGATACTATCCATCTGATGCAAACAAATCATCTATACAACTACACTCAGAAAAAATTTTACGGCAGTCAATCGGTGAGGTAATCCACAACATTGATTTCTGAAATTATGGCATTGTATATCTAACACAAGAAACCAAAATCAAAATATAATTTGTCAGGATATATATATATATATATATATATATATGACCCAGACTCAGAGTTCTCAGCTTCTTCTACAGCAGAGGACATTAATTAAGGAATAGATGGAATTGGTCTCACTTCTATTTTGTTACAAGGTCTTGTTCTAATTTGCAGTTGTCTCCTTTTGTACCCCAATTTTCTTTAACATCTATATCGGTTTGGATAGATACTTCAAAGGAAATTATTTATTATGTTCAGCTGTTGAATTTCTCTGCAGTTGATTCTCTAAGACATGTTTGTACCAAGAGGCCAATACGCCCAACGGTTCTCTTATAAAACATACTTGGATTTTGATAAGGTTCTTAAAGAATGTTTCACTTTTGAGTACTGTGGTGTACACTACTGCTGAAGACAGAATTAATATCCATAATACATTAATACATACAGAACAAGAAGGCAAAAATAGATGAACAGGGGCACCCTAACAAGTATAGAAAATAATGCTTATCGAATTTGATCAAGCCAACAACAACGATTATTCCAAAGAATAAAACTTGACCAAACCTCAATATATACAAGATTAATTGCTTAAAAAAACTAGTGTTAAAAAAACAAAAACAAAACAAAAGATATTTTCAGTTAACAATGTATATTACAATAGGAATAACAAAAAATCGTCCAAAAGTTAAGGAAAGAAAAGATGAATCTAATATATATTTTTTCCTAGCAAGATTAATTCACATATAAAACATCACGTAAGCCTAAAAAGTATGAAAGAGCAGAGTAGTTAATATATCTAATGTGCCGTTTGCAGAACAGAAAAATTGAACTTTGAATGGCATGGATCCCAGTAAAGCCCAATGATATCTCCTACCTTCAATTCCCTCCTAACCACAAAATCCCCGTGCCACTTTCCATTGAAAACATAGCTCTTAGATGAATGCCACTTCTTGAAAACCACCTCATAATCGGACGTTGAGTCTTGATCGAAAACTGTTACACTCAATCCGTCACTCTCGATCTTCTTAACCGAGTCTGCACTAAAGAATGCCATAATATGGGTGTGGACAAGACTTTGATGCAGCAAGAGCCGGCTCGAACTACCAATATCACTCTTCGTGAGCGTCTTCGTGATTTTCCATGGAGAAACAGCGCTCAGCGTCGTCATGGACGACGTGCCCTCCTCTTCTTGTGTGTTGTAGGCCACTATGGAATTGTGAGAAATAGAAGTAGCAGTAGCTCTCATATTATTGGAAGAAACCCATGATTTATCAAACAGCGTCAGTGCCGTCGAAACCTCTTTTCGTTCTTGTTTGGTGCGAAACTCACAAGAAAGCGCTTGGGTCTTTTGGTTTTCGAGAGTTTGTAGCAGATTCTGAGTTCCGTCGTCGTCAGGTATCATGGCTTCTTCTTCGTTGCACTTGTCGGCATTGAGTTCGGTGTGAAGCTCACAAGAAAGCGTTAAGTCGGTGGAAAAATTCTGAGTGCTCTGGTTTTCCAGAGTTTGCAGCAGATTCTGAGTGATGGGTATCATGGTTGCTTCTTCTTCTGCTAGTGGTCGTGCGGTCTCGGGTTTTAGAGAAAAAAAACCAATGAATGAACGAAAGATGAACAGAAAGCAAAGAGCGCTCTTAATTGGTGTACTGAGAAAAAAAGAAAAGAAGGGAAAGATTGTATATATAGAAAAAAATAGAATTTCTAATCCTCGTCGGACTCGGTTTATATTTACGTATATCCTTGTTTTGAGAAAGTAGTCCCAGTCCGAATTGCTAACGGAAAACGCAACCTCAAACCTTGTTTTAAATTCAACAGCTATTTTGATAGGAACGACAGCGTTGCGTACCTGTGTGTGCGTGTGGTGTGTGTTGTGGACTGTAGAGCGTAGTACGGTGCCGTTTTGGGGCAAAAAAAAAGACTGGGTTGGGAGTATTGTGGGCCGTGTCCGGGCCCAGGCCCGTGGCCTAAGTTTAATGGTGGACCAACTGAAAACTAAAACTTGGATTTTAGTTTTTTAAGTGTTGGACCAAGATTAACCGAATCCCTTGAAAACCAGAACAAAGACAAGATTTTTGGTCCAGTGAGGTCTAAATGGTTTTTTTTTACAATTCTGCTATATACTATGTAAGTTGGTTGGTTGGTTGGCTTTTTTTTTTTTTTTTTTTTTTTAATTGAATGACAGGTTTTTATGTTTTTTTAGCTTTTTCTTTTGCTAGATGTTTTATTAGTTGTATTAGAATGTAAGTTTATAATCATTTTTAAAAATTACTTCTTATAAACTATTTAAAAAATTGTTTTATGTAATAGGAGTGTGAAAGTAAATTTATATAAATTTCAAATTCTATCCTTCAATTTTTCTTCTCAACTAAACAAAAGAGTTTACAATTTATTCATTTTTCCATTCTCCCAATCAAACAAACATGAAGGAAAACTAAATATAGTATATTCTATTTTTATCCTACCAATTTCCATCCTTCCATTTTTCTATCCTTCAACCAAAAAGAGCATAAGGTTTTGTTGATATTGTTGTTGTATTTGTGAAAGATGGCGTAAATGATAGTACTAAAAATTTTAACAATTTCTGAAAGAATATGATAAGGTGAAATGATTGAAATATAACAATAATTTGGAGGAATGACTAAATACATGCAAGCAAAAATAAGAGTTTGCACAAAGTAATTAAATTATATGGTTTAAATGAACACAAAAAATAATAACTATACTGAGTAACAAACCTTGTTGATTATGGTCATCCCCTTGCTTCAACTCATTTGTGCTTTCAACTCTTTGTCTTCTTTGTTTGGAATTGGATAAAATATTTCTATTTGTTTTATAACAAATAGTGGTGGCTCTAGAATTTTTTATAGAGGGGTCAATAAGAATATGTATCTTGGGTAGGAGATATATCTTGCGGTCTATTTGATTTCTTTATTCAAATTTGTACAAAGTACTAGTAAAGAATAAAAGATAAACTATAAGTTCTCTAGGCATATTGTTTCTTAGTACAATGAACATACTAATTATTGCTTCTAAGATTAAATATTGGAAATCATCTATTATTCCTAAATACAATAAACATGTTAAGTATTGTTGTTAAGTGAATTTTAATTATTAAAACTTAGAATGTTTTTATTTATTAGTTTATGTCTATACTCCTACAATTATTTTATTTAACAATTCAACTTCACTTTGATAACAATTGGTCTTTGTAATTGTATTAAGAAATTTTTTGTTATGCTAACATTTGCTTTTATCTTTATCCAATCAATCTCCTATCCACACCCCTGGTCTTTTTTTTCTTTTTTTTCTTTTTTTTTTTTAAAAAGAATCACCATCTATCTAATTGTTTAATTCTCTTTTAGTGTTAACATTTGTTACCTACTAACTGATTTACTCATGCCCCCAGTCCCCACTCAAGAAATAACAAATTAAAAGTACGTTCAAATTTAGCCACTCTAGTCACATATATGGTCAAAAGTATAAGTTACCTGAAAATTGTTATGTCCACAACATTTTCACAATAAATCCTAGGTGCTAAGTTATTATTGATTATAATTTGAAACCAATTACTTAAATTACTTTTTTACCTAATAGTAATAGCTAGTAACAACTTGACACTTAAAATTTGTTGTAAATGTGTTGTGAAAATGTTGTAAACACAGAATTTCTTAAATTAATTATAACACTATTTGCAAGAATAGATTGTTAATTGGGTTATCTTCAAGCATATATCAGTTGAGCCTAAAAAAAATTAGAGTCAACGTGTTCAAAATTTTATTTTAGAGAGTCAAAAGTCACTCAAAACAAAATTATAAAAAAAAAATTATATATAAAAAAAAAATGTGGCCATCTTAAGGGTTCATTTGAACCCCTGAACTAAAGGTGGTGCCACCATTGATAACAAAACATGATGTTGAGCATTTAGAAATATGTTATTGTATATAACTTATTGTCATTAGTGTCGAGATTTATATCACATGCTTTAACCTCAAATTTTTTTAACATTATATTTGGAAAAGTTAGAAGAAAGTATGAACTTATCATGAACAGTTAGTAATATTCTTGACATTGAGATACAACAAACTTGCTATGTAGCATAAGGATGATGGATGGTTTAATATATTAGCATACCAATAAACTGTCCCATCACATTGTTTGAAGACAATATTTCTGGCAATTCGACTGATATTGGTTAGTCGAAGTCTTTGTGCTACCTCAATGTTAATTGATTCAGTCGATTCTCACTTGTCAATATGATTTGTAACAATTAAAATTTGGAATAAATGTGAATATGTTTTTGTTTTTCCAAATATGTTTTAAATGAATTCAAATGATATATACAAGATTTTTTTATTCTATAAAATTCCAACCAACGAAGACTACTTAAAGAGGCCAAAATGGACAAATGCCCTTTTCATGCAAAAAATTCAGTCTTTTGCCCTCTTTCTCAAACTAATTAGAAAAATGTCCATCTTTTATAACTCAATAATATCAAAGTCAGGTTATTGTGAAAAACTCAATACTCATATATTTGAGTTTTGTATGAGGTTTTTGCCATGTTGGCCAGCAGCGTGGCATTTTATTTTTTTTAATCCCTGAATAACTCGATTATCTTAAAATCAAGTTATATAACCGACTATATAGATATCGAGTTATACTCGTCTTATAATTGTTTCAGACTATCTTGGTGTCAGGCGTAGCCTTTTCTTTTGTTTTAATATAACTCGATTACTTTAATGTCGAGTTATAAAGCAAAATCGCACTCCATAAAATCAAGTTATTCTCATATTATAGCTTCACTTCTTCTCCCATTTAGAGTGTCTTGCTTTTCTTCTGAACTGAATTCCACTCTGCTCCACAGATCCATAGCTGCTTTCAGACTCAATTGAAATTTGTATCACCTTAGCTAAAAAACCCACACCTGAATTTTACGGTAATGGTATTTTCATTTGATATTGTACTGAATTTTTATCTTTTTGGTTGAATGAGTGTGAAATTTGTATCACCTTCTCCAATTGGTTGTTTGTTGTAGTAAATATTAATCACAAGAGAATGAAATCTTTACCATAGCAAGAAGTAATCAATTGGAGATTCTAGCCTTTTGCCCCTATTGAGCAAAATATTTGGCAATATGTCCCTATTTCCAAACTATATAGGGGGTGTCCCTATTTGGATACTTGATCTCCACAAAATCAAGTTACTTAAGTAACTCGACTATAATGAAGCCAAGTTCTGAGCAGGTTCTTGCCACGGTGGCGATCCAGCGTGGCTTTTGGGCAATAACATATTACATGTGTACTGTTCATAACTCGGCAATAGGGAAACCAAGTTACTAACGAAATTCAAATTAGGTCTTGTCTTGTCATGTGCTCAACCCGATGAATGAATAATCGAGTTTAGTAAACTATACTCGACTTATGTAAAATCGAGTTGTTCTGGTATTTACTTCATTAATACACAGATCAGCTTCTCATGCAGCATTACATTAGATTCTTCTCATCAATACCAATCTCCTCATTTTCAAAATTTTCTCTCGAAAGTTGGTGTTATCTCTTTATCATCTCAGGTGAGAAACTCATTTTCTTCTTTGAAGTACATAGAGAATTTTATTGTGTAGGTAAAAAGTAGTTGTAGATATTGCAAAAGTTTATCAACCATAATGTATGTTTTTGTTAGAGAAGAATCTTCATTTGATAGGTTGTATTACTTGTGCTTTGGTATTTCTTGAATGAGTGTTATGTGTAGGGGTGTGTATGGGTCGGGTTAGGTCGGGTTGAAGGGACTTTTTGACCCAACCCACCATGGTAGGTCAAAAAAAATTCAACTCAACCCAACCCATCACATAAGTTCAACCCAACCCAACCCACATGAGTCGGGTTAGGTCGAGTTGAACCCATGAGTTTGACAAATTTTTATTATTATTATTATTAAATTTATTAAATATATTATTATTAGTATATATATTATATTATATTATATATATATATATATATATATATATTATATGTTATATATAAGCACTTATAGTATATAATATTATTATTAGTATATATTAAATATATTATTATTAGTATATATTAAATTTACAGCTGATTTTAAAAAAAATTATTAAATATATAATATACTTTAAATATATATTAAATATGGGTGGGTCGGGTCGGGTTCGGCGGGTTTGTAATTTTATGACCCACACCCAACCCGATCCGCTATAAAAAAAATTTTGTGACCCAACCCAACCCACCAAGCCTTAAAAACCGACCCAACTCAGGGGGTCGAGTTGGGTCGGGTCGGGTTTGGCGAGTCGGTGGGTTTTCTACACACCTCTAGTTATGTGAGTACATTAGGGTTATATTAGTTGTTTGGTGCTACAAGAAATATACAATAATCTAATTTGGGTGATGAGTGTTATGTGTGTACATTGGATTATATTGGGTCTTTGGTGGTGTAAATTTTACAGACGCACTATAATGATATCCTACTATAATGATATCCTACAAGAAAAATACATCAATACCGCATTTTTTTACTCATGCAACTACTTGAATAACTAATCACAAGATTGCCCAAAGTGTAACTAATCACAACTATGACTTGTAATTATTACCTGTTATGTAGCACCACGGCCTGTTGATTCCACATTTTGAGTCGGACATCTACGATGGTTATGACCCTCTTGGCGACACAACCCACACTTCGACTTTGGTCCATTCTCAATCCACAAAGAGGTTGGCAACTCCCTATCCTCATCATCCATCTCATTGCGGATTCTCGTGGACTTAGGCCGACCTTTCTCTCGAATCAACCGCGGGTTTGGCATCACTGTTCTCCTTTCTGCTGGCTCCGACTATTTTAACCTATCTTTCAATGGTTAGAATATCGGCTCATAGCTGTGATACTGTTCAGACACGCGGTAGAAACCATCCATAAAATCTGTCACATCATGGTTGTACTTAGCACAAACTACTATCGAGTGTGAATAAGGGAGCACATCTTGTCCATGAGAGAAAGCCTATATGTGTGAGCTCCCCCGCTAGTAGCCAACAGTGAAGACTGTGTCTCCACTGTATATAAGTGTTGTTATGAGCTCATCCTTCTAACCATATGGAGCTTCACCTTCTCTTGATTTGCCACAAACTTGTCATAGGCATATTTTCACCACTCTTGCCCCTCTTCCAACTGCTCTAGGGTTTTGTTTCGACGATTGTCAAAGTACGAGTTCACCTGATAAAATGTGAACTTCACCAATACGGTTATGGGCAAGCTATGTGCGCCCTTAAGTACCCCATTGAAGCACTCTGACAGGTTGGTTGTCATTGCTCTATATCGGTGCCCATGGTCATGTGCAAGTATCCACTTTTCTTGAGCTACAGCCTTAAGATAGTCGTACGCATCCAGATTGATATTCTTGATGCAATCCATGGTGTTTTCAAACTTCCTAACTTGATTCGCAGTTGCTGCCTTTCATACCAAGTTCTCCAACGCCACACTATTGAAGTTAGTGTTAACATTGCTTACTAAATGGCGGAGGCAATACCGGTGATGGGTTAAGGGCGCTTGCAAGTAGCCCCTAGTAATGTCATCGAAGCATGATTTTATCCCATGATGCCTGTTGGAGATTATACACAAATTGGTCCACTCCGTAACATAGGTTAGCAGGCATGCCAAGAACCATCCCCATGTCTCCGTGCTCTTGCTTTCAACAATATCAAACGCGAGTGGATAAACCTCATTGTTACCATATGTTGCCATTACTATCAACAACTTTCCTTTGTACTTGCCATAGAGGTGCGTTGCATTTATGCTTATCATCGGCCTGCAATGCCTAAACCCTTTAATACACGGACCAAAAGCCCAAAATGTGGAGTTGAATATACAAGTCCTCGAAACACGGGAGTCACACTTTAACAAAGTTACAATGTCTGGATCTGCATCGGACAATGCCGCTAGAAACCATGGCAATTTCGCGTATGACTCATCAAAATCCCCATAAATATGCGCAATTGCCTTCTGCTTGGCTTCTTAAACCTTGTACATAGTTACTTCATGCCCGTGCTTCACATGCAGCATACTATGCAGGTCCTTTATGGATCGGGTTATGTCCTCCCATACATACTGCTCAAATGCAATGGAAATGAACCTTGAATCCATCATTCATCCATGTCGCTACTTGGAGGGATGTGCAACTATAGGGACCCTTACATTTACTGATCAGCCACATCTTGTGCTTCTTGTTGCAAATAGCCTAAATTAACCACGGGCATGCCTCATGTATGCACCGCACCACCAGCCTATTGGTGTCAGACTTGATGACTTTGTATTACTTATTATGCTCCACAGAGTAAAGGGTCAACACATACTGAACGGAGGCTTTATTCTTGAATAACACCCCCTTCGGTAGGTGGTCACCTTTATGCCAACTTGTAAGCTGTCTTGAACCCAATGAAGGTGATGGGTCATTAATATTGTCCCATGTGTTTAATGTGAACCATTTTAGGATAGGAATTATATTAGGGCAAGCCTCCTGTCACGACCCAAATCCATGGAACATGAATTTAGATGCATGACTAACTTGCTAAACTTGCACAACTCAAAGTAAAATTAATCCAAAATAATTTAAAACTCCAAAGAAACAATGCTCTTAATAAATAACCTCTTACAAAAATCTAAACTCCACAAATTGGAAAATAATCCCCAAAATATAAATCATAAATTACAAAATAAGGATAACTAAAATTCTATAAGTCTTCAAGTAATATAGAAATCGCCTACAACTTCCACACTCAACCTTGCACCTTACAAAGCGATCAGAGAGTCCTATATTCCCAACTACACTTCAATCAGAAAAATAGTAATTGATGGGGTGAGCCACATCTAGTAAGTAATTATACAGAATACACAACAGAACAGAGTCAAGCAACGCACGAGTATTTTGATTTTTCACAAACTCATTTAATGATATCAAAAATAATTATTCCAAAACATATAATGATTCACTTAATACATATGTAATCACATCTTAAAATCATTAGAAATCACATACATAAAATTGATCAGAGCACAGTGTCACATATACACATCACATATTTTCACATACAATCCTGTGAGCGGATACCAACATCTAACCCTTGCTAGTGAGGGATCAGCACATATTCTCACATACAATCCTGTGAGCGGATTTACACATATACCTGATATATCTGATCAATTCTAAAAACATTCATTCTAAGTCACATATCACAAAACAAAATATATACAAAATAGAATAATTTTCTTAATATTAACAATTATTCCAAATATACAGGCATAGCGAATATCACAATATCGAATTGAACATAAATCAAAGGATGCTTGACTCTCATGGGGAACGAATAGAAACTGAGAAGTTTATATAAATATATTACAATTCTTGAGTAAATTTGAAAATTTGATTTGCTAAAAGAAACTTTTTAAATACCATTTAGAGAATAGGAACATGACTTTGAAATCACTTGGTTTTAACAAATTTAAAGAACAAGAACCTTTTTAAAAAACTTACTTTGAAACTCAATTATTTTTGAAAAATAATTTAGTATAGAAATCATCTTTTAAATGAGATTTGGACATTCAAAACGTTATTTAAAATTCGAAATTTCTCTTTAAAACATTGTCTAAAAGTCGAAGTTTCTCTTTCAATAATGTAAAAATAATGCTTTTGATAAACTTTAGAAAACGTAAGCTTAAAAATATGGCTTTTGAAAACCTTTGACATCTAAGAACCTAAATGACAAAACCTGTGCATATTATGCATAATTACTTACTGCACTTGAATCACTCTAAAAGTCTAGCCGAAACAACCTCCAATGGCCTCAAAACACTCTTAAATAGGACCTATAATCAACCACGGAAATTACTTAATATCCTTCACAAAATATAAATCTTATTGACTTATACAAATTAACTCACTAAAATTATACTTGCTGAACTAAATGATAACACTAATGCAAAACCTCTCTACCCAAGAATATGTTTCCTTGAATTTATCAAAACTTAGAGCCAGCAGCCAATACCTTAGAATTTAATATATGTCCTAAACAAAAGTAAAACCTTAAACATGAATTAGACTCTATAACTGAAACTTTGTTCTAAAATACACATTATGGGCAAACCTAAGATTTAATATATAACCCCAATGAGAAACGTGGGCCAAAACTAATCTGACTTGTTCATGGACTTAATATTCATTGACCCTATGGATTTAATATGAGGATTTCAGTATGACAATATCACATTTGTCCTTATCCTTTTTAAAGAAATTGAAGCCGTGTCACTTGAACCCTTAAATGGTTCATTGTGTAGGAGATAGGCAACACCTAGGCATTGAATATTGAAGCTATCAATACACCATCAGGAACTTGGACTTTGACAAAAAGTAAGAGAGAACTAGTGACACATGGGTGGGGTCTGCTGCAATTGTCCAACAATTTAGAATTAATGCTACGACATATGAATCAGCAGCCAAAAGTTCCTATAGACCTACCAAAGCAACGCTAGCCTTATACATGAATTGAAAATTTCGGCTTTTGCTCTAGGGTCCAAACAGTGGCAACCAAAAATTCCAGAATTATTGAAACACTATAAAATCGTAGTCTAAGAAATTACCAATTCAACAATCTACACATCACTAAAGTTTTCTATGATAAAATTCTAATCCTTAATTCTTTGTTTCTAATAGTGTGAAAATCATACGTTGAATAATCTAATTGCCTCTTCACTTGTATGTGCTCTAAACTCCAAGGAAAAACACCTCTCAGCCTCCTTTGTGATGAAACCCTAATTTATCTTTTCCTCCACCTTATATTATAACACATGAAAGATGTGGGATTGGTGAGCTAGTGGGCTGGAGTTTAAATCCCACTTAAGCTTATCTCTTTATTCTCTAATAAGCCCATAAAACATCTTCCTCTTTTCTTTTTTTTCTTTTTTCTTTTTTTTTTTATAATTTAAATTGTCGCACCAAAATGTATGCACTAAAACTTTAATTTTCTCACTTATTTGTAGCACCACAAAATTGTCTACCCTCATCTTACTATGCACACACATAAAGTACCTCAACTTTATATAAAAAAATGACAAGGTACGGTAATAATCATAAAAGCAAAAATTGGGGTATTACACCTCCTCATTCTATTCAACTTGTAGCTTATCTAAGACCTACAAATTGTCCACCGGTCCATTATTATCAATGAACTTTTCATACACATCTCGACTGGCATCAATATCAAGTCCTCTGTTCATATAGGCTTGGACATGTTCATATGCGTGACTAGACCCTCCCATATCATGTGTCTGGGTGGCGCTCAATACTTCAGCTTCTTCGGTGTTGTCCAAACCATCAACCACACTACATGCTTGAGTGTTGTAGGGCAAAGGCGTGGCATCAACAAAGGAAGGATGCACGTCAAGTGGAGATGAGTGTAGCTCTTCCACCCCACTACCATGCTGCGAACTTGCACCAGCATGGAACCCAACAATCTCAACAGTTACGTACAAGTCATAAGCTATGAACTAGGGGGTCCACTTAATCATTGTCCACATCATGTCCACACCAGCATCGCAACCCAACGAATTTGAGTTGTAGAAAACCTGAGTATTCACAAGTAGCTAGAGGACACGGTACATGATGGATATCTTATGTGACTCCCTGTCTAACCCTAGAGCTTCCATTATCTTCCGATACATTTTTCTCAAGTGTGTTCCGCATTTCAACTCAATGAACTTCTACTTCACTAACTCGCCTCTATAGGACAGCCCATGCAAGTCATGGAAATATTGTTCCCCGTCATAGTAAATGTAGAAGCAATAACGACCCATGGCAGACCTGGATAAGGACAATTAATTGTGGTTATCATGCAGAAGATAGGGGGTTATGTTAACGCAACAGTAATTAATCTTTAAGCACGTGAACATACAATAAAACTTTTACAGATGCACTGTAATGATATCCTAAGTATTCTCAACAAACTTGATTTGTTTGTCCCCAAGATATACCTGTTAGGGGAGATGTGTCACAACAAAGAAGAAGGGGACCACAACTATAGCACGCTTGGTGAGGATGCAATAGTAAGGAGGAAAATGCTAACACGGTCAGATGAACTTATTTACCTCTTAAGTTTTCTTTTTCAAAACCCACACATTGAAGCATTTCAGAATTGAAAGAACTAGACAATTTAAACCCATGATTGCTTGTTAAATCATTGTTAATACCTATAGATGAATGCATATATCACCATCATAGGAATTCACATGTATGTTTGTTTATATAAATGTTCACAGGTATCTATACATACATTACTATACACACGCACGCGCGTGCGCGCGCGCACACACACACACACACATATGTATGTATATAGTGTCACTATCACACACACACACACACACACACACATATATATAGGATTTTGTTAATGTGTGCCCTAATGACACATAATAATTAATCATTTTTTGAAAAAAATTTCTCTGAAATTGAAAAAGTATTGAGAGTTTTTTCAATTCCCAACAAAATATTTCCAAGAATGGATGGCTTAATGTGTGCCCTAAGGGCACACATTACATATAAGCATACACACACACACACACACACACCCACACACATATATGATCATATATGGGTAGGTAGGTTTGTTTATATGTAGATATATCTATACATACATATATACATATATATACACACACAATGTCAAAATCATAGTAAGAAGGTAATCACATTTATACTAAAGTGTCAATCCAAGTGTAATCACAATTTTTCCAAAAGTCAAGATATACTTGTCAAGGGAGATATTTCACAACAAAGAAGAAAGGGACCACAGCTATAGCATGCTTGGTGAGGATGCAATAGTGAGGAGGAACTTGTTCACCTCTCAAGCTTTCTTTTTCATAACCCACACACTGAAGCTTTTCAGTACTGAAAGAGCCAGACACGTGTGTGGCATACTGTGTAGTGCTCTTTGGCCCGCTTCACCTAGCAAATATGGGATCTCGACAAATGTTGTTAGTGAACTTTCATGTGATGAACTATGAACAATGTTGTTAGTGAACTTTCTCTCCTTTAAACTTAACAAACTTTGCTTTATATTTCACATCCATATACTTCAGTATTTAAGCATTGATAAGCTTCTTTTGTTTGTTAGTTTGGCATATTTTTAATTATATCAAAGAGGAAAATTAAACATAATATACTATTACACATAAATAATTAATCCTAACAAACACTTAGCTTGAATAATGAGAACTCAATGAACGTACCTAATGGCAAGGGGCCCTGAATGCACTGGCGGTAAAGGCAGTCTTGCAATTGGGCATATTCGTGGGAACCTTGAATAGGCCCATAGCTGCACCAATAACAATGTTCCCCAATCTACATCACATCCTTCTTCGATGCACTACAAAGATGCCTGTAAAGCCAGGCCAACGCTGCACTACCCCAGCTATACTGTCTCGCATTACTAATTGAGTTGAATAACTGCAAAGGTAGGAGTGAGACCTGGTTTACCGACTTGTCCATGAACAACAGGGCCCCCATCCAAACAAGTAGGTGGTAGTGGGCATGTTGCTACACTACTTCATCATCGGTGTCTGCAGCTGGGGGAGCGGCAAACCATGCATCAAGCCACTTGTATCTTATCCTCGCCCCAGCAAGGATAAACGTGTTTGAGTTGTGTATCAAGGGCGGAGGTTGATGGCCCAACAACTCTTGGCACAGCAAACTCCAATTTATGTCTGTCTTCCCAGTATCAGACAACCCATCCACCAAAATTTCCAGCATCACATCTATATCTTGCAAGGTGATACTCATTTCTCCATAGGGTAAGTGGAACGCATGCGACTTCGAACATCATTGCTCAACCAAGGCTGTGATCAACGCATGGTCGACCTCCATATTGGGAGCCTTGAATAACCCGGTGAAACCAACTACATTTATGTACTGCGTGATACGTGAGTCTAGCCTACATCGTGGCAATACACATTTATGGCGTCGAACCTTTACGATGTCAGGCACCTTGTACACATGGACGAGCATTGTGTTAGGTAGTGCACACGAGGTAATTATAAAACAGATATGTATTAATAATACAACTACATACCTCGTCGACGGCACGCCTCCAAAGCGGAGTTGACCGATGATCCGACTACCGGTTCAACTAGGTATCATTGTGGAGTCCAGGCTCCATTCTATCTAGTGCCTGCATATCTGACATGGTAGCAAATAGATTGTTAGCAATTATTGAGGATTCATTCTATGACAAGATGAAATCATATAATAGATTGTTATGCATTCAGCACAAAAAGAGCAGTCAAATTTGTACAGCTTCATCAAAAGATGAAATCATATAATGCATAGAGATGAATTAGATGAAAACTATGACAGCTTTTCAGAAAGGCTTAATTTTTTTTTTTAAATAAAAAAAAAAAGACCATAACAAGCAAAGATAATTTTTTTGATAATAGGGATTGAGTATATAATTATACATAGGATTCCTTTGTCATAAATTATTGCCAAAGTTCCTCTTCTAACAATAGAGATAGAGGTGATGCATCATTTAAGACTGCTGTAACTTCACTCTAACACAAAATAACAATTGTGACAACTTTAATTTAATGAATTTAATACAGGATAGAAGCCTTAATGAATCTTATACAAATTTTGACGCAGGATTTTTAAAAACTCAGCATTCAGTTAAGGTTCTTGAATAGGGTTTTGATGTTTAGGGGTTTAGGTAGGTCAGGTATAAAATATTGGATCTTGAATGTGTCTGATGATTGTTTGCTTGTTTGGTGTTAAAACAATGAATAGAACAAGAAACAAATAAGGATAAAGTATAGGCAATCACACCTAGGCTCCCTAAGCAGTTAGATTTAGGATTGAGAAGGGAATCACATCCATAAAGCTTAAACTAATCTCTTGAAGTAGTCTCCCAGTCTCACAAATACCAACTTATTATGAGGAGAAATTCCTTAGAAATTGCTCTAATATGCTAGCGTGAACCTCATGGATATTATGAGATCTTAAAAACTATTAAACCAACCCTTAACAAGTTGAATTTTACACACTATACACAGTCTTTAAACAAAACAATCACATTAAATTTATAATGTCATTTTAGATCAATTTTCATTACGATTGAATAAGCATTTGTTTGTGGGTTTTGGCATTTCAAGGTTTTAATCATGGTTATATTTTGTATAGAAATATATATTCTTACTCAAGTTATGTTGAAGGGCCAGGAATTACTTATGTCTATCCATTGTTTTAAATTTCAATTGCTAGAATAATTAGTTTAGACTTGCTTCTGCTATTTATTGAGAAGATAGGGCATTTTGAACTTTATAAATCTAAACATCTTGATTTCTTTTTTTAGTGCCCTTAATATATATATGTATATAAGTTATAATACAATTGTTTCTTGGGATGGGTGAAAATTCTAGACAAAAAAAAAAAAACATGATTTTTAAAAATATAGTAGTAAAGCCAAGAACCTTGTAGCTCAATTGGCACAGCTTGGTGTCTCTAATTGAGACATCCAGGGTTCAAATCCCACCTCCCCTATTGTAATTATTAAAAAGAAAAAAAAAAGAAGTAGTAGCAATAAATCTAGATCATCTTCGTTAAAGATATTGATCCTATGGCATACTTATTTTGTTATAATAGATTGATATGGTTGTACTGGGTATGACCTAAAAGGCTAACAAGAATAGTTGCAATAGAGGCATGTGTTGAACTGGGTCATTTATTCACTAGACTTTTTGTGAAATTTATGTATTTGTAACATTCTGTTGGTGGTTATGTATAAATGCATTTGGTATGCGAGACTACATTTTAGAAGATAAATATGATACCATTGAGAAAAGGATCCTATCTTGATGAGATTTGATACACAATGTCCACAAAACCCAATAAAATTTCTTCTTGATTAGTAAATTTACTAATTTTAACTAAGATTCAACAAAATCATCAAAATCTCACGCAAAACATAGCCCCATATTAACCATAATCGGATAAGACACATTTTACACAAACCCAAAGATCACCACAACAACACCAATCAATTTGCCAAAACCCCCCATCAAAACCCCAATTCCAACAATATCACAAGCACATTTAAACTCATTAATGAGAAAATAACATAAACATAACCTTATAACCAGAAATACTTTAGATCATCATCATTGCAGCATATAAAAGACAACAAAATTCTCATCTTCATTATATAATTTACTACTTTTAAGTAAGTTTCAAAGAATGCACTTTGCCAACAGACACATGGATAAAAATCATCTTTCACCATCATCATCCAAAAATCTCTACTTGAAGCTAAAATTCATGAACCCATAAACACAGAGATCATAGGTACCATTTTTCTTCCTTGTCTTTCTACCCAAAAAAAACCATATGAGTTATTTGAGATTAGTCTTATATCCATAGCCTTAAAAATCAATAAAATGAGCACAGCCCATATAAACAGGAAACTGTAAATGAATTAGAAAGACGTAGGTAGACATTGATTTGAGTTGGAGTTGTTTTCTCTCTACATGTGCACACGCACACAAAATTGAAAGCCCAAAACACCCACACACAAAAAAAAAAAAAAAAAAAAAAATTGCTTCGTATGTGTAAAAAGAGATTTCTAGAAGACTTTTTTCTAAACCAGCATGCAAGGCTAATCTAGATCAGTAGTGATACACAAAACAAGAGAGAGAGAGAAGAGCAACGTACCTGTAATCAACGACGGTGGCAGTGAGAGTTCGATGGAAGCACCAAGGAGAGTGAGAGGATGAGGAAGAGTGATGGTAGAGCAAGACTAACGAAGAGTGAAACTGATGGGTTGCAGAGAGCGAGGGAGAGAGTACAGGAAAGAGTGAACAGGTTGTGAGACATTGGGGGTTCAAATGGTTAATGAAAACTCGATTTTCAGGTTACCGAGTTATGGATGTATACACGACCATTTTTTAATTGGAAAAAGCCACGTCTGCTTCGCCAGCGTGGCACAAACCTCATACAAAACTCGACTATATGAGTATTGAGTTTTTCACAATAACCCGACTTTGATATTATCGAGTTACAAAAGATGAGCATTTCTCTAATTAATTTGAGAAAAATGGCAAAATGCTAGATTTTTTACACAAAAAGGGCATTTGCCCATTTTGGCCTAGTTAAAGATATGAAACTATATTCTCACCATTACTATGTTATATAGCCTTTTGCTCAATTGACAAATTTCGAGCCAAATGATGGGCATGTTGGTGGTATTAGTAATGGGCATGTTATTGTAGCATTAGAATGCAAAGTAGTGAAACTGAAACTCCAAAATCTATCTATCTCTGCTTTCTCTAATCTAATAATACAATCGGAATTTTTCAAGTTCAACTTGAAGAAGGATGGAGAGGTGCAAGTTTGATCATTAATGCAATCTGTCGTTTTATAAATTTGAAGAAGGAAAAGAGATGTTGATAAGGATGGTGAGATGTGTGTTAGTGGGATGCTTTGGATTTGTTCACGTTGAAGGATGGGAACGGATGAACCAGAGCTATTGCTTTTTGAGTGATTTTTTTTATTATTCATATTTGTACACGCACTTGCCATTTGGTATACATTAATTTTTAATTTTTAATTTTTTAAAGATGAATAGGCATATAATATAATTTTATTTTAATGATAAATCCATAAAAATGAGATTGCACTATTGAAGATTACCGGATTATGATTTGAGATTTTTTTAGTAAATAATAATAATCCCTTAAATTAAAATTTGATAGGTTTTTTGCAAGAAAAGTTAGAAAGGGATAATGATAAGTTAATGAATAATAATCATAACCTAAAAAATAAAACTGGGCAAAAAATTAATGAACTTTGTAGAGAAAAAGTAATGAATAATTTCATTCCAAATTATATAGATTTGATCAATTTCAAATTAAAATGTTACCAAAAATGATAACCTTGGGAGATTTAAAAAATATAGTGGTTGAGAATTTGAAAAATATAGTTGCTAGAAATGAAAAAATGAAAAAATGAAAAAAAAAAATTCAGTACTTGATTTCTTGAAAGTAAAGTACCATACAAAAAAAAAGATAAAGATAAATCACTCCACAGTCCACACTCTAAATATTAATTACTATCTTAAATATTTACTAGCCTCTAAGCACACGCGTGAGGTTCTTCTATTTTTTTGGGTAAAATTTAATAATTTGCATCAATTATAATTTTAATATTTGGTACAAACGCATAACACTTATCACAACTGTAAGTTTTTTTGTAATTGAAAAATGTAGTAATCCCAAATTAAAATTGATGCAAATTACTAAATTTTAGCCAAAAAAAAAAAGTAACTTTTTAAAGTGGGTTTCTAAAATAAAATAAAAAATTTTTAACATGGGTCTTAAAAAAAAATTTCGGCCAATTAAAAAAAATAAAGAAAAAGAACAGTTTATAGGTGAAGTTTGTTTCTGAATAAATGGGTTAGTGGGAGAGTGATCCTATTTTGTAGACAATGTTTTAGTGGGACTTAAAGATGTATTTTTACTTTGTTGTCCTTTAATTCTGTCTCTACTTAAATCTAGGAAAATAGGGGTATTTTGAAAAAAAAAAATTGGCCCAAACAAGAAAAGCCCCTTAAATAATAGTATAGATAATCCACTTAATAATATAAAATTTACAAAAGAAAAAAATAAAGATCAAGATAAATCACTCCACACTCCATAGTCCGCAATCTAAACACTAATTATTATCTTAAATATTTATAATCCACTTAATAATATAAAATTTACAAAAAAAAAAAAATTACATAGTACTTGATTTCTTGAAAGTAAAGTACCATACAAAAAGATAAAGATAAATCACTTTACAGTCCACACTTTAAATATTAATTACTATCTTAAATATTTATTATCTACTTAATAATATAAAATTTACAAAAGAAAAAAAAAGTGAAAAAATACATAGTATTTGACTTCTTGAAAGTAAAGTACCATACAAAAAAAGAAAAAGATAAATCACTCCACAATTTAAATACTAATTACTATATTAAATATTTATAATCCACTTAATAATATAAAATTTACAAAAGAAAAAAAAAGTGAAAAAAAAGTACACAATACGTGATTTCTTGAAAGTAAAGTACCATACAAAAAGGAAAAAAAAAAAGATAAAGATAAATCAATCCACAGTCCACTCTCTAAATATTAATTACTGTAGGGTCGATTTTCGTAGCCCATGCCCAAAAAATATGGGTTGAAGGCCTAACGAACCAGAAACAATAAATTTGTAGAGAGTGGGTCGAAGGTTTAGGCACTGGTCGGCCTTTACCGGGCCGGAACTACTTTATATCTTATTGAAAGAACACTTAGACCAATTTACAAGTGAGGGATGCTCCTCGGCCATTGGCCGAGGAGGCTTGTTTCCCAGACCTCCCCTTTTTCTTTCTTTTCCACACCCCTTTTACACTTTGCTCGTATCCCTTATATATTACTCTCTTCCTCCTTCTGTTGATCATTCATTGGCCTCTCCTCTGGCTGCCTGTCCCATCAGAGGTCATATCCGTGCTCAAGTGGTTCACCCTGATCGATGTAGCCCTACCCGGGGGTTGCATCCCCATTAATGCGGCCAAAAGGGTTAGGTGAACGTATTAAGTGTTGAGGTGACAACTTGCTCTAGGTTTGTCCCCCTCCCTTTACAATTATCCTTAGTATGCCGAGGACGAGGGGGTCCTCGGCGTGGATCCAAAGAAGTTTTCTCCCCGAATTGGCCTCGGATAGTCATCCTTCCTCAGATTGGGCCATTTGGGCTTGGCTTGGAGTGAGCCAAGGCTGCACAATTTCTTGGCCCCACAATTACTATCTTAAATATTTATAATTTATTTAATAATATAAAATTTACAAAAGAAAAAAAGCGAAAAAAAATTACTCAGTACTTGATTTCTTGGAAATAAAGTACCATACAAAAAAAAAAAAAGATAAAGATAAATCACTCCACAGTCCACAGTCTACAATCTAAATACTAATTACTATCCTAAATATTTATAATCCACTAAATAATATAAAATTTACAACAAAAAAAAAAAAAGTGAAAAAAATTACATAGTACTTGATTTCTTGAAAGTAAAGTACCATATAAAAAGGAAAAGAAAAAAAGAAAAAAAAATATTAAGTTAAATCACTCCACAGTTCACACTTTAAATTCTAATTACTATCTTAAATATTTATAATCCACTTAATAATATAAAATTTACAAAAGAAAAAAAAAGTGAAAAAACATTACATAGTACTTGGTTTCTTGAAAGTAAAGTAACAAACAAAAAGAAAAAAATAAAAAAAATAAATATAAAAGTAAATCACTCCACAGTCATACTCTAAATACTAATTACTATCTTAAATATTTATAATCCACTTAATAATATATAAAATACCATACAAAAAGAAAAAAAAAAGATAAAGATAAATCACTCCACAGTCCACAATTTAAATACTAATTACAATATTAAATATTTATAATCCATTTAATAATATAAAATTTACAAAAAAAAAAAAAAAGTGAAAAAAAATTTACAGTACTTGATTTCTTGAAAGTAAAGTACCATACAAAAAGAAAAAAAAAAAGATAAAGATAAATCAATCCACAGTCCACTCTCTAAATATTAATTACTATCTTAAATATTTATAATCCACTTAATAATATAAAATTTACAAAAGAAAAAAAAAGTGAAAAAAATTACATAGTACTTGATTTCTTGAAAGTAAAGTACCATACAAAAAGTTAAAAAAAAAAAAAAAAAGATAAAGGTAAATCACTCCACAGTCCACACTTTAAATTCTAATTACTATTTTAAATATTTATAATTCACTTAATAATATAAAATTTACCAAAAAAAAGTGAAAAAACATTACATAGTACTTGATTTCTTGAAAGTAAAGTACCATATAAAAAGGGAAAAAAAAGAAATAAAGATAAAGGTAAATCACTCCACAGTCTGCACTCTAAATACTAATTACTATTTTAAATATTTATAATCTACTTAATAATATAAAATTTACAAAAAAAAAAATGAAAAAATACATAGTATTTGACTTCTTGAAAGTAAAGTACCATACAAAAAAAGAAAAAGATAAATCACTCCATAATTTAAATACTAGTTACTATATTAAATATTTATAATCCACTTAATAATATAAAATTTACAAAAGAAAAAAAAAGTGAAAAAAAATTACACAATACTTGATTTCTTGAAAGTAAAGTACCATACAAAAAGGAAAAAAAAAAAGAAAAGATAAATCAATCCACAGTCCACTCTCTAAATATTAATTACTATCTTAAATATTATAATCTACTTAATAATATAAAATTTACAAAAGAAAAAAAAGTGAAAAAAAATTACTCAGTACTTGATTTCTTGAAAATAAAGTATCATACAAAAAAAAAAAAGATAAAGATAAATCACTCCACAGTTCACAGTCCACAGTCTAAATACTAATTATTATCCTAAATATTTATAATTCACTAAATAATATAAAATTTACAAAAAAAAAAAAGTGAAAAAAATTACATAGTACTTGATTTCTTGAAAGTAAAGTACCATATAAAAAGGAAAAAAAAAAGAAAAAAAATTAAGTTAAATCACTCCACAGTCCACACTTTAAATTCTGATTACTATCTTAAATATTTATAATCCACTTAATAATATAAAATTTACAAAAGAAAAAAAAAAAAGTGAAAAAACATTACATAGTACTTGGTTTCTTGAAAGTAAAGTAACAAACAAAAATAAAAATAAATAAATATAAAAGTAAATCACTCCACAGTCTATACTCTAAATACTAATTACTATCTTAAATATTTATAATCCACTTAATAATATATAAAATACCATACAAAAAGAAAAAAAAAAAGATAAAGATAAATCACTCCACAGTTCACAATTTAAATACTAATTACAATATTAAATATTTATAATCCATTTAATAATATAAAATTTACAAAAGAAAAAAAAAAGTGAAAAAAAATTATACAGTACTTGATTTCTTGAAAGTAAAGTACCATACAAAAAGAAAAAAAAAAGATAAAGATAAATCAATCCACAGTCCACTTTCTAAATATTAATTACTATCTTAAATATTTATAATTCACTTAATAATATAAAATTTACAAAAGAAAAAAAAAAGTGAAAAAAATTACATAGTACTTGATTTCTTGAAAGTAAAGTACCATACAAAAATGTTAAAAAAAAAAAAAAAGTTAAAGGTAAATCACTCCACAGTCCACACTTTAAATTCTAATTACTATTTTAAATATTTATAATTCACTTAATAATATAAAATTTACCAAAAAAAAAGTGAAAAAACATTACATAGTACTTGATTTCTTGAAAATAAAGTACCATATAAAAAGGAAAAAAAAATAAAGATAAAGGTAAATCACTCCACAGTCTGCACTCTAAATACTAATTACTATCTTAAATATTTATAATCCACTTAATAATATAAAATTTACAAAAGAAAAAAAAGTGAAAAAAAAATGCCTAGTACTTGATTTATTGAAACTAAAGTACCATACAAAAAGGAAAAAAAAAATGATAAAGATAAATCACTCCACATTCCACAATCTAAATACTAATTACTATCTTAAATATTTATAAACCACCTAATAATATATAAAATACCATACAAAAAGAAAAAAAAAAGATAAAGATAAATCACTCTACAGTCCACAATTTAAATACTAATTACAATATTAAATATTTATAATCCATTTAATAATATAAAATTTACAAAAGAAAAAAAAAGTGAAAAAAAATTATACAGTACTTGATTTCTTGAAAGTAAAGTACCATACAAAAAGAAAAAAAAAATAAAGATAAATCAATCCACAGTCCACTCTCTAAATATTAATTACTATCTTAAATATTTATAATCCACTTAATAATATAAAATTTACAAAAGAAAAAAAAAAGTGAAAAAAAATTATATAGTACTTGATTTCTTGAAAGTAAAGTACCATACAAAAAGGTAAAAAAAAAAAAAAAAAAAGATAAAGTTAAATCACTCCACAGTCCACACTTTAAATTCTAATTACTATTTTAAATATTTATAATTCACTTAATAATATAAAATTTACCAAAAAAAAGTGAAAAAACATTACATAGTACTTGATTTCTTGAAAGTAAAGTACCATATAAAAAGGAAAAAAAAAATAAAGATAAAGATAAATCACTCCACAGTCTGCACTCTAAATACTAATTACTATCTTAAATATTTATAATCCACTTAATAATATAAAATTTACAAAAAAAAAAAAAAAGTGAAAAAAATGCCTAGTACTTGATTTATTGAAAGTAAAGTACCATACAAAAAGGAAAAAAAAATGACAAAGATAAATCACTCCACACTCCACAATCTAAATACTAATTACTATCTTAAATATTTATAATCCACTTACAAAAAAAAAAAAAAAGTGAAAAAAAAAATTACATAGTATTTGATTTCTTGAAAGTAAAGTACCACACAAAAGGAAAAGATAAACGTAAACATAAATCACTCCACAGTCCACACTTTAAATACTAATTATTATCCTAAATATTTATGATTCACTTAATAATATAAAATTTACAAAAAAGAAGTTGAAAAAAAAAAAATACCCAATACTTGATTTCTTGAAAGTAAAATACCATACAAAAAGGAAAAAAAAAAAAAAGATAAATCACTCCACACTCTACACTTCACAATCCAAATACTAATTATTATCTTAAATATTTATAATTCACTTAATAATATAAAATTTATAAAAAAAAAAGTGAAAAAAATTACACAGTACTTGATTTCTTAAAAGTAAAGTACCATATAAAAAGAAAAAAAAATAAAGATAAATCACTTTATAGTCCGTACTCTAAATACTAATTACTATCTTAAATATTTATAATCCATTTAATAATATAAAATTTACAAAAAAAAAAAAAAAAAAAGTGAAAAAAAATACACAATACTTGATTTCTTAAAAGTAAAGTATAATACAAAAAGAAAAAAAATAAAGGTAAATCACTCTATAGTCCACAATTCACAATTTAAATACTAATTACTATCTTAAATATTTATAATTCAATTAATAATATAAAATGTTGAGACGTGGGTCACCAATTATTGGGATAAACTATGGCTTGGTGGTTTCTTTCTAAGATTATATAGTAGCATTCATCTCCTAGATCAAGTCCTTTTTCATACTCTTACATGGAAGATAACAGAATGAACTGAATATAATGCTTTAATGGAAAATGACAGAATCATAGAAGTACTATTTATTTTGCTACTGCCTTACAAAATAACCATAGGCAACTTATATGTTGTCTAAAAGGCTTGAAGGGAGAACCTCACGGATTAAATGAATTTTGGAATTATTAGACAACTTTTTTTTAAAAAAAAAATTTTTGACAAACAAAACGTCAAATCTCACTAACTCATGAGATTATAAGAAATAAACAAATAAAAAGAATTATGATAAGGCAATTTCTTATTAGGATCATTTCTATTTGAAATTTTACTATTGTTGTGGGTTTGGTTAATTTAATTGATAATGTTGTTTTGGAATTGAATTTCATCCATAACGCTACAACATAATAGTTTAGTGGTACTTCTTGATTTGCCTCACGTTTATATCTATGGAGGTGGACTTCATTGTTAGGATATACCATATGCCTTAAATATGAATGATAAGTTGGTAACAGTTTAGGTAGGGGAAGAAAAAAGTCTTTCCAATTCCAAACTCAATTTCTATCATTAATTCGACCCATTTATATTTAAAAAAACCCAAACTCATACCAAAATGGGTGGTTTATCCTAGAATGAAGTGGGCTAAATGGGTTGGATCAAATCGACTTAATCTAAGATATAACAATTTAAATGCTCTTTAACAAAATTTAAGCATTAGTGAGCTTCTTGGTTTTTTTCCCTTAATTAATTAAGTTACATTATAAGAGAGAAACAAAGCCACACTTACTTCTATTCAAGAAACCCTACTTTTTAGTGTAAAGAAAATTATAAATGGAGGTATTCTGTTCATTTAAAAAAAAAAAAAATTAATAAGCGGGCTAGATTCAGGTATCTAAGATACAAAATCATTCCCAACCTTTGTAAGTTTACAAATGTGAACGCAAATTTATCCTAAAGTCATTTTAAAAACCCCAACTCATTACCTAGTGATACTATCCATCTGATGCAAACAAATCATCTTTACAACAACACACAGAAAAAATTTAATGGCTATCATGTAGATGGTCGTCAATTGGTGAGGCAATCTACAACATTGATTTCCGTAATTATGGCATTGTATATCTTACACAAGAAACCAAAATCAAACTATAATTTGTCTGGATATATATATGACCCAGAGTTCTCAGCTTCTTCTACAGCAGAGGTCATTAATTAAGGAATTAATGGAATTAGTCTCACTTCCATTTTGTTACAAGGTCTTGTTCTAATCTGCGGTTGTCTCCTTTTTACCCCAATTCTCTTTGACATCTATATCGGTTTGGATAGATACTTAAAAGGAAATTATTTATTATGTTCAGCTATTGAATTTCTCTGCAGTTGATTGTCTAAGACATGTTTGCACCAAGAGGCCAATACGCCCAAAGGTTCTCTTGTAAAACATACTTGGATTTTGGTAAGGTTCTTAAAGAATGTTTCACTTTTGAGGACTGTGGTGTACACTACTGCTGAAGACAGAATAAATATCCATAATACATTAATACATACAGAACAAGAAGGCAAAAACAGATGAACAGGGGCACCCTAACAAGTATAGAAAAGAAGGCTTATCGAATTTGATCAAGCCAACAACAATGGTTCCAAAGACTAAAATTTGACCAAACCACAATATATACAAGATTAATTGCTTAAAAAAACTAGTGTTAAAAAAAAAACAAAAACAAAACAAAAGATATTTTCAGTTAACAATGTATATTACAATAGGAATAACAGAAAATCGTCCAAAAGTTAAGGAAAAAAAAAAGATGAATCTAATATACTAGTTAATACATCTAATGTGCCGTTTGCAGAACACGAAAATTGAACTTTGAATGGCATGGATCCCAGTAAAGCCCAATGATATCTCCAACCTTCAATTCCCTCCTAACCACAAAATCCCCGTGCCACTTTCCATTGAGAACATAGCTCTTAGATGAATGCCACTTCTTGAAAACCAACTCATAATCGGACGTTGAGTCTTGATCGAAAACTGTTACACTCAATCCGTCACTCTCGATCTTCTTAACCGAGTCTGCACTAAAGAATGCCATAATATGGGTGTGGACAAGACTTTGATGCAGCAAGAGCCGGCTCGAACCACCAATATCACTCTTCGTGAGCGTCTTCGTGATTTTCCAGGGAGAAACAGCGCTCAGCGTCGTCATGGACGACGTGCCCTCCTCTTCTTGTGCGTTGGAGGCCACTATGGAATTGTGAGAAATAGAAGTAGCAGTAGCGTATTCGTCTTTTTGCGTGCTTTTTCTCTTATTATTGGAAGAAACCCATGATTTATCAAACAGCGTCAGTGCCGTCGAAACCACTTTTTGTTCTTGTTTGGTGCGAAACTCACAAGAAAGCGCTTGGGTGTTTTGGTTTTCGAGAGTTTGTAGCAGATTCTGAGTGCCATCGTCGTCAGGTATCATGGCTTCTTCTTCGTTGCACTTGTTGGCGTTGAGTTCGGTGGAAAAATTCTGAGTGCTCTGGTTTTCCAAAGTTCGCAGCAGATTCTGAGTGATGGGTATCATGGCTGCTTCTTCTTCTGCTAATGATCGTGTGGTCTTGGGTTTCGAGAAAAAAAACCAATGAATGAATGAAAGACGATGGAGATTGAAGAAAACCTTAAAACAGAAAGCAAAGAGCACTCTTAATTGGTGTAGTGAGAAAAAAGAAAAGAAGGGAAAGATTGTATATATAAAAAAAAAATAGAATTTCTAAACCTGGTCGGACTCGGTTTATTTTTACGTAAACCTTTGTTTTGAGAAAGTAGTCCCAGTCCGAAGAGCTAAAGGAAAACGCAACCTCAACCTTGTTTTCTCAATAGCTACGTGTTTTTTTTTTTTTATAGGAATGACAGCGTTATGCACTTGTGTGTGTTTTGTGGACTGTGGAGCGCAGAACGGTGCCGTTTGGGCCAAGAAGAGACTGGGTTGGGAGTATTGTGGGCCGGGACCGTGGCCTAAGTTCAATGGTTCACCAACTGAAAATTAAAACTTGGATTTTGTTTTTTTAAAGTGTTGGACCAAGACTAACCGAATCCCTTGAAAACCAGAACCAAGACAAGATTTTTGGTCCAATGAGGTCTAAATGGTTTTTTCTTACAATCCTACTATGTACTATGTAAGTTGGTTGGTTTTTTTCTTTTTTCCTTTTTTTTAATATTGAACGACAGGTTTTTTTTTTTTTTTTCAGCTTTTTCTTTTGCTAGATGTTTTATTGGTTGTATTAGTATGTAAGTTTATAATCATTTTTTAAAATTACTTCTTATAAACTATTTAAAAAATTGTTTTATGTAATAGGAGTATGAAAGTTAATTTATATACATTACAAATTCTATCCTTCAATTTTTCTTCACAACCAAACAAAAGAGTTTTTCATCCATTCCCTTTTCCATTCTCCCAACCAAACACACATGAAGGATAACTAAATGTAGTATATTTTATTTTTATCTTACCAATTTCCATCCTTCCACTTTTCTATCCTTAAACCAAACAGAGCATAAGGTTTTGTTGATATTTTTGTTGTGTTTGTGATAGATGGTGTAAATGATAGTACTAAAATTAACAAACCTTGTTGATTATGATCATCCCCTTGCTTCAACTCTTTGTCTTCTTTGTTTGACTGCAATAATGGAATTAGATAAAATATTTTTATTTGTTTTATAACAAAACATGATGTTGAGCATTTAGAAATATGTTATTGTATATAACTTATTGTCATTAGTGTCAAGATTTATATCACATGCCTCAACCTCAAAAATTTTTGACATTATATTTGAAAAAGTTAGAAGAAAGCATGAACTTATTATAAACAGTTAGTAATATTCTTGGCATTGAGATACAACAAACTTGCTATGTAGCATAAAGATGATGGATGGTTTAATATATTAGCATACCAATAAACTGTCCCATCACATTGTTTGAAAACAAAATATTTCTAGCAATTCGATGGATATTGGTTAGTCAAAGTCTTGATACTACCTCAATGTTAATTGATTTAGTCGATTCACTTGTCAATATGATTTGTAACAATTAAAATTTGGAATAAATGTGAATATGTTTTTGTTTTTCCAAACATGTTTTAAATGGATTCAAATGATATAAACAAAATTTTTTGATTCAATAAAATTCCAACCAATGAAGTCAAGTTAAAGATATGAAACTATATTCTCATCATTACTATGTTGTATAACTTTTTGCTTAATTGACGTAGTTCGAGCCAAATGATGAACCTCGCCATTTGGTGGTATTAGTAATGGGCATGTTGTTGTAGCATTAGAATGTGAAGTATATTCATTTAAATTTGCTTGATTTCCCACTAAAATATTTTTGCCTTGCACAATTTTTTGTCTTCGTCTTGCATAATTGGCATGATGTCTTGCCAATCGTTCTTCTTTCTGATCATTTCCTTCTCTTTGTTGCTTTTGTCAGTGTTCTCTCTCATTGATATGATATGTTGGTATATTTACAGAACTCATCCCTACATTAAAATATTACACAATTTCAAGTTTTTGTAACATATTGAGTAGGGTGTTTGAAAAATTTCTTCGTTATTAAACTAAACACTTCAATTTTCCAATGAACAAATTTTTCTTTCCACTTTTAATTTTTTACTAATAATAATTAAATTAATCTAAACAATACAAATTTATGTAAAGTTTCTCATTAGATTTTAACATGTTATTAAATCAAGATTAGAGAAGACACCAAGTACTTTATATTTTGGGTTTATTTGGTTTGCTTTTGAGAACAATATGTGTCTTTTGTTATTTTTTTACATGAATATCTGTGTTTAAGCTCTTAGTTGGAATACAATTATTTCTAGCATAAATTAGATAGACGTGTGAAAAATATAATTTACATTTTGTTTATGAAATATTAAATGTAGTTTATTTTTTTCATAAATACAATAGAATTTCAATATATAGCGTTTGCAGACTCCATGATGATTACTTTTTATCATCAGATAAAAACACTAATTAATTTGTGATGAAATGACAAAAGAGTAAGAGAATTTACTAATTGAGCTTTTTTTTTCTTTGTTTTTGAGAAACTACTAATTGAGCTAATTGAAATTTACATATTTAGTTCATGAAATTTCAATAATTATGGGCCTACACATGATAAAGATCATGGACTAACAATATTAATATGTAGATGTGTGAGTAATTGAAGCCACTTTTTTTTTTTTTTAAGACTATTAGTCTTAGAACATTCGAGTATGTGTGAATAGGCTAGGCTATGTATATTTCAATTTTACGATGGCACAGTGGCTGTGCTTAGGCTAGCTAAACCATATCTCTTGTGTCATTTCATTTTCACATCACCATCTAAATCAACCGCAATTAAATAATGCTGATCCATATTATACTCTTGTAAATTTCGTTTAATGATTCTTATTTCTTATAATGACTCTTAACATGGGAAACACCCATTTACTGGAATGACCCACTTAATCATTGTTTGATGTGTACCTTTCCTGTTTCCAATCCCTTATATGGGAAACGTACCGAATTTTGTGCATGTGTTGGCATTAGCGAGAACACGGGGCATAGATTTGCGAGATATGAGTTTTTCTCTCTGTGCCAAAAATATATTAAACTTTTTCAAATTATATTTTAATTATAGGCTAATTTTGGATTATGTGTCCAACTTAAATTTAATCTTGTACAAAATGAGTTAATGAACACAAAATACTTAGAGTCCAATATTAATGAACTGCAAAAAATATATATTTTTTTAAATCAATCATATATTTAATCAACAAAAATCACCAAACAACAAAAAGCATCACACATTTTATCTTATTAAAAATTAGAATAAAAATGATTATAAGTAGTATTAAACTCAAACAAGATTTTTAACATGTATCTAATTATATTTATTTTTTATAATTATTTGATTAATTATATACATTTTTATGATTAAAAAATGTGTTTATTTTTAAATGCTTTCATACGTATGCATGGGTTACAAGTTAGTATATATTTAAAACCAAAATTAAGAGAAAATCTAATTAGATTTCAAATTAGATTTTAATTTTGTGTCATGTGTTCAATTTGATTTTTTTTTTTTTTTTTTTTTTTGGTGCCAATTGAGTACAAAATTCAAAAAGTCCAGAATTAATAATCCTAAAAAAAAAAAAAAAAAAAAAATCATCATTGTCATAGGTTCCCCCATAATCCTAGAAAACCTCCTAGCTAGGTCCTCTCTCTCTGTTTCAACATCTTTTGTGCCTCCAAGACCTAGAGCCTCTACCCCCAAATAGACTCAATCACTAAGAGAAACTGAAGTGGAGTATAAAGCAAACAGAAAGAAAAGGAGAATTAACAAACAAGTTGTAACCCATATCCTCGTTGCAAGTTCTTGGTTCTTGTAGGGAACTTGGGCACTTAAAATATAAGTAGTTGCATACAAATATACAAATAATTTACACACAAAGGAGAAGAGAGAAATGAAATGAATAGGGTGTAGTAGGTCTCACTATAGATCTTTTGAAACTACAAAATCTCAAATCAATACAAAACAAACAAGAATTGGTTGAATCTATCAATGATTAAATAAAAATGAAGAATTCATGACAATGGTATTTTTTTTTTTCTTTTTGATATTGTTGTTGGACCGTTGGTTTAATAATTAAGAGTCTTAAGCTTGAGATATTTTCGCCCTTAAATATTCAGGTCGTTTTTCATTTTTGCCATTTAAGTTTTAAATTTTTTTTTGACAATTTATATTAGATTTGTTTTCATATTTGCCTTTTATATTTCAAAATTTTTATTTTGAACCTTCATATTTAATTTGGGCCCTTTATATTTCTTTTTTTTTTTTTTTGAGAATCTATATTCCAAAATTTTCATTTTTTATAAAAGCTAAAATGACAGATCTAAATGAAAATTTTGAAACATAAAGGACCAACATAAAATCATAATCAAAGATGAAAGGTCAAGATAAAAAATTTAAATGTAAAAAGCCAAAACAAAAATAGCTTCAATTTTTTAGGGTGAAGATGTGAAGTATATTCACAAGAACTTTTTCTTTCTTTTATAGATTACTTGCAAGTACATTGTGTATATATATATAGAATATTTTTTTATATATATAAATAGATTTTTTTTTTTTAAAATAAAGTTTCAACCTATAACATCTGCTTCTGATGATTATCTTTTATTATCAGATCAAGACACCAATTGGTCTTTGGTGTAAACAGGGATAGAATGTCAAATATCTTATTTAATAATAAGAGATTTTACTAGTTGAGTTAACTGAAACCTACTTAAAAGTAGTATAATAGTTGATAAGGAAACCCACAATGGTGTGACAACAAATGTATTTTTTTGGTGTGGTCAGACTATCAAGTAACTAGCTTAGGTTTAGTGCTTCTGTGTGTTGAATTGATTAAAATATGAACACTTGTTAAAAACTTGTCACATCTCAATATCTTAATGGGATCATGTACACAAAAATACTAGACTCAAAATACTTGACTCTTTGTCGCTCTTATGAGTACTATAATGCGTGTTTTATTTTGCTTCTTTTTTTTTTTTTTTTCCTCAAAATCAAAGATTTGAAGATTGATTTTGCTTTTATTTTTTTGGGGGGAATTTACAATTTATCTACCTGTGGTTTGGCCGAAATTTAAGTTACCTACCTGTGGTTTGAAATTTAACACTTTACCCACCTGAGGTTAGCTCAAATAGAGTTTTGCAACCCATATCTGTTAAAAATAGGGTTAAATGTGTAATTTTACTTTACTTTTATATCTCTCTCCTCCAAAAACACAAAAAATATAAAAATATAATATCTAATAAGATCAAACAGATGTTGGTAAAGTTTTTTAAAAAATATTATATACAACTACATAAAGTCTCGCTTTGTCATTGATTTACTGGGTTGTATACATTAATGTACTTCTTAACACGTTGTTGTCACTCCTTTGTATATGTTCAAATACATTGGAACTTCTCATTGATTTTGTTAGAGATATATATTAGACATATATTAGCCCAATGTAATAGGCCCAAGCTCATTCTTGCTTGTACTAGTAGTCTAAGGTTTAGTCGCCTATATATACTCATGTTAGGGTTCATTGTAACACAGGTTTTGTACTACACTCTTATACAATAAAAATGTAGCCCTTAAGAGATTCCTCCATGGATGTAAGCCGTTAAGGCTAAACCACGTAACCCTCGTGTTCTCAGTGTTCTTATTCTATGCTTTCTTCTTCCGCATCCATTCTCGCATACACAACATGGTATAACACATTGCGTTTGATAATATTGTCCATTTAACATGATATCAGAGTTAATATTTAACAGATTTGTTTCATTGTTGGTTAAGTTTTAGAGTGATTCTATAGTTCCAATACTAGATTAAAGTAGTACATCTATAGGATTTATGATCATAAACTTGAAACTTGTTTCAAGGGACAACTGGGAATCTTTAAAGGAATGGGCACAGCTGCTTTGAAGGACAGCCCTCCAATGTCTAGAGAACAATATTGAACATAACGCCAAATATAATTGCTTGTGATTGAAAAGCATTGTGTAGTTTTGTCTTTTAATTTGTTGATAATGTTTATAGCTACTAATCTTATTTTGCTGAGAAGCATGTTTTTCTTGAAATCTCCCACTCAACTAGTCTGTGTAACGTCACTGGCCCACTACTTACAACCTTTCTTTCAGCCTTCATTTATTTTAGAGTATCCAATCCACACAGAAAATGTAAATCATTAATCACTGGTACCTTGGTACATTGATTTGCATGTAGGAAGTTTGTTTGTGGACTTGACCAAAGAATGAGAATGGACTTTAGCTTAGGCAAAGGAAGCTTTTCTTTTAATTTTTTTTTTTTCAAAACCTTACCAACATCTTTTTGATCTTATTTGATCTTACATTTTTATGTTTTTTTTTTTTTTTTTATATTTTTGGAGGAGAGAGACATAAAAGTATAACAAAATTACATATTTAACCCTGCTTTTAACAGAGATGAGTTACGGAACTCTAATTGAATTAACCTCAGGTGGATAAAGTATTAAATTTTAAACCACAGGTAGGCAACTTAAATTTTTACCAAACCATTAGTAGGTAAGTTATAATTTGCCTTTTTCTTTTTTTCTTTTTTCCTTTTGAGAGAAGAAGATGGGGTTTTGCTTTGGAATCAACCATTTCACACCGGGTGGTTTTTTCCTTTGTCATTACTATTTTTTAACACAAAAGCTTTGAAAGTTATTAATAAATCTCGAAATTTTATATGAGAGTTTAACAGAAAAACTTCTGATAGAAAGAAAAATGTGAGAGAAGCAAAGAAATAGATATAGAAGTGAACATATATACCTTTTGAGTGCTGGACCATTGAAAATCCTCTTGAGGCAGTAGTGAAACAGAAACTCCAAAATGTATCTATTTCTGCTTTCTCTAATCTAATAATACAATCGGAATTTTTCAAGTTCTACTTGAAGAAGGATGGAGAGGTGCCAGTTTGATCATTAATGCAATCTGTGGTTTTAAAAATTTGAAGAAGGAAAAGAGATGTTGATAAGGATGGTGAGATGTGTGTTAGTGGGATGTTTTGGATTTGTTCACGTTGAAAGGATGGGAACGGATGAACCAGAGCTATTGATTTTTGAGTGATTTTTTTTTTATTATTATTCATATTTGTACACGCATTTGGTATACAATAATTTTAAATTTTAAATTTTTTTAAAGATGAAGAGGTATATAATATAATTTTATTTTAATGATAAATCCATAAAAATGAGATTGCACTATTGAAGATTACTGGATTGTGATAGTGATAAGTTAATGAATAATAATCATAACCTAAAAAATAAAACTAGTCAAAAAAATTAATGAATTTTTAGGGAAAAAGTAATGAATAATTTCATTCCAAGTTATATAGATTTGATAAATTTCAAATTAAACTGTTACCAAAAATGATAACCTTGGGAGATTTAAAAAATATAGTGGTTGAGAATTTGAAAAATATAGTTGCTAGAAATGAAAAAATGAAAAAAAAAAAATTATCCAGTACTTGATTTCTTAAAAGTAAAATACCATACAAAAAGATAAAGATAAAAATAAATCACTCCACAATCCACAATCCATACTCTAAATACTAATTACTATCTTAAATATTTATAATCTACTTAATAGTATAAAATTTACAAAAGAAAAACAAAAGTGAAAAAAATTACCCAATACTTGATTTCTTGAAAATAAAGTACCATACAAAAAGAAAAAAATAAAGACAAAAAATAAATCACTTCATAGTCCACAATTTAAAAACTAATTACTATCTTAAATATTTATAATCCACTTAATAATATAAAGTTTTCAAAAGAAAAAAAGTGAAAAAAAAAATTACACAGTATTTGATTTCTTGAAAATAAAGTACTATACAAATAAAATGATAAAGATAAATCGCTTTACAATTCACACTTTAAATACTAATTACTATCTTAAATATTTATAATCCACTTAATAATATTAAATTTACAAAAGAAAAAAATACCCAAACCTTGATTTCTTGAAAGTAAAGTACTATACAAAAAGAAAAGAAAAAATGATGATAAAGATAAATCACTCCACAGTCCACAGTCCACAATTTAAATACTAATTACTATCTTAAATATTTATAACCTACTTAATAATGTAAAATTTACAAAAGAAAAAAAAAATACCCAGAACTTGATTTCTAGAAAGTAAAGTACCATACAAAAAGAAAAAAAAATGATAAAGATAAATCACTCTACAATCCACAGTCTACAATCTAAATACTAATTACTATCTTAAATATTTATATATAATCTACTTAATAATATAAAATTTACAAATGAAAAAAAAAAATACACGGTACTTGGTTTCTTAAAAGTAAAGTACCATACAAAAAAAAAAAAAGATAAATCACTCCACAATCCACACTCTAAATATTAATTATTATCTTAAATATTTATAATCCATTTAATAATATAAAATTTACAAAAAAAAAATTTTAAAAAATTACATAGTACTTGATTTCTTGAAAGTAAAGTACCATACAAAAAGGAAAAAAAAATGAAGATAAATCATTCCATAGTCCACACTCTAAATAATAATATAAAATTTACAAAAAAATTTTTTTTTAAATTACATAGTACTTGATTTCTTGAAAGTAAAGTACCATACAAAAAGGGAAAAAAAAAAGATGAAGATAAATCATTCCATAGTCCACACTCTAAATACTAATATTTATAATCCACTTAATAATATAAAATTTAAAAAAGAAAAAAAAAGTGAAAAAAAAAATCTAGTACTTGATTTCTTGAAAGTAAAATACCATACCAAAAAAAAAAAAAAGATAAAGATAAATCGCTTTACACTCTATAATCTAAATACTAATTACTATCTTAAATATTTATAATGCACTTAATAATATACAATTTACAAAAGAACAGCTTAGTGCAGCGCACACATATGATTCTCTTCTAACTAATCGGTTGTCTTATAATGACATTTTTGTAGCGCACATCTATAATATTACTAACAACAAAAATAAAAATGAGAAAAAGAAACATAAAAATTTTACCATTCAAGAAAATTAATTTAATCTAATAACACACATATAAGCATAACTCAAATACAACCTAAGAATAAAAAAGATGAAACCGTTGTTGTAGGAGGAAATACAAAATTTGATAATTCTTAAATAAAAAATAGATAAAGCCTGTGAGAATGAGCCAAAAAAAAAAATTAATACAAATAATTCATAAATTCAAAACCAAACAAAAAAGGAAAAAAATACTAAACATATTTTTTGTAGGATAAAAAAGAAGAGTAGCGATAGAAGGATAAATCTCCATACCTTTAAATTTATATAGGCTTACATAATGAATTTTATGGATTTAAATTGCATATATGACTCATAAACAAAACAAAAAATAATAATAATAAAACAAAAACAAAACACAGAGAAGAAACATACTTGTGGTGCGGATGGTGGCTTTGATAAAACATTCTACATTTCTACTACAAACAAAAAAAAAAAAAAAACACTCAAATAATAATTGATGCTTGCCAAATCATAAAGGTGAAATATTTATAGTGATTCATATAATTGATTTCATGGATTTAAAATTGCATTTATGATACATAAGCAAAACCATAAAAACAAAAGCAAAGAAGAGAAACATACCTATAATAGTGTAGTTTTAATAAAGCATTCTACTGCAAACAAAACAAAAAGAGAGATACAAACTTGTGCTCAAATTGTAATGAAAATATGAAATTATATTTCTAATCAATTAGAAAAAAAAAAAAAATTGATTAGAACCATAAGTAGTATTTCTATCTCAAAAAAAGAAAAATGAAAAAAAAGAGACAAATAAAGAAGCCATAAATGAAGAAGTTGTGCATAAAAATATATAAGAATACACTAAAAAAAACTGTATACGTAGAGAATTTTCAAATGTGAGAAAGTTTGATTTCTAATCAATTTAAGAATTATATGATAAAGAGGATTATTAGGAAAATGAATTAATGTTAAAAAAAAGAAGAACAAAACTTAAAAATCACATCACTTAAGATGCATGTTTATCCAAAAAACTTGGAAGTTAGAACTTGAAAGATTTATATTAGACATAGAATTTCAATCTATATTGAAGTTAAATCATAAGAGAAAGTATTAGATAGTTTGGATTAAAGAAACACCTATCTTATGTGAAATTTCAATAAAATATATATATATATATATAGTTAAAAAATGTTTCTTTCCAAAAAAATAGCGTGTATTTTTTTTTTCTAATAGTTACACTTCCTAATATAAGTAAATTAGCTATTTTATCCATATTTCCAATATTATAAATGTCTTGTTAGTTTATCCAAAATTTAAAAAAAAAAAAATGACAAAAAAGGTTGCATATTTTTGTTAAAACACTAAGTAGAAGTTTATAAGAACAAATAAATTATTATTTCTATCTAAAATATTTCTTCAATTTTGTGAAATTATATGGTGCAATCACGACTTTTAAACCCAACTTTTTATAACAAATAAAATAATAAAAATATTTTAAAAATTATGGCAAGTTTTAAAATTCTAAAAGCTTTCAGTAGTAAACGTGCGTTGCACGGTTTTGGTCAAAAACTTATAACATGAATAATTTTATTGAGGAACACTAATTAAGGATTGAAAAGAAATGCTATACCCCCCGGTTGGATTAAGACATAACTTTTACTTGTTCAAATAACAATTTTTTTTTTTTTTTTTTGAGAAACTTGTTCAAATAACAATTAAGGTGAAGTAGGATGAGGAACAACAAATAAAAATTATAACATACCAGCATAATGACATTTATATTTAATTATAATGTGTCAAATTAATAACAATACTGTACATGCTAAGATGTTTTCATTAATTAATGTAAATAAGCATAAAATTAATATCAACATCTAACACCCTACTATTGCATGAATAAAATTAACCTAATATTTTTACTTTAACCCCAATAAATCATCCCGAATTTACAAATTAAAAACTACCCAAATTATAAACAAAAAAACCAAAAAAAAAAAAATGAAGCAAAATTCACCACAATACACACATAAATATACACACACACACAAAGAAACTCTTACTTCAATAATTACAAACAATATAAATTTCTAAACATTAAAAAAATGGAATTTGAGTTAAAGTAAAGATACTCACATGAAAATTAAATTAATTTTAATAGTAAGAGGGAGGTAGGCGAAATCATTTAGATTTCACATTACCTTAAATATCCATTGTTTTTACATTACAATTATTTTCTGTCTCCATTCTTTGTGGAGTGATATTCAATATCATGCTTTTGGATGCTCAAATCTTGGTCTTATGGCTACTTGTGGGATCTACACACATTGGAAAAATCAGTGATAATACCTTACTTATATATATATATATTATAGAAGATCTTTCAAAAAAAAAAAAACAAATAAGATTTTTTTGTTAAAATTAATTTGGTAATTCTCATAAAAGATATACCATTGATTCTGAAAACCACAATAAGTATATAAATTATATAAAATTTAACAAAAATAACTTGAACAAAAGGAAACCCGCACACAAAACATATTCAATTTGATAAAAAAAAAATAAAGAAGAGAATTTTATGAAAAAACAAAAGGAAAAAGGCAAATACATACCTGCAAGTTTTATAGGTAAGGTAAGCATGAGAAGAAAAGAATACATCAAGAAACCATATGGTGGGAAAAGGGAAAAATTCACCAAAACCGTATATATACCCCCACTTTTATAATGTATTAGATAATTTAAAATTGTGAAGGAGTTGATAACTTGATATAAACAAAAAGAAAAAAGGAGTTTATGTAATCAAAAAGTTTACATTAATTACATATTAGTTTTTTTTTTTTTTTTTTACTTTATCCCCCAAAAAAAATTTAATGTTATTAGATTGTTACTAGTTTTTTTTTAGTTTACGTTAAAGTTAATACATATTAACTATTTTTTTTTATACTTTATATATATAAAAAAATATTTTATTTTTGAAGAAAAAATAATACTTTTACTTTATTATTAGGAAATAGACGGTGTAGGATAAATGTTTTATCCTTAAAAAAAAAAAAAAATACTAACATGAGCTAAGAGTAAAATTGTTACTTTATAAAATTAAAAAAGAAGAAGAAGAAAAAGAAGCTAATATGAACACTAATTGTCACTTTATCCAAATAAGTTGATAAGATCAAAAACTTTTTTGTGATTAATACTCATCACACCCTTAGGTTTTTTTGTGATTAAAAATGTAATAATTTCAAATTATAATAGATGCAAATTATTAACTTTTTTCCAAAAAAATAGAAGAGCCTCTGAGCACGCGTGTGCTCTGAGGTTAGTTATTGGTACTTATCTTTAATCCTAACATTTAGCCGCTTATTACACATCTATAAAAAAACAAAGTACAAAATTTTAATAGTTTTTATTTATTTTTGTTACAGTAAAAGGTTGCCATTTTTTTTTTCTCTTTTATTTTTGTTAAATGAAAAGCATCCAAGATTAATGTATGTTTTTGTTTGGGTGTTGTTGTAGATTTTTTATTTTATTTTATTTAAAATGTAGTGTTTTAATCCTAAAATTTAGCCATATACTACACATTCGTTACAAAAAGTTAAAAAATGCTTAAATTTAAAATTTAACAACTATACCTTTTTACTTTTTAATTTTTAATTTTTAATTTTTACGGTAAAAGGCTAACATTTTCAATTGGTAGTGTTGTTATTGTTGTTGTTGTTGTTGTTTTTTTTTTTTTTTTTTAATTTTATTTATGACAGTTATCATTTTTTGTTTAATCCTAAAATATAGTTTTTCAATCCTAAAATTTAGTCACTTACTACACATCCATAAAAGAAGTAAATAAAAGCTTAATTTTAAAATTTTGCAACTACTTGTTTTTGTTTTTTTAATATACAATAAAAGGCTCACAGTTTTTTTTTTTTTTTTTTTTCCCAAAGGAAAGGGGCTCAACAGTTATCAATTTTTTTTGATCCATAAATTTAGTTTTTTAATCTTAAAAGTTAGCCACTTACTACACATCTATAATAATAGTTAAAAAGAGCTTAAATTTAAAATTTATCAACTACCTTTAAAACCAAGAAAAGGTAAGTAACATTGTTAATACCATAGTAAATTAATACTTAAAAAAAATGTAAAATGAATTTCACGTAAATTATACAAATGATAAATATAGTTTCTATTACAAAAGGAATTATTTTACAACAATTTCTTAAATAACAACCACTTCATTCAAGTGAGGTTGAATCATAAAATAATTTTTATAAATTCTCTCACCCGAACTTATCTAATATTCCATTGCAATACCTCCTGAATGCTAATGTTCCATTCCAATGCCTCTTCAATACAATCCAATAAATTTGTGAGTACGACAAGTCAGCCTAAGAAAAATAAAAGAATTAATGTTAAACCAAGTATTAAAAAAAAAAAAAAAAAAACTTTAATCAACAAACCAAGTACCTAGTGTGCGTGTTATTAAAGAGTTTACTATAAATTCACTCTTTTTCTATCAACTTAATGTGCGTGTCATTAATGTGCATTTGAGTATCCATATATTGGGTATGCAACTTAAAACTAAAAAAACAATTCAAAGGAAAAAAAAAAATACAAAATGTCTATAATTCATTTTGATTCAGGTTTTTGGAAGAATTTACCAGAGAAAGTAGTGATGGTCTTGGTCAAAACTTATCCACCATCAATGATTCTAAGATACTTTATTAGAGTTTGTGTTTGATTAGGAAAGAAAGTAGCAGTGTAATCTCTAAAAAAAAAAAAAAAAAAAAAAACAACACAACAAAACAAACATGAATGGAAGCTATAGAACAGTGGTATTAAATAGAATTTGGTGACAAAGATTTGGAAAAACATAAAAGCTTAAATTATCTAACACGAATGGAAAGAAAATGATGATTAAATACCTTTTTAGGCGGCTTCCTTTGGCATGTAGTCACCTATTACTATTGTTCCTCTTAGTATAAAAAGTAGGGACTTGAGTATGGAGATAGTGAGTATTTTCTTTTTTATGAAAGAATGAGAAGTAATTTGATAACATTATAACTACTGGGGAGATTTAAATTTGTTAGGGTAAAAATTTGGAGTTGTGTGTGTGACTAAAATGCGGGTGTATGGTTGGTTTTTTTTTTTTGGCAATAACTGTAGATGTATGTAAACACAACACCCACATTTACGTGTGTTAGTTTTTTTTTTAATTGTGCTTTTTTTTTTTTTAACTATTAGTACATGGGTTTTTTTTTTTTTTTCCTTTTTAAATAATAATTAAGTATTAAAAAAAAAACAATAAAAATGGGTTAGTGGACATTTACATTTGTTAGTTTTTTTTTTTTTTTAAATTATCATAAAGTTATAAAAAAAAAAAACAATAAAAATGGGTTAGTGGGAGAGTGTTCCTATTTTGTAACCAATATTTTAGTGTAAGTTAGACATGTATTTTACCAAATTATATTTTAGTTTTATCTCTACTTAAACCTAGAGAAATAAGGGTATTTTGGAACAAAAAAAAATGCGGCACAAACAGGGGCAGCCCCTTAAATAATAGTAAGAAGAGATGAGAAATAATTTGATAACATTATAACTGCTGGGAAGGTTTAAATTTGTTAGGTAGTAGTTTGGAGTTGTGTGTGTGACTAAAATGTGGATGTATGGTTGGTTTTTTTTTTTTTTTTTTTTGGCAATAACTGTAGATGTATGTAAACACAACACCCACATTTACGTCTGTTAGTTTTTTTTTTTTTAATCAGAACACGTGTTTTTTTTTTTTTTTTTAACTATTAGTATGTGGGATTTTTTTTTTCTTTTTAAATAATAATAATAAAGTATTTAAAAAAAAAAACAATAAAAGTGGGTTAGTGGACATTTACGTGTGCTAGTTTTTTTATTTTTTTATTTTATATATATCAGTAAATGTGTTAGTTTTTTTTTTTTTAAACTATCAGTACATGGGTTTTTTTTTTAAATAATAATAAAGTTAAAAAATAAAAAATAAAAGTGGGTTAGTGGGAGAGTGTTTCTATTTTGTAGACAATAATTTAGTACAAGTTAGACATATATTTTACCAAATTATCCTTTAGTTTTATCTCTACTTAAACCTAAAGAAATAAGGGTATTTTGGAACAAAAAAAAAATCCAGTCCAAACAGGGGCAGCCCCTTAAATAGTAGTATAGATATCAAAATTAAAAAAAAAAAATTCTACAATTTGGTGAAGCCACTTGGTGTAACCATAGTTTCTAAGTCTAACTTTTACCCAAATTTTATTATATAATAATATACTAGTTACTAGCCTGTGCGATGCATGGGAAATCTATTGTGTATAAAGACGTAAACTATTCTTTTTCTCTTCCTCTTTGATTATATATTAAGATTCTAGTCTTATAATTTCCTATCCTTGATATGAAATATTTTAAACATTAATTTACATAATGAAAAATAGATCAATTTAGTTTAGATATAAATAAATAAATAAATAAATATTTCTATTTAAATATAAGTTTGCAACACATGTAATAACTCTAAAATTGAAACCTAATTATTCAAAGAAGCATCACTTAGTCTTACCAACGAAGATGATTCACTCCTTTAAGTCTTGCTTTAACAACCAGCCTTAAATAAAATAAAAATTATATATATATATATATATATATATAAAACCATCAAACAAAAAAAATTACATTCTTACAGCTCTATACACAGCCACCTTGAAGATTCAAGACAAAGTGACATTAACAAAACCTTACCAGTTGGAGCGAATGCTTCAAATCCTAAAAAGAATATTACTCTTGGTTCTTGAAATATATATGTATTAACCACCAATGTTTTCATTATATTTTCAATAAGATATATATATATATATATATAAATGTTAAGTTGTTAACCATCAAAATAACTAAAAATTGTTTACCAAACATCGGAGAAGCCATAATCTTGGTATTCTTCTATATTTTCAATGAAAAAATAGTGTAAACTCTAAACCCAAATTCGACTAACTATTTTGATAGAATCATAGAACACACTAATCAGTTTATATTGACTCAAGTTAAAAGAGTTCTGTCATACTAATACTACTACTACTACTTTTTCTTTTTTTCTTTTTTAATTTGAGTTTATTAGGATTTGGGAATTCGGGTCCTATATGGACTTAGTTTTAGGATTTTTTTTTTATAATTTTTTTTAAATAATGTTAATGTATAAAAATGTGAGAGTTTTAAAAAAATGTCAAAAATTAAGTTAAATGTTTCAGTTATATATTTTTTTTTTGGTAAGGAGGATAATGCATTAACAACTAGAAGACCTCTGAAACAGAGGCAATAAAACGATCATACATTGTTCCAACAGAATCTAAATTAAGCAAAAATACAACATCAAATGGGGGATCCATAAAAATAGTAAAATCCTGATCCATAATAGCTCCCCTTCGCGCTAGTGCATCGGCACACTTATTTGCCTCCCTATAGCAATGTTGGATTCGCACCAAAGGGATTTGTTTAAGCCCTTCTCTGCAGTCAGCAACCAGAACATCAATGCCATTTGCTGTCTCCAAGTCTTTCTTCAAAAGATCAACTACCAACTTTGCATCAAGCTCAAAAACCACCACTGGGATTTTAAGGGAGATACATAAGCGAATTCCATCTCTTAATGCCCATAGTTCAGCTGCAACACTAGTGGCACTACCTATAGCTCTTGCGTAACCTTTCACCCATTCGCCATCTTCATTTCGAATCAATCCACCTCCTCCAGCCAAGCCGGGGTTACCCATGGATGAACCATCAGAATTTAACTTAAACCAATTGAGGGGTGGAGGCAGCCACCTTACCTGAATCTTTGTCTTTGTTTGGTTGTACTTTTCGGTGATGCCCAGGTATGCCATCTCGGCTGCCTTGGCTAATGTCTCAGCCTTTAAGTCTTTGCAAGTGTTTGGTTTCCCAAAAACAACACTGTTCCGATGCAACCAGAGACTCCATACAGCTATGGGGAACACAATGGCCCAATCAATCTCAGAAACACCACATTGCTGCTTAGATTTACAGTTTAGCCTCAACCAGTCCAGAATTTGTGTGCCATAGAAACTAGCAACAGAACATGGGGGAGAGAAAGAATTCCAGAAAAACCGTACCTTTGGGCAGTCCCTAAGAGCATGGCTGATCGTCTCAGGGGCTGAATTACACAGGGGGCACAATGGAGAGATATTCATACCTCTTTCAGCGAGAAGGCAGCGCACAGGAATGCTTTTATGGCAACATTGCCAAAGGAAGCACTTGATTTTAGGAAGACTTGGAACTTTCCACACCCACACTCCATTGAAGGAACAATTTATTGGATAATTTTCATTAGCATTGGCTAACCGATATGCATCCTTTAGTTGGAATTCACCGCTGGGGGATAAGCTCCATGATAGTCTATCCTCTCTAGACTTAGAATAGGGAATAGGAGTGGCTTTCATTTCCAAAAGAATATCTTTAGGAAAAGAAAAGGAGAACTTATCCCAGTTCCAGCCATGGAAACTAGCAATATCCTTCAATCTTACTTCTTCCTCACCTCTATTCAGAGGACCATAGATGCGACTTCTAAGGGTACCCGCGCTCAACCATTTGTCATACCATAGCAAGAGGTTACTGTCTTTCCCAGCAACCCATTTAGCACCCTTGCTGACAATGATTTCTATATATATATATATATATATAGAGGGTTATGTAAATTGGCACCACCCGTTAAGAACAACCTTTTGCAGCTTTTTATAGCATTAATTTACTTTTTGCTGCTTTTTGTTCTTTTTGATAATTTTAGTTTTTTTAAAATCTTTTTTTGGTAACATTTTTAATAATTTTTTGTCCTTTTTATTAATACAACCTATTAAGATAAATCTTAACAAGAACCACATAGTACTCGTTAACATTTTTCATATATATATATATATAATATTTTTTTTTGTTAAACAAAAGAAGTAGAAAACTACCAAATGAAAGGAAAAAAAAAACAAAACAAAAAACAAAACCAAAGAAAGAGGAAAAAAAAAAAATTCATTTGTTCACTTCAGCCAGTTCACTCTTCAAAGTCTATTTGTTTCGCTGTTGTCCTAAGACCCAATTCCCAAACCTCCCATCCCCTGTCTCCTAGGGTTTAAGCCCACATTTCATTTCTCTCTGCTTCACACACAGATACCACCATGTCTCTCTATCGTCTCCTCCTCCGCTCTCTCCGCCGCCCTTCCACCACCACATCCCAAACTCTAACCCCACTCCTCCTCCTCCAAACCAACCAACCTACCCGCCGTGGCTTCGCCTTCTCCTCCGCCGAAGAAGCCGCGGCCGAACGACGCCGTCGCAAGCGCCGCCTCCGCATCGAGCCACCTCTCCATGCACTTCGCCGTGACCCCTCCCAACCGCCACCGCAGCGAGACCCGAACGCTCCTCGGCTCCCGGACTCCACCTCAGCTCTGGTGGGTCCCAGGCTGAACCTCCACAACAGGGTGCAGTCTCTGATCAGAGCCGGTGACCTCGATGCTGCTTCTGCGGTGGCGAGACACTCTGTGTTTTCGAATACGAGGCCTACCGTCTTCACTTGCAATGCTATCATCGCCGCCATGTACCGCGCTAAGAGGTTGAAGTTTACTCTTTTTTCAGTTTCTTCTTCCCTTTTTGCCCTTCGTGTCTTCGTGTTTTTATGATTCTGCCACTGGCTCTTCTGGGTTTTTTTAGCTGATTACTATATCGTTCGCTTTGAAGTTTTTTTTGAACATAGATGTTTGTGTGTGTGTGTGTGTGTGTGTGTTCTGATTGTAGATTTTAACGAAATACCCAATATTGGTTTCTTAGAATAGCTTGGTTAATTAAGGTAAATGTGTGTGTGTGTGAGAGAGAGAGAGTGAACATTGATTGTAGATTCTTACAAGAGGCCCATGATTGTTTCTTAATTGGATACTGTAAATTTTAAAGTTTGGAGTTTTTGTGTGAGGGAGAATGTGTGTGTGTGTGTACACGGGCACTCTGATTGTAGATTTTAACAAAAAGACCAGGATTGTTTCTTACGGTATCTTGATTAGATATGGTCTAGGAAGTATAGACACTTCATTTAGGGTTCCGTACCCATGTCATACAGGTGTTGTACCTGCCGTGTTATGTTATAATTTTCAGAAAAATTTATTGTGCCACCGTGTTGTACTGTACCCATGTCCATGCTTCCTAGGATATGGTACGGTGAGTGCATGTGTGCACATGCAAGAGAGAGAGTGGGTTTCTCCTCTCTCTAGTTTTACTTAATGTTGTGTCTCTGAGAGAGAGAGAGAGAGAGAGGGAGAGGGCATACATGCTTTTTCATTGTAGATGTTATCAAAAGATCCAAGATCATTTCTTTCTATAGCTTGATTAGATAAGGTACAGATTGAGTGTGTGTGCACACATGATCTGATTGTAGATTTTGATGAAAGACCCAAATTTGGTTCTTTGTAGATTTTTAATGGAACACCCTAATGTTGAAACTTAGAAAAAGTTTGGTTTTTGATGCTATTTTTCTCTTCTAATTCTTGTTTAACCAATCCAGCACATTGCCAAACGAGTCACTGTTTTAGATTCAATTACATATGTTTTCTATTAGCCGACTCTTAATTTTTATTTAATAACCCAATTAGTTTTAGGGAAATTTGAAACACTGTTTTGATTCTGATGATATGATTGATACAGGTACAATGATGCTGTTGCCCTCTTCCACTTCTTCTTCAATCAAACCAATATTGTTCCCAATGTTGTATCTTATAATAATTTGATTAATACTCATTGTGATGAGGGGAGGGTTGATCAGGGGTTGGAAGTGTATCGCCATATTATTGCCAGTGCACCATTTAGTCCATCGTCAGTTACATACCGGCATTTGACAAAAGGGTTGATTGATGCAGGGCGGATTCAAGAGGCGGTGGATCTCTTGAGGGAAATGTTGAATAAGGGGCACGGTGCAGACTCATTGGTTTATAATAATTTGATCAAGGGGTTTCTAGATTTGGAAAATTTGGAGAAGGCTAATGAGCTTTTTGATGAGTTGAAGGAGCGGTGTCTGGTGTATGATGGGGTTGTGAATGCGACATTTATGAACTGGTTTTTTAATCAGGGGAAAGATAAGGAGGCAATGGAGTCATATAAGTCCTTGCTTGATCGCCAGTTTAAGATGGTGCCTGCGACTTGCAATGTTCTTTTAGAGGTATTGCTTAAGCACGGGAAGAAAAAGGAAGCTCTGGCATTGTTTGATTCGATGTTGGATAATCACACCCCACCAACTTTCCAAGCAGTGAATTCAGAAACATTTAACATAATGGTTAATGAATGTTTTAAGCATGGCAAGTTTGAGGAGGTAATTCCCACATTTAAGAAAGTTGGGACAAAATCAAATTCAAAGGCTTTTCAAATGGATGTTGCAGGTTATAATAATATCATTGCTCGGTTTTGTGAGAATGAGATGTTATCAGAGGCAGAGATGATGTTTACAGAATTATCCTCAAAGTCATTGTCCCCTGATGTCACAACTCATAGGACTTTGATTGATGCATTTTTGAAAGCGAACAGGATTGATGATGCATTGAAGGTGTTGAACAAAATGGTGGATGTTGGTTTGAGGGTGGTTGCTAGTTTTGGTAATAGGGTGTTCGATGAATTGATCAAGAATGGCAAGGCAGCAGACTGTGCCCAGATTTTGTCTAAAATGGGAGAAAAAGAACCTAAACCAGACCCTACTTGTTATGAGGTTGTGATTAAGGGGCTTTGCAATGAAGGTGCATTGGACAGGAGCTGGGATCTAATGGGCGAGGTGATGAGGTATGGTGTTGGTGTTACTCCTGCGTTGCAGGAAACTGTAAATGAGGCATTTACAAAAGCTGGTCGGGGTGAAGAGATTGAAAGACTGCTGGGTATGAATAGGTGGGGATATGCACACATGCCATCAAGACCACCTCCTCGAATGGCAGGACCTTCTCACCCACCATCAGGACCCCCTCAAATGGCAAGGCCACAATACCCACCATCTGGATACCCTCAAATGGCCAGACCCCAGCAGACACCATCAGGGCCCACACAAATGGGTTGGCAGCAGTACCCACCATCTGGACCCTCTCAAATGTCCGGACCACAGTACCCACCATCTGGATCCCCTCAAATGGCTGGACCACATTACCCACCATCTGGATCCCCTCAAGTGGCATGGCAGCAGCACACACCATCTGGACTCGCTCAAATTGCCAGACCACCACAGCCACCATCAGGAATCAACCCACAGTCTCAAATGACCGGACCCCAGCAGACACCATCAGGGCCCACACAAATGGGATGGCAGCAGCACCCACCATCCGGACCCTCTCAAATGTCCGGACAACAGTACCCACCATCTGGATCCCCTCAAATTGCCGGACCACATTACCCATCATCTGGATCCCCTCAAATGTCATGGCAGCAGCACACGCCATCTGGACTTGCTCAAATGGCCAGACCACCGCAACCACCATCGGGAACCCCTCCAACGACAGGATTCCATCACGCACCATCTGGCCCATCTCAAACAGAAGGGCTGCAGCACCCACCACCAGGATCTCAAACAAATGAATCGCATAACTCACCCTCAGCACTTCCTCAAACAACGGAACAGGTAGCAACAGGTTAGTTTGATTCTTTGATGCCAGGACATTGATAGAGATGCTGGTTCTCTCTTGTTCTGATTTTGAATTGGGCAAGGAGGGTGCTACCTCATTCTTATACGCTGAGTGTCTCTTTGTGCTACAAGTCTCTGTATTGGTTAGTTTCACTTGAGTATAATAATGACGTAGTTTTTGGTAGGGGTGTCTTAATATTATACGGATCTGTTGTGACTATTGAGTCCCTCAATGTGTTAGCTGGTATGACGAGCCAATGATTTTTGTATTCAGACATATACATATTTATTCAAGACAGTTTTAATCTGAATAATCTTGATGCTCATATTGCTTGGGTTAGAAACTTACAATATGTGAAGAATCTAGAGGGCACATCCGATGCAGATATTTTTGTAAAAAGTAGCTTACAAAGAAGCCACATAGCATTGATTATATATAATATATTACTTTGGTTGCATGGTGTTTTAGATTTTGTATGATTATGCAGATTCCTTACCTGCAATATAAGTTCAAAATAATAGAGGTCCAAGAGCAACTTGGAGGTGACATAAGAGTGAGAAACAAATTAAAAAGAACTCATATCTACTATTGAATTTGCTAACCTTTTTCTTGTAGGTCTCAGTCTGTGTTTTGATAACGTGGTACTGTGTAAAGGATACACGAAGATTTATAATGTTAGCTTAATGAAAGACTTTTATAAATTGTATCCGTTTTAAGTTTAGAGTGTTCATCGTTGTGAACATGATGTCCTTTTTTATGCAGTAAATTTTTTATTACCTATTAAAAAAAAAAATGTCTGAAGTGACTGTTGGTTTAACAATATATATGCTGCATTTGTCTTGAATAAGTACACAGTTTCTAGAAAATTTCCATGCGCTATGGACCCCATGCCTTTGATTGTAAAATCAAAGTGCTTTTCATGCCCACCATCGACTTGATATTTTATTTTGTGGTTTTACAAGGTGGTTTTCCTTTATGTAGATTTATAAATTTACAGTTTTTGCATGAAGGTGTTGTTGTTGTGTGTGTGTTGCACACCACAAATGTGAGGAAACAATCAAGAAAGAAAAATGATTTTGCTTTGATACATTTTAATTATGTTTCTTTAATTAAATAATATATTTGTGCACCCTAGGACAAAAAAATAGTAGCAGTGGATAAATATTTTATCAAAAAAAAAGAGGGGGGGGGGGGGGGTGGGGGTGACACTTCTCACCACTTTGAAGCGCAGTCGTGTGTGTTTGTATTTATTGTCTTTTGGGTATAATGTTACGAATAGGAACATCTTTTGGAGGCATCTGCATGCTAGTTTTTATCATGCCCTACTGTCAGTGGTTTGTTTTGGGATAATCTAGGTTTGTCAGGACTATTTTTATGTCAGGTTAGTTCATTAGATTCTCTTAGTTTTTTGCTTTGGATCCATGCATATAGGTTTATGTAAGATTATGCAGGAAACTTTTGTATCAATGCTTAGAGTTCAGGATACCTAGAAATGAGTTTTCGCTAATAATTGTAATGCATCCCATAAAGCTTGTGCAATTTTAGATACATTACTCATGATTGCAATAAATCTGCATTGAAGAGGATATTTTGCTTATACCCAATTTCAACGTTTGTGCATGTTTGTCTGAACCCTGAAGCCAATTTGTTTTGATGTTTGATCTTTCGATGCAGAATGTGCTAAATTAAAACATGATTTTGACTGCCTTGGTAACTTTGTTCATTGTCGTTGAACTTTGTTTGATGTGGTAACATTTGTTCTGTTTCCTTTCCAATACTCTCTCTCTCTCTCTCTCTCCCCAATTTTGCTATTATATTCGAATCCTCCATTTTAGTGCTTGAGTTTGTCCTACACTCCTACTGCATAATTCTTATTCATGGTCTTTGTTCAAAATTAATATCTCCATAAAGATTGAAAATAAAATTGACATCTCATTAATATTAATGCTTTGGTTGTTTTGATGGAAAATACTTTTTAAAAAATGACTTGTTTTAGGAAGTGTAAGAAAGTTGACTCTTTTTTTGAGTTTAGTTGCGACCCTAAAAATATTATGCATATGAATCATTAAAAAGAAAATCCATTTTTTGCCCAATAGAAGCCTCAAATATATAAATAAATAAATCGTCTTTAATTTAGATTAAGTGGAAAAGCAATTGTTTTAAGTAAAAATGTGTGTGATCCTAAAAATGTGCTTCAAAAAGTTCTATTGTTTAACTTAGAGGGAATTTTTTTTTTTTTTTAAGTCATTTGGGAGTACCTCGAATTTGGAGTTAGGTGAAAAATTAAGTGGGAAAGCAAATTGTTTAAGTAAAAAATGTCATTTTGAAAAAAGTTAATGGCCGGTCAATGCCTATTACAACCCAAAAAAAGTGCTATTCATATTTGTACTACACCTAAAAAAAAAAAAAAAAAAAAATATGAAGTTACAATTAAAGCTTATCGTAATGATTCACGATCTTGTTTGACCAAGCACATATCCGACATGTGACTCAACAAATTTTTATGCAAAAAATAACTACATGATCATACAATCTAATGAAATCCAAACAATTTGAGTTACTACAACTTTTCTCACTTAAAACCCCGACATTCTCATCGTAGTTTGTGATGTGTTGCAATGCATTGCAATGTGTGTCTCTAGTAACATTTGATGCTCTCTCTAATTTTTAAAGCTTTGATGCTTCTAGTGTTTTTTTTTTTTTTGTTGAGAAACCCCCTTTGTTGATCTCTCTAATTTTTTAAGCTTTGACGCTTCTATTTTGTTCTTTCATAGGCATTCTTCTGCTATGCCCTGTGTTTTGGCTAGTTAGCTTTGTTATGCAACTTCCCTCTAACCAAAAAAGAAAAGATTATGTTAGCGAGTCTGCCCAGAGCAACTAACCAAGAAATGGTCAGCTTTCTTGCAGCACACCAAAAATAGAAAAAAGAAAGGGAAATTGGTCAGCTTTTGTGATGGTCAAGTGGGGCCTTTTAGCCCAACCTGGATTTTTTGCCCACCCAAACCGACCAGCCTACTTGCCAGTTGCCACCTCTACAAAGAATAAAATATAGAGTGGACTAGAAGCGCAAGCAAGTTGAAATGGAAAGCTAAAATAAACTTGAAAGCCACTTCTCACAACATCATGAAGTTCGAGCATTTAATGCTAGTTTCGACTTCAGATAAGGGTACCATACCGTTAACACCTAACAAATTTCACTTATAATTAGTAATTAAAAGTTAATTTAGATATTGTTTATTTTGTTGAAACTAAAAACTTATTACTAAAAGTATTATAAATAAAGATAAAAGTTAGTTGAAATAATATATTAAGGCGCATAAATAATACTAAAAAGTGTAATGAAATCTATGAATAGTAGTACAAATAAGTTAAATAGTGAAATCATTTATAATTTTAGTTACAATCCAAACACGCTAAATAACAGAAGTAATTTCATGCCCAATGAACATGAACAAAAAATAAATAAATGCTAACATTAATTTGTAAAATTAATGCTTTCTTTCCAAAATGGACCTGATAATTCTCCTCTCAAAATATGTGCAACAATAATCTCTCAATGGTAGAGAACCCAATTTCTCTAACAAAACTACCTGTACATCTGTACCAGAATAAAAATCAATGAGCCAAACAGTACTACAATTGGCAAACTAAGAATAATGTCCTAACAAAATATGTCAAAATTTCTAAAAGAATCTCATCTCTGCTGAATCAAAAATTTCAAAATTCCATTACTGTTGAGCTAAGGTCGAGCAAAGGCCCCAGTGCACTTGGAGCAAACTTCCGGGCAAAGAGGTAACAAACAGATGTCATCTCAGAATTATATTGACAAAGTGTGTGGTTATTCCTTATAGACTGGATAAAATCCTTGGTAATATTAGCTTCTCCATACATTGCCGGGTGTGGACCTCCCAGCGACCAGTCAACCCAAGTCACAGTCCGATTTGAATTCTGTGAACCATGGAACATGTTCAGGTAAGTTGGAATGTAATGTTCATCTGGGTAGCAAGCAGGCGTGCAATATTTCCTGAAGAGGGTGTAGTACTTGGTGTCACCAACTATATAAACAGCTAGTTCACGGTTAACTTCAAACCACTGAGACCCTTTCCGCCAATGATAGAGCTTTATATAAGGAAGCATATGGCGGCTGTAGCGGCCACGTCCATATCGAGAGGGGTCATCATATGACTCAACAAAACTGTAGGTAGAATCAGTGAGATATTTGTATACTTTTCGGAAGTTATAGACTGGGATGCAGCTCTCAGAAAGAAGTACAAATCGCTCATTTGAAAAGTCAAGCAGAGCATTGGCTAGAAGGCGCCTCTCAGCATCAGACAGTTTCACGGATCCCCATGAAACACTCTGAAAAAGAAAAAAGAAACGGTTCATGTGGATAATACATGCAATTAAATACTTAATTTTTTAAGTAAAGGTAAATTCTAAATTGCATTAGAGAATAATCTGGAAACTGCTTTTACTGATATGAAAAAACAAAAACAAAAACACAGGAGGCCTTATATATTATCTCATTACGCAGTAGAAAAAATTCTTATTTCCTGTGTGTGGGGGTGTGGGGGTGTTTCTCAGAGAGAGATGCTTCTGCCTAGAGAAAATAGGAAGACATCACTTCTAAGTTTTCACTCCAAAGGCACAAAATTTATTAAAACTGCGTACAATTTATTTTACAGATGACAATATAAGTTCTGAAACTTCTGCCTATCAACGGTTTTATGATGCATAGATAAAAATGTACCATGCAGTTGTCATGAATTTTGGCAAAAAGACCTTTCTTTTGAACTATTACAAGAAACCATTGAGTTCTGTAATTCCAAAGCAAAAGTATTAGATAAAAAATGCATGTTACAGGTTAATTTGTAACAACACAAAGGGGCCTCTCCTATTACAATCCGTGATTCCAATAGTGCATAAAAAACTCATGCATATTATGTGTTTAAGAAAAGTGTGTGTGTGTGTGTGTGAGAGAGAGAGAGAGAGAGAGAGAGAGAGAGAGAGAGAGAGAGAGGTTGCAAGGAAGAGTGTCTACGAATGAAGCAACAATAGCCATTCCTAGATAATTAGCATCTCAATAAAATGTGAAGTCCTTTGCATAACGATTCACACACACACAGTAGAATGTAGATAATTTCAAATCTTTTGGTACTCTTTGCTAACTTAAACCCTTGTGATCTAAAAAGGACTTCCAAAGTAGTATCATATAAAGGAATGTCCAATGGAAAGCTAAATGAAGACTGAGGCTCTCATGAAATCTTTGCTCTTTACAATTTAAATCCTTTACTGCAGGAAATCAACATTTCTTGTCATATCCACAAAGTATTTGACCCAATGTTTGCCACATGTTGGCCATCCCTTCTTTTTCTTCTTCTTCGTGGTCTGGATGCCAAGAGTGGTGGTGGTAAACGGTGATCTACTAGTATGAACACCATATACACGGAATAAAACTTGTCTGAACACCGTAAATATTGGTCGGTCAAAATGGGACACCAGCTTTTTCTTGCACCCCTAGTTCATGCTACATTAAAATCAAGCTGTCACCAAGGCTCCCAAACAACTTACTGCATACCTTCATTTCTAGGTATCAAATGGTATCTAGAGAATGACAGTTTTTAGTCCAAGTGATCACCTAGTATATTTTTTATTAAAGCTTGCATGGGTAGTCCAACACTCTGCCTGGACTATTACATATGGTAACATCAATTTGTGCTGATGCTTCCTTGAACCTTAATATATATGTTGATTTGAAGAATGACTTCTCCATATTTGTACAATTCAATTTGCTCTAAATCTTCTCCACATGGATGGCATTGGCATTCTTTGTTGATGTCTAAATTATGCAAATCAGTGCCCTCCGATTTATTGTCACAAATCTTCTGGTTTCAGCAACACACTCAACTTCAATCTCAAGCCAAGCACTTCTACCATGATTGTCCACTCAGCATGTCATTTCCTTGGAAGTTTAACTTTCTATTCCAAATCCCTACCATTATTATCTACCACACTTAAGGTTAATCCAATGCACTTAGCAACTGTATAGAAACATTTTTTACAGGATTGAAGGAAACTCAACCACCACATAATACTTCAGAATCAGATGTCCAACTTCAGATTTCGATATCAATAATTGACCATCCCCACACACCAGAAGCAGTTGCTGGCAACCCCCCCCCCCCCCCCCCCACCCCCCCTACTATTTCATTCATCCTTTGTCAAGCTTTATGACCAACAAATAGCAGTAAAAGATGACTTTTTATAAGCAACAATTCAATATAGGCTTCATATTACTAAACGTACCCCATATTTCCACGCCATAAACCACATCAAATATAAGCTTCTCTTGGCATTCCTTTTCCTGATAGATAACTTGTCCTGCTTTTATGGCCCCCAATAAATTCCAATCTCATGGACTCTCTAAATCGATTTAATCGCAAGACAAATCCTGTTACACTTTCTTTTTCCCCAATTTTTTTACTTGAAAAAGCTTTCATGATCCTGTAAGAAATACATAGACAAGTTCCATGTTTTCTACTTCCATCCTTAAATCCAAGAATCATTGATTCCATTTCCAACCCTATAGATTTCCCATACCTAAAGCAACTTCAAAAGCCAGCAATCCCATCACTGCCAAACCCCACCAACTTCTACATCAAACTAAACCAACCCACATTACAATAACACCTCAACTAACACACACAAACACACACACCAAAAAAAAAAAAAAAACTCAGCCATTAAACATATTACAACTAACATAAAACAACACAACATAACATAAACAACAACAAAACAAAGCCAAGTACCAAACTACACACCTGGCTGGGGATTTCCCGATGATAAAAAGGCGAATCCTTAGACACATTGAGGTCGAACCTGGGAGGAGCATGGACATAAATGGAGAACAAGTCTGGATCCTGTCCATCAAAGAACTTCTCCCACAAAGGCAACATGGGTAAAGGCCCTCTAGTCAAGAACATGAAAGCCACTTTAGGGACTCTCTTGTAAGGGTACTCCTCTTTCTTGGGCATCAAGGAAGCTCTCCACAGCAACTCCTCATCCGACATCGAATGACTCACGTTTTTGGTCCTCAAAATCCCCTTCAAGCTCCCGCAAAAACACTCCTCGTTAACATTGTTGTTGTCGCATGATTTGCGGACAGGCACGAAGGAAGAAGAGAAGGATTGGCGGTTGTTGATGAAGTGGCGGTTTATGTTCGAGGTTGTCACTAATCCGATCACGATTCCGGCCACGAAAACTACGAGGAACGAGAGGATTTGTACTAGTTTGTGTAAACATGTGAAGTTTTTCTCTGTTGTTGTTGTTGTTGTTGTTTCGTCTTTGTTGTAACAACGAGCCATTGCTGATTCAATCAAATCATTGAGACAAAGAAGAAAACCAATATATTTATGGGCGTTTTTTTTTTTTTTTTGTTTTCTTGAATTTGAATTTGAAATCTTGGAAAAAAAAAAGATTGAATTTCAAAGGTGGGAAATTTATGAGAGAGATGGGAATTGATTTTGAAGATATGGGAAAATGGGATCTGTGGGAGAATTGAAAAAACCAGGGTTGTGGAAAAGCGGGGGAGGTGAGAAAGAAGGACGAAACGTTTCGGGGGAGGTGGAGTTAGTTTTAGATCAGAGTGACAGTCGAAACGCGACAAGAGTAGTGATGAAGAGGAGAGGAGGTGGAGGTGAGAAGGAAATGAGGAACGAAACGTTTCGTGGGGGGAGTTTGATAGAAAAAGGCGTTTCGAATTATTCGGAGGGGGGAGAGAGAAGTGCGGTAGTTGACGATGTTGAATGAATCGTGTGTGTTTGATAGAAAACAAAGTGGGAGATTTGGAGAGAGAAAGCGAAAGACAGAGAGACAGAGAAAGAGTGCAAAGAGCAAACTGCGAGTGCAAGAAATGGCACACGGAAAGCAAAGAACCAGAATCACCGACCAGTGTTTCACACAACACATCTCGTAGGATCTTTGCTAAAACTACCGTCCATGACACAAATGTTGTTCTCTTTTTGGTTTTTTGTTTTTTTTTTTTTTAATAACTGTAAAATAAGGGGCTTGCAAGTATGTACAAAAAAAAAAACCGCTTCGACCGCTCCTAAACTAATAGCAAAATGTGATTTTGTGGAACTACACCGCTGATCGTAGTGGATGTGCAAAAATTGAACCTACTAATGCAGGTGCAGTGCAGTTTACGATTCTATTTTTAAGCACACCGCAAGATGATTGATCTATTAAGGGGAGATGCAAATTTTGGGACACTCATTAACTGGAACTATTATTCAATTTGTTTATTGACTTTTTGAAAAGATCTACATGTTGAGATATTACAAAATAATAAATAAATAAAAGACCAAAACGGAAAAGAATATTAAGTTACAAATTGAGTTTTTATAAAGGCATATACATAATAATATATAATTATTATGATATAATATGTTTTAATATTTTTATAGACATAATACAATAGGGTAAAACTTAGATATAATATAGTAACAAAGATTGTTATCATGTTTAAGGACAATTCATTTTAATGCAATTATGAGTTTGTATCTAATTAGGAAATTTAATGTTTTGTATGATTGCGATTACCACATTGTATTTAAGTTTTATCAATTAATACACTCTTTTTTTTCTTGGATGAAATATCCAATATGGTATTAGCTGATTGGTTTGTATACTATTATTTGGTCAGTTTTTTTTTTTTTTTTTTTTTTTTTTGAGGGAGTATTATTTGGTCAGTTGGTCTTCTTTTTTTTCTTGGAAGGATGAGTGAAGGAGACATATGGTATAATGTATAGTTTTTATATTTATAAAAAGTGGATATAATATAAACACTATTGGACCGTTGGTTTTAAGTTTTAACTAAGCTAGGTGCTAACTGTTAGACATAAATAGAATATACCTTTTCCTCAAAAAAAAAAAATATATATATATATATATATATATAAATAGATTTTACCTATGAACCTGTCTATGGGAGGTGGGAACTGGGGTTGTATCATTTATGTGTCATGTGATAGCGACGAGCATTATAGATTTATAGGCTTTGTGATAATTGTTTTAGGGACTTTAGGCCAAATGGTACAGAGATTCAGATAACATGTTGTCATTTTCGATGACATCCATGTAATAGATCAAAATATCCAATATATTTATAGGGATTCATATTTTTAAATTTCAAGCACTGCAAATACTTATTGCATAGAAGAATACTATAATCCAACTTTGGCCTAACTAAAGTCAACTCTTTTTCATTTTCTAGATTTACCATTTGTCGAGGGCGAAAAAGTCTTCCTTCCGACAAATGAGATTTATGTTGGGTTAGGGGTCTAGATCGAAACTTGACGATAGGCTTAAAGCACAGTCCAAAGGTTATCGGTGAAGATTTGAAGAATTCGCCTTATTTTATGCCTTGGGCCTAAGATGAGACTGACAAGGGTTATGAGATGGCCCAAAAAACACTTCCTACAACAAACATGTTAGCACAATAAAAGCATACTACAATAAAGAAATAGCAACAGTAAAATAATTCAGTAGTAAATATTCCAGCAGTAAAATAAAACAAAGCAGAATGAATTTCCAGCTCTTAATTATTTTACAGATTAAGAAAAGTATCTACATCTTCAGAATCATCACCCACTGGTTCTGGAGAAAAGTCTTCTAATACAATAACATGAGGGAAAAATTATGTAATGACAATTACATCATAGCCTTCAATAGTAAACAAATAAACAAACACCATGGGCTCCATCATAACAAATAATAAAGAAACTTAGTGTGAGATGAAGGGAGAGAGAGAGATTCCAGCTAGTGTAGCAAGATCATCAAGATGCTAGGGTATGCTCATTGATATAGTATATGTAGTGAATAGTGAGGGTCATTTTGGGTAGTATGAGTAGTGAGAGAGTGTTTAGGAAAGCTGCTGGGGCTTTCTGCTGGGGATAAATAAAGGCTTATAAGTGGAGATGTGAAGAGTATTTGTGAGCTAGGGGTTGAAGAACTCAGTTTTTAAGTTTGAAACTAAGAGTTCAGAGACTCAGAACCTCACTAAGAACTTAAAGAAGATCAGAGATGGAGATAATAGAGAAGTTTAAGGGAGAGTTCTTCTCTATTAGTGTTTCTATTGGTTTGTGTTGAAGTATTAGTGAAGAGTTCCATTTATAGTTGAGTTTGAGGGGGTAATTAGCAAATAATCTCTGCTAAAGCATCATCAATCTTCAGAAAATCCTTGAAGATTCGTTCCTAGGATTTGATTAAGAGTGGTAAGTTTAGCTTTAGAATGTTCTTTGTTGTTTTAGGTAATGGCAGTTGGAGTTTTGACTTAGCATTAAATGTTAATTGTCCTCAGCTGATGGGATTAGAGCACGTATTAGGCTAATGATCTTGGTTTTGCTGCTACTAAAATCAGAGCTCCTTATGGCAGATTGCATCACCCCAAGCCAGGTGTCAATCTTGGAGCCTTTTGCTGGGAACTCTGCTAGAGACACCTTTGGTGCCCTCCAAATCACATTTCCCTAAGTTTCCCCATTTAGATTCATGTGCTTGGTCCATGAACCAGAAAGTACATGTTTTTGGCATGATAATGTGTTGTTCTCAAGTTATTTCAGAAGCTTTCATGGTCTTGTTATGGCTACCCTTAGTCCTTGACCGAATGGGTTGAAGAAGAAATGGAAGATAGCTGGCTTAAGCTTCCTAGCATTGTGTCATGTCATCCCAGCTTTGTGTCACATGAGAAATGATGAAAATCAGCTTGGCAAGGAAGGGTTTAACCCCTACTAGACACATGTCCTCTTCTGATCTGATTTGACAAGCTGGAATTGATGATAATGGGCCCTAGCTGTCAGGTTGTGCTGAAACTTGACTTGACACTCATGTGAGCTTCAATTGCTAAGATTTGTATGTGAGTTGGGCTGGCTCAGCTGGGCCTTGTAGTTGAGCTTCTTTGGGCTTGTCCATCCCTACAAAATGAATTGTTTTACTATGGGTGATATACATGAGCTTTTGTAGTTAGTTGATTATAGAAAAATTAAGCATAGTTCCCATAAATTTTGTAAAAAAAGTATTTTTAAGGGATGAGTAATTTATATTTCCTATGAGTTAGAGACTTTAGTATATGAAAATATGTTTTTCCCAAGGAATAGTTTTGGGCTTTGTAAATATGTGCCAAAATAATATTGGGCTTTATATGTAATTATTTTTGCCAAAATAGTATTTGGGCTTTTATAAATAGGTGCCAAAGTATTATTGGGTTTTATGAGTAGTTGCCAAAATAATATTTGGGTTTTGTAAATATGTGTCAAAATAGTATTTGGGCTTTTTAAGTAGTTGTCAAAATAATATTTGGGCTTTTTAATTATGTGCCAAAATAGTATTTGGGTTTTGTAAATATGTTCCAAAATAGTATTTGGGTTTTTTTGAGATTTTGTAAAAATATTGTCGTGTAGCAACCAGCTTTTAGAGATGCCATGTAGCAATGGGCTTTAAGAGATGTCATGTAGTAACGGGCTTTAGGGTGTCGTGTAGTAATGAGCTTTAGGGTGCCATGTAGTAACGAGCTTTTAGAGGTGCTGTGTAGCAACGGGCTTTAGGGTGTCATGTAGCAACAGGCTTTAGGGGTTTTGGGTAGCAACAGGCTTTGTAAGAGGGTTTTGTTGGGCTTTTTGGGTTTTGCCCACAAGGTAAATGAGTTTGGGCCTTTTTGTGGAGATAGTTTAACTTTGTGGCCCAATTTTGGTAACAGTGTGAAAAGTATTTTTGTAAAAACCCAAGTTGGATAATACGTGGGATGTAATGGGTAATATTTGTGAGAGCCCAAGTTGGGTAATAATATGGAGAATATTTTGGTAATATGTGGGAAGTATGTAAGAAATATTTACGTGGACCCAAAATAATTTATGGGCTTGTATGAGTATTTTTTAGTGAGTGGGCTAATGAGATTAGTGCCTGAAAATTTATACCTCAACACCAATTAAGCCCAATCCTAATATAATGCATTTGATAAATTCGATTCACACTCCCTAATATTTGGGTTAATGCCAACTAGGTCCAATATTTTTCAAAACTAACCAATTTGGTCCTTAAAGCCAATTTAGTTTCTAAAACAGTTAAAAAAAAAATAACTAACTGGTTAGAGACTAAATTGGCTTTAGGAACCAAATTGGTTAGTTTTGAAAAGTCTTGGACTTAGTTGGTATTAACCTAAACCTCAAGAGATATTAGTGGAATTTACCCTAATACTCATTATTCAAGTTGGGCATAATTAATGTCAAGTCTTTTTTCACCCACTAGATTTAAGTCCAATCTTACTCGCTCCAATTTGGTTGGGGACCTTTACAAATTACAAGCCTACTAAAACTACATCATATCATATCATTTTATATCATATCATATATCTCTATATATTAAGAGGATTCAAAAAGTTAGTTATAATTTCAAAAAATGTCAAAAATACACCTAATCTAATTAGATAATCTTTATTCTTAAAAAATAAAAAAATATGGTTAAAATTGTAATTTAACAAACTTCAAAAAAAAAAAAAACTACCAATAAACTATTTTTTTTCCTAAAAATTAGCACACTCTCTATTTGAATATATCTCATGCACGTTTAATACTTTTTTTTTTCTTTCTAAAAACTAGCACATACTAAACCTAGTAGTTTACTTATTTTCTTTTCAAATCCAAAATTTTAGTTTCTTAAAAATTCATTCATGTGTAACCTCACTAACAATAGATAAATTCAAATTGAAAAATTACAAACTCAAAATAACAATAAAAGAGTCTCATCGCACGTGCGGAATGCGTGTGATGAGGCTAGTACTATATTATAAAAGTTGGGCTTAGTAGCCGTGGTTGTGCCAAGTGACTATTTTTATTAATTATATTTTTTTGTTAGGATATATTTCCTCAATTAAGCGATAATATTTAACAACTATTTAATTTATGCAAAAATTTATCATTTAAATTTCAACAAATTTAAATTCTATTCAAACTTAAAGTATATTATAAACAATTTATAAACTTAAATCGCACAGAAAAACTCATGTTTTGAATAAATCTCACACAACCCACATTTTTGTTTTTTTTCCCCCTCAAGTTGCATGCTTTAACAATAATTTTAAAAAATTAAATTCTATTCAAACTAAAAGTCTATTATAAAAAATTAATTTTTTTTTTCTAAACTTAAATCCCACACAAAAACCCGAGTTTTCTTTCCAAAAAAAAAATCCACATTTTGACATCATATTTAACAATAATTTAAAACAAATTTAAATTCTATTCAAATTGAAAGTCTATTATAAAAAATTTATTAACTTAAATCCCACACAACAACCCATGTTTTGACTAAGGTATAATATTTAACAATAATTTAAAACAAATTTAAATTCTACTCAAACTACAAGTTTATTATAAAAAATTTCTATACTTAAATATTGTGTCTGTCCTTTTTGGACAGTGCCCAGGGCCAAGTAGAAACGAGGACCCCAAGCCCTTTACTTGTTGTTTTAAGGGACTGGACTTAGTTCACTACAGCTAAAAGGATGATTATGAACCAGATGGTGCACAGAACACAAATCCTACAACACATACATGCTAGCAAACAAGAAATATATGCATTGAAGAGCAAGAAACAACAAAGGGGCAATGTGGTAAAGAAAGACACAAAATAAAAGTTAAGGGTCCTTAAGACAATGTAAAATATTCCATTACTTTCTTAATTGTGTAATACATTATACTCACTAGGACGTGTTACAAGGTCCAAATAAGTTCAAAAATCACAGACTTAGATGACTCTTTAGGCCTCTAAGACTTGCAAAATTTGAATCCCTTTGAATCCGAGCGTGTTCTCTAGTGGCTGTTTGAGGATACCGGGTAGTATTTCCCTCTCTTTTCTTTCTTTTTTTGAATTCTAACAGAATTTTTTCAATGATTCTGCTCTAATTCACTATTACTGAATGCCCTTCACTATTGGCTGTTTTCCTTTTTTATTGTGTCATCCTAGGGTTCCCAGGGTACCACTGATTCTCCCCATTTGCTCTCCTGGGTACCAAAACCAATGTTGTGCTAGCAACATTGGTAGCTGGTCCATTCCTCATTTCTCATAATTTTCTTCTTTTGGCATTTCTTCCCCAAAAGTCTCTTACTGACTTTCCATTCTAGGGTATCCTTAGAGAGCTGACCTTTGGTCCTTTTTCCTTCAAGGTTTCTAAACCTCACATTTTCAAACTCAGCTTTTGGCTATCTTTCCTTTTGTTATTTTTCTCAAGTGAGTTGGTTCCCTCCTACCAGGTTGAAAGTTTCCCAACCACTTCCCTTCATGGTTCTTCTCTTTGGGTTTCCTGAGGTACTAGCCCCTTGTTCATGAATTATTGGTTCCCAAGCCTTTTAATTCCTTTTTGCATCATTGGGTGGCTAATAGGGACATATCTGTTCTCATTCCTTGTATTTTTTGGCACCCCCTTTGAATTGTCTTAATCCAACCCTGGTTTTGCTGCATGTCCTGAGGATCCCTATCCCGGCCCAATTCTTACCACTGTGCTCCCTAGCGATTTTCTGACCTTGGCGAGCTGGCTTTTCTTCTTCCCTTCGTTTCATGAGTTTTAAGGCTTACCCATTCGTGGGTTTGGGTTCCTCCTTAAAACCCTTAATGGATTTGGACCTACCATCTTTTTTCTTTACTGCAAGCTCAAGTATTTTATTTTTTATGGAGTTTAATTCTCTGTGCCATTTTGGGCCTTGGTGCAACAATGTGACTTTTTAGACCTCAACAAATATCACACAACCCACGGTTTTGTTTTTGTTTTTTTTCCTTAAGTTACATGATTTAATAATAATTTAAAACAAAATTAAATTTTATTTAAACTAAAAGTCTATTATAAAAAAATTCTAAACTTAAATCCTACACAATAACCCACATTTTCTTTCTTAAAAAAAAAAAATAACAACCCAGGTTTTGACTTAGGGATAATATTTAATAATAATTTAAAACAAATTTAAATTATATTCAAACTAAAAAGTTTATTATAAAAAAAAATTTAAATTTAAATCCCACACAACCCACATTTTTGTATTTGTATTTTTTTCCTCAAGTCGCATGATTAAACAATAATTTAAATCAAATTTTCAATTCTATTCAAATGAAAAGTTTATTATAGAAAATTTCTAAATTAAATCCAGCACAACCCACACTTTTCTTTTTGTTCTTTTTTTCCTCAAGTTGCATCTTATTAAACTAATATTTTATTAGGATATTAAGCTACAAAGCTCTTGACTAAGGGATAAGATTTAACAATAATTTAATTTAGATAAAATCTTAGAAATTTAAATTCTACTCCAACTAAAAGTCTATTATCAAAATCTCTCTTAACCAATAAGTCATTCCTATAATTAAATCCCACGCAATACACTCGACATTGTTGTTGTTGTTGTTGTTGTTGTTGTTTTTTTTTTTTTTTTTTTTTTTTTAAATGTGACTTACACTTATGTTTTAATCTAATAAATTCATATTTCTTATTGATATTATGTAAAAGAAAATTTACTATAAAGAAGCAAAACAATAGACACTCATTTAGGTTCTTGGTTCTCTTATGTAAGTTTTTATTTAATTTTTTATATTCTCAAATTTTAAAACTTTTTGTGTATGTTTTGATTTTTGGTTTTGGTTATTGTATTTAATTTGTGAGTGTGTTGATTTTATCACTAGGAAAAAATCGTTATTGAACAAATATTTTGTTTATTATTGTTTATGTTGGCTTGGGCATAGATTAAACACAAATAGGAATGATCAAACTCATTCCATATTTCATATTAAGAAATTAACAATTTAACACAAAGTCCAAATAGAATTTTAAAATATAAAAATAGATAAACAATGATAAAGTCTAAACTCTAAACAATCAAAACTTAAAGTAATTTTTTTATTAAAATTATTTACTAATTTGATAATTTATTATTACTATTTATTTAATAATTCAATTTTAATTATTTAAAATTTTTGAGCTTACATATGAATCTTTATCAAGCTGTGCATCACATGGAAATAATACTAATTTGTAATAAAAGTTAAACATTAAATTTCTGTATTTTATTATGGATCAATCAATTGTTTCCACTGTAAAACAAGAGAATAGAGATGAGATTTAGTATTTTCTTGTTTCAAAAGAGTATACACTAACGTCCTTCTCCAGGCGGATGCGTAAGAGGTGGGTACTATCTTCACAACTCAACTTTAAATCGATAATCTTTAAGAGAGATTCCTTGGTTTTCCTTAAAGTGATAAGAAACCAAGCCCAAGAAATGCACTAGAGAATCAAAATCAAAATCCTAGAGATCATTACTTCGGCTAAGCTAACTCCCAATCCTTCGTTCCGTAGGATTTCGAGAAGAGCAAAACAAAAAAGATAAAATTTAGTTACAAACTTGGTTGTACTTTAAGATTATAACTTCCACTAAAAAAACTAATATGATTACATTTTTTGAAAACCTAACGGTTAAATTATATATTTTTCATGTTTTAACATACATGTCAAATGTCGTACAAATTGGATGTTATTTACTATTTGATCCATAAAATTAATTTTTATGCATAATTTTAGACTACAAAAACTTGAAATTTAAGCACTTGATTGATAACATAGCAATTGATATTTGATTTTTTGGAAATTTTGCAAGTATGAAACATATAAAAAGAAAATGTAATCTAGTGGTAGATTTGCTAAAAATCACATCTAATAAAAATATATTTAGTATTGTAAGTCACAATTAAGTTTGTAATCAAATTTTGTCAAAAAAGAAAGAAAAAAGTTTGATACATAGGAGGACACCTCCCATTACCTAGTTTATAGGATAGAAATACAACGAAACACTGCCACACAAAATAAAGCTCGTGATTAGTAGATTTTATGGATTAGTTTTTAGCGCTTTTTTTTTTCTTTGGTAGGGGATGTTTGAGACAAATCAAACCTACAATACAAAGACTATAAGTGCTCATTTGGATTGAAGGAGAGGGAGGGAGAGTGAAAGATAATAGAGTTGAGTTGACAAGAAATTAGCCTCAATTTTGGCCAACTCTACTCCACTTCTTATCTCCAATCTCTCAATCCAAACAGACCATAAATGGGGTAGGTGCTAATTGGGCCCACGTCAAGGGGACAAATCAAACCCACCATTTGAAGACTAGGGAGTGGGGGTAAGTGCTAATTGGGCTCACTAACGATCTTATGAAATTCACTATGACAATGCTTTATTGCTATTGTTTGTTGTTTCCACATGACCAAAAATAAAAATGTTTCTATGATTTCTAATGTTGGAATTTTAGAGTTAACTAGTTAATGATAATATTAATTAAGAAGTAATTTTACAAATTTTACTACATAAACTTCATAAATAATGTGTCATTGATTATGAAAAATGTAATTCACCATTTATTTATTATGTTATTGAAATGGTATCAAATTTATTTATTTTTGTAAAGTTGTGATTTACAACTATGTTTTTGTTGGTTTTTAATTCTGTGTCAAATTTGATTCTAATTCTGTTCACTCATTTCCCTGTATTTTTTGTGAGATTTAATGTAAGGGTTGAATATGAGAGTTTGGTGAAGATCTGTAAAGAGGAAGAATTTGTGATTGGCTCGCAATTGGCTTATAAGTGACAACCCACGAAAGGCCATGTAAGAAGCACATGCTGGAATCTAAACAATCTCATGCTAGACTGGATTTCGTGAGTCACTTCGCAACTCAGGCCAAGTTGCGAGTGACCCACGAAACTCATTGCCTGAACTTTTTAAGTGTGCTTTTTCTCATTCCTTTACCAACATTATATAAACCCACATTACCTGTGAAATCGTAAGGAGTTTTTCTAAGAAACTTTTGAGAGAGAAAACCCTAGTTATACAATTGAGAGTTAGAGATTGTAAACCTACAATCATCTACACCATTTCTCTATAGTTTTCCTTTACTCCTACCTCTCCATTTACACATCCTTTAAAGGTTCTTAGCCCAAACATTTACCTCACCCATTTTGAGTGTTGAAAGAAGTTTTGATGCATATAGGAAGTATTGGAAGAAGCTATTGATTGGTAGATGCAATTTGGAGCTAATTGTGGAATCTGGATAACTGGTGAAGACATGGCTTTGTGAAGCTCATTGGTAGTTGGAACTTGGAGGGTCCAAGTACATTGAGTAGATTAGGCTTAGAAGGTCTTTTTGATATTCTTGTATTCCGACTTTATTCACTAGTGGATCGATTTCAGCTTAGAAAGTCGCGGAGAGATTTTTTGATAAGTACTTCGGTTTCTTCTTCGATAGCACATCTCAGTGTTATCTTATGTTTGCATCTCTCTTCCTTTACTCTTTAAGCTTTATATTTGTTATTGCTTGCTTGTGGTTATAGCTTAGAGAGTAGTTTCGGTTATTGTGTATTATTTACTCTTGTTCCGCACCTAGATAAGTTAGAATAAAAGCAATTAAGCTGTAATTTAAAATTTGGGGTTTAAACAAGTTAAAGTGTTTTATACTATTTGAGCATTCAATTTTCACAACTCATATTTATTGTTAATTCAATTTTTTTTTTTTTTTTTTTTTTGAGAAGCAAGACTTCCATGACCAAGTTAGCCTTATCGGCTTGAAATACATGATAAATAGGTGGTAAAAATTAATTGACAATTTAGTCAAAATGTGAGATACCTTGTTACATCAATTTTAGAAAGTAATCTATAACATTTTTCTTGATTAATTGCTGATGTGAAAGAGGACATTACAGAAGTGGAAAATCACAACAAACAACAACGGGCTTGGTGCTTAGGTTTAAACCTATAGAATGGTCCTTGAAAGCCCATATTTGCTTATGTGGGCTTTTTTGGTCGCTGGTTGGTAGTATTATACTTCAAGTTGGACCTGCCCCAAGTATTCTATCCAAGCGAGTCAGTTACTCCAGCTTTGTGATTGTTGGCCATTTCAGGCCATTAAAACTAATGTTTCGTTTGGATTAAAAGGAAGGGAGGGAGTGTCAACTGTCAATTAGAGCTATCAAAAAATTAGCTTTTTTCTTTTTGTTAATTTTACTTTATTCTTCTCTATTTTCCCTTCTCTATTTTCCTTTCATTCTCTTTAATCCAAACAGACCATTTTAGTAGTGTTTAATTCGCAATAATGTTATATTACGTCGTAATATTACGTTATTATAATTTTATATTAATATAATCTAAATACAAGAATACAATATTACATTATTTAGAAATGTGATAAGATTAAAATTGTGTGATATATTTTGTAATATTAAATTATGATAATTTTAGAAAAATAAAATAAACAAAAAATCTTAATATCACGTCATTGTAATGTGCGTCACATCAAAAGCACATCACAACAAACTGAACCTAAAAGTGATAAAAGTCAGCAATTTTGTGTCTTGTTTTAGTAGATGTTATGGTTTTGAGACTAGAGTTTTGGTGCAGTAAACTCTAAGAGTAGATTATGGTTTCAGATTCTTTAAAAAAATGTTATTATTATTTCAATTCCCATGACAATAAAAAATTATATAATACATGTACATCTAATATGTTTTGCTTACAACGGCAAGGGGAAAGGGAATTTTTTTTTTTTTTTGAGAGAGTTTTAACCTTGGACGTCCGCTCCTGATGACAGTTATTTATTATCAAATAAAGACATCAATCAGTTTTTGGTACCATCATTAAAGATATTACCAGTTGAACTAATTGGAACCTACAAAAAAAGGAAAATTTGAAACCACGTAATATTGAATATTCCACTAAAAAAATGGAACAATGCCGTTGAACCATAAAACTCTTGATTTTTGACTTGATTTTTGACAACTACGATATAAATATTGGAATTTAAAGTTCTCCATTACATCTTGATAATATTTATTTATTTACTGATATAAACACTGAACGCATTACACGCTAGCTAAGTATAATTACACAGTAAATTAGAATGAGCAGAGTATGTTTCCATTATCAATAATATATAATTAGATTCATTAATTAAAAATTTGAAGAAATAATGCAAGGCCTAGAAGGTTGCATGGTGGCGTAAAGCTAGCTAAGTGGTTGGTAGATAATTGGTGTTGGGGGTGTTTTAGCATAAGACATATCTGTAATCATGATCTCTACAGTGTACAGCCCAACAATGGTTATTCGCCTCCATGATTGGTGTTGGTTCTTTGGAACTTAATTTTCTCTTTTGAGTTCCATTGAACATGTTTTCAACATTCTTTTGCAATGTTGAAACCTCTTCTTTCATAGATTTGACTTTCTCTGAAACTTCATTAACCATCTGCTGTAATTCTTTCAAGATTTCTTGTCGATCATAATATTTTTCCATCTTAAGGTCGATGGCTTTGATACCAAATGATGAGAACTGGAATACGAATATAAATTATGGAAGAGTAAGAATGGTAAATGGGAATGATAGTTGTTGTAGGCTACTTTAAGGGGACCTAGACCTCCATAGAGAAAGAGAGAGATTAAGAGAGAGATGCACAAAATAATTGGTTTATTTTTCAATATCTAATGTTGACTTACAATCATATATTTACAAGAGACTATTTCTAATCTCATTGGTCCACATGGTTCAAGATAATTGGCTAATTAATTTAACATGTGCTTTATGAGTTAAGCCATAAGTTAACTCAAATTTTAACTAACTCGTCATAATCTCAACTAACTAACTAACTAACTAACTAACTTACTAACTAAAGGGATTACAACAACTGGTTCCTATTCCTAACATTCATGGTGATGAAAATCAACAACCTTAAGTAAGACACTGCTAAAATTTTATGAAAAATAGATAAATAAATAAAATCAACAATCTACAAAATCAGTGTTTTGATGAAACTAGCCTGACACATCCATCCCAAAACTTTTCTGAAAATAAAAAAAATTATACAGTCAACAATCTTCAATGTCATGATGTTTTATGAAACTAATCTGACATATCCAACCCAAAATCATACACAAATGAATAATCACACAACACGAAATCCAAAATGTTAAATAAACTTCTTTCTAAAATAAATAAAAATTGTCCTTTCCAAATATTGATGGTGTGTTCAATCTTCAATGTACGTGAAAACCGGACCGAAAATCCTAAGATCTTAGGTTTTATCCATTTTGTGAGATGTCTGAATTAATTTAGCAACATTACTTTGTTGTCTAAAAAAGAAAAATAGACAATAAAAGATAAAATTGATGGCTATAATTAAAAATGAGCTAAAATACAAAACTTATTCTTTCATTAGAATTTATTTCAGTTATATAACACTCTTAACTTTCAAGTATATCCAATTAAAACATTTTCATCAACTATTGTTTAATGTCAATTAACTCTACAAATTTTTACCTTTATTTTTCAAAAAAAAAATAAATTAAAAAAAAAATCCAATTAATGATTGAATAATATTTTCCAAATTAAAAAAAAAAAAAAAGAACTTAAAGGAATTTGACTAAGATGTACTAATTGAATAACAAAGTTAGATAACTAAAACAAATTCCGTTGAAATTTAAGGTAAATTTTACATTTTATCCTTAAAAAACAAGGTACAGCTTGTATCTAGCAAAAGTTATCACTGAATACATTAGATTGCGAACACGTGTCCAAATCCTGACGTGTATAGTGATAATTTTCAAACAAACCCCTCACCGGGAAAAAAAAAAAAGGCAAAAACAGAACACAAAACTCTCACATTCTAAGGATATTAAAAGTAAAGCCTTTCCAAAACGGTCAGAATCCAACAAAGCATTTAACAACAACAACAAACAAACAATCCTCAACTTTCCATTGCTCCTCCACCGTACTGGAGAGAAAAATGGAATGAAATGAGAGTAGTGTTTTAGAGAGAGAGAGAGATGGGAGAGAGAGAAGAGGTCCAGAATAATAATGATATAGAGATAGGTGTGGAGAGAAGGGGACCATCATCGTTGTCATCATCAAGAAGTGCATCACCTGAGTCGAGAAGAACCACGTCGTCTTCACTGAAAGAACCGCTGCTTCTTCCTCATGATGCCAAGAGAACCAAACAAATCTCTCATCTCGCCATTATTGGCGCCAATGTCTGTCCCATTGAAAGCCTTGACTACGAGTACTATTCTACTCTCTCTTATCAACCCCATTTCTTATACACACACACACGCATGTAGAGATAGATATTTCACCATGTGTAGCTTTTACTTTTACGTAATATTGCATTACTTTATGACATTTTCTTAAACTAATATTTTAGTATGTGTTATAGCTTCTGGGTTCTATGTTAAATTTTGTGTTGATGGGGGGTGATATATATTATATGATCGTTAAACTCATGTTTGATTTAAAAAAATTTACAATTCAAAGAATTTGAATATAAACATTTTATGGATGGCATGTTATATATTGATATTTGATTATTTTGATTTTTTGTGAGTATGTAGGGTATATGAAGACAATATAATTAATTCAATGGTTTTTTTTTTAGAAATCAATTAGAAAGTTATTGATGGGTGTAAGTTATAACATTGATAAAAGTTATACCAGATCATTTAATAGGTTAAGCATCTCTTTTATACAATACTTGCATATATGCATATATATATATATATACACACACATATGTATGTATGTATATATATGTGTGTGTGGTTGGTTGGGGAGAAAATGGAGGAAAAAAGAAGAAAGTTTTGACTTTGGGCTGCCATTATCTATTATTTTAGCAAGTCTTTGGGTGCCTACCTAGGAAGTGAAGATGTGTAAAAGAAACATTTACATAATTGAGTCTACTGTGTTATCATGGTATTTTGGTTCTTAAAGATCAAGCCAAGAAGAAGTTGTGTGAGGTTCAGTTAAGCAGCGTTCTTTTATTAACACTATGTTTGGTTTTTTGATGGAGGGAGACCAAAAGAGACTGAAATTGTTCTGCCACCAAAAAATGAAAATAAGAAGTAAAGTGGGAGGAAAGTATGTTGGCGTTTTCCTTTTATTGTGGCATGTTTTTTATCTTTCAGCATCTTTTCTGTTGGTTACAAAATAGACAATAAGAAGAGTTCCAAAATTTAGGTAATTAATCATATTAGGCTCAATGGAATTGAGTTTTGTGCTTTTTAGTATTGTTTTCCTATATTACTTTTTTTTTTAATACAATTATTTTCATTACCCTTTGCCCTTTGGTTGACAGGGAATGGGAGAAGTAACCATATGTTGTGTTGGGTAATTGGGTTTCTGAAAATCATGAAATATGTTGTACATTATGAGTAGAACCTTATTTGCAAAGAAAATGCAGAAAAAGGATTTAGATTAGATTCTGAATCCTGTATTCTCATGTAGATGTACCTTGAAAGGCCAGTGGTTGATGTCAGTATATCTTCTAGTAATTAGGACTAAATCTATATAAATTAAGGGCTTACTGTATTTTTCAGTTGTTGTTGTTATTTTTGAAAAAGTTTGAAGTATGTATATTGTACATGGGTGTGCATGTGCGCGAAGATGACAAATATGAGTCCTGCAATTCAGAAGAAACATGATTTTCGTAACAAATAATGTTGTTAAAAGTACATTGGTATTAATGTTTTTTTGCTCATTTTACTATCTATGTTGGCCTTTGGGTTGGTCAGGACTATGCTTTGGGATTTGGGAACATATTCCAGTTGAATTTTTGTTTGTGATTTGCTCTAGAGAACCAAAATTTTTAGAATGTACTTTGCATTTTAGCTATCTCCCTACTTATATGCTCTTCAACATTTATACTGACCTGAAACATCTATTCTTTTTCCCCCATTCCTCCTAGAGCAAAGGGCTATATTCGCTTTGCTGCTTCTTCCCTATATCCCAAAAAAGAGAGAAGAAGGGCTATATTCGCTATATCCCCAAAAAAAAGAAGAAGAAGAAAAAGGATTGTTAACTATTGTCCAGGTTCTGTCTCTGTCTCACTGGTTTTTGTGTGTTTTGTGCAGGATTATCGAGAATGATCTTTTTAAGCAGGATTGGAGGTCTAGAACAAAAAATGAGATACTTCAATATGTTTTTTTTAAATGGACCCTTGTACTCATTATCGGTTTAGGTACAGGGTTCGTTGCCTTCTTCAATAACCTTGCTGTTGAGAATATAGCTGGTTTCAAACTTTTGTTCACCAACAGCCTCATGCTTAAGGATAAGTAGGTCTACCTATCATTGCCTAAATATTATCAAAGTTTCATAGTGTAATCAAGTCTTTATTTGCTTTACTATATCCTTCAATTTATTTTGCTTAAGTGCTTTTGTTTTTGGTTCCTTGTTTGCTTGGATGAAGTTGTTGTAGTATTTCCTGTAATTCTGTTGGCATAGCATAATAGTTATATTTGTGTGGTTAGTCGTTTGTACTAAATCTTAAAAAATTTGAATTTTGAATGCATTTGTGATAACTATAAGAACATCCTTTTTTGAACCAAGGCCCTCTTTAGTGTTAAATTTCTGAGGTTAATTGCATACTGGCCTGTGGTCTGGTGGCATGCATCTAGAATAACATTACTGAAAATAGAAGGGTACATTTATGATGCTTTTAACCCCAGAGGCATACCCTCCAGTGTTGATGTTTGAGTTTATGTTTAGCTATGACCATTTTGCAAGACTGAGATTGCCAATGAGCCTTAGCACAAATGGCACTTCTTCCTAGTGTAGGTGGAGGTTGATATTGCAGGTTCAAAACCTGTTGGGTGTGTGTGTGACTTAATAATTAAAAAAAATGTTTCAAGACTGAGATAGGAGTTTAGGATTGCAGCTGGAAACCAGGAACCAAAAATGAGACATTGCAACTTTAAGCACATGGTACTTGATGCAAAGGGCCTTTGCTTAATATTTTATGTCTTTTTCTTAGACTTTTTTTTTTTTTTTAATTTTTTTTTTATAAGTGTTTCTTCTAGGTTCTCTTGGATGTACTAGAAGGAGTTTCATGCGCAATGGATGTTAAATGTTTTTGCTTGAAAACAGATGAAGTTCTTTGCTCGAATTGTTTACAAATTGTTTACTGTACTACATTTTTGAAATTCCTGGAGTGTAATTTTTTTTTTCTGGTTGCCTTCTAATAGCATTCGTTCCTCAAACAAATTTCGTGGTCGGGGAATCCCCATACCATAAAGTTGTAATACTTGTCATATATTCGGTAACTATTGCATGATCTTAAACTCCAGTGCAGGTATTTTCAGGCATTTGCAGCATATGCTGGTTGTAACATGGTTTTGGCCATTGCAGCTGCTGGCCTCTGTGCCTACATTTCTCCCGCAGCAGCAGGATCTGGCATACCTGAGGTGAAAGCTTACCTCAATGGTATAGATGCTCATTCTATATTGGCTCCAAGCACCCTTTTTGTGAAGGTGAGTAACAAACTGAAACTCTCTCTCTCTCTCTCTCTGATATGTGGACACACCTAGGATTTATTGATCATCCACTTAATTAGAAGATCAGAAACTTCATGGAATTCAAAATGTTATCACTATCAGAAATAGTAGTTCTCATTCTCTAACCCTGGAACCGAAAGTTAGAAAGAGAGATCAATATAAAGCCTTCATTATCATCACAACACAAATGTCAAGCTGTTATCTGCTAAAGGCGTATAACGATTGTGAGCCAACTGCCAACTAGAAGTTATTATGAAAATAAGCTTGTAATAATTGCTTCATCCAAACATGGCAGATTTTTGGTTCTATTTTTGGAGTTGCTGCTGGATTTGTGGTGGGGAAGGAAGGACCTATGGTGCACACTGGTGCCTGCATAGCCTCTTTACTTGGACAGGGTGGTTCTCGCAAGTATGGTTTGACTTGGAAGTGGCTCAGATACTTCAAAAATGATCTGGACCGGCGGGATTTAATCACCTGTGGTGCTGCTGCTGGTGTAGCAGCTGCCTTCCGTGCCCCAGTAGGCGGGGTCCTCTTTGCATTAGAAGAAATAGCTTCCTGGTCTCTCTCTCTCTCTCTCATATAACTTATTTTTGCGGATGCTAAATTTTCAACGTAGACTGTAAATAGACATATGAGTTGTTAGATTTACTTGGTAAGTTTTTTTTTGGTGGAATGATACACACAGATATATAAATTTAAAAGATGCCAGCTTAAAGTTTGGAACAAAAATAATATGAAAGGGAAAGGCAACCACGTGATGACCTTCTCAAATTATATTAGAGTTTTTTTTTGGCTTAAATAATTGAATTTTTGGCCCCAAAGGAAGGAGGAAAGGGGAGATTCAAAAAGAGGGAAAAAAAAGGAAAGAGAAGAAAAGGAAACTGTTTCTTGTTTTTTTTTCCTCTCATTTCCTCTTTTTCAATTCATATTGGCTTTTTCATTAAGAGTCCTGGAGCCTAATTTGCTAGGCATGTTTCTTTCTCATGCAATTGATGTACAAAATTGGCAAAATGCTATACTTGAGCAAAAACAAATAGGGGCTAGTTTGAATATTGAACCGCTTGCAAACATCGTGTAATTGGTCCATAACTCCTTTTAACTTACTGATCTAATTTGATCTCTCTTGAAACCTTAGAGAACTTGTAGCATTCAAAAATCGGCTGCCTTGCTTTGTAGCAATTCCAATATTTTAATGCAGAAAGTTTAGTTTTATACTTTACCAGGTTGAGGTAAATTCACTGATTCTGTTGAAATTTTGATGAGCATAGACTTAAAGGTTCTCTTCTCCCTTCTTTCTTGAGGTAATTAGTATCCTCTCTCTTCTGTTTAAATTTTAGGTGGAGGAGTGCTCTTCTTTGGAGGACATTTTTTACAACAGCAGTAGTAGCAGTAGTGTTGAGGACTTTCATTGTTTTTTGCCGGGGTGGACAATGTGGACTATTTGGGGAAGGAGGCCTCATCATGTTTGATGTCAATTCAGTGAATCCCACTTACAGAATTGCAGATCTACTGGCTGTAATAGTCCTTGGAATGATTGGAGGCATTTTTGGGAGCCTTTACAATTATCTTGTGGACAAGGTCCTTCGCACTTACAGCATCATCAATGAGTATGTTCTAGAAATTCCCTTTATATTGATGAGTTTAAGACCAGTTATATTCGTCCCTGTATTATCCTCTGTATCTCATACACACACACATGCACATAATTATAAATACATACATAGATATGCACACAAGCACACTGCATTAACCAAGCCTTGTTCCCAATTTGTTTTGGGGGCTGGCAAGTGATCCTGAACAGATTAGTCAAGGTCAGCTATTAATGCATACGAAACAGATTAGGGATACTACATTAATTGCTCTCTAAGTCAAATGCTTATATGAGTACTAAACTAAATCTTGGCTGTACAGAATTTCTATAGCTTTGCTGTTGCTGACTGTTGGGAATGAATTGCAGGAGAGGTCCTGTTTTTAAAATCCTTCTTGCCATCATCATCTCCCTTTTGACCTCCTGTTGTTCTTATGGCCTTCCATGGTTATCAAAGTGCATTCCTTGTCCTGCTTCCTTGGGGGATCAGTGCCCCACTGTAGGTCGCTATGGAAACTTCAAAAGTTTCCAATGTCCACCTAACCATTACAATGATCTTGCTTCCCTGTTTATGACTACCAATGATGATGCTATCCGCAACCTATTTAGCTCTGGTTTTGACAAGGAATTTCAGCTCTCTACTCTTATAGTTTTCTTTGCTGCTATATACTGCTTAGGCATTATTACCTATGGAATTGCCGTTCCCTCTGGGCTCTTCATCCCTGTCATACTTGCCGGGGCTTCATATGGACGCCTTATTGGGACTCTCCTCGGTTCTCTCTCTGATCTTGATGTGGGCTTCTTTGCCTTACTTGGAGCCGCATCCTTCTTGGGGGGCACGATGAGAATGACTGTATCTCTCTGTGTGATACTTCTTGAACTTACTAATGGTCTACTAATGCTCCCATTGGTAATGCTAGTTCTCCTTATTTCAAAAACTGTGGCTGATTGTTTCAACAAGGGTGTCTATGACCAAATTGTGGAAATGAAGGGGTTTCCTTTTTTGGAAGCCCATGCTGAACCATACATGAGGAACTTGATTGCAAGTGATGTTGCTTCTGGTCCATTAGTCACATTTTCTGGGATTGAAAAAGTGGCCAATATATTATATGCTCTAAAAACAACAAAGCATAATGGGTTCCCTGTGATTGATGAGCCACCATTCTCAGATGCTCCCCAGTTGTGTGGACTTGTTCTGAGGTCTCATCTGCTGGTGTTGCTTAAAGGAAAGAAGTTCACAAAGCAGAGGATGGCAATTGGATCTAACATGTTGAGGACGTTCAATGCACAAGATTTTGATAAGGCAGGATCAGGCAAGGGGGTCAAGCTGGAGGATTTAGACATCAGGGAAGAGGAGCTTGAGATGTATGTTGATCTCCATCCCATCGTTAATACATCCCCATACGCTGTAGTTGAGACAATGTCTCTAGCAAAAGCTGCAGTTCTCTTTCGACAGCTTGGCCTCAGGCACATGTTGGTTACGCCAAGGATGCCCGGGGTAAGATCTCTCTCTCTCATGCAAATATACATGTCTAGTAGAAGCACATTCATGTTAAGCTTGTAAGCATGTGTGTGTATGTGTGCATATTCAGGGTCCATTTGAGATTTGCTTATTTTGCTGAAACTAAAAATTTTTTGTTAAAAGTACTGTAGATAAAAATAAAAGTTAACTGAAATAGTACAGTGAGACTCATAAATAGTACCAAAAAGTGTAGTGAGACCCATAAATAATGACAAAAATAAACTGAATAGTAAAATAAGTTAGCAAAAATAATCTTTGTCAAATGGATACTCAATTACTCATGGCTAGTTTTGTAACAAGAATTTGTGTTTTTGGGAATCAGCCTCTACAAAAAATAATTTTAGGAGGGAGGGTTAAAACTATCTATCAATCACCTCTCTTAAACCCCATATAAGTGAGTTTTTATACGGGTTCGACTTTTATAAGTTTGAGCACAAAAGCGTCGCCAATTTTTGTGAATATGGCATGTGGAATATGTAATAGGAGGGTACATGTTGTCTTTCTAATTGATCTATTTGCCTTGGGGATCTCAAGCTTCACGCAGTAACTCAATTTTCCAATTTTCAAAAAGGAGTTAAAAGTTGTGAATAGAAACTGCTGCAGTAACACACACATATGCATTTTGTGGCGTTACTTTCAAATGGACTTTGCATCTTTTGTCCCTTTGTCAATCTTTTAGAAGTTCCCATCAAAATATATTTGAAGCTCACACAAATAGTAATATCCACTGTGAAATATTTGTATTTTGCAGAGGCCTCCAGTTGTTGGAATCTTGACGCGGCATGACTTCATGTCAGAGCATGTATTGGGACTTTACCCACAATTTCAGACTAAGAAGTAGAGTGAGCAATTTACACAATGGATCTGCATCATCACTTTAAAAAATATTATCATTTTTTAATAATTATTATTGCCATTTCTTGGAAATGGAAGACTCATGTAACCAAACAAAAGAAGAAAGTATTTAAAAATCAAAACATGTGTAAGGATTAGCTGCGTTTTTGTTGTAGCTGTTATGACCATTAGCTTTCTTCTTCTTTTTCTAGGAAGTATCAGTTGATATATAGGTCATTGGCTGCATAATTGTTATTAAGCAAACAGTTAAAAAGAGAGATAACTTTTGTCTCATTTTTTTTTAATTGAACTGAAAAGAGGAGGGAGTGTTTGAGTTTAATTTTTTTTTTTTTTTATATTTGATTTGGTTTGAGTTTAATTATAACATACAAGATACTAATTTGATCATTAGTCATAAGTACATAGTAGTAGTGATTATTCTTTTCTTTTCTTTTTTGTGTGTGTGTGTGTGGATAATTTGATCAATGAGTTGAATGAGTTGAAAGATTTGAAATTTAGACGATTTTGTTGAAAACACTAAAAAAATTTTAGTTGAGCTATAAAGCTTTTCACATAATTTTTTACTGAATCACATATTACATATATATATATATATATATACGTATGTATGTATGTATGTATATGTATATATATTTTGAGAGATAGTTTCAATTTATGGGTCTGCCTTTAATGGTTAGTCTAAGACATTAATTGATTTGTTAGTGTAAGTGGAAATTTTTTATTGAACAAAAAACGTCTTATTTGATGACAAGAAACTTAACTAATTTATTTTATTTTATACTATATTTTTATGAAAAGATTTTATCTAATTTTTTTAAAAATAATTGAATTAACTGGAACCCACAAATATGACCCTTAGCCATCATATTTTACCAATGTATTTCTGTTTCTATTTGATCAATAACGTCGAAGATTATAAAAGAAAGTACCAACATTGTGTGGTGGTCATGTATTTATAATGTGAATGCACGGCTGGCCTTATTGGTAAATGACAAAGGGCAAACAGAAGTTAGCCCAAATTGAAGAAACTGTTCATCAATAATTAACTAAAAATGAAGAAGCCAAGCTGTAAGCTGTGCTTTATTTTATTGCACATTGGGATTCAAAAATAAGAGGCTGATTGGTAATGTTATTTTTATTTTTTAGAAATACGTGTAGGTGAAAAAGTGTGTAAAAATGCTTGTAATATTGTTTAAAAACAGAAAATATGTGTTTAAACACATGTACTTAACGGGCCCAAATTATTAGAGAGAGAGAATCTGAATTTTTGTTGAACTACAATTTTTGTGACTGCAACTTGTTCTAAATTTGATTTTTTTATCATTCAAATTTAAGAAGTTTCAATTTTAAAGGCTTATATTTTGTTCATTACAGCTAAAGGCTAATGTGACATTAAATAAATTTAATAGAAAATATATGAAAGGATGAAATTGCTAACATTAAAATATTCCAAATATGCAATTGTAATTTTGAAATTTTTGGGATGGAAGTCTAATTTTGAATCAAATTTAAATACTACAAAAAGTACTTATAAAAATTATAAAAAATATTACTTTCATCTTTAGAGTTTGGTTGAACTTCGTTTTTCTTTAGTAACTATTAAACATGTTACACTTTTTGTCCTTCGCCTTTCATCAACTTTATATCTATACTACTATTTAAGGGGCTGCACCTGTTTGGACCGGATTTTTTTTTGTTCCAAAATACCCTCAACGCCTATGTTTAAGTAGGGGCAAAACTTGGTAAAAATGCTTCTTTAACTTCCACGTAAAACACTATCTACAAAATAGGAACACACTCCCAGTACACTCACGTTAGTTTTCAAACTCAAATTGCTTCTTCTTCCACGTTAGTTTTCAAACTCAAATTGCTTCTTCTTCAATTCTCTAATTCTCTCAATTCTGTATTATTCTTCTTTTCACCGTTATCATCATTGTTAAGCAAGCCCTCTCACTCACCTCTTTGCTTCAGATTTCACTACAAACAACAACAACAACAACAGATAGATTTGAGGTAAGCTCTTTTTGACTTCAATTTCTCTCTCTATTTGGCCATATTTTGCTTATTGTTTTCCTTAATCTCATCTCACGAGAGATCTTTTTTTTTCTTTTTTTTTTGTGTTAATTAATCTCATCTCACGAGGGATGAGATGAGATTAATAGTAGTGCTATAATTGGAATACGTTTGTGTTTTTCCTTTTAGATTTTACAGTTTTTTTTTTCTTTAGTCTTATATCTTTTCTTTTTGTAGTCTTTTACTTTTTTGAGGGATTTCTTTCTTGAGTTTTTTTTTTTTTTTTTTTTTTTGCTTGAAGTTGCAAAAAACATAGGAAACCAACCTTGATGGTTTTTTTTTTTTTTTGGAAGTTGCAAAAAACATAGGAAACCAACGTGGATGGTTTTTTTTTTCTTTTTCTTTTTTTCTTTTTTGATTTTACAGTTTTTTTTTTCTTTAGTCTTATATCTTTTCTTTTTGTAGTCTATTACTTTATTGAGGGATTTCTTTCTTCATTTTTTTTTTTTTTGGGATGGATTTTCCGTTTGATTTTGTATAGTTGTTAGTGGGAAGTTAGCATTTGCGTAGTGGGAGGTTTGTGTGTGGTGCTAAGTGATTTGTGTGTGGTGCTTGAAGTTGCAAAACAATAGGAACCAACGTTGATGGGTTTTTTTTTTTTTTGCTTGAAGTTGCAAAAAATAGGAAATTAACCAACATTGATGGGTTTTCTTTTTGCTTAATTTTTAAAAAAGGGTTGTTTTATCTCCAACAAAAACATATTATTTTATCATGATTTACATTCTAAAAGCACTACACTTTCTTATCAATGTTCTTTCCACATCATTATCTTATATTATTTTATTTTTCTTTTCTTTTATCATGATTTGCATCAACGGTTTTTTTTTTTTTTTTTTTGCTTGAAGTTGCAAAACAATAGGAACCAACGTTGATGGGTTTTTTTTTTTTTTTTTTTTTTTTTTTTTTGCTTGAAGTTGCAAAAAAATAGGAAACCAACATTGAAGGGTTTTTTTTTTTTGCTTAATTTTTAAAAAAGGGTTGTTTTATCTCCAACAAAAACATATTATCACATTAGTGATATGGTTTGGAAGTCTGATTTTTAACACATAATCTAATATTTGCATCAAAGTTTTTTTTTTTTTTTTTTTTTTTTTGAGGGTGGTGAGTCCTTTAACATTGATTTCTTATTTTTTTGCAACTTCAAGCAAAAAAAATTCATCAACGTTGGTTCCTTATCTTTTTGCAACTTCAAGCAAAAAAAAAAAAACACCCATCAACGTTGGTTTCCTATTTTTTTTGCAACTTCAAGCAAAAAATAATAATAAAAAAAAAATAAAACCCTATGTTTTAGGTAATTTAATAATATGCCAGTTTTAAGTTTAATTTGTTTTTTAAAAATTGTTTTAAGTATTTTTATTCCTAAAATTTTGCCTATTATTTAGATTAACACATAATCTAATATTTGCATCAATGTTTTTTTTTTTTTTTGGGGGGGGGGGGGGGGGTGGTGAGTCCTTTACCGTTGGTTTCCTTTTTTTTTTTTTTTTTTTTTTCTCAACTTCAAGCAAAAAAAAAAAAAAAATCTATCAACATTGGTTTCCTATTTTTTTGCAACTTCAAGCAAAAAATAAATAAATAAATAAATCCCTATGTTTTAGGTATTTTAATAATATGCCACTTTTACGTTTAATTTTTTTTTAAATTTTTTTAAGTACTTTTATTCCTAGGAAATTAACCAACATTGATGGGTTTTCTTTTTGCTTAATTTTTAAAAAAGGGTTGTTTTATCTCCAACAAAAACATATTATTTTATCATGATTTACATTCTAAAAGAACTACACTTTCTTATCAATGTTCTTTCCACATCATTATCTTATATTATTTTATTTTTCTTTTCTTTTATCATGATTTGCATCAACGGTTTTTTTTTTTTTTTTTTTTGCTTGAAGTTGCAAAACAATAGGAACCAACGTTGATGGGTTTTTTTTTTTTTTTTGCTTGAAGTTGCAAAAAAATAGGAAACCAACATTGATGGGTTTTTTTTTTTGCTTAATTTTTAAAAAAGGGTTGTTTTATCTCCAACAAAAACATATTATCACATTAGTGATATGGTTTGGAAGTCTGATTTTTAACACATAATCTAATATTTGCATCATTTTTTTGGGGGGGGGGGGGGGGGGTGGTGAGTCCTTTACCGTTGGTTTCCTTTTTTTTTTTTTTTTTTTTTTCCAACTTCAAGCAAAAAAAAAAAAAAAAAAATCTATCAACATTGGTTTCCTATTTTTTTGCAACTTCAAGCAAAAAATAAATAAATAAATAAATCCCTATGTTTTAGGTATTTTAATAATATGCCACTTTTACGTTTAATTTTTTTAAAAATTTTTTTAAGTACTTTTATTCCTAGGAAATTAACCAACATTGATGGGTTTTCTTTTTGCTTAATTTTTAAAAAAGGGTTGTTTTATCTCCAACAAAAACATATTATTTTATCATGATTTACATTCTAAAAGAACTACACTTTCTTATCAATGTTCTTTCCACATCATTATCTTATATTATTTTATTTTTCTTTTCTTTTATCATGATTTGCATCAACGGTTTTTTTTTTTTTTTTGCTTGAAGTTGCAAAACAATAGGAACCAACGTTGATGGGTTTTTTTTTTTTTTTTTTTTTTTTTTGCTTGAAGTTGCAAAAAAAATAGGAAACCAACATTGATGGGTTTTTTTTTTTTGCTTAATTTTTAAAAAATGGTTGTTTTATCTCCAACAAAAACATATTATCACATTAGTGATATGGTTTGGAAGTCTGATTTTTAACACATAATCTAATATTTGCATCAATTTTTTTTGGGGGGGGGGGGGGGGTGGTGAGTCTTTTACCGTTGGGTTCCTTTTTTTTTTTTTTTTTTTTTTTTTTTTTTCCAACTTCAAGCAAAAAAAAAAAAAAAAAAAAAATCTATCAACATTGGTTTCCTATTTTTTTGCAACTTCAAGCAAAAAATAAATAAATAAATAAATCCCTATGTTTTAGGTATTTTAATAATATGCCACTTTTATGTTTAATTTTTTTTTAAATTTTTTTAAGTACTTTTATTCCTAAAATTTTGCCTATTATTTAGATTAACACATAATCTGATATTTGCATCAACGTTTTTTTTTTTTTTGAGGGTTGTGAGTCCTTTAACGTTGGTTTCCTATTCTTTTGCAACTTCAAGCAAAAAAAAAAAAAAAAAAATCACTATGTTTTAGGTATTTTAATAATATGCCAGTTTTACGTTAAATTTTTTTTAAAATTGTTTTAAGTATTTTTATTCCTAAATTTTGCCTATTATTTAGATTAACACATAATCTAATATTTGCATCAACGTTTTTTTTTTTTTTTTTTTTTTTTTTTTTTTTTTTTTTTTTTTTGAGGGTGGTGAGTCCTTTAACATTGGGTTCCTATTTTTTTGCAACTTCAAGCCAAAAAAAAAAAAAACCCTATGTTTTAGGTATTTTTATAATATGCCAGTTTTACATTTAATTTTTTTTTAAATGTTTTAAGTATTTTTATTCCTAAAATTTTGCCTATTACTTACATAATCAGAATATATGTTAATTTTCTTCTCCATGTGTTGTTTTATCTCCAACTAAAACTTATTATTTTATCATGAATTAGATTGTAAAAGGACTACACTTTGTTGTCATTATCTTATCTTATCTTTTTTTTTTTTTGGTCAGTTTGATGGGTGTTTAAGTATTTTCTATAATTAGTGACTATTTTTAAAAGAATAGGAATGATATATATTGATTTGTCTTTTTTTTTTTTTTTTTGGTTATTGGGTTTCACTCATTATGTTAGTGTATGTGTTCTAAGTGTTGCCTTCTCTTCCTCTTATTATTTTTGTTTGTTGTTTTTCTTACATTTAAGCCTTACTCTCTATTTCTTTTGTATTTTTTTTTAGGGCGACATATCAACAAGTTGGTTAGATTGCATAGCAGACATATTGGATGAATTCGGGTGAGCGAAGTGGTAGTCAATCTATCAAATAGTTGTTAAAAAACATTTTTTGTAATATGAATATTGTACCTTATGAAATTTAATATTGTCCTTTTTGTGCCTTCCATTGCACATTTGATGACTTTGTAAGCAATTGTCATATACGCAAATTTGCCAAAGCAAGAATGATACTGGAGAACTTATCTTTAAAGATAAAATTTTGAAATTGTGGTGAAAATTGCTTCTAAATAATAGACTAACTGTTAGGAGTAAAAACCTACACCCTTAAATATATGTCATATTTGATAGTTTAAAATGTTACTTCATTTTAAATTTTAAATTTTAAAACTTGGTAAAATTTAATTTGATCCAAAATAACTTACCAAAAGACAAAAAGACTCCAAACAAATCATGTCTTTTGAATTTGCATCAAGTGTTATGTGTACTCAATTAAGATATTTGCATCAACATTTTATTTTATTTTTTTTGAAGGTGGTGAGTCCTTTAATGTTGGTTTCCTATTTTTTTGCAACTTCAACCAAAAAAAAAAATCCATCAACGTTGGTTTCCTATTTTTTTGCAACTTCAAGCAAAAAAAAAACACCCATCAATGTTGGTTTCCTATTTTTTTTCCAACTTCAAAGCAAAAAAAAAAAAAAAAAAAAAAAAAATCCCTATATTTTAAGTATTTTAATAATATGCCAGTTTTAGGTTTGAATTAAAAAAAAAAATTGTTTTAAGTATTTTTATTCCTATAATTTTGCCTATTATTTGCATACTATAGCAAGAATGATACTGGAGATCTTATCTTTAAAGATAAAATTTTAAAATTGTGCTGAAAATTGTTTCTAAATAAATTATAGACTAACTATTAGGGGTAAAAACTTACACCCTTAAATATATCTTATATTTGATCGTTTAAAATATTACTTCATTTTAAATTTTAAATTTTAAAAAATTGGTAAAATTTAATCTGATCCAAAATAACTTACCAAAAGACAAAAAGACTCCAAACAAACCATGCCTTTTGAATTTGCATCAACTGTTACGTGTTCTCATTTAATAAATTTGCATCGGTGGTTTTTTTTTTTTACAACTTCAAGCCAAAAAAAAAAAAAAAAAAATTCCAATGTTTTAGGTATTTTAATAATATGCCTGCACTGTTTTACATTAATTTTTTAAAAATGTTTTAAATATTTTTATTCTAAAATTTTGCCTATTATTTAGATATACTTAGAAGTAATTTTTTCCATGATTTTATACTTATATATTTAAAGAGAAGAGGAAAAAAAATAAAAACCACGTTTTATAGATTTTCAACCAATTAATAACATGAAGCCTTTTCTCTACGAAAACATAAAATAAAATAAAATAAAAAATTAATTATCCTTCAATAGTTGGGGGAGGGAAATTTAAACCAATTTAGGTATTATTTTTTTTAAAAAAACATTATATTACGGCTAAAATATTGTGTTTACATATTTTTAGTGTCAGACCATTGCAACTCAAAAATAAGGGTGCAATATTGTTTTGCAAAACTTTTATATAACAAATTTGACTACGAAATTTAACATAGCACATGCTTCCACTAAATATTGCGCTAAATAATTATAGCGCTAAATATGTATATATGTGCAACTAACACGATTATTTTTTTGTCTATTTTAATGCAGAAATGAGTTCGGAAAATACACCTGTGACTCATACCAATGATGTAGAACGTCATCGAGAACTACGGAGATATTATGATCGACGTAGTAGACAAATAGAAGACAATGAAAGCAGACAAATTCGATTGGCAAGACGTCGTGCCAATTATGCAAGACGAAGACAACAAACTTTGGGTGGTGATATTACTTTAGTGGGAAGTCCAGCAAATTTAAATGAAGACGTTGTGCATTCTAATTCAACATCATCATGTGTATCACTAATACCACCTAATCGCGAGGCTACACCAAGTTGTCGTCTTACGCATATCCGTAACTTGGTGCGAAATATGCCAGTTGAGCGAAATGCTATGCAAGAAACTAATGGTGAGATCATAATTTTGTGCCTTTTAAAAAATATTCATTGGTTGGACTATGATTATTTTGGGGAAAAAAATAAATTAAGGCATGTTCGTTTTATGTCAATATCAACAACAATGCTAACTTAATGTTTATAATAACTTTAGGTTTACCTCCAATATATCCAACTATAATGCCAAATGATTTTGAGGCTGGACCAAGTCATATAAATTCTAATGTTAATGATGGTAAGTTTTATGTCAAATATTTATAAACTTTGCACCATTATACTTTTTAAAAAAAAAAAATTAGCATTTTCTATAATTACATTGCAGGTGTAGAAAGAACTGAAGAAGTTGAAAATATAAATGATCAAAATCACAGGGATCGCTACAGAGAACAAGGTTTGTTAGTCAATGTCACAATTTTAATTTCAATTTACATGTTTATCATTATCAATTTTATTATTTGTTAACAAGTTGCATATTCGAAACCTTATTAATATTTTGCTTATTTCACAACATAATATTTGATACAATTTTAATATTTTCTTTCACAACAATGATTACACTTTTTATCACTATTTTTTTCCTCAAAATAAAAATTAGGTGTTGACAACACATTTGATGGTACTGCACATATAATAAATTGTATGCGGGGCAGATACAATTGTGCAAAGAATTTTAAAGAAGGTATAGAGACCATTAGGTACCAACTACCACAACCAAAGACATGTTGCTTTTGTAATGCCCGTTTGTTCCATCGAGAGACATCCTCGATGTGTTGCAAGGATGGAAAAATATCCTTACCCAACATACCAATTTGTCCTGAATTTAGGGAGCTAATTTGTGAGCAAACACCACGGGGCAGACATTTCAAGCAATACTAGCCTCTGAGCACGCGCTCACGCGCGTGCTCAGAGGCTCTTCTATTTTTTGGGTAAGGGTTAATTTAGAGCATTTATTAAAATTTGGGATTACGACATTTTCTAATAAAAAAAAAAAAAAAAAAACCTAGGGGTGTGATGAAAAAATTATTTCACCACTCATAATACTCATCACAACCCTAGGTTTTTTTTTTTTTTTTTTATTTTATTAGAAAATGTCGTAATCCCAAATTTTAATAAATGCTCTAAATTAACCCTTACCCAAAAAATAGAAGAGACTCTGAGCACGCGCGTGAGCGCGTGCTCAGAGGCTAGTTTGTGTTTATGGGAATGTCATTGTGACATTATTTGATGATTAATTTATATCTATTTTTGAATTCTTTTTGGTGTCAGGCTCATGAAGCACTAAAATGTTGTGAGATTGGGCATTTTACTTTTGATTAGAGTTATCATTGCAAGGTACTTGATGAGTTTGAGTATGCATATCCAGCATAAATATTGGAGCTATTAGTATAAAATTATGGGAAATGCTATTTTTTTTTTTAAGTTAAAATTTAGATTAATTAGTTTGGCATGGAACTTGGAAGTTCAAAATTACCACAAAACACATTTACACCATATGAGATCCACCCGCACAATAAAAATCAAATTCGCACAATTTAGAGTATTGTAATCTCCCTCATTAAATTATTGATGTAAGGACCAACAATTCGTTTGCACAGCAGCCCTCTTTGAATGATAAACTGAGTTGATTGAATATGGTCCAAACCAATAGGATTTATGAGAGACGGGATAGCACAGCAAGTGTGGATCTTCCTTGAGAACTCTCTATCTCCAAAGGAGCCCATTTTTTATCTGTTATTAGGTGTTCCTCTCCCTTTTTTCGTCCTCCTCCCCAATGTCTAGCTTCCTCCCTTTATAGCCTTCCCCATTGCATCCACTCTGTCCATCTCTATTAGGCATTCATCCTCCCTTCCAACACCTGTCTTCTAACGTTTTTGAAATAGGAGGTGGCGGTAGCTGAGAAAGTTGTGGCCAACACTGTTCAGGTCACCTCCTCATTTAACGTGTCTGGTAAAGCTGGAGTATGCCATTTAATGCGGATGGGACAGACAGCTCCCATCTAGCGACTGCTTGTCTGCCACTGTCCTCTGTTGCTATTATTCGACGGCTCGACCTGTAGCTCACCGGCTGATGTTTAGGTCAGTCTATCTTCCTTTCCGAGTGCCAAAACTCCTTGAGTTATTGCTCAGCCCTAGTTTGGTGTTGTGCCTGAATTATCTCCATTACCCCTCCCTACTCCTCTTCGGGCTTTAGCTCAATACTTTGACCCTTCTACTTCTTCCTCGGGTATCCACAATTGATATTCTTGGAAGGGTCATGTTAGCATAAATAGTGTGCCGATTCACATGGTGTTAGTAGGTTTGCTTTGTTCTTTTGTTATCATTTGTAACGAATTATGGTTAGCGCTTATAACAAAAAAAAAAAAAAGAGCTACTTGTTATTGAGGAAAGTGTTAGCACTTATACCTAAAAAAACTACTTATTAAACTTGTAAGAGTCGTGTTAGTGCGTATCACTAGGACAATTGTTAATAAATTATTTTAGAAAAATTTTAATACTATTATCATGGAAGGTAATCAAAATATAGAAACTCATCAACAAAGTTAATTGTTTTATTAATAATTTTTTTTAAAAATATTTCTTAAACTAATAATTCATCCATTAACTTTTCCCAATTTGAAATTGGGAGATTCTTGCAACTTGCACAACGCACACAAGTTCAAAATTCAATCTTACATAGTTTGAGGTGTTAGGAAGCGTTTGGATAGTTGATGCATTTCAGTGTTTTGCATTTTGCACCTTTTTTTTTGACCAGCGCCTTTTGCACTGTTCATGTCCAGTGACCGGAAATTATTTTTTTATTGTTTTTTGTTTTCAGCAAAATAAGCAGTTTCCAAACGTAGCCTTAACGTGGACAAAAAGTACAACAGTATGGTTTAGAGATAATTTTTATTTTATATTTTATATACCACATTTTTTATGATATGAAACTTCAAAGTTCAAATTTTTTTTTTTTGGATCAAAAAAAATATTTTTGTAAAAGAAAAAAAAAATAAAATAGAGAGGAAAAGGACACACAATGAGGAGAGAGAGAGAGTTTGAAATTGAAATTGAAATTTAATTTTAGTAACTTCTCTCTCTTGCTCCCTTGTGAGAGTTTGGTTCAAAGAGAGTTCCTGTTCCATCACCCCACAAACCAGTCACAACTCTCACATGTCACAACCAACCCAACCACAACAGCAACAACAGAAGCAAAACCATCTCTCTCTCTCTCTCACATTTCATTTCCCAAACTTTCCATTTTGAATCTCATCATCAAACCCTAATTCCCCCCCCCCCCCCCCCCAAAACTTCGATCCCAATTTTCTCATTTCAATCTCTCTCTCTCTGAAAATTTTCAATTCCAAATTTCATTCACTGTCTCCGAATCTCCGATCTCTCTCTCTCTCTGAATTTGTATTGCTTTGAAAAAATCAGTCTGAGAAAATGGAGGCCATCGAAGAATTGGCTCAGCTCTCCGACTCCATGCGCCAAGCCTCTGCGCTCCTCGCCGACGAAGATGTCGATGAATCCTCATCCTCATCGTCTTCCTTCTCATCCAAACGCCCTTCCTCCTTCCTCAACGTCGTCGTTCTCGGCAATGTCGTATGTACCTTCCTCTCTCTCTCTCTCTCTCTCTCTCTCTAACTACATATAGGTTTTGCGTATATAAGGTTATATGTGTTTGTGATGTGAGGAATGGATCCCTGGATCCAACGGCCTTCTGAACCAAACTAGTTGGGGAAATCTTAGAGTGAGAGTCTAAGAATTCTCGTAAAAAGCGTACATGGATTGTGAATTTTGTAGTGTGTGTGTGTGTGTGTGTGAGGGGAATGGATCTTTGTGATCCAGTGGCTTTCTGAAGCTTTATGTGTGTGTGTGTGCGCGCCTGCGCGCCCATGTTTGTTGTAAGCTAGTAGAGATTGCGATATGGTAATGTTTTGGAATCTTTATTGTGAGAGTAAAGATTTCAAAATGTAAAATGGATTTTTGTACAACCAACATTAAATTTGTAATATCATTAGCTCGGTTTTTAGTTTTGTTTTTGAGAGAATGATTATATTGGTGAGGGAGGAGCAGAAAGGTTAAAAAGGGTGGCCGAAAACGATATTGGTCAAAGTTGTAAGGAAAGACATGGTTGTAAGAAAGGTGAATGATGACACGATCCTAGAGAGGGTTGGTGGTATAAAAAGATCTATGTAGCTAGTTGCGATTTATGCTTATTTGGGTCGAGTTTGTTTCTGAGAGGAGCCTAACTTGGTAAGTTCATGCTTAAACTGAAACTTCACGATGTTTAGGTTTGTTACTTATATACGGCGAAGGCTAGTTCTAATCCTAGTTCTCTATATCTCGGACTAAAGCAGCTAAATACAGCCAGTAGCGAGCTTTTGCTCTTGTTGATTAATCTATCCCATCCTTTCCTTATCTGTCATAAACAGACTTATGCACTAACTTGTTCCTCCTTAACTCGGCCTTCCTTTATTTTCTCCATAATTAGATAGGGCGAGATTTTATATAAATCTCTTCTGGAAGCTAGATAACCAATGCCTTAAAAAGATGCTCCAAATATGTCAATTGTCTTTGGGCCAAATGGCATATTCGCTCTTCATAAATAACATGTGTAGGGTGAAGTTACATGTTCTATCTTGTATGGGTGCATGAGTCTAGAGGCATGGGACTTGTAACTTATCGGGAGAAAGAAAAAAAATGACGGAGAAAGTATTGCAGCATGTGATTTTTTATTTTTGTTATTTTTATTATTATTTTTTATACCCTTTTGAAAGTCATTACTTTTGGAATTTTAATATATGCTTTCCTGTGGACACAATGGTCAGGGTGCTGGTAAATCTGCAGTTTTGAACAGTTTAATAGGACATCCTGTTTTGGTAAGTCGTATTTGGTTTGAGTGGCATGACAATTTTCATCTTTATTTGATGGACTTCTACTAATGTGAATATTTTTTTTTTTATCCTCATTATTGGTTTATTTGCTGTAACATATGATCAACAGCCAACCGGTGAAAATGGTGCTACTAGGGCTCCCATAAGCATCGATTTAAACAGGGATAGCTCTTTAAGCAGCAAATCAATTGTCTTGCAGATTGACAATAAATCTCAACAGGTTTCTGCAAGTAAGGTCTTTCAATAAATTGCTACTTTGTTGTTTGTCTGTTGTTATGTGTTTTGGATGCATTTGTTATGTTGTAAATGTGTGTCAATGGTACTGTTTTTATGTTTCATATTTATGACCTTAGAAGAGAGTCATGGATTGGTCTTGTGCTGCCTCTGATAATTTTCAGTTTTTCAATTTGATGGATTGTAGGTGCTATTCGGCATTCTCTACAGGATAGGCTAAGCAAGAGTTCATCGGGCAGGAGTCGTGATGAAATATACCTGAAACTTCGTACTAGTACAGGTTGGTCCTTGCTTTTATTATGATTGTCCCGTCCCGTCAACACACCAACCCCCACCCCCCCAACACACACACCCCCTCTTCCCTTGATACTGTAATTTGTGGGAACCTACTACTAGAAGTCAGAACTAAAAGAGAAACATGGAATAACTTTAATAAGGTTTGACATCACTTTGAACAACTTTTTATTTATTTACAACTTCATTAGCTTTATCGTACAACTATAAAGCATAGCTTTATCAGACATTACTTTGATTTGTTTATTTTAAAAGAAAGGAAACATTTGTCCTTTAGTCAAAACAGTTAGGACAGATCTAAAAGATTAAAGTTTTTTGGTCAAAACAGAAGCTTTGAACATCCTGGGACCGCTCAAACCTCAATACCAACATTTATACTCTTGGTAAAATAACTTTAGTTACAATGAGATTGTTAAGATGGACAAATGGAAAAACATAGAAGGATTGGATTCGAAATAAGGAAATTCGCTTAAAGATAGGGGTGACCTCTATTGACGATAAGAGTTGCTTGAGATGGTTTTTCATTTTTAGAGGAGAGTGGTTAGTGCATTAGTGAAAAAGAGTGAGTTATTTAAGTTTAGGGAACAAAAAAGATAGAGAAAAACCAAAAATAATATTAATAGAAGTAGTAAATAAATTTATGTTAATTAAGGAAGTAATAGAGACTAACTTCGGATAGAATAGAACGACGGAAAATGACTCATGTGGTCAATCCTGACTCATGTATTGAGGATCTCTTGTTGACCCCAAAAATTTTGGGACTGAGGCTTGGTTGTTGTTGTTGTTTTTGTTGTTATGAGTGTGCCACTAGCGTAATTGTTTTTTGAATCTGGTTGAATTGTTGACTGCTCTCTGTCGCATTGAGTGAGATATTGTGACCACTCTTCACTCTTGGTTAGAACCAAAGTATTCCTTCGTTGAAGCGCATAGCTCATTTAGGATGAATGCTGGTTGTTTGTGTACACACACACACATGTGTACATCCTATGCATATGTAACACATGTATATCTATAGATAAGCATGTAGTATGTACTGACATATATCTGACTGTGACTCTTTATGTATGTGTATGTGGGTACTTATGCGTGCAAATGTACTTGTATCACAACACATTGCATTCTTTAATAAGTTTCTTTTATATGCTCAGCTCCACCATTGAAATTGATTGACTTACCGGGATTGGATCAACGAATTATGGATGATTCAATGGTGAGTGGCTGTAAGTGGTCTTCTCTTTTGTTTCGAATTTAGTAGAAGGTATTTTTTTTGGGTCCTTGCTAATTCTTCTTGGAGTAGATTGAACGCGGTATAGTTGTTTTTAATAATGCTTCTGATGAATATTCAATTTTTAAGTTTCTCTTGGAACTTCATTTAAATAATTATTTCTTTTCTACTTATTTTATTCAGATCAGCGAATATGTTGAACACAATGATGCTATTTTGCTAGTTGTAATTCCTGCAACTCAGGCGCCAGAAATTTCATCGTCTCGAGCCCTCAAAATAGTGAAGGAATTTGATGCAGAAAGTGGGTTTTTCATTGTTAACCTTGCATTTTCTAATTTCTTTAAAAAACATTCTTCATTTATTTCAAGTTTGTTATCTTTTGCACATCCTTTTTTAATGATATTTTATTAGTTTTTATTTTTATCCCCTTTTATTTTTGGGTTGACTGTAGGCACTAGAACGGTTGGCATTATTAGTAAAATTGATCAAGCAGCTTCAGAACCAAAAGCACTTGCAGCTGTTCAGGCTCTCCTACTGAATCAGGGACCACCGAAGACATCTGATATCCCTTGGGTTGCTTTAATTGGTCAATCTGTTTCTATAGCTTCAGCACAGTCTGGTGCTGGTTCTGAGAATTCTTTAGAAACTGCTTGGCGAGCTGAGAGTGAAAGTTTAAAATCTATTTTGACTGGAGCTCCTCAAAGCAAGCTGGGTAGAGTAGCTTTGGTGGAGGCCCTTGCTGGCCAGATTCGTAACCGTATGAAGCTCAGACTGCCAAATCTTCTTTCTGGGTAAGTTTTTCCCCTTCATCTGCTCTTGATCTTCTGTCCATGAAGTTAAAGTTCAGTTAAGATAGAAGTTTGTCATAACTGTTCTCTGTTCTTTTTTTTCATTGCTGCATACAATTTTGTAGCTAAGTTTATTTTTCTTATTGATACTTTTCCTTTTCTGGAAATGAATAGATTATTTTGAATAACTATTAATAATTGCTAGATTGGGGCGAGGATTCTTCAGTACTTTAGTTTATTATAGTTGTGCTGCTTTTGCTAAAATCTGTTACATTGATAAAGTATGTCTACTTTGTTTTTGTTTCCTTTTGCTTTTGTTTCTCTGGGAAGACTGTCTTGGAAGAATAGTGGTGAGAATTTTATGGATGATCTTTGTGGTAAATAACATTCTATTAATGTCATCCAGCATGTCCAGACTAGTACCGTTGTGCTGGTTTGAAGTCCATGCTATTGCATATATTGTTACAATATGCAGACGACCAGATTGAAGTTGGGTTTCAATTATGATTTGTAGATAGTTGTCTGTTTTCATTAGCTCATATGTTACTAAATGCAAGCTGAACTAGGATTTATTACTTATTTATTTATCATCATCATTTACAAGGGGCAAGCTAGCCTAGTTGAGAGGTGAGTTATCAAATTTGAAGTTCTTTCCTGCTTCTCAGAGTCTTTTCTCAGATACTTCCTAGATATTTGGGTCAGCAAGCTTAATGACAAAGCACATGGAATTATTTCTTTTTCTATGTACCCTTAATCCTTTTATGAGACAGGTCTGTTACGAAGAGCTAATTTTTGTTCTGTAGTTGCATAGTTACACTGCCACTTTCTCTTCCTTTTTAAAGTTTGGTGGGTCTGGATCATTCTCATTCTAAAACCAATCTATTTAAAAAGCTTATGAATGGGTGTACTTAGGTGGGGTCTTATTGTCTATAGTTTTTATTTGTAACTGGAGTTTTGGAACCTTCATTACTTTATTGATACTTTCATCCTTTTGACAATACTGCAGTCTTCAGGGGAAGTCTCAATTTGTTCAGGATGAATTAGTAAGACTTGGTGAGCAAATGGTTAATAGTGCTGAAGGTACAAGAGCTATAGCCTTGCAACTGTGCCGTGAATTTGAGGACAAATTTCTCCTACATATCACAGGTGGTGAGGTCAGTAGTTTCTTTCAAATATAGCTCTTTATAATCTTATGTCAGTAATGTAAAATATTTGCCAAATGACACATAAGGAAGAATGTATATATCTCCAACTGGTTGTCATGCCAAAGGCCTAGTATATGTGTCTAAAATTGAGAAAAATGCATCCTCCTTGTTAGATATTTTTACAGCCTAATAAGAGTGCCTGCTCAAATATCAAAGTGCTATTCAAGTTAATGTATGGTTTCCATTTGACTTCCTATAGGCCTAATAGTAATCCTGGCATTGCATTATTTTAATTGGTACAAATCTGTTATCCTGATTCCTACTGTGCATAGGGATGGTTGTTTGATTTGTTGTTTTTCTGCCATTTCTTTGTAGTTATGATCTTGAAATTTTGATGTTCAATTTTACAAATACACTGCCGCTGATGTGTACTGTTGCAAGAATTGTGTCCTACCACAAATACTTAGTTCTGTTCACAAATTTTCTTTGCAGGGTAGTGGTTGGAAAGTTGTTGCTAGTTTTGAGGGAAATTTTCCTAACAGGATCAAGCAGCTCCCCTTGGACAGGCATTTTGACATAAACAATGTCAAAAGGGTAGAGTCTCTTTTTCTTATTTCATCTTCCTTTTGTTCTGTTTTTGACTTGTAATGTTTTCAGGTGCTTTGCTTTTGATATGGAACTTTTCAATTCTATTAGATTGTCCTAGAAGCAGATGGTTATCAACCTTATCTTATATCTCCAGAGAAAGGTTTGAGGTCGTTAATAAAAGGCGTCCTAGAACTGGCAAAGGAACCATCTCGTTTATGTGTCGATGAGGTACTCTGATGTACTGTGGGGTTTATTCTTGTTTCTACTCTATCCCTAGCTGTATTCTTCCTGTATACTTGGGTGACTCCTTTTTATGATGTGGACAATATTTACATACTAATAAAAAAAAAATAAAGGTTTTGTTAATGTATGCAAATGTTAGGCTTATGTTTGTGGTCTATCATTTTTTTTTAGGCATGTAACTCAGTCTTTGGTTCAAAGGAAGCTCTATTTGGTAGTGATTTTTAATTAAAATTTAACAGGAAATACAAGGGCTTGCAGATATGTAAAAGTGTCTATATTCACTAAGAGCATGTGATTATGGCGTGTGTAGATGTTATTAAATTTTTATTTGGTATAACAAGAAGGGCCTACCTTGAATTTATATCAATTTGTGTTTATTTCATTAAATGGCCTATGGCTTTTTTATTTTTATTTTTATTCCTTGGGTGCAATTCAAACCAAAAGAAAAATACACTAAAAACATACAAATTTGGGACCCACCATCTGGTTGCATTGGGGTCTGCTTTGATTCCATTTTGTCACACCCTAACTCATAGTTGGCAAGAAATTTTCCTCTTTGGGAGTGACACATAGCCTTATTCCTCAAGTTCCTAAAAGGACTCTTACCAATTAGAGTCCAAGGCCTCTGTATAAGGCGCTGGTTCCCCCCTTACTTAGGCAATGTGCGACTTAGTTAAGATTTGGTTGTCCCTCATCTCACGCCACTTAAGAGGTATTTTTGGACTTTTGTGTCCTCTCAGGAATCTTACTCAATTATGCTTGATGTAGAGTGTCTCTTTATGAACGAAATAGTGAAGAGAATGCACTGTATAATTGATCATTAGACACTAGCTAAACTAGCTAGAAGAGAAAGAGGTTTTTTGTTTTGTTTTGTTTTTATTTTTATTTTTTAACAGAGAGAGCATTCCATAAGTTGCTAACTTGTAATGAGATTGTTCATTTCCCAAAAACGTCATCTTTTGATTTTTGTTTTCCTCCAATGCTCATCAGGGAACATTTTCTGAGGGAGAAGGGTACTAAAGGTAGAGGAAGACCAAAATCCCAAAAATAACAATAATAGAAGTAATAAAAAAGGACATGTAAATTATGGAAGTAATAGAAACTATGACTTTATATAGAATAGAATGGAAGAAAAGAGTACATGTTGCTAGAAAATAACATTTCGTTTTTGTTTTTGTTTGCTATTATCAAGCATAAATGTTGTGCATTTGCTTTAAGCATGCTGTGCATGGATTTTAGTTCTACTTCCTCTATATATATATATATCTTTTTTTTTCCTTTTTAATTGGTATTTTTATAGTAATTATAATACATTTTTTTTGGGTGCAAGGTAGACATTCTATTTATATTTCAGTTTTACTATTTAATCTAATTTGTGGGTGACTACTAAAATAGGTGCATCGAGTACTTGTGGAAATAGTTTCTGCTGCTGCAAGTGCGACGCCTGGGCTTGGAAGATATCCTCCTTTTAAGAGAGAGGTAATAGTTTCTTACAGCTGATTGCATATACTTTTTGAGTACTTAGAAAAAAAACAGAAGCTTTTTGTGTAGCTACATCAATGGATGTTTCATCTTTTGTGAAATTTAAAAATCAGGTTGTGGCAGTTGCAAGTGCTGCACTTGACGAGTTTAAGAATGAGGCAAAAAAAATGGTGATAGCACTAGTGGATATGGAGCGTGCTTTTGTTCCACCTCAGCACTTCATCCGTCTGGTTCAAAGGCGGTATGGTCAATGAGAAATCCTTTTATTTTATTTTAACAAGTAAAGAAATCCTTATTGATATGAGGAGAAACCTTAAAAATACAGGAAGTGGATCAAGCTAATTCTAAAAGGTTACAATTTTTTTGTTAAATAACATTATTAAAAAAGAATACCAATTACACAGAGGGTATACTGTGTGAACAACACAATCAAGCTCTTAAATTACAATAACCAATCAGATCTAAGAGGGGAGTAAAAGAAAAAAGCCCAAAAAAAACACTGCCTAGGACAGATCTATTCTTCAACACCACTCAAGATACAGCAAATGTTGAAAATGCTAATGGCCAAATATCTCTTATCACCGAGCAATGTAGTAGAAGATGATCAATCAATTCCCCCAATACATTTGCAAATACAACGCCAATCAACAATCACTATGTTCTGCTTTGGAAGATTATCCACAGCTAGAATCTGTTCTAAAGCTGCTGTCCATTATAGAAAAGCAACCTTCTGAGGCACCTTAGCAGTCCAAATACTCTTCCAAGGAGACTTTACTCGTAGATCCTCTCAAGCATCATAAAGCAGTTGAACTTTAAAATTTTCAGATTGTATTAATCTCCAAGACATTTGATCTGCACCTTCACTCAAAGGAAAATGAGAATATAGCATATCAAAAAGCCCACATTTTCCAATTCCAATTTGGGAAAGCACAAGTTGTCCAAATTTGATCCCTATTGATTCCAAACCTCCACAGCCATTTCTAGAAAACTTAATGGCTTGATAAAAAATGACAATTTGTTGGTAGACTAGTTCATGTACTCTTGATATGGGCAATCCTTCCTCTTTATAAATACAACTTAACTATGCCATTTACTGGAGTATGGGGTTGGGTGACATGGGACATTTTTTATAAGGAAGAAATTTTATTGTTAGTGATGTAAAGAACCTTGTAAGTAGATGGGAAATGTAGCCATCCAATCATGCATAGAGCGTTAGAATATCAACTTAAGTTCCAAAGGTGATCGTTCATTCCCTTCAGCTTGTGGTGTAATTGGATGTTTGCTGACGTCATGGTAGTGGGTTATGGTGGTTGAGAGGCTAACTCACATGGAATTTTTTGCTGACTGGTATATATTTAATTTTGGAAAGGTGCCACATCATCAAAAATTGACTCATCAACAAATTCCATCACTAGATGACATAAGGAAAAAGATTAAAATGAATCTTTTTGAAAAATACAGTTACCAACTTCACACAATTTTTCCGGGATGAACAGAGATTTGAGTGATTTTTGTTGATGAAAGATATACTGGAACGAACAGATTATTAATGCACATGTCATTGCTGTAGTATAATTGCTAATTAGTGTACTTCAAAGTTCAAAGAGTTCCTCTGTTTTATGTTTGGGCTTCTGTGTTGTTTGGCATTATGTCATCTGATGCATTGGTATCTAACTTGACCAGAATGGATAGGCAACGCCGTGAAGAAGAGCTGAAAAACCGACCTTCCAAAAGGGCACCCGATGCAGAGCAGTCAATTTTGAATAGGGTGTGGGCTTATTGACTTTCTTTATAATAAATTGGAGGCTTATAAGTTATGATATTTCACATAAGTGCTTTGATGGTTTTATATCCATCAAATGCATGATGAAAGTTCCTTTTATTTGGATTTATGGATTATGTCTTCTTGGTTTCCATGGATAGGCCACCAGTCCTCAAACAGGGGAACAAACTGGTGGAAGCTTAAAATCAATGAAAGAGAAATCTGGTCAGCAAGAGAAGGATGTACAACAGGGTTCAGCCTTGAAGACTGCTGGGCCTGCTGGTGAGATAATAGCAGGTATGAGTATAATCAGTATGAAAAATGTAACTTTTGATCTAAAAAGTTTTTCATTTTCTTAAAAATATGTTAAATTATACATAAATAGTTGTCAAGCGTTGACATCAGTGACTCTCAGAAACTTCCAACTACTGCACCAGCATGAACATAGATCATTGATGACCGAAAAACCCACAAACTCACTGCCATTCAAATCATAAACCACTTTGACTGTTGAAACTGCCGTGAACCTTCACAAATCTAAAAGAAATCTCCAGGCAATGCTGATAAACTAGGAGTGATATTCAGAGTATCAAGAAGCAACAAACACAGCAACCAAGGAAATGGTTTTATTGTTCCATTACCAAATGTTGATGGTGACAATGGCGATGAAGACAGAAGTCCTTTGCAATGTCTTCATACCCCTACCAACACCAGACAAATCAACAAACGTTTTAACCCAAATCAACCACAGAGCAGTCTGAAGAAAAAGGAACAAGAAATGGAAAAGAAAGAAATGAAAGAGAAAATGAGAAGGAGACAGAAATGAGAACCAGAGGCAAGGGAACAATTCAAATCACTTGTTCTGATACCACTACCGGTTAATAAATTTGAGAAGAGAAGAAAATAACAGAAAATATGAATAGGAACTTTTTTTCTATATCACACCCTCACCCAATCGATCTTCCATTATTTAGGAGCATTTACAAATATGACAGAATAGTATGTTACTGACAAGTGGTAGGGACACCTCACCAATGGTATCTTTTAGAATAATACAGCAGAGTATTCTCTCTAACACGCTTAATTTGTTGCACATGTTGATTCCAAGGATGTAGGACTAAGGAATTTTAATTTATTAGTTTCTTCTAAGGCCTAAGGGTTTACCCTTCAACCTTCTCTTGATTATGGAGATCCTGTTCTTGTAATTGATACTTGCTCTGTATTTTCAGGATTTTTATTGAAGAAAAGTGCCAAAACAAATGGGTGGAGTAGACGGTGGTTTGTTTTTAATGAGAAAACTGGAAAGGTTAGTGGTCTAATCTGTTTGGTTTATTACCTTGCTTAATATTGCATGCATATTTTGCAATTTTTTGTCCTGTTTCTTATGTAATCTTTGATTTTCCCATGCTTATTTTATCCTTATTCATGTATATTAACAAAAACCTTACAGTAAATCTCTATGGCATGGTATGATTAGAATTGTTTTTAATACTGACAAAAGAAAAGCATGTGGATAGATTGTCTCATGTTTATTTGCTCCTTTAAGACGCTTGACAAAGGTGCACATAGACATGGTTTGAAGCTGAAGGTAAAACAAGGCTCATCTATTTCTATTCAAACTCTTAGGCACCTTTAATGAAGAACACTTGTGATATCCTTGTATTTATTAATAAAAATTTAAGATCAAATTTGTAAGGAATGGTGTAATTAGAATTGTATTTAATTCTGACAACCGAAGAATAGATTGTCTCCTTGATGCAGGAAGTGCAACAAAATATTGTTTTAATTAGTTTTATTTAATTGTGGAAGCCAATTGTATTTCGATTTGGAGTCTTAGTAGTCAATAGTTGGGATTCCTCAAATCAACAAGAATAAGGTTTTCTTAAGTCAACTAGAATTAGGAGTAAGCCTTAGTCTATATAAGTACATTATTGTACTCCTATGGAGAAAGTTTACAATTTGATTGATTAATGAAAGTTTTCTAGGAATTTTCTAATGTTCTTTTTGCAACTCGAAGCCAAGTCCTAGGTATTGACTCCTAGGTTTGTTCTCTCTTACTTGATGCTAATTCCAAGCAAGCCTAGGTGCTGACTCCCCCTACTCTTATGTTTATTAATTATTTTGTTGCATCCTTTTGCCAAGAGCCTTGTAGCTCAACTGGTTGGCACCTTTTGGTGTTGCATCCTTTTGGTTTTTTCATGTGACACTCATGTTCATGGGTTTCTTTTAAAAAACTTATCCAAAGTGCACATGGACAATGTTTGAGGCCTAAGGAAAAATAAGGCTCTCATATTGCCACTCAAAGCTTGGGCACCTTCAATGAGGCATTCTTTATGCACACTGGGATGCATGTTTTTGCAAAAGGTCAAGGTGCAAATATTTGCACACATTTTTGTTTTCTGTTGACTAATACTTGTATAACTCTGTTGTAACCATATTGGTTGTTGTTAACTATTTCATTATGACATGCATTATTTTTATTTAATCAATTTTATGATGATTGTTGTTAGACGTTATAGAATTAATGTAAATGAAATGAATCCTAAACCCTGATTTTCTTTGTACTAACCCTAGCTCTACTCTGCATTATGCTGTTCACATAGTTTTAATTTTCAAATGTCTGAATTGTTGGATTTTTTAGTTCATTTTAAATCTGAACACATTAGAGAGCAAGGCGCTTGAGTGATTTAAATTGATTTCGTTTAGTTTGGAATATAAGTGTTTGGATTATTGCATTTGTTAGGTTAAACTGTTCCATCTCCTTCTGTCATTATTTAGTTTTATGCCTTCAAACTGCACTTCATTTAGCTCTGGCTTATGCCTTTGCCTTTTGTTAGGCTCTGAAAGACCTTAGTGCTTAGGCACACTTTTAGACTTCAATTAAAAATGTGTCATCTCCCTTATTAGGACTCTGAATTCAATTATTCTTATCTCTATCATTTCCATTGTTTTGTAATATGGAGAAATTCTTTTATTTGATGTAATATGTTTTAATTTAGCTTTATATTGCAGCTTGGATACACTAAAAAACAAGAGGAAAGAGATTTTCGTGGAGTCATCACCTTGGAGGTATGAATTTCTTGGGATGCTTGCAGCAATGGATTCTGATGTTAGACAGCATATTCAAAGACTTTGTTTTACTGTTTACTTATCTTCTGGCTATTTCTTGACCCACCGCCATCCCCAAAGAAAGACGCAATATTTTTTTTAGAAATTTTTATCTTCTTTTAGTTTCCCTTTTTTGTTATATGATATTCTTGTTCTGAACATGTTGAGCCGAATATATCATATATTTGTGTAAATTTCTGGTTTTGCAAGTACATATTAATATAAAATTGGTGGTTTTCATTTACTTAAATGAGGTTATATTGCAGACTTGCAGTTCTGTGTGTCCATAGTTGGTTCTTGGTATTCTTTGCAAATCGGTAGTTGCATCTCTATTCCTGTTTTTGTAAATACTGTAGCAAGTACTGGTTCTATCAAGTTCATATATGGAAGTTCCATGGTTCTCAAGATTTATGCAACTATTTTAATGATCCACATAATTGTTAGATAGATCCCTGTTATTAGAAGAAAATGTGATAGGCAAAAAGAAAATTCCAGCCTACACTAAAATCAATATTTAAACATTACAACACCTCACATGCAAAAAGTGTATAATCTTGTTGCAAACCTGGGGTACGTGGTGTCTGATTTTTAATACCTGAAAAAAAAAAAAGTATCTTTGACATGGATTGGAACAAAAAGTCCCAGTTATTTATTTATTTTTACAAATTAAACTACTTATCCTTTAAAAAATAAACTAGGTATATTAAAATGAGGTGGATTCAAATCAGAGTCATATCCAAGAACAACCTTCTTTGCTCCTCATGTCCATAATAAGAGAGTTATTTTCACTGAATTTTATTTTTCAACTTCAATGCCAATAGGGTAAATTTTCTATGAATTTAGTTTTTGATAAGTAAGAAGTTCTTAAAAAGCAGAACAAAGTACAAGTCAGTATAAAAGATCTCCAAATGTTACAATCTAAGAACAAGGAGATCGATAAGATGAAGAAATGACAACCATTTGATCATGATTCATACGATCAACTTGTCTTAAGAGCATGGATTTAAGTGAATTTAAATATAGTTCAGCACTTTTGAAGTTGCGATTCTTCTGTTCTCTCAATTTCTTACTATTTATAATATAAATATAGCTTGAATTGGATCCTATGAAAGTCGTTAATTTTCCCACTATTAACTCATATTCAATGAATTTTCAGTTATTTGACTTTCACTCACTTCTTCCCCAACTATGAGTTTGAACTTGATGAGCATATTGGTGTCATTTAGCATGCATTGCACTTTAATGCCTTTGTCTCTGAATATTTCAATGAATCACTCAGGAATGCAATATAGAGGAAATTTCTGATGAAGAGGAAGCACCTTCAAAAGGTTCCAAGAACAAAAAAGCCAATGGACCTGTTTCTAAAGTACCTAGTCTTGTTTTCAAGTTAACTAGCAAGATTCCATATAAGACTGTTTTGAAAGGTAGTAATATTTTTCTTTAAATTGCTTCCTAGTATTGTTTGCAGAAAAATTCTATTTTTAAAAATTCCTTTCCAATGAAGTTGTGTGCCAATACATGCTTCAATTAATATGTATTTTTGCAGCTCACAGTGCCGTTGTGTTAAAGGCTGAGAGTGTTGCAGATAAGGTTGAGTGGTTAAATAGGTTAAGAAAAGTTGCTGGGCCTTATAAAGGAGGTGAAGCAAAGGGTGAATCTGGTTTTCCCATGCGGCATAGTTTTTCTGATGGTTCTCTTGTGAGTTACTGAACAATGTTGATTGTTTTTATCCAATATCATAGCATATTTGATCTTGGAGCTGTTTTAGTTTCTTGTAGTTTCCTTTAGATTTTCAGAGTCCATGAATTTGTTAGTTATGTGATACATTAGGGATTTGAAAATCAAAGAGGTCCTTGTTTTTTACTTCATTTAAAGAGTATCCATATTTAAGTTTGAACTCCCTTCAGCAATTTGTTCTCTTGACATGTTTTGAACTTGGAAATCTGTAGTTTATATATATATATATATATATTTCAGCCTCCTTGTGGAGTGAAAATAGTTCTTTAAATAATTTTTAACTTGTTTGTGGTCTTTCCTGGTTTTTCTTGCTGGCCAATAGAGCTTGTTTCGCATGTCTTTGAACATATGTCTGATGTGTTCACTTGTTTTAGGATTCAATGGTGAGGAAACCAGCTGATCCAGAGGAAGAGCTTCGATGGATGTCCCAAGAAGTACGCGGTTATGTTGAAGCTGTTCTTAACAGCCTTGCTGCGAATGTCCCAAAAGTCAGTTTTTTTTTTCTGTGCCGGTCATCCTTTCTATTACTGTTTATCTATAGTTCTCTAATGTATGTCAGTAACTGTTCTGGCTGAGCAGGCAGTTGTTCTTTGCCAAGTAGAGAAAGCCAAGGAAGACATGCTTAATCAGTTATACAGTTCTATCAGGTTAGCAACATATCAATCTCTTTGGTGACATACTGATGATACTGTTTCTCATGCATGGATGCATAATACTTTTTCCCAATTCTGTTATGAAAGTGTTCTAATTTTTAATAGTATATATTTCTGATGTTCGTTCCTTTATGTGTGAAGATTTATACAAAATTTCAACGGAAGAGAAAAATTCTTAATTGTAATAAAAATTCTTATATGTGCTTCCTTTCATGTTTTTAAATGCATTTCTGGTTGGATGTGTCCTTGAGATATAATATGATATTATACTCTGCAATTGAAGTATGAACATTTGCAACTTTAAGACATGCATATGTCATCCAAATACAACCTTTGGTTTCTTTCTTCCAATATGTTTCTTGTTAAATTGGTTCTTAATTATGAAATTTTTTTTATTACTCCTTGGTTGATAGTGCCCTAAGCACAGCAAGGATTGAAGAACTGATCCAGGAAGATCAGAATGTGAAGCATAGGAGGGAACGAATCCAGAGGCAGTCCTCTCTTCTTTCAAAACTCACCAGGCAACTTAGCATTCATGACAATCGAGCAGCTGCTGCCTCTAGTTGGTCCAATGGTGGAGGTGGAGCAGGTAAATATAATTGCATATGTTGCAGACTGCCATTTTTACTGTGTTTTGGGTATCTCAATTGGACAGATAATAATGCATGCAGAATAAAAAACTTGCTTTCCACGTTTGTGAAGTAATACAAAATTCTTATTCCATTTTGTTACCATTGTGTTTCCCCTTGTTACTCATCTAAATGTGGCCAGCTGATCTTTAACTTGTTGAATGAATTTAAAATTATTGGTACATTCTACTTATCAAAAAAAAATTATTGGTACATTCTATTATTGAGTTGAACTTCTTTGAGAGATTTCTGCAAGTTGTTCACACTAGTTGCAGAATCATCTCTCGTTTTGTATGTCATCAATGTTGAATCGTGACTGTGATTTTAAGGAAATGAATTTAATTAAAAACTGATGGATGTTATAGATGATGATTTTGAACTTGAAAATGTGTTCTTCAACCGTATGGAGTATGGGCAAAGAGGGTGAAAATGTTAAATTCAATGTGATCTTAGAGATTTGATTTTTGGGACATTTCCTTATTTAGACCTTCCCATTGGAAATGCACTTTCCCAATATGATATCCGTAGTGAGTGCAAAATGTTTTATCAGAAATTTCAACATTTTGATTTAGAAGAATTACTTTTTACTAAGATTTTAAATTGTTAGTTTCTCTATTAGTTCTCATTTTATTACTAGGCACTGATTTCTGACAATTCATTGTACAGAGAACAGCCCAAGAACCACTGCACCCCCAACAGTTGATGACTGGAGATCAGCATTTGATGCTGCTGCAAATGGATCTGTTGACTCATATGATGACTCATCTAGGTTCAGCAGGGGTCACAGTCGACTGTACAGTGATCCAGCTCAGAATGGTGATTCAAACTCAAGCTCCTCAAACTCCAGCAGTCGCCGCACACCTAATCGGTTTCCGCCTGCCCCGCCACAGTCAGGTTATAAATAACAACAATCTATTCAGTTGGTGTGTGTTGCTGCTGCTCAGATTGAGCTTTTGCCAAGCTCACATTAAGTTAGGGTGGTTTTGTAGAAGTGGAATAGGTTTGTAGATAAATCTTGCTATTACATCTGTGATTTTTGCGGTGTATTTTCTCTATGCTAAGTAAAATTTTCTCTCCCATATGGGTGGACAGACGAGGGGAAAGAGGGGAAGGGAGAGAGAGAAGGGGGGAGGGGGAGGAGGCACGGAGTGTCTCTCTAACATTTGGTGGGCCCCACAAACCCGTGTGATCCATACGTTGTGAGAGAGTTGCTTCATGAGACGGATGGTCTCATAAGAGAATTTTTAATGAGGGTGGGGTACCCTTATCCCTTTTTCACCCTCAGATGCTACAATTGTAATTGGTTGTACTGAATCTGATTAAATTTGTAAAATTTTATATAGCAGGTATGGTATCTGTGGTTAGATACAATCTGCCTCAATTTCTCTCCCTAGAAATGATGAAATAGTGTGTTTTCTTGTAAAATTTGACGTTGTTTAGACATATTTAATTGCCATTTTTTGTTGGCACGCTCCAATTGAGTGAACTATAGAGCTAAACTTTTGGCCTTAAAAATAAAACAAGGTATTGCACAAGCCAAAAAGAGAGTGCAACACTCAGCATCTGCTCAAGCGTGAAGAAGATCAAGAAGAGAGTATTTGAACGCCAATTCTATACAAATTGTCTTTGTCTAGCCCACCTCAGAATGTTAAAAGATAAGGATTCCAAAATTGCATTTTGATTTATGTTAAGGGACTCAAAATTTGGTGCTTTGTGACACTAGACCGCTGGTATTGTCCCGAACTCCCAGTTAACAACAGTCAATTTCAAATTTAAACTTTGATGCGAAACGAATAAAGTAGAACGGAACTCTCGTTGTTTATAAAGGTTTCAAAGTGCCCCCAATCAGGAACTGAGAAAATGTTTTATAGAGTAACTCGTCGCTGACCAGTGAATGCTAAAAAAATTTGGTTATATGTTTTTTGTTGAAGTGAAAAATAAAAGTATTACATGAGATTTATGTGTTGGTTCCAAACATTCTTAAAATGATATGATGTGATTATTTTCTAACAAAGTATACTCGAAATAATATATTAAAATTTGTAAATTAAGTCATCTATACTTGTTTTTTGTTAAGTGTTTTAAAATTTTGTAAGTTTGTTTGTTTTTGTTTTTTCAATGAAACTATTTTACATTCTATTACCATATAAGGTGAAATATTTTGTAAAATAATGTAATGTATAATTGGAATTTGTTTTTAGTACTCTCTACAAATGGTTTATCTTCTATTGACTTGAATGACTTAAAAAGGAATTAGAAGAAAAAACAATACAAAACTTTAACAAAATATAATTTTATTAAGAACTTACTAACATTACATTGAGAAGGTGGCATAATTGTCAATGAAACAGCTCCCCTTTCAATGCAAACCTCTCCTCCCAAATTATCATGGAAGTAGGCTTAGTGGATCAAATGGATGGAAATGGACAAAAGTGAACCGAGCTGGACTGAATAGGACCAAAGTGGACCGACGTGTAATGAGATGGATCAAAGTGTTATGCGGGTATAGCTCAACAAGAGTAGCAACAAAGTACATCTTTGAATGAAATAATCACCATTCATAGTAATAAAAAGTAGCAATTGATAGTTAGATTTAGACGGGAAAAGTATGAATTTCTTTACATTTTTCAAATTTATTCTTTAAAGGAAGGAATTATTTACTGTTTGAGTAATATCCCAAAAAGCCATAAAATTATTAAGGAGCTTCCATTGTTTGTACATGTGTTTCAATGATTAAATGCAGTACTCCAAGCACCCTTCCTTTTCTCCAAAAGAGTCATCACTCATCAGCACTGCATCTGGTGGTGTTATACAATTTATATAAAGAGCATCTTTTTTTTTTTTTAGGCTCTTATATAAAGAACTTTTTGCTGAATAGATGAGCGAATTTCCAACTTATGAATAATACTGACTGCATTTATAGCGAGATGATTCCTTCTAGACATTTACGGGAGTTTTTATAGATGTCAGGGCATGATTTACATGGGTTTAAACCAGTCCAGAGCCAGCATTTGATATCTCAGCTAGCTGGTTGCCTACTAGAGAGAAATATGATAAAATGATGAATGATCCACTAATGGTGGCTGTCAAATGAAACTATTTACACACTCCTGATTCTTGAAGCAAAATATCATAACTATGATTATCACAAAATGATGAAAAGACATTTACAGGTATAAAAACACAAATATTTTCCTTCAAGTTAGGGCCTCATTTTCCTCTATCTGCTGTATTCCTTCCTTAAAGGGACCAGACTCATGCAAGAGTTTCGTAACAAGCCTGACCTGTAAACAGATTAACTAATTAGATACTGTAAAATCACGCAAAGCATGTATGTAAGAATAAGAAATCTTCTATTTCAACAAAAGAATACTTAAATCTTCTATGCAGACAAATATTATCAGCATTTTTTCTTCCCTTATAGACAATTAATTTCACTGAAATTTCACTTCTCAGAAGAGAGAGGGAGAGGAAAGAGGGGGATTTTGAAGGGGCATTGGAAGAGTATAAGAGATTAGAGAAAAAATGAAATTAAATAACCTCCTATGGAGAAGAAGGGTCACTTAGATTTTTATGCATGTGACAGAAGAAACTACACCAGCACTCATGCACAAAAACTACACTATACGTATATGTAGTCTTACATCCACTATAAAATCATTGCCAGTTTGGATTATGCGTATCCATGTACCCAATTTCCTGATATTCAAGCCTCCTACGCTTAATGGTGTACATGCAATTGTTTCCATGCGCAAATAAATTGGGCATAAGATGGAGCTCTGTTGCCTTGAAAGGATGAAATTCTCATACTGATGGCCGATTAATAATTCCTCATTTCTCAAAAAGAAGTTTCTGCCTAAAATACAGCAATATGACACTAATCACCTGAGTTGATTCGCGGACTAGAAACTCCTCTATGGCCTTCCTGAAACTTTTATCCATAAGGTAATGGCAGCTGTAAGTTGTCACAGGCATATAACCCCGCTGAATCTTGTGCTCACCCTGAGCTCCTGCCTCAACTGTGTTCAAATTGAGTTCAATAGCTGCTTCTATTGCCTGTTATATCAAATCAAAGCACCCATAAGAAAAAAAAAATAATAATAAGCACTTCTTCGCAGAATGATGTTCTTTACACACTGGAATTCTTGGCATAATGAAATCCAAAAGAAATAGTTTATAAATTCTAGGCACTCATGGTTGCCTGTAAGCTTGAGTTTTGTGATTAAGTGGGAGAACAATCACCCTGGGCTCAAGGGTTCTAAGTGCACTATCACATTCATAGTTTTTTTTTTTGAAATGTAAATAGTTTCATGTTCATAGTTACAGCCTAACATTATCATAGATATAGCTGTTGTTTCAGAAAAAAGAAACTTTTATAGATTGTTCCTCTGGTTATAGAAATGAAGGTGAGGAGTTGAGAATTGTAGATTATTTAGGTTCACAATTAGACATGAACCTGGTAATAGCATGCTTCAAAATGCAAACTTGGATAGTAAGCTCGTGGCTGACATCCCCATAGCCGCCCAAATAAGGTATCTCCTCCTATAAGGTTAAGAGCTCCAGCAACAAGTTCTTCCCCTTCTTCAGCAACAACAAGTAGTACCTGATCCCCCATCTTTGATCCCATATTGTGGAAGAACTCTCTTGTTAGATAAGGAGTACCCCACCTATGCATGAATCAACAGGATATCTAAGATGCAGCATCTCAAGATTTTTGTATAATTCAACAAATCTTTGAGAAAATAAGGTACAAAAAGCATATTGAAAATGGTTTTGTAAATTATATACTTTCACTAAAAAGCCAAAAAAAAGGGGCCAATGTTAAGGACCAAACTTGTTATTGGTGGTGTTCCTGTAAAAATTATAAAAAGAATCCCAGTGCCTCGCCTGCCAACAGAACCATAAAATAATTAGGATAAGAAGTCCCAACTCTATGACACCAGCAATTTTTCAACTATAATATCTGAATAGGAGAGAAATAAATGCGATTACTATAAAACTGGCCACACCATTATTGATGGGAATCAATATGGACAACTTGGAGCACCAGATCATTTTGGCCTAAAGGGAAGCTTTCATCGGATTTATCTTTTGGCACCATTTACCACCTTAGTCTATGTTAGAGGAAGGAAATTTATAGAAGAAGCAAACCATATGTAATTGCTTTACAAACTGTGCAACATTTTGCAATCTCTGGAGTTTTACCCAATAAATTATGAAGACGATGTATCCCATCTTTAAACGAGTATACAAATATACTGTTTGATAATTAAATAAAAACAAATTCATGTTTTTTTAATTTCTTTGAATTCATGTTTTAGGTAGTTCATGTTGAAGTCATCATTAAATTTTGGCTTGTTACAACATTTCTAAACAAAAGCCATACTACTATGGGTGAAAAGACATTGAAAACATTCCACAATTCAGAGAGGTAGATTGACACCATAGTACACACAAAAAAGAAGAAAAAAAATTCTTTCTTGGATAATTTTAGATTTTTAACCAAAAACATGCAAATTTATGTATACATGTCATTTTAAAATTTTATTTAACCATATATAAATATTTGAACAAATACAGGCAAAGCAAACGTGAAGCAGGATAATCAAATATGCTTCAGACATAAGTTATCATACTCAAAACAGTAAAATGACAATGAACAAAGCACGTAATTACATGATAACTTGAAGTTATCCCTATTATCCATTACCTTTATCTCATAACCACGAAGCCGTTTCATAGTCAGATTTTGCACAGAAATCTGCACCATAGAAAATTCAATGAGAAAACATACAACTTGCATGTCCAAAAGCATGTCAACTGATATCCTAGTCTAATTGACAGTATACCAAGTGAGAGGCAAAGGCAATCATTTTCAGTAAATTGGCATTGGCTTCTACTTGCGTGTGGAGAGAGAGAGAGAGAGAGAGAGAGATTCTAAATTGTATGAAAACAGGAAACAAAAAATAATTGGGTTAAGATGCACAAGAGGTTTCATGACCAATATCCTACGTGGGCCCCAAATTCTGGATATTTCTTCCATTAGTTATAGAAGACAACTAAATCTGCAAACACTATAACAATTTACATCTTTTGTCTGCTTTCAATCCATGCTTTTATTTTCAGATTTTCGATTGATTCCTTACAGTATCATAAAAAGTTTCCTTGAGTATTTTAGTGTTGTCTAAATTGATTATGTATCTTCATACCATTCCAATCACATCCATGCACTCTTTTCTAGAGTCATCCATCGCCATCAATGTCCAATTCAAATGATTATTACCAAGATTCAACCTTGAAGCTAATCTTAACCAGCATTGATGACAGTCAATTAAATCAGTACAAACAAATCACCAGCTCCTCTTTTGCTTGAAGACGAATTTTCTTATGGCCATTAAGTCTCTCATAATATGTGTGTGTATAAAACAATGTTTTGGAGGGACCAAACCAACCTTTTTGCGTTCCTGGCGAATATTTTTTCTCTTACTTTGTTTCATGTCCATCAAAAACTCATCAAAACTGCAGCACACAAGGAGATTCATTCATTCTATATTATTTGTGCATACAACACAGCAGAGCAAAAATAAAGAAATACTGAATCATGCAGCAACTAATAAGTTGAGGCATTTCAGGGATTTACTACTGCAACTTTTTCTAATCACACAATGCATATACTTATGTTGACATTTAAGAGTGGAAGAGCTAATAATGTTATGCTTATAAAATTTGCCCCTCCTGTGGTCAGGTATTTTTTTTGAAAATTTGACTTTAACCTTGAGGACAGAATAAATATGAAAGGACCAGAAACCAGAAGGGATGCATTAATCCCAAATAATATAACAACAGAATATATGCTTAAAGATTCCAGGAAAACTCAACAAGCTGGAAACCTTTGAGAGAGAGAGAGAAGATTAAAAAATTTATATGACTGATGCATCTTTCCTAAAAGGGTGGCCAAAATCATAAGGATTGGACAAATAAGCTCAGGAGTGGCTTGACCAGGGTCATGTAGGTCCACAACATTGCTAATAGTGGACTAAATCAATGCAAGCAAGCCTAGACTTACTCATTACCTTCCTTGATGCTACACTTGGTTGCATATATGAAGAAAATGACAATCACCATATAATCTTCAAGGGATTTGTCATGATGCAATAATGGAGTGCCATATAAAACAAATAGACTGTAGTATAAAAGTCATGTTACCATGACACAAAAAACTGTTTAGTATCACTCACTTCTTATAGTTACGATTTTTCCAGTGGTACTGCATTCCAATCCTCTGCAGAAAACCTCCTTCCTTCAGTTTCTGCCACTCATTTTCAGACGGGAAGGTAATATGCAATGATGAAAGCTGAGACTGTAAAAGATATAAGGTAACCTTAAGTGACCCAGCAGTCAATTCTTGCGTGTCATCATAAATGAATATAAAAACACCATAAGTGCTCTTTAGATTTTCTAAAATATTGTACCAAAACAAAAAAGATTATCTAAAATATTAAATCACAAGAACGTAGCCAATCTCCTGAATAAGGAAAAAGTAATAATCACAATACAGCTAGAACAAGAGCCATACTACAAATTAACTTAAAGCCTGCATTAAAAAAATATTAAATATTACTCTATTGGAAAACAAATCCTTTTATCAATAAAATGTGGAGTGTGTTCTAAGACCAAAAGATGGAAAATGCAGTTATAAGACTTCCTCACTTAAATATCAGATATTTTCCCCATCAGTTATCTTTTTCCACCCATTGTAAGTGGAGACCAATATCACAAGAAACCTTTACTCATCTCGGCACCACCTCCGAAGCATTTCAGTTTCTTCTCTCCTAGAAAATGTTACACACATAGATACATAGCATACATATTTGTGTGTGTATACACTTAAGAAATACAATGCACAAGAAGCATGTACACAAAGAAAAATTATATAATTATTCTATTCATCTATATGAACTTTTTAGAAAACTACTAAGAAGATTTTATTCCTTGTGATGATTAATATGCAGTCAATACCTTTTTCCCAATTTTTCCTTTACTGTATTTATTATTGGCTACTTTCTAAATTTCTAGGGGTCTAATATTGTAGCACTATAATATATGTACTCCCATTAGACATGGTTCTACAGGCACAAAGAAAATTCCACATAAGCCATGCAATTCAATTATGCTCTCTTATTCTTCTTTTTTATTTAATTTAATTTTTGAAGTAAATGATTCATTGAAGACATGCAAAAGCAGCTTAAATTAATTTTTCCCCCCTCATATACGGAGTATATTTGCTTAAATAAAATCTTTTGTGAACAGAGATCCCATGTGCAGCCTGGTCTTGGCAAAGCCTCTAATTCTTAACAAGATATCTGAACTGAGCTACAATACCAGGTGCCTTGATGTAGTATAAGGTTGCTTCAGCACAAACTATGGTAATCATCAATCTCCAAAAGTTCAAAGAGTTTTAGTTGCAAAGCAGTTCACCATTCTCATTCACTTATTCTGACCTTCCTAAAACTCTAACAGTACTTATTGTTGGGGCTTGACCAAGTGATATGTCAATTAACTTCATAAAGAGGCAAAAACGGATACTAAAATTTCAATATCTACAAAGACATCTGACTAGAAATACAAAAAATTGTTCGCCAACAAAAAATATGTGAGGGAAGTTCCCAAAAGGAACTTTAAGTAAAGACAGTATATACACATCAAATTTGAGTTTTCATATGAAGATACTGTTCCCCTGAATATTTAAATCATATAAACATGTAAAAGTGCAGGTGCATCTTCAGCAGTACTAATCCGGAAAGAAGAGGAAACTGACGCCTGATTTAGAAACAATAAAATAAGTCAAGTCACATCATCTATCCCACTTCGACACAAACAGAGGAATTTTTCAGTTAACCCCAATGAATAGAACATTTCTCCTTGTTTCTCACATTGACAGAGAAACAACAGCTGTACTCAAAATAAATTTGGAGCAAATAGATGAAAAAAAATACAAACAGTAGGTATAGAAATAGCTTAACATAAACAAACTAACGCATGAAAATAAAGAACCATTTGATTCATCCAATACCTTGGCTGCCAGCTCCTTAAGAGCGGAGACCATAACGTCAAAAACTTGATCCTTGAAAGAGGTATTGCGAATTAAAATTCTTGGACCAGTTACTGGAGTAAAAGGTACACAACATTGCAACTTTGGATAATATCTTGCCCCAAAATTGTAGTATGCATCGGCCCAAGAATGATCAAAAACAAATTCACCATAGGAATGGCTGCAAATGTAAATAAAACAATATTATCAGCAGGGATGAGAAAAAGTTTAAGCATTTTACGCAATTGCAGAAGAAAGTACATGAAAACTTTCTGTGTGGACAACATAGTAGATGCTAAACCTTTTAAGATAGAGTGGAACAACACCTAAAATATTTTCACATTCATCCTTCACAATCATGTGGCGTGGCATCCAGCCTGTTTCCTGAAAGAAAAATTAAACTCATAATTGATTTAACACAGGAATTTTCATGTTCATTTACATCAACCGACGACCTCACCTCCACCTTGCTCTTACAAGAGGAGCAAGTCCCATTTGAGCTAGAGCTCATTGGCCCTGATGATGCCAGACCCATTAATGTTTACTGGGAAAGTTATGATTTCTCATAAATTTTCCAAGTGGGAATGATTTGTTTTGAACATGAAATGTGTAGGTGTAGCATCAAGGATTTGCTCAATCAGGGATCCACAAAAGTGAGTGAGTTGAACAAAAGATTCATTTATGCTCACAGAAATTATAGATAGTGATTATTTAGGCCCAGAATTATATGTATTATAGTGAGGTAGACAAGCTTTTTATTAATTATCAAAAAAAAAAAAAGGTAGACAAGCTTTCCACCAATAAATACTACAATATTTGTTAAGGAAGTAAATAAGGGAGCAATTCTTAATGAAAAATGGAAAGTCGAAGAAAGTAGAACTAATTACTTGGAGTAATACTCATGGCAAAGCCTCTGTTATAGTCTTTTGCAAAATAAAATATCAGAGGAGATTCATTTTCTAGTGCTAGATAAGCTAAAAAGCGAGATACTAAAATGGCACCAGGAGAAATAGATAACATTACAAATTATAGAGGTCCGATATGAAGCAATGATTCCTAACCTTCACTGCACAGTTAGACTCCTCTAAGCTCGAAAGAAAACCATGTGTAAGAAATGGATTATATTTTTCAGGACCAGTGGCATCCAAAGCGCACGCATCCCAGTCGTTAGGTGAAACCTCTAAGATTGAAGAAACAACTGAAACTGATATCCTTTTAGATTTCACTTCATTTGCTGAAATGCCCTGAATTGAGAATCAGTACAATGCCATTAGCTACAGCAACTAAAAACAACAAACAGATAAATATGCAATCAACAATCCAAAGCAGAGGGGGGGACCTCTGGCGTTGACCCTGTCAAAGTGAAATCTCCAAGTGAAAAGTCCACTTCCTGTGGTGGTGCTGCAGACTTCTTAGATCCCCAAAATAGTGCACTAACTCTATGCACCTGAACTGAAGTTCCTCTTATATGCCTACATTGTGCTTTTCCCTACAAAGTCAACAGAAAAAAAAAAAGACTTTTTTTTTTCAGCTCATCTATCAGTTTATGCCCAATTTGTGAAAAGTAAACACTGAGTGAAACTAGAAACACATCTCAATCCTCTCTTATTGTCATGGCCCTGATTGAACCACCAAGCAATAGTCAGAACAAAAGGAATATCATTTTTCTTTGCCTAGACTATTCCTAATTCTCCATATTTAAAAGATAAATTGTTTTTCCCTTCAAAAAGCAAACTATCCAATTCATTGTACCATTATTCCTAAACATAGCAAGCAATAATAACATGGTCCCCAGAGGAAAAAAAAAGGGAAGAAAAGAAGAAAAAAAGAGGTGTATAAGTCCAAAATAGATGACAATAACCAATACCCATATCATAAAATGAATTTTAAAGAAAGTTTGAGAGGCACATCCAACCAAATAATCACTTTTCACACAATTTTAGAACACCAGTTGGTATATACACAGCAATATGTAAACTCACAGACAGAGAGAGAGAGTTGCTTACGAAATTAGATGGGAATTGGCCTAGAAAAGGAGAAGACTTGCAGTAGCTCACTGCTACTGCCATGGCCACCACTCTCTCACTCTCTCTCTCTCTCTCTCTCCCTCTCTTCAAATTGCATTCAACGTGGCAAACTCTAATGCCAGGTCTTTTTTTGATAGATATAATATAATATTGTAGCGACGATTTTTAAGGTCGTTAAAACAATCTCTCTTTTTGACTTAACAATCACTCGTAGTAACGATAAATGTGCATCTCGTTAAGAAAGTCCATTATTAAGGCGACTTTTTACAGCGGTTAGATTGCTATCTTCGCCATAATAAGTTACAAGAGAATAAATTTGCACTCACAGTATCCATTTGGATAGCTTATTTTTTGTCAATTTATTTTACTATTTAGTTTATTTTTGCTATTATTTATAGGCTTTACTATACTTTTTGATACTATTTATGGGTTTCACTGTACTATTTCAGCTAATTTTTAGTTTTTTACTTTTATCTCCAGTACTTTTAGTAAAAAAATTTTAATTTCAGCAAAATAAACAGATCCTAAACAAACCCTCAATTTCACTTTCTCTTACAAGTTGTAAAGTTGTAATTTATAACTATATTTTATGTTGGCTTTATTCCATAACAAAAAGTGTTGCAATTGTTTTAATTTTGTTCATTGTGGGATTTTATTGTATTAGGTTTAGTATTAAATTGGCGAAGACTCAAGCTTAATTAAAGAACAGTGCATTTCGTGACTAGTTCGCTAAAAGGGTTCCCATGAAAAATGCATGTGAGAAGTACATGACTGGAAGCTGAAGAGTCGTGCCAAGCTGTTAATTTTGCGAGTGTCTCACGGGTAAGGCCTTCCCGCGAGGTAGTCGAGAAACATTATGCTTGGAAGATTTTTGAGAGTGACTTTCTTACCCTTCACTCATATTATATAAACCCTCATTATCCACAAATGTAAAAGATGCCATTCAAAGAGAAAAACCCTAGATATGTTTTCTACAACACACACACCCATATTTTACAGAGAGAACTACTCATCGTTAGTGAGAAATCATTGTAGCCTCTTCTCCTTCCCTCTTCCATTGTCATACCTTGAGAGGAGATTTGTATCCAAACACAACTCACACCTATTTAGAGTGTAGAAAGTGTTTTAGAGTTTGGGAAGCTTTGGAAATTTGCCAAAAGAAGCCGGTGAGGCTTGGTGGATGCAATCAGACGTATTGCGGAATCTGGATAGCTAGACAAGACATGGTTCTGAAAAGTCTTGTTGAAGTAGGAACTTGAAGGGCTTAGGTACATCGGGTAGATTAGGCAAGTCTCTAAAAGTTTGCTCATTTTCTTTAGATGTGCTGTCTAAACCAATTAGTTGGTTGTATATGAATTCAACTTGAGAAACAATAAATTCTCTAATATTCTCAAGTGAGAATGTCTTAGTAGTACTTATGGAGATGACAACCCTTGCAAGCAATTCATCCAGGGTCAAATTGGGGTCACCACCAGGAGTCCATGACAGTTTTTGGTAGACCTGCACACATGCATTGACCTTTTCAAGGAATAGATTACATAGACTTTTGTAGCCATTTGCCGGCTTAGCACAATCATAATCTGCTATGATAGTGGAGACCCAAATCACTGGTGTGCCTTCTTCATATCCTGATATTTCCCATGATTCAATCCGCCCAAAGCCTTCACATCTCACACCTTTTTCCTTCCCTTTTTTTGGAATTTTCTTCCAAAAGCAGGATGGTACTTGAAATAAATAAATCATCAACTTGCACCATTTCCACAAACTCTGGTTTTCCATTAGAATTGTAGAGGGTAAAATCCGCAAGCCTTCTATTTGGTCGGGGATCATTAGGCCCAGATGTCAAGCCACTGCAACCTCATCTTCTACAATATCATTTTGTTTATTTTTAACAATAGAGGATTTCTCATATAAACAAAGAGATTTATCCTTAAAATTGGAACATGCAATAACTTGCTTTGGTATTTTTTTTGAGGACGACAAACTCTTTCACTACTATCAGACCTATTTCTCATCAGCTACTTTGGTTTGGTGGTCATTGAAGCATTGCAATCTACTTTAGCAACACCAGAAGGTGCAGGTGCAGCCTTTGAATTATTATTATTTTTGGTAATAATAATCTCTTTGTACTAGTGGCGGCTCTATAATTTTTCTTAGGGTGGTCATTAAAAAAATTTAATAAAAATAAAACATTTTTTTAGAATAATAAAAATAAAACTTGAATATATTGATATCACAAAAAAACATGCTCAAATATATATAAAGTTATAAATTTTGTTTTACAAGTTTTCATATTTTGAAATCATTTTATGATAGGTTTATTTTCAATTCTATCAACTACATCTTTTTCAATATACATGGTCAATCAATTGTTAAACTACTGATCTTTCATTGCAACAATATAAACAAAATGCATAATATTTTTTATTTATTTATAATTTGTTCTAACTAATTTTTGTATTTGGCAAAGTAATTAGGACTAAATCGATGCAATGCTCCACTAATTTCATTTTTAGGAAAATCATGCATGGTCAAGAGCTTGCTGTCAGGTTCAAAAGATTTAGGATTAAATGTTTAGATTTCTATTTTGTGTATGTTGGCAAACTGAGAACAAAAACATATCTAGATTAGGTGTTAGACATTGTTCAAGATTGTATAAATCAATATTTAAGAACATTCAAGCTATAGAATGGAGAGTTCAAGTTCAATGAAGCTTGACAGATCAAAAATTAGATCCAACCGATTGAAAATCGTAGTAAATCAAATTCTGCAGAATTTAAATTAGGCCCAAGCCTACGAAAACGTTTAGGGTTTTAGTCCAACACTTCTAAGCATAAAAGGAAAACCCTAACCACGTTTTGAAGACTCTTGGAAGACTTGTGAGTTACTCTTGTGAGATCTAAGAGGTTCTGTAACCTTCTAACTTTACAAGTGTCTATCGAAACAAGATCTATAATTAAATGCTGGTGGAATCTAGTTGCTGCTACAAGATCAACAACGATTGGTGATTTGAAACCTTTGAGTGGGATCTCAAAGTCATAAGCGTGGAAGCTTGTGTGCTGCAAATCCAAGAGAGAAGAGTCTGTGGAGTTGGAGTTGCATGTGATTGTGTTAATAAGTTCTACTGGGGGAAGCATCAGATTTAGGGTTAACTATTTTGTAAACTTCGATTCTATTATAGTGGATTTATTTACCTTGAGAATAGTTAGGTTAAATCATTTCCAGGTTTTTATCTTGAAACTTTTGATTTCATTGGTTTTCCTAGATAATCATATCGTTGTGTTATTTGCTTTTCTACAGTGCATGATATGATATTTTGCAGTTTAACCTAGATCTCATAATTAACTTAAATAGCTACTTGGCTAATTCATTAGGTTAAACTAATCTGCTTTTTAAGGGGTCTAAACAAACTAATGGTTGCCAACAACCTCTTTGTAAATATGTTATTTTTATTTCGTTCTGGTCATTAGGATGAAAATATGAGATCTTTTCTCATAGCTTTGGATCTAAAAGAAGATTTTTTAAGGCATTACAAATTTGTTTAGAAGATGAATCTTGCAATAGCGATTCATCTTCTAAACAAAAGAATAAATGTTAAGTTTTTTTTTTTCCTTTTTTTTTTTTAAATAGCAATTTTAAAATATGCCATTTGAAAACACAAAATTACTATATAAGAAAGAAATAAAAGGACAGTGCAAGATAAAATGGGTAGCAGATAAAAAATAAAAGAGAAAGAGTAAAATTTAAAACATTACCATGGATCAAACTGAGGAATAGGCTTGTCTTGTTAGAAAATTACCTAATGTATAAAGTGGGTTTTGAAGATATGACCCTAACCTTCACAAATTTTTATGGGAGGATAGTTTGTTTTAAAGAGAATTATACTTACTTCTTTTGATGCATAAAAAAACATTGAAACCTTAAAGTTTTATAGAAATGACAGCCTCACCTTAACTTTGAGATAAGCAAAAAGGATGCGCTAAAATCTCAATTTTTTGTCCAAGTTACTTGAATAACTAATTCAATTGAACTAACTTTTAAGTAAACCAAATAACTTAATCTCAAGGGGTTGACTTAGTGTTTCCTAAGATCTTATGATATCTATGATATCCTGAGTTCAAAGTCTCTTGCCAGCATTCTGGGGCCATTCTAAGGGATTCGTCTCTATAATAATCTGATGTGTGCATATGCCCAAAGAAATAGTCAGATACTTAAAGAGGTCTGAACACTTTTGTTTGTCCAAAAAAAATAAACCATATAACTTAAATGCAAAATAGAGATTTCATCAATTTATCAAGGTATAATTAAGAATGTTAACCAAGGGTAGGTTAGTCAGTAAAAAAACAATATTGATACCAGTGGCAAAAATTTGGCTTCAAAATGGTTTAAAGAAATCTTTAATTTTCAACACATTATTAGAAAATTTATAAGACTATCCATGTGTATTATTCAAAAAGTCACATGACTCATTAAAAATTTATGTGACTAAAACTACATATTGATGGTATCTTCAGCCACCCCATCATAGGTAGACATGGCAAACGGGTGGGTCAAGTCAGGTTCAGGTCGGGTCAAACGGGTTGCGGATCAAAACGGATCATTTTAAGCAGGTTAAAAATGGGTTTGGGTTAATTGAGTTGCAGGTCGGGTCGAGTTGACCGTATTTTTCACATGAATTTTTTTTAATAAAGAAAACAACATGTATTTGCTATTTGGAAAGTCATGCAACAAATTACTTGATGTAAAATGCATTACTTTGAATTCATCACTTATATAAAAAATGAACTCAGTTAAACTTATTAATATTTATTCAATAATTTTAAAATTATACAAATCCCAACATTGCTCACTAAAACAAAATAACACAAAGAAAAATAAAACAAATACAAAAGTTTTATTTCTACACAATATCAACATTCCAAAATATAAAGCATAATTACAAATGACTTATTGGATAACTCGTTTGATAAAGAATAGAAACATATAAGAAATTTACAATCTTGAAAATTAATTTTATAATCTATTATCAATTGTAGTTGACACTCTATTTCAATTTGAGAATATATATTAAAGTTGATTGTCTATTTATTTATACATGGTCTCTTTTATGATTATCATATCATTGTTAAGCAACACATACTTTAGGAAATATCATAATTTATTTTGAAAAGCCATTTATTTGGGACATAAATTGTTAAAAAATAGGTCTAAGTATTCATAATTTATGCTAATTTGATATTTTGACTTCACTATTTTCATATTTATGAATGTTTCTCACACATGTCTATAATTTTTAAATCTATGTTTTTAACTCTACTGTAATCTGATTATCTTGGCATGTACTTTGCTATTTGATATCTAAAAATCTTTACTCATTACAGAATGCTCAATCATTCATTTTTCAATTCATTTGCATGTAGTTATGTAAATGTCTCAATTGTTTCCTTAGAACTCACAACAAACAATTAAACCAATATTGTCTTAATTTTATTATTTTTTTACCAAAAAAACAAGTTTTAAAAAATGATTCGGGTCACGAGTCAACTTGTTTTTGCTTTGGGTCAAAAAAATCGGGTTTGGGTTGGATATTTTTCGAGTTAGGTTAGAAAATTCTAACTCGTTTTGCCATGTCTAATCATAGGTTGAAGGAAGATAACTCTAAATTAGTTTGGAGCTAAAAATTTGCAATACCAATCTATTGGTTCCTAGAGTTTGTTTTATAATTGGTAAATGATATCCTTTTGATTTCACTCAAAATTAATTTTTCCTAATGGTAAATAGCAATTTTGGATAAGCTGTTTCTAAATCAAGGTTGGCAGTAATTAGGTATCCAATATTGTGTACGAAAATTGGTGAAAGAATTTTTTTTTTTTAGTGAATCTTACAGTTAAGCATATTAGAGCTCTCTCTCTCTTTAGTGATGTTGTTTCAAGGGAAAGTCTCTCTTTCACCAACTGGATTTTATTTATGAAGAATGAATTTCTGGAACAAAAGAAGCAAAACCTCCAATTTTTCAATTTCTTTTATCTTAGGATGTCTATTTCTATCCTAAGATGCAAGTTGTTTATGATATAAAAAATAATAATCAATAATTAATCAATCTATATTTATATATTACTAAAAGTTGAAGCGTGACATTTATTATTACTGAGCTCCGGTTGCGCCACCTTATCGCTATGCCATTTGCCACATAATTATTATTTATTATTTATTCCTTTTTTTTTTTTTTTTACTAAGAACTAAATCTTGGACCTGACCGAGAATAGCTTTATTCTCAATTATAATGTGAATTGTTTTTCTTTGTTACTTTGGGCTCTTCAGCCTTAGACCTGAACTTAGCTCAGAATTACACCAGAATTGTATTCCCACTTTCTACATAAGAACCTTCTATTGTTTGAGTTTGGTTTGAAAGACAATGAACTACTTTTCTTAGTGGGTTTGAGCCATCAATTTTCAAGTTCCTACAATGTGCAATATCCTATTTATAGTCACATATCCACTTTTAAATCATTTCAACATGTTATGAAATTTAGTGTATCTATAATATTGTTGCTAAAAGTTATATTTAAAGAAGAGCCACGACTCTTTGAAAAGATGTAACTAATTCAGTGGTTGCAAAACTTTAACCACCCCCTCCCCCCGAAAAAAAAAGTATTGTGAGGTCTTTCTATTATATTTAAATATTAATTAACTATTATTTTGATAATCTATCAATTAAATATTATTTATTTAAATTTTTATATTATAATTATATATTTTAAAAAAAATCATTTTTAGAGATATTTTATTACTAAATAAGATATTTTATTCAAACTTTGGTAACATTTTTCCTTGTTTATTTAAATAATTACTAACTCACTTAGTCGTTCTTATGATATGTATAGTCAATCTAAGCTAGAATTTTATCAATTTTAATTTTGAAAAATTTCTTTCTCATTACTATTAGAAATGTTAGATCATTTTCTTTAATTAAATTGTTATCTTTTAGTTTTCTATAATTATTTTTCTATTTACTTACATAGCAAATATTCGTAGAACATAATCTAAACTCTCTTACAATTCAAATCAAGAGCTAAATATTTATCTACAGCTGCTACACAGACCTGATTTAAATTTGAATTTTATGCAGCTACAGCTACACGTCATCACTGTTTTGGCCGGCAATATTATCCTTAACAGTAGTAAAGTCAATACCGCGTGGAGCCAGATGTAGACTCTCTAGCCAATCAAAGGACATTAACAATTTAGCATCCAAAGCAGAATATGCTGCCTGAGTCTAGTCCACACCGCGTGGAGCCAAAGCTAGAAAGACTTTAACCCGTAAAGTAACTAAGCAATTCCCTTTTGGCAATTCAGTTCCCCTGAGCTATCCTGTATTCCAATAGCATTTTGTTGCCAGAGTGAGTGAGTAAGTGAGAAAGAGAGAGAGAGAGAGAGAGAGAGAGAGAGACGGAATGGCGGACATACTTCTATCTGCCCTGGTGAGCTCTATGGTGGGTAACTTGAATACTTCAGCACTTCAAGAATTGGGAATTGCTTTGGGGCTGAGAGATGAGCTTGACAACCTTGAGAGCACGCTTTCCACCATCCAAGCTGTTCTGCAAGATGCAGAGGAGAAGCAGTGGAAGAGTGAGGCTATCAGGAATTGGCTGAGAAAGCTCAAAGAAGGAGCTTATGATGCAGATGATGTTCTGGACGAGTTTGCAACTGAAGCTCTAATACAAAAGGAGGAGAAAGAGAAAGGTGTGATAAGCCAAGTAAGTAGCTTCTTTTCTCTTCAAAACCGACTTATATTTCGCATGAAGATGGCACCTAAACTGAAGAATGTGAGGGATAGACTGGAATCCATTTCTATGGAGAGATCTAAGTTTCACTTGAGAGAGGGAGACATAAACATTGAAGTCTTTGATATAGAAAGAAGACAAACTGGTCCAGTTGTGATTGAAAGTGAGATTTATGGAAGAGGTGAAGAGAAAGAAAAAATCATTCAAGTATTGCTCACTGATGTGTCTGATCAAGATAATCTTGCTATTTATGCCGTATGGGGCATGGGGGGCTTGGGGAAAACAACACTTGCACAGTTGATCTACAATGATGCAAGGGTACAGAGGCATTATGATATGAGAATTTGGGTGTGTGTATCTGATGATTTCCATGTAAGAAAATTGGTGAGAGCAATCATAGAGTCCATTGATGGTAGTCCATGTGATCTTTCAGAGTTGGCCCCATTACAGCAACGCTTGCAGGAAAAATTGCGTGGGAGGAAATTTTTGCTTGTTTTGGACGATGTTTGGAACGAATGCCATGACAAATGGAATGGCTTAAATGATGTGTTGAGGTGTGGGTCGAACGGAAGTAAGGTTATAGTGACAACCCGGATTGAGAATGTAGCGCTTATGATGGCCACACTACCTATACACCACATAGGATGTTTGTCAGAGAATGATTCTTGGTCCCTGTTTACAAGATGTGCATTTGAGATGGGAAGGCTAAAGGAGAGATCAGAATTGGAATCAATTGGCAAGGAAATAGTGAAGAAATGTGGAGGGGTACCTCTAGCAATAAAGACTCTTGGAAGCCTCCTGAGCTTAAAAAGTACGGAAAGTGAGTGGTTATCTGTGAAAAGGAGTCAAATTTGGGAATTACCAGAAGGTGAAAATTCCATCTTGCCAGCGCTGAGGTTGAGTTACCACTATTTACCCCCACATCTAAAGCAATGTTTTGCTTTTTGCTGTATATTTCCCAAAGATCACGGGCTTAATAGGGATAAGCTGATACAATTGTGGATGGCTAATGGTTTTATTCCCCTTAAAGAATCATTGGAGCCACATGATGTTGGCATTATTATCTTCAATGAATTAGTGCGGAGATCTTTCTTTCAAGATGTTGTGGAGTATTCTCCTATTAACATAACATGTAAAATGCATGATCTTATGCATGACCTTGCTCAGTCTATTATGAAGCTTGAATGCGTTGTGGTAGAATCTGGTAAAGGGGTAAAAGTTCCAAAAATGATTCGTCACATGTCTTATACTCGAGGCACTTCTTGGGATGTTGAAGTATGCAAAGTCCGATCTCTACGCTCATGCATTGCGTCATCAAATTATTACAGTGAGTATAAATCTCGTCAATCCTTCTTTTTGAAACAAAAGTATCTTCGGGTGTGCGACCCTACTCGTCAACCATCAGAAAAAGCACCAAGATCAATCACTAGTTTAAAACACTTGAGGTATCTCGACATGTCTTATTCCAAATTCAAAGTTTTACCTGAATCAATAACTTGCCTTTTGAACCTGCAAACGCTGAATCTAGATTATTGTGTGTCTCTTCGTAAGTTGCCCAATGGTATGAGGCACATGAAAAACCTTATCTATCTTGGGCTTAGATCTTGTAATTCTCTTTCTTGCATGCCTGAAGGGATGGGACAACTAACGTGCCTCCAATCATTAAGCATCTTCATCGTTGGCAAGGAAAATGGTTATCAAATAAGTGAGCTGAAAGGGCTACACCTTCGAAATGAGTTGTCAATAAAGGAACTTGATAATGTAAGAAATTTTGCGAAGGCAAAAAATGCAAATTTGATTGGGAAACAAAGTCTTCATTCACTAAGTCTGGTTTGGCAGAACAAAAGTCAGTGCCCTGTACCAGAACAGGTTGAAGATGTTCTTGATGGTCTCCAACCTCATTCAAATCTGAAAATGTTGCGCATTCGTAACTATTTGGGTTCAAAATTTCCAACATGGATGCAAGATTTACTCCTTCATGATCTGGTTGAAATTTCTCTAATTGAGTGTGAAAGATGTGAACATCTGCCGCCTCTTGGCAAACTACCATTCCTCAAGGTTCTTAAAATAAGTGGCATGGATTCTGTGAAGTATCTTGGCAATGAGTTACATGGAGATAGTGCAAGTTCGTTCCCATCATTGGAGACACTGCACTTATATATGATGGCTAATTTGGAGGAATGGCGAACAATGGATGGAAGAGAAAATTTTCCCCGCCTAAGCGCATTATATATCTGGCTTTGTCCAAAGTTAGTTGAAATGCCTATTATTCCTTCCATTACAAGCTTGAGTATCCGTGAGAGCAATGCAATGTTAATTAAGTCAGTGATGAATCTCACTTCACTTTCTTCCCTTCGAATTGGAAGTATGCATGAATCGACACTTCTTCCGGATGGACTGTTTCAAAATCTTACTGCAATGAAACGCTTTGAACTTAATTATTGTGGGGGACTCGAAAGTCTGCCAGAAGGACTCCAGTACCTACATTCTTTACGGGAACTCTATATATCGTACTGTACAAATATTTTGTCCTTTCCGGTAAATGGATTGCGGGGCTTATCTTCACTACAGAGGTTACGGATTCAGAACTGCGACAAATTCTGCTCTTTATCTGAAGGAATTCAATATTTAAGTAGCCTTGAGGACTTAGTTATTAACGGATGTCCGGAGTTAGTTTCCTTGCCGAAGCAGATAGGATGCCTCACGTCACTTTCATCTTTGGGAATTTTGAGCTGCGATAATCTAATGTCTTTACCGGACGAGTTGCAAAATCTTACGGCACTCAAAACATTGAGTATTGACAGCTGTCCACATCTGCAGAGGCGGTGCGAGAAAGACAGCGGCGAGGATTGGCATAAGATTGCTCGAATCCCCAGCATTTATATCGGCGGTCCTCCACCATTACAATCAAGGAATGGTTGCAAGGCGCTTCAGAAACTGAAATTTTGGTCCACATAAAAGGTAACTGATTGCCCTTTTGGACGTCTCTCTCCTCTTTCTCTCGCTCTCTCTATTTTTGCACAGTTTATAATAGAAGGAGATGCAAAGGAGATTTTTCAAAGCTTACTAATGGAATCAAATGATGCTTTGCAATTGGCTAAGAGACATGTTGATGGCCAAATTTAATTTGATTGAGAGGAAGCACATTTAATTTAATAGAGTAACTTTTTCTGTTTTTTTTTTTTTTTTTTTTTTGGGCGTGTTTCGCATTCTGTAACTTTTTATGTTAAAGAAAAAAGCCACTTGCAAAAGTATGTTCAAAGCATGAATAAATAGATGATTATGTGCATAATTGTGTGTTGATATGTGAATTACAAAATATCTAGAAGACATTAGCTTTAAGGACTGGCGATTTTTTTTTTTCATGAGATAGTCTACCAGGAACTTGGTGTTGCCAATGAAATTAGGAGGGCTGTTCTTTTGCTGGCTGCGTGCGGTGCTGTATATTGGCATTTGGCTCTGCTGCTGTTTAGCTAATAAGGGTTTTTTTTTTTTTTTTTTTTTTTTAAAATTTTTTTTTTAATGTGTGTCTGCCGCTAGTTAAGGAAAATATTATTTGTTTAAATTTTTTTATAGGGCTGGATTGTTTGTTTTGGATAAAATTTGTTGGATGGACTTAATTTTTTTTAGTTTTGCTATTGATAAATTTTATTGTGATTTGTTTGGCTTTGTATATTTTGTTTTAGATTTTAGAGTTATAAATTTTTTTATGGACTTTAAATTGAGGAAAATGTTAGAGTTATAAAGTTGTTTATAAATTGTTGATGCATTGGGTGATTATTAGTAAGTAAAAAAATTATTTAATTAATGAGCCTAGATTCGAATTAATAAGAATTTACTATGTTAATAATTTATAAAAATGTTTTAGAAAAGTTTGTGGCTATAGTATTGCTTTTAAAAGAATCAATGCTATTGTTAAGAGAACAAAGTGTAATTTTATACAACAAAATTGCTATAATTAATACTTATATATATATATATATATTTTTTTTTTTTATAAAAAAAGGGGTCAAACTTAGCTCTGTCCTTTGCTTGCTTTCGGCCTTTTCAGATTTTCTTTTTATTTCCCTTACTCCCAATAAAAAATAAACAGGATTTGTGACAAATTTTTTGAAATTATTTGTGGTCATTTAAAGCTGTTATGAAGAATTCAGGAATTTAATATTAAAGATTGCATGTGAATTAGACATTTGAATTGTGAACCGTAACTTCATCTACAGGATAACTTTTGCTTCCTTGAATCACCCCACTCTTAAGTATTAGAATTTAAGAAATCTAAACTTGCATTTTTTAGTGCAGGTAGAGCTCATAATTTTTGGCACTACCAAGTTACAACATATTAATTCTTAATCTTTGACACCTTTGGAGATTACTAATTGAGAATTGGTTGGTGTGAAAATTATAGCCAAGCGTTTGATAGTTTAGTATTTGATACAAGAAAAATTAGAAGAAAGGAGGGAAATGCAGAATAGTAGAGCCGAGAGTATGAGAGAAAGTAAAACTTGTGTTATTCCATTCTAACCTCTGAATTACTGTACAAGAGACTATTTATAATGGCTTAATTGAACAGTAACTCAACTATGCTAACTGACATCTAACAACTTAATCACACCTCTCACAGGCAATAACTAATGGCTTGTTTGGAAGTTTAGAGAGGGAGGAGAGTAGAGGGGAGTAGAGGGAAGGGGAGTAGTGGGGAGGAGAGTAGAGGAGAATGATTCACCTCCACCTTATTTGAATGTTTTTAAAATTAGTAAGGGGGAAGGGAGTAATTAGCCCTTCCCCTTGTGTAATTTTGTTAATATAATAAAGGTAAATTAGGTAATTTAGTTGGTCAATAGTTTATATACTCTACTCCCCCTCCAAATCTCTCCAATTTGGGGGAATTAAAATTGGGGGGCTAGAGGGAGTCCAAACCCCTCCAAACTCCTTCAAACCCCTCCCCCTCATTCTTTAAAAAATTTCCAAATAAGGTAATTGCATTACTCTCCCTCCCTCTACTCTACTCCCCCTCCTTTTTTAATCATCCAAACATGCCATAAATTAACCAATAGATTATTACACAGATGACAGAACTAAAGCCAGAATGACTAAAATGCTATGACTACAATCTACAATATAAAATAACATGTAGTTGTTAGTATCTTTTCCAAATTGCATGCCATTTAGCAGCAGAATCTGTAAAAGAACTCAAACTACAGGTCACAGACAAGGCCTTAGGCTTGATCTGTAAGTTGACTGGTAAACACTAAAGAGAAATTACTTATTGATAAATGACTATATTTTCCTTAAACTAGGAGAAAGTTTTTAAAAGAGACCTTGGACATTTACATGGGTTGGAGCTGTGTTGTACAATATTCAAACTATAGAATACGTTCGCTTTCTCATTCTAATTATGCAATGCAACACTTTTGGAGACATTGTGGATTAATTTTGGTCCAGACCATCTATCATCACAAATAAAAGGACTTGAACCAAACCATATATAACATCAAGGATCTAAATCCAAAATTTTAATTATTTTGGGAAAAATTAAAATGAACTCAAACTTTAAGAGTGTAAATTGCAATTTAGTCTAGTTTGGTGACCTTATTAAAGCCAAACTTGGTTAGCACATCCAAAAAGAAGTCTCATTCAATATTGTCATATGCCCTCTGCAGGTCCTATTTCACTCCCAACATTCCGTTCCCTTTCTTTCTCATTTTGAATTTCCAAACTCTCCTGAAATATTATGGAATTCTTGGATATATATTTGCAAGGAAGAAAAGCAGCTCGATAGGGAGAGCTCACTTTTCCTACATGGTGCACAACCTTGAAGCAATGATCTTGTAGAAGAAGCTGCATAAAAGTTAATAGGACTAAATTGGAAAAAGATTGTGCACCATCAATCAATGCCCGAAGCTTTAAATGGGTTTTTTTCCCACACAAAGCTTTTTATTTCTTCTGCCGTAAGTATCCAACATATCTTCATTGTCAATACCTTTAAAAAATGGTTTGGGTGATGCCCTCCAATTCCTCTGGCAATCGAGATTTGCTGGACTCATATAATGCTCCTAAGTTGGAAATGAAGTAATACTTTGTCATTAGGATCCTTAATTCAAAGGTTATCATCCACCTTGATACTGTAACTGTCCACATAATTCCTTCTCCTCCTAATAATCATGGAGAGATGAAAGAATTGTGTTTCTATCCCCCTCCTCCAACCAAATTAAGCTCTTGCAATATCGGCTCCTGATTTAAAACTATATTTATACTTTTATTTCTTTCATTTAAATTATACATACTGCATATATATCTCTTAATTTTGCATATTTTTTCGGAGTATCTGTTTGAACTTCTCATTATAATGTCTCTTTCATGTCATAGTGACATTACTATGTAGTTGTTATGGGGTAGAAATTAGAATGAATTTGCTTGATAGGTCTCCTATTTGCCAGATTTCCAATTCCAAAAGAAAATACCATTACTTTAAACTCCTATGTGCCACACCACCTGAGGTATTGATGCATCCAATAGCTATTCCTGTGCATAGCACGGGTTAACGACTAGTTAATATAAATAGTCATTCTTGATAGTGGAAACCTGAAGTACTATAATTCTTGCAAACTCCCAATGACCTAGGAAAGTAATGCTTTAAGTCCCAAGATTATTACATTATTAGGTCTTACAAGAACCAATGACCTAAGCCAAGAGACAAATAGTGCTCAATGTCACTAAAATTATATTATTACATGATATGTCTTATTCAAGAACCTAGGGGTGTGCATGGGTCGGGTTGAGGGGATTTTTTGACCCAATCCACCATGGTGGGTCAAAAAAAATTCAACCCAACCCAACCCAACCCATATGGGTTGGGTTGAACTCATGGGTTTGACAAATTTATTATTATTATTATTAAATTGAGTAGAAAAAAAATATAAATATTAATATATTAAAAAACCCAATGATTAGTATTGTGGGGTCAGTTTTCGTAGTCCAATCCCAAAAGATATGGGTTGAAGGCCCAACGAACTCGAAACAATGAATTTGTAGAGAGTGGATTGAAGGTTTAGGCACTGGCCGGCCTTCACCGGGCCGGAACTACTTTCTATTTTACTGGAAGAACACTTAGACCAATTTACAACTGAGGGATGCTCCTCGGCCAATGGCCGAGGAGGCTTGTTTCCCAGGCCTCTCCCCTTTCTTTCTTTTTCTTTTTTTTTTTCTCCCCCCTTACACTTTACTCGTATCCCTTATATATTACTCTCTTCCTCCTTCTGTTGATCGTTCATTGACCTCTCCTCTGGCTACCTGTCCCATCAGAGGTCGTATCCGTGCTCAAGTGGTTCACCCTGATCGATGTAGCCCTGCCCGGGGGTTGCATCCCCATTAATGCGGCCAGAAGGGTTAGGTGAACGTATTAAGTGTTGAGGTGACAACTTGTTCTGGGTTTGTCCCCTCCCTACAATTATCCTCAGTATGCCGAGGACGAGGGGGTCCTTGGCGTGGATCCAAAGAAGAGTTTTCTCTCCAAATTGGTCTCGGATAGTCATCCTTCCTCGGATTGGGCCATTTGGGCTTGGCTTGGAGTGGGCCAAGGCTGCACAATTTTCTGGCCTCACAATAGCCCCTCAAAATCTTGCTGCACGCATCCTCGGGCGGGGAGTAGGATTTTGACATTCTCGGCCTTACCCCTGTCAGGATTGGGGTCTGTTCACCTGCCCAATGCACGTTGCTGACGTTCCGGAGCACGTAATGTGCCCATTATTAAATTCAGGCGGCTCTGTACTCCCCACGTCTAGTGAGGCGTTATCCATCTAATGGTGGGGGTTCGTTTCACATTTATGGGCGGGAAAGCCTGCGTTGTTCCTCGATTCGGGGTATAAATACCCGTACGAACCGCTTCTCCCTGTTCCTCATTCGTAATCAAGAGTTTCTCGTGCGTCCTTTTTTATTCCAGCCACACTCTCACATCTTCAGCACAAACGCCTGTCCGAGGAGCTCCTCCTCTTTTCAGTAAGTTGCTCTATCTCTCTCTGAGCTTTCTTTCCCGTTATTCCTTCTCCTTCATTTGTCCCTTCTTAGTTCCTTTAGGTGTCAGTTGGGATGGGCAGGTTTAAGAAATATGTCCACACCGAAGAGACGATGGAGAAATTCATCGCAGACTACCGGATCCCCACCAATGTGGGCTTGAGATATAGTGAGGATAGGGATTGGCGCTTACATAAGCAAGAGGGTGAAGTGGTAATTCCCATCACCGCCTTCCTCGAAGGGGGAATGACGATCCCAATGGGGCCGGTGATGAGGGACTACCTCACGCACTTCCGGTTGGCCCCTACCCAGTGTGGGATAAACGTCTTTAGGATTTTGGGCTGTGTGGACGTCCTGAATAAGAAGATGGGGCTAAGATTGACTCACCACGACGTGAATTTGTGCTACAACCTTCAGCATCTTAGGGGCAAGTCTTATTATCTAAAAACAAGGGACGACAGGGTGCGACTCATCCAGTGCCTCCCTGAGTCCAACAAAGGGCTTAGCGAAGACTTCCTCATGGTGGTAGGGGCATGGCATGATGGCCTTCACTGCCCAACGACGGAAGGGGTACCAGGTGGGGCAGTAGGAGTAGGAGGGGTTTTGAGTTTTCTTGCACTTTTTCTTTTTGTTAACATGGCAGTGTTTTCCGTTTGCAAACCCGCACGCCTTTGAGCGCCACTTCTATTTGACTAACCAGGAAGACTTGCAGAAGGTGCTAAGGGCGCCGGTTTACGTAAACGAGGACGAAAATCAAGTTAGAGCCGCTCATTTAATCTTGGGGTATACGCCCACCTAGAAGTCGTTCCCGGTTCCGAAGCACGTCATCCTAGCCAATGATCCTCGGCTTCAGAGGATTACTTGACCGAGGACAGATTTTCGATTCCCGAGGAGCCCCCCGATCAGGAAGCTGTCACACTAGACATCCCCTCCTCTTCCCAACCGTTTGTTGAGGCTGCCGAGGAAGGTCCAGAGAGGGAAGAGGACCCGTTTGACGTTTTTACTGAACTTGATCGGTCCGAGGATCCGCCTGGGGACTTGGGTGACCCTAATCTGAGCGAAGCAGACCTCCTTACTTCTGTAGCCCCTCCACCAACAATGGGTCACAAGAGGAAGCCAACCACCGACTTGCTGGACTTGATCGAGGGCCAGCCAGGGAAGTCCTAACAAAAACTTCCTCCTACCCTGCCGAAGACTAGGTCGACTTCTGCTCAGCAGAAGCTCCCTCCTCCCCAGACACGCTTGCCCTCTCGGTCTGTGCTTGTCGCACCCAAAAAGAGGAAGGACAAGGGTAAGGGGCCTATAGAGGAGAAAATGGTGCCTTCGCAGGAGGGGGACAGTACTCTGCGGCCGTCCAAGCAGCTGAGGATAGGCGGAAGGAGTCCGGATAGGCAGGTCGCCGACATCACCTCGTCCGAGGCTGAGGCCTGGCTCCCAGCCCCGATGCTCCGCGGGGAGCCATTGAGGGATAATGCCTCCCTCAGAGACTTCAACGAGGGCGAAGGGATGCGCGTGGTCGTTGCACTAGAGAGGAGCCTGCTGCTCCCGGCAGACATGGCGGAGCTTAACTCTTTGACGAGTGAACAGGTCTTCCTCAGCCTCAAGCGGTATGTAGGGATGGTAAGGGCTTTAGTCTCGGATCTTCTTCCACTCTTTTTCTTTTATTGGGCTTATAGCACGTTGTTTGTTCCGGCAAGCTATCCAAGCTATCTTTGCATTGGAGGGGGCGGCAAACGACCAGAAGGAGGCCCTTAAAAAGGAGCACGACTGGCGATACCAGGCCACCAGGACTCTAAAGAATTCCGAAGCTGACCTCGTCAAGGCCCGAGAGGCTCTGAAGGAGGTGACCAGGGAGCGGGATAATGCACTGTTTGGTCTTGAGGGCGCTCTGACCCAGGCCACGGAGCAGACGAGGCGCCTAGGCGAGGCGGAGGAGCAATTGCGGATCGCGAGGGATCTGATTACTGACCTGCGGGCTGACGTGGCTAAGGCCGAGGGGGATCAGAGGATAGCAGAATGGGCCAGAGACTAGGCCCGGCGGGCCAAGGACGAGGCTGACCATGGCAAGGAGATGGTCGAGCGTGCTAAGGAGGAGGCTGAAGCCGCAGCCTACGCTGATGGGATGGCTTCGGTAGAGGCCGCCTATAAGGCTCAAGTCCCAGGAGTGTGTAGGCAATATTGTTCCCAAGTTTGGGTTGAGGCCCTCAAACAAGCTGGAGTGGAGGCCATGTCCGACCTATGGAAGGCAGAGAATGTGTACTACCCCCCTACTATCCGCGAGGTCACCCCTGAGGACCCTAAGGTTGGGGAGATTGTTGAAGAGGTGAGGGTAGCTGAACTGGGGGAGCATTCAAGCGAGGAGGTGCCCCAAGCGATAGTGGAGATCCCTTCCGATGATCCAGCCCCCATCGCCAAGGAAGCAACTGCTCTCGCCATACCCCCGCAAGCCGTCCCCTAAAACCAGGGCTCGGAGGGGTCGGGGGTTGCCTCCGTTCAGCCTAAGCAAAAGGAGTAGACTCCCCGGCGTCTCGACTCCCCGGCGTCTCGGCTCACCCTACGGTTAATGCGGCCAGAAGGGTTAGGTGAACGTATTAAGTGTTGAGGTGACAACTTGCTCTGGGTTTGTCCCCCCTACAATTATCCTCAGTATGCCGAGGATGAGGGGGTCCTCGGCGTGGATCCAAAGAAGAGTTTTCTCCCCAAATTGGCCTCGGATAGTCAGCCTTCCTCGGATTGGGCCATTTGGGCCTGGCTTGGAGTGGGCCAAGGCTGCATAATTTCCTGGCCCCACAAGTATCAATGTAACTCCTTAAAGGCAAATAACACTAATGACTAAATAATAATAGTAATTTATTAGGGTTTGTGTAAACTAATTAGTTTTTATATAGAATAGGAAAAATTGGTTATTTTAAAAAATTTATTAATTATATATATATATATATATTAAATTAGTATTAATAGGAGGAATCGAGGAAGTGCTGCTCTACAGCTAATTTTTTTTTTTTTTAAATTATTAAATGTATAATATATATATATATATATATATATATATATATATATATAAGTGCCCTACAGCTGGTTTTAAAAAAAATTATTAAATATATAATATATTTTAAATATATATTAAATATGGGTAGGTCGGGTCGGGTTTGATGGGTTTATAATTTTATGACCCAAACCCAACCCGACCCATTATAAAAAAAAAGTTTTGTAACCCAACCCAACCCACCAAACCTTAAAAACCGACTCAACCCAGCGGGTCAAGTTTGGCGGGTCAGTGGGTTTTCTGTACACCCCTACGAGAACCAATAACCCAGCCCAAAAAAAAATATGTAGAGAGAAAGAGAGAGAGATATTTATATATATATATATATATATATATTGGGCAAAATTTAGGTACAGTACCTTAGGTTCCCCACTTAAAATTTTAACATCTGTCTAATTTAACATCCCAAATAAACAGCATTAAAACCTTTTTTTTTTTTTGGTTCTTCTTCCTTCTTTTTCCTGTTACTGCAACTGCAAGAGAACCACGGCTTCTACTGGGTTTCAAACCAAAAAAGGAACCCTTCTCCCTCATTTTCTCACTAACCAAACAGGAAAGATAAAAAAAAAAAAAGAAAAAAAAAAGCCAGATTTACTGGGATTCAAACCAAAACACATACCCTTTTCAGCTATATCCAAAACTTCCACACTTTTTAGGAAACAGACACACACACCGAGAGATCAGAAAGAATCATAGATCAGAAAGAATCAAAGATCAAAAAAGAAGGGAAACAGATACACCCACACCAAGAGAGAAAACACCCACACCGAGAGAGAAAGAAAGAATCATAGATCATCTAGAAAAGAATTAAAGATCAAAAAAGAAGGGAAACAGATACACTCAAACCGAGAGAGAAAGAAAGAATCATAGATTAGAAAGAATCAAATATCAGAAAAGAAGGGAAATAGATACACCCACACCGAGAGAGAAAGAAAGAATCATAGATTAGAAAAGAAGAAAGGAAACAGATACACCCATACCGAGAGAGAAAGAAAGAATCATAGATCAGAAAAGAAGAAGGGAAATAGATACACCCACACTGAGAGAGAAGAAAGAATCATAGATCAGAAAACAAGAAAGGAAACATACCCACACACCGAGAGTCAAAGAGGAGATATGAGATTTTCTTTTTTTCTCTTTTCTTTTTTTGGGTTTTGGGGTTCAAAGAGAAGGGTCCTGGGTGGTTTGGAAGAGAAAGGTTTTGGGTTTGGAAGAGAAGTCGTTTGCAGTACAGGAAGGAAAAAGAAAGAAGAAGAAGAAGAAAATAGTTTTAATGCTGTTTTCTTGAGATATTAAATTAGACAGATATCAAAATTTTAAATAAAAAACCTGAAATACTATACCTAAATTTTGCCTGAAGCATTCTCAAAGGCCTCTGTTGCTAACGATGATGATCCTTATTATCCCTATAATCAAGAATTATTTAGGCGGGACATAATAATTACTCCAGACTTGGCTGAAGATTAAATCTGTCGGCACAAAATCTACTGCCAATGAATGATGATGTGTTAAAGTTGCATTGATTCCCACTACTCCTGCTGTCAATGAATGATGTGTTAAAGCTGCATTGATTCCCACTATTAAAGCTAGTACTTGCGGCTTAGATTCTGGTTGCTTGCCATAAGGGATGATTCCCATTGTTGATAGTACAAACCAACAAATTTGTTAACGTCATTGCTTACGGTCCATTCACTAAAGACTTGTTGTGAATAGTAAAAAATTCAATTTTATTGTTTACTATTCACAGTTTAAATAATGTTTTCTTTTATTCAGCAAAAAAAAAAAAATAAAAAAAAAATAATGTTTTCTTTTGGTTATAAAAGGATTTTCTTTTAGGATAGAGGCAGAACTCATATTTTCTAGTTTCAAATTCCTTTTAGTTTATAAGTTACCTCCAGAAGGTCCTAAGTTTGTAACCTTTTCTAATTCCTACTCAAATCTTATGTCTACTGTTACTTCCGTAAGTGTTTTATTTTAAAGAATTTATTGAAATATTATTGTTAAAATATCTATTTACTGATACTTCCTTTTAACAGTCATCAAATAGCCCACGACCCACATCCCGACCCAAAAACCCGATGGCCCATAGGTAGCCCATTAGTCCAGTGGGTTAGGCCGTGGGCTAGTTTTTATGCCCATGGGTACCGGGTGGGCTAGCCCAGCAGCCCAACTCATTGGCCTAACCTGTTGGCCCAACCCAATAACTCATAATTCATAACAAAAATATATAGGAAATGTATAAAGGATTGATCTAGAGATATTTTAGAGGAATTTCTTAAGAGAATTCCCTCAACCACTAAGATACTCAAAGTAATTGTGCTAAACTTAGTTTACTAAATATATATTTTTCTAGTAGTCTAGCAAATTTGAATTAACCATTTGACATTTTTTTTTATTAAAGATAAAAATAAAAAACTATTTAAATCCTTAATAAAAAAAATTAAATAGGTTTCCATCATCAAAACAAAAAATTAAATAGATTTGACTGTAAAAAAATTTGTAATTAAGTATTAAATTCTTTAATTCTTTTATTTAAAAAAATAGACTGATTATTTCCTTATAAAAAATTAATTTTTTCCTTATAAAAATAATAAAATATTATGCTAACACAAGCCCATAGGTAGCCCATTAAGCCCAATCAAATAGCCCACCTCGCTAAAGACAAAATGGGTTGAGGTTTTCTCTTTCGGCCTAACCCGACTCGACCCGTTAACTAGTTAATAATCTATTATGCCCAGCCCATTATGCCTATGGGCCAAGTAAAAATGGACTGGGCTGGCCCAACCCGGCCCATTGACGACCCTTACTTCTTGTAAGTGTTTTATTTTAAAGCTTTTATTGAAATATTATTGTTAAAATACCTACTGTTATCTATTGTGCACTTCCACCCCCTTTTACACACACAAAACATTACTTAAAACCTATCAAATTTTCCCAAAAGTCATTGCTGAAAAATAACTTTTAAAAAAACCTCTCGTTTGAGAGAGAAGAAACTTTACAAAGAATAAAAAAAAAATTATATACTAAGTTTTGCCTGTACCTTATAAATTTTGAGTTTTTGTATTCAACTTTTAGTTTCATGCAACAAAAAATTTCTAGAAAGTGCAATTTATGGTTGGAACTAACATGAGGAAAATTGTGTAGATGATAATAAATGGTGCATATTGTACTTGTGCCAATTGGAATGCAAGCATACCCTCCCTCTTCAGTTTTGCCTCAACAAGATATATTCGTTCCTGCTTGGCTCAAGTGTTTGTTTTAAAGTGTTGTCTTCAATGTGTGACGAGCACCTATATCCTAAAGTAAACCCACATAAAATTGAACCTGAAGAAATATGGGATGCATACAAGAAGTGCATACATGCAAATATGCAATACTAGAAATTTGCAAACATCCCATGGATAATGTCCATGGTTGTCATCTTAAATATGCGAAGCTCAAAAGTAAGAACATTAGGTTTAACAGTGGTATGGCGAAACCACAAAATCCACAACTGTCATTTCTACTAAAAATAAGAGAATAAAACATAGTCATGACCAACTGACCATACCTCAATAAAGAAGACTTCAATTAAAAAGATTAACTTATCTAAAAATTAAGAACGTATATATTGAAAAATTATATAGTGATCTCTTATATAAATATAGTACAATGGGGGTGGGGGGGTGCATTAACAAAAATTTGTATAAAATTTTCTATTTTGTATAAAAAAAAATATTAGGTTAACAAAAATTTTATTTTAAAAAAGCCCATCAAATTTTGACTTCGGATTTTTAAGCATTTGAAATTTCATGTTCTAATTCAATATATAGGAATATATGATTATATAAAATAAGCTACCAAGATTACCATCTCGTGCAACCATTTATTACCCTTTCACACTGTCACGACCATTATATAAGTATCCATTGTCGTCTCTTCCAATAGTGAATCTCATGATGAAAATTATACTATGAATTAAGGAGTTTACAATAGGGTCATCAATGTAGTATATATAGATATCAAGTGGCGGTTGGAATATGTGCAAGTAATATTACTTGGAAGTTGGAAGTAATAGAATGAAGAAAAAAAAAATTGTAAAAAAATACATTCAATGCCTTTCTCAAGCAAAGCCAGTGCAACTTGAATGTGATCGAGAAACCAAATGGACAAATTGGCAAATACATAGAGAGACCAAATTGACAGATAGGCAAATACAGTGTCGATCAGCACTTTATTGAGCCCACTCGAGCAAGTATGAGCGATCACAAAGCGTGTGCCAGCCCAATGTCCGCTTCACAGCCGCACAAGTGAGATCATAAAGCTCACTCAATCTCGCTCAAGCAAGACAGTTACAATTGGTACGGTTTCTACAGAATTTTGGAGAAAAATGAGGAAAGATCATCTCCAGCAGATTAGCCAAATTTTTGTACTGTTTGGCTAATAAACAGTGATATTTAGCTTTTGCCTACTCACTTTTTCAAATACACTTTCAACAGATTCTCTATCCCATTCTCTATCTCATTTAAATATTATTTTTTCATTCATTATTTATTATTTTTTTAACAACTACACATTTTCCAACATTTTTTTATACACCACATCATTATTATAATAGAAAATATATATTTGAAGAATGAATAGTAGCCCATCAGACTTGATGGGCTACTGCTCATTAGCCGAAAAAGAAAATCACATTTGCCGAAGCTGTTGGAGCATGTTAGAGCATCTACAGTGCACCACATTAGCCAAATTTTGGCTACTAGAGCCGGATGCCCAAGCCCCTGGAGATGCTCTTAAGACATTGTCCTGTCTATAATGGCTAGTAACATCCAGGGCACAATTTTGGAGACTTGTATCAACCAAAGTGACTTATTTTGCAAAGCACCTTTCTAAGGCAAATCCTCAATGTTTATAAATACAGACTCTATATTCAATATTTCACATATTTTTACACTATTAGAGAGATGTTCACATAATTTACCAAGTTAACTTCTTGAAAGAATTCTAGCTTAGTTGTATCCTGTAGTTAGATTTGTCTATCCCTTGAACGAACTCTTTGACTGAAGGCAAATATTGTCTTAAAGATAGCAATTCATTCATACCTCTAGGCCTTTAAATTTCTTGTGTTCTTTCATTATTTATCCCATTATCTCCAACAATCACTTATTTTATTATAAAGAAAATTACAAAACCTCGGTTCTATTGAATTGAAAATAAACTACATTGACTCAAAAATGAGAATATACATCATATTAAATCCTAGTTACGTTCTAAAGATATAAAAATTACACCGCTATAGTCTTACTTATAATCTAAGAAAACTAGATTACAAAAGTGCATTACTGACACAAATAGTCTGATCTACATCCCCTACTAATTTAAGTGTGAAGTTATGAGATGGAAAGATATTAGATAACCAACCCACCCAATTGGAAGTCTCATAGGGTATACTGACCAATAGAAACTATTTATCCTTCCCTAATTAATAACAAACATCCAAAATAAAGGATTAAAATAAAATTAAAAAGTTAATAAACATCCACCTCTAACATTCATTAATAAAATGAACATAAAAATTGACAATAAACTAAGATTAATTTCTTAAGAAATCATTATCAAAATTAAACAAAGAGAAAATTCATATCAAACATATAAGTAAGACAATGCATTTGTCAAAAAAAGACAATGCATTTAATCCTAGAATGCACAAACATAGTACCAGCCAAAATGTTAAATTTGTAGAAGTTAAATGAATATAAAAAATTATATCTCACGGCCCAGAAAATGTTATAATTTCTTCAACTAAAATTGGATGAATCAATCAGCAGGCAGGAGTTTGTGTGGAAGCAAAAAACTATAGTAAATGTGACTTATAGAAGGCAAAAGCACGAAATTTTTCCATGTATCCACAATTATTAAGAGAAGAAGATATTAAATGAACAGAATTAAAGTAGGGTATAATGATTGGATTTCTGATCCTAAAGAGATTGACAAGTATTTCATAAAATAATTTTAGGTAGTTTTATATTCAAGCAACCCCTGCTAGCTTCAAGATCTGGAAGGACTTTCTTTTATATAGGTAAGATCTGGAAGGACTTTCTTTTATATAGGTAAGATCTGGAAGGACTTATACAAATGAAGGTAGGTCTGAAACAAGAAGTTTGAAGGAGTCCCACTAAAAAAAGAGAGATTAAGGGAGTAATTCAGGATATGAGTCTCTGAAAGCTCCGAGCCCTAATAGGATGTCAGGCCTCTTTTTCAATGGGAGATCGTTGCTATTGAGAGGTAATACAAAGTCCAAAGCATTCAAAAAATAATAATAATAATAATTAGAGGTAGGTCCTTGCTGGAAGAACTATACACGCACGCACGCGCACACACACCAAAAAGTATAATTTCACGCAAAGGATCATATCAAATCCTAGCCTCCAATTTAAGGCCAATATTAATAGAGAATTCCAATAATCCATTATGGTACAATAGATTGTTCATAGTTTCATAATGCCTTGATACGCAAAGCAAAAGCCTATGTATCTATGAATACCACCAAATAAAAAGGGTAAATAGTGTAATTTAGTCCAAAGAAGAGAAATTTTGGAGTGCAAAGAATAACATTCTAAATAATTTATTGACCAATAATTGCTAAAACCATACATTAGCTTATGATGACAAATTAAATGGAAACAAAACAATATCAGATGCCAGAATAATTGTGATGCCCATGAAATTTCATTCATTCTTAATTAATTCATGACTGTTGGTGACTCCAACCTCTCAAGCTGTCAAGAACGGGATGGAATGTCTTCCTGACAGCTCTGAGAAATCAAATTTCTAGACCTAACCCTGACAGTCAAACTTCCTGATGCTTGTTAATAATCAGATTCTATTGCATAAAACAAATTGCAAATATTTCAATGAGAACAATATTTCCATTGGCCTGTCAAGCACACTGCAAACAGACTAGAGTGTCTTACAATCTAATTTCAAAATTGATGTGTAGAGAAAAAATTTCTGGATTGATTGCTCCAAAGCTCTTAATCAGACAGTAATTGCATAATCTGAGGCTAATGTGTTAAGTGGATACTTTAATCAAACAGTAAGAGATGTACCATTGTCTGCAGCTGTAAGATTGAGTATCATTGTAGCCGCCTTCAAAGCCCTGGTTGTAAATGAGAAACATAAATTTTTGAGTCCAACAATATAAATTTTACTATCCTAACAGAGACTCATTCAGGATCCAGATTGTAATAAATTTACTTGAAACTATGGGGTAGACATTGATGCAATTAGAACTTCACAGTTTAATTAGTAACCAACATCAAACTTTGGGGTTTATCATGTAGCTAACCCGAATAAATTTATGCTTAAACTCAATAAATTTGTTTTCTATCAAAAAAAGAACAGTCAAACCAGGTACTGTCATTCATAAATATGATGGACCCAACAAGGCACAATCATCTCAACAAATAGGCTAGTCGGCAAAGCACCCAATAGCCTGAAATTTCTAAATGTTCGGGTGGCAGTTTTGTTTAAGTAAAATCCACTCATTAAACCTGTCCTGGCCTAATATTGTGAGACATGACTATTTCCTATTGTCCAAAGGATTTCTTTATTCCTTATCTTATCACCCGCCAATGACTCTCTCTCTCTCTCTCTCTCTCTCTCTCTCCCCCATCTTTTCCATTCACCAGCAATTCATCTCTCAACAGTTGTGGTGCCACTAAAGATGCCCCATCTTCACCAATTGATCCCTTACACCTTGTTTGGATAGAGGAGGAGGAGGAGAGGAGAGAAGAGGTAAGGGGATGGGGAAGGTTTAATAAACCATGTTTGAATATTTACTAAGGGGGGAGGGCAAGGGGTTTGGAGGGGTATCTTACCCCTACTAACTCTTTGTTAATTACTCAAATTGGAGGACTTTTGGAGGGAGAGGAGAGGGGCGGGGTTTCACTTGTATTAAAAAAAATTAAATTGTCAATTTCACCTTTATGACTTCAATTTATATCTATTTCTTAAGAAAAAAAAAATAATAATAAATAATAATAATTAAAAAAATAAAAATAAAATAAGAGATGGCCATGGTTATCAATTAATATGAACACTCCTCTCCCCTCTTCTCCCCTTAATTTTTAAAACATCCAATAAATAAGTAGGATAAGTTGTAGTTTTATTACCAAATCACTGAAGTGGTTATGTTTTCTTAAGCGCATTGTAGCTTGATCAAGATATCATCTCCATCAATTTAGTTATTGCTTAGTACTTATCTCTGTAATCAATGTAATGTAGTTAACATAGTTACCGTTACGAAATTATCGTTAGCTTGCAAAATGGAAGAATTTATAGCAAACAAAGTCTGCTGCTCAAAATGCAGTAACTTCACCTAGCTAAAAAAATAGTAATACATCGTGGTATCTTCCATCACACCTGAGGGTTGATCTTGCTGAGTTTGTCTTCTGATTTCTTCTTCTCCAGGAGAATCACCTGCCTAGGCATTACATCTAGCAGAAAGCTTCCACCATTCCATACAGATGCAGATACACTTAGTATTTGGAAAATCACATGCAATTCATACGACAAGATGGGGACTGTAAGTGCCATGGTTGCTACAGTAAACAAGGCTTGGCACACAATGTACATGAATAAGCAATTTTGATCCCCGAGCAAACCACTTAAGCACCACCAAATATTGTTAGCTTTCTGTGCCTTTTTTGAGAGTTCCCTACCAAAATATTGTTAGCACTAAGGTTGGACTATGAGTAACCTATGATGCTTGAGTTGGTTCGTCAAGGGTTAAGGTTTTAAAGCCTATTATCAGACCGGGATATACATACAAAATCCTTTGAACTCTGTAACTATCATTATGGAAGATCTCTCTAACTATCTGCACAGGTGTAAATACTAATGCGACTAAATATACAGATCAATACTGCAAAATGAAAAACTAGAACAATCTTCAGGCCAACAAGTGCACTACTTTTTCACCCTCCAAAGTAATTTGAAAGGAATCACAGGTCTAAATGTTACTGATTATATTGTCTGAGGCTTAAAAGGTAACAGTGACCAATCACCAATGCAAATTTTTTGAAAACTAAATACATTAATTCAACAAAGTCGAATTTCAGCAATCAATAACTCTAAGCATCTTGATAGTTGACATGGGTTTTAGACCAATAAACTAAACAGCAGGGTATCAATGACCAAACCTACTCAAAGAAACCCATATGCAGCCTGGTCTTGGCAAAGCCTCTAATTCTTAACAAGATATCTGAACTGAGCTACAACACTAGGTGCCTTGATGTAAGGTTGCTTCAGCACAAACTTTGGTAATCATCAATCTCCAAAAGTTCAAAGAGTTTTTGTTGCAAAGCAGTTCACCATTCTCATTCACTCATTCTGACCTTCCTAAAACTCTACCTGTACTTATTGTGGCTGGACCAAGTGATATGTCAATTAACTTCATAAAGAGGCAAAAGCGGATACTAAAATTTCAATATCTACAAAGATATCTGACTAGAAATACAAACAATTGTTCATCAACAAAAATATGTGAGGGAAGTTCCCAAAAGGCACTTAAGTAAAGAATAAAGATAGTATATACACATCAAATTTGAGTTTTCATATGAAGATACTGTTCCCCTCAATATTTAAATTATATAAACATGTACAAGTGCAGGTGCATCTTCAGCAGTACTAATCCAGAAAAGAGAGGAAATTGACATCTGATTTAGACACAATATAATATGTCACATCATCTATCTCACATCAATACAAACAGAGGAATTTTTCAGTTAACCCAATTAATAAAACGTCTCCTTGTTTCTCACATTGACAGAGAAACAACAGCTGTACTCAAAATAAATTTGGAATAGATAAATGAAATACAAACAGTAGGTATAGAAATAGCTTAACATAAACAAACTAATGCATTAAAATAAAGAGCCATTGGATTCATCCAATACCTTGGCTGCCAGCTCCTTAAGAGCAGAGACCATAATGTCAAAAACTTGATCCTTGAAAGACGTATTGTGAATTAAAATTCTTGGACCAGTTACTGGAGTAAAAGGTACACAACATTGCAACTTTGGATAATATCTTGCCCCAAAATTGTAGTATGCATCGGCCCAAGAATGATCAAAAACAAATTCACCATAGGAATGGCTGCAAATGTAAATAAAACAATATTATCAGCAGGGACGAGAAAAAGTTTAAGCATTTTACGCAATTGTAGAAGAAAGTACATGAAAACTTTCTGTGTGGACAACATAGTACATGCTAAACCTTTTAAGATAGAGTGGAACAACACCTAAAATATTTTCACATTCATCCTTCACAATCATGTGGCGTGGCATCCAGCCTGTTTCCTGAAAGAAAAATTAAGCTCATAATTGATTTAACACAGGAATTTTCATGTTCATTTACATCAACCGACGACCTCACCTCGACCTTGCTCTTACAAGAGGAGCAAGTCCCATTTGAGCTAGAGCTCATTGGCCCTAATGATGCTAGACCCATTAATGTTTACTGGGAAAGTTACGATTTCTCATATATTTTCCAAGTGGGAATGATTTGTTTTGTTTTGAACATGAAATGTGTAGGTGTAGCATCAAGGATTTGCTCAATCAGGGATCCACAAAAGTGAGTGAGTTGAACAAAAGATTCATTTATGCTCACAGAAATTATAGATAGTGATTATTTAGGCCCAGAATTATATGTATTATATTGAGGTAGACAAGCTTTTTATTAATTATCAAAAAAAAAAAAAAAAAAGGTAGACAAGCTTTCCACCAATAAATACTACAATATTTGTTAAGGAAGTAAATAAGGGAGCAATTCTTAATGAAAAATGGAAAGTCGAAGAAAGCAGAACTATGTACTTGGAGTAATACTCATGGCAAAGCCTCTGTTATAGTCTTTTGCAAAATAAAATATCAGAGGACTTTCATTTTCTAGTGCTAGATAAGCTAAAAAGCGAGATACTAAAATGGCACCAGGAGAAATAGATAACATTACAAATTATAGAGGTCCGATATGAAGCAATGATTCCTGACCTTCACTGCACAGTTAGACTCCTCTAAGCTCGAAAGAAAACCATGTGTAAGAAATGGATTATAGTTTTCAGGACCCGTGGCATCCAAAGCGCACGCATCCCAGTCGTTAGGTGAAACCTCTAAGATTGAAGAAACAACTGAAACTGATATGCTTTTAGATTTCACTTCATTTACTGAAATGCCCTGAATTGAGAATCAGTACAATGCCACTAGCTACAGCAACTAAAAACAACAAACAGATAAATATGCAATCAACAATCCAAAGCAGAGGGGGGGACCTCTGGCGTTGACCCTGTCAAAGTGAAATCTCCAAGTGAAAAGTCCACTTCCTGTGGTGGTGCTGCAGACTTCTTAGATCCCCAAAATAGTGCACTAATTCTATGCACCTGAACTGAAGTTCCTCTTATATGCCTACATTGTGCTTTTCCCTACAAGGTCAACAGAAAAAAAAAAGACTTTTTTTTTTTTTCAGTTCGTCTATCAGTTTATGCCCAATTTGTGAAAAGTAAACACTGAGTGAAACTAGAAACACATCTCAATCCTCTCTTATTGTCATGGCCCTGATTGAACCACCAAGCAATAGTCAGAACAAAAGGAATATCATTTTTCTTTGTCTAGACTATTCCTAATTCTCCATATTTAAAAGATTTTTTTTTTTCCTTCAAAAAGCAAACTATCCAATTCATTGTACCATTATTCCTAAACATAGCAAGTAATCATAACATGGTCCCCAGAGAAAAAAAAAAGGAAGAAAAGAAGAAAAAAAAGAGGTGTATAAGTCCAAAATAGATGACAATAACTAATACCCATATCATAAAATGAATTTTAAAGAAAGTTTGAGAGGCAAATCCAACCAAATAATCACTTTTCATACGATTTTAGAACCCCAGTTGGTATATACACAGCAATATGTAAACTCACAGACAGAGAGAGAGAGAGTTGCTTACGAAATTAGATGGGAATTGGCCTAGAAAAGGAGAAGATTTGCAGTAGCTCACTGCTACTGCCATGGCCACCACTCTCTCTCTCTGTCTCCTTTTTTTTTTTTTTGGTTTCCCGCCCGGTTTCCGGAGCTTCGCCCCGACTAATCCGGACCCGACCCGGGTCGCGCACCTGGAGATGGTGGGTGAGTCTCCCAACGAAGGCTGCTGCATACTCAAGGACTCGAACTTGAGACCTTGCTTAAGCTGGAACAAGCCGCTTACCACTTCATCCAACCCCTCGTTGGTTCTCTCTCTCTGTCTCTAAATTGCATTCAACGTGGCAAACTCAAATGCCAGGTCTTATTTTGATAGATATAATATAATATTGTGGCGACGATTTTTAAGGTCGTTAAAACAATCTCTCTTTTTGACTTAACAATCACTCGTAGTAACGATAAATGTGCATCTCGTTAAGAAAGACCATTATTAAGGCGACTTTATTCATCTGTTAGATCGCTATCTTCGCCGTAATAAGTTACAAGAGAATAATTTTGCACTCAGTTTCACTTTCGCCTACAAGTGTTTTTAGTCAATATTTTATAGTTCAGTATATTGTTTACACATGTCGTACAAGTGCACTCAATTTCACTTTGGCGTGTTTAGTCCATATATATTTTGTAGTCTGTATATTGTTTACGTAAGTTGTGTTTGTGTCTAAGCGTACAGAACTTTTACTTTTGATAAATCTGAAAGAAGTCATAATGAGCTTTATCTACAATTTATAGGGGGGGTTGATTTCTACCCGAGACTCAAACCCGCGACCAAGACTTGCCATCACACCAATACTACCTCTTGTTTGCACAAATTGCAGAATGAAAAATTATGATTTAGAGGAAATTAAGATGAAAAAATATAGATAAATATTCTCGAACTTTTAGAGTCCTAGGGAGTATGAATAAAATCCTTTACTTCATTTTGAGTATTCGAATATATATTCCTTTAATCATAACTTAGTACTCTATATTATTTTTTGTTTTTTTCTTATAAAATAATTAAAGTTTAAAATGAAAAAAAAATGACATAAGACATATATCAATTGGTGGAGGCCTAGAACATAAAATGAAATACTAAAAAAGTGGAGCATAAGGAATCATGAACACCTAGCCCATCATGCAAAAAATAATTCAAATTTAGTAATTTGGATGAAGTGTCAAGCTTCCTAGATCACCAGATGCTTGTTGACGTAACTCCTTGATATTTTTAATTCTTTGATGTAAGTTTATATTTGGTTGAAAAAAGAAAGAAAGAGTGGGATAAAGGATTTATATTCGTTTGATATGTATATCTTTGAGGCATATGAAAAGAATAAATCTTTATGGCATGACAATTGGCAGCAAGTTTCATAGAAACAAAAGCTTACAACTTCTGAGGCACTAGTAGATGAACAAAGTGCACTATGGAAATTTAAGATTGGTGTGATTGTTTAGTGTATGTTTTCTCCTTCTCTATGAACCCCGCTTCTCGTCTGTCACATTGGATACATGATATATTTTCTTGTAAACATTAGAGATAGTTTGATTAGAGATTGTCTTTTTGTTTTTTATTTTTTTTTTAGAGTGTGAGTTTTCTAAAAGAATTTGTAGAGAGGTAATGAGGAAATACTTCATTTGCAATCCTGTGTTTGAATGGCACAAATGGGTCATTTTAAGATTCAAAAGAAAAAATATTGAAAGTTTGCAAAGACAAAAGCGATCACTGAAATCAAACTATCTGTATCTCTAATGTTTACAAAAGGGACATAAGCAAGACCATTCAAAATTAAAAAAAAGGCGCAAGAATTTCTTCATCAAAAAGAGTTCACTTCCATGTTTAGCCTTTGATGAGAAGTGATGTAGTCCATTTATGCCGATATAGTGGTTTAGAACTTTTGGTGGAGCAAAATGATCATGCATGTGTTTTTTTAGCTCGAATTTTATTATGGCTATGACTAATATGTGTCATTCTACCACCATCACCAGAAAATGACTACCAAGTTGATGAAACCAGGTTTTGTGGAATCATTTTCAAAATCTTCGATCACCATAAAGCTCGGTTGGGTTGGGTTGGGTTGGTTATGTTAAGGAAATGAATAATTTGATTGTCTTAAGGTTGGCAGATGGATTCGAATAAGAGATCCAAAAGAATTACAAATATGGAAGTTCAGTTAGAGAATATGGTGTACAAAGAGATTAGTATGACCAAAAATGGAAGCAATGGATCTTAAAAAGACTACAAAGAATCACTTTGGAAGTTTTTCTAGTGATCAGATCGCATTTTGTCCTATTAGTTAACTCTATTTTGTAGAAGATTTTGTGATTACATTCTTTCCAACCTTGGTTCAAACTTTTAATTTTGTGTGATTCACTTAAATAGATAATTTCTTATTTTCTTCCTAAAAAGTAGTTGAGCATTACCATAATGTGTAACCCAAAAAATATATTATAAAATTACTATATTACCATAAATGTTTAGAACGTAGTTTTATAGAATATAGTTTTGTAAAACCATGTACTGGTTTTAGGATTACCATCAAGCCTAATGCATACTTATATATATAGCTTACAATGGATTTATTGTAACATACAATTTAGAATAACAAAGATTTAGGCTTTGTTTGGTAATAGTGTTTAAACAATGAAAACTGTTGTTTAAATACCACAACACGTATTTCCACTCACTTTTTTACCTACACATATTTTCATAAAAACTTAAACAACGTTACTAGAAATCTCTTACCAAACAGACCCTTAGTTGTTAAAGACTTTTTGTCGTAGACGTAGATCATGCATCAAGTGGAGCCAAGTTAATTATTCTCTACCCTCTTGCTTTCTTTACATCATTTGATTTTATTTCTTTTATATTTTATCACATTAGATTGCATGATTAAGATTAGAAAACATCTCTTTCTCAAAAAGAAAAAAAAATTTAGAAAAGATTAATTGTGACAGATTCCCATGATGTTAGTGTTAAATTACCGATTGTCCCAAAAGCTTAAACTTTTAGGAAATGGTGAATTTAATCACTTAACTATAAGTCTAATACTCCCTCTCACTTGTGGGCCTAAACTTCCCCTTAATAAGTGGGGGCCCAACAAGTGGGAATTTAACATTTTAAATAGGAGGTAGAGCAAAGCCAGGGATCGAACTTAGGATCTCCTGCTCTGATATTATGTTAAATTACCGATTGTCCCAAAAGTTTAAATTTTTAGGAAATTGTGAATTTAATCACTTAACCATAAATCTAACAATTGGCGTTAATGGCAAAGTTAAGATAGGGGAAAAATTTATATATTTGCAAACATATATACACACATAGTGCATGGACAAAACACACACATATATAATACTTAAGATTAACTTGCTCCACCCTCCCTTAAAAGTTACCATGGTTTTTGAGTAGAGTTGTGATATACCTTTGTGTTAGAACTCCTTTCCCTCTTCCTTGTGTGTGTGTGTGTGTTTGTTTCTAAAAAAAGAAGAAGATTAATTTGAACAATAATATGTCACTCATATGAGTATTGAGTAGTATTTTATTGCCCTGTATAAAAAAAAGTAGTATTTTAATGTTAGAAAATCCATAAAATGATAGCTTTATTTATTTATACTAATAGGCCATGTTTAATTTTCATAGTCAAAGTTCCACTTATAATTCTTATATAATGATTTATAATTTTAGATAAATCTCAAGCACATCTTAAGTGATTTTTTATGCTTATATTAAAATGAAAAAATTTATTACAATTTAAAATGATATGGTAATTTGTGCATATTCTTTACAGTTTAACTTGAAAAAGATACCAAATTATGAAGTGTGTTTTATATTTTTTTTTTCAAATTTTATTAGTTTCATGGAAAAAAATTATTCTATAAAGAATTCGAATTCTTAACACTTGTGATAGGTATTTTTTTTTTTTTTTTTTTTTTGCTTTAGTTAATACTTCTACTTCAATATTTTCTTTTATAAATTTTATAACTTTTGAACCTTAAAAAAGTCGATAAGATAAGAACTATGTTTTATTTTTTAAGGAATTTTGATATTTTTATATATAAAAGAGTTATACCAAAAAAAAAAAAAAAGAAAAAAATTGTGTAGTGGGAAAAAAATTGTGTAGTGGGAATGGGGCAACCCCTACACTGACATGAGAGAGGAAGATGGACACAAACGCACTCACTAATAAGAAAGGAGTGACTCAAACCTAAGACACACTGCAAGTGAAGTCTTGTTAGCCCAAGGTCCAGATTGCTTAGTAAGTTAGTAGCATGCTCTTCTGTCTTTCAGTGTCTGGAAAATAGGTGCTTAGATGTAAATACATGCATACTTATAGACACACATACATACATAAATATGAAAAACCAAGATATATGTATATAGCTTCCATTAATAATTGTAGTTTAATCTCTATTTTTCTCTTTTTATAGCTTTGCACCTCTTTCAATCGATGGCAATTTAATTCATATAGCCATTAATATTTGTCGTTTTTTTGTCCCAGTTTAAGTCAGGTACAAGAAATTTGCTCCTTATTCCCATTTGGCTCCTGCTAAAGGAACCCATATTTTTATCATTATAGACTTAATCTATTTCTTTTTGCTGTTCTCTTTCATTATAATAACTATATATACTTGTTGTATCTCTTAGAGTCATCATTTATCTGTTTGGATTAAATGTAAGGTTTTCTTCCCAGCTAACTAAATATTTTGCTTTTGGGATAAGAAAACAGACTAATAATAATTCAAAGGTTGCACCTTCTGGTGTAGGCGTGTAGCTAAAGCAAATTGCAATGCTTTAATGGCCCCCAAACCTAAGTGGCTGAAGAGATATAGATGAAAAAGTTTTTAGTTCCCCAAAATACCAAATTGAGGTATTTCATGATCTGAGTTTAAGGATAAATTATCTATTTGTTCATATGATAAATGGTTTTGTTGTTAATACTAAAAAGAATGCCATTGTAGAAAACGAGATTGCAGCCATAGGCTTGACATTTGGTTTGGATGATCCTCGACCAAATAGAAGGCTTAAAGATTTTACCTTCCACAATGATAATGGAAAGCCACACCCTAGGAAAATTTTGGAAATTAATAATCTGTTCATTTCAGGCATTATCTTGTCTTTGAGAGAATGTTCTAAAAAAGGAAAGGAAAAGGCTTTGAGATATGAAGGTTTTGGGCAAATTGAATTCTTTGCAATATCTAGATATGAAGAAAGCATGCTAGTCATTTGATCTTTGTTACTATTGCAGATTATGATTGTGTAAACTTGCAATTGACTACCAAAGCCTATATAGTCTAGTTCCTCTAAAAGGCCAATGCATGTGTACAGGTCTAACAAAAATTGTCAAGGACTTTTGGAGGTGACCCTAATATGACCCTAAATGAATTACTTACAAGAATTGTTCTCTCTATGAGCACTAGTAAGACATTCTGTTTGAGACCTATTATAAAATTTATTTTTTCTCAAGGTGAATTTATATATGTACGGGCCCCCGCACCTTTCTTGTATCAGGCTGTGGACCCTGGCCTGGATGTAAGGCACATAAGGCCAGCCTCCCTCTGTTTGGCGGCCCACCCCCGGGCCACGCGTGCTGCAGGGCCAATCCCGCCTTTTCATCATTTTCTCGGTGATGATTTCCCGAGCAGTTGTAAATATCATACTCTCGGGACGCCCCGCCCTTTACCTGCTCGGCAGAGTCTTGGAGGAGCACCGCTGCCAAAAACTATTGTGAGGGTGGGAACCAAGTTCCAACGCCACCCTCACCACATCCCACTACCACCTAACCACCCATTTACGATCGATAATACTGGACCGCCAGTTGCACTTACTGGCAAGTAATCATGACGTCTCCACTATGCTATGGACTATAAATACAGGAAAGATTAAGAAGATGGGGGATTGGAAAATTGGCTGTAAGGATAGGGTATACAGAGAGTGATCAAAGGGAGAAGGTGACCCAGACCCTCGAGGGGTAGGAAGTGATTCTATTGAGCCTTGGTGTCTAGAACGACCCAGTGTAGGAAATCCAAACCCACGATACAAGTAAGTCGTGAGCCCAAGTGAGGCCCAGCCCAATTGGTCTCAGTTTTGGGCGTGCACAACTGGCGCCGTCTATGGGGAAATCCTACTAAGCAGTGGTTCCACTGAGACTTGTTTACAAGAAGATGTCTGGAGGTAACACCGAGAGCGGCTCGGCAAGGTCTTCCCGGGGATCCACCTGGCGGGAACAGAGACACAAGAGACGCGAGGATCCGGCTTACGAGCAATGAGATGAGCGATCCGGTCTTGGAGAAGGGTCCTATCAAACGGAGAGAACGGCTTCCCATGCTTCCCGGCGCAGGCAGCCCGACGCCAGGGATGAAGAGCTCGAGCGGCTGCGGAGGTTAGTACAAGAACTGGAATTGGAAGCGGGAAACGAGCGCCGCCGAATGGGTCAATACGACCGAGAGAGAAGGCCTGAGGCCGAGGAAGAAAGACGCGGGATGGGGTCGAATCAATCAGGATCCCACCGCCGCAGGGAGCGTTCACACTCGAGAAAGTCCCGTCACCGACGAGACCGCTCCTATTCAGCGGAATCTCGCCGGAGGCGACATCGCTCTAGGTCACGGGAGTACGGGAATCGGGGCTCGGACTTGCCAGAGGGGCAGCCGAGGAATGCGGCAATGGATGCAATGAGCCGTGCGTTGCACAGGGCTGCTCGATCCCCATTCTCAGCAGACATCGAGCGAGCACCGATGCCGGACAGATTTGCGTGACCGCCGTTCAATTCATATGGTGGGAAAACGGATCCTGTGGAGCACATCAGCCACTACATCCAGATGATGTCTCTCCACACCCGGAATGACGCTCTGATGTGTAAAGTTTTTCCCTCCAGCCTAGGTCCCATGGCTTTGAGGTGGTTCAACGGTTTGCGCAAGGGCTCCATCCATAGTTTTGTCGAGCTTATACAGGAGTTTGGTTCACGTTTCGTGATGTGCAGCTGAGAACAGCAGCCTGTGGACGCATTGTTGTCTATAAAGATGAGGGCAGGGGAAACCCTCCGTGATTATGCTAGCCGGTACTGGGAGCTCTACAACGAGATCGGCGGAGGGAACGAGAAGATTGCTGCAAGCACTTTCAGGATGGGGTTGCCTGAGGAGTCGGGGTTAAGGGAATCATTAACCAAGAAGCCTCCCGAGGATATGAGGCAACTGATGAGGCGCGTTGAGGAGTACAAGCGACTGGAAGATGACAGAATGCAAAACAAAGGCAAGGCGCAGGTGACAGATCGTCCTCGGCAGAGCGGTTTTCAACAGAGGACACGGGGAAACTTAAGGATTCAAGAACCAGTAGCACCAGTAGGGGAGGTGAACGTGACGTTCAAGGAGCTCGTGCATAAAATTGTGGATAAGATTAAACACGAGCCGTATTTCAGATGGCCGAATCGGATGGCCGGCGACCCCACCAGAAGGAATCAGAACCTTTACTGTACATACCATAAAGACCGGAGACATACCACCGAGCAATGCCGAGTGCTGAAGGACCATCTCGGGCAGCTAGCTAAGGCGGGGCATCTCAAGGAATTTGTGACAAACGCTGGGGATCGAGGAACAGTGCATGGCGCTCCAAACAGAGGGAATCCCCTTCCGCCCCCTCTCGGAGTAATTGATGTTATTCACGTCGCCCTGAGGGGCGTTTCAACGGCAAATGCAAAGGGGGTGTAGACAGTGGAATTTGTGGAGGGAAGTGCGGGTGCGCCACCCCCCGCGAAGAAGAATAAGCCCACCCGAGAACCGATCGCTTTCGATGACAATGATTTGGAAGGAACCATTCAGCCACACGACGACGCATTGATAGTCACGGCGAGGATTGGCGGCTTCATGGTGAGGAGAATAATGATAGACCAGGGAAGCGGGGTGGATGTTATGTATTCGGACCTATTCAGGGGGCTCGGGTTGAGGAAGGAGGATCTGACGAAGTACAGCACTCCCCTGGTTGGGTTCGACGGGAAAATGTTAACTCCCGAGGGGCAAATCTCTCTACTCGTGAACATGGAGGGCAAGGAGATAATGGTAAGCTTCATCACTGTTGCCTCATACTCCCCCTACACGGCGATTCTTGGGAGGCCATGGATACATACAATGGGGGCTGTCCCGTCTACTCTGAACATGAAGGTCAAATTTCATACCGATTATGGTGTCACGGTGGTACAAGGAAATCAACAGGCGGCCAGGCAATGTTTGATTGCCATGGTCGATTGGAAGAAGGAACAAGCCGACCAGGAGGATAGGGCCAACCCCAGATGTTCGTCATCGGAGAAGTCCTTATAGCAACTACAGGACCCGCAAGGGGATAAGGGGGTAGCGCGAGCCGAGAGTATGATCAAGGTAAAGGTGTTGCCAAATACAGACAAGTACTTCCAAATAGGAGAGAGCATGGAGGGCCGGGAAAGGATAGAAATGTTGCTGCTCCTAATACGGAATGTGGACGTATTTGCATGGAGTCCATACGAAGTGCCCGGGGTGAATCCCGAATTCATCATGCACAGACTTGGAGTTGACCCCTCATTCACACCGAAAAGGCAAAGGCCGAGGAGGTCGGCCTGGGAGCATTCCGAGGCGGTAAAAGTGGAAGTTCAAAGATTGAAAGAGGCAGGGGTGATTCGGGAGATCTTCTTCTCGGAATGGTTGGCAAACACCGTGGTAGTGAAGAAGAAGAATGGCAAGTGGAGGGTCTGCATCGATTTCACTGATCTGAACAGAGCCTGCCCAAAAGACCCTTTTCCTGTGCCAAAGATTGATCAGCTGGTAGACGCCACATGTGGGCACCCGAGGATGAGTTTTCTGGACGCTTTCCAGGGGTATCACCAAATCGCCCTGGCGCCCGAGGATCAAGAAAAAACGGCATTCATCTCCCCGAAGGCAAACTACCACTACACGAGGATGCCCTTCGGATTGAAGAACGCCGGGGCCACTTACCAACGAATGATAACAAGAATGTTCCGAGACAAGATAGGACGCACGGTGGAGGTGTACATCGACGATATGGTGGTGAAAAGCAAATAGGAATCCGGGCATTTGGGGGACCTCCAGGTGGTTTTTGAGGTCCTCCGACGGCACAAGTTGCGCCTTAATACAGAGAAGTGCGCATTTAGCGTCGGGTCCGGGAAGTTCCTGGGGTACCTGATCAGTGTGCGGGGAATCGAGGTCAACCCCGACCAGATAGAAGCTGTGAGAAGACTGAGGCCACCGAGCAACCCAAAGGAAGTGCAAATCTTAACCGGGATACTAGCAGCCCTCAATCGGTTCATCTCAAAATTCGCAGATCGCTGCTGACCATTCTACCAACTACTGAAGAAATGGACTGGGTTTCGGTGGAGTGAAGAGTGCGACGAAGCCTTTGTGGAGCTGAAGAATTATCTGGCACGGGCGCCCATGCTCACGGCGCCAGAGCCAGGCGAGGATTTGTTCATGTACCTGGCAGTGTCCGAGCACGCTGTGAGTGCTGTGCTGCTGAGGGACAAAGGAATCCAGCAACCCGTGTACTACATCAGCAAAACTCTAGTCGACGCCGAGACAAGATACCTGCCCTTGGAGAAGCTCGTGTTGGCCCTAATACACGCCACCAGGAAGTTGCCGCACTACTTTCAAGCACACACAGTACACGTCTTGACTGAATACCCATTGCAATCGTTATTAAAGAGGTCGGACTTTACGGGCCGAATATCCAAATGGGGAACTAGACTTGGTTCCTTCGACATACGGTACCGACCCCGAAGCTCGGTGAAAGGCCAGGTCCTTGCGGATTTTATCGCCGAGTTTTCACCCAAAGAGAAGGGGGAGATGGTTTGCCAGCTGGAAACCCGCCCATGGAAGGTGTTCGTAGATGGCGCTTCGAGCTCCATGGGTGCCGGCTCAGGGGTCGTTATAGTCAGCCCAGAAGGAATACGACTCGAACACTCATTTAGATTGGGTTTCAGGGCATCCAACAACGAGGCGGAATACGAGGCTTTTCTGGCTGGCCTAAGGGCAGCTTCAAGCCTGGGGGCCCGGGAGATTGAGCTGTATTCGGATTCGCGACTGGTGGTTAACCAGGTGCAGGGCAGTTTTGAAGCCCGAGATCCCCGGATGAAGGCGTACCTAGAACAAGCCAGGCTGGTTATGGCCGGCTTCAACACGGTGAAAGTTTTCCACATTGCCCGAACACAGAACAGACATGCTGACTCCCTCGCCACGCTGGCGTCGTCAGTAACCGAAGAGATACCACGGTAAATCCAAGTGGAGCTCATTTCAGAGCCGAACGTCAGAATAATGAGGGACTCGGGAACTACGGGGATCAACGTCATGGCAATCGCAACCCCTACACCGTGCTGGATCGACCCCATTATCAGCTTTTTGGCTGACGACCGACTACCGAGTGATCAGAAGGAAGGCATCAGGATCCGTAGGATGGCTCCTCGGTATTGGTTGGCAGAAGACCGGACCCTATACCGAAGGTCCTTCGGAGGGCCGTACCTCTTGTGTTTACGCCCGGAGAAGGTGGGCGAGCTCTTGGCGGAGCTCCACTCTGGGGTGTGCGGCGGTCATGTTGGAGGACGATCACTGGCACACCGGGCAATGACTCAGGGGTTTTGGTGGCCTCAGATGCAGAAGGATGTCGCCGAGTATGTACGCAAGTGTGAACAGTGTCAGAAGCACGCCCCTCTGATCCACCAGCCTGCGGGCCACCTGAACCCGATTAGTAGCCCTTGGCCTTTTGCACAATAGGGGTTAGACATCATCGGCCCATTCCCTCAGGCAACGGGGGGACGAAAGTTCGTTTTGGTAGCCGTCGACTATTTTTCTAAATGGGCGGAGGCGGAAGCTTTGGCCAATATACGAGACGTGGACGTAAAGAAATTCGTATGGAAAAATATCATCACCAGGTTCGGGGTGCCGAACACTATCATATCAGACAACGGGCTACAGTTTGACAGCCGGGCGTTCCGAGACTTCTGCAGTGGTCTCGGTATCAAGAACAGGTACTCGACTCCTGCTTACCCACAGGGGAACGGTCAGGCTGAGGCAGTGAATAAGGTAATAGTGGGCGGGCTGAAGAAAAGGCTAGAAGGCGCGAAGGGAAACTGGGCCGAGGAACTCCCAAGAGTCTTGTGGGCATACCGCACCACTCCCAAACGGTCCACCGGGGAGACCCCTTTCTCTCTAATGTACGGAGCGGAATCCGTGATCCCTACCGAGGTGAATCTTTGTAGTGCGCGTGTAGCTCGGTTCGATCAAACTAGAAACGACCAAATGATGGTGGAGAGCTTGGACAAGACGGAGGAATGCCGCGAAATGGCAACAATACGGCTTGCGGAATACCAGCAGAAGCTCGCCTAGAGATACAACCGAGGCGTGAGAACGAGGGAGTTTGTCGCCGGAGACTTGGTCCTCAGAAGAGCCGTAGGCAACATGCGGGACACTGGTGCCGGGAAACTGGCACAGACATGGGAGGGACCCTACAGGATCACTACAGTGGCTGGCTCAGGGGCTTACTTCTTGGAAGACCTAGACGAGAGACAGCTGCCCCGGTCGTGGAACGTCCATAATCTAAAGAAGTATTATCATTAATGGGCGGTACGCCGAGCATAAAGTCTACCGTACCCTGTTGTATATGTTTTGTTAGTTATGCTAAGGATATTTCTCAGGCTGATCCGCACCTTTCTATCCTGATTCTCGGTTCGATCCCTATCACCGAGCAGGTGGAAACTTTAAGTATTCTAAGGACAGAACCCTGACTCTCGGTTCGATCCCTATCACCGAGCAGGTGGAAACCTTAGCCTTTTATTCTGAGGACAGAAACCTGAACCTCGGTTCGATCCCTATCACCGAGTAGGTGGAAACCTTAAGTATTCTAAGGACAGAACCCTGACTCTCGGTTCGATCCATGTCACCGAGTAGGTGGAAACCTTAGCCTTTTATTCTGAGGACAGAAACCTGAACCTCGGTTCGATCCCTATCACCGAGCAGGTGGAAACCTTAAGTATTCTAAGGACAGAACCCTGACTCTCGGTTCGATCCATGTCATCGAGCAGGTGGAAACCTTAGCCTTTTATTCTGAGGACAAAAACCTGACTCCCGGTTCGATCCCTATCATCGAGGAGGTGGAAACCTTAAGTATTCTAAGGACAGAACCCTGACTCTCGGTTCGATCCCTATCACCGAGCAGGTGGAAACCTTAGCCTTTTATTCTGACAGAAACCTGAACCTCGGTTTGATCCCTATCACCGAGCAGGTGGACACCCCACTATGGTCGGATGGACAACAACGAAAAGGCAACCAGCAAGAGTTTGTTGTTAGGTCAATACAAAAGGGCAACGCGATAAAGCATTCATATAAAAGCATAAAACTTAAAGTAACGTTTCGTTACCAATACTCGGTAACTCGAAAAGAAAAAGACAACATAAACAAATTATCCCGTCACCACAACTCGGTGACATAGGCAAATTCCGTTCGTTAAAGTTCTCAAAAAAGAAAGAAAAATTCATAAAAATAAAAGCAAAACAGCATAAACAAACTATCCCGTCACCACAACCCGGTGACATAGGCAATTCCGTCCATTTAAATTTTCAAAAGAAGGCAAAATAAAGAGGGGTTGGCTTTCAAATTTAAATATCCGCCACATGAACGGAGGATGCGTCTTCTTGGGAGCGTTGTTCGGCGTGAAGAATGGGCGGCTGGATTTCCTCCCCGGCTTGGTCCCCAGCATGGGGGTGGCTGGTCCCCTCCATGTCTGTCGGCAATGCATGAGAGTCAATGGCGTTCACCAGTTCTCTCATACTAGAGGTCTCTTCCTCATCGATAACGAGGGGCGCCGGGTGCTCGGTGTGGGGAACGCTCGGGAAAGGGATCTTGCTGCGATCTCTCAACAGTGAGTCCTCGGGAACCCCCAGGGCTTGAAGTGCGGCAAACCAACCCTCCTCGTATCCGAGCCTATGGGCCTGATGGATGACCGGTTCCGCGAAATTCTCGGCGTCCGCGAACCCCTCGTTATACCACTTGTTTTCACAAGCCTCCAGCGCCGCCTTCGAATCGGCCAACTGACCTTCCAGCATGGTGTTCAAGCTCTGGACCTCCGCCAATTTAAGCTCAGTGCTGCCCAGTTGCATCTCCAGCTCCTCAGACTTCGTTTCGGCGAGGGCCCGGGCCTTTACGGCTATAGCAATTTTATCCTCCGCCTCCTCGGCAATTTTCGACTTTTCCTTCGTCGTGGCCTCGGCGACATCTTTCAGGGCTCTTTCCCGCTCAACATCCTCGGCCAGTTCCTTCATCCTTCCGTCCACAACGTACGACATTTGCGCAACCTGACCACACAGCATTCACCTTGTAAGGTAAAATGGAAGGTACACGTACGTGAGAAAAAGGGAAACCGAAAATAGTAAAATAAAGATGAAACAGTTACCGCTATGGCATGCCACTGCAAGCGCCTCCCCAAAGACTCATCCGTTGATTCCGCGAAAGCATGCATATGCTCGGGTAAGAGGATACCGCGCGCCAGGCTCTGCGCCACACGGCCCCCATAGCCTTTGTCCCAAACTCGGGCACTAGTCGTTGTCGGAAGAGGCTTGCCGTCGAGTTTGAAGGAGGGTTGCCATCCTGTCGGAGCCCGAGAAGTGGACGCCCGATCTATCCTGGTCTGCGCTATAGGCTCCCGAATAACTATACCGGCCGAGGGTCGGAGGGGCACGTTACCCGTACCTGTCTCAGTCTGATCAGTTGTGCACGACCTTTTACGAGCCCGGACCGACGGAACGGCGGGTGGCGAAGTGACTTGGTCGGGGGTTTGTTGTTGTTGCGCGGTAGGCCGGGCACTGGGGACGAAGCGGTCGATCGTCATCTTCCTCCTGGCCACCATCTCGTTGGCTTGATCGGATCTTGTTTCAGAGGAATCAGTTGGGTCTGCAGCTGCACCCTCCCTTTCCCGAACAGGTGCCTCGGGCTCTACGGTTCTCTCGGGCTGAACTATAGCTTTTCCCTAGATTTGCTCGTGGGCATGTCTCCTACGCTCGGCAGATACGCGCTCGGCTGATTCGTCGCGGATGGGCTGCCGCTCGTCTGAACAAATAAACCGGGGCCGAGATCGCGTGCTTCGCCTACGGTTAACCTTGGAGGGAAGAAGTTCGCGTGTCGAACGTCTATATAAGAGAGGAGAGGGCTGTCAACTAGTAGAGCTTGGCTGAATGCCTGCCAAGTTGTGTATACGGGATTTACACTGAGAATAAGATGAGACGCTCGGATTTGTCCGTCCGAATGAACGAAGATTTCTGACCTGAGCACGAAATTCAGATCCCGAACATGTACCACTCTAAGGTCCGGTTTGAACCTTTTGCCCTCTGCACAGAGAAAATAGGGGTTAGTGACAACATAACCGGACCGAAATCAAAAAAAAAAAAAAAAAAAAAAAAAAAAAAAAAAAAAAAAAAAAAAACAAGAGTTAGTCACCGACCGACTTCGCGCGGCGAAAATGCACAGGGGATCTCCTTGGCAAACCAATTACCGCTCACTCGAACGAAATCCTTAGCTGAATTTCGGTTTGAATCTGGTAGGCATGAAATAAGCCGTACCCTTACATCCCTAGTCTTTATATAATAGTCGGACTCAATGTTACCGCACAGACTATACATCTGATTAATGTCATAATGATTTAGCTGTAGCCTGTACAACTGGTTCAGCCTACTCACACAACTCACTACTCGGTAAAAGTTGGGGGGGAGTTAGTCGGGACAAAGGCCGTAAAATCTAAGGGTGCTAAGAATCAGAGGGTCTACCGGGAACCTAAGCCCACCCTCTAAAATGGCCATCAAAGGAAAGAACACCGTGTTTTCACCACGGCGCCTCTGGATGTCAATGTCACCCATATTGCAATTGGCAATGTCTACGTCATTGGGAACGTTATAGGCTTCCCTAAATCTAGCCAAAGCATGCTCGGAAGAAAGGAGGTGAGAATAACTCATTTTCCTAAGCGAGTGTTTTTCGAAGAAAATAAAAAAAGAAAAAGAGAGATAAATGCTATGATTATCAAAGAATAGACTGAACTGGCTAAACAAAAAGAAAAAAACAATGAGAGGGAAAGGAACTTACTGAAGGCTCTAAGGAGGAAGTGTGTTCTGGGCCAAAGGGTGAACCACGAAGAAGGGATGCTCGGCAGAGTAAGATATTATCAAGTGAGGAATGCGAAAATGAGAATCAGTAACTAGAGGGATTATTTATAGGCATGGGAGTAAAGGGAGGAGCATTAAATGATCCACAGGTGGGAAACCATGCGGGTCGTCGCCTCAACTGCCACACACGTAACGCCTCGGTTCATGAACCGTCAGACAATGATGACGGGTAGGTCGTCAGTCAGTCCCAGACGCGTCTTTTGAGACACGCATTAATGCGCCCAACAACGGCTGAGCACTGACCCTTCATCTTCCCGACGAGTATTCACCCCTCGTGATCCTTGATTCACCCCTGTGAATGGGGAGCGAATCAAGGGGGGGCTATTGTACGGGCCCCCGCACCTTTCTTGTATCAGGCTGTGGACCCTGGCCTAGATGTAAGGCCCATAAGGCTAGCCTCCCTATGTTTGGCGGCCTACCCCCGAGCCACGCATGCTGCAGGGCCAATCCCTGCCTTTTCATCATTTTCTCGGTGATGACTTCCCGAGCAGTTGTAAATATCATACTCTCGGGACGCCCCGCCCTTTACCTACTCGGTAGAGTCTCGGAGGAGCACCGCTGCCGAAAACTATTGTGAGGGTGGGAACTAAGTTCCAACGCCACCCTCACCGCATCCCACTACCACCTAACCACCCATTTACGATCGATAATACTGGACTGCCAGTTGCACTTACTGGCAAGTAATCATGACGTCTCCACTATGCTATGGACTATAAATACAGGAAAGATTAAGAAGAGGGGGGTTGGAAAATTAGCTGTAAGGATAGGGTATACAGAGAGTGATCAAAGGGAGAAGGTGACCCAGACCCTCGAGGGGTAGGAAGTGATTCTATTGAGCCTTAGTGTCTAGAACGACCCAGTGTAGGAAATCCAAACCCACGATACAAGTAAGTCGTAAGCCCAAGTGAGGCCCAGCCCAATTGGTCTCAGTTTTGGGCGTGCACAATATAGAATCAACTAATTGGTTTAGATGACACATCTAAGAAAAATGAGCAGATTTTTAGGGCCCTGCATATGTTGACTGCTCCTAGGGATGTGAGAAGGAAGCAAGGTGTTTTTGTGCCTTCTAAGGGTAGTAGGCTAGTAGCTTTGGTGGGGTGATGGGTATGAGTTTAAAAATCAGTGTTGGACAGAAACAAATTAGTTTGGTTCACCTAGTACTCGTAGAACTCAGCAAGATTAGAATATGGAATTGGCTTGCTTGTTGCATAAGAGGGAAAACTGGCAAACAAAACAAAATAAAACTATGTTTCAGGTTGCTTCAACAAACAAGTAGGCGGCAAAATAAATAAACTATCAAGAAATTGTTTGATGATGCAACCGAGTGCCTAGTTTTCATTTGTTTTATTTGCTGGTTTTCCTCCTCCTGCGGCAACCAAGCCAATTTCATATCCTCATCTTCTTGACCTCTACAAGTACTGGATGAACTAGACTGATTAGTTTTCTGTCCACCACTGATTTTCATATTCCCACCACAGCTACTATCCTCAAGAGGCACTAAATTTCCTTGTTTCTTGTTCTCATCCCTGAGAGCTGTCAACACAGGCAAGTCTCTAAAAGTTTGCTCATTTTCTTTAGATGTGCTGTCTAAACCAATTAGTTGGTTGTATATGAATTCACCTTGAGAAACAATAAATTCTCTAATATTCTCAAGTGAGAATGTCTTAGTAGTACTTATGGAGATGACAACCCTTGCAAGCAATTCATCCAGGGTCAAATTTGTTGGAAAATATAGCTAAATAAACAAGTTTTGATTCAACAATACAAACCCTAAAAATCAGCAATGACAAAATAAATAGATAGAGTTAGAAAGATCTCACCAACTATAGAATCACGCAAATGCGTTGTCTTTAAAGGTTGATTCGTGCCACCCGGAGTAGAACTCAGTGTGAATGGCTCTCTTGGCCGAACAACCCCCCAAGATTAGACTATAGTAATTTCTTCAAGTTAATCACACACTCAAGCAAGAAGAACTTGGAACAACCTTACTTGCCTTTCCTTTCCTTAAAAATATTGAAGCTGAAATTTTTTCTGTGCAGCAAAAAACAGAGGAAACAGAGGGATATACGGCTGGAAGATGAGAGAAATATTGATGTATGAATAGTGTGTTTTGTAGGGTTTATATGCTTGCTAAAAGGAAGATAAGTGGGCTGACTAAAGGACAAGTCCTCCAACGGCTACTATGTAAATTTTGTGCCCAACAGGCTGCTCAGAAGCTCACCAACGGACATAAAATCAAATCAAAATTTGGGCTAAAGAAAATAAGGGAAAAGGTGAGGCCTAAGAATGATGTAACAAACCCAAACCCAAGCCCAAGCCAACACCTAGCCCATTGTGATCCAACTTACCACCTAAGATGTGCAAAGCCTTATAAACTCAAAACAAGATTCATTCCTAACCAATGTGGGACACAAACATACATTAAATGTTTGAAACACACACATACTCCAACAAAATTGGGGTCACCACCAGGAGTCCTTGACAGTTTTTGGTAGACCTGCACACATGCGTTGGCCTTTTCAAGGAATAGATTACATAGACTTTTGTAGCCATTTGCCAGCTTAACACAATCATAATCTGCTATGATAGTGGAGACCCAAACCACTGGTGTGCCTTCATATCCTGATATTTCCCAGGATTCAATCCGCCCAAAGCCTTCACATCTCACACCCTTTTCCTTCCCTTTTTTTGGAATTTTCTTCCAAAAGCAGGATGGTACTTGAAATCAGGGGGGGAGGGCCTGCCCCCCTTGAACTTTCAAATGTTTTGAACCCCCCCCCCCCCCCCCACACAAAAGACAAAAAAAAAAAAAAAAAATCCCAATTATGTGAATTCACGTTACCTTTCCAACTTTTCTAGTAGTAGTAGACTTCTACTCCTAGTACAATTCTATATATAAAATTAATGGATCCCACTTAGTAAACTTGATGGACTAGACAAAGCCACCTATAGAATTTTTTTATGTGTCAAGTTTTTTTCTTGGATAGCCAACTTGAGACATACATTCATGACATGCAATCCACTGAAGAGTTTTCAGCAGTTAAAAGAATTGGATAGCTTGCTAAAAAGATGGTAGAAATGAAAAAGAATGTTTTATATCCATTGGTTTACTCATTAGTGACTTTGGCATTGATCTTACCAGTTGCAATAGCTATTGGTGAAAGAGTTTTTTCAGTAATGAACATAATTAAAAATCAATTACGTAATCGAATAGGAGATCAGTGATGAATGATTGCTTAGTCATATATATTGAGAAATATATATTCAAGACTATTGAGTGTGAAGAAATCATGCAGTGGTTTCAAAATATAAAAAATCGCCAGGGGCAATTAAGTAAAATAAGCTAGATGTGAAAAAATAAATTAAAGTTTACATTTTATGTTAGATTCTGTATAACAATTACATTATCATATAGTTGTTTACTTATTTTGTTATTAATATCGATTAATTTTTTTAGATTAATTTTTTACTTCCAATCTTGTCTTTTAATCTTGCCCCCCCGACCTAAATGCCTGGCTTCACCACTGCTTGAAATAAATAAATCATCAACATGCACCATTTCTACAAACTCTGGTTTTCCATTAGAATTGTAGAGGGTAAAATCCCCAAGCCTTCTATTTGGTTGGGGATCATTAGGCCCAGATGTCAAGCCACTACAACCTCATCTTCTACAATATCATTTTGTTTATTTTTAACAATAGAGGATTTCTCATATAAACAAAGAGATTTATCCTTAAAATTGGAACATGCAATAACTTCCTTTGGTATTTTTTTTTGAGGACGACAAACTCTTTCACTACCATCAGACCTATTTCTCATCAGCTACTTTGGTTTGGTGGTCATTGAAGCATTGCAATCTACTTTAGCAACACCAGAAGGTGCAGGTGCAGCCTTTGAATTATTATTATTTTTGGTAATAATAATCTCTTTGTACTAGTGGCGGCTCTATAATTTTTTTTAGGGTGGTCATTAAAAAAATTAAATAAAAATAAAACATTTTTTTAGAATAATAAAAATAAAACTTGAATATATTGACATCACAAAAAAACACGCTCAAATATATATAAAGTTTTAAATTTTGTTTTACAAGTTTTCATATTTTGAAATCATTTTATGATAGGTTTATTATCAATTCTATCAACTACATCTTTTTCAATGTATGTGATCAATCAATTATTAAACTATTGATCTTTCATTGCAACAATATAAAAAAAATGCATAATATTTTTTTATTTATTTATAATTTGTTCTAACTAATTTTTGTATTTGTCAAAGTAATTAGGACTAAATCGATGCAATGCTCCACTAATTTCATTTTTAGGAAAATCATGCATGGTCAAGAGCTTGCTGTTAGGTTCGAAAAATTTAGGATTAAATGTTTAGATTCCTATTTTGTGTATGTTGGCAAACTGAGAATAAAAACACGTCTAGATTAGGTGTTAGACATTGCTCAAGATTGTACAAATCAATATTCAAGAACATTCAAGCTGCAGAAAGGAGAGTTCAAGTTCAGTGAAGCTCAACAGATCGAAAAATTAGATCCAACCAATCGAAAATTGTAGTAAATCAAATTCTGCAGAATTTAAATTAGGCCTAAGCCCGCGAAAACGTTTAGGGTTTTAGTCCAACACTTCTAAGCATAAAAGGAAAACTCTAACCACGTTTTGAAGATTCTTGGAAGACGTGTGAGTTACTGCTGTGAGATCTAAGAGGTTCTGTAACCTTCTAACTCTACAAGCATCTACCGGAACAAGATCTATAATTAAGTGCTGGTGGAATCTAGTTGCTGCTACAAGATCAACAACGACTAGTGATTTGAAACCTTTGAGTGGGATCTCAAAGTCATAAGCATGGAAGCTTGTGTGCTACAAATCCAAGAGAGAAGAGTCTGTGGAGTTGGAGCTGCACGTGATTGTGTTAGTAAGTTCTACTGGAGGTAGCATCAGATTTAAGGTTAAATCTATTGTAAACTTCGATTCTATCATAGTGAATTTATTTATCTTGAGGATAGTTAGGTTAAATCATTTCCAGGTTTTTATCTTAAAACTTTTGGTTTCATTGGTTTTCCTAGATAATCATATCATTGTGTTATTTACTTTTCTACAGTGCATGATATGATATTTTGCAGTTTAACCTAGATCTCATAATTAACTTAAATAACTACTTGGCTAATTCATTAGGTTAAACTAATATGCTTTTTAAGGGGTCTAAACAAACAAATATTTGCCAACAACCTCTTTGTAAATATGTTATTTTTATTTCGTTCTGGTCATTAGGATGAAAATATGAGATCTTTTCTCATAGCTTTGGATCTAAAAGAAGATTATTTAAGGCATTACAAATTTGTTTAGAAGATGAATCTTGCAATAGCGATTTATCTTCTAAACAAAAGAATAAATGTTAAGTGTTTTTTTTTTTCCTTTTTTTTTTTTTAAGTAGCAATTTTAAAATATGCCATTTGAAAACACAAAATTACTATATAAGAAAGAAATAAAAGGATAGTGCAAGATAAAATGGGTAGCAGATAAAAAAAAAAAAAAAAGAGAAAGAGTAAATTTAAAACATTACCATGGATCAAACTGAGGAATAGGCTTGTCTTGATAGAAAATTACCTAATGTATAAAGTGGGTTTTGAAGATATGACCTTAACCTTCACAAATTTTTATGGGAGGATAGTTTGTTTTAAAGAGAATTATACTTACTTCTTTTGATGCATAAAGAAACATAGAAACCTTAAAGTTTTATAAAAATGACAACTTCACCTTAACTTTGAGATAAGCAAAAAGGATGCGCTAAAATCTCAATTTTTTGTCCAAGTTACTTGAATAACTGATTCAATTGAACTAACTTTTAAGTAAACCAAATAACTTAATCTCAAGGGGTTGACTTAGTGTTTCCTAAGATCTTATGATATCTATGATATCTTGAATTCTAAGTCTCTTGCCAGCATTTTGGGGCCATTCTAAGGGATTCATCCCTATAATAATCTGATGTGTGCACATGCCCAAAAAAATAGTTAGATACTTGAAGAGGTTTGAACACTTCTGTTTGTCCAAAAAAAAAAAAAAAACCAAATAACTCAAATGCAAAATAGAGATTTCATCAATTTGTCAAGGTATAATTAAGAATGTTAACCAAGGGCAGGTTAGTCAATAAAAAAACAATATTGATACTAGTGGCAAAAAATTGGCTTCAAAATGGTTTGAAGAAATCTTTAATTTCCAACACATTACTAGAAAATTTATAAGACTATCCATGTGTATTATTCAAAAAGTCACATGACTCATTAAAAAGTTATGTGACTAAAACTACATATAGATGGTATCTTCAATCACCCCATCATAGGTAGACATGGCAAACGGGTGGGTTAGGTCAGGTTCAAGTTAGGTCAAATGGATTGCGGATCAAAACGGGTCATTTTAAGCAGGTCAAAAATGGGTTTAGGTTAATCGGGTTGCGGGTCGGGTCGGGTTAACTGTATTTTTCAGATGAATTTTTATAATAAAGAAAACAACATGTATTTGCTATTTGGAAAGTCACGCAACAAATTACTTGATGTAAAATGCATTACTTTGAATTCATCACTTATATTAAGAATGAACTTAGTTAAACTTATTAATATTTATTCAATAATTTTAAAATTATACAAATTCCAACATTGTTAACTAAAACAAAATAACACAAAGAAAAGTAAAACAGATACAAAAGTTTTATTTCTACACAATATCAACATTCCAAAATATAAAGCATAATTACAAATGACTTATTTGATAACTCGTTTGATAAAGAATAGAAACATATAAGAAATTTACAATATTGAAAATTAATTTTATAATCTATTATCAATTGTTGTTGACACTCTATTTCAATTTAAGAATATACATTAAAGTTGATTGTTTATTTATTTATATATGGTCTCTTTTATGAATATCATATCATTGTTAAGCAACACATACTCTAGGAAATATCATAATTTATTTTGAAAAGCCGTTTATTTGGGACATAAATTGTTAAAAAATAGGCCTAAGTATTCATAATTTATGCTAATTTGATATTTTGACTTCACTATTTTCATATTTATGAATATTTCTCTCACATGTCTACAATTTTAAATCTATGTTTTTAACTCTACTGTAATCTGATTATCTTGGCATGTACTTTGCTATTTGATATCTAAAATTTTTTACTCATTCTTTCAATTCATTTGCATGCAATTATGTAAATGTCTCAATTGTTTTCTTAAAACTATCAACAAACAATTAAACCAATATTGTCTTAATTTTATTATTTTTTTTACCAAAAAAACAAGTTTTAAAAAATGGTTTGGGTCATGGGTCAACTTGTTTTTACTTTGGGTCAAAAAAATCGGGTTTGGGTTGGGTATTTTTCGAGCCAGGTTAGAAAATTCTAACTCATTTTGTCATGTCTAATCATAGGTTGAAGCAAGATAACTCTAAATTAGTTTGGAGCTAAAAATTTGCAATACCAATCTATTGGTTCCTAGAGTTTGTTATATAATTGGTAAATGATATCCTTTTGATTTCACTCAAAATTAATTTTTCCTAATGGTAAATAGCAATTTTGGATAAGCTGTTTTTGAATCAAGGTTGGCAGGAATTAGGTATCCAATATTGTGTACGAAAATTGGTGAAAGAATTTTTTTTTTTCTAGTGAATCTTACAGTTAATCATATTAGAGCTCTCTCTCTCTTCAGTTATCTCTCTCTCTCTCTTCAGTGATGTTGTTTCAAGGGAAAGTCTCTTTTTCACCAACTAGATTTTATTTATGAAGAATGAATTTCTGGAACAAAAGAACCAAATCCTCCAATTTTTCAATTTCTTTTATCTTAGGATGTCTATTTCTATCCTAAGATGCAAGTTGTTTATGATATAAAAATAATAATCAATAATCAATCAATTTATATCTATATATTACTAAAAGTTTAAGTGTTACATTTATTGTTACTAAGCTCCAGTTGCGCCACCTCATCGCCATGTCATTTGCCACATAATTATTATTTATTATTTATTTTTTAATTTTATTAAGAACTAAATCTCGGACCTGACCGAGGAGATCTTTATTCGCTACCTCATCGCCATGCCATTTGCCACATAATTATTATTTATTATTTTTTTTTTCAATTTTACTAAGAACTAAATCTCGGACCTGACTGAGGAGAGCTTTATTCGCTACCTCATTGCCATGCCACTTGCCACATAATTATTATTTATTATTTATTCTTTTTTATTTTATTTTACTAAGAACTAAATCTCGGGCCTGATCAAGGAGAGCTTTATTCTCAATTACAATGTGAATTGTTTTTCTTTGTTGCTTTGGGCTCTTTAGCTTTAGACTTGAACTTAGCTCAGAATTACACCAGAATTGTCTTCCCACTCTCTACATAGGAACCTTCTATTGTTTGAGTTTGATTTGAAAGACAAGAAACTACTTTTCTTAGTGGACTTGGGCCATCAATTTTCAAGTTCCTACAATGTGCAATATCCTATTTATAGTCACATATCCACTTTTTAAATCATTTCAACGTGTTATGAAAGAGAGATGCTATGTCTACAATAATTTTACAACAAATCACAAGTGGTTAGTTGTTATTGGTTCAAATTTGAAACTAACACTAAGATTACTTTTTTGCCCCAATAATAACAACCAGTAACAACCTGCCATTTAGGATTTATTGTAAAAATATTGTAAAATTATTGTAAACATATCATTTCCCGTTATAAAATTGGGTGTATCTATAATATTGTTGCTAAAAGTTATATAACCTTTAAAGAAGAGCCACAATTCTTTGAAAAGATGTAACTAAGTCAGTGGCTGCAAAACTTTACCCCACCCCCAAAAAAAAAATGTATTGTGAGGTCTCTCTATTATATTTAAATATTAATTACCTATTATTTTGATAATCTATCAATTAAATATTATTTATTTAGCTTTTTATATTATAATTATATATTTAAAAAAAATTCATTTTTAGAGATATTTTATTACTAAATAAGATATTTTATTCAAACTTTGCTAACATTTTTTCTTGTCTATTTAAATAATTACTAATTCACTTAGTCGTTCTTATGATATGTATAGTCAATCTAAGCTAGAATTTTATCAATTTTAATTTTGAAAAATTTCTTTCTCATTAATATTAGAAATATTAGATCATTTTCTTTAATTAAATTGTTATCTTTTAGTTTTCTATAATTATTTTTCTATTTACTTACATAGCAAATTTTCGTAGAACATAATCTAAACTCTGTTATAATTCAAATCAAGAGCTAAATATCTATCTACAGCTGTTATACAGTTCTGATTTAAATTTGAATTTTATGCAGCTACATTACGGCTGCACGGCACCACTATTTTAGCTGGCAATCTTATCCTTAACAGTCGTAAAGTGAATACCATGTGGAGCAGGGGCGGAGGGAGGGGGGGTTGAGGGGGGGCAGGTGCCCCCTCTGAACTTTTAGAATTTTTCACTAATAATTTTATAATGACCTAAAATGCCTTATTTGCCCCCCTTGACACAAAAGACAAAAAAAGAAAAAGAAAAAAAGCATCAATTCACGGTAGCTTTTCTCAATAGACTTCTCCTCCTACTACAATTCTAATATATAAAACCAATGGGTCACACTTGGTAATGATTAAAAAAAAAAAAAACAATCTCTACAATGAATAGGATAGGAGTCTGAACACACTAACGCAGTAGCTTGATGGACATTTAAAAACAAAAACGTACAACTATAATAGAAAACCATGGGCCCCACTTGGTAATAATAATAATAAAAAATGATATTTTATATCTATTGGTTTACTCATTAGTAACTTTGGCATTGATCTTACTAGTTGTAGCAGCTATTGTTGAAAGAGATTTTTTGGCAATGAATATAATTAAAAATTGAATTTACGCAATCGAATAGGAAATCAGTGGATGAATGATTACTTAGTCACATATATTGAGAAAGATATATTCAAGACTATTAAGTGTGAAGACATCATGCAGCAATTTCAAAATATGAAAAATCGTCTAGGGCAATTGAGTAAAATAAGCTAGGTGTGAAAAAATAAATTAAAGTTCACATTTTATGTTAGATTCTGTATGACAATTACATTATCATATAGTAGTTTATTTATTTTGTTATTAATATTGATTAATTTTTTTAAATTAAATTTTTTACTTTCAATATTGTCTTTTAATCTTGCCCCCCTGACCTAAATTCCTGGCTCCGCCACTGGTGTGGAGCCAGATGTAGACTCTCTAGCCAATCAAAGGACATTAACAATTTAGCATCCAAAGCAGAATATGCTGCCTGAGTCAAGTCCACACCGCGTGGAGCCAAAGCTAGAAAGACTTTTACACGTAAAGTAACTAAGCAATGCCCTTTTGGCAATTCACTTCCCCTGAGCTATCCTGTATTCCAATAGCATTTTGTTGCCAGAGTGAGTGAGTAAGTGAGAAAGAGAGACACAGAGAGAGAGAGAGACGGAATGGCGGACATACTTTTATCTGCCCTGGTGAGCTCTATGGTGGGTAACTTGAATACTTCAGCACTTAAAGAATTGGGAATTGCTTGGGGCCTGAGAGATGAGCTTGACAACCTTGAGAGCACACTTTCCACCATCCAAGCTGTTCTTCAAGATGCAGAGGAGAGGCAGTGGAAGAGTGAGGCTATCTGGAATTGGCTGAGAAAGCTCAAAGATGGAGCTTATGATGCAGATGATGTTCTGGAGGAGTTTGCAACTGAAGCTCTAATACAAAAGGCGGAGAAAGAGAAAGGTGTGATAAGCCAAGTAAGTAGCTTCTTTTCTCTTCAAAACCGACTTATATTTCGCATAAAGATGGCACATAAACTGAAGAATGTGAGGGATAGACTGGAATCCATTTCTATGGAGAGATCTAAGTTTCATTTGAGAGAGGGAGATATAAACATGGAAGTCTTTGATATAGAAAGAAGACAAACTGGCTCAGTTGTGATTGAAAGTGAGATTTATGGAAGAGGTGAAGAGAAAGAAAAAATCATTCAAGTATTGCTCACTGATGTGTCTGATCAAGATAATCTTGCTATTTATGCCGTATGGGGCATGGGGGGCTTGGGGAAAACAACACTTGCACAGTTGATCTACAATGATGCAAGGGTACAGAGGCATTATGATATGAGAATTTGGGTTTGTGTATCTGATGATTTCCATGTAAGAAAATTGGTGAGAGCAATCATAGAGTCCATTGACGGTAGTCGATGTGATCTTTCAGAGTTGGCCCCATTACAGCAACGCTTGCAGGAAAAATTGCGTGGGAGGAAATTTTTGCTTGTTTTGGACGATGTTTGGAACGAATGCCATGACAAATGGAATGGCTTAAAAGATGTGTTGAGGTGTGGGTCGAACGGAAGTAAGGTTATAGTGACAACTCGGATTGAGAATGTAGCGCTTATGATGGCCACACTACCTATACACCACATAGGATGTTTGTCAGAGAATGATTCTTGGTCCCTGTTTACAAGATGTGCATTTGAGATGGGAAGGCCAAAGGAGAGATCAGAATTGGAATCAATTGGCAAGGAAATAGTGAAGAAATGTGGAGGGGTACCTCTAGCAATAAAGACTCTTGGAAGCCTCATGAGCTTAAAAAGTAGGGAAAGTGAGTGGTTATCTGTGAAAGAAAGTCAAATTTGGGAATTACTAGAAGGTGAAAATTCCATCTTGCCTGCGTTGAGGTTGAGTTACTACCATTTACCCCCACATCTAAGGCAATGTTTTGCTTTCTGCTGTATATTCCCCAAAGATCATGAGCTTGAAAGGGATAAGTTGATACAATTGTGGATGGCTAATGGTTTTATTCCCTTGAAAGAATCATTGGAGCCGCATGATGTTGGCATTATTATCTTCAATGAATTAGTGCGGAGATCTTTCTTTCAAGATGTTGTGGAGTATTCTCCTATTGACATAACATGTAAAATGCATGATCTTATGCATGACCTTGCTCAGTCTATTATGAAGCTTGAATGCGTTGTGGTGGAATCTGGTAAAGGGGTGAAAGTTCCAAAAATAATTCGTCACTTGTCTTATACTAAAGGCACTTCTTGGGATGCTGAAGTATGCAAAGTCCGCTCTCTACGCTCATGCATTGCGTATTATGGTTATGGTGAGTATAAATCTCCTCTATCCATCTTTTTGAAACAAAAGTATCTTCGGGTGTGCGACTTTACTCATCAACCATCAGAAAAAGCACCAAGATCAATCACTAGTTTAAAACACTTGAGGTATCTCAACATGTCTTCTTCCAACTTCAAAGTTTTACCTGAATCAATAACTTGCCTCTTGAACCTGCAAACGCTGAAACTAGATTATTGTCGTCTTCTTCATAAGTTGCCCAATGGTATGAGGCACATGAAAAACCTTATCTATCTTGGGCTTAGATCTTGTGATTCTCTTTCTTGCATGCCTGAAGGGATGGGACAACTAACGTGCCTCCAATCATTAAGCATCTTCATCGCTGGCAAGGAAAATGGTTATCAAATAAGTGAGCTGAAAGGACTACACCTTCGAAATGAGTTGTCAATAAAGGAACTTGATAATGTAAGAAATTTTGCGGAGGCAAAAAATGCAAATTTGATTGGGAAACAAAGTCTTCATTCACTAAGTCTGGTTTGGCAGAACAAAAGTCAGTGCGCTGTACCAGAACAGGTTGAAGATGTTCTTGATGGTCTCCAACCTCATTCAAATCTGAAAGTGTTGCACGTTCATAACTATTTGGGTTCAAAATTTCCAACATGGATGCAAGATTTACTCCTTCATGATCTGGTTGAAATTTCTCTAATTATGTGTAAAAGATGTGAACATCTGCCACCTCTTGGCAAACTACCATTCCTCAAGGTTCTTAAAATAAGTGGCCTGGATTCTATGAAGTATCTTGGCAATGAGTTACATGGAGATAGTGCAAGTTCGTTCCCATCATTGGAGAGCCTGCACTTAGAAACGATGGCTAATTTGGAGGAATGGCGAACAATGGATGGAAGAGAAAATTTTCCCCGCCTAAGCGCATTAAATATCTGGGGTTGTCCAAAGTTAGTTGAAATGCCTATTATTCCTTCCATTACAAGCTTGAGTATCCTTGAGAGCAATGCAATGTTAATTAAGTCAGTGATGAATCTCACTTCACTTTCTTCCCTTCAAATTGTACGTATGCATGAATCGACACTTCTTCCGGATGGACTGTTTCAAAATCTTACTGCAATGAAACGCTTTACACTTAATTATTGTAAGGGACTCGAAAGTCTGCCAGAAGGACTCCAGTACCTACATTCTTTACGGGAACTCGATATATCGAGCTGTACAAATATTTTGTCCTTTCCGGTAAATGGATTGCGGGGCTTATCTTCACTACAGAGGTTATGGATTCAGAACTGCGACAAATTCTGCTCTTTATCTGAAGGAATTCAATATTTAACTAGCCTTGAGGACTTATTTATTAGCGGATGTCCGGAGTTAGTTTCCTTGCCGAAGCAGATAGGATGCCTCACGTCACTTTCATCTTTGCGAATTTACGGCTGCGTTAATCTAATGTCTTTACCGGACGAGTTGCAGAATCTTACGGCACTCAAAGGATTGGGTATTAGCAGGTGTCCACATCTGCAGAGGCGGTGCAAGAAAGACAGCGGCGAGGATTGGCATAAGATTGCTCGAATCCCCAACATTTATTTGGTCGATTTTCCAGGACCTCCACCATTACAATCAAGGAATGGTTGCAAGGCGCTTCAGAAACTGAAATTTTGGTCCACATAAAAGGTAACTGATTGCCCTTTTGGACGTCTCTCTCCTCTTTCTCTCGCTCTCTCTATTTTTGCACAGTTTATAATAGAAGGAGATGCAAAGGAGATTTTTCAAAGCTTACTAATGGAATCAAATGATGCTTTGCAATTGGCTAAGAGACATGTTGATGGCCAAATTTAATTTGATTGAGAGCAAGCACATTTAATTTAATAGAGTAACTTTTCCTGTTTTTTTTTTTTTTTTTGGTGTGTTTCGCATTCTGTAACTTTTTATGTTAAAGAAAAAAGCCGCTTGCAAAAGTATGTTCAAAGCATGAATAAATAGATGATTATGTGCATAATTGTGTGTTGATATGTGAATTACAAAATATCTAGAAGACGTTAGCTTTAAAGACTGACGATTTTTTTTTTCATGAGATAGTCTACCAGGAACTTGGTGTTGCCAATGACAGTGCTCGATCTTTTAGGTTCTAAATTTCCGAGGTAGAACTTCGAATTAGGAGGGCAGTTCTTTCGCTGGCTGCGTGCGGCGACATTGGCATTCGGCTCTGCTGCTATTTAGCTGATAAGGTTTTTTTTTTTTTTTTTTAATATATATAAATTTTAATGTATGTCTGCCGCTAATTAAGGAAAAAATTATTTGTTAAAATTTTTTTTATAGGGCTGGATTGTTTGTTTTGGAAAAAATTTGTTAGATGGACTTAATTTTTTTTAGTTTTGCTATTGATAAATTTTATCGTGATTTGTTTGGCTTTGTATATTTTATTTTAAATTTTAGAGTTACAAATCTTTTTATGGGCTTTTAAATGTGGAAAATGTTAGAGTTGTAAACTTGTTTATAAATTGCTGATGCGTTGAGTGATTATTAGTAAGTAAAAAATTTTTTTAAACAATGAGCCTAGATGCGAATTAATAAGAATTTACTATATGTCAATAATTTATAAAAATGTTATAAAAAAGTTTGTGGCTATAGCATTGCTTTTAAAAGAATTGATGCTATTTTTAAGAAGACAAAGTGTAATTTTATATAACAAAATAGCTAAAATTAATACTTATATATATACTATTTTTTTTTTTTTTTAAATGGTCAAGCTTAGCTCCGTCCTTTGCTTGCTTTGGGCCTTTTCAGATTTTCTTTTTAGAGTCCGGATTTCCTCCAAACATGTTTGGAGGAAATCTTACAAATAGGAACACGGGTCAGTTCAACAAGAAGACACTTAAGATTGGGTCATGTGCTTCTTTTTATTTCCCTTACTCCCAATGAAAAATTAACAGGATTTGTGACAAATTTTTTGAAATTATTTGTGGTCATTTAAAGCTGTTACGAAGAATTCAGGAATTTCATATTAAAGATTGCATGTGAATTAGACATTTGAATTGTGAACTGTAACTTCATCTACAGGATAACTTTTGCTTCCTTGAATCACCCCACTCTTAAGTATTAGAATTTAAGAAATCTAAACTTGCTTTTTTTAGTGCAGGTAGAGCTCATAATTTTTGGCACTACCAAGTTACAACATATTAATTCTTAATCTTTGACACCTTTGGAGATTACTAATTGAGAATTGGTTGGTGTGAAAATTATAGCCAAGCGTTTGATAGTTTAGTATTTGATACAAGAAAAATTAGAAGAAAGGAGGGAAATGCAGAATAGTAGAGCCGAGAGTATGAGAGAAAGTAAAACTTGTGTTATTCCATTCTAACCTCTGAATTACTGTACAAGAGACTATTTATAATGGCTTAATTGAACAGTAACTCAACTATGCTAACTGACATCTAACAACTTAACCACACCTCTCACAGGCAATAACTAAATTAACCAATGGATTATTACACAGACGACAGAACTAAAGCCAGAATGACTAAAATGTTATGACTAGAATCTACAATATAAAATAACATGTAGTTGTTAGCATCTTTTCCAAATTGCATGCCATTTAGCAGCAGAATCTGTAAAAGAACTCAAACTACAGGTCACAGACAAGGCCTTGGGCTTGATCTGTAAGTTGACTGGTAAACACTCAAGAGAAATTACTTGTTGATAAATGACTATATTTTCCTTAAACTAGGAGAAAGTTTTTAAAAGAGACCTTGGACATTTACATGGGTTGTAGCTGTGTTGTACAATATTCAAACTATAGAATACGTTCGCTTTCTCATTCTAATTATGCAATGCAACACTTTTGGAGACATTGTGGATTAATTTTGGTCCAGACCATCTATCATCACAAATAAAAGGACTTGAACCAAACCATATATAACATCAAGGATCTAAATCCAAAATTTTAATTATTTTGGAAAAAATTAAAATGAACTCAAATTTTAAGAGTCTAAATTGCAATTTAGTCTAGTTTGGTGACCTTATTAAAGCCAAACTTGGTTAGCACATCCAAAAAGAAGTCTCATTCAATATTGTCATATGCGCTCTGCAGGTCCTATTTCAATCCCAACATTCCGTTCCCTTTCTTTCTCATTTTGAATTTCTAAACTCTCCTGAAATATTATGGAATTCTTGGATATATATTTGCAAGGAAGAAAAGCAGCTTGATAGGGAGAGCTCACTTTTCCTACATGGTGCACAACCTTGAAGCAATGATCTTGTAGAAGAAGCTGCATAAAAGTTAATAGGCCTAAATTGGAAAAAGATTGTGCACCATCAATCAATGCCCGAAGCTTTAAATGGGTTTTTTTCCCACACAAAGCTTTTTATTTCTTCTGCCGTAGGTATCCAACATATCTTCATTGTCAATACCTTTAAAAAATGGTTTGGGTGATGCCCTCCAATTCCTCTGGCAATCGAGATTTGCTGGACTCATATAATGCTCTAAAGTTGGAAATGAAGTAATACTTTGTCATTAGGATCCTTAATACTGTAACTGTCCACATAATTCCTTCTCCTCCTAATAATCATGGAGAGATGAAAGAATTGTGTTTCTATCCCCCTCCTCCAACCAAATTAAGCTCTTGCAATATCAGCTCCTGATTTAAAGCTATATTTATACTTTTATTTCTTTCACTTAAATTATACATACTGCATATATATCTCTTAATTTTGCATATTTTTTCGGAGTATCTGTTTGAACTTCTCATTATAATGTCTCTTTCATGTCATAGTGACATTACTATGTAGTTGTTATGGGGTAGAAATTAGAATGAATCTGCTTGATAGGTCTCCTATTTGCCAGATTTCCAATTCCAAAAGAAAATACCATTGCTTTAAACTCCTATGTGCCACACCACCTGAGGTATTGATGCATCCAATAGCTATTCCCGTGTATAGCACGGGTTAACGACTAGTTAATATAAATAGTCATTCTTGATAGTGGAAACCTGAAGTACTATAATTCTTGCAAACTCCCAATGACCTAGGAAAGTAATGCTTTAAGTCCCAAGATTATTACATTATTAAGTCTTACAAGAACCAATGACCTAAGCCAAGAGACAAACAGTGCTCAATGTCACTAAAATTATATTATTACATGATATGTCTTATTCAAGAACCTAGGGGTGTGCATGGGTCGGGTTGAGAGAATTTTTTGACCCAATCCACCATGGTGGGTCAAAAAAAATTCAACCCAACCCAACCCATCACATAAGTCAAACCAAAAAAGGAACATTTCTCCCTCATTTTCTCACTAACCAAACAGGAAAGATAAAAAAAAAAAAATAATAAAAATAAAAAAAAAAAAGCCAGATTTACTGGGATTCAAACCAAAACACATACCCTTTTCAGCTATATCCAAAACTTTCACACTTTTTAGGAAACAAATACACACACCGAGAGATCAGAAAGAATCAAAGATCAAAAAAGAAGGGAAACAGATACACCCACACCGAGAGAGAAAGAAAGAATCATAGATCATCTAGAAAAGAATTAAAGATCAAAAAAAGAAGGGAAACAGATACACTCACACCGAGAGAGAAAGAAAGAATCATAGATCAGAAAGAATCAGATATCAGAAAAGAAGGGAAATAGATACACCCACACCGAGAGAGAAAGAAAGAATCATAGATTAAAAAAGAAGAAAGGAAACAGATACACCCATATCGAGAGAGAAAGAAAGAATCATAGATCAGAAAAGAAGAAGGGAAATAGATACACCCACACCGAGAGAGAAGAAAGAATCATAGATCAGAAAACAAGAAAGGAAACATACCCACACACTGAGAGTCAAAGAGGAGATATGAGATTTTCTTTTTTTGGGTTTTGGGGTTCAAAGAGAAGGGTCCTAGGTGGTTTGGAAGAGAAAGGTTTTGGGTTTGAAAGAGAAGTCGTTTGTAGTACAGGAAGGAAAAAGAAAGAAGAAGAAGAAAAAAATAATTTTAACGCCGTTTGCTTGAGATGTTAAATTAGACAAATGTCAAAATTTTAAATAAAAAACCTGAAATTCTGTACTTAAGTTTTGCTTATATATATATATATATATATATATAACAGAAGAAGAGTAAGATAATTAAGAATATGAGGCATTCTCAGAGGCTCTGTTGCTAACGATGATGATCCGGTCATCAAATAGCCTACGGCCCACATCCCGGCCCAGAAACTCGATGGCCCACTGGGCTAATGGATAGCCCGATCCGTTGTTATTGAGGCCCATGAGTAGCCCACTAGCCCAGTGGGTTAGGCCGCGGGCTAGTTTTTATGCCCATGGGTACCCGGTGGGCTAGCCCAGCAGCCCAACCCATTGGCCTAACCTGTTGGCCCAATCCAATAACTTATAATTCATAACAAAAATAAATAGGAAATGTATAAAGGATTGATCCAGAGATATTTTAGAGGAATTTATTAAGAGAACTCCCTCAACCACTAACATACTCAAAGTTTTTTCTAGTAGTCTAGCAAATTTGAATTAACCATTTAACATTTTTTTTAGGCAAAAATGCAAAACTGACCCTCTAAGTTTCACTGTTTTTTATTTCAGTCCTCTAACTTTCAGTTTTGTCAATTTAGTATTCTAACTTTTAATTTTTTTTCAATTCAATACTCCTGTTACTACTCAGTTACTGCTCCGTTAGATAGGCTCTGTGGAAAAGGACAAAATGGTAAATTGAAGATTGGAGGTGGAGTTGAGACGACGCCGTGGAAGAATAGTTAGAATCGCCGAAAGAGTCCCATTCATCTTCCGAACTGCTATCAATACAATTCCGGTTAAAACAGTTGCAGCGGTTACAGCCACACCTACCCACACTGGATTGCTTCTCGTTGTTGTTGTTGTTATTGTTCTCTTCGACGAAGTTCTGTACCATACTATCCAAGCAATATATTGCCAACAAGTGACAATCTTAAGTTGAGGAAAATAGTTGAGGAGGATGGATGTATGCTCTGTTCAAGGGGGGCTGAAACAGGGATCCATGCTTTATGGGAGTGTGTAGTAGCGAAAGATGTATGGTCGGGTAGTATGATCAGGTTACAAAAATGCGGTCAAGGGCAGTAGGATGTACTCCATTTATTTCAAGAATTGCTAGGTAAACATTCCATAGCTGAGTTCGAATTATTCTTAGTTCAAACTTGGATTATCTAGAACCAAAGGAACACGGTGGTATATGGTGGTAAGCTTAAGGACCCGAGGTGGCTAAATAAACGAGCAAAGGAATTTTTGGAGGATTTCCATCATGCATAGGGACAGCTACAGATTTCAGTAACTTGTCCAGGTGATAATGTATGGCATCCACCTCTAGAATCTGCCTTCAAGTTGAACTTTGATGCTGCGATCTTCTCGGAGTTGAACTGCTCAGGTGTTGGGGCGATGATCCGGAATGAGAGGGGCAAGGTCATGGCAGAACTCAACTCAAACTCAGCGGCCACCACCGGCGCCACCACAACCGAGCCATTAAAGCCGTCCTTCTGAAATTGCGGCTCCTCGTCCACGACCTTCTCCAGCGCCATCGTGGAATTCCTCAGAACGCTCGAGAACTAGAAATCAAAAAACCTCTTTAGCCGAGACTTCGCCATCGACTTCACTAAGTCGATCCTCATCGTCTCTTTCGGCGATTCTAACTATTCTTCCACGGCGTCGTCTCAACTCCACCTCCAATCTTCAATTTACCATTTTGTCCTTTTCCATAGAGCCTATCTAACGGAGCAGTAACTGAGTTGTAACGAGAGTATTGGATTGATAAAAATTGAAAGTTAAAAGACTGAATTGACAAAACTAAAAGTTATAGGACTGAAATGAAAAACAGTGAAACTTAGAGGGTCAGTTTTGTATTTTTGCCTTTTTTTTTTATTAAAGATAAAAATAAAAAACTATTTAAATCCTTAATGAAAAAATTAAATAGGTTTCCATCATCAAAACAAAAAATTAAATAGATTTGACTGTAAAAAAATTTGTAATTAAGTATTAAATTCTTTAATTCTTTTATTTAAAAAAATAGACTGATTATTCCCTTATAAAAAATTGATTTTTTCCTTATAAAAATAATAAAATATTATGCTAACACAAGCCCATAGGTAGCCCATTAGGCCCAATCTGATAGCCCACCTCGCTAAAGACAAAATGGGCTGAGGTTTTCTCTTTCGGCCTAGCCCGACCCGACCCGTTAACTAGTTAATAGTCCATTATGCCCAGCCCATTATGCCTATAGGCCAAGTAAAAATGGGCCGGGCTGGCCCAACCCGGCCCATTGACGACCCTTACTTCGTGTAAGTGTTTTATTTTAATGCTTTTATTGAAATATTATTGTTAAAATTCCTACTGTTATCTATTGTGCACTTCCACCCCCTTTTACACACACAAAACGTTACTTAAAACCTATCAAATTTTCCCACAAGTCATTGCTGAAAAATAACTTTTAAAAAAACCTCTCGTTTGAGAGAGAAGAAACTTTACAAAGAATAAAAAAAATTTATATACTAAGTTTTGCCTGTACCTTATAAATTTTGAGTTTTTGTATTCAACTTTTAGTTTCATGCAACAAAAAATTTCTAGAAAGTGCAAGTTATGGTTGGAACTAACATGAGGAAAATTGTGTAGATGATAATATATGGTGCATATTGTACTTGTGCCAATTGGAATGCAAGCATACCCTCCCTCTTCAGTTTTGCCTCAACAAGATATATTCGTTCCTGCTTGGCTCAAGTGTTTGTTTTAACGTGTTGTCTTCAACGTGTGACGAGCACCTATATCCTAAAGTAAACCCACATAAAATTGAACCTGAAGAAATATGGGATGCATACAAGAAGTGCATACATGCAAATATGCAATACTAGAAATTTGCAAACATCCCATGAATAATGTCCATGGTTGTCATCTTAAATATGCGAAGCTCAAAAGTAAGAACATTAGGTTTAACAGTGGTATGGCGAAACCACAAAATCCACAACTGTCATTTCTACTAAAAAAAAGAGAATAAAACATAGTCATGACCAACTGACCATACCTCAATAAAGAAGACTTCAATTAAAAAGATTAACTTATCTAAAAATTAAGAACGTATATATTGAAAAATTATATAGCGATCTCTTATATAAATATAGTACAATTTTGGGCGGGGGGGGGGGGGGGGGCATTAACAAAAATTTGTATAAAATTTTCTATTTTGTATAAAAAAAAAATAGGTTAACAAAAATTTTATTTTAAAAAAGCCCATGAAATTTTGACTTTGGATTTTTAAGCATTTGAAATTTCAGGTTCTAATTCAATATATAGGAATATATGATTATATAAAATAAGCTACCAAGATTACCATCTCGTGCAACCATTTATTACTCTTTCACACTGTCACGACCATCATATAAGTATCCATCGTCGTCTCTTCCAATAGTGAATCTCATGATGAAAATTATACTATGAATTAAGGAGTTTACAATGGGGTCATCAATGTAGTATATATAGATATCAAGTGGCAGTTGGAATATGTGCAAGTAATATTACTTGGAAGTTGGAAGTAATAGAATGAAGAAAAAAAAATTATAAAAAAATACATTCAATGCCTTTCTCAAGCAAAGCCAGTGCAACTTGAATGTGATCGAGAAACCAAATGGACAAATTGGCAAATACATAGAGAGACCAAATGGACAGATTGGCAAATACAGTGTCGATCAGCACTTTATTGAGCCCACTCGAGCAAGTATGAGCGATCATAAAGCGTGTGCCAGCCCAATGTCCGCTTCACAGCCGCACAAGTGAGATCATAAAACTCACTCAATCTCGCTCAAGCAAGACAGTTACAATTAGTACGGTTTCTACAGAATTTTGGAGAAAAATGAGGACATAAGACATTGTCCTGTCTATAATGGCTAGTAACATCCAGGGCACAATTTTGGAGACTTGTATCAACCAAATTGACTTACTTTCCAAAGCACCTTTCTAAGGCAAATCCTCAATGTTTATAAATACAGACTCTATATTCAATATTTCACATATTTTTACACTATTAGAGAGATGTTCACATAATTTACCAAGTTAACTTCTTGAAAGAATTCTAGCTTAGTTGTATCCTGTAGTTAGATTTGTCTATCCCTTGAACAAACTCTTTGACTGAAGGCAAATCTTAAAGATAGCAATTCATTCATACCTCTAGGCCTTTAAATTTCTTGTGTTCTTTCATTATTTATCCCATTATCTCCAACAATCACTTATTTTATTATAAAGAAAATTACAAAACCTCGGTTCTATTGAATTGAAAATAAACTACATTGACTCAAAAATGAGAATATACATCATATTAAATCCTAGTTACATTCTAAAGATATAAAAATTACACCGCTATAGTCTTACTTATAATCTAAGAAAACTAGATTACAAAAGTGCATTACTGACACAAATAGTCTGATCTACATCCCCTACTAATTTAAGTGTGAAGTTATGAGATGGAAAGATATTAGATAACCAACCCACCCAATTGGAAGTCTCATAGGGTATACTGACCAATAGAAACTATTTATCCTTCCCTAATTAATAACAAACATCCAAAATAAAGGATTAAAATAAAATTAAAAAGTTAATAAACATCCACCTCTAACATTCATTAATAAAATGAACATAAAAATTGACAATAAACTAAGATTAATTTCTTAAGAAATCATTATCAAAATTAAACAAAGAGAAAATTCATATCAAACATATAAGTAAGACAATGCATTTGTCAAAAAAAGACAATGCATTTAATCCGAGAATGCACAAACATAGTACCAGCCAAAATGTTAAATTTGTAGAAGTTAAATGAATATAAAAAATTATATCTCACGGCCCAGAAAATGTTATAATTTCTTCAACTAAAATTGGATGAATCAATCAGCAGGCAGGAGTTTGTGTGGAAGCAAAAAACTATAGTAAATGTGACTTATAGAAGGCAAAAGCACGAAATTTTTCCATGTATCCACAATTATTAAGAGAAGAAGATATTAAATGAACGGAATTAAAGTAGCGTATAATGATTGGATTTCTGATCCTAAAGAGATTGACAAGTATTTCATAAAATAATTTTAGGTAGTTTTATATTCAAGCAACCCCTGCTTGCTTCAAGATCTGGAAGGACTTTCTTTTATATAGGTAAGATCTGGAAGGACTTATACAAATGAAGGTAGGTCTGAAACAAGAAGTTTGAAGGAGTCCCACTAAAAAAAGAGAGATTAAGGGAGTAATTCAGGATATGAGTCTCTGAAAGCTCCAAGCCCTAATAGGATGTCAGGCCTCTTTTTCAATGGGAGATGGTTGCTATTGAGAGGTAATACAAAGTCCGAAGCATTCAAATAATAATAATAATAATAATTAGAGGTAGGTCCTTGCTGGAAGAACTATACACGCATGCACGTGCACACACACCAAAAAGTATAATTTCACGCAAAGGATCATATCAAATCCTAGCCTCCAATTTAAGGCCAATACTAATAGAGAATTCCAATAATCCATTATGGTACAATAGATTGTTCATAGTTTCATAATGAAGTAAAATGGGAAGGGTCTATAAGAAACATAACTTGATACGCAAAGCAAAAGCCTATGTATCTATGAATACCACCAAATAAAAAGGGTAAATAGCGTAATTTAGTCCAAAGAAGAGAAATTTTGGAGTGCAAAGAATAACATTTTAAATAATTTATTGACTAATAATTGCTAAAACCATACAGCAGCTTATGATGACAAATTAAATGGAAACAAAACAATATCAGATGCCAGAATAATTGTGATGCCCATGAAATTTCATTCATTCTTAATTAATTCATGACTGTTGGTGACTCCAACCTCTCAAGCTGTCAAGAACGGGATGGAATATCTTCCTGACAGCTCTGAGAAATCAAATTTCTAGACCTAACCCTGACAGTCAAACTTCCTAATGCTTGTTAATAATCAGATTCTATTGCATAAAACAAATTGCAAATATTTCAATGAGAACAATATTTCCATTGGCCTGTCAAGCACACTGTAAACAGACTAGAGTGTCTTACAATCTAATTTCAAAATTGATGTGTAGAGAAAAAATTTCTGGATTGATTGCTCCAAAGCTCTTAATCAGACAGTAATTGCATAATCTGAGGCTAATGTGTTAAGTGGATACTTTAATCAAACAGTAAGAGATGTACCATTGTCTGCAGCTGTAAGATTGAGTATCATTGTAGCCGCCTTCAAAGCCCTGGTTGTAAATGAGAAACATAAATTTTTGAGTCCAACAATATAAATTTTACTATCCTAACAGAGACTCATTCAGGATCCAGATTGTAATAAATTTACTTGAAACTATGGGGTAGACATTTATGCAATTAGAACTTCACGGTTTAATTAGTAACCAACATCAAACTTTGGGGTTTATCATGTAGCTAACCCGAATAAATTTATGCTTAAACTCAATAAATTTGTTTTCTATCAAAAAAAGAACAGTCAAACCAGGTACTGTCATTCATAAATATGATGGACCCAACAAGGCACAATCATCTCAACAAATAGGCTAGTCGGTAAAGGGCCCAATAGCCTGAAATTTCTAAATGTTCGGGTGGCAGTTTTGTTTTAGTAAAATCCACTCATTAAACCTGTCCTGGCCTAATATTGTGAGACATGACTATTTCCTATTGTCCAAAGGATTTCTTTATTCCTTATCTTATCACCCGCCAATGACTCTCTCTCTCTCTCTCTCCCATCTTTTCCATTCACCAGCAATTCATCTCTCAACAGTTGTGGTGCCACTAAAGATGCCCCATCTTCACCAATTCATCCCTTACACCTTGTTTGGATAGAGGAGGAGGAGGAGAGGAGAGTAGAGGTAAGGGGATGGGGAAGGTTTAATAAACCATGTTTGAATATTTACTAAGGGGGGAGGGCAAGGGGTTTGGAGGGGTATCTTACCCCTACTAACTCTTTGTTAATTACTCAAATTGGAGGACTTTTGGAGGGAGAGGAGAGGGGAGGGGTTTCACTTATATTAAAAAAAATTAAATTGTCAATTTCACCTTTATGACTTCAATTTATATCTATTTCTAAAAATAAATAAAAAATTTTTAAAAATTATTTAAAAAAAAAAAAAAAAAACAACAACAAGAGATGGTCATGGTTATCAATTAATACGAACACTCCTCTCCCCTCTTCTCCCCTTAATTTTTAAAACATCCAATAAAAGAGGAGGCATATCTATTCCCTTTCCCATTAATTTTAAAACATCCAAATTAGGGGAAGGGGTAATTATTCCCATCCCCTCTCCTCTCATTCCCCTCCCTTAACCCCCTACTCTCCTCTCTCTCCGAACTTCCAAACACACCATTAAGCTGACCAAACTGCATTAGAGAAATTTAACTTCGAAATATGTCCAAAACCTGGTGGTGGTTGATACAATTTGTAACATGGGATTCAAAATTTTCATTGATGTTATTAAAAGGCATTGAACTAGCAATCTAGGCATGAATGTTGTTGGTTTGGGGATTTTTTAATAAAGTTTTTGGCTGTAAATTGAGATTTTGAGTGTGGTTCTTCAGCCATCAATGGAATTTGGTGGTGATCAGCAAACCCCGGTGGAACCAGTCAATTCCGTAAAGTTGAAAAGGAAGTGCTGTCAGAGACCTTATCCTCTTCAATTGGCATTATATGCTACCAATCTAGGTTGGCTCAACCCAAACAAACCCAGCACACGAACATCCTTAGGAATTCATAGAGTATTTTTCGAAGTTCAGGGAATGTAGTGGTAATGAAATGCCTTCACCATCAGGTTCACAGTTCTACAAGAAGGTTAAGGGAATTCAAGGTTTTCCACACCTTGCTCATCCTCAAATCTTTGGCAGCTAGTTTTTCAAATTGTATGAGCTTTCAAGCTGTATCCTGCAAAGGCAATTCTAGGGTAGATCACTTGCTTACATGGTTCTTCAGCACAAGATGTTTGCCTAGTCTGTTTGATAGAATAGGGATTTCCTCTAAATTCTGGGCAACACATGCATGAATCAATTTCAAATTTTTTGAACAGTAGGATTTCTTGTAGGATCAACATAAAGGATTACATTTTCTTGATTTGTTCTCAATGAAGATTTCTCAATAATGAACAGAAAAGGAATCTGATTCTATGTTTTTGAGCCTATTGGGCGGGGCATGGGAGGCAAATAGAACCAGCCAAAGCAAAGGTATATATTGCTATAATTGATTAATAAGAATGTAAGCACCACAAAATTGTTCAGATCAGAACATGTTAAGACCTTTTCTGGAGAATTCATCAATCCACAACATAAATACCATAGAGAAAGCAAAAATTCTGATATTGGAACATAAATACCATAAAGAAAGCAAAACATTCCAATAACAAACAACATAAATACCATAAAGAAAGCATTAAATTCTGAAATTAGATAAAAACTCTTACCATGCTTCAGGTTCCTGGTACAGACCAGCTGAATCGCCAAAGCATGACTCGAGCATGTCAGTTTTTATTACACCTGGATTAAGTGCAATAACTGCCATTCCATCAGGCAATTCCTTTGCTACAGATCTGGTCAGACCCTCAATGGCCCATTTTGATGCACAATAAGGTGCAACCTGTCAAAATATGATCAGGTTTTAGTAAGAATACACTTGATGTTGATAAAGGAGTCCAAAATGCCATTATTACCATGAGAGACTTACACAGGCCAAGATAACGCTAATGCAAAACTCTCAGATAAAATAGAATTGCATAAAGTAATATCATCGCTATATTCAAGTTCAATCTAGCATTTATTATTGTTACGTCATTGTTGAGCAACATCAGCAGTCATGTCATTCATTTATTTTTTATATTTTCTTTTCTCTATTTAAACTTTTCTTCCCCTTCTTTTCCAAAAATAAAAAAAATTTCTCGCTATTTTGCCTCTTTATCTCCTAACTACTTTACGGTTATACTTCCTTAATCTTTTTTATAATTGGCCTCTTCTTCTACTTTTACACTTACTGTTACATTTCTTCTAATCTTTTCATTTCCTTTTTGTCTCTTTATCTCTCAACTACTTTACCGTTATACTTTCTTTCTCTTTTTTATAATTTGCCTCTTCTTCTACCCATTTTATTTTATATAAATTTGATATGGTTTTCTCTTTCAATCCATATTTTTCCCACACAAAACTGTGAGTACTCTCTCTCTCTGTGAATTTTTATTCTTTCTTATAACTCTAATTAAGGTTTATGGTTTTTTCTTTTAATATGTGTTTTGGTATTGTGGTTTTTTTTTTTTAAAATATCCTATCGGAAAGTCTTCTCTTTCCCTTTTCTAGGTTTGGTTGAATTTTAGTTTGGATTAATATTTAATTTTTTGGAAAACATGAATTTGAATATGCCTCCAATTGTTTGAGTAATAAATTATTATAAAGCCTATTATTTATTCTTTTAGTTTCATTTTAATTTTGGTTAAGATAACATTGTAATTTTGTAATAAGTTTTAATTATTATGATAATTTTCTTATTCCTTAAGAAATGAGAAATTTGAATAATAAATTTGAAACTTATAAAGTTTAGTTGTATATTAAGCAAATATAATACATTACAATAAAAGTTAGAAGAATATGGTTTACCTTAAAAAAATTATTAATCAAACATTAAAAAAATAATAATAATAAAATGATATATTTGTAGAGATAAAAAGATTTTTTTTTAAAATACTTGTAGAAATCTTTTTTTTTTTTTTAAATAGACAATACTTGAAGTAATGGTTTTTTTTATATATATAACACCTCTTTACATAATATTTATATTCCTACGCATCACGTGGGTCAACAACTAGTTATTATAATTTACGAATCTACATATAACAAAAAATGTAAGTATTTCTGATCTTGTACTCATTCTTAAAATCCAGCTTTTCAAGATATTTTACTTGGAACTTTTTGATAAGTGATAAATAACTTATATTAGAAAAAGGATTAGTTAGAACCTTTTTGATAAGTAATGAATAGCTTTTATTTGAAGAAAAACCTCAAGTATACAATATGTATACAAAGATTTACCTAAAAGACAAATAAAAATTTTAATTGAGCAGCCAAATCTTCTCTCTCTCTTTTTTTAATATAAGTAGTTGATCTACGAAATTCTTCTATAATAGATCTATGAAATCTAACATAAAAGAAATTAAGTATAGCCAAAAGCAAGCGAAGAGGTGTAACTTTCCAAATCAACCCATTTCCATGCCTTCAAAACAAAATTTTCCAAATAAAAACACATCAATAACCTTCAACTGCATCACCCAATGAACTCCAAACAAAGAGAGAACAAATGACCACAGCTCCCTGGTGGTAGCCAGAAGCACAATGGTGTAATAAATCCTACCCAAACCTCCCTATAAAAATTCCCAATGTAATAGTTCCAATTTATTAGCCACATGAGAAGGTATACTGAACAGGAAGTAAACCTCCATCCCTAGACACATATAACTTTTCCATTCTACCGTCTTCGCAAGATTGAATTTCAAACTTCCACTTCCTTGTATGATGAGCCTAACGGCATGCCCAAATAATTCTTAAGTAAAAAGCAAACCTTACAATGCATAATTGCAACTGGCTCATCGACTCCTTCCACCATCCCTACAAGAACTATTTCACTTTCACTAATGGCATGTTTGGATGTTTAAAAAAGGAGGGAGAGTAGAGTAGAGGGAGGGAGAGTAATGCAATTACCTTGTTTGGAAGTTTTTTAAAGAATGAGGGGGAGGGATTTGGAGGAGTTTGGACTCCCTCTAACCCCCTAATTTTAATTCCCCCAAATTGGAGAGATTTGGAGAGAGAGTAGAGTACATAAACTATTGACCAAGTAAATTACCTAATTTACCCTTATTATATTAACAAAATTACACAAGGGAATGGCTAATTACTCCCTTCCCACTCCCTTCCCCCTTACTAATTTTAAAAACATTCAAATAAGGTGGAGGTGAATCATTCTCCTTTACTCTCCTCCCCACTACTCCCCTTCCCTCTACTCCCCTCTACTCTCCTCCCTCTCTAAACTTCCAAACAAGCTATAAGATTAACCCTTTAACCCCATACCTAATTTAAAATATAAAGGTACTAACTTGATAGCTACAAGATTATCAATATTAGCATCCTAGAAAAATATGTTGTTGTTTAAAAAGGAAGATGAGAGATACTCAAAATCCACTACTCCCCTGAGCTTTGAAACCAAATAAGAAGCTTCCTCCCATAACCCTCTTCGGCATTTTGTTGAGAGTTTCATTGAAGAGGATAACGATGCAATTGAATCTCCTTGTCTCTATTTTCTAGAATTTCTATTAAAGCTGGATGGGCAACCATTAACCATAATTGAGAACTTGACAGTGGATATGCAAAAAATAAACCTAGCTCTTCCATTTTTCACCAAAGCCAATCTTCCGGCAAACAATCCAATGTACAGGATCACAAACCATTTCAGTATCAAGCTTGCAGCAGATAACTCCAGGAATTTGACTCCTGATTCTAGACTCCAGACATTCAATCGACACGGGAAGAATCTAAAATTTGACTGCTTTCAACAAAGAGATTCTACGATTCAGAAATAATCTTCCTGAACATTCTTTTAAACCTATTAGGTAAAACCTTTTCCAGAAACTTATACACACTTCTAACCAAATGAATTGGTTTGGAATCTCTTATGTTCCAAGCCACAGAAATATTTGGAACAAGGGTAATGAAAGATGCATTCAAACTTCTCAAACTTACATGTCTCCTAAAATTATTGAAAGAAGCTCATAACATCTGCCTCCACTACATTCTGACAATGCTAAAGACTACAAAGGCATGGCCAACTGGCCCAAGAGCTTTGGCACCATTTTTTTTTTCTTTTGATAAGGCAAAAGTTTATTAATATCAAAAAAAGGGGAACACCCCAGTACACAGGGAGTGTACAAGGGGTCAAAAATCAAGAACAAAAATTACAAGAATCTAAGAAGAAAAGATAAAAATGATTGGTTCTGCAAAGCAGGCAATCAATCCATTAAAGTTCTAAAGAAAAATAACTTTAAGTCTGATATGGATCTCTCCTTATCTTCAAAGCACTGACTATTTCTCTCCCTCCAAAAGCACCACAATAAGCAATGGGGAAACATCAACCATATATACCCATTTCGATGACGGCCAAAACTGCCTTGCCAACATGCTAGAAGCCCCACTACAGATTGCGGCATAACCCAACTCACTCCAAGCAACCTAAACACCATAACCCACATATCCATTGCAACCGAACAATGAAGAAAAAGATGATAAACCGATTCACCATTACACTTGCACATGTAGCACCCATTCAATATCCAAATCTTCCTTTTTCATAAATTGCCAATCATTAAGCATTTTCCTAAAGTAACAGTCCAAACAAAAAAAGCTACTCGAGAGGGAATCTTCTGTTTCCAAATGCTTTTCCAAGGAAAGCAATAGTCATAAGGGCCCATTAAGATTGTAATAATCCTTAAACGTGATGCCCTTCTCTCTATCAAATTTCCAACACATCTTATCCTCACAAACCCTCTCACCGAAGCACCATATATGGTATCCATGAAACCGGCCAGTGCCTCTAACCTCTTGTATTCCTCAATACACGTCATTAATTGCCTCAAATCCTCAGGAGGCCTCCTTGTTAGTGAATCTTGTAATTCATAATCCTAAGGCAATCCCAACCGAAAGGTGCTTGCTACGATTTTTTCACTACCCCCACTGATCTTATTGTATAGTTCCCAATACCTGCTAGTGTGACTGCGAAGAGTTTCCCCGACTCCCATCTTCATAGACAACAATGCATCCATTGGTTGTGGTATCTGGCTACAGGTCATAAACCGGACCTCGAACTCTTGAATCAGCTCAGCAAAACTATGAATCGAGCCCTTCCTCAACCCATTGAACCACCTCAGAGCAGTGGGCCCAAGACTTGAAGGAAACACCTTACACATCAGCGTATCGTTATGACTATGCAAAGACATCATCTGGACATAATGGCTTACATACTTTACCAGATTCGTCTTCCCGTCATAAGAGTTAAATGGAGGTCTAGTAAATCTGCTCGGCATCAGTGCCCATTCGATATCTCCTGAGAACGATGAACAAGTAGCTCTGCTCAATGCTCGCGCAACTCATAGCATCCATTGCAGCATTCCTAGGTCGTCACCCCTCTGGGGAAATCAAGTCTCTATCTACATACTCCCGAGATCGATCCCGGTGTCAATGGGAACTAGATTGATGGAATGCATCTCCATGACTACTCCCCGCACTTGCTGAACCCTCTGCATGCTCTTCACGGTTTCTTCTCTGACGACTACCTCTTGCCTCCAACTCCAAATCCCTTACCGATCTATGCAAGCAATCGAGTTCCTCATCCCTCCTGTCAAAATGTTCGTGTCCAGAGGTGCCTAACATTGATCGGTACATTTGAAACACCCCCTCCCCTGGGCCAAAATGTTCTTCTTCTTGCTCATATTTTCGGTCTTCATCTCTCTTATGCCTCCTTTCTCACCAATTAGAGCCCCAAGAAGATTCTCCAGAGCCACTTTCGGTGTAACTTTCCAAGTGCCTCCCAAACATCTTTCTTACGCAAACCCCGACAAAACTACAGCTATGTAGGAGATTCCCACAAACGACACCAATTATGCATGCCCAATTTTACTCACTAGATCGGGCCTAGTGTTGGGCTCACAATTTATTTATATGATGGGTTAAATTTATTTATATGGTGGGTTATGAGTTTCCAACTACGGGTAGCTCCCAACTGGACTACTTAGTTGCACTCCTTTGCATTCGCAAAACTCCCCCCTCTCCTCTAAGCTCCTCTCAATGGTTAGTATTATCTCTCTTTAGCTCTCTCTTTTTCCTCCAAATGACCAACCCCCTCTCTCTACTCGCTTCCCCTATTTATAGCTTAAGGTTGGTGGAATGTTCATGATTACGTTCTGGTCTCACTCGTCATGTGAATAGGGTCCGATTTGATTATTCTTGACATGGAATATGCTTCTTTGGAAATGGTGGAGATGACTTTGGAATTGGTTCCGGCCTCTAAAAAGTTGTTCGGCAGTGATATTCCCCAAGGCATTATCGAGCTGCCGAGGTCATGGGTTGTTCCAGGTAAATTCAGCCCCCAATCAACCCGTATATGATCGATATAGGCCTATCTATCTTGTGATCAGCTGAATGAGCCCACCATTGGATTTGGGCTTGAGAATGTCTTAATAGTGCACTTAGGCCAAGGCCCAATGCCCAGTGGGCTTGAAGCCTTATGCCGTACATATTCCATGCACCAGTTTAATCCACAAAATAATCATGAAGGCCTAAGCCAAAGTCATGTCAACAATTGTCAGCCAAATACTACAAGTCAGTATGGTTTTTTTTTTCCTCTCCGAAAGCTAGTAATTAAGTATTTTCATGAAAATATATGTTTACAGTCAAATGGCCTATGTATGTTATGATACGAAACTGGTCGGAGGTTAGACCAAATAAAAGAAAAAGAAAAAACTGGTCCGAAGCATCCTATAACGCGTACAGCTTATGACCTAGATTAAGATGTTTGCCTCATTAGTCATTAGGACTCTGTGAAGTCTCCGGAAAATAAGGACCTTTTGCTTTATAAAGTGTGATTTTTGGTCAATACTAAAGTGATAAAATATCACTTGTCCCAACTCCCAAAAAGTGTAAGCCAACATATGGTCCAACTATTATTTCAATCCTTTTCCCGAAGTGTGGGTTTAGATCTATCCTTAATAATTAGAGTTATATATTATATTTTTAACTTTTTAAATGGGAGATACGGTAGAGGTAGAATTCAAACTCAATATTACATACTCTGATATTATGAAAAAATAATCCAAAATCTTAAACTGTGAATTTAATTATTCACTCATTATTCGAACAATAATTCTGTAAAAATAAGGATGCAAACCTCCCATCAAGGCCTCTAGGATCAAGGGAGCTAACCCTAGAAAGTTCTTCTTTTAATAGCATCCTCATTTGCCTCTCTATAGCAGCCTCGCTCAAGTACTTGTCAGAAAGTTGGAACCTCTTCATGTAATGAATTTATAGTTTGAAACTTTGAATTGATTTTTTTTTTTTTTTTAATGTGTACAGTTTAATTTGAAACCGCCCAAAATTATGGGTTTTTTTTTGAAAGAATTATGGGGTTTAAAATGTAATATATCTTTTACTTCTTTTTTTTTTTTTTTTTTTTTTTGAGAAACTATATCTTTTACTTCTTAATAAGTAATAGTGTGATATCACTAACGATTTAAAGGCTTATGGTTATAAAGATATATATTAGTTAAACCATTAAATTTATTAATAATATCACTTGTCACAAAAAACTAAACGTATGAAAAGTGATAAACATAATCATTTAACAACACTAACAAGCATAATATTATTGAAAATCAAATGATATAATTGATTATAAATATTAGTATAACACCTATAGGTTACAAAAAAATCAACTTAATATATATAACTTAAAAGAAGTAGCTTCAATATATATTCCATGCACCGGTTTAATCCACGCAATAATCATGAAGGCCTGAGCCAAAGTCATGTTAACAATTGCCAGCCAAAAAAAGTAAAAGAAAAAACTGGTCGGTAGTATCCGATAACGTGTACAGCTCAAGACCTAGGATTAAGTTGTTTGCCTCATTAGCCATTAGGACTCTGAAGTCTCCGGGCGGCCAGGCCATGCAACGTCAAACCGAAAACGACAACATTAATTGCTTGTTCATTGGTCTTCTTTGTGACACCAGCTTCACGTTTTGGGTCCACAAATGCCACAAACACAATGATCTTGATTCTTAGTTGTTATCAAAATAAATCTTAATGGCCTGGAGACCGGCCTATTGGTCCTCTAAGGCGGCATGTGAGGTATCAGTCTACCTTAAATTTGATGTTAGTAATTAGTCATTAGTCATTACTTACTACGATCATTTTTCTCTTAAACTTAAAGACAAAGGGGGTTAAAATCAAAATCAAATCCTTACCTAAACCACCAAGAAGGTACGATTTCCACTTAGCCTTAAAACTATTGGGCCAACAATCATATACATTCGTGTTAATGACCAACAATAGATTCTAGTTAACTCAATTAATAAAATCTCTTATCGTCAAATACGAAATATGAGATTCAAACCCGCTTATTCCCAAAATCTATTGATGTCCTAACATAATAATAAAGAGCAATTATCATGAAGCACCGTAAGTTGAAATACTATCAAATCTTAAAAAAAGATAGTTAATGATGGACTAGGTATTCAATAAATTGGTCTAAATTTTTCGAATAAATTGTGCTACTAATATCCACACAAAAAATGAATTAAATAAATGATTTTTTTTTTGAGAAAAAAAAATTTTAATTAGTCTAACTTCGTTGAATAAATTCTTCTATTTATTTTTCAAAAAAAAAAAAAATTCAAAATCATGAGGAAAATAAATAGTAAAGATCAAAGGTCTAAATTGAATAAGGTATATAAATCAATATGTCACCACGTGTAATGTAATTAGTAATAAGATACGTAGGCAATTAAGGGTTTCCATGTCACCTTATAAATGCTTAAATTACCTTGAGTATTAAAAAATAAAAAAACTAAGGTAAATACTAGAGTTACATATTAACTATTTTATAACATTTTTTACAAATGGCTGAAAAGAGATTTTAGCGGTGGACCCAAATGAAAACTAGTAAAAAATTGTCACATTAACAGTTTATAAAATATTGTAAAATAATTCGTTGCTATAATATTACTCAAAACTGATTTTGAAATATATGTGCATTTTATGGTTGTGAGTCTCAAAAACACTCGTCTCCTTCTCTTATATGGCAAAAGAGATTAACAAAAAATTACACCCACATTTGCAAAAAACCAAGTCAATCAAACAAAGCTCTTATTATTCTCGCGCCCAAAGTCACCATTTATGTAAATGTTAGGCCAAAGGCCAAAGTTGTAGGGAAATTAGAAATACATATTAATTGTATCAAAAAAAGAAAAAGAAATGCATATTAATGTTTTAGTTTAGTGAAATGTTATGTCTATAATATTTTTACAACAATTAAATGGTAAATGGATTTAAATTAAAACTGGTATTAATAATTGGACAAAGTTTAGCTACAAAATTGATTGTAGTCTTAAACTACAAACTCACTCAATAAAATAAATATTACTACATATTTTGAAAATCTAACCGTTGAATTACGTGTTCTTTACGCTATTAATGCACATGTCAATTTTTGTGTCAATCGGATATCATTTACTATATAATCTATAATCTTATATTTTATGCATAATTTTAAATTACAAAAACTTGCAATTTAAAAATTATTGATAACATAGCTATTAATTTTTAATTTTCTTGAAATTTTGCAAACATGAAAGATATAAGAAGAAGATGCAATCCAATGGTAGATTTGTCAAAATTCACCTCCAATAAAAAGATATTGAGTGAGTTTATAGTTTAAGGCTACAATCAATTTTGTAACTAAATTTTGTCTTTAATAATTTGTCATTTAAGATTTTTTATGAAAATGTTATAAACGTGACAATTCCCTTTAGTTGAGGTGCAGGGAATCTTTTCTTTTCATTTTTTCTCCGTTCCCACTTTGATTTTTAATATCCCCACAAAAGGTGATTAGGATTGGCATTTTTTTTCTAAGTCTTTTTCGTCAACTACCTATCACAATCACTTTCATTCGTCCAAATCTCAATTAACATATTCTGCACAAGCTCAATTTTTTTTTTTTTTTTTGAAGTCAACTTCTTAATTAAATTTGCATGTAAATTAATTGCTCGTGTTAATAGACATGAAAATGATTAGGTACTGTTAGAGGAATAAAAATCCTATATCATATTCTAAGTATATTCTACTTTATATTTTATCAATTATGTTAATAAATGCAAATAATTTAATAAATAAAAAAGACAAACTAAAAAAGTAATATGGAAAACTTAATTATGATACTATAGGTTTGTTTGGATAGAAATTATTTTGCTGAAACTGAAAATTAAAAACTGAAAACACTGTAGTAAAATAATTTTTAAATGTGGGAATAGTGCTTAAAATAATAAAAAAATTAAAAAAAGTTAATGTTCACGCGTTTGGCATTGTTTATATGTAAGCCTAAAATCACTGTTCATGGATAATGAACAGTGCTAGATGCGCGTCCAGGGAAAAAAAATGAAAGAAATGCAAACGTGGGTTTGGAAACACGGATCCAAACCCACACTATATGTGTGCGTTTGGCATGAATTATTTTTGCTAACTTATTTTACTATTCAGCTTATTTTTGCTACTATTCATAGGTCCCGCTGCACTTTTTGGTACTATTCATGAGTTTTACTGTAATATTTTAACTAACTTTTACCTTTATCTATAGTACTTGCAGCAAAAAGTTTTTAATTTCAGCAAAATAAGTGGATTTCAAATGGACACTATTTGTCTGTTTGGTAAAGATTATTTTTAACAGCTTATTTTACTAGTCAGCTTATTTTTGCTACAATTCATGGGCCCCACTGCACTTTTTGGTACTATTTATGAGTTCCACTATATTATTTCAGTTAACTTTTACATTTATCTACAGTATTTTCATTAAAAAGTTTTCAGTTTCAACAAAATAAGCGAATCTCAAACAGACCCCATGTGTCTTAAATTTATGAGAATAAATTTAATAAGAACTTGGTGCAAACTCTGTTGTTTACGCACTCTAATGCTAACATGTCACATGCAATCCTCCTTATTCTACGTTACATAAAATCAAAGCCCCATTAGCTCTCACGACAGAAGCCTCCAACAGCTAGAAATGCTGCCAAGAAGAGTAACCACCACCAAAGACACTGTCAGAATCTGGAAAGAGATACTACCATTTGTGTGGTGGTCGTGACCTACAAGTTTGTTTTTTTTTCTTGATTTGTATTTTCTGAAGCATGGTGTATTGGGAGAGAATAGGAACCCCGAAGAAGCTTGCCCTAATTTTCCTATCAATTGTTATGAGTTTTGGTTCCCTTTATTAATATCAATATTAGTTGCTCATGTTGTTTTGTTAAAAATGCTTTTTTTTAATCAATTTAGATTTTGTTGTGATTGGAAAATATATGTCCCTTGATCCACATCTCAAATGTCTATTTGTTTAAGGGACAACTCATTGAATATGACTTTAAAGGCTATATATGTGCCACATCTGTAAATAATAAGCCTCCTTTGCATAAAACTGGAATAACACATAGAACAACAGTCTCCTAAAAATTTAAGATTGGAGTTGATTTATCAAATTGTGAGGAAATTTTCAGGGATTTAATGAAAGCAACCAGTTCAACAAACAAAGAGAACTATTGAGAAAACATTCTACTATTCTCGGAATACCTAATAATTATCAATACCTTCCAACAAGAGATCTTGAAGCATGGAGTTGCATGGCATTAATTCTCATCTAAAATATTATATCATACTTTTCAACTAAACTATTATACACTTCCAACATAAACAAAACAAAACGAAAGAAAAAGCTGGGTGGACAAGATGATGATTAATTTATTGACGTCCAAACAAATACATACATAACCATGCAGTAGTAACTGAAATTGAAAATCCCAAACCATAGAAACAAGACTACCTACCATCATCTCCATTGAAAACTGAAAAAACATCAACAATATCTCAATCATCACCAACTGAGGCTGAAGTAGTCGGATAAGATTGCACAAAATCCTCAAACTCATATTTACCACTATCTTCATTGCCATTTGCCATGACTATCTCCTCCTCCTCTAAAACTAGCTTCGTTTCCAAGCACCTAACCACATGCCTCATAGTGGGTCTTGACTCTGGTGCATCATTGGAACACATTAAGCCCAATTTAAGCACCAAAGTAGCCTCAACTTCATCAAACTCAACCCCTAACCTTGAATCCACAACCTCAAGGATTGCTCCTAATCCCCACTTCTCCCAAACCCTGTCCACAAGCATGAGCTCCTCAGGCAATGCTTTAGGGTCAATAGGCCTTCTACCACATACCACTTCTAGCAACAAAGCACCAAAGGCAAACACATCAGAACTTGTTGTTGGCTTGCCTATGCGTGTGAGCTCAGGTGCTAAATAACCCAACGTGCCCACCACCTTGGTTGTGCTTGGGTTGGAGCCAAGCTCATATAGCTTAGCAAGACCAAAATCACTCAACCTTCCATTAAACTCAGAATCCAATAACACATTGCCTGCCTTGATGTCTCTGTGAACCACAATTTGTTCCCATTCCTCATGTAAATATAAAAGCCCTGAAGCAACCCCTTTGATGATCTTGAACCTTTGCTCCCAGCTTAAGATTGCTTTAGGCTCATCAAAAAGGTACTTGTCTAAGCTTCCATTTGGCATGAATTCATACACAAGTAATAGATCACCTTGCCTACGACACCAACCCAATAATTGAACTATATTTCGATGACGAAGATGACCAATACTACCAACCTCAGACATGAATTCTCGCAAACCTTGCTTCGAATTTTGGGAAACACGCTTTACTGCAACTTGGGTATTTGAATTTGGCAAAGTTCCTTTGTAAACTCTACCAAATCCACCAAACCCAAGAAGCTCTTTGTCTCCAAAACCCTTTGTTGCTTTCTTTAGCTCCTCATAAGAAAATCTACGTGGTCCAATATCAAGCTCCCAGGCTTCAACCACACCACCCTTCTTGAGTTTCCCGACATTGTAAAAAATCAAAACAATCCAGAAAATCACAACCAAAGCACAGACTGAGACACCAACAATTAGGCTTGTGTGGTTCTTTTTAGACCCATTCACTGTTGGGAGCTTAGGGAGTTTATCTAAATTGAGATTTTTAGCAACTCCATTTATGTTAAAGCTCCAACCTAAGACGTAGTGCGAACTTGAGGATGGAAGGCTGGTTGAACCAGAGAACCCCACGAACATGGATTCTTTAAATATTGGTGAGAGGTCCTCATAATAAGAAAAATTTTCAGACCTGGGTCTAGGAAATTGTGGCACGACCTTAACATTTACTCGATTTATTCGTTCATCATATTCGACCCAAGCCTGAATTACCTGATCACTCTTTAGATTTATGAAATCTTTACGCTTAGATGGATCGACTGGAACAGATTTGTTAGATAGTATGCTTTTGGGGCCGACACGAACGTGGTTATCATCGATGTCACCGAACTTGGTGTGATTGACAGTGTTAAATTCCACCTTGAATATGTGGCCCGAGATGTTCCCATCCTTTTTGGGGTTGAATAAATCAAGAGAAGGAGAGATTGTGAAAGCAAAGTCATGGCCGCCTAGTTTTCCATGTTCATTGATCAAAGCAAAAGCAAACGTGGTGGAAAAGGACATAACTTTGCCATTGGAGGAGTTCTTGAATTGGATTGGATATTTATAAAATGCATGGCTAACAACTTGAACCGACTCGTTTGTCAGCTGAAGTATGCCATTGTTATCAATCACTGCATCGCCTTCCAAGCTCATATTTTTACGTTCGGCATTGAAGCCATCAGTGAGTTGGGTCAACAAGGGTCCAACATTGTCTAGGTCAGGCTTTACTCGGTATTGGAAAAGAAGGAAAACCAAGAAGAGAAAGATGAGTTTTGCTGCCATAGGAGAAGATAAGAATGACCTTTTTGCCGCAAAGGAAGCTTACTAGCTTAGGGTGTTTATAGAGAAAGCCTTAAATATTCTTTCACATACACTTTTCCATGTTCACACAAGGTTCCTAATTCCACCCACGATATATACACAAGGTTCCTATATCACGCTGCATCTTTTTTCTATCTGTCCTTGTTTACAATGAGGATAGGACCAAAAAAAAAAAGGGAAGGATAGGAAATTACCATGCAATGTAGTGTTATACTCCAGCAAGCATGATTTGACTTGACATAAGAATTTAAGAATATAGATTCTCCATCCACTCCATTTGAGAATATATTTTATGATTAAAATTTTATTATTTGAATCTAACAATATACTAAAAAGGCACATCATATACATTCTCAAAATTGTAATATTAATTATAAATTATGAAATAGATTCATTTGAAATTTTAAAAAATATTAATAGCATGTTATGAACGTTGCACTTTATACTCAACTAATAATGTTATATTATGTTTTTTTTTCCTCCCTTATAATAGCTAATATATATTAAAATAAAACACTAAAATTTTCGGTGGACTTTCATTGGTATTCACTTTGGGGTTAAAGCCATCCTATCACTGCCGTCCATTTCATAGAAATTTAGGCCAGCAATTAATCCACACTTATAATCATCCTAATCAAGAGTTTTTTCCTTTCTTTTTTGTTTTTTTTTTTTTTCCTCTTTTTTGTTTTCTTTTACCAAGTAGGACCCTTAAATTTTCAAATTTTCAATGGTCGGTAGGTACTAGGTAGGGCCTTTTATAGTTATTTTATTTTATTATCTTTAAAAAGACCTTTTATAGTAATTGAATTTTATTTATAGTAATTGAACTTGAACTATGAGAAGGTGGGAAACAGACATTTTTGGCTTGCGAAAAACGCACCATGCGTGTGTTCATCTCTATACACGTGATCCCCTTGATTACTAAGCGCTAAGCGCAGTAGAAAATCGATGTGTATATATGCATCTGTTCAAGGTTCGTCCCTTGTTTCATTGGTTTTATAAATGGTACATATGTCCTAGGAAACATGTTTCTTGACAGCTGGTACGTACTGCTGTTTTTTTGTAGTGGGATGGGGTGTTTTAAGGTTAGCTAGCACAAAGTGTCTATATCACACACCTAATTACATGTATCTGTACACACAAATGCCACATAACAAAATAAGTGGCAAGAAATAAACGTAGGTAAAACTGGCAGGGAATAAGTAGCACGCCACATTAGCATATGTGTACTTTGTATGCACTAGTCATTATCCTAAGTTTTATACCCGAAGGGTGGTTCCCCTGTGAGAGAGAAGGTGATATATTCCTGAGATAAATATAATACATTCTCAATAACAAGTGCCTATAATTAATACCACATCCCAAATAATTAAGAAGTGTGTTTTTTTTTTCCTAACTATGATTGTCACTTTTCAGTTTTCTTATTTCACTGTATCCTAATTTAACATTTAAAAGGCTTATGACCAACATTAATTAGAGGAAGCAAGATTAGAAGAAGTTTGAAAGAAAATTAATTTAGATGATATTAATCGATATTAATAACAAAATAGATCAACATTCATATAGTAATGTAAATCTAATATAAAATGTAAATTTTAATTTATTTTTTCATATTTACTTTAGTTTACTCAATTAGAAGATTTGTAAAATATACCTCGATATGAATTGATTTAGAATTTGAATTGGAATCATCATTATGATTAGGTATTTCCATAATTTCAATTGATCTATAAATATATATGAGTTTGGTTTACTTCCAGTATTTTTTTTTAAAAGAAATTTCCTTTTGTTTTAATGAGAGACTATCACATTATTTACTAACTAAATAAAATGTGAAAATTAAAACACATTACCACTTACCATAGTATATTTAAAAAAAAGGACATGTCTAGTTAAAAAAGTACTAGAGATAAGCCAAACCCAGTATAGATTTCATATCATTAAAATAAATAAAAATAATAATCAATTAATAGTTAATAACGATCAAATTAAGGGATTAATATAAATATATGGAATTTAATTATGTAGTTTGATTCTTTAAAATAAATTAATATATAAATATTAAAAATATATTTCATATCATTAAAATAAATAAAACAAAATAATCAATTAATAGTTAATAACGATCAAATTAAGGGATTAATATAAATATATGGAATTTAATTATGTAGTTTGATTCTTTAAAATAAATTAATATTAAAATATTAAAAATATAACAATATACCAAAGTTGTACCCGACTTGAATGCTCTTAAGAAATTATGCGTATTTTAAAATTTCTTCCTCTACTTTTTTAAAAGTTAAAATTTGGATTTATAATAAAAATACAGAGTTTGAAACTTTGAAAAAGTTCAAAGATAAGAGTAAAAAATTTAGTGGAGGCTAGGGTTTTAACGTGACGTAGAATGACAAAAGGAGGTTTATTATTAGGATCATGTGGGACTTAATTCAAAGCTGAAATTTCCTAGAAAAAAAACTGGTGGGTTTTAAGTGGAATCCACTACTTTGTTTTTGTTTTTTTTGGGCTGAATAATGAAAAAGTCCGGTGACACAACTTTTGTGCACAACTTTGTGCACAACTCGCCCACATGACGAGTTGTAGTTGGTGAAAGGGTGACCCACCACTATGCTTCCACCAACCACAACTCGCCACGTGGGCAAGTTGTGCACATAGTTGTGGCACTAGAACCACTTAATCTAGAAAAAGAAGAAACAGTGTTATGGCCCTATGGATCAGTAAAAGACTATATGTATCTAAGATTCCTTTTTCTTTTTCCCAAAGAATGGGACGTTTTTTCGGCAACAGTGGCAATCCTACACATTGGCTGTCGGGAGAAAATATATTATGCATACTTTCATGTGAGAGGAAGGAAATATGAATCGGACGCATGATATACCACTTCAGTTCTCGACCTAAATAGTAGATTGGTTTTCTATTTCTTTGCGTATCTTGCATCACCAAAAATTGTTTCCTCTACTATTCTTTCTCGGTTGGATCCCTTATCATTCCTACTTTATGCTTATAATCAATGCAATAATGACCTTTTGATTAATGTAATATCTTTAATTTATTATTTATTATTTATTATTATTATGTATATTTGTAAATAGAATAATGGAGAATAACAAACATTTTCATGGTATATACAAAATATCCTCTGAAATTATTTTTCTTTATAATTCAATTTTTGTTTTCTTAGATGAGCATGCTTTCATGTGAATAATTATTTAGACATGCAACATAAGGACATAGGATCTCTTCAAAAGTTCTTCACAGTTCATGAGGTCCCATCTAAGTATTTAACTATTTTTGTTTCTTTTTATTCCAAGTGTGAATTCAAGGTTTTTTTTTTTTTTTTTTTTTTACCCTATATATAGTATTGGGTATACACAAATGAGCAAAATCTCAAATTAAATACTAATAAAAAAAATTAGTGATTAATATAATATAGCTACGTCTAACTTATAACCTTAAATTTTTAGGTTAAGTGATATTTCTATATATTATATTAACTACTCAATTGAAGTCTTTCAAAGTGCTCTCTCCCTAACATATAATTTTTCTAAATTTCAATTTTCAAGGTATAAAAATACCTTATCTACTTTCAATAAATAAGCAAAGAAGTCATCTAAATGCACAATAGTTAATTTAGATTTTTTTTTTTTTTTTTTTTTATATATTTAGATGTGCATGCATGCTTTCATGTGAGTAATTCAGTATATGAGTCTCTGAAAGCTCCAAGCCCTAACAGGAAGTCAGGCCTCTTTTTTCAATGGGAGGTGGTTGCTATTGAGAGGTAATACAAAGTCCAAAGCATTCAAAAAAATAATAATAATAATTAGAGGTAGGTCCTTGCTGAAAGAACTATACACGCGCGCACACACACACACAAAAGTATAATTTCACGTAAAGGATCATATCAAATCCTAGCCTCTAGATTAAGGCAATACGAATAAATAATTCCAATAATCCATTATGGTACAATAGATTGTTCATAATTTCATAATGAAGTAAAATGGGAAGGGTCTATAAGAAACATAACTTGATACGCAAAGCAAAAGCCTATATATCTATGAATACTACCAAATAAAAGGGGTAAATAGTGTAATTTAGTCCAAAGAAGAGAAATTTTGGGGTGCAAAGAATAACATTCTAAATAATTTATTGACTAATAATTGCTAAAACCATAAAGCAGCTTATGATGACAAATTTTTTGATAAATAGCTTATGATGACAAATTAAATTGAAACAAAACAATATCAGATGCCAGAATAATTGTGATGCCCATGAAATTTCATTCATTCTTAATTAGTTCATGATTGTTGGTGACTCCAACCTCTCAAGCTGTCAAGAACGGGATGGAATATCTTCCTGACAGCTCTGAGAAATCAGATTTCTAGACCTACCCCTGACAGTCAAACTTCCTAATGCTTGTTAATAATCAGATTCTATTGCATAAAACAAATTGCAAATATTTCAATGAGAACAATATTTCCATTGGCCTGTCAAGCACACTGTAAACAGACTAGAGTGTCTTACAATCTAATTTCAAAATTGATGTGTAGAGAAAAAAATTTCTGGATTGATTGCTCCAAAGCTCCCTAATCAGACAGTAATTGCATAATCTAAGGCTAATGTGTTAAGTGGATACTTTAATCAAACAGTAAGAGATGCACCATTGTCTGCAGCTGTAAGGTTGAGTATCATTGTAGCCGCCTTCAAAGCCCTGGTTGTAAATGAGAAACATAAATTTTTGAGTCCAACAATATAAATTTTACTATCCTAACAGAGACTCATTCAGGATCCAGATTGTAATAAATTTACTTGAAACTATGGGGTAGACATTGATGCAATTAGAACTTCATGGTTTAATTAGTAACCAACATCAAACTAACCCTAATAAATTTATGCTTAAACTCAATAAACATTTGTTTCTGTCCTGGCTTAATATGGTGAGACATGACTATTTCCTATTGTCCAAAGGATTTCTTTATTCCTTGTCTTATCACCCGCCAATGACTCTCTCAACAGTTGTGGTGCCACTAAAGATGCCCCATCTTCACCAATTCATCCCTTACACCTTGTTTGGATAGAGGAGGAGGAGAGGAGAGTAGAGGTAAGGGGATGGGGAGGGTTTAATAAACCATGTTTGGCTATTTGCTAAAGCTCCGTTTGGGAGTTCATAAGGGAATGAAATAGAATGATCATAAGGGAATGGAAATGAATGAAATTGAATGAAATGTATTTAAGTAAGAGAAAGGAATGGAAAAGAATGGAATGGTATAAAATTAAATAACCTTGATTGAATGTTATAAAATGAAGGAATAAAAATGAATGAAAATGAATAGAATGTAAGTAATTTTGTTTGGGAGCAACATAGAGGGATGGGAATGGAATCATTTTATGACAATATTATTATTAGACTCCTATTTTAAAATAAAAGGTTAAATATATAGGAGTATTTTAGAAGTTTTAGTAAAAAAAACATTAAATTTAATTCTATTCCCTCTCATTCCTCCCAATTTCGGAGGAAATGAAAATTTGAGATTTTAAAGAAATAGAAAGAAATAAGCGTTCTCTCCTACCCATTCCATTCCCTCCCACTTAAACTCCTAAACAAAGAAATAAGCTTTTCATTCCCTCCATTAAAACTCTCAAACAAGAAAATGGAAGAATATTCAAAAATTATTTTTTTCATTCCTTTCCATTCTATTCTATTTTCTCCTCCCAAACGAGGCCTAAGAGGGGAGGACAAGGGGCTTGGAGGGGTATCTTACCCCTACTAACTCTTTGTTAATTTCTCAAATTTGAGGAATTTGGAGGGAGAGGAGAGGAGAGGGGAGGGGTTTCACTTATATTTAAAAAAATTAAATTGTTAATTTCACCTTTATGACTTCAATTTATATCTATTTCTTAAAAAAAAAAAAAAAAAAAAAAAAACAAGAGTTGATCATGGTTATCAATTATCAATTAATATGAACACTCCTCTCCCCTCTTCTCCCCTTAATTTTTAAAACATCCAAACAAAAAGAAGGCATATCTATTCCCTTTCCCATTAATTTTAAAACACCCAAACTAGGGGAAGGGGTAATTATTCCCATCCCCTCTCCTCTCGTTCCCCTCCCTTACCCCCTACTCTCCTCTGTCTCCGAAATTCCAAACACACCATTAAGCTTACCAAACTGCATTAGAGAAATTTAACTTCGAAATATGTCCAAAACCTGGTGGTGGTTGATACAATTTGTAACATGGGATTCAAATTTTTCATTGATGTTATTAAAAGGCATTGAACTAGCAATCTAGGCATGACTGTTGTTGGTTTGGGGATTTTTTTAATAAAGTTTGTGGCTGTAAATTGAGATGTTAAGTGTTGTTCTTCAGCCATCAATGAAATTTGGTGGTGATCAATGAGCAAACCCCGGTGGAACCAGTCGGTTCCGTAAAGTTGAAAAGGAAGTGCTGTTAGAGACCTTATCCTTTTCAATTGGCATTATATGCTACCAATCTAGGTTGGCTCCACCCAACCAAACCCAGCACATAAAGTTCAAGGAATGTAGTGGTAATGAAATTCCTTCACCATCTGGTTCAATGAAATTCCTTCACCATCTGGTTCACAGTTCTACAAGAAGGTTAAGGGAATTCAAGATTTTCCAAACCTAGCTCATCCTCAAATCTTTGGCAGCTAGTTTTTCAAATTGTATGAGCTTTCAAGCTGTATCCTGCAAAGGCAATTCTAGGGTAGATCACTTGCTTAGATGGTTCTTCAGCACAAGATTTTTGCCTTGTCTGTTCGATAGAATAGGGATTTCCTCTAAATTCTGGGCAACACATGCATGAATCAATTTCAAATTTTTTGAACAGTAGGATTTCTTGTAGGTTCAATATAAAGGATTAAATTTTCTTGATTTGTTCTCAATGAAGATTTCTCAATAATGAACAGAAAAGGAATCTGATTCTATGTTTTTCAGCCTATTGGGCGGGCCATGGGAGGCAAATAGAACCAGCCAAAGCAAAGGATATATTGCTATAATTGATTAATAAGAATGTAAGCACCACAAAATTGTTCAGATCAGAACATGTTAAAACATCTTCTGGAGAATTCATCAATCCACAACATAAATACCATAGAGAAAGCAAAAATTCTGATATTGGAACATAAATACCATAAAGAAAGCAAAGCATTCCAATAACAAACAACACAAATACCATAAAGAAAGCATTATATTTTGAAATTAGATAAAAACTCTTACCATGCTTCAGGTTCCTGGTACAGACCAGCTGAATCGCCAAAGCATGACTCGAGCATGTCAGTTTTTATTACACCTGGATTAAGTGCAATAACTGCCATTCCATCAGGCAACTCCTTTGCTACAGATCTGGTCAGACCCTCAATGGCCCATTTTGATGCACAATAAGGTGCAACCTGTCAAAATATGATCAGGTTCTAGTAAGAAGACACTTGATGTTGATAAAGGAGTCCAAAATGCCAATATCACCATGAGAGACTTACACAGGCCAAGATAAGGCTATTGCAAAACACTCAGATAGAATAGAATTGCATAAAGTAATATCATTATTATAATTTACGAATCTATATATAACAAAAAATGTAAGTATTTCTGATCTTGTACTCATCCTTAAAATCCAGCTTTTCAAGATATTTTACTTGGAACTTTTTGATAAGTGATAAATAACTTATATTAGAAAAAGGATTAGTTAGAACCTTTTTGATAAGTAATGAATAGCTTTTATTTGAAGAAAAACCTCAAGTATACAATATGTATACAAAGATTTACCTAAAAGACAAATAAAAATTTTAATTGAGCAACCAAATCTTCTCTCTCTTTTTTTTTTAATATAAGTAGTTGATCTATGAAATTCTTCTATGTTAGATCTATGAAATTCTTCTATAATAGATCTATGAAATCAAACATAAAAGAAATTAAGTATAGCCAAAAGCAAGCAAAGAGGTGTAACTTTCCAAATCAACCCATTTCCATACCTTCAAAACAAACTTTTCCAAATAAAAACACATCAATAACCTTCAACTGCATCACCAAATGAACTCCAAACAAAGAGAGAACAAATGACCACAGCTCCCTTGTGGTAGCCAGAAGCACAATGATGTAGTAAATCCCACCCAAACCTCCCTATAAAAATTCCCAATGTAATAGTTCCAATTTATTAGCCACATGAGAAGGTATACTGAACAGGGAGTAAATCTCCATCCCTTGACACATATAACTTTTCCATCCTACCAACTGTCTTCGCAAGATTGAGTTTCAAACTTCCACTTCCTTGTATGATGAGCCTAACGGCATGCCCAAATAATTCTTAAGTAAAGAGCAAACCTTACAATGCATAATTGCAACTGGCTCATCGACTCCTTCCACCATCCCTAGAAGAACTATTTCACTTTCACTAGGATTAACCCTTAACCCCATACCTAATTTAAAATATAAAAGAACTAACTTGATAGTTACAAGATGATCAGTATTAGCATCATAGAAAAATATGTTGTTGTTTGAAAGAGAAGATGAGAAATACTCAAAATCCACAACTCCCTAGAGCTTTGAAACCAAATAAGAAGCTTCCTCCCATAACCCTCTTCAGCATGTTGTTGAGAGTTTCATTGAAGAGGATAACGATGCAATTGAATCTCCTTGCCTCTATCCTCTAGAATTTCTATTAAAGTTGGATGGGCAACCATTAACCATAATTGAGAACGTGACAATGGATATGCAAAAAATAAACCTAGTTCTTCCATTTTCACCAAAGCCAATCTTCCGGAAAACAATCCAATGTACAAGATCACAAACCATTTCAGTATCAAGCTTGCAGCAGATAACTCCAGGAATTTGACTCCTGATTCTAGACTCCAGACATTCAATCGACACAGGAAGAATCTAAAATTTGACAGCTTTCAACAAAGAGATTCTACGATTCAGAAATAATCCTCCCAAACATTCTTTTAAACCTATTAGGTAAAACCTTTGCCAGAAACTTTTACACACTTCTAACCAAATGAATTGGTTTAGAATCTCTTATGTTCCAAGCCACAGACATATTTGGAACAAGGGTAATGAAAGATGCATTCAAACTTCTCAAACTCACATGTCTCCTAAAATTATTGAAAGAAGCTCATAACATCTGCCTCCACCACATTCCAACAATGCTAAAGACTACAAAGGCATAGCCAACTGGCCCAAGAGCTTTGGCACCATTGAAATAATGATCTTTCTCTCTTTAAAGCATCCTCACATTTTATTGAGAATATTTACTAAAACTCATGCTAGCGCTTTCAGAAGAAATGCCTATGTCTAGTAGCAGATTTAAAAATTACATTATTATCGTAATATTTAATAAAAAGTGTTAGAACTATGGTTAAATGATTAAATTTATCATTTCCTATTAGCTTAAGTTTTTTGAACAATTAATAATTTAACATGTATAAGAGCAGGAGATCATGAGTTCAATCCCTAGCTTTACCCTATCTCTCATAAAAATGTTATAAATCACACATGTTAGGCCCCACTTATTAAGGGAGAGTTTAGGCCCACACTTAAAGGAGAGTGTTAAAACTATGGTTAAATAATTAAATTCAACATTTCCTATTAGCTTAAGATTTTGGGACAAATAGTAATTTAACAAAAAGAAAAGGCTTACATCTGTCTAATGAAAGAAGTAATAATATTTGCAACAGAAGTATTAAGAGAATCATGTCATTATACCAGTGCTGCGCCAGATCTTCCCCACCCGGAAGACATATTGACAATAATTCCTTGATTCCTCGTAAGCATCAGAGGGATGAAGTGACGCAACATATTTGCTACTCCTTTTACATTTGTATCAATAACAGTATCAAAATCTTCTTCAGGAACCTCCCATATCTTGTTGTTTTTATTGATGGTACCTGCATTGTTTACTGGAACTACTTTTATATTAGTCCTGCATATACGGCAATTCAGAATATATGACAGGCAACAACCAATACCAAGAGCATAGTAAAACCTCACATCAAAACATGATGACTGCAATGAACCAAAATGCTGCACTAGCCATCAATAAAATTCATTATTTATCAAAAAAATGCTGCACTAGCCATCAATAAAATTCATTATTTATCAAAAAAATGCTGCACTAGCCAACAAATTTCCACCTAGCATTATATTCATTCAAAATGTAATAAAACCCTCTTTTCTTTTATTGGAATCATAAAACCCTACATTGTGCAAAGCACAAATCTCACTAAAGAAGAAAAATGAGTTAAGAATGGGAAGAAAAACTTGAAATTCTTTGCCTCTACAAAATTAGCAAATTTAACTAGTAAAAGTCAAATGATAACGCATTTATAAAAAATCAAAATAACAATATTCAAATGATTCATGTACCAATGAGGATTTAAAAAAAAAAAAAAAAAAAAAAACACTTATGCATTGAGCAGAGCTAACTAAAGAGCATAACATAATATCTTGACCATGGACATAAAATGCTCCAAATTCAATGTATGTGTGTGTGTGTGATACATATATTGAAAGTTGACATGAAAGGTGATGCTGCAATGATGGTCATCTCCAAAATCACATTTTACAAAGTTGAAGCCTGAAGTTCCATCACTTGCAAGTATTAAATCAATTAAAATACCTTGATATCTCCAAAGAAAAACAATACAGCACATGAATTATGAAAACTATGGGATGGGTAAAATATAAAATAAAATTGTGAAAGGCAGTTGAAATCACACACCACACTCTTAGAATGGGGTTGTTCCAACACTTGAAGTCATTTAGATGATGGGTCTAAAGTGAAATTTTGGTAGGATTTGTGATGTGGGGAGAGCTCTCTACAGGTGTGTCTCCCATAGTTATTCAGAATTAATTGTGATAAGGAGGCTTCTGAGGCAGATCTTATTAAGTTCTCCAATGGAATTCTTCAATGGGAATTAACTTTCACATGCTGTACAGGATTGGGAAGTCAAACTCTATGGATATTATTTATGATGTATCTTTGAGTGGGGGTGGGGATGATAAGATGTGTTGGAAACCATCCAAGAAGAGGGGCTTTAAGGTTAGAGGCTATTACCGGGTCTTGATTCGCAATAGTGATCAACTGTTTCCTTGGAAAAGCAAATGGAAGTCAAAGATCCGTTCTAGAGTTGCTTTCTTTGTATGGAATGCAGCCTTGGGAAAAATCTTGACAATTGGCGACTTGCATAAAAGGAATATTTGGATATTGGATTATTGTTATACGTGCAAATGTAATGGGGAAATAGTGGATCATCTGCTGCTTCATTATCCTATTGCTATGGTGTTCAGATCATTTGGAGTTCTTTGGGCAATGCCAAGGATGGTTATTGACTTACAAGCCTGTTGGCAAGGTAGGTTTGGTCAGCGTCGAAATGGTGTCATTTGGATGGGTGCTCCCCATTGTTTGATATGGTGCCTTTGGAGGGAGAGAAATGACCAATGCTTTGAGGATTCTGAGTGGTCTTTATCAAATCTAAAACTATTTTACTTAAAAACCTTGTTAGATTGGATGTATGTTGTGGGGAGTATTTTCAAATGTTCGGTTTGTGATTTGATATATCGTTGTAATTTTCATGCTTGATTGTATTGTCCCCAGTTGTATACATCCTGTATACATGTGTGACTCTTATTTTCTTTGGGTCTCAATATAATACAAGAATAAATCTTTTCGCTAGTGACAGGTCAGAATGGCAAAAATATGTATAACTATTTTCCGAGAAACTTTTAACTGGAAAATCTACTGATGGGGTGAAGTTTAAGCACAGTCAAGAAAGAATTTAACCAGCAATAGGAGAAGTAAAAATATACCTATGATGTCTGGAACGCCCTTTTTCTCCATCACAATGCGCGCCAGCTCTTCAATGCTACTATTAGATCTCTACAAAGTATAAACACAAAATTTTGTTAGATAAGTCATTTTGGTTATTAAGCTATTACATAACAATGGGAATGTCCATTCCATGAAATTGTTTCAAGATCATCGCGCAAGGTGTAAAATCAATTTAGAGTCCTGTTTGGCCATGCCAAGAATCATCATCATAAGAGGCAGTTACAGATATTCACCAAATACCACAATTTCCAAAATGCCAAAATTAAATGTAATTTAATTACCTTATTAGCTACAAATAAAATGTAAACTAGTTACCAATACATACATATATAGTTACATACATAATTTTCTGAAAATCCTATCCATTCAATGTCAAAATCTAAAGCACTCATTTTACAGCATGACAAAATAGAGAGAGAGAGAGAGGGACTGACCACGTCAGCATTGAGGATCAAGTGCTTGTCTGAAGGGTCAGGGAGGTCTGATTGGAGAGAATTGAGCCTATCCTGGGTGCGGGCGCAGCCGATTACGGTGTGGCCTCGCTTGGCGAGCTCTAAGGCCAGGGCTCTCCCCAGCCCTCTGCCCACTCCGGTTATCAGTACGGTTCGAGAGCTCGCTCCGTTCACCGCGTTCATTCCCTTATACGACGTCGTACTACTCCTCCTATTCATACACACACAGCCTCTCTCTCTCTCTCTGTTTCTCTATCTCTCTCTATGTAAAGATAAAATGCACACAACGCAGAGTATTTTTGGAAACTGCAAAGTTTTGAGTGGAGGCCAATATATATATATACGTGTCCTGGAAATCGTGGTGTGGATTTATTAGGAATCAGGACAATTCCGGAACAACCCGGATCCACACTCGCCCCGTGAGATAAAATTTTGAACCACATTTGTTTTGGGGCTAAAATGCAAATTGTGAATGTAATTAACTAATGAAAAAAAAAATTAACTATAAAATATTTTTATTGTTAATATAGATTTTTTTAATGTAAAAAAATTTAATGAAATTTTTCTAACAAAATTGGATGGAATAAATGAATTTAATAAATTTGAACCTTCTATAACTCAATTAAACAAAAGTAAAGTTAGAGAACTAAAATGAATTTCAGTTAAATATAAATGATATAATTTGGATTTTAGCCTTTATTTTATTTTGTGTTTTCAAAAATAGGAGAAAGATACAAATTATGTCAAAATTATGTTTTAAAAACTGGTTTCAAATACAATATTTAAAACCTCATTGATCCCTATCTTTTTGTGTGTATTTGTTTCTAAAAATTTATATATAATATTTAGAAAAAAGTTTTCTATTTTTGGAAAAAAAAAAAAAAAGCAAAAATTAGGAGTCTGTTTGTTACCATTGTTTAAATAATGATTTTCAGTGTTTAAATAACATTACACGTATTTTCATACATTTTTACACTCACAAGTATTTCCAAAAAATATAAACAACATTTCTAGAACAACATTATCAAACAGACCCTAGATAACCAAACAAGGTCTATTATATTTGCAAAACAATTTCCACCAAGCCAGTATGAATTGAATTATTTTTCCTAATATATTAGGCACTATTTTCAACGGCAAAGTCATTTAAAGGGAGGTACAATTCTAAACACATGTAAAATATATCAAAATTTTATAAATATATTTAAAGTGTGATGATAAGGTGGTAGTGCCTTATTTAAAACATAAAGAGTTATGCGTGCTAATTAGTTATTAGAATTTAAAAGGAGAAGTTAACCTCATTCAATAACTCATTGGACAAGTGTCCTAGAAAATTGAGGATAAATCTCTATATGTTACAAGTAGCCATTGATCACCATCGAGACCTAAAATATAAATAAAGGCTCGCATCCCAAGTAAAGATAAATTCCATATTGACTTCTCTTGTTGTTTGACTTCTAAATTCTAATTCACTAGTTTAGGGTTCTATAAAGTCTTGTTATCTAGTTAATGTAAATAAGTAGGATAAGTTTGTAGTTTTATTACCAAATCACTGAAGTGGTTATGTTTTCTTAAGCGCATTGTAGCTTGATCAAGATATCATCCCCATCAATTTAGTTTGCTTAGTACTTATCTCTATAATCAATGTAATGTAGTTAACAAAGTTACCATTATGAACTTATCGTTAGCTTGCAAAATGGAAGAATTTATAGCCAACAAAGTTTGCTGCTCAAAATGCAGTAACTTCACCTATCTAAAAAAATAGTAATACAGGGGTGCACTTTATCTCAATACACAGCGGGACATTGTTGTCTTGAAAGTTGAAACACTGCCATGATCAGATTCCAATCTGAATTCTACAAAATTTCAATCTGTAAAGGTGCATATAGCAAATGAGAATTATTCACAAAGCCCTAAGATCCAACTTAACAAACAAATCGTTAGCATTGATGTGCTAAAGAAACACTTGATACTATTAAAAAACTTCTACAGAGTATGACTAAAAAAAGCTCTACCTGTCTGTCTCAGTAGAGTTTCGTCATCGTGGTATCTTCCATCACACCTGAGGATTGATCTTGCTGAGTTTGTTTTCCGATTTCTTCTTCTCCTGGAGAATCACCTGCCTAGGCATTACATCTAGCAGAAAGCTTCCACCATTCCATACAGATGCAGATACACTTAGTATTTGGAAAATCACATGCAATTCATATGACAAGATGGGGACTGTATGTGCCATGGCTGCTACAGTAAACAAGGCTTGGCACACAATGTACATGAATAAGCAATTTTGTTCCCCGAGAAAACCACTTAAAGCACCACCAAATATTGTTAGCTTTCTGTGCCTTTTTTGAGAGTTCCCTACCAAAATATTGTTAGCACTAAGGTTGGACTATGAGTAACCTATGATGCTTGAGTTGGTTAGTCATGGGTTAAGGGCTAAAAGCCTATTATCAGACAGGGATATACATACAAAATCCTTTGAACTCTGTAACTGTCACTATGGAAGATCTCTGTAACTATCTGCACAGGCATAAATACTAACACGACTAAATATATTAATACTGCAAAATGAAAAACTAGGACAATCTTCAGGCCAACAAGTGCACTACTTTTTCACCCTCCAAAGTAATTTGTAAAGAATCGCAGGTCTAAATGTTGCCGATTATATTGTTTGAGACTTTAAAGGCAACAATGACCAATCACCAATGCAAATTTTTTGAAACCTAAATATAGTAATTCAAAAAAGTCAAATTTCAGCAATCAATAACTCTAGGCATCTTGATAGTTGACATGGGTTTTAGACCAATAAACTAAACAGCAGGGTATCAATGACCAAACCTACTCAAAGAAACCCATAAAATTCTACATTTTGTTAAAGCCAGTCAAAACTTAAGATGGCCTAAGCTAGCATTTTTTTTTTTTTTTTGCTGAATAAAAAAATGGCGAAATCTTGGGAGTAATCCATTTTCTACCATAACAAGTTAAACCCCCGTGCTAAATGGCCCCACCAACCCCTGTATTAATGTGTCCCACATGACTCAAATCCAAGCACTAAGAGAAGGTGCTTGACCACTAGACTCCCACCCTAGGGTCAAACTAGCATGAAATTCTTGCATGTGTAAAAAAGTTCAGTTCTATCTAACCAGAAAATGTGTATGTAACAACTGTAATCTGACATATGAAAGGATTCAAGAACCCTAAAAGATTCAGATTAACAAATATAAGATAGCATTTAAAGCCAAATGTGTGGATTGGTAAGTCACGCATGCACAGGTTGGTCTTGAACCCAATACCTCAACCTCCACCTTACTTTTATAAAAAGAAAGGAGGTACCATTTGAGTTAAAGCTCATTGGCAATTTAAAATTTATTATATTGTATTTTATAAATTTATAAATATTTTAACATAGAGTGCATACAATCCATGAAGAAATTGACTCGTTTTTGACAATTTTTAATTATTCACTTTTAAACCATACTTCACAGGAAAGCATTAGACCATTGTTTAAAGGTACTTTATAAAGCACGCGACCTAAACAAAGAAGTTCCAACTACCAGGTAAAAGGCGTATAAGAACACTAACAATTTTGACAACAGAACTGAAAACCAAGCTACAGCGCCCAGCAATTAATGCCCATGCTAATGTTCCCCTGCAGTAACATAGAGCCAAAATATTGGACGTGAATCATTTCCCAATAGAGGTGCAGACTGCAGAGCACCCTAGGAGTACTTGTTCACCTCAGCAAATTAATGAGAAGCAAACCATAAAAAGCTTTTCATTCCTTGGATACAAAAGAAGTTTGACCAAGAAGATTATATATCCATAGTAGTAAACATGCTGGGAAACAAGAACAGTTATGTCACTTCCTCATTTTTCATCTTAGGTTACTCCAACAATGAAATATACATATAACAATGTAAAATGATCACGTGTCATGGTCTCCAGATCAATGGGGGAAATACTAAAATTAAAAACTAATGTAAAAATCCCTCAAGATTTCAATGGGATGCATTAACGAAATATATATAAATAGAAATAGGAAAATTTTGCCACATCACACAGCCCTCACAATTACCATTCATTTTCCTATCCACTTTCTATCTTCTTATATGGTTCCAACCCTCCAAATTCACACAAATATCTAACAGAAATGACACATGGACCTATGGTTAGGAACAACATAACCAAAAACAAAAAGTCACTACCAGAACTCAATAGTCAATACCCCACTGCCTAAAAAACCAATTAAGCTTTGTAAATCAATAAATAAATGAACTCATGCAATTATGCAATATAACAAATTCTCAATATTGTAAAGCTTACCAAAAGATAGTAATGCCATTTCTTGAACTGATAGTATATCCACCGAAGAGGAACAAAAGTCACATAGAACAAGCAATATACATAGGAAAAATCTTGGGGACCTGACAAAGATATATTAACAAAAAAAAATAAATCACATAAGGGAATGGTGTATATAATGCTTTCTATGAATCAAAACAGCAATTACACATATCACGTTATCTTAAATCCCAGTTTTTGACATTTGCATTTTTCTTTTTTTCTTTTTCTTTTTTTTAAGTTACAACCACACCATATGGGTCTTGAACCGCAATCTTACCCTCTATCCCATCATTAAGGGTGCATTTGGTTGGGGAGATTATTGGGAGATGGAAAATAGGGAAGAAAAAGTGGTATTTTTGAGTGATTGGTTAAGAGGGAAATGGGTAGAGATTTTAGAGGGTCACTACCAAACACACTTGTTAAATGAAAACTAAAATCTCTTCTATCCCTCCACTTTTTCATCTCCCACCATTTTCTATCTCTCCAGTTTTCCATCCCCCACCAAACGAAGCCGAAGGAAGTAGGATGCACCATTTGAATTTTGAGCTAGCGCTCATTATCATCATTTGCGTTTGTTTTTGAAACGCCAAAAGATGAGTCACCTAGACATCAAAACACAAATCACAGTAAGAAAAGGCCTCAGGTTCATGATAGGCCTCCAATATGCTCTGTCAGATAAAGAATGGGGAATTGTATACATAGGGGGTATACTTGGTTGGAAAGAAAGGTATCACTTCTTCCCCTCAGAAATCACCAATAGTCTCCACAAGAACTCAAACTATATTTAAAATGGTGGAATCTGTTGACATATCCCACGATAATCTCCCTTGAGACAATTTTACAGATGAACTTGAATGCGGCATGGCAATCCACAAAGATTCGAAGATTCTTCTTCACCCTAATGGGAGTTCCTGGTGGAGTAGCAATCAAGCCAAAAGCCACTGCAAGCCTTTCACTATGGTGGAATAAAAGCTGCTCCTTTTCACTATGTTCTAGATCATGGAGGTCAATCTCTACCATGGGAACATAGCCAGCTTTATTCATAAGGTCAGCCAGCTCATCAAGCTTGGCATATATTTCCTTGCTTCTAGAATGGCTTCTATCTCCCACAATAAAGATGTATACCTTGTCTTTGACCTCAATCCAACTCATTCCAGATTCCTTCTTCACATTGCTATCTTTCATAAGCCTCCTTAACTTTGCAACATTTTCCCACATGCCAGCTGATGCATAAATGTTTGCAAGAAGAATATGGGTTCCAGATTTCTCTGGTTCAAGAGTTAGAAGCATCTCAGCAGCATATTCGCCAAGATGAACATTTTATGGATTCTTGCTGCTCCAAGAAGTGCACCCCAAACTGAACCATTAGCTTGGAAATGGCATCATGTTCACGAGTTCCATTGCTTCATTTAATTTTCCAGCACGCGCAAGGAGATCAATCATACAAGCATAATGCTCTTGCATTGGTTCAATACCAAACAACTCTTCCATTGAATTGAAATATTGTCTGGCTTTAGTTACCAGACCTGCATGATTGCATGCACAAAGGACACTGACTAAAGTTATATGATTGAGGGGGACACCATCACGAAGCATTTGATTAAACAGTTGGAGGGCCTGTTTCCCATGCCCATGTTGTGCAAGCCCCCCGATCATTGCAGACCATAATACTATTCCTCTCTCAGGTATCTCAGAGAAAGCATGGTCTGCATCATCTGTGCTTCCACATTTTGCATACATGTTGACTAGGAAATTCCCAGCAAAGACATCAAACACGAATCCAAACTTCAGAACATGGACATGTATCTGTTTTCCTTGCTCATATGCTGATAAATTTGCACAGGCATTCAGAAGGGAACTGCAAACAAATGGATCCGGCTTGATTCCCCTATCTTGCATTTGCAAATAGAGCTTTAGTGCTTCCTCTCCTTGACCATGTTGAGCATATGCAGGGATCATGGATGTGAAAGACACCAGATCTCCAATTGGGCATTCTTCAAAAATTCTTGCAGCATTTTCAACATGACTACATTTTCTGTATGTATCAAGAATGCTGTTTACAACATAAATGTCAGAATGAAAACCTGATTTTACAGAAAGTGTGTGAACTTGTTTACAAACATTGATATACTGCAAACTAGCTGTAGATTTTAGGACAGTGGATAAAGTAATCTGGTTGAATCCAATTCCCTCCTTGAACATCTCAGTGAAAAGGGATACAGCCTCCATGTCTTCCCCATTGTGTGAATGTCCAGAGATAACAGCATTCCATGCAATCAAGTCATTTTTTGGCGTCAAATAAAAAATCATCCTCGCTTCATCCATCATATCACACTTTGAGTACATATCTATCAGTCCTACACCCACAAACAAATCTGATTCTATATCCATCGTTATCAATCTAGAGTGCAACTGTTTACCCGATGCCTTGAGCCCCAAGCCAGCACAAGCTTTAAGAGCACAAGAGAAGGTAAACATATTTGGACATGTTTCTGACCTTTTCATATGTGCAAAAATGTTTAGAGCCCAACCATGGTACTCATGAAGAACACAGCCAGCAATAACAGCATTCCAGGAAACAATATCAGGTCTTGCTATTTCCTCAAAAACAGCAATTGCATCTTCAATGTCTCCTACTTTTGCATACATATCAACAAGTGCATTTTCTGAGATTGGATCAGAATCATACCCAAGCTTTATCAAATACCCATGAGTTTTCTTTCCTTGACTATCATCCCCCATACCTGAGCACGCATTCAGAATACTGGACAAACTAAACTCATTGGGTCTTATTCTGTTCAAAATCATTTCCTGAAACAAATCCACTGCTTCTCCACAGAAATCACCCTGCACATAACAAGAAAACAAAGCATTCCATGAAACAAAGTTCAGCTCCGGAATTGTATCAAACAGTCTCCTCGAACTCCCAAACTCCCCACATTTTGCATACATAACAACCAAGGTATTCGCAACAAACACATCAGACTCAAACCCTGTTGCCACTGCAATGCCATGAACCTGCCTCCCCAGCTCTAACTCCGTTGTCATCGAGCATGCCTTAAGAACACTCGGAAGCATAAACTGATTGCACTTAACTCCCAACAAATGCATCTCATGAAAGGCCAAAAGGGCTTCCTCACCAAGCCTATTTTGTGCATACCCAGATATCAAAGAAGACCAAGAAACCAAATCTGGTTCAGTACTTTCCTCAACCAGTTTCCGTGCATACCCAAAACACCGACACTTTGAGTACAAATTAATCAAATGATTCCGAAGATTGGGGTCCTCAGATAATCCAAATCTGATCACGTGAGCATGGACTTCCATGCCTGAAGTCACAGATTTGGAAGCAGTGCATTGTGAGAGGAGATTAGAGCATGACTCAATCATTTCAATTTTTATTACACCTGAATTAAGTGCAATAACTTCCATTCCATCAGGCAACTCCTTTGCTACAGATCTGGTCAGACCCTCAACATTTCAAACTGCCACTTCCTTGTATGATGATCCGAATGGCATGCCCAAATAACTCATTAAGTGAAGAATAAACCTTACAACGCATAATTGCAACCGGTTCATTGACTCCTTCCACCATCCCTACAAGAACTATTTCACTTTCACTAAGATTAACCCTTAACCCCATATCTAATTTAAAATATAAAAGAACTGACTTGATAGCTAAAAGATGATCAGTATTAACATCATAGGAAATGATGGTGTTGTTTAAAAAAAGAAGATGAGAAATACTCAAAACTCACAACTCCACTGAGCTCTAAAACCAAATAAGAAGCTTCCTCCCATCACCCTCTTTGGCATTTTGTTGAGAGTTTCATTGAAGAGGATATTGATGCAATTGAATCTCCTTGGCTCTATCCTCTAGAATTACTATCAAAGCTGGATGGGCAACCATTAACCAAAATTGAGAACTTCACAGTGGATATGCAAAAATTAAACCTAGTTCCTACATCTTTCACCAAAGTCAATCTTCTGGCAAAAAATCCAATTTACATGATCACAAACCATTTCAGTATCAACATGCAGCAGATAACTCCAGGAATTTGACTTCTTATTCTAGACTCCAGACATTCAATCAACCCGGGGGCAGAATCTAAAACTTGACTGCCTTCAACAGAGAGATTCTACAATTCAGAAATAATCTTCCCGAACATTCTTTTAAACCTATTACGGAAAACCTTTGCCAGCAATTTATACACACTTCTAACCAAACGAATTGGTTTAGAATCTCATATGTTCCAAGCCACAGAAATCTTTGGAACAAGGGTAATGAAAGACACATTCTGAAAGACTACAAAAGCAAAGCCAACTGGCCCAAGAGTTTTGGCACCATTAAAATAATGACCTTTCTCTCTTTAAAGCATTTTCACATTTTATTGAGAAGATTAACTAAAACTCATGCTAGTTCTCTCAGAAGAAATGCCTATGTCTCTAGTAGCGGATTTAAAAATCACATTATAATATTTAATAAAAAGTGTTAAAACTATAGTTAAATGATTAAATTCACAATTTCCCATTAGCTTAAGCTTTTGGAACAATCAGTAATTTAACAAAAATAAAAGGTTTACATCCGTCTAATAAAGCTAAAAAGCAATATACCATTGCAGCATTGCCGCTCCAGATCTTCCCCACCCGGAAGACATATTGACAATAATTCCTCGATTCCTCGTAAGCATCAGAGCGATGAAGTGGCGCAACATATTTGCTATTCCTTTTACATATTGACATATCTTGTTGTTTTCATTGATGGTACCTACATTTTTTAGTGGAACTACCTTTATATTAGTCCGCTGCATATACGAAAAATTCAGAATAAATGACGGGTAACAACCAAAACCAGAAGCATAGTAAAACCTCGGCATCAAGATATGATGACTGGAATGAACCAAAATGCTGCACTAGCCAACAAATTTCCACCTAGCATTGTATTTGTTCAAAATGTAATAAAACCCTCTATCTTTTGTTGGAATCATAAAAAAAGGAAGAAAAATGAGCAAAGAATGGGAAGAGAAACTTGAAATTCTTTGCCTCTACAAAGTTAGCACATCTTATTCTTAACTAGTAAGATTCAAATGAGAACACATTTATCAAAAATAATAATAATAATCAAATGATTCATGTGCCAATGAGAGAGGGACTGACCACGTCAGCATTGAGGAGCAAGTGGTTGTGGGAGGAGTCAGGGAGGTCTGATTTGATTGGAGGGAATTGAGCCTATCCTGGGTGCGGGCGCACCCGATTACGGTGTGGCCTCTCTCGGCGAGCTCTAAGGCCAGAGCTCTTCCGAACCCTTTGCCCACTCCGGTTATCAGTACGGTTCGAGAGCTCGCTCCGTTCACCGCGTTCATTCCCTTATACGGCGTCGTAGTGCTACTAGACTACTAGTCATGCACAGTAAAACACACAGCCTCTCTCTCTCTCTCTCTCTCTCTCTCTCTCTAAACCGCATTCCCTCTCTTTTTATATCTGTGTTTGTTTTAAATAAAAATACAAGTGACAGGTGTTTTAACAACAATTTTCACTGTTTAACACATTTGTCATATCCGTATTTTCATAACACTAAAAACTGAATAACGATATTAAAAATTTCCAACTAAACGAGCCCTTGAGATCCCATTTGGCAACGGTGTTTAAACAATGAAAATTTTTATTTAAACATCATAATACGCATTTTCACACACTTTTTTATTCACACGTATTTTCATAAAACTTAAACAACATTACTAGAAATTTCTTACCAAACAAGCTTTAAATAATTAAAAAAAATGTCTTTAATCATAGATTAATATTAAGAAATTGATATTAGCAGCCTTTTTCAAACAGGCTAATGTAAGGAGCTATGAAATTTTATGATCACTTGAAATTAATTTTAAAGTGCAAATAAAATGCCATTATAATTTGGATTTTTACACTTTCTATAATATAAAATAAAATTTCAATTATTTGTTAATCATATATAAGTTTTATGTCTTGGCTTCGAATCATATATTAGTTTTTGGACTCTTCTATATTATGTCATATAAGTTTTGGTGGACTCACAATTTTTCACATAATTTCTTTTAATTCTATATTTATTTGACTCATAATTTTTATTTTTATAATTCTTATTTATTTGACAAAAACTAATCAAATGTCAACCATTTCGTTTAATACCCAATATGTAGCTTGTATTTAGACTCTACTAGGAATTGTTTTTCTTAGAGTGACGCGCAAGTTTTTGACGTGCTTCCAAAACATGGTAGTATGCAACGCAAATTCCTTCACAGTAAATGATGTGTTGTTGACTTACTTTCCTAAATATCATATACAATTAAAAGAATTAGGCTAAGCTTGACCCATACATCAATATAAGAAGTAAGAACTCTCATAAAAAAAAAAAATTAAACAACATTTAGTTGTAGTCAACTTTCAAGCCATAAGAAACCCACCTTGGAAAACATCAGCGAAACATATAGAAGAAAAAACACATCATGACCAAGTACTGGAGGATCATCCAATCTTCACATGCCAAATATGCGTAGAGCCCATGCAATCAAACAAAAATTCAGCTACAATAATAATTATGTGCACTCTTTTTATGATGCCAAATACATCAAAACCCAAATTGACAATAAAGTGCCAAACATTAAATGTCCTACATTTATTTATGATGCATGAATTGTGCGTTTAAATAAAAACTAATAAATAAAACTTAATATCATATATACTCTATATCTATATTTGCTACCTTACTTTGAAGGTTTCACGACATTGTTATTTTATTTATTCGATTTTTAAACCAAAATTTACCTCTACAAACATGTTTCTCTTATATTTATGTTGTGTACTTCAATTCACTTTGGTCCTATTCGGTCCCAGTTTGGTCCATTCACTCTTATTCGGTTCATTTTGTCTACTTTGGTCTACGTCAGTTCTATTTAGTCCACTTACATCCTATTAGGTTCTATTCGGTCCACTTTGGTTTTATTCGGTCCACATTGATTTTATTTAGTCTACATAGGTCCTATTCGGTCTTATTCGGTCCATTATGTTCACTTTGGTTCTATTCGGTCCATTTTGTCCACTTTCGTCCTATTTGGTCTTTTTCAATATAATTCAGTCTAATTGGGTCCATTCTATTTACTTCGGTCTTGTTTGGTCCAATTTAGTTCTATTCAGTTCATTTTGGCTCCATTTGGTCCATTCTATCCACTTTGGTCCTATTCGGTCCATTAGGTCTTATTCAATCCACTTCGGTCCATCATGTCCACTTTAGTCCTATTTGGTCATTTTGGGTTTACTTCAGTCCAATTCGGTCCATTCTGTCCACTTTGATCTTATTAGGTCCAATTTAGTTCTATTCGGTTCATTTTGGCTCTAGTTGATCCATTCTGTCTACTTTAGTTCTATTCAATTCATTAAGTCTTATTCAATCCACTCTGGTCCTATTTAGTCTTTTTCAAAGACACTAATATGGGGAGCTATGAAATTTTATGAACCAAAATCCTGCGTTATATTTGTTCAAAATGTAAAATAAAACCACTTTTTTTTTATTGGAATCATAAAACCCTATAGATTGCAAAGCACAAATCTCACTAAGGAAGAAAAATGAGCAAAGAATGGGAAGAGAATTTTGAAATTCTAAAATTCTTTGCCTCTACAAAATTAGCACATTTAACTAGTAAGATTCAAATGATAACACATTTTATCAAAAAATAATAACAATAATAATAATAATCAAATGATTCATGTGCCAATGAGAGAGGGATTGACCACGTCAGCATTGAGGAGCAAGTGGTCGTGGGTGCGGGCGCACCCGATTATGATGTGGCCTCTCTTAGCGAGCTTTAAGGCTAGGGCTCTCCGAAGCCCTTTGCCTACCCCGGTTATCAGTACGATCCGAGAGCGAGCTCCGTTCACTGCATTGAGGAATAGGAAGGCTCCACAGAAAACTCCAAAACCAATTCTCTCAGTTTCCATCAGAGTAGCTACCATCCTTTTGACATAGAGCTAATTCAAAAGCCCCATGGTATGCACTTTTCACCATGAACAAACCTTTGGGATTGAGAGCCCAAATTTTTTTATCCTCAAGTAGGCGCATACTGATTGTTATACTTCGAATGACCTCTACCTCATGCAGCAAAAACAAAGTGTTAATGGCCTCATACTTCCAGCAAGCATCTTCCTTGTTAATTATCTCTCCCACCTTTGTATCTGGGTGCATAAATAATCTAGGCAAGGAAACCTTAAAAGTCGATGGAGTTGGTAACCATTTGTCCCCCCAAACTCATACAGAGTCACCATTACCTATTCTCCACCGTAGCCCAAACTTCACAAAGTCTTGTGCTACCCATATGCTTCTCCAAGTGAAAGAAGGATTATTCCCTGAAGGGGCTTGTATAAAATCACACCGTGGGAAGTATTTGGCTTTAAGAACTCTGTAAACCAAAGAATCATATCTCATTTGAAGTGGCCACCCCTGCTTTTCCAATAAAGCCAAATTGAACTCCTTCAGCTGTTTGAAACCCATCCCACCCTTAGACTTCGGTTCATAAAGCACTAATTTTTTACCCAACTTCTCCTTAATGTCATTAAAAGTATTCTGTTTCCTCTGTCCGACCAAAGATGGTAGCCTCAAATACTTTTCTTGCTATTTAATCACTTGGGCTCCAAATCTACTTTTAATCTCCTTTCTGATTTCCCTTGAGATGTTGCTACTAAAAAATAAGGATGTTTTCGGCCAATTCAGCTGCTGTCTAGAATCATTCTCATAAACCTGCAAGACTCTTTGCAAGGCATCACATTCCTCAATAGTGGCTCTACAAACATTTAGACTATCATCTGCAAAGAATGGGTGAGATAATTTAGGTCCATTCCTACACACCGCAAATCCCCCCATCTGACTAGTAGCTATTGCTGACTTTATCAATGCTAAAAGCCTTCCGCACATAGCAAAAACAGGTTAGGGGACAGAGGGTCTCCTTGACATAACCCTCTAGTTGGAACAATATGTCCCCTTGGCTTCCCATTTATTCTCACTAAATAAGTCACAGAAGTAACACAGTGCATCAGTAAGTTCCTCCATTTTGCTACAAAACCTAGTCTATCCATAATTTTCTCCAAGCACCCCCACTCTACTCTATCATACGCCTTACTTATATCCAGCTTTAAAGCCATATCACCTGTTCTTCCTACCTTCTTCAGACTGATGTGGTGCATAGTCTCAAAAGCGACAAGAATATTATCAGTAATCAACCTTCCGTGCACAAAGGCACTTTAGGTATCACTAATTTTTGAAGGTAGAAACTTTTTTAACCGATTGGCAATAGGTTTAGATGCTAACTTGTAGATCACATTACATAAGCTTATAGGCCTATAATCGGTTATTCTTTTGGGCTCTTTACACTTTGAAATAAGCACAATATGGGTATCATTAAAATTAAGAGGAGAAATACTTGAATTTATAAAATCAAGGACAGTTTCTCTTACCACATCCCCTATGGTAGACCAAAAGTGCTGGAAGAAGAGGAGGCATGCCATCTGGACTTTGAGCTTTTTAGTGGATACATCTGCTTGAGCGTCTTCCGTACCTCATTGGCTGTGAAGTACTAGGACAAAGCATGATTCATTACAAGGGTAACTTTTGGCTGGATAGCTTGTAAAATTTCATCAAACTCCATAGGGTTAAAAGAGGTAAAAAGATTCTGATAATAATCCACCACAATCTCCTCAATTTGATTATCCTCCTCTTGCCACACATCATTAGAATCCAACAAACCCTCAATGAGGTTTTTCTTCAGACAAGTTGATGCCCTAACATGGAAATATCTAGTGTTTCTATCACTAAATTGGAACCAATCTATGCGAGATCTTTGTAACCACATAGCATCCTCTTTTTCCAACCACCCATTTAACTCAGCTCTAGTAGCTTTCATGTCTTGGATTCTTATTGGAGAAGCTAGTTAAAGCTTTAGCCATTTCAAATATTTTTGTAATTCGACTATCTTCCTACCTACATGGCCAAACTCTTCTTTATTATTAGGACATATGTGGATCATGTTAGGAACATATGTCAATATTTTATGTAGTTGCTAATCTTTTGACAAAACGCACTTTACTTGTAATTGGGTAGATCTAGGATGTATTTAATTCTTTAAGGAACAAGAGTTCAAGTTTAGTATTGAAGCCATGCAAATATTTCTAAGAAACAAGTAAAGAAATGTTGATTTTTTAAAACTCGATAGCTGCTCGATACCTCTCGATAGCTGCTCGATACCTCTCGATAGCTAGGCTATCTATCGAGCTTTTTAGCTTCTTTTTATCACAATTTTAATACCTCTCAATAGCTAGGTCGATTGATCGAGCAATTTTCTGTCCCCTCAATAACTCCTCGATAGCTCTCGATAGCTAGCAACAGATAGGTTTGACACCTCCTCGACACCTCTTGATCGATCGAGAATTACAAGATTCAGATTTTCAGATTTGATTTTCAGCCCATGCTTATGTATTTGTGTAGGGTTTCTTTTTTCACAACCCTAGACATATATAAGGCTTATTTTAGAGGCTGTCACATAAGATAATACAAGGAGAACATATGCAAAAAGTGACCGATGCCATATTCTCTCTAAAATAAGCTACTGTGTTTTTGCACCTTTGGGTTTTGTAACCAAGTGCTTCTTGATCTTCATTATTGATGAAGTGAAGAACTTTGCAACAAACAATCTTCTTCAAGTTAGTGTGTTAGTCACGTACTAGGAGTCATACATCTTTGGTTAGTCACATACTGGGATTCATGTATCAAAAAGTATGGCGTTCATATATTGAAGAATTCAGAGGTTCTAAAGCACACTTTAATTTTGGTTGAAAGTATAAAAAATAAAAAAAATAAAAAACACGCTTTAATTTTGTTTTAATTTGAGAATTAATCATCATGTGAAACTTTGACCAATGTGAGATATTGTGACCAATTGCTCTTATTAGTCACAACTCTTTTCATGCTGATTGATTCAAGAAGCAAAGTAAGGAATTAGAAATTTAGAAGTGGAAAACACATATATTTATAAATAAATTACAACAGACAAACACATGTTCTAAACCACAAATAAGACATCATATCCAAATCAAATCTAAGAAAACTATGTACATACAATTGAAAATCACATGCAAGCTTAGATAATCGACACGCGTGAAAGACGCATAATGAAAAAATCCAGCAAAGTCCATGGAGGACTTTCCTCAAACATATGGTAAGCTTGACTTACCCATATACAAACCACACATTCATGCATGCATACACACCTAAATACATACAAACACAGCATTTTGAGTCTGACCCAAAAACTGATTTGTTTTATTTCTAAGGAATTTGATGTGTTTAGATGGTGGCTAAAACAACTTGTCTTAAACAAACTCAGTTTTCAACGCCATGGATCAAGATTTTATGGCGGTTTGAAAAAAGCCACTGTCGCTCCTTGTAAAGAAGGAAGCAAAGTTCATTGTATTGATCAAGCTACAGATTTAGAAGACCTTCAAATCTTGAAAAAAAGAAATGGATAATTACTCTGTGTTGAAAAAGAAAGAGCAAAACAGAGTAATCTGGACTGGCATTCTAGAGAGAAAATCTAAGAGGGAATGAGTGAAAATTTGATTGTATATTGCGTTAAGTAAAATTGCAATTGCAATAGGCTACAGATACTTATAGTACTACAGCTAAAAGCTAACTGTTTAAATACAACATGTGCTAATCGTGTGAGGAGAGCAGGCTGAGTTTATTTCCTATTCTTTAGTCCTTTAAATACGACAGCGTTTATATCCCACTGATGCTCTTGTTCTCAACGTTATACCGCAAATCACAATTTAGTAATCTACAAGGAAATAGTAAGTCACTATTTCAAACTTTGAAATATACAAATAATGCATAGTGTTATTCAAGAAACGTGTAGACACAATAGAATGATATAGAAAAGTGTTAATGGAACTCTCTCTCTCTCTGGATGATGAGAAATTGAGAATTGCAAAAGATGGTGTAATTTTTTAGCTTCATTGTATAAAATTACTCCTTTTGTGGTGATTTTGTTAGCTATCAAATGGAAAATTGTAGCGGAGTGTAACTTCACAAATCAATTCACCATATTGAAATATTATTCAATCATATTGATATTTTGCTACAAGTTAACAGATTGATAAATAAGGTTCAGCAAGTTGTTGCTTAAGATGATGGCACCTAATAGTATAAATCCTGACTACGAACACAGGAGGTCCAAAAGAACAAATTATTAAATACAGAACCAATTGCTAATATTAATATGTGCTTTTAAATATTTTTTTTAAAAAAATTACTTTAATATTTCTTTAGAAGAATTGCACCCTTCGAGAGCTTACAAGAAGAGTTTAAAATTATAAAGGTGATAAAGATTTCCAAATGGAGAGGGAGGATTGCAAATTAATGAGAAAAATATATTGATGGCTTTTTATTTGTTTTTTCACCCTATCTTTTACTTGAGAATGAGCGGCCTTAATAGACTTGATTTTTCTTCTTCTGTTGTAATTTCTTTTATTTCGTTTTCAAATGGGTTGTCTTCAGCCACCAACTTAAGAATTTTCCCCATTGTGTTTGTTTGTTTGTTTGTTTTGTTTTGTTTTTGTTTTTGTTTTTTTTTTTTTTTTTTTTTTTTTTTGATACCAGAAAGGAAGGAAACAAACTATACAATGGCTAGGTGAACCCAGCTACAAGGGCCAGGGACTCTAACAGCAATCTTAGCTATGTTACAGACTGTATATAAGATAGCCCTGGGAACAAAAAGGGCTTTGCAACACAAGCCTTGTTGCTGTAAGTTTAACATGTCAGAGAGCATAGCTTTTTCCGGCCAATTAGGATTACAATGCATATTATAAACATGAACTGTTCTTTTACTACAACACATGATCAAAATTCCGTAGAAACCAAGATTCTTAGCTTTAACAACAGCCTCCACTAAAGCTTCTTGAGTTGCTGCAGTAGTTGTTGAAGCTCCACTGCTGGCACTACCTGAAAACATGATCCTTCCTTGCAAATTTGTTGTTTCATAAGCAAAAGCAGTCCTCCTTGGTCTATTCTTCCTAGCTCCTGCTATTTTGATAAGTAGATCCCCGCTCCAATATTCTGGTATATAGTATGGTTTCCTTTGCAATGTCTGACATGGTTGTCCTTCTTTTCAAAAGCTTCCTTAAACTTGTAAGTCAAAGTTTGAGCAGTTAGAATGACTTCAGTGGCATTAGGGGTTTTGCCATCATGAGTCACCATGTTCCTGTGGTTCCATATTGTCCAAAGGAATGTGAAAATGGAACAAAGATAATTCATCCTCCCTTGGTCCATCTGTCTGAATCTTAGCATAATGTTGCTCAGCCAAGATTGAACATATATGTTGCTAAAGCCTGAAGTGTGTATGGCAAGGGAAGATCCATGCTAGCAAGCTCTAGTGAATGTATAGTGGAGAAACAAATGGGAAGTAGATTCATACTCTTCATTGCAAAAAGGGCATGTGCTATGAGTACTAATACCTCTGTTTTTTAGAGTAAGAAAGGTAGGAATGTTGTCCTGCATGAGCTTCCACACAAAGAGATTCACTTTGTGGGGAGTTTTCACCTTCCAAATTAGTTGCCATGCCTCTGTTGGAATCTGATGTGGTCTGAGTTGAATGGGTGATTTTGAGACATCTTCCTTGAGAAGTATATTGTAAGCAGTCCTGACTTCATACTCTTCTAGGGTTGAGTGCTTCCAAAGAAGCTTATCTGAAACAACACTAGTCTTTGATATAGGAATACTCAAAATTTTAGAACATTGAGGTTCTGCGTAAATGGATCTAACCAAGTCAGCTTTCCACATACCAGTATTGTGATCAATGAGAACAGCAACAGTGCCAGTGACTGGATTTAGGTTTTGCAAATTTTAGGCAGGGCATTGAAACCAACTTGAGTGTTGTATAGGGATGTCTCTTCCTTTCCCTATCCAACATCTACCTTCCTTCAACTTTTGGTTGTCATGTTTAATTAAGTTTCTCCAAAATCAAGAGTGGTGAGATTTAGGCTCACATTCATGAATAGAACATCTTGGAAAGTACTTAGCTTTGAAGGTTTTAGCAACTAGGGATTGCGGGTTTTGGCTTATCCTCCAAAATTGCTTTGCAAGCATTGCTTGGTCATGAGGTTGAATTTTTTATAACCAATGCCACCCTCTTTTCTATTTTGGCACATTTTATCCCAATGGACCAGGTGTAGTTTATTAACACCCTACTCATGCCCCACCAAAAGTTTCTAATGACTAAGTCTAATCTCTTGCAAATAGTTTTAGGGACTTTGAAGCAAGAGAAAGTATAAAGGGGTAAGGTTTGGAGAACAGAGGTAATAAGAGTACCTCTACCTACTTGGGATAGCAGTCTTGCTTCCAACTTTGAAACTTGGATTTTAACTTGTCCACCCATTGTGTTTGTTAAGATCAAATGAAGAATATTCAATTTTCGTTCTGATAGTAACTTATCAGTTTGGAAAAAAAAATCCAAGAGTAGGTGGGTTCCACATGCACAATAAACAAGGACTTCGAATTTTTCTCCTTTCTAGAATTTCTTGTAAGGGTTTGACGGGTTTCATGAGCCATGAAATTTACTTTCTTGTGACTAATATGGGAATGGAGTTTATGGCAGCCATGTTCAAAGACATGTTACCCGCTTGTTCTGTTGAGACAGGTGAGTGTGTTAAGTGACGAGCCTAGATGACATGCATAGCTAGATTTCATTTACTTAACAAAATGTATGATTGAGTTTATGATATTTATGTTTTGAGAACTTTGTTTTTAATAAGTCAATTGGTAAATTACACAAATATATTTCATCTGTTCTTAATCTCGATCTTTTTTTTTTTTTTTTTGATAGGAAGACTACTAATTTTATTAAGAATGATTAAAAGTTACATCATGGAAAAGAGTCTGTTCTAAGAAACATGGGTTCTCTTCCATCTAAGTACAATAATCCTCAATGCCCTTGGCATGTTTAGCTAGAAGGTGAGCTGGCCTATTCCCTTGACAACGCACATGTGAGAAAGACACTTGGCAAAACTCTCCACAAGCAGCCAGTATCCCTTGAACCACTAAGTCAACAGATGAACGGGGTGGGGAGAGTTCAAACAGGGCACAATGGATAATAATCGAATCACCATCCTGGATAAAATCTTGAATGCCTATATCCTTTGCGAATTGCACCCCAGCTTCGAAAGCTTTCACTTCAGCTTCAACCACCCCCAATGGCTCACTCAGTCTCCTGCTTAAAGCAGCAAGCACTTCACCCTAGTCATCCCGTACGATCACTCCAATACCTGCTACTCGTGTGCTGAGAATGTAGCTCCATCAACATTCACTTTGAGTGTAGGTGCTATTGGCAGGCACCACGATAATTCTTGTGTAGCTGGTACAGAAGCGGGCTTTACTTGCTCCAACACTGCATTATACTCTTCCAGATACTGCATGGCCCAGTTCATCAACACTGCTCCTTCCTTCCGATCACCTCCAACATGAACTTTGTTATGGTGAGACCACAAACACCAAGCCCCTATTATGAACCTCACTATTGTTTCAATCCGTGTGTCTTCCTGCATAGCCAGTTTCCATAGCAAGTCTTTGAAGGAGTAGCTTTGGTCCCATTCAAACAGCAAGGTTAGTTTCGAACAACCCCAAAACTCACGAGCCTGATGACAAGATTAGAATAGGTGACTTGGCGTTTTTGCTTCCAAGCCGCATCCCTCACACTTGCTATCCTGTACCACCTTTCGCCGCAACAACATGGACTTCGTGGGCAGAATGTCTCAACACACTCTCCATGCGAAGTGTTTGATTTTATGAGGAACATGAAGGCTCCATAGAAAACTCCAAAATCGATTCTCTCGGTTTCCATCAGAGCAGCTACCATCCTTTTGACATCAAGCTAATTCAAGAGCTCGATGGTATGCACTTTTCACCGTGAACAAACCTTTGGGATTAAGAGCCCAAATTATTTTATCCTCAGGCAGGTGCGTACTGATTGGTATACTTCGAATAACCTCTGCTTCATGCAACAAAAACAGAGTGTTGATGGCCTCAGACTTCTAGCCAGCATCCTCCTTATTAATTAGCTCTCCTACCTTTGTATCTGGGTGCATAAATAATCTAGGCAAGTAAACCTTAAAATTTGATGGAGTTGGTAACCATTTGTCCCCCCAAACTCGTACAGAGTCACCATTGCCTATTCTCCACCATAGCCCAAACTTCACGAACTCTTGTGCTGCCAATATGCTTCTCCAAGTGAAAGAAGGATTATTCCCCAGAGGGGCCTGTATAAAATCACACTGTGGGAAGTATTTGGCTTTAAGAACACTGTAAACCAAAGAATCATATCTCATTTGAAGTGGCCACCCCTACTTTTCCAATAAAGCCAAATTGAACTCCTTCAGCTGTTTGAAACCCATCCCACCCTTAGACTTCAATTCACAAAGCACTAATTTTTTACCCAACTTCTCCTTAATGTTATTAAAAGTATTTTGTTTCCTCCGTCTGACCAAAAAAGGTAGCCCCAAATACTTTTCATGCTATTTAATCACTTGGGCTCCAAATTTACTTTTAATCACCTCTTTAATTTCCCTTGAGGTGTTGCTGTTAAAAATAAGGATGTTTTCTCCCGATTCAGCTGTTGTCCAAAAGCATTCTCATAAACCTGCAAGACTCTCTACAAGGCATCACATTCCTCAATAGTGGCTCTGCAAAAAATTAGACTATTAACTACAAAGAATAGGTGAGATAATTTAGGTCCATTCCTACACACCACAAATCCCCCATTCGACTAGTAGCTACAACTGACTTTATCAATGCTGAGAGGCCTTCCGCACATAACAAAAATGGGTAAGGGGACAGAGAGTCTCCTTGACATAACCCTTTAGTTGGAACAACGTCCCCTTGGCTTCCCATTTATTCTCACCGAATAAGTCACAGAAGTAACACAGTGCATCAGTAAATTCCTCCATTTTGCTACAAAACCCAGTCTATCCATAATTTTCTCCAAGCATCCCCACTCCACACTATCATACGCCTTACTCATATCCAGCTTCAAAGCCATTTCACCTGCTCTTCCTGCCTTCTTCAAACTGATATGGTGCATAGTCTCAAAAGCAACAAGAATATTATCAGTAATCAACCTTCCATGTACAAATGTACTTTGGGTATCACTAATAATAGAAGGTAGAAACTTTTTTTTAACTGATTGGAAATAGATTTAAATGCTAACTTGTATATCACATTACATAAGCTTATAAGCTTGTAATTGGTTCTTCTTTTGGGCTCTTTACACTTTGAAATAAGCACAATATGTGTATCATTAAAATCAGGAGGAGAAATACCTGAAATTAGAAAATCAAGGACAGTTTTTGTTACCACATCCCACATGGTAGACCAAAAGTGCTGGAAGAAGAGGAGGCATGCCATCTGGACTTTGAGATTTTAGCGAATACATCTGCTTGAGCGCCTTCCGTACCTCATTGGCTGTGAAGTACTGGGACAAAGCACGATTCATTGCAGGGGTAACTTTTAGGTGGATAGCTTGTAAAATTTCATCAAACTCCACAAGGTTATTGGAGGTAAAAAGATTCCGATAATAATCCACCATAATCTCCTCAATTCGATTATCCTCCTCTTGCCACACATCATTAGAATCCAACAAACCCTCAGTGAGGTTTTTCTTCAAATGAGCTGATGCCCTAGCATGGAAATATCTAGTGTTTCTATCACCAGATTGGAACCAATCTATGCGAGATCTTTGTAACCACATAGCATCCTCTTTTTCCAGCCACCCATTCAACTCAGTTCTAGTAGCTTTCATGTCTTAGATTCTTATTGGAAAAGCTGGATGAAGCTCTAACCATTTCAAATATTTTTGCAATTCGGCTATCTTCCTACCTACATGGCCAAACTATTTTTTATTCCAAGTTTCCAGCCTAGCTTTGCCACTCTCTAAGCACTTACCCAACACATACTCTTGATTGGCTGCTTGACCTTCCTCTCATGCATCCCTAACAACATCTTCACAACGTGGGTCCTTCAACCACATTGATTCAAAGCATAAAACTTTCCCCATCTTCCTTTTTCTAGATCTTGGATTCATACTAAGAGACAGTGGAGAATGGTTCAAAGCTATTGAAGTTAGATGGACGAGCTTTGCTGTAGGAAATCTCGAACACCAATCTGCAGAAGCTAGGGCTCTATCCAACCTTTCTTGTATCTAAGTGCCATCGGATTTCTGATATATCCAGGTGAACTTAGGCTCGCTAAAACCAATATCTCGAAGACCACACCAATTGATTGTATCAATAAAACCCTCCATTTGTTGTCTAGGCCAAAGACTACCCCCTTCCTTTTCTGAGATCCCCACGAGTTCATTGAAGTCCTCAATAACTAACCAAGGGAGAGAAGATGTACAATGTAAGTGCTGAAGCTTTGCCTAAGATTTCGTCCGTTTTGCTGTATCTGGCTCCCCATAAAACCCTATCAAGTGCCACCACCCTATCTCTAGGCCACCATCTACTAAAGCATCAATATGCAGATGTGAGTAAGTCTAGACGTCTGATTTAATCTCCTCCTTCCAAAACATAGCTAAACCTCCACTTTTACCTCTACTTGGAACCATTAAACCATTCTTGAAGCCACATTTATCACGAACCGTGACCATCCAATCCAAATCTGATTTTGTCTCCATGAGGAAGACAATTGTGGGCTCTTCTGTTTATGTCACCTTTTTTAAGGCTTGAACTGTTTGAAGGTTTCCAAGCTCTCGACAATTCCAACTTAAAAGACTCATTGCAACTAGTAGGGTTGCTCCATAACCTCCGCCAATCCAAGGTGTGCAGCCATTAAACGACTAAGTTTTCTTATTTCCTCTTCCATTTTGGATTTCTTCACCAGCTCTCCTTCAGATTCTTATGTACTTAATACGTTATTCTTCCTTTTTGGGCCACAAGCTTCCACAGGTGGGTTCAAGGAAATTGGACTCATTGGCCAATCCAATACTCAGGTCCACACTCCAGTCTTTGACTTCTTTTACTTCTTTAAATTTACGTTTGTTTCTGCCACCAACTTTTCTACCCGAAGGACACGGTGATAGACCCATTGAAAAACCGGTCTCCAAGATACACGGGTTGTTACTTCTTTGCTGAGAATCCGAATCTCCCATCTTAATCCTCTCTGCACTTATCACTTCTTTAAACAAATACACCTTATCCAAGTTTTTGAAGTTATCCAATCTATCAACCAATCCATCCAACACACCTACTGCTAGAGATAACTTTGAATTTGAATTTAAAACTATCAGAACTTTGTTGATAGCATTGTCTAACTCGTAGATAACCTCCTCAAAAACCGACCTGGTTTGATTTTCAAAAAAAATTGGTACCGTCACCGCCATCGAAGTCCTTACTAGACCTGAGTCCTTGGCCTCCATTCCGCTATCCTCCACTACGCCGAGATGACTCGGGCAAATCGTTGTTGCCTTCCCATCAGATACTGGCATCACCAGAGATGGAAGTGAACTGACCGGACTCCTACTATCACGTGTGCCCGATCTGGAAGGTTCATAACCTTGCACTCTGACTGAAGCTTTCCTCGGTTATATTGGTTCGCCCTGAGCCATGCACCAAACTATTGCTTGTCCATCAATAGAGATCCTTTACTCTGAAGCCAAAGCATGCAATTTTTGTCATCATGTGACAAATGACCACACCAATAGCATATGTTAGGCAGCCTCTCATATTTGAAATAAATCCAACCCTCCGATGATTTGTCCTAGGTAACACGCCACCCCCTGCATATTGGCTTTGTAACGTCCACCTCCACTCTCACTCGCATAAATGTACCCCCTTTCATCTCATTAATATCTTTAGGTTTAGATATTACACCTAAAGAATCACTGAGCCTGAGAGCAGTTTCAACGTTCAAGTGGGAATAAGGGTGACCATGGATTTGAACCCTAAAAAATGTGCTTGTGGATGGACCCATCATACCGCTCCAGCACAACCAAATATCTATCAAATGACCAAGGTTCACCCATCAAAACTTTCTCCGCGTCTACTTCAAGCATGAAATCAAATAAAACTATATTATTCCCGGCATCATTGACTTCAAATTCTCGTTTAGTTCTCCACAATGGTCAAAAGGTACAAGCCACTACTTCGATATTTACGGTTCGTCGAGTTAAGAACTTCGCTGCCAAAACACACTTCCCTACCTTCTTATTGCTCGTCAAGTCCACGTTTCTACCCTCTTCCTCTAATAGAGACAATTTCTTCCAGCTCTGAGTGAGATCCTCCATACTACCATACCAGTTTGGAAACTCAATCCCTACTAGTAAGCTACGACTAAAGGGAACCTTACCTTCCTCCCTCAACCGAGGAGGGAAACACTATGCTACAGCAAGGAGAGGAAGCCACTCACCTAACCGAGAACTCTATTTATTCACCTTAATTTCCAATATTCCAACCATTTGAAGTTTAGCTTTATCTCGATCTTGTTTTATGATAAAAGAAAGTCAATTAAAAGCAAGACTACAAAGAACAAATGTAGCACCAGCTTGAATTAATAACATCAATACAAGGGCAAAATTCATAGGCAACCGCATAAATTGTGGCAATCGCAAGTCAATAATTTAAGTCACAAAGAAAGGATTAGGGTAAATTAAATTTTAAAGCATGTATTTTTGGGTTGGTTTTTGATGATGCTGAAAATCTCACCAGTGAGTTGCACGATACTTGTACGCTCGAAACAACACCTGCACAACAAAAAGGAGATGACCTAACAGAGAACACCGGTGTGGTGCCGGCCATACCCTCCGAAGGTCAAGTTAGAACTTCTTTCAACTCTAGAGTGCTAGAGATGAGATTTTCGGCATCATCAGTTTCAAATCAAACCCATAATTGTGGTTTCAAATTAAACCCTTTAATTTCAAAAGTTTCAAATTTATGAGTGAAGTTTAAAACTGTTACAAATTAAACCTTTCAATTTTATTGGTTTCAAATTTAACTTGAACTTTTAAACTCATATCACTTTAAAGTTTAAACTTAGTCTTTTTTAGTACAATTTGGGGGTTTGATTGTGGGGTTTAAAAATTTAATATTTTTCTTCTCTTTTATCCCCATTCTTTGTCAAGGAAGTCATTGCCATTAACATATCCATTCAAACTTCTTTTTCCCTAAATTTAATCTTTGTATGGAAGTTTATGTGAGGAGGGGAGTACATCTACAAGACTACAAGAGTGTAATATAGTAATGGGACTACAAGAGTGTAATATATGTTGAAGATATTACACAAAATAATAATGAAAGAACAAGGTTAACACAAAAGACAAACAAAAAATAGATAACTTGGAGGCATAATATCGTTTTTCTTAGACAATATTTTCCCCCACACTATTGTTGCTAAAGAGTTATCACAATTTTTTTCCCAGAATACAACCAAGATGTTGGGTTCTACAGATAGCAACTCTGGAGAATGACCACAAGATTTTTTGTGTTTCTCTCTAACTTACTATTTTATGGAGTTATTATTTTTCAAGTGAACATAAGCCTCTATTTATTCCCATAGGATTATATTTCATCAAAAGACAAGTATGGAGAGTCAAAATGTTTCATAAAACTGTTCACAAAGCTTGATATCTCTTCAAACATTCAGAATAGTTACTAGAAAATTCTACAAAAATCCTGTTTTACGACTTTCGATCAGTCGAAAATTCCTTTCGATCGATCGAGTGCTCTTTTCGATCAATCGAATAGGAATTGAATAGCGATTGATTCATCTTGAGTAGGGCTGTTCACAGGTCGGTCCGGGTCGTGTTTGTGCCCAACCCGAAACTGGCCCGCCGGAATCAGGTGGGAAAAAAATGCACCCACTGCCGACCCGCTAAAGTAATCGGGTTGGTCGGTTCAGACCATCAACGGGTGGCAGGCGGGTTGGACGGAGTCCTAGATCTAAGAAGATGGCGAGAAAACGGTGAAAAAAACACAAATCTGGCGAAGAAACCCAGATTCCTCCGATATTTTTCCAAAATCCTACTATAATTTTCCAGAATCCGGCTAAAAATCTCAGATTCCGGCGATATTTCCCTTAGATCCAGAGAGATTTCACCAGATCCGGCGAAAATCTCACCAGATCTAAGGGAAATACCGCCGGAATCTGAGATTTTTCACCAGATTCTGGAAAATTATTGCCGAATTCTGGAAATATTTTGCCGAGATCTGGAAACATTCAGTCGATTCTGGTTTTTCAGGTTCTAGGAGAGGAAAACCAAAACCAACCCGCCGAAATCAGTTTCTAGTGGTGAAGCCAGAGCAGTCGGGTCGGCCGAATTCAGGTCGGTTCTGGTTGATTCTTCTGGTGGGTCGGGTTACCAGATCAATCTGGACAACCCTAATCTTGAGGCTCCAGGATTATTTTCTTACCATTTCAATCGATTGAGCCAAAGTTTTGACCAATCAAAAATGCTAAATTTCAAATTTTCACTTAAAAAATTCCAGAACTTGAACTTTCACTTTAACAACTTTATGAAACAATATTCTTCAAACTCAAACAACATTATTACAACTTATCTATGTATATACCTATATATACAACAATATAGTAATGGGATGTAATACTTTGAAGCATAAGAAGTGGCAGAACAAAATCCCTAAATGCATTGGCTCACTCACTCTCTTAAGGTAATGAAAAAGGGTTCCTCAAACTTTTATTTAATTCGTTTGTTCGCTATTGTAATTAAAAAAAAATTTGGGTTCGTGAAAAATATTATGCAATTTGTTTGAACAATTTGGCTTGGGGTGAGGAGGGTAGGGTGTTAAATAATCATTAGACATAATGAAATTTTCGCTTAATTATTATCATAAATCAAATCGGAGTATAGAGGTTTTGCCCCTTTTAGATATTTTTCAATCCAACATAAATTTCAAGCGTTAAGAAATCTCTAAAGTCTAATCTAAATAAACTCATGGTAGCTCTAAAAAACAATCCAACTTGATCAGTAAGAAACATGATGGGTTGGGTCAGGTCATTGGGTTGAAACAATTTTGCTATGCCTAAGTAAAAAAATTCGTTTTCATAATTTCATTTTACAATTTAAGCCCATTTTTCAATAAAGAATTACAATTTCATCTAAACTAAGTCTCCAAATGCTAAAATAAATCAAACTAACAAATTTAACTAAGATACAAAATTCAAATAAATTAAAATAACAAATTTAAACTACATATAAACTATCAAGTAAGAGCATGGATTGGATTTACTTGGACTGAAATTTTTGCCAACACAAAGCTAATCCAACCCAAGTTTCCAAAATAAAAAGCCCAACCCAACCCTTCAACCCATAAAAAACCAACCCTATGAGTTGGTTGGGTTGTATCAGGTACATTGAGTTCGTGAATTTAATCTAAAGGTCAAAGAAAAATGAACAGAAGAACTACAAAACTCACTAGAACAATAGAAAACAATTGATAGGGATGTTAATAGTTTGCACAAGCTAAATTATATACAACACAGAGAAGAGGAGCAATTCCACCATTGAACCAATAACAATCTTCCAACAACTTGCCACTAAGGCATCTTGGAGTCCAAACTATTAAATTTGTAACAAAGAATTTAGAAAGAAAGTCTTGAGTATTAATTTATTGAACAACAAACAGAATATCCAAACGATACTTAGAATTGGAGCTCCAAACAAAATAGGATCCTTTTGAAGCAAACAAGGCAAACTCATAATCTTCAACATGATTCTACCACTAGTAAAACAAAAAAACAAAGATAGGGTAAATTTTGTCAAGGTTCTACTCATAAAAATTTAAGCTATTATAAAGTGGACTGACAATGAATATATCTAGCATTCCAAACACATACACACACACACACACACACTCACACACATATATGGTGGGCATTACCCACATACTGATACTGAACACGCCTACAAACACACATCCAAACATGCATACACACCAAAATATATATATAAAACACAATATTTTGAGATAGGACCAAAAGCTAGTAAATTCTATTTCCATAAACTTGATGTGTTTATGCCAAGATAGTAACTAAATCAAACTCCAAGCAATCAAGCAATAGCAAGCACTGTTGGGCATGCTTACTTATTTATCATTTCATAAACTATTAGTTGCAAAAACTTAAGCTATTACAAAGTGGATAAATAATATAAGTAGAAAATGTTACGTACATAAATTTGTTAGTGAAATAACTTGAATCAAGAAAAGTGTTTTTTTCCTTTTTTTGGGGGGGGGGGGGGGGTGTTAGATGGAAGATAAAAATGAAGGCCATAACCATTCATGGAAAAAGATAAAAAGAAGAAGAAAAACAGAGAGAATTGAGAAGCTACCTTCACGAAACATTTCCAAATTACTACCAGATGTAGATCTTTAGGATGCATCGCAACACTGAATAACAAAGAGCAACTTATGAGTTATGACTAAGAGTATGATAACAAATTCAAATAGAAATTGCTAACTTAAGTAACACAAAATATCAAGTTGTAGTTCCAATCACATAAAAGAAGATAGAAATTCAACATGTATTAGTTGGAAATTATGACTTGGATTTACTCATTTCTCTTCATGAGCTTAAGACACCCTAACAATTAGGAATGTAGTAAAACAACAGTTTAAAGCAAGAGATTTGCTACCCAAAAGAAGAATTGGAAAAACAGAGAAAAATTGGAAATCTCATTAAGAATTTATATGTAAGTCAAGGATTTTTAGCTAGAGTCAAGAACCATAGGTTAATGGCCAAGATGCATCAATAAAGGGGAAATAATTAAATTGGGATTATAATTACTAGAAAGTAAATAATCCTTAATCACATCTCATTCATATAGGAATTGTGAACTAAAGAGCACAGGGTCTAAAGCGGAAACTGGTAACTTTTTTCTTAATTTGATACAACCACTTTTTCATGCATGATGCATGGGTATAGAAATGGAGAGAGAGTGTGTCTTCTAGCTATTTGTTTGTGAATCTCTTGGGTACTATGGTTAAGAGTTGGTGCAAAAAGAACGTACGACCTAACTCCTAAGAGCAACTTCCTAGAAACAAGGCATTGGTCCCCCTCCCCTACATGATCTCTTCAAAACAATAATATCTTGGCCTAAATGAGAGGGAACACCTACATAAAGTCAAGAAAATATGCTACTTCTCAAATGGATAGCAGTATGTACATACGAGTATAGGGGCATCAATGAAAAGACTTAGGGAGCATGTGCCAAGCCAAAAAACAATTATAGAAGACATCCTATCTTAAATTATACTATAAATCTATGACCTCAATGTGGCAAACTAACAATGTGAGCACTTAAGAGTTAAAACATCCTATTATCAATGGCAAAATAATAATGATAATAATAATAAAATAATAAAAAAAAGAAGCTATTATTAATTAATGTATTTCATGAGGACTAGCTCTCAAATTATATAAGAAGCAAAGTATGCACTTAAAAGTTTGCAACACAAAGATTTATATATAAATAGATCACAGGCTAACGTGTGCTCACTAAAACGGACGTCCAATATGTGGTCCAAACCACAAATAAGACATCACAACCAAACCACATCTAAGAAACCTCTATACATAGAATCAAAAATTACATGCAAGCTTAGGATAATCAACACCCATGAAAGACACATAATGAAAAATCCAGCAAAAGTCGTGGGGTTACATAAGTCAACATCTTGTATCTTCTAATCACACAACATCCACAGAGGAATTTCCTCAAACATATGGCGGGCTTGACATTACCCACAAACAAAATACACCCATATACATTTATATAAACAGTATTTTGAGTCAGGCCCAAAAACTAGTTTTATCTATTGCGAGGAATTTTTTTTTTTTTTTTTCTATGCCAAGATGGTAGATAAAACAACCTCCAAGCAATTAAGCAATAGCAAGCATGATTTTGATGTGGGTAAAAAATAGAGATACAATTAAGTACAATTAATTGTTAGAACGGATTACTTATTTATGATGTCAGAAACCATTAGTTCAAAGAAATAGCTTAAATGATAAAATGAATGCAACAATTCATTTAAAGGTTAAAAGTGGAAGAAAAAATAGATTGAACTGAGAAGCTACCTTCGTGAAGCATTCTGAATTACTTCCGTACATCTTTGGGATGTGCTGCACTTTTGGAAAATCTATGTTGCGAATGCGATTTTCAAGTTCCATTGAGACAGATTGCAAATACAGTTCTTGGAGATTTTCAAGGTATTCAATGCCCATGGGCACTGTCTTTAACTCCTTGCAGCTGTCAAAATATAGGTATTTCATATTGGGCATCACCCCCTTTTCTATTATTATCTCATTCAATTGAGGGAAATTAAAAATACCCAAACTTGTAAGCTTAAGAAAGCCTGTACTGAAACATAGCTGTTTTCCAACATAGGCATTATTAAGTACAAGTTGTCCCAGATAGGGTAAATCAGCGATGTGTGGGAGTAGATCTTCTCCTAGTCTCGGCCAATGCAATCGCAAATATGTGAGGCTTTGAAGTGAACAAAACCACTGTGGCACCTTCTCTAGTTTTCCGGCCAAATAAAGCTTTTGAAGTTTGAGAGGAAGAGATGAGAGTGCGTTCATTCGAAGATATTCCTCTTCATTAGTTACCATGATTGACAAGCTCCTAAGAAGTCTCATGTTTTGAATTGAGATACATAAGTCCGTCTCGTCTACTTCTTTCACATTTGTAATACCGAATGTGGTTAGTTGGGTCAAGCTCCGACTCTGTCGTATCAAGTCATGGTTTGCTTCAATAGAAGTCACAATTTGCAAATTCTTTAACCTAGCGATTGATGGTGTTTGTAATTGCATCCCTGTTAAATATCTGAAGTCATTCCAATTTCCAGTATAGCGAAACATTCTTAAACTCTGCAAGTTTTGCAACTTTCCTATTCCACGAGGAAGGGCCTCTATTTGTGTGTCCACAATGTCCAAGGTTTGAAGATTGAGGAGCTGCCCTATGGAATTTGGGAGCTTCTGAAGTAAAGTTCCCTTTAAATTCAAATATCTTAAGTTGAATAATTTGAATACTTCCGCAGGAAATTCTTTAATGGGGGCATCCTCCAAATCTAGAGCCCTTAACAATTTACTTCCTAAAGGCAATGTTTTCAATGTCTTGTCAAAAACAAGAAAGCAACGAAGCTGTGACATAATTGTACATGATTTGAGTTCTATATTGGTTTTGTGAATTGAAATGCGGCGTGCTTTGCATTCTTTCATTTCTTCTCTTTCATCGTGTACAACACCAAACTTCTCTCTCCCTGATATTGATAGAGCAAGCTCCCGCAAAAGATCATGCATTTTAAATCTCTTTGGCCTTCCAAATTCGTTACTCTCTACAACTTGAAGCATGTTTCGAAAAATGAGTTCTGATAGATAGCTCTCTGCTACTTCTTGTGGCATGGACCTTTTATCTTGTTCTACAAATCCTTCTGCCATCCATAGCTTTATGAGCCTCTTTTTTCGAATCTCATGACCTTCTGGGAAAAGTGAGCAATATAAGAAACAGTGCTTCAACTGATACGGTAAATCATTGAAACTAAACATCAAAATCCTCTCCACTGCTTCTAGCTTAGGATTTTTACATAGACTCCAATTCAAGTTGTTGTAAAATTCGCTCCATTGAGACATATTCTTGGAATACATAAGACGGCCTAAAGCCGCAATTGCAAGAGGTAGGCCTTCACATTTTCCTACAAGTTCCTGAGCAAAAGATTTAAGCTCCGGTGAACAACTTTCATGAGGATTGCTTGAGAATGCTTTCTTGCAAAAGAGTTCCCAGGCCTCTTCATTTTGCAACAATTGAATATGATGAATATGATGTTTACCTCCCAAAGGATAGCAAGCTACATCTTCTTTTCGTGTTGTAAGGATGATTCTGCTCCCTAGACAACTATCTTGAAGTGATACCTTTATTTCATCCAAGAGATTTGTGTCCCACACATCGTCCAAGACAAGTAGATACCTTTTCTCCTTTAAAAAGTCCACCAGCATTTCTACTAACTCTATGTGGTTCATGGCACTCAAGTTTGCAGGATCCACTTCCTTAATTGACTTGTAAAATCTCTTGATCATGCTCCTCAATAGGTCTTCTATGTCATGTGCTTGGGAAATTGTGATCCATGCACAACAGTAGTTGAAATGTTTCTTTACATCATCATTGTTGTAGGTGTTGGCAGCTAGTGTGGTCTTGCCTGAACCCCCCATCCCAACTATCGAAATGACAGTTTGGTGTTGTTCTCCATCCATCAAATATCCCATTAACAAATTCCTTTTCTTTTCAATCCCCACAAGTTCGTCTTCTTTTAAAAAAAGAGATGATTCAGCATGACGCACCCGTTTCTGATTATCTTTAGAACTAGTTATCTCTATATGATCTGTAACATATCTTTGCTTCCTCTCTGGAATGGCGCCCTTGATTTTTCCATTAATTTTTTGTATCTTGGTGGCTGTTTGATGCCTCACCCAGAGATTTTTTGGAAAGTAAATGGTGTGGTGAAGGATCCAGGATGATCGACCCCTGATTTGTAGGCGATTCATGTGATACATGAACTTATCAATAATGTCTTCAACATCATACGCCATGTCTCTCACTTTTGCCACCCAAGTCTTCTCTCCTTCACTCCCTAATCCCTTTCTATCAGCATCTACTAAGAATGATTGCATGCTTATCAACTCATCTTTGATATCTTCAATTGCATCACGAGTCCCCCACAACAACGATGCTTTAGTTGAAAGAATTGAAATGATATTGTCAGTCAAGAGTTTCACTACAGCCTGATCCATTTTTAACTTCACAGTTCAAACTCCCTTCTAGCTTTGGTCACCAAGTTTTATGCTCCCTTTCTTCCAATTATATTGCATCCAAAGAGAAAGAGAACGCCATGCTTTGACTTGTTGCTTGCCGGTCCTAGGAGACCTGCACAAAAAAAAAAAGAACAAGAATAGAGGTGAGAAACATAATGCATGAAAGTATTCTAATTCTCAAAAAGTGTACCAGTACGTCAGTTAAGTTGAAGAATGATTTTTTTTGGGGGCGATAAGTGGTGTAGATACGGTGGTTTTTTGTATTTATTTAAACTAGCCACGAACTCGCACGTTGTGTATGATAATTATTTTTATAGTGATTTTATTAAAATTTTTTTACGATTTCAACTAATCTAATAATCAGTAATGTATTTCGTAATTATATTTTTATTTATTATAAAAACAATCATAAATGTAATATAGGAATAATCCAAAACACCCAAAAAACGTAAACTAAAAAAAAATAATAAAACTTAACAATGATTGATTTAACCAATATTAGGATAAAATTTTGTTTTTGATAATCTATTAAATAATTTCAGCCACCCAAAACATATTATCAAATAAACAATTATTAGCAAAATCTAAGAATTAAATTTCTATACATGCATTGTTATAAAATAATAATAATTAAAATAAAATTGCAAAAGTTAAAATTTGTCACCTATCCGATTATTTTCGTTTGGCTAACCTTTGCTTTTCTTTAAATAAATGGCATTATAGAAGTTCTAATACAACTATTAAGAGTGCTTTGTCCACCAAAAAATTTAGAGAGAGAGAGAGAGGGAACCTTTTTTTTTTTTTTGTTAGGGAAAACTATGCATAGAATAGAAGAGATAGTGACAAATTTATAGTAAGAAGATGTGAATAAGAAGAGATAAAAATAAAGGAAGATGAAGGGAAAGAGGAAGAATGATATTAATGTAAAGGGTAATAGGGGGATGAAAAGGTAAGGGAGTGAGAAATATTGAAGAAGTAATGGGGAAATGAAATGGTAAGGGAGAGAGAAAAGTTGGAGAAGTGTAAATATTTTAAAAAAAAATGTTAAAAACAATTATAGGAAAAATGAAAAAAAAAAAAAAAAAAAAAAAAAACCCTAAAGCTTGAAAGGCTTCAACGTTTTTTTTTTTTTTTTTTCTTTTTCTTTAAGCTGAAAAGGCTCACACAAAACCTTAAAACTGAACTAAAAAAGTTTTGGACTGGGCTTAATAGTGAAACTAAATAAATAAGAAGTGGATTGGATTAATTATACAAATTTATTATAAGGTGATAGTAGAAGTAAATAAATAAGTAGTGGGCTACATTTATAGGGTTGAAAATTGTAAAAACTATTTTAAAATTGTATGACAAATTATATTTAAAAAAAAAAAAAAAAAAAAAAAGAATAACATGGCAGCTGATATGGAGCAACGTGAGAGCAACAGTATTAAACGCGACACTTCAACTTTTAGTAATATATATATTAAACAATGATTGTTATACTTGTCTAAATTAAACAGTGAGAAATATTTCTATTTGTCGTGGCAACATTTTTTTTTTAAAGAAACCTGCAATAGATATTTTTTTAAACAGAACATTTCAATAATTAAAATATCATCGTTTCCACATAATTTGTATTTATGACACTAGATGTTGTCTAATATGTGATTTGTTCATTAAACAAAACACAAGAAGGATGTGATTTGTGAACTTTCAAAAAAAAAAAAAAAAAAAAAGGAGGACGATGTGTACATTAATCATTGTGGGAGAACTTTCATCTTGGCCCTCAATCAGGTATTGTTCACTTTGGGATGGGTAAGGATCGACCTATGTCTCACCTGCTCGAATTTGCTCAATCCCACATCAAGGAGAGACGCCTCCCACCCTTGCCTTATAAGCCGTTGGCCTAAGAAAGGGTGTACCGTAGTGTATGTGATAACTTTCGTCTCAGCCCCCAATTAGGTATTGTTCGCTTTGGGATGGGCAAGGATCGACCTACATCCCACCTACACGAATTTGCTCAATCCCACATCAGGGAGAGACGCCTCCCACCCTTAACTTATAAGCCTTTGGACTGAGGAAGGGTGTACCGTAGTGTGTGTGAATACCTGATTGGTCGCCAAGACGAAAATCCTCCCACAATCATTATATTAGATTTTTTTAGGGATAATTACAGTAAACCCACCTGTGGTATAGCCCATTTTCACTTTGCCTACCCGTGGTTCAAAATTTTACACTTTGCCCAATTGAACTTCAATCCATTACCCACCTCACCCTCAAACGTTAGAAAAACACCTTTCTATAAAAAATCAGACATAACACAGATCAAAAATACGAACCATTGAATCTTTTCCTCACAAACACAAGAACACAACATTTGTAAATATAGTTCAAAATTTTCAGTTACACATCCAAAACCAATGAAATCCTCTGAATCCATACCAAAAATCCTTCTCATTTTTCAAACCACTAGCAAGCCAAAATCAAATAAAACCCACAACCAAAAAGCAAAAAATAAAAATTGAAACCCACGAAGCATTGCCACCCACTTCACCACCACCACTATGAAAACCCACAACTCAGCACCACCACCACCTCACCAACAATTCACAACCACCACAAGCCACAACCCATAACCCCACCATAATCAGATCATTATCAAACCCACAACCCAAAAGCAAAAATAAGAAAAGAAAAAAAGAAAACCCATGAAGCAAAGATAGTGGTCAATCCGAGATCGAGCTCCATTTTGACCGAGATGGAGGCCAAGATCGAGCTCTATTCTCTCTAAACCACCACCAACCTTCTTCCTGGATTTACTCCAAACTGCCAAGACGGAGGTTGAGACGGAGACAGATGCGAGAACAAAGGAAATCAGATGAACCCACAACCAAAACCACAAAAAAATGAAATCCATGAAGCAAGAACGAAGGAAAATGAAACCCATCGCTGTGGTGGCCAATGTCCTCCTTAACTCCACCATCGAAGAAAGAGAGAGACTAATATGGAAATTCTAGGCATATGTTTGTTTTGAACCTCGAGTAAATATTAGTTAACACTTTACCTGTGGTTAGGTTTGATTTTTCAAGGCATATTAGTTAACACTTGACTTGTATCATTCACTCCCTTTGTCGTTAACCAAATATTTATTTAAACTTAACACTTTACCTGTGGTCAGGTTTGATTTCTCTGGGCATATGTTCTCGTAGAAGTTCTTAAGCAATCAAAAACCCTAACTTTTTTATTTTTGTTACGTTTGTTTTTCCTTAAAAATATGTTTTTCTAATGTCTGAGGGTGAGGTGGGTAACAAATTGAAGTTCAAGTAGGCAAAGTGTAAAGTTTTGAACCACAGGTAGGCAAAGTGAAAACAGACCATACCATAGGTAGGTTTACTGTAATTATCCCTATTTTTTTTATTGCGTAATAATGGTAAGGAAAGGCGAGGTACCAATAAATGTTTATAAAGATTTAGGCCTTATTTGGTTGCTGAGTGATAGTTAACTCATCACTCAAATCTCATCACTCATTTCTCATAACTTAAAAATCCCCAAAACACTCCCACCCTTGTTTGGCAACTAAACCCACTTCTGTTTTTTGCCAAAAAACTCACAAAAACTCACCTTTTTATGGGACCCATTAGTTAGTACATGCTAAAATAGACGCTAACAACACCATACCGTTGTACAGACCATAAAGGGAACAAATTAAATTAGCATAAACAAAAGGCAAATGCATTACAATGCTTTAGCAATACAAGTCTGTCTCTTACTAAGACAGATCATCCCCTGAGTCAGCAGGACCAACTGGATACCCATGCCCAAACCTTGCATACCTATGAACTCCCCTTGCTCCGCAATAACCTTTGGAGACGACGAAACCAGTTCACAACTTGCCTCTTGCGGAAATCCTTCCCAGTATGAGAGTTGAGAGTTTGGGTGATCACATCCCACACCGGGTCATGAGGTACACCTTGCGCAAAATTACCAAGCAAGAATTCCCCAAACACAATATCACATAGCTCATCAACACAATCATCGTCCCACGTTCTTAAATCCCCAGCCATCTTACACCAATCCAAGACCATGTAAGCAACATTTCATATATGGGATCCTATTTGAGTATGTGCAAATCATGCTTTGTACCCCTAAATTCCAGTAAGTGCAAAGGAACCATTTCAGTGGCAATATTTAGTATAATGCAACTCTCACCAACCACCACAAACAATTATCCGAAAAGCACACAACATTATCAAACACTATATAAAGAACCACAAAACTCAAAAAATGGTAAAATGCAAAAAATTTGAAGTAACTAGCATCCCACAGATCTAAGTAGTAGCAAGAAAATAATGTTCTTAAACATGTACAAATTATTTTGTTAAGCATGCAAAAAAAAATTTGTTAAAAATGGATCAAATAATTTTGTTAAACAGTCTACGATCCTACGAACTATATTTTAACATTTTTATACAACAAATGAGGGGGTTGTAAACCCCATTCCAACAATACCCACGAATCCGGCCAAACTTCACAGCAGAGAACATTCAAATCCCAAAACAAAATTCACAAAAGGTAAATGAAACCGAGTAGAGGGAGTTCTAAACCCCCCCCCCCCCCCACAAAAAAAAAAAGCAATACCCACGGATCTAGCCAAACATTCACATCTGTAAGAAATAGAAACTTGCAGCGGAATATAAGTAATCGGTTTTTTGACATACCTCTCTTGGCCTAAACCAATGATCACACAGGAGTTTTGAGATTGTTCTACGCTGTCTAGAGCTAGCCTCCACGCAGACTAGCTATTCAAACACGTTCTAAATTCCAGTTTGTATAATCCACAAACCAAAAACGTTTCTCTGACGGTGTTGCACACTACTAGAGTGATGCAAATATAACCCAAAATCTAAGAGCCTTACAACACTCTGTAAACACTATGAGAAATGCAGAATTCATTCACTATTCAATAGGTACCATTCTTGGTGTTTATATACACACCACTCCATTAATATTGAATGGGATAGTAGACTTAGTGGGGTAGAGTAACAGTTCAAATCATTACTTCGTAACTCCTAGATGTTACAATCATTCTGAGGAAAATAAAGAGACATGCTCACTTTGGGTGTCTGTCCATATTCTTTTCAGTTTCTAACAACATAACAGAGCATTGAAAATGGAAAACAAAATAAACAAAACATAAAGGAAACGGCGAAGAGAAGCTGAAGGGGGAAGGATCATGGGTACCTCTTGACAAAAAAGGGTTGGTCTTGAGGCTCTAGAGGAGAAAAGGGTTGGTCTTGAGGTCTTGGCATGGCGAAGCTTGAAGCAGCGAAATTGATGCTGTTCAGAGGTCGGCGCTGGAGCTTCAAAGGTCAGGAAGACGTCGAAGCTTGGTTTGCCATGAGGACACGCCGTGGGTTTAGGAGAGGAGAAGAGAGTATTGGTTTTTGAGAGGTAGTGCTCTGATGAGAGTGATGAGAGAGTGAAGAGGCTTGAGAGTGATGAGAGAGTAAAGGCATGTGACCGTTGGGAGAGCATGTGGGAATTCACTTCTGATGGGACAAGACTATGCCGTGGGCTCCACAGGTTTACCATGTATTTAGGGTGTGTTTAGATACTACTTATTTTGCTGAAACTAAAAAATTATTACCGAAAGTATTGTAGATAAATGTAAAATTTAATTAAAATAGTATAGTAGGGCCCATAAATAGTACCAAAAAATGCAGTGGGGCCATGAATAGTAGCAAAAATAAGCTGAATAGTAAAATAATTTTCATTTATAATCTCAATCCAAACGCACGCTTACAAACTTGTCACTGAAACTCAGTTTTGATGTTTTGAAAACAACATTTTGCCTTCACTCAATTTCCGCTTGTCCGGATTATTAACTCAAAAAACTAAGAAATGAGTTAAAGAAATTGAGCCAAACAGAGTTGTGATGTGTAGGGCCCACCAGTTTTGAGATATGAGTTAAGAAAACTGAGATATGACTTATGAGTAATAAAAAATGGGGTGTCCAAACACTGAGATATGAGTTAAGGAGTAAGGCCCTGTTTGGTTGCAAAAAATTGATCACTCATCACCCATCACTCAAATATCACTCATCACTCATCACTCTGTAATTCATCAATCATCACTCAATAATCCCTAAAACAAACCCAAGAATGTTTGGCAACTAAACCCAATTAACTTTTCCATCTTAAAAATACAAAAAACTTACCTTTTGTGGGACCCACTTACTGTCCATCTTGCAAAGGGCACAAAATTGCCACCTGCGTTGCTATTTCAGTATTGGGTTTCCATTTCTCTTTTTTGCTTTCCCATTTATTTCCAATAACCTCTGTCTTCACCTCTCAAACCCCAAACCCAAAAGACCACCCAAATCTGTTTTCTCTTTCCATTTTTTAAGCTTGTATTGTCTTTCTTTAACACTTGCATTACTATCTTCTTCTTTTTTCATTGACACCTTTTTCTATTGTGCTGTTTATTTCTTCAATTCTCCAAAAACAAAACCAAATATGCAAGGGACCCGTTTGTGCTTCTTGCAAGCTACTTTAAGTTTTTGTGTCTTCCATTATGTCACCCACTTTACTTTGATGTATATAAAGTAAAATACATGAGTTGCTATATTGATCTATGTAAGGACCGAACTTGGATTGGACCCAAAATAGGAAAGGGTTTTTAAACTAACAAGCCCAAACAATCAATTTTTAGAGAGTTGGTGAAAGAACTAGTTTTATTCTGTAGAAAAGATCATGATAATTACTCAGCAAAGAACGTTCAAAACTAACCAAACGATAAAAACTGTCCTCGCCTAGGTCTCAAGAGTTTTTTAGGGTTCTATCTTCCTGATCAACAAAGTGCCAAATGTTTTTCCTCCTCCTCCTCTTTTTCCTCCTTTTTCATGTTATATACCACGTTCCGCACACCATTTTCACCATACATGTGTAGGTTAGATTCTGGGAACTCCCTCCTGTCCCATCTAACACCTCCCAGAATCTTCAACTAGCAGCTATAAAACTGCTTGATTACTGTTCAGGTATCATCTCCATATTAATGCAGTCAGAGAGTTAGCTGGGAAGCATTTGATGTGGAGGTAGCAGCTTTAGAAGATATTTGTTACTTCCCTTATCCCATATCCGTTTCTCAGTTACAATACAACCTTGCAGAATATCCAGGGTAACAAGATAGTTGCATCGACCTTGGGCCATCATTCCGAGATGAACTTTATCCTCGGATGCATTTTGGACTATTATGTACAATCTCCACTTCCTTTTCTTATATTATTCCCACCATGTCCTCATTTAGCCATCCTCGGATGGATTAACGTCTTCGGACTGGGCCATTAGGCCATAGGCCCACTTCTTACAATCTTACCAATACATTTTTAGATAGCTGGCCCCACAATCTAGTTGTTCTTAACCAAGCATTCACAATGAAGAAATGGAGGAAAAAAAAAAGGCAGAACCCAGCAGCTTCGGGCATATCTCAATACAAAAATTCGAAAAAATCCTTGACCATCAAGATCATCTTTGATCTAATCTTGACCTCATTTTAAACCCATAAGCCAAAACAACCAAAACTTTCAAGCTTCAGCCTTTTTTAACAGAGAGAAAAAATAAAGAAGAAAAAGAAATCACAAAGTTTTGAGGGAGAAAGCCCTGCCGGCCACAGATCAAGCCTCCCTTTGATCAAGTCTCTCTTCATTCAACAACTTCCTCAGTTGGATGGGCTCTCTTCGGCTAGCCAAATGCTTCGGATGTTTTAGATTTTTTAGAGGAAGAAAGAAGTATATGGAAGAGTAAAGGGAAAAAGAAAAAAATAAAAAAAAAATAACCCGAAGCAGAGGAGGAGGTCTGAAAATGAAAAAGAAAAGAAACAAAGAAAAAGAAAGGAATAAAAGACAATGGTAATAAGTAGATGTGACAATACACTGCCACTGGGGGCCACCAGTTTTGCCACTGAGTTAATAAACCCATAATTTGAAAACAAACTTTCCGTGTTTCCGAATTTGTTAACTCAAAATCAAAAAAACTTAGTTTTGTTAACTGAGTTAACACCCGTGAAAATCAGCCAAACAAACATTATACATGTAAGGCCCATGGTTTCTGGGTTATGAGTTAACAAAACTTAGTTTTGTTAACTGAGTTTGGCAAAATCCAAACACTACCTAAGATTCTCAACCAAAAAAAAAAAAAAAAAAAGAAGAAGAAGAAGAAGAAGAAGATTTAAGGACTAAAATGAAATAACGATAATTTGATAAAAGAATTAAAAAATTATATAATTTATGGACCAAAATTTTGACTTTTTTTTTTATTTCTTTCCAAACAAAATAATTCAGTCTTTCTAAAATATCATTCTTATCTTCTTCTTCTTTTTTGAGAGAAAATATTGTTCTTATCTTATTATGAAATTTAAAACTTTTAAACAAATTATTACTTGATAATAATTGCATTTATTCTCAAGTAAAGACAGTAAAAGACATCGACAAAAATATAAATTTTCACAAATTAAACTTGTTCAAGTGACAATTAAATCATTAATAAGAGATGAAGTTTAACACATTTATTTGATTTGCCAGGTTTAAGAGATGCTTTACAATTTAAATTTCAATTTTCCCTGATCTATTATTTCTATATTAATAAACCATAAAGTCATGTTTCCATAAGGGACCAATTTATTTTAATTGTTTCTATAGTAGAACACCCAAAGCATGACTGAGGTTTTTATTCCTCTTTATCATTAATTGGTCCAACAATTTGGCCTTTTTAAAACGATAAGTTTCATTGATAATAAAAGCATTGCAATTTTCAATTTAAACCAATACAGTTAGACAATAGGTGACCAATGAGAGAGAATAGAAAATATTAATTCATAAAATGAAGTGATTCCACCATCTGAAAAGATAGAAAACCCTTATTTATTTCTCATGAAATACCCCCAACCTTACAAATGAAATTTACTAATAAAACTACAAAACTAATTGATTAAAAGCAGAACAATTAGAAATTAAAACTCCCCTAAAAAAAAACAAATTAAAAATTCAAACTGACCCAATCTCAACCTCAACCTCAACCTCATGAAGTGTGGTCTCAATAATTAATAAAGAATGAATAGATGATATAGACATAAGTAGAATTGAACTACAATTTAAAATATTCAAATTAATAAAATAATAAATAAGAATTTCAACTGGTCTCAATAATTAATAAAGAATGATATAGACATAAGTAGAATTGAACTACAATTTAAAATATTCAAATTAATAAAATAATAAATAAGAATTTCAACTCCAACCTCCAGTCTTGAGTCCACTTCCCGAAATTAGTACCCAATATTTACACCATCTGATATTCAACTTGAAGATAGATGTAGGAACCTAGGAGATCCAAAAGAACAAATCATCAAATATAGAAACAATTGAAAATTAAACTTGAATATTTAAAATATGCCAACACAGTGGTGAAAAATGAGAAATATTTAAAGGATAAACTTACTTGAAAATTAAACTTGAATATTTTCTTTAAAAGAATTGTATACTTCGAGAGCTTCCAAGAGGAGTTTAAAATTGAAGATGATAAATAATTACAAATAGGGAGGATTGCAAATGAGAAATAATATCAAGATGGTTTTTCTCCACTCTGTTTTCACTTGAGAATGAGTAGCCTTTTCTTTCTTCTCAGCAAATCAGAGAATGAGTAGCCTTTTACTACAGATTGAAGTAGCCCTTTGTCGACCACTTTCTTCTTCTTTTGTTTTCACTTGGCTCTTTCCTCTTGTAACTTTATTTCCCAATTAGATTTTCATGGACTAAAGAATCTTCACTGTTTTTCACTTCATGATTGTTGCTTCACTACATGACTTTTGCTTTCACTGCTTGTATGCTTTTTTGAATTATTGTTGTCACACAGCTTCTTTTATAGTACTTTTTAGATTAGTGCTTCACTTTTTTTACATTTATTTAGGAAAAAGATAACAGCTCACTTGCTTTACCATTTGAGATAATCTTCAATAATCATATTATTAAGAAAGATTGTCACCATGTTCACACTTAAACGTGGACAATTGTGGGTTCCAGTTAGCTCAACTGGTAAAGTTTCTGATAGTTGTATAAGAGATCTAGGGTTTAATCCTTGCCTACACCGAAAACTGATTGGTGTCTTGGTTTGATGATAAAGAGCTATCATTAAGAGCAGACGCCATAAGTTAGAACTCCCTCTAAAAAAATAAAAAAAATAAAAAAAAAACTTAAACGTGGACAATTATCCCCTATATTCCTTTTCGTATGACACTTTTGGAATAAGTTTGATTGGATCTTGGCTTTTTCGATGAAGGTTTGGTATTGATGACTTGGACTTAACAATTAATTTTGAATATGCATTAACAGATAGGCGAGTATGAGGCAATGTTTGGTATCTCTAACAAAACTAACTTTTACAGATTTCAATTTGTATCCCAATAAGATCAGAAGTTCTAATGTCCGTTTCCAAATCCCCTATTTTTTGTAACTTATTTGTATAGTATTTAATAAAAAAATACTATAACTTTTGAAAATTTTTTATATTAAATGTATTACAAAAAAACCAAATATAGTTTATTTCAAAAAAGCTAAAAGCTAAATATTTGACAAAAAAAAAAAAACAAAAACTAGTTTTCAACAATTTCAAAGGCAAAACTAATATTTCCAACAGAAATCCTTTTTTTTTTTTTTCTCATTTTTGATAATTGGTAAAAAAAAAAAAAAAAGTACTGAAAAATGCATGAAGCACTTGATAAATACTAGCTCGAATGAGCCTTCATAACTGAACTCATTTTTCAAAATACAGCAGTTCTCAGTTGGGATACGTTAAAGTTAATCAAGCTTTTGTTTTTTTGTTTTTGCTCAATCTCCCCTGGGCTTCAATTCTCACGGATTGAGCCCAGCCTCTAATTTCCACATATTGAAGATAAATAGAAAAAATTATAACGATATCATAATAATTTAGGTTGAAAAGGCTGAATCCTTCTTTATTACTATGGAATTGATCATATTCACTACCTACACGTTTTAAAACATGGCAAAATGTTCATCATATCATAAACAGCACAAAGGATAAGAGTTGGACATCTAAGCCTGAAAGTAAGCATAAGTTTAAGAGCTTCAACAAGAAATAATTGCCAAAACAGGGAACCATATGATAAATAATTAAAAATATAAGATTCATCCATATATGCTGATCTTGAAGAGGATGGAATTATCAACAGTTGGGAAGATTTGCAACTTTTAAAGCAGTAGACCATGTCTTAATTTACTAATACTAAGTGTAGGGGCTCCTTTTTCGGAGGTGGGCCCCCGACAATAAATTTGTAGAGTGTGGGCTCAAGAGCTAGGCCCTAGTGAAGGACACAACAGCCATGCATGGGTGCTCGTTGGTTGTGGAAGACCTAATACGGGCTAAGGAGACGCAACAGGGCTTCTTGGACGTGTCAGAAAGGTAGCCGTAGCTCCTATCTTATTCAAATGAGCTTTTCTGTTTACCAAAGAAAAAATGCACTGTTACAGTATATGTCCCCCTCTGGTTCTCTCCCTCCGTCCCCCTCTTAGTGGGGGACTTCCTACATTATGTATCCCTTTCTCAGAGGATCCTAGCCCTACATTTGTCGATCAATCCGGTCTCCACTTAAGTGTCTATCCTATCAGCCGCATTCCCATCCCTCTGTGGGTTGTGGCGCCCAAGGTGGCACTGTTTAGAGGTCCTATCCTCATTAATGCGGCCAGGACATTAGTTGAGGGCATTTAATGTGGAGGTGACAGTTCGCCTGGGACTTGCGCCTCCACCATGTTCCCACGTCCGATGCTCGGCACCCGCCACGCTCCCCTTGGATTCTCTGCGAGATTCTCCTCGGCGGGCTGCAGCTTGCGTGTTCCCCTTACTTCGGTTTTCCGAGGATGCATCTATCCTCGGCGTGTCTTTTTAGACTACGAGGCCTTCACGCCTTATCCTCGGACCAAAGGCGTATCCTCGGACTCCAGACGATCCTCGGCATGGGCCTTTGGGCCTGATCCAAAGCTGGCAGATGTGGCCAACTCCCCATGGCCCCACACTAAGAATTTGGGACCAAGATATCCTTTTAATCAAATAATCATTTAACTAGTGAATAAAACAAATTTCAGCTTCAAAACAGAATAAGAATTAAATAAATGTCTTTGTTCAAGGTTTTAGGATTTATGGTTTCAGAGACAAAACATTTAACAACAACCCAATAGTATCAGGGCTCTTGAGCTGATCCAATTGTTTCTTACCACAGCAAAGAAAGTAATATAGAGGAAAATTTTCCAATTTACTTGCTTAGAATTACTGCAGAACTCAGCTGACACAATGGAAGCAATCTTATGTCGATCTTCAGCAGATTTGGAATAAACTACTCACAAAAACCCTCTATATAGAAGTGCTTGCTTCTGCATTCCAGAAAGCCTTGGACCCTTAGAGGTTCTCATGTAATCTTCTCATTAAGTTCGCAATTGAAGATGCTTTCTGAGCAGCAAGTAAACAAATCTATGAACTTTCTTCTCTCACACTGCAGAGCAACATTAAATAGTACTTATTTGTAAAACTTGAACAAAAACAACTGTAACTACATTTTGAGGAAAACAAAAATGCAAGCATGTTCGTAAGCAATGACAAAAGATTTCTTGCTTCTTACTTTCAAAATGATTAAAAGATAAAAAGAGATGCATATTATAAAGGAGAAAAACTACATAAAGTGCTATTGTATAAGTACATGGACATGCAACAGTGAATAACAAAAGAGTAACTTATGAGTCATGACTATATGAATACAATCCCAAATTCAAATAGATATTGCTAACTTAAGTAACACAAATTATCAAGTTGCGTTCCCAATAACATAAAAGAAGACAGACACAAAATTGTTCAACAGGTTGTACTTGGATATTATGACTTTGAGCACTAATTTCTCTTCATGAGCTTAAGACAACCGAACATGAGGAATGCAGTGAAAATACAGTTTAAAGCAAGAATTTCTACCGAAAAGAATAATTGGAAAAAACAGAGGGGGAAAAAAGGACTACTGGAAATCTTATTTAGAATTAATATGTAAGTCAAAGATTTTTAAGACTCAAGAACCATATGTTAATGGCCAAAGATGCATTAATAAAGTTAAAATAATAAGACTCTGATTATACTTATCCAAAAATATATAAACCATAATCACATCTCATTTATCTATGAATTGTGAACTAAAGAGCATAATGTGTAATACAGAAACTGGGAACCTTTTTTCCTAACTTGACACAAACACTTTTCATGTGCTAATACAGAAATGGAGGGGGAAAGCATCTTTTGGTGCACCTACTGGATATTAAGGTTAAGAGGATGCAAAAAGAAGGTTCAACCTCTGAGCATCTTCCTAGAAACAAGGCACTAGTGAATATGCTCCTCAAAACAACCACGTCTCAGCTTAAATATGAGGGAAATACCAGTATAAATCAAGAAATTTATTTCTGATCTTATAAAATGCATCTCAAATGGATAGAAGTACGTACAGGGGTCTCAATGATAAAACACAGGCAGCACATACCAAGCTGATACGCAAGTACAGAAGACAGTCTAATATTCTGTCTAAAATTAGACCATAAATCTATAAACAGTGTGTAACACAAACAATGTGAACACTAAGCAATCGAACATCCTATTATCAATGTAAAGGAAAAAAGCTATTAGAACAGATAGTCAAATCTGTTAACAAGGATGCCAAACCTAGAGTTGAAAGCAAAGGCTCCAACTGTGATACTATCCAATATCGAGTATTATGATGTAACTGGGACACGAAGGAATCTGTCCAGCCCAAGAATGTTCAAAGATAGTTGGTTGAAGTTGATGATTGCCTCAGGTACTGCTCTGTGTTGCAAGCAGTTGGTGTTAATTAGGCCCTAAGATGTTTCCAATCTGGTGGAACTATCATTGGCAGATCCTAGAAACTATCCCTGTTATAGCCTGGCTTTAATAGTTTTGGTGTCAAATTGTCAGTCTTGTTGATTTGTAGGCTAGCAATCTCAGTTAGGTGGTCTATGAAGGACTTTTTGTGCGTATCAGAGTGGTTGTACTCTGCTAGCTGTGAGCTTTTGCTCTTTATTTGTAATGTGCCTATTCATCTATAAATTTTCTGAAAAAAAAAAAAAATACCCTACTATTAATCAAAGTTTCTCATTATGACTAGTTCTCAGATACAAGAAACTAAATCATGGGCTAACACGTGGCTTATTAAAACAAACACATGTTCCACAGACCACAAATAGATATCATAACCCAACCAAATCTAAGAAACCGTTGTTCATACAATTGAATGTTGCGAGCTCAAAAATAATCGACACGCATGAAAGACATAATGAAAAATCCAAAAAAATAGAGTCTTGGGGCACATAAGTCACCCATCTTGTATCTTCCAATCAGACAACCTCCACAGAGGACTTTCTCGAATATATGACATACCCACATATAGAACACACTCACAAACACACTGGCAATCATGCATGCACACCTAAATACATATATAAACACAGCATTATGGGTCAGACCCAAAAACTAATTTGATATATTTGAAGGAAATTGAAGTGCTTATGCCAAGATGGTAGCTAAAACAAACTACAATAAATCTAGCGGTAGAAAGCATTAGTGGGCCTGATTCTACCACGGGTAAAACCAAAAAACAAAGATTCAGTAAAGTCAAATTAATCATTAGAAAATATTACTAATTCATCATGTCAGAAAGCATTAGTTCCAAAACCATAAACCATTTCAAAGTGAACCAATAATAAAATATAAATCAAGCATGTTACGCACTTATATAAATTTATTGGTGAAATAGCTTAAATGATGCAATTTTATTTATTTATTTTAAGGATAAAATATAAAATGAATGCGATGACCATTCATTTAAAGATAAAAGGATATGAAGAACAGATAGAATTGAGAAGCTACCTTCATTAAACATTTCAAATTACTACCGGATGTGCTGCACCTTTGGGAAATCTATGCTACCTGCTCAAAAAGGGTTTACATTATTTATCGAGAGAAACGCATGAAGCTATTCACCTTCTCAAAAAGGGTGAAAAATGGGTTACATTATTTATCATGTAAAGGGGTTACGTTACTCTTTTTAACCTTTCTTAAAAAGAGTGCACACAATTGTTGTTATTGTAGCTGAATTTTTGTTTGATTGCATGGGCTCTGCGCATATTTAGCATGTGAAGATTGGATGATCCTCCCGTACTTGGTCATGGTTTGTCTCTTTTTCTATATGTTTCACAAATGTTTTTCAATGTGGTTTCCCATGGCTTGAAAGTTGAGACTACAACTATAATGTTGTTTAATTTTTTTATGAGAGTTCTTGCTTCTTATACATGTATGGGTCAAATTTAGCCTAATTCTTTTAATTGTATATGATTTTTAGGAAAGTAAGTCGAGTACATATCCTTTACGGTGAAAGAATTTGCGTTGCAGGGCCGGCTGAATGGGTGAGCAAAAGATGCGGTCGCCTAAGATCCCAAGTAAAAAAAAAAAAAAAGCCTCCCAAATTTTAACTAATAGGATTATTTATAATCAATAAATAAAATAATATTTTTTTTAGATAAAAAACATATAGAAAAGAGAGAAAAATGCAACGTCCATAATATTTTTCACAATACTTTTACAGCTAATGCTAACTAGTAAGTTGTTACAACTTATTATTGATGGCAAAAAAATAATTATAGTGAAATTTTCAAATAGAAAACAAAAGATAACTTAAAACCTAAAATTTGTTGTAAAAAAATATTGTGAATGTTCACTTCTAAAAAAATATGAATAATAATAAGAGTTAAGTTAGCAGACTTTTACTAATTCTCATCTAAATCTACCACTAACACCACTCTTTTACTTATCACTACAATCTGCCACATCAATAAGTATGAAAAATTTTGTTAAATTTTTTCTATCTATAAGATTTCTAACAAAAAAGAAAAAAAAAATTCTACATAGTTCATGTTAATTAGTAATAATTTTGCATTTAAAACAAGATAATTAATTTTTGCCTTAGGCTCCCTAATGCATCAAGCTGCCCCTATTGCGTTGCATACAAACATGCTTTGGAAGCAAGTCAAAAACTTGCACATCACTCTAAGAAAATCAATTCATAATAGAGTCTAAATACAAGCTACATATTAGGTATCAAACGAAATGGTAAACATTCGATTAGTTTTTGTCAAATAAATAAGGAATTATAAAAATAAAAATTATGAGCAAAATAAATATAGAATTAAAAAATAAAAATTATGTGAAAAATTGTGAGTCTACCAAAACTTATGTGACATAATATGAAAGAGTCCAAAAACTAATATATGATGCGAAGTCAAGACATAAAATTTATATATGATTAACAAGTAATTGAAATTTAATTTTATATAATAGAAAGTGTAAAAACCCAAATATAATGGCATTTTATTTGCACTTTAATTTTAATTTCAAGTGATCATAAAATTTCATCGCTCCTCACATTAGCCTGTTTAAAAAAGGCTGCTAAATAACAATTTATTAATATTAATCTATGATTTAAGACAGTTTTTCAATTATTTAATTTATTATTGAAAACTACCACTTTTATTTTTATTTTTTAAAAAAAAAAGTATTTTGTCCTTTAAGAAAGAAACTGTCACTTTAATCAGCGGCCTCAAAAGCTGAGATATATCTAAAACCGCTAAAAGTACCGTGAAACCCTTTTAAGTTCACAAGTCCGCGTGCGCGTGTTGCCGAGAAACAAAAAACGTGAAACCGCTATGATGACCTCCTCTTAAATTGATCAACGGATACACGTGAAAACACGCCGCGTTTCTCTCGATAAATAATGTAACCCCTTTTTCTCTCTCTCTCTCTCTCTCCCAGATTTTTCCAGAGCAATCTGAAGAAATAGAAATTACAGACATCACAGCTCCATAAAGATTCTCATAAGGTAGTGTTCTACAAAACCAGATCTATATATGTCTCTCAATTCTTGAATTTGTTTAAGTTAGTTTGTCTGAATATGTAAAAAATCTATGTTTTTTTGCACTTTCCCTTTTGTTGAAGCTTGTTGATTGAATTCAAATGGGCTCTACTTTAAAAAGCTTTAAATAAATTCAAATGGGTCTTTTTTTATTTTTTATGTAAGGACCTGATTACTAAGTTTTTAGGTGAATTAGATATTGCCTTATAAGTGCTTTAAGCTTCTAAAATAGCAGTGTTGATTACAGGGACACTTTAGAGGATGCAATTCATTATGTTCAAGCATTAACTGGTTTAAGAAACCAGACAACCATTTTAAGAGTTTATTACATTGGATTCAGCTAAGGTGTTCAAGAAATCATAACATGTTGTATCCTGATAATTACTTTAAAGCTTATACACTGTCATTGAACAGTGTGAGGTAACTGAAGACTTGGATTTTGTGGGATCATCAAAAAATAAAACTTTATTTTTTTATAAATAAGTTGGGTTGGTGCATCATGGGTATGCAGATCTTTCTTTCATTTCTACTATATATATATATATATATATATATATATATATTCTTTTGCTGGGTTCTTTTGTTACTACTATAAGTGTCACATATAAGCAGCACAGAATAATGTCAGGGATGGCATTTGTCAATACTTGGCACATCTTAATTGGTGATTTATGTCTTTTTTATCCTTTTTTGAATTAGTGTTTTATCAACATCAGCATTTGGTTGACATCTTGCTAAACATATCATACTGATTTTCAGCTACCGTTGCTGCTAAATCATGATGTGACAGTCAGCTCAATGCAGAAATACATACTACTTCCTGCGCTTTCTTACGTAATTTGTGCTTAATATTTGCATTTTTCCCCCCATAAATCCTAATGCAGATACTATTTTAGTCATAGGTCATGTTATGATTTGAAACTTTTATATTTGCGTTAGTCTTTCTGTGGTTGATTTTATATTATACGTAGCTCTTAATTCAGTCCTTTTCGTGTTTGGAATTATTGTTGCTGGTCTTTGACCTTAAATCAGAAATTCATCTCAAGATTCACCATGTCTTCCTTTTTTGATGTATTTTTAAAACTTGTAATTGTTCATCTCCTAGATTATTACATTTCTTTTTTCCTTTATTTTAGCTTCCTTTTACCCTTTCATTTCTTTATTTCTTTCTTCTTTGGTTTTTCCTTTGATCTTATATAAATGTAACCATTTTGATATGATTTGTGAACTTTATGTAGTCATAGTTAACAAGGGAAGGTTTTATTTATTTATTTTCTTTTCTTTTCTAATGATGCTTCATTAATTTGTCTGTCATACATATTTGAGATTTGTTTTGTTAGTAAATTTATTATAGTTATCTTACTCCACGAGTATTGTTCCTTAACAACTAGTGGATTTTTTTGCTGGGAGTATTGGAATTCTCTGCTGGTAATGGCCGTTACCTTGCGAGGTTTGAGAATGCAGGAAACAATACTTGTATGTGGATACATTTGGCATTTTCTTGTTTTAAGGATTAAAAGAAGGAAGAGCATATGCGTCACTTCTATCATGAAGCACTAAAATCATGTTTGTTTTGTGTGTGTGTGTGTATTAAATAATGAGAAATGTAAATAGCTCATGGAAGCTTGAGTTGTGTACTATATTTAATCCAATTAGCAAATAAATGACTTATTAACTTCAGTTATTTTGGTTTTTATGTGTCACAAGTTTGATACAGAGTATAATGGTCTCATGAACTCTGCAAAACCTTTCATGCTTTTTTATTTTTTATTTTGCAGTCTTTTCTTTTAAGCACAGGATATGTAAGTACCTGATTGCTAAGAAGCTGTATAATTGCTAGATATATCAGAACTGATACACACAGAATGATTCAAATAGGTGTCACACTACTGAAGGATCAGCCAGATTACTAAGTTTTTAGGTGAATTAAGCTTCTAAAATAACATTATTGATTAGAGGGATAGTTTGGAGGATGTAATTCTCTATGTTGAACCATCAACTGTTCTAAGAAACTAGACAACTATTTTAAGAGTTATTACATTGGATTCAGCTAAGGTGTTCAAGAAATCATAATATGTGGTGGTTTAGTATTTTCAAAAATTTCCTATTCTCATTTTGGATGAATAGTTCTTGATTCATATTATAAAAATCCAGATGATAATTGTAATTTTCCGTCACTAAATTAGTGACTTGTAGGTAGATGGCCAGACAGGGTGTTACACTAATGTGTTATTGGAACGGGAGGATTACAAGTGGACCACGTGGAATTTCTTATGAAGGTGCTACACCAAAACCGATTAGAGTCAGCTATGGGATTACATATAATGAGTTGCTGGATACAGTTTATGGGGTTAGCGGCTTTGACAAACACCAGGTTAAACTGAAGATCACTTGCAGGTATCCAGCATGTAGGGAATACATTCCTGTGCCAATAGATGATGACGAGTCTATTGATATCATGTTTGATGTGGCACGACAACCTGGAACAAACTGCATGGAGTTGTATTTGGAAAGAGTACCAGTGCCCATTGAAAATCAAGTAAATGTCACTGTGCCAGCCCACACCAATAAGCAAGTAAGTTTCAAGAATATTCTTTTGTTTTAAGTTCATACACTATGCTTGGCTCTCCCTTGGTGGTCTATTGTCTTGCTTGTCATCTGAATTTGTCTATAGAGTTTATATTTTCTGTTTTGTAGACACCAGTAGAAAAAGTCACTCGTGATGCCCAAGTTGACAGCTTTCTGGATCCAGGACCAGTTGACAATACAGTGCTTGTCCTGCAAAACCAACATAGATCTGCAGCCATATGGGAAGGAGAGGTTGGTTTTACTTATTAGTCTGTTTATTGCTTGTGAAGAAAAACTGCATTTTGTGTCACAATATAAAAGGCTGTAACTGATGTACTTCCCTGCAGGATCCTGGTGTCCTGACATGTAGACAGAGGTTGGCTACAATGATGCGGGAATGGCAATTGGATTCACGTATTCGTCGGTTTGTCATCCAGTCTGGCTTTTATGGGGCATACAGGATTGGATTTATACAGATTGATTGGCCCCTAATCACTGCATTGGTTGAGAGATGGCGACAGGAAACTCACACTTTCCATTTTACTGTGGGTGAGAGTACTGTCACTCTGCAGGATGTAGCATTGCTTCTAGGTCTTCAAATAAATGGTCATGTGGTGACTGGTAATGGTGATCTCCAATGGGATGATCTCTGCGAGGAGCTCTTAGGGATCAGACCAGATCGTAGTGTTCTTCATGGTTCAGCACTTAAGCTTAGTTGGTTACGATCTCGTTTCCATAAGCCTCCACCAGATGCTGATGATCTAACGTTGCAGCGTTATGCTAGGGCATATATCTTAGGTTTGATAGGTGGTTTTCTCTTCACAGATAAATCTGGAGCAGATGTCCAGTTGATATTCTTGCCCCTGTTGAGGGATTTTTCATATATTGAACAATTGAGTTGGGGCAGTGCTGTACTGGCATACTTATATCGTGAGCTTTGTCGAGCTAGTAAAGCAGGGGCTAATGAGATTGCTGGCCCTCTTATATTATTGCAGGTATTCATACTAGTATATATTCCTTTGTATGCTTCCTTTTATGGTTGTGTGTTTGTAATTTTATATGCTCTTACCTCTACAAATTACTTCACTACAGTTATGGGCATGGGAGCGATTACATATTGGTCGTCCTGAGAGACTTGGTGGCCGAGTGCGGGATCCAGTTGTACCAGATAGTGAGGATGTAGGGAACATTGCACTAGTTGTAGGGGATGCAGCAATACATGAAGAGCAAGTGCCTACGGATCCATTAGGATGCAGGTATGTGTTAAGCTATTGAATTAATGTACATGTTTGTTACTATACCTTTGATTGGGCTTAAATTTATTCCTCTTACCTTAGGTGGAGGGCTCCTGTAATTCGTAGAGACAATCCTCTTAGAGCATTAATATTTTACAGGGACCAACTTGATCAACAGACAGATGATCAGGTTAGTTTTATTAAGTTTTTAATTTATGATATAATACACACTTTATCATGCGATGGGTGCAAGTTTATGTGTGCCGGCTTGTGTCTGAAACATTGATTTAGCTTATTTTCAATCTTAGATGATATGGCAGCCATACACTACTGAGCGACTTGCTTTACTACCAGATGTATGTGTAAAAGACCAGCATGTGTGGCAAACAATTGCTCCACTAATCTGCTTTGATGTTGTCGAGTGGCATCGTCCTGATCGAGTTCTGCGACAATTTGGTCTCCATCAAGGAATTCCTAAACCTTGTGATACAGAGGTGAAACTCCATTCAATCGACAGACGAGGGAGACATCACTATGATTGGCGATCATATCATGGACGATATATACAGTTATGGGAGGCTTGTGAAGAGAGTATTGCAGTGGGTGAGTCAGAGGAGCACCCAATGTATTATCATGATCCATACATGGAGTGGTATCGTAAAATCACACGTCGTTTGATTACTCCTCTCACTCAAAGACCACATATGCGATTTCAGCCTTCAAGTGGGACAACACATCTGCTAGTAAGAATTTGTCAAAACTATTATGTGATTAGTTTTTATTTTGATGTGCACTGAAAATACCTGAGTCAAAATTGTTAAGGTATCTGTATTTGGAATGACAGGTCCAGAGCTTGACTGCAATCCATAACCAATGCGCTACAATACTAGGTGCTTTCACTAGTGACTGCGCAATGCGAGCAATGAAAGATATCCAAACCATGTGCATCCGTGTCTTACAGATGATTGGAGAGACCCGGCACCTTGAAACAAGACCAGCATCTTGTCTTCCATGTACAAATAATATGGAGGGCTCATTACACCTCACCCATGAGGAGGTGTCACCTCTACCAGCAACAACACAAACCACAACTAAGGCTCCATCAGCAAGAGGACGAAGCAGAGGCAAAAGTAAAGGTAGGGGACGAGGTAGACCACACACAAACACAGCTGCAGTTGCAGCAGCTTTGTCAGAGTCATTTTTACCGCCAGTAGCAGCACCAGAAGCTGTTTCATCACATGATGATGATTTGGAAGGACCATCGTACTTGAATCAAAAGGAGGCAGCACCACCAGAAAAGTCAATTTATGTGTTGGAGGGCGAGAAAGTGGTAGAGAAAGCAGCAGCAGTACTATCAGAAGCAATACACCTGCTAGAGTGTGAGAAAGAGGTAGAAACAGCATCACCGCCACCATCAGAACCAACATACCTTCTAGAGGGTGAGAAAGAGGTAGAAACAGTAGCACCACCACCCTCAGAACCAATGCACCTATTAGAGTATGAGAAATGGGTGGATACAGCCACAACTCAACCACAAGATGGCCCTATGGAGAAGTTGGCAGAACTTACTGAGGAGTCTAGAGATTTGAACAGACCACAAAAGAAGTCCAAGCACGTCTAATTTTATGTTTATGGAGGGAGGGGTATTGGTACATTTTGGAATATATTATTAGTGTAGCATAATTACTGAGTAGTAATGTACATATAACTCCTTTAGTCATGTTTATTTTAAATTCCATCCACGTTTGACTCCTTTCATCATGTCCATCTTCCTTGTATACTCCATGACTTCTTGCTCATCTTTGTCTTCATTGGAGTGTCAATTTTTAGCTTTTGTGAGAGAAGGAAATTATGTGATATATATATATATATATTGACTCATATTTTTAGTTTGTGAATACGGAAGTATCACAACGGGTTTTGTTTGTGAAGCAATGAGTATGCATCAGAAGCACTTCTGCAACAGATGCAGAAGACAATAGTTAGGGAACCTGTGGCCCTCCAGGATCTCCTCAAAAGAAAATGGAATTCAGTTTTGGTGACTTCTATAGTGAAGCCTTACTGATGAAATATAATTCTATATTTTGAAGAAGGGAGGTTTAGGGCGGCAGGACACTTATTTTCACTTTGTTTAGTTAGGAACTTTGCAAACAATCCATATCTTGCAGCATCATTGTCTATGTTCCAGGCTTGGTTAAAAGAGTGAATGCAGTGGGGGAGTTGGCCTAGTGATTCCTAAAATCTGTTTAGATCCATGATGTCCTAATTCAAAACAGCAATATCTTGGGGTCAGCCCTTACCTAGAGTTTATGAGATGGGACAACTATGTATTCAAGAGAATAATCAGATACTCAAAGAGATTTAGACACCTTCGTTAACACCCCCACCTCCCAAAAAACTTGGTTAAAACTTAAAGGAGTGTATATTAAGTTCAAAGTTTACCTCCCAAAAAATAACTTTGGTTAAAACTTAAAAGAGTGTATATTAAGTTCAAAGTTTTCCTCTGTCTACGTTCAATCGCTATTTCACCTTTTCTTGGATGAGACAAATAGAAAACTAGTGGCCTAAAGTCAAAAGAACACTTCGGTTTTAAAACTTCACAAGAGCAATATCATTCTCTTAAATTTATCAGTTGGACGATAAACGTGAAAGCGGTTTAGTTTGTTTGATTCGTAGTCCTGTTTGATAAATAATCTATTCAAGAGCTAATGTAATATCCGCATTACCTAGCCTTAATTTTATTAATTTCTAGAGTTAGAACGATGGATTATTTAACTTGTTTCAAAAGTTACATTATTTTATCTTATGATCGTTACAAAGAAAATAAATAAAACAAATAGTTTAATACTTGAGATAATTGAGCGAAAGTTATGGTCTAGTTATGAGGCCTTTTCTCATGAGGTTGTGTTTTACTCTGTCATATGACATGAGGATGAACAAAACCATGCAGCTTGTTGGGCCAAAGTAGACAATATCATGACATGAGAATATGGGTCGTTACAATTAAATTCGATATCTATTAAGAATCTATCAACCTAAGCTCAAATATATGAAAGTTTAACTAATAATCTTGTTTAAAATCATTCATGTAATTACCTGGTGTGTGTGTGTGAGACTTTGTCTATACACACCAAGATAAAAGTCAAATGCATTAAAAAAAAGTAATATAATTATAATCAAAACTTGAATGATTAACCTGAAGTTTAAAAGTATACAATGTCTTTATTGTTAATCCAATTTCCAACCTAAAAAAATCAATTTATTAAGAGAACAGGGGTGCAAATAATTAAATCATCATTCTTCCAATTATAGAATTATTAAAAAAAAAAAAAAACACTTTTTCCACTATTAAAAAAAAAAATCAATATTGTAATTTTTCATATTATAGATTTAAATAAAATTAAAGAGAAAGTCTATGCATGTCTCTTTATGCCAAAATGGCCAAATACCATCTTTGGTTGAAATATTTAGCAATCTACCACTATTTGCAAAATATTTAGCAATATACCACGGTGGCAAAAGTTGATTAGACATTTTATAAAATCAAAGTCCATGTATAACTCGAGTTTTAAAAGTTCGAATTCCCTGTAATATGAAACTCGAGCCCTTGAAGCTCGAGTTCCTTTAAAAATTTGATCAAGTGGGAAATAAGCTCAGATTCCTATGCCTCTGTACCTCTCCTTTTCTTTTCCCATTTTATTGTCATTACCCGAGCCTCAGTTGAAATCAATCAAACCACATTTACCACATGTTTACCTGATTAATTAAATATTACCATTATTGACTTAGTATTTAATTTATCAAGTGAACATGTGGTAAGTTTTTATTGGTAGAGTATAAAGTGGAGCAGAAAAAGTGGGACAGAAGATTTAGACTCCAGAAGCAAGTGCGGTCATTAAAGTAGACAAGTAAAAGACTCGTTTAAAGAGCTTGTCTCACAAGCTTTACTTCATGTCCGAGATGTGGCCTTCTGCACGTGAGACAAGTTGAAGTGAAGAAGAAAAGTTGAAGGAAAAGAAGAAAAGAAATAGACTAAAGAAAAGGAAACTATTCGGAGACTTTGGTAAGGAGAAGATTTATGATAAATTTACAACATTGCCATGTTAAAAATCAAGCACTGTCTCTCTCTAGAAATTTCTAGTGTTTTTCTCTTATTCTCTCTCTAGAATTCTTTAGAGTTGCCCTACATAATTTAATCTCAACCACAAATTTACAAGATGCCTAAAAGGTAGGTAAAAGACATTATTTTACTGCCAATAAAAGATGAAACTGGAAGCTTCAAGTCGGTTTCTTAACTGACACACATCTAGTATGTATAGATAGGATGACGCCCATGCCGTGTGACTTGTGAAGTGAAGTGCAATGTATTAAAAGCACCAGGTGTAACACTTTTTTTGGAAACAAGGGAAGAGGAGAGAAAAGAAGGGATTAGGATGGAAATGATCAATGTAAATTGAGTGATTAATTTTCTTAGGAGCCCACATTTGTGTGTCCTCCCAAAAAGGCTAGATGAGAAGGGATAGCTAAAATGATCATGGATTGATTTTAAAATAAAGCAAATGAATTTACTGAAATATCCTTAACCTTTTTAGAAACAAATTTCAAAATTCAAACACTACTTTATATAGGAAATTCAAATGAGGGCCTAAATGTAAAAACACACATACATCCTTTCCCTTTCCTTTATAAATCAAACAAATTTTTTTAAGAAATTCTTTCCTTTCTTTCTTGTATCCAAACACATCTAAGGAAACTTCCCTTCCCTTTCTTATTCTTTCCCTTCCCCCTTTCTTTTCTTTTTTCTTCCTTTCCCCTAATTACAACCAAACAAACTATAAAAGTTATAGTGTGTAGGTGTCTAGAAGTAAGGTGTCAGGTGTGTGCAAGTGTATTTGGTGAGTGAGTGTAATAAATAAAAAGCTAGCATTTGAATTGTAAGAAGCTATGTCATGTGTGCATCAGTGTAATAGTGGTGTTTGTAAAGTGTTGTAATTCAAAGAGTCCAGTTTCAATAAAAGTTCTTTGTTCAGTAAATATTGTGCCAATAAACTTAGCAAATATAAAAACAAGTGAAAATGCACTCAGTGCTCCAAAATTAAAGAATTAAATTGCAACAATAATTAATGAATAAGATTCTGGATTAAAATTTATAGTTTTTTGAATAATTGTGTTTTAAAATTTTAAACTTTAGAGTTGAGAAAAAATATTTTGGAGTTAGATAATACGGTATTGTTTAAACTTAAACGTAAATATATGGTTATGTTTAACATAAACATATGGTTATGTTTGTCACCAACTTTTCTGAAAATCACAAGAATTAAGAAGCCTAATCCCGAATTGATACATGTTACTTCTCCACTTATAGCTCTATATCTTGTTGTGCTATGCTCTATACACAAAATCTAGGGAATTGTCCAATATTTTTTTGGACAACCTATATCGTAATACACATGACCTCCTTTCTAATAGAAGTGACTTGCATTTTTAGAATTGGATATGTAGAGGCCCGAAGTATGATACTAACAAACAATAATAAAGAAGGGGTTCACAAATAAATTTATTTAGCATAGAAAAACAAAATAATAAAGTAGACAAAAATGAAACTTACATAATTTATTTTAAATGGGCATAATCCATAACCCTTTTTCATGTAAGTTAAGCAAGAGATTGGACTAGTTGCTGATATGTAATGGGCATACAAAATACTAGTATGTACTTGTATGGATTTTGGATCGATTTTGGGCTTAGATTTTTGGGCACAGAAAGGAATCCATAAAGTACCATTGCACTCATAATGGAGACAAATGAAAATAGCAACAACCCTTTCTTCCCAAGTCTTAGTATCGCAAGAACACCAAATATTGTGCCAAAAAACTTAATAAATATAAAAACAAGTGAAAATACACTAAGTGCTCCAAAATTAAAGAATTCAATTGTAGTAGTAATTAATGAATTAGATTCTGGATTAGAATTTTACAGTTTTGAATAAATTTTTTTTATACTATATAAAACAAATTTTAAGCGTTAGAGTTGTGGAAAACATTTTGGAGTTAGATGATTCTGTAGTGGTTAAACAAAAACGTAAACATAAGGTTATGTTTAGTTCAACATGCCATTAAAGACGAGGATTTCAGTTTTAGAGATATGGATCTCAATTTTATGGTACTCAAGTTTTATAAATTCAAGTAACACGTTACAAGGAACTCGAGTTCCACATGGCATTTTTTAGTTAAAATTATCTAAGTTAGCAAGTGCCACCGTGACAATATTTTGGCTAGAGATTGTATTTGACCGTTTTGGCCTACAAATTTGTAAATTGTAAGAGCACTAGCATTAATGAAGCTAAATAGCTATATTTCTATTTTAGCTTCACCAAAATACAAAAAGTGTGCTACAATAGTGAAGGTATACCTAAATATTTTACCTTTAGAGCTATAGTACGCAACTACTTTTGGCTGCATACGAGCATTCACAGTAAGAAAGTTATAAAATAAAACTTTTAGCAACTTAAAAAACAACTTTATCTATATTAACAACTTTCTTTACAAAACACCCAACATCAAAGATGCTATTTTAACATTCATCTCTTTAAAATAATATAAACATCCTATTAAAATCAAATAAAACTTCCCCCACAAAAAATCACAACAACTAGCCACCACAGCCCTTTCACAAAAAGACCACCACTACAGTGATAGCCATAACCCACCGCAAAACCAAAAACCCAAAACAAAACCACCGCCACAACGACAACGACTACCACTGTTATCAACAACCCACCACCAAAAAAAAAAAAAAAAAAAAAACCACCAAATCAGATCATTAAAACTGGCACCACCGATACAAACACCAAAATTTGATAAAAACACCAATACAAATACCAAATAAGACCACTAAAACCCACCAAAATCCACCATTAAAACCAGCACCGCCGATACAAACACCAAACACCGATACAAACATTAATACAAACACTAAATCAAACCATTAAAACCCACCAAAATCCACCATTAAAACCGACACCACCGATACAAACACAACCAAAACCCACTAGCACTAAGACCTACCAAATTAGACCCACATCACTGCAAAATCAAACCCACAATCAAGCCCAATCGAACCATCAGAGCACGGCCAATCCAAACCCACAAATTCGAGCATGGCAACACCTCATACCTTAACACAGAAAATCAAATATGATTCGTTGATGGTGTTGGGCGAAACAAAGGAGCTGGGCAAAGGGAGAGGAGGCTAGGCAAAGGGAGGGCTGGGCGAAGGAAAGAGATTGCTAAGCAGAGGGAGGTCTGGGCGATGGTGGCATCGGCTTGGCTGCGTAAGGGAGAGGCAATGAGATAAGAGGCACAAACAAAGAGAGGTTAGGCATATGGGAGCTGCGTTGTTTCTGCCATTCTGCGTGAGAGAGAATGAGATGAGATAGGGTAGAAAGTTTTGGTCTTCGTTCATGCGTCTAGGAGAGGTTAGGCATGTAGGTTAATAAAATATTATTTGTTGTAAATAACTCCCACCAAAATCTACCATTAAAACCCACCAAAATCCACCATTAAAACCAGCACCACCAATATAAATACCAAACCTTGATACAAACACCAATACAACAACAATACAAACACCAAATACGAACACCAAATCAAACCATTAAAACCCACCAAAATCCACCATTAAAACTGGCACCACCGATACAAACACAACCAAAACCCACTAGCACTAAGACCTACCAAATCAAACCCACATCACCGCAAAATCAAACCCACAATCGAACCATCAGAGCATGGCCAATCCAAACCCACGAATCCGAGCATGGCAACACCTCACACCTTAACATAGTAGATCAAATATGATTCGTCGGTGGTGTTGGGAGAAATGAAGGAGCTGGGCGAAGGGAAAGGGGGCTAGGTAGAGGGAGGGCTGGATGAAGAAGAGAGATTGCTAAGCGGAGGGAGGTTTGGGCGATAGTGGCATCAGCTTGGCTGCGTGAGGGAGAGTCGGTGAGATAAGAGGCAGAAACAAAGAGAGGTTGGGCGCAGGGCCGACCCTAGGTTTAGGCCACTTAGGCAATCACCTAGGGCCCCCTACTAGAGAAAGGCCCGCAAATTTTGGGACAAAAATTGAGATATGTTTTTTTAAAATATATATATATATATATATATTTAGATATAAGAAAAAAAAATTAGTTTTACATTTTTCATCTACTTTTAAGAAGTACCAAAGAATTGAGTGATGCTAGAGATATTATAATTTTAAATACATAGGGCTTACAAATATGTGTCACTAATTATCAGAAATAATTTAGATAGGAAAATACTATAAATTTTATAAATTTTACTTTAAAACCTTTATACAAATTGATGTGACAATTAATATGATTTATAGACATCAACAACCTATTAAATGCTTTTTTTTTATATACAAGATATAATTTCTACTCTAACCTAATCTAAGTGTATATATATGTGAAGTTCTCTCCTAAAGACATGAACCCCGACTCTTACCCCTCACACCCCACAAGCACTTATACCTATGAAGTAACCATTGCCTCAAAGGTGTGTGGTGGTAATGCATTTTTAAATTACTTAGTGATACATCTTTATAAGCATCATGTTGTAAAATTTATAATATTTCTAACATCATTCATTCAAATACTTGATAATTATCTTCTTGAAATGTCATTAATCACATTCATTGCTACAACTTTTGTACTTTTTTTAGTAAAATTTATTATAGTTTTAACATTTCTTCAACCAAAAAAAAAAACATATTACAAGATAAAAATAATGCATTTTTGTTATATAAAAATTATGATATTGAAAACTAGTTAAATATTATTTAATTAATAACAAAAAAGCCTCATTTAAATATGTCGCCTTAGGCCTCAAAGTTTGTTGGGCCGCCCCTGGTTGGGCATGTGAGAGCTGCGTTGTTTCTACCATTTTGCATGAGAGAGAATGAGATAAGGCAAGGTAGAAAGTTTGGGTCTTCATTCACGCATGTGGGAGAGGTTGGGTGTGTGGGTTAATAAAATATTATTTGTTGTAAATAACTCCCACCAAAATCTACCATTAAAACCAACACCACTGATACAAACACCAAACATCGATACAAACACCAATACAAACACCAAATACGAACACCAAATCAAACCATTAAAACCCACCAAAATCCACCATTAAAACCGGCACCACCGATACAAACACAACCAAAACCCACTAGCACTGAGACCCACCAAATCAAACCCACATCACCGCAAAATCAAACCCACAATCAAGTCATCAAAGCACGGCCAATCCAAACCCACGAATCCAAGTATGGCACCACCTCACACCTTAACACAGCAAATCAAATATGGTTCGTCGATGGTGTTGGGTGAAACAAAGGAGCTGAGCAAAGGGAGAAGGGGCTAGGTAGAGGGAGGGCTGGGAAAAGGAGAGAGATTGCTAGGTAGAGGGAGGTTTGGGCGATGGTGGCATCAGCTTGGTTGCATGAGGGAGAGGCAGTGAGATAAGAGGCAGAAACAGAGAGAGGTTGGGCATGTGGTAGCTACGTTGTTTCTGCCGTTCTATAAGAAAGAAAATGAGATGAGATAGGGTAGAAAGTTTAGGTCTTCGTTCACGCGTGTGGAAGAGGTTACGCGTGTGAGTTAATAAAATATTATTTGTTGTAAATAACTCCACCAAAATCCACCATTAAAACCAGCACCACCAATACATTGTATGCTTCACGCTATGACTTTTTTACTAACTACGCACCGACCTTGGGACCGGTCTTTCACTCCTTAAGGCTTAAGGCGATGAGTTTGTATTAAAAAATAAATCATTTGCACTCCTTAAGGCTTAAGGGCGAAGAGTTTCTATTTTTTTAAACAAAATTTCATTTTCACTCCTTAGGGCTCAGGAAGGTCGAAGAGTTTATCTTTAAAAAAAAAAAAAAAAAAACATTTTCATGCCTTAAGGCTTAAGGGCGAAGAGCTTGTATATATATGTATCAGAACTAACCAAGTTCCGAGCCCAAACCTTTCTCTCTTTCTATATCCTGTGTATTTTCTCATGAATCCTGTCTCTATGAAAGCAACTTCTGCTCAACCCTTGCCAAGAAGAGTTAAGCATAATCCAGTGCTGAATATCACGATGGCTAGTCCCAACGCACGTTCTGTTAATAGTAATACCCTAACCCAGGTGAGCTGGGGTCAGAGGTTCTGATTGTTTATTGGTTTGGTAAGCTTTCTGTGTGCTTTAAGCATATTTACCGATAGCCAATTCTATGCTTACACAATTGGAATTCATGGCACTTATGCTCACATCATCTACTATTTTGTTGGGGTGACCCTCTCCGCAGCCATACAAGTTTTGCTCATGCACCCTGGCTAGTGCACTGCTTTTCTTGAAAATTATAAAGGGTGTTTCATTCTCATATCGTGTGGGGGCTATTTAGTTATGTTTACAATCTGTTTTCTCAGTTCTGGAACAGTGCTTCAATATTTAGGCCTTTCTTCTGATGGAACAGCACCAAACCCAGCAGTGGCTGTGACTGTGGATGTGGCTGTGGCCCCATATAGATCACAAGCCCTTTCTGAAATTGCAAGGTTACTAGCCTCTGCACTTCTTACAGTCAATGCCCTCTCTATAATCATCTTGCTTAGGCCTGCCAAATACAACACAATCTTTGAAGTTGCCGCAACATTGACTTTGGAATCAGCTATGGCGTTGCTGTACAAGTACCCCTATGTTACAGTTGCTGCAGCAGTATTTACCATGGCAATGACTCTTGTAAAATTTCCTCTGCTGTAATCACCAGAAGTAACCTATGCATGAGAAGTGTTTTTTTATTTTTAATAAATTTTTTTGGTAATTGTGTATAGTCTTTTAAATTTATCTATTTCTTTGAAATTGAGCAAATACCGATGCCTTAGCCAACATTCTTGTAAGATCTCAACTTATTTAACAAAGAATGTTGATTTATTTTATTTTATTAGAAGCTGTTTCACATTAGCTTCAACTTTTAGTTTTTAGTTTTTATATACAGTTTTTTAAAACTTCACTTTTTTTCTACTTTTTTTTTCACTTTTTCAAGGTATAAGTACTTTCAACAAAAAAATTTCATCAAAAAGCTAAATAAACGGTTGCCAAACAAACACTAGACTTCTCTAGACTGATCACTTTTTAAAAGGCTGTCCATTCTATTTTTAATATGCGCACACCCTTGTGACACGTAGCAAACAAATCACGTAATAGGCCAATAAACAACCCCTCTAGACTTCTCTCTGGGATCGTTTCTTGACCAAACCCATCAAGCCTTGGCCTAACTTGCAAAAGAAGGATAAGCAGATTAAAGAGAACCGTGAGAGTGAGAGCGTGGAACAAACTGTTGGATAGGATTTCAAGAGCTGATGACCAAAGTTGTTTATAGTTATTATAGTTTTTGGGTTAGGAGGTAAACAAAAAGGAATCGTTTTATTGGTTTAAATTATGATGATCCAAAAATCAGACTAATTGTGTTTGTGTTTTTAGTTTAGTCTCGGGGGAATCACGTTTGTGTTTATTTGACTAGATTGCTTAAGAATGAAATTATAGGAAGGGGCCAATCACCAAAAATGGAATTACTGACATCCAGTTTATCACCCACTTACAGCCAGGTCTTAAGTCTTAACCTTCACTGCATTCTAAAACTTGGGTGAAATTCGACAATTAATTTCAAACACAACCACACTGATCAATGCAACACCAATAGTATTACCTTTACCAATAAGAATTGAAAAGGAATAACAACTACATTGCTAAGTTTTGCCCCTGCCCTGAACTAACAGCCTTTCTTCCTCTAATTATGGCCATTCCTGGTATGGTTTGTCCTTGGCACAATCTTGAGTTATCTGAAACTGTACAATCCGGGCTACAACTGAGGATAACAAAACTAGTTGAGTGGAAAAGGAATACAGAACAATTACTTTCAGTACTTGTTGAGTAACAAGATAATATATATTCATCCAAAATAACGAAGAGTAGCAAGAGAATCAATTGAATAAATCACGAACAATCCACCATCAAAAAGGCTTAGTGGGTAATGGGTATAATACATCACAAAAATGGTGATTAGGATCATTCTTCAATTGAGATTCTATTGGAAATTTTCTTTTAAAACAAAATCCAATATCATCAATACTGCAGCAGCCTCTCTTGTACAAAACAAGGAATATCCCCACATCCCCACCCAAATGGAAATGGGTTGGAACATTTTGTTTCATCTATGGCATAAACACCACAATAATCTGGCACCTCATCTGGGAATGAAACCTAAAATACCAAGCCATATAAAGTTCTTATGATCCAAAAATCAAGCTGCATCACCCTTCGTATCCTCTCCAAGAAGATCATCATCATAAGACACTGGGATCCTTAGTCTATCACGAACAGACACTCGTTCAATTCCACCAGTATTTGTCTGCTCATTTTGCATCTGAGATATTGGCTGGGAATTATCCAAAAAAGTGGCAGGAGTACCTTCCGCAAATGAATGGGTGGTTCCTGGTGAATTACCTTCCTTCTTTGGCTCCCCTCCTCGTCTATTATTTGGTGGCTTGAATTGCTTCTGCGTAATGATTAAAAAAAAAGTCAGCACTTTATATTCACTTCAAAAATCATCATGAAAGCTGTTGTGATATTGTAATTTTATATTCGGGAATAATAAAATGCAGCCAATGAAAGAAAATTATGACATAAAGGAAGGTTATTTGCCTCAAACTCCTGCACTTTTTTCATTATCTCTTTGTAGGCTTTTGGTTCTCGTGCTTTAATGATATTCCATAATATGCCACCACCATTTCGGCAGCGGCTGCCATCAGCAGTCATCTGACCTCCACAAGCCTGAATTGCATCCACCTGAAAATCTCACAATCAGTAAAAGATAACTGAACTGCACAGGGGCATGTACTGGGGGAGAGTAAAAGAGAACGTCTGTAACAATATTAAGAGTCAGCAGACCCTTTCCTCAAGTATCAAATACCTACAAGCAATCAAGATCGCAAATACATAGAAACTAGTTATAAGATTTAATTACGTCAATAAAGATATGCCCTCTTTCTACATTGTAAAATAGGTAATATATGTTAATGAAAGAAAATTTCAGTCAGCTGTCCCTGCATAGCACTCAATCATGATTGCCCAAAAGCTATTGAGCAAGGCTAGGCAGTGTGTCAATATAGGCCATTGCCTAAGCACAGCATAACATGTAACGTGCATAGTGTAAATTCATACTCCTATTCCAACTTATACACACTACTAGCCTAGAAACACACACACACACACACAGCAACTTCGGGAAAACCCTAAATCCATTGATTTATAAGGATCTTTTTCTCTAAGTCAATGGTCTATCTAGTCCTCACTTCTTCTAAACAGTTGCTACAATCACATTGTAGAAGATTCAATGGAAAGTACATAATGAACAAATGAGAAGGGAAAAGGGAAAAAGAAGAAAACAATTAACACACAAATAAATTACCAGCCTAAAGGATAATAACACAATATGTAATAGTATGCCCACATGATCAGCTTAAAAAAAAATCTTCCAAATGAACAGTCTATAATATATTTATGAAACAAATCTGTGGTTTCACTTGAGGAATTTATGAATTTCTGACCAGAAAACATGATTGACATGTGCTTTCAATCAAAAAATGGTGATCTTCCAAATTAACAGTCTAAAATATTTATTTATTATTAGTGATTCAGTCTAGAGTATTTATTAAAAAAAAAAGTTTGGGTTCACTTGAGAAATTTCTGATTTGCAAACTCGGTTGACACGTTTCTCAATCAAAAAACAAATATCAAATACATTTAATCCTATCGTGAGAAATTAATTTTTACATGCATACTGACTGATAAAACAAGGGGAAAAAAAAGACATCAACCTACACATACAGCAAATCATGAAGTGTTTCAGCCAGAGGACATCACAGCTCAGAGCACATGACTGAAATGAGCAAAATGGCTTCTGCAAGAAAAATCTGCAAGGGTAGGGAAACAATATTGAGCATCAGAAACTACGAAAGGCTGTATGGTCTTAAATAGATTGGCTAGCAAGCATTTTCAGCCCTAGGCTGGTCCAAATTCAAGCACAACCAAAATTCTCACCTTTCCTCACAAAAAGCAAGCATATCATATTTGTCGACTCCAAACTGAAGGATTTATTTTCCCCTTAATATTACAATCTAAAGAAGCACCAGAAGAAGAGGCAGATGGCTCAAGAAGTAAAATGAAGTTTAGGGTATCCACAAAGCAGCTCAAGTGCAGAGACCATTTACCCAATAACAATTACGAGGTCCAGCGGTATTCAAGGAGTCAGAAGAGAATGGATATGAAAATTATATAGACAAGTGAAGAAGGTTGCCAGGAATGAGAACCCCATCGAAGGCATATAACCAAGGGAAGGATGGATATAAAAATTGTACAGCTGAGGGAAGAAGGTTGAAAGGAACGAGAACCTAGCAAAGGAAAATAATCAAATGGGGACCATACTCAATATTTGAAGAAGACAATGAAAGCAGCCGAAAATAATTCCACATTGCCTATACCAAGGCAAATAATAACAAACAATAATATCAGGGTTAAGTTATAGAATGTAGTTTCTCTTATGTAATTAACCTCGAAGACAAATAATTTCATTTACTCAGACAAACCATTTTGCTGCTTATTATAATTGATCTATTATGCTTTTCCTGAGAATGAAGCACTAGATTGCATGAAAGGTATATTACCTCTTTGACGAGATCATTTAATGCGGAAACTCCCAAACAACCTACAGCCGTATATACCATGTATGATTTCCTCTCTTTCAAACGCCTACACGTATCTAACACAAACCTGCAAGGGAAAGTTAAGAAATTTCAGGATCAAAGCATGAGCTACTAAAAATCCTTCTAAACTGAATGCACAAAATAATTAAAAAATCTTGATAAATTTGTACACCATTTGCAAAGTTTATTGCATATAACAGCATCTCCGATTCTCCAGCAAGTGAGCCAAATTTTAGCTAAAAATTAACTTATCTATTTTAGCTAGCCAACTTTCCATTGGTAGGGTTTTTCTTTTCTTTTTTTTGTTTTTTAGATTGAATCACATTGATCTTTGAGATTGTAGATTTGAGAGTTTAGTAGAAATTTTTTTTGATAAGTAATAAGTTTATTGATGTCAAAAAAAGGGGAACACCCTAGTACACAGGAAGTGTACAAGGGTTGAAAAAATCAAGAACAAAAATTACAAGAATCTAAGAAATCAAGAAAAGATAAAAATGATTGGTTTCGCAATGCAGCCAACCAATCCATTAAAGTTCTAAAGAAAAATATTTTCAAGTCAGATATGGATCTCTCCTTATCTTCACAGCACCGACTATTTCTCTCCCTCCAAAGGCACCACAATAAGCAATGGGTAACCATCAACCATATATACCCATTTTGATGATGACTGTTGCAAACTGCGCTTTGATTTTTTATGATTCATTTCATGACATGCTTGTGTGTGGCGACTGTTGTGGTGGTTGTGGTGGGGTTCCTAGCTCAATTTTCTATTGTTACTTTTTCTGGGATTGATTTTCTCAGGAACTTTTAGCTTGATTAGTTGTTTTGGAGGTGGGTTTCTAAAGTACATTGTTGCTTCTTTTTAATAGTTTTTTTTTTCTTCTTGAATAGCATTTTCTCAGGCATTCAGCTTGCTTGGAAAATTTTCTATTCTGAAGGTGAATTTTTTTTTATTTTTTATAATCAAGTTTGTGTTTGAATTGTGTTTGGTTGCTGAGAAAAAGTAGGATAAGAGGAAGAAAATAATAAAGCTTGAAGCTTTTTGTTTTCTAAATCCTGTGCTGCCACATCATCTTTTTGTTAGGACATTGAAAAGGCATTGACAGAAGGGGTTTATTTGGTACAGTATCAAAGTTACCATACCATATTGGTGAAAAAAATAAATTAAGGGGGTTCTAATTGCAACATCATAAAATTTAAGGGGATCTTAGACTCTTAGTGCAATTTACCTTAAAATAATGGATGAAAATGAGCATAGAGAGCTACATTAGCCCTCCACATTTGGAGAGACTACCAATTACAAAATTTTCCTAGTGGATAGCAACTAGCAAGTCTGTTGGAGCAACATATTTGGCTAGCTCTCCAAATTTGGGAGAAAAATAAAAATAAAAGTAGGTTTTGCCTTATCTATTGGAGATTCCCTAAGGAAACCTTAAGTCAGATAACATAAGTGAGAGAGCGGATAATACATTCTTCCATCATATGAAAACAGGAGCAAAGAAGAAAAATTTCATATCTATTGGATTATAAATGAATTGTTTTGCAGTTGAGTCTTGAAAACACTAAACAAATTGGACAAAGGTAACCAAGACTAGTTGGTTATCATGCATCACATGCCAAAGGGAACAACACCGAACAAGTGACGTGATTAAATTGAAACAACTCTATAATACTTTAATCAATATGCAATGACATAAAAGCTTACTAGAATTATTAAATTCTAAATTATAAACATATATGTGAATCAAGGAGCCATGTACAAGAAGTAACTAAATAACGACAGAAGTTTCATTAAATATAAACAAAGCAAAACCATTTCTTCCAACTTTAGCAGAACATTACCTGTTTATGTCTGTAACTGGCCTTGAGCCACCCTTCTTTCTCCTATTCTTCTTCTTTCTGGCCCGAAGCCCACGATTTTTACTTTGAGATCCTTGAATTTCTAAATTGACATCTCCACCACTGCTTTTTCCCTTTTCATTATGTAAATTGGGCTCCACCAACTCTCCTTCTTCAACATCAAGCATCTCAACATCATCAATGCCTTCTAAGTTATCCTCTTCATAGATGGCATCTAACAAGCTGTCTCCTCCCTCCATTAAAACAGCAATAGCTTCAAAGGGATTAATGATTACAGTTAGACATAAATAACTCAAACATATCATTATAAATTTTGATAGTAAAAAATAAAAACCTTCAAAAACAGCCAAAACTCTGTATTAACAAATTGCATGGCAAAGTAAACTGAGAATTGTGGGTTATAATTTTGAGCATAAAACCTCTCATACTGTGCTTGCCAACAAGAAATTGGGCTTTGGATTTGAAAATGGGTAGGATTAGAGGCCTATTGATATTGATAATTATAAAGTGAATCTGTCTAATTCATCCTTATTAGAACAGTGTTTTGCAAAACTTTGTCCCAGCAAAACACTGTTCTAATAAGGACTGAAAAGGGGCATGAAAATATTTTCGGCCTGCGAAAGATAACATTCATCCCTTCCCGCCCAACAACTTGTCTCCGCCCAAATCACCAATCCTCCCATCCCCACATCACCAACTGCCACCCATCACCAATCACCTAAAGCTGCAATTCTATGTGTTGCTCCATTTGGAAGCCAAAGAAACTTAATAAAAACGCAAAATCAAGAGAACCCATGTTCTCATTTTATCCAACCTACTTTTTTTGTTGTTGGTAAGTTTACACATAACGCACCCAAATTGGGTATTCGATTCTATTCTATTCATGTCACGAATTCATACATGGCTTCGTAAATATTGTTTATGACCAAAAAATTTAAAAATTCATGCACTAAAATTTCTCAACAAACAGAACACAGCACTGGAAAGTTACTGATAAAGACTCAAATGCAACTATAATTTTTAGCATATATTAAAAAAAAAAAAAAAAAAAGACAATCGAGAGAGAGAGAGAGAGCAGAGGAGTACCTAAGCAAGAAAGATGGTTAAAGGCTCGCCGTAGGCGAGAGATACAGCGTGCGTCCCAACTGGAGATTTTGGCGCAGAGAGAGAGAGCGAGTTCAATTAGGAATTAGGGTCAGGGTTCAGGAATTCATGTATGCATGTGTATTGTGTAAAAGGAAATAAATAAATAAATAAAAATTAAAATATATACATAGAGAGAGCTAAATGGGCTTAAAAATCAAGCCCAGGCCCAAGTTGTTAAAGAAGAAGCCTATTTTGAAGCAGAAATAAAAGAGAACCGTGAGTTTCAGTGTATGTGACTAAAGAGCTGTTGGGCCAGTGATGAGAGTCTCTCTTGATTGAATTTCAATTTCCAAGAGCTGAAAAGTTCTGTATAATGATTTTAGTTCTAGCTTGGGTTGTGTTGTTTTTTTATTGTATCGTTTCGTATGACCAAAACAAAAAAGAATACTGTGTATTGCTTTTAATTTTGATTATCCAAAAATTAAAAAAAATTAAAAACTAATTAATTGTGTTATTGTTTTTTCTTTGTTTATTTAGTTTTATGTAAATAGAAAATTGGTTGTTTATTTATTTAGTGCTCCTGCAAGGAGAAAACAAGGGTAAATGGCATATGAAACAAAATAGATGCATGCGCATAATTTGGTACATAGAAATGATGCAAACCTAACCTTGATGAATCCTAGTCGCAGTGCAGTGTAGTCTGACTTGGTAACAAAACCACGAAACCAAAAATCACGCTCCAAACCAAAAACCCACACTCCGACCCACGACTCCTTCGATCCACGCAAACCCACGAAGAGAGAACAAAGAACAGAGAACAAAGGGAGAGAAAAGAGAAAAGAGTAAGGGTGACACGGCTGAAGTATCTAATGTAGAGTTTAGGGTTTTTTTCTTTTTAAGTTAGTGTATAAAACAACGTAGTTTTGTGTTATAAGGAGAGTAAAAATTAAAAATGTTTTTAGTGAGGTTCGAACCTGGATGCGTGTCTCACTTGTAATTCTACATAAATATTTTATAAATAGTAATATTTTTAGTAATATTTTTAGTAATATTTTATATTTTATAAAACGGCGTAGTTTTGTGTTATAAGGAGATTTTAGAGGGGTTCGAACCTGGGCAAAATATTATCACATGCATGTCTTACCGCTAAACTAGTGTAATTCTATATATATGTCTTATACATAAATATTTTATAAATAGTAATATTTAATATTTTATAAAATGACATAGTTTTGTGTTATAAGGTGAGTAAAAATTAAAAATGTTTTATAGCTAATTGATATTATTGCGTCATTATGACATTATAGTTTATGTTGTTGCATTTTAGCAAATTTTATAGCTAATTGATTAAGATATCATTCTTTCAATTTTCACCCTATTATAATTAAGGATTTAGAAAATCAAACTTTTATTTAATTAAAATATTAATGGGCCTTAATTTTATCTCATATCAATTCTGAATCTAAAGAAAAGCTACTTTCACTAACATACAAATTATAGATGTTGATATAGAGCAGATAGAAACTTTAGTGGTATAAGAAATATAGAAATTAACACTATAAAATCTATATATAAAGAATAAATCATAAAAGAAAGGCACCTAAGAACCACCAGGTTTGTAGGTGACAGTATGAACGTAATATGGTGACATTTGTTGGTTGAATGAATGACAAGAATTTTTCCCCCAATTTATTTAGTTTCACTTTTGTTTTACTATAAAACTTCATAGTTTAATTATGACAAACAATAATAGTATTCATGAAATCAATGAATCATAAATAATTTTTTACAAAATTTATCAAATTGCGCAATGTATTGCACGGGATATCCACTAGTTCCTCTCAATTTTGGGGAAATGAAAATTTAAGGTTTTAAGGGAATAGAGAGGAATGGGTATTTCTTCCTACCAATTTCATTCTCTCTCACTTAAACTCCAAAACAAAAACAAAAAATGGATTTTCCATTTCCTCTATTAAACTCCCAAACAAGAGAAGAAAACAATACTCTAAAATTATTATTTTCATTTCGTTCAAGAATTTTCTTATTTGAGAAAAAAGGCAAACAAGAAGTTTAATCCCTTGGATATTTACTGATAAGTTCTAAGGGATCAGTGGGTTGAAAAATCTTCGGATGCTCTTGATCTTGAAGAATGAGTCCTGGAAAACCAAAGAAAATCAGAGAAGACCGGTGGAAGCCGGCCTTTAATTCTCCGATGGTAAAGTTAGTAGATTGAAGGAGAAAAAAGAGCCCTCAAAGACTTCCCTAATTTTTTATCTAGAATTCCCAAAAAAGAGAGAAAGTCCCCTTACCTCTGCGTAGAAGGGTCTTTATATAGTGTTGGAAATCAGTTATTTCTCCTATCATTGTAGAGTTTGGAGGATTTAGAGGGTAACTTCCATAACTGTCATAAGAGTCACCTCATCGGGACCTGTGTTGAGATTCAAACAATATGACTCTTCAACATGACTCTTGGTTGGAAGTGTGTTAAAGTGTAACTCTTGGTGAACCTCACTCGTCCATCACTCGTCCATCAATGGTGCTTTTGAAATCACCTCTGCCCTGTTTTAAAAGCAACAAACAACATTTTTTTTGGCAATTGGGTAATTATTTTGAACACTGTATGGGCCCACTTGGTCAGACTTATCTGTGTAGTGTCTCATCTCTTGAATTAAGACGTATCCTCTCTCCTAAATTAAAAAAAATTTTAACATCGTACTGGTGTCAACTTTTTTTAAAATCAAACGCACACATACCAAACACATATTTCTATTTTTTGAACACTGAAACATGTAATTTAAACCATCATACCAAACACATTTTTTGTTTTATTAACACTAAAAACACATATTTCAACAACATTTTTTAAATTACAATTTTTACATCATTTTAAACAACAATTTTTAAAATCCATTACCAAACGGGCTCTTAATTTCTTACACACTATATTTTTTAAACCATGTCTTATACATTAACTTATCAATTAGTTCTTATATGCTACCTTATCAATTAGTTCATAATTGCATCGGATATCAAGAAGTTTTAAACCATGTCTAGTCTGCAAATATTTCCATCAAGATCCAACAGTAAGAGCATCTTTATCAGTTGTGCCATATGTGCAAAATGCTAATATTTGGCACATTTGATCAAATGTGCCATATCTTTTATTTTTTTGCAAGATGTCACAGCACAATTACAAATTTGTCACTGTACAGAACCGGCGTGGCATATGCATTTATTCTTTTTTATTCCTCTCTCTCTCTCTCTCTCGTATCTCTTTCATCTTCTCCCTCAACTATTCACCCAACATTGCAGATACATAACTGAGACCCGTTCGCCAGACTTATCCATAAACAACGTACCACCTAACATTCCTAATATGTAAAACTGAGCATACTGCTGCACAAGCTCCTCAATGGCGTCAACCGGGAGAGGGTTGCTAAACTGATCCTCAAGACATTTGGCTTTTACCCTCATCCCTTCTATCACTCCAGTGTTCTTATTACCACCAACATCTCTTCTCGGCAACCTATGCCCTAGTATGTCATAGCAGAGGTCGCCCCAATTGCCTATATCAGTATATCCCATCATCGGCAAGCCATTTACGGGTACCCCCATTAGAACCTCTATGTCTTGTAACGTGATGGTCATCTCATCGTGGGACAAGTGGAATGAGTGCATCTCCGGCCGCCATCTCTCCACCAATGCCATGATCAATGCATGGTCAAGGTCCATATGTGGGACCCGAAGTAGCCCATCTAACCTTGCATCTATGATATAAGCTGCAATTCGTGGATCTAAAATTGCACCATCTTCAAGCAGACCTTTATCTTGCTGACGACAAGTTAGTACACCTGGCACTTCTTGCAAACAAAACAGCTTAGTATTAATAATAGCATTCACTAAGCACGTACTAATTACGCTTCAAACTTAAATGCCAAAAATCTTTCTACTACATATATTGACTACGATTTTGGACAAGTGCATACCTCGCCTTCCAAAGGAGCATCCCAAAGCAAACTTGAACAATGCATAGCTTGCCTCCTCAAGACAGTCTGTATAAAGGGTCCCGCTTGATGTAGGTCCATCTCTGGCATTTGGTGACAGCAACAATCAGGGAAAAATTCACTTCAAATACATAAACTTTCTTCTTCTTTTTCTTCTTCTTCTTCTTCTTCTTCTTATTTATTTATTTTTAATTATAAACATATTTGACTGAAAAATGGCAATAATATATATCTAATGCAACCTTCACTGATTTCATAAAAAAAAAAAAAAAAAAAGAATTAAACTTCAGAATGTTAAATAGATTACAGCATATTCAACTAATAGAAATAGAATACATCAGCATACATGATAAAACATTTTTACCCCTAAATAAATAAATGAGAAAGCCGCAACTTTCAAATGGAAGAAATTTCTAAATTGAAAATCTCTCTACATTATTAAAATCAAAGTTCACTTTAATAGTCCAAGCATCCTACTCATTATGGCCTCAATGAGAACATTAACTGTGTCCTACAATGAGTGATTGCTCTAATAACACATGAAAATGTTCATTTAAAAAAAAAAAAAACAAAAATTACACCACAAAATACTCACATCATATTAATTTTTACTTTTAAAATTAACCATAAGTTGTACTTTAGCATATGTAATGTACCTAATTAACCATCATCTTGACTACGTTAAGTTAGTGTTGTCATTCTAGGAATTTCACAGAATAACAAGTTGCATCTATCAGAATATTGGCATGCAAAATTTTATCGCTGACATGCACAATGGTGGGGGAGTACATTCCTTAATGCCGATTATCCCTTTTTAAGTTTCAAATTAAGTGATTAATATAGAGTTTTAAATATATCATACAACAGAGACAAAGAGGGAGGTGTTAGAAGATTAATGGAATGATCATGCATGACTCTCTCTAAGCCATACCAGCTGAATTACAAGAAATATTAATAATTTATATGTAAGTTAAACAACAAAATTCTTTCAAACTCATTTTTATGTTATAACCAAAATATGAAAACAACTTATCCACAGAAAAAAACTAAAGGAAAAAAGAAAAAGAAAAATCAAAGAGTTACTAAGTAGATCTTGGAGCATCTGGCCAGGTTGAGAAAAAAAAGTAGGATTATAGGCTTTATCCAATTATTTGGTGGAAATTTTCTCATAACTTGATTCACAACCAGATCAATTCAAGAAAACAGAAAGCCAAATGAAAATTAAAGACAAGAAAAATATGCTTTTTAAAGGTGACCTAACACATTATATATCTATTTTGACACATTGCACTAATCGAGAATGCTACTATATAAGATATACTCTCTTCGTTAAATACTAGTGCATTGAACAACTAGATAAATTAAGCCTATTTAGCAAAATGTGTGGTTCTCTTTAAAAGTGTATTGGTATCCAATTGTAGATTAATTAGTACTTCAATCTTACTATTTTTGCCAAAAGAAAATACCCACCATTGAGTCAAAAGCATATATAATAATACGGCTAAGTGTTTATTTTTTCACCCTAATATTTTTATTACTTCAAAGATTAGCAATAAAAAGTGGATTCTAATTGTGAAATAAAAATTTGTAAACTGGATAATGCAATCAGGACTTTATATATGAAAACTTATCAAAGAGGCATGATTGTTGGAAACTTTTATCACATATAAAGAAAGCTAAATAAAATGATACCCCACAAATGCATTATCCACAAATACCCATTGCTCCAATCTAGCTCCAGAGAATGGTTCTGTAACTAGATAATAACATTTAGAGCATCTCCTTCACAAAGACCCAAAAATACCCACAAATACCCATAAATACCAAATGCTCAAACAAATACTAAGATAAGGAGACATACCTTGTGATTCCAAACTGAAGATGCAGACCGAGACCGAGATTGAGAGGGAGACAAAGAGCGAGAGGGAGACTAAAACTGAGAGCGAGAGCGAGACTGAAAGGGAGATTGAGAGGGAGATTAAGAAAGTGATAGCGAGATTGAGATGGAGAAAGCGAGATTGAGAGGGAGATTGAGAAAATTAGTGATGAGAGAGTAAGCTGAGTGTGCTCTAATTGTGGGTAATAGATCTTGGTTTAAGTGTGGGTAACAGGGTCCATACTCGGGTTTAATTGACTAGAACAGTACTCGAACTCCTGAAGCTTGAGTACTAAGCGAAATTTTTAAATCTCAATTGCCATGTCAGCCATGCCACAGTGGAATTATAAAATAGAGCACAAACTCAAGTACTTAAAAAAGTGGTACATCCCCATTTGTTTCTGAAAAGTATTTTTTTGCTAAAAATTTCAAAAATTGATGGTATTTGGCCATTTTGGCCAGCAAAAATGTATTGCACTGATTTAGATATCTTAGTGTTTGCATTTAGTACTCTAAGGCTGCCATATTTTTTTTGTGCCTTTTGAAAGTTGAGCTTAGTACTAGCCTTTATCAATTGTGCCAAATGCTAAATATTTACCACAATTGATACAACAAACATCATTTAATCCTGTTTATTAATGTGCCATATCTCATATTTTTTGCATCATGCTGCGGTCCAATCACAAATTTGCCACTATACGGAACCGGCGTGGCATATTCATTTATTCATTTATTCTTTTTTATTTATCTTTCTCTCTCATATCTCTTTCATCTTCTCCTTCAGCTATTCACCGCCTCCATCTCCACTCACTCACATATCTCTTTATTCTTCTCCTTCAGCTATTCACCGCCTCCATCTCCACTCTCCCATACTCTTTCTTCTTCCCTTTCCCCTTTTGTTCGCTCTATCCTCTCTGTTCAAGTCTCTGACGCTGCCGATTCGCTGTTCCATTTTTCTCCGAGTCGCCGATTCGCTGTTCAATCTCGGTAATGTAAGCCCTTACTTCTCAATTTGAAAAACTGATGCATGCTTCTATTTTTGCTCTAGATTTTCTGGGCTTTTGTTTGAATGAATCTGAAAAAATTGTGGGTTTTGAATGATTTTGTGATTTGTTTGGTTATCCGTCTTTTTGGTTAGAGAGAGGAGAGAATGGGATTGCCAGATGCACCAGGAGATTTGTCGTCAGAAGTGGATGTTGATGCTTTCAGACGCCTATTCCCTCTTCGTTTTTACGAGCGTCATCTCACTGAATCTATAAGGCCGGATGGGAGGCCACTTGGAAGAGCTAGAGATACAACTATAGCCCTTGGTTAGTTATCGCTTACGTCATCTATTCACAATCTTATTCTTCCCCCTCTCATATGGATTTTACTGTATCATTGTTTGTACTCAAACTGAATTGCTCAATCCTTTTTTCTTTCCAAAAACAAAATCAAGGAGCTGTTGCATCTGCTGAGGGTTCAGCATTGGCAAAGATTGGTTCAACTGTTAGTGCCTTTCTCTTACTTTCTCTCTGCATTTTGTTTTGGGCTCTGTAAGCCTAGTTGTTTAATTTATTTTGTGATCTAATAACTCTAAAATTCTTGTTCCTTGGATAGACAATGTTGGCTGCTATTAAAATGGAAGTAATGACTCCTTCCATGGACTCACCGGACGAAGGCTGCATAGGTTGACTATTAACTGCATATTTTCATATATATATATATACACATATATTTTGTCTTCTCTTCTCTTGCCTTTATATGTTTTATATATGGGATGTCAATATGTAAATCTTTGTCATTTCAGCTATCGATTTCCACATGCCTCCAATTTGTTCTCCAATTGTTAGGCCTGGCAGGCCAGCTGAGATAGCACCAGTTGTGTCAAAACAATTGTCTGACACTATTTCAAGGCATGTAATTATATTCTCTGTGTACTTCTTTCTGGTTGAATTTTCTTTTCTGAAATCCTTTTAAGTTGGAACAATGAGCACCAAACCATTGACAAAATTTCAACAGAAATTTTATTGATCAAGAAAACTGTAACTAGGGTTCCTTTATATAGAGTTCCAAATTTATTATCCTTGTAGGATTGTAGGAATAGAAAATAGCTCCACTAACCTAGGAAGAAAAGGAATTAAATTCCTGAAACAAGTAGGAAAAGAAAATAAGGTTTAATTAATTAAAAAATAAAATAAATCCTAGACATTAATTGTTTAGGCCTTAGGCCCAACTAATAGCAGGCTTCATTCATAATGCCACCAGTGAGGAAATCTTCTTCTTGCGTTTACATCCATAAGTATGCTATTTGGAGGCCTTTATTGTGTCTGTACTTTGTACCAGGGCATTATATGTTCACATATGCCAGTTAGTCTAGTCATTTAGGATAGGATCATGATGCCCAATGAATTTATTGTTTCAGATGAATTCAAAAAAAAAAAAAAAAAAAAAAAGAACTTCAGAATTTGTTATCAAATTACACATGTAGGCTCATCTCCATAACTTTCTCTTTGGTACTTACTTGTTCCTTATCTTGCACTTGTTGTTCCTTGAAGTCTGAAGCATCACCTTTTTTTATACGATTATTTGTAGGGTTGATCAAGACTTCTATTTGGTGGTCAATTATCTTATCTAGTGTTACTTTCTTAGCTTATTCAACTTAAGTGTAACTTTACTGTAGTCACTAGTTATATGTGCTGTTGCAGTTCTGGCATGATCAACTTGAAAGAGTTATCCTTGGTCAGTGGAAAAGCTGCTTGGATGGCATACTTGGTAATGGTTTTTTATTGTCTGCATCATTATCATCTTTATCTGTTTGAATTTAGAAGTCTTCCTTTTGATGCTTTCAGCATTTTCTTTTGGACAAATTGTTAATTATAATGTTCCTTTTTCTCTATTGGATGATAAAGAAAGACTCAAAGTCATATCTTGCAGGACATATACTGTTTGGATGCTGATGGCGCTCTCTTTGATGCTGCTTTACTATCAGCTGTTGCTGCATTTTCTCATTGTAAGATTTACATTCTTTCTGTCATTTGGTATTGTCTGTGACCCATTTAGATGCTAGCAACTGGCCTAACAGAAGCCTAGAAAATTTATCATACTTGCACACAACTCAACACACCCCAAAATTTGAATCTCAATTATACTGTTTCCTTACCTTTCCTGATGTATTGATGGTGAAGAGAGGCATGGCTCTGGTTCTTACCCTATGTATGTAGCTTGATCATACTTGGTTATGTATATGAAATTACGCCTTCTTTTCCCTATTCAAATATATGTTGCAAGTTTTACGATATTTCTGTTGGTTGTGTTTTACCTTTTTGTTTACTTGGAGAAACTGGGTAAATGCACATCAGTTCTTTTATTTATCTTATTGTACAAGCACTGTAGAAAGCTTCTTGATTGTATGGCGCAAGTCCAACCATGTATTGGACCTCCACCAATTTAGTGGTTGAAATTTTTGGATAGAAAATTTTAATTTGAGAATTTTCTGTCACATGATCTCCCAAAAATATTTTCATTGTCCAAGCCAATGAGCTCCAACTTAAATTGTTTCTACTATCATTATAAGAACAAATTTTTACCTGTCAAAACCTAGTGGTTGGAAGCTTGGGATGAGCTGTAAATCCAAACATCTGGGGCTTGATTCTCACTAGGAGTTCCGCTGAATTACTCCTCAGGGTGGGTGGCCCTGCCTTGGTGAGGTTCCACATCGTTAAAAATATATATATCATTATAAGAACAACATGGAGGGTAAGGTTGTGGGTTCAAATTCAAAACCCATTGGGTATGCATGTAACTTACTAATCAAAAGGAAAAAAAAAGGGTGAGGTTGTGGGTTCAGAGCTCACTAGATTTATGAATAACTTAACCCAAAAAAAAAAAATCATAGTCTAATTGCTTTGCTAGAATTAGATGGTCTAAAATTGATTTGTTTTATTGATATCATAAACTATGGGCAGGATCAGATTTATGTATTAATATTATTTGTAATCCAAGTTAGTGATAGATTGAGTGTTTGTTAAAGATTTGTTTCTCAGTTTCAAGTTTTTATAACTACATAAAATTTTTCAATTCATATGTTTGCATACATATGAATGCAGATTTAACTCAAAATCTTTAACTATACCTGCAGTACCTTATTTGTTATAAAATTGTCCTTGCCTTGCAGTACAAATACCTGCAGTTTCCTTAAATGATGATGGTAAAATAGTTGTTGTGTCTGAGGAAAATGGAGGAAAGCTGGAAAAGGATGCTGTTAATAAAGAGAGGATGAAACTGACGCTGAAAAGCATTCCTTTCTCACTGACATGCGTACTTCACAAGAATTATATCTTGGCAGACCCCACTGCAGAGGAAGAGTCCATCATGGAAACTGTTGTTACTGTGGTTTTGGATTCTTCAAGTCAACTTGTTTCTCTTTACAAGCCAGGTGGACCAGTTCTTGCCTATACATCTGCTATCCAGGTTAGATTTCACCCTTAAAAACACATATAAAGGATCCATCAAAAGTGCAATTTGTTGATCAATTTTAGTATGTTCCAAACTTTGGTTCTACAATATACTCAGCTAAACCATAACAATTATAGCAGAATGCTTTTTGATTGTGGGGAATATGATCATAATATATCTGCAACTAAGATTGTAAAAACTGGTTGACATTGATTCCATCCTTTTGTGGAATCAAATTGGAACCCAGGACTCGATACGTTGTTGGAAGTTTTGAATTATTAGACCTTTGTGTAGAAAAGGAATTAAAATTTTGAAATGGCTGGGAAAAAAGTTATGATGGCATTATACTTGATCAAATTCTGAACTAATCGCCCCCCACCCCCCTACCAAAAAAAGAAGAGAAAAGACTCAGTGGAGACCATTTTTATACTGGTTTATCCAATTTATGCACAATTGTTCCAAGGAGCATATATCAGTAGATATTAGCCAATGCCCTTTCAACAATGACCTGTGCAAATACAAAGAAAGTTATTAGCTGAATGCTGATGATGAAGAGTTGCTGTTGTTTCAGGATTGTGTTGCATTGACAAGGCAAAGAATGAAGGAACTACAAAAGATTTTAGATGAAGCCAATTCTGGTATGGAGGTTGATTAGTGCAGTTAATGAGTTTGGCTGTTCTCTTTCGCAGCTATATCTTTTTTTTTTTTTTTTTTTTTTTTTTTTTTTTTTTTCTGTAGTGACATTGTTAAATTTATAAAATTTATAAAATTTTTTTGAAAGGTGTCTTCATTTTTTTTTTTATTATTATTTTTTTATTATCTTGGTTGCACAAGTGGAGGAGTTTGTTCATTGCATTTTGAGAGAAATCGTGTAACATTTTTTTCTTCTCAAGGGTAAATCAAATGTGACTTTCATAAAGAAGTCCACCTATCACTTGTAATATCTCTTCCATTCTACTCAGTTAATTGCCATTGACTTCCATGTTAGAGTTAACGACTTCATTAAGGGCCTCTCTTTTTTCTCTCTCTCTCTTTGATAAATAATTGCATAACTGAAGGGTTTTTTTTTTTTTTTTTTGATAGTTCAATTTTCGCAAGTGGGAGAAGAGGGATTTAAACCTTTCTTCTCTTAAAAGAGAACAAGTAAAGCTATTGAGTTTCAAGGCTCTTGGAAATCCATAAAGGAATCCATAGATACCTTCTTTTTTGGGTTGTAAAATTTAGCGTTCCTTCCCTTTTATTATTATATTAATAAAGACAATAAGTAGTTTGAATCTCTTCTTCCTCCAGCCTTGGGGTCAAAACTTAAATAAATTAAATTAAATTAAATTATTAAAAAAATAGAAAGGAAAAAAACAATAAGGTTAAAGATCACTTAAGGTATGTTTGGTTGAGGTGAAATCAGGGAAAATAAAAAATAGGGTGAAAAATGACAATTTGGTATATGAGTAAATTTATTCAAACTTAATTTTTTCATCCCTCCATTTTCCACTCCCAACCAAACAAAAATAGAGAAAATAAAATCATTTTTATTTTTTCACTTTTCCATCATTTCATAATTTTCTATTCTCCCACTTTTTCATCCCTCCAACCAAACGGACCCTTAAATACTAAACTCAACTTTCAAAAGGCACAAAAAAAATATATGGCAGCCTTATAGAACTATATACAAACACTAAGATATCTAAAACAGTGCAATACATTTTTGCTTCCCAAAGCAGAATTTTGCCATTATATTTTATATTTTTCCCTAAGGAGATAATGCAACTAAAAAGCAACATTTTGATGCTAAAACCAAACAAAGACTAAATCATTTATGAAATTAAACAAAGCATATAAAAACCTGAACATGTTTTTTTTGCCCTACACTTAAATTCTAGGGAATTAAAGAAAGTATTGAGATAAGAGTAAGCAAGAAAGGACCTAGGATTTCAAGCTGGGGGCCAAAGATTAAAAAAAAAAAAAAAATCAAATAAGCTTCTATATAGTATTAAAAAATTATCAACCAAGACAAATACAGAAAAATCATTGTTTCTTAATATATTAAGATACAATCATCTACCAACAAACAGTCAAATACTATACTAATATATTCTATAATCTCTACAAACTCTACTCTCTCTCTCTATATCTCTCTTATCTATATAATATAAGAGAGAGAGTCACAAACACAGAGTCACAAAGCCAAAAAGCCAAAAAAGAAAAAAAAGGAAAAAATTCAATTCACAATCACCATTCACCAACATCAGTTCATCACTCAACAATAAAAACACAAACACCACAAGTCCACAAGCATAGAACGTTAGATTCTAAGATTCACATTCTGTTATTCCCAAACATACTGTGCTTGCCAACAAGAAATTGGGCTTTGGATTTGAAAACGTGTAGGATTAGAGGGCTATTGATATTGATAATTATAAAGTGAATCTGTCTAATTCATCCTATACAAACCAAATAAAATACTAAAGTGCCTTTGTTTTGTTGTAAAACATTTTGCTCAAATTTGAGTGTTTGGGGTAAAACTTCGTCCCACCAAAACACTGTTTTAATAAGGACAGAAAAGGGTCATGAAAATATTTTCAGCCTGCAGAAAGATAACATTCATCCCTTCCCGCCCAACAACTTTTGCCACCCATCACCAATCACCTAAAGCCGCAATTTTATGTGTTGCTCCATTTGAAAGCCAAGAAACTTAATAAGATACAGCGTGCGTCCCAACTGGGGATTTTGGCTCAGAGAGAAAGCGAGTTCAATTAGGAATTAGGGTCAGGGTTCAGGAATAAATATATGTATGTGTATTGTGTAAAAGGAAATTAAAAAAAAAAAAATTAAATATATATATAAAGAGAGCTAAATGGGCTTAAAAATGTTATTTTATTCCCTCTACTACTAGCATTAAAAAAATATTTCTTCTCTTTCTTTGTTTAATTCTTTTTCTATTTCTTTTCTTTCTTCCGTTTATCGCACAAAGACGACAAAGACACAACTCCTTCTCAAGCTCTCAGCCCTCACAGAGCTCAAACTCTCACTGATTCATCAACCTCCTCACCGCACCATCGCCGACCCGATTCATCACTTCGAAGCCCAGCTCATCTCTGCCGAAGCCTTCCTCAGCCCATTTTAAATAAAAGCGCTATTTACCGCTAACGAGAAAACGGCGCGTTTAAGAGGGAATCTAAACGGTGCGTTTCATTACCATTATAAAAATTTCATAATTGGTGAGTTCTTTGTAAATTGCAAACTGTGGTGGTGAATGATTGAGTGAGAGGGCTCTGTTTGTTTGAGGGAAAATTTGTGTGCATCGAATTTTCTCGACCAAAACTTTCCGGGAAAATTTCTCACAAGCGCGATTGTCTTCTGTCATAGTAATAAGAACCTAATGGCAGAGCCAATAGCAGGCAAAGAAGACGAAGAAGAAGAGCGTGAAATGATAGAGGGAGTCGAAGAAGAGACGGAGGGTATGGCGGAGAGAATGAGGAGGAAGGAGAAGAGGAAGGCGAAGAAGAAGATGAAGAGGAAGCAGATAAGGAAGGAAATGGCGGAGAAGGAGCGAGAGGAAGAGGAAGCGAGGCTGAACGATCCGGAGGAGCAGAGGAAGTTGAGGGTGATGGAGGAGGAGGAGAAGGAGAGGATGGAGAGGGATAGGAAGGAGTTCGAGGAGCGAGAGAAGGCGTGGATCGAAGCCATGGAGAGGAAGAAGAAGAAGGAGGAAGAGGAAGAAGAGGAGGAGCGAAGAAAGAAGGCTCTTGAAGAAGATTCGAGAAGACAACAACAGGTTGGTTTGTTTCTCTATTTGATCATTGTTTCAGTTTGGATGCTGAGAAAGTGTGGGAAAAGAAAATGCGTTTATTTTTGTTGTATTTTTCTGTGTTTTTAAGTTTGTGGTTCTGTTTGAATGATGAGAAAGCATGTAGATATATATGTTGAGTATGTTTGCGGTTTCGTTTGGCTGCTGAGAAAGTGGGGGAAAAAAGAAAGAAAATAGGCTTATGAAAATTTGGCTGTTCTTTTTTGTTGTTTTGTTCTATTTTCAAGTTTGTGATTCTGTTTGAATGATGAGAAAAGTATGTGGAATAAAAGAAGCTGGTTTTGAAACCACTTCAATTGCTATCTTGTAGCTTAGGGAAGAAGTGTGGGATGTGAAAGAAAAGAGGTTATGGTTGCTTTGATCTCATTTATGGTTCATTTGAATGGAAGAATTTGAAGAAAAGGATTTGTATTTCAATTTTTAGTTTAATTGGCTTGAATAGAAAATCGATACAGATTTTTCTTTCTTTCTATTTGATGAAATTTATGTATGGATTTGAGCCTTATTAATATGTAGATTTGAAATGATTAGGTGTAGATGATTTTGTTAGAGCAAAATTCCTCAAAGCTCAAATCAAGGGAATTTGAAACCCTCAAATCTAAATGCAAACTTGGGAATTTGATTTAGAGATGCATAGATGATGCTTAGTATATTTTTGGTTGATGCTAATTGTTTTTTGGTTTTCGTGAGTCAAGTATATCGTAAACTTGTAGTCTTTATACATGGTTATCTTAAGGATACGTGGATTTGATTAATTTTTAAAATGAAGGGTTTCATCAGAGGACAAAGAATAGCCATCATTTTTATGAATATGTTTTTTCCAAAAGCGAGAATTGATGTTTAACAATGCTATTATGGCAGCAACTCATAGTGGTTTTCTCGTAATTTAGGAGGAGATTGTTTTTGTATATCAGAAATTATTTTTCTAAATTGCTCTGCATAATATGGCAGGCTGAAAATGAAAATGAGCTCATCGAGGATGACGATTGGGAATATGTAGAAGGGCCTGCTGAGATTATCTGGAAAGGAAACGAGATCATTGTCAAGAAGAAAAGGGTCAAGGTTCCAAAGAAGGACGCCCACCAACAAAGAATAGACGTATGCTATGTCAATCATCAACTAAATTTAGATTAATTGTCTTTGTGGTGTGTATTATGTTTTGGATGTGAAGATTCATAGAGGTTATCATTTACTCTGCAGAATGCTGATAGGCCTACGTCAAACCCTCTTCCTCCACAGTCTGAAGCATTTGCTGATTATAAGAATGCACCCAAATTATCAGCAGAACAGATCATTGAAAATGTTACTCAACAAGTTCCAAATTTTGGAACTGAACAGGTTAGTCAGATATGTCCTCTCTCTCTCTCGCTCATGATTACTTTAAATGTCTGTCTTGTACGTGTGCATAGTCTTTAATCTTTAAGCTGTGTACTTGTATATTTGGCAGGATAAAGCTCATTGTCCTTTCCATTTAAAAACTGGAGCTTGTCGTTTTGGTCAGCGTTGCAGCAGAGTTCATTTTTACCCTGATAAATCATGCACGCTGCTTATCAGGAACATGTACAATGGTCCTGGCCTTGCTTGGGAGCAAGACGAGGGGCTTGAGGTCTGTAAACGCTGCCTTCATGTGATTCTTGTATCCTGATAATAACTCTAAAGCTTCTACACTGTCATTGAACAGTGTGGGGTAACTAAAGATGGAATCATCAAAAATGAAACTTTATTTATTTATTTTTGTTAGAATTATGTGGTTAAATTATTAAATTTACCATATCCCAATAGGTTAAGCTTAACTTGGCTTTGATACCATGTTAAATTACCAATTGTCCCAAAAGCTTAAGCTATTGAGATATGGTAAATTTAATAATTTAACCACATAATTCTAACAATTTTTAAATAAGTTGGGTTGATGCATCATGGTTATGCAGATCTTTCTTTTGTTTCTACTATATATATTTTTTCTTTTGCTGGGTTCTTTTGTTGCTACTATAATTGTCTCATATAAGCAGCACAGAATAATGTCAGGGATGGCGTTTGTCAATACTTGGCACATCTTAATTGGTGATTTATGTCTTGTGTATCCTTTTGTGAATTAGTGTTTTATCAACATCAGCATGTGGTTGACATCTTGCTAAACATATCAAACTGATTTTCAGATGTGACAGTAAGCTCAATGCAGAACTACATACTGCTTCCTGTACTTTCTTTTGTAATATGTGCATAATATTTGCATCCTTTTCCCCTGTAAATCCTAAATGCAGATGCTATTTTAGTCATAGGTCATGTTATGATTTGAAACTTGTATATTTGTGTTAGTCTTTCTGTGGTTGATTTTATATTATACGTAGATCTTAATTCAGTCCTTTTCATGTTTGGAATTATTGTTGCTGTTCTTTGACCTTAAATCAGAAATTCATCTCAAGATTCACTTCAATGAAGGTTCATGGTTTTGGCATTGGTTGGTTGGAGTAAAAGAAATTAGCAATTTTGTATCCTACTTGCTTCTCTCAAGGGTGGTTATCTTACAATGTCTCCCCCCTTTTTTTTTAAACTAGTAATTGTTCATCTCCTAGATTATTACGTTTTTTTTTTTTTTTTTTAGCTTCCTTTTACCCTTTCATTTCTTTATTTCTTTCTTCTTTATTTTTTCCTTTGATCTTATATAAATGAAACCATTATTCCATCATTTGTGAATTTCAAAAAAAAAAAATTTCCTTACCAAAAAATAGTTAATAAGGGAAGGGTTTTTTTTTTTTTTTTTTTTTTTTTTTTTTTTTTTCTTTCTAATTATGCTTCATTTATTTATATTCCATAAAACCGAGTTTTGTTTCATATTTGAGATTTTTTTGTTAGTAAATTTGTTATAGTTATCTTACTTCATGAGTATTTTCCTTGACAACTAGTGGATTTTTTGGCTGGGAGTATTGGAGCTCTCTGCTGGTAATGGCCATTACCTTGCGAGGTTTGAAAATGCAGGCAACAATACTTGTATGTGGATACATTTGGCATTTTCTTGTGTTAAAGATGAAAAGAAGGAAGAGCATATGCGTCACTTCTATCATGAAACAAAAAAATTCATGTTTATTTTGTGTGTGTGTTTTTGTGTATTAAATAATGAGAAATGTAAATAGTTCATGGAAGCTTACATTGTATACCATGATTAATCCAATTAGCAACTAAATGACTAATTAACTTTAGTTATTTTGGTCTTTATGCGTCACAAGTTTGATACAGAGTATAATGTTCTCATGAACTCTGCAAAATCTGTCATGTTATGCATTTGCATTAGGCATTAGGACTATCTAGGGTTATTATGCCAAAGTTTTTTGAGTTATTTAATATATTCGTAGGATTTACAATTTCTCATACCTCCTAATTTTAGTGGCTCTTTTGAGCGTCATTAGATATCCCTTTCTGTCCCTGTTGCCTGAAGGTCCTAACTCCTAACTAGTCGAGAGTCATCTGCCTCCTTGGGTTGAAGTCTAACCTTCCAACTACTAAGTCTAGTTGCTAATGTGAAAAAATTAGCTATATGCTACCTCCTCTTGTCTTCATTTTTTGCATTGTTGCATATACATGCCCCAGTTTAGGGGAAGTATCTTGTGTCAATTTTAAGTCCAATATGATAAGTTAGCTTTTATATGGAATTTTTTTCTTATCATTATAATTGAGCCAATGCTGGTTTGCTATTTTTCTTTTACATGCGTGCTTAGACAGTCAGTGAGAGAGAGAGATGGTGTCTGGGCGCATGGACGTGCTTGCTTGTGTTTATTTCATTGATCTTCTTGTGTTTTTTAGTTTGCTAATTGACAGGTCAACTAGTTTGTAGCACAAATTTTAAATAGGTCCTAATTCTTGAGCGTGCAGAGTACAAACTTTTTTTTACTACTGTAAATGTACATTCATCTTTTATTTAAAATGGCTTACCTCTGAGAAATTTTGGTTTGAATTTTAGATTATTTATCTTACCACATAAATTTTTTTTTTCCCAAACTTTTAATTCATTATTGTCTTATCAAAAGGTGACCAAACTTCTTGATCACGGCCTAATTTTACACCAACTCAAATTGGGTAGTCTCCATAGCTGCCCGATTTTATATTATCAAAAAGTCATGGATATTAGCCAAAGTTAAAACCATGAGCATGATTTTGTGGAGGCTGGCAGGCTTTTTCACATGGATCTTGAGAAATTGAGATACCAGGATCCATCATGTTGCTTTTCATCTTATAAGTGCCTAATGTCTTTATTTCTGATAAATTATGTTGGTTTGATTTGTTTCTTTTTTTCTTTTTTCTTTTTTTCCTTCTCAGCACACAGATGAAGAGGTTGAAGGTTGTTATGAAGAATTTTATGAGGATGTGCATACAGAGTTTTTGAAGTTTGGGGAAATTGTAAATTTTAAGGTTGTTGACTGCTGTCCCTGCATTTTTTTTAAAGCCAAATGTGTTAGAAACATGTTCTCACCTGATTGTGGGATGTTTTGTTTTTGGATGGTTGAGGATTATTACAAATGTGTCCATCGAACAACTTGTTGGTTGAGGATTTGTTGATTATTTATATTTATTAAATATGAATTGTTTATCTGGTGCTAAAACTGCAGAGAGTTTGGATTTTTGTTTCATTTTGGTAGAGTTATATATATCTTTCTCTGGGATTAGAAAATATCCTGGCAAGAAAATAAGCATCTGTTTTACTCATTTAGGATGGTTAAACTTAATGCCTATTCTAGATGTTAGAAAACTCCCGCCCCCCTTCTCTTTTCTCATGTAAACATTTTTTGTCCATGAAAATTTCAGTTTTTTTTTTTTTTACTAAACTCATGTATGCTACACTCTATCGAGAGATGTATTAAACCTTTCTGGTTCCTGGGATATTTTATTTTATTTTATTTTTAATTGGTAAGATACACACTGACCCCATTGAACCCACAACCCCATCCTCCACCTCACTCTTATAAGGGGAGGAGGTGCTAGTAAGTAGAGCTCATTGTCAGCTCCTATAAAGTACAATGAAAAGGAAACTCTTCAACAATCCTTTGCTTCTTAAGATTATTTGAATATGTCTAAGCAATTTTCTTTGGCTTCCCTTATTTTGCCTTTAAGGATATTGAAAGGGAGAACACCCAAAGCATATTGTTGTGGAGCAAAAATATGTGGCCTGGAACTTGACTTTCTTAAATCTTGTATCCGTTTCCAATCTTAGAGTAACAAATGTCATGTCTTTGTCAGGTGTGCAGAAATGGTGCATTCCACTTGCGGGGAAATGTCTATGTACAATATAAGTCACTGGATTCAGCTGTTCTTGTTTATAATTCTATTAATGGTCGGTACTTTGCTGGCAAACAGGTATTGCATCTGCTTCAAATGTGAAGTCTCTTCAATATAAGACACTGTGTCTAAGATTATTTTAGCTAGTAGGCAGTGTATTTCTTGCACAAGCACTTGGCTTTATCCCCCAGCGTATTACCCTCTACCATATTTCATATTGTATACTTTTTTATTTTAGAAATTTGGCGTTTGATATGGTTTATCATTTAATTGAAATGTGCTGTGTCTTTGTTATATAACTATTTGTTTTTATGGATTTAGTAATGATAATTATGGTTTTTATACTCCAAAATCTGTATGCTCTTTTTCTAAATGAAATGTGCTGTGTCTTTGTTATATAACTATTTGTTTTTATGGATTTAGTAATGATAATTATGGTTTTTATACTCCAAAATCTGTATGCTCTTTTCTTCTCTCTCTCTCTCTCTCTCTCTCTCTCTCTCTCTCTCTCTCTCTCTCTCTCTCTCTCTACCTTTGACTACAAATACCATTTTCCTTTGACAGATGAGTGTCCTATGAAATTAAAACATCATTTGAATCTAGTTTTTGGAGTAGTCCCAGTTCCACATGTAATTGAGATAAGATTTTTATCCCAGATCCAGATGAGAATATCAATAATTTGTTGCTCCTTTTGCCATATCCATAGTGGTCTTTTAACTGCCCTACTTTAATTCTTCACTCATTTTTTGACCTTGAACCCACACCTCATGAATCGGAGGTCACTAGTTTAAAATTTTGAATCATGCCTTCCCTTCCTTTAGTGCCAAAATCTTCTTACCAAAAATAAATAATAAATTCAACATTAGTTTCTTGAGGGTGGTTTATTGATATTGGTATTTTGTTGGGCAGATAAGTTGTGAATTTGTCAATGTCACCAGATGGAAAGTTGCCATATGTGGGGAGTATATGAAGTCAAGGTTCAAGGTACAACCAGCCCATCACCTTTATTTTTATTTGAGGCAGTTGCATTCTCTTTGTTGGCTTTTGCCAGTTTCTGTTATGCTTTTAATTTTGTATAGAAATTTTCCAAAATTTTGTTTTGAATAATATAAGAACATCAATCATGAGTCACTTTTCTATGTTAATTTTGAGTTCTGTCCTTTGTTCTTGTTAATGGCCTTCCTTGTTGCATCTTTACAGACATGTTCTCATGGTACTGCATGCAATTTTATCCACTGTTTCCGCAATCCTGGTGGAGACTATGAATGGGCTGATTTTGATAAACCACCCCCAAGATATTGGGTGAGAAAGATGGCTTCTTTATTTGGTTATTCTGATGAAGTGGGGTACCAGAAAGAGGTGGAGCAAGAAAATTTGGGGCAGCTGAGGCACTCTAGAAAAGGGTTAACTGATGTAGACAGGTGTGCAAATACTTCTAGCGGTAGATGCAGCATGCAGTATCTAGTGTTTTTGAAATCTGGTATATTGTATGTTTTGCAATTCAATGTATTAGTAATCCTAAACTTTTTCAATATAAACAGACCAGAGCAAGTGTTTTTTAATCTATTTTCATCAAAACCTTTCAATTATTAGAAGTGTTGATTTATTTTTTCAACATTCTCATTCCAAGATATCCCAACAAGCTGTTAAACAATTTTATAAATTTTGAAGGCATTTGTAAATTGTGTAAAGTTCAAAATGTGGCCAGACAATGTGCACAACAATGTATCAATATGCAAGAAGGAAATAAAATTGGTTGGTAGAAAATAGTAGTCAATAGTAATGTTGCTCTATAAAAAACTCTTGCTTATATTCAATTCAATGTGCTAAATTTTACTGTTGACTGGAGTAGCAGTTTCTTAATTTGGCCATTGCGTGCAAAATCTTTTTCAGCGTTATTTAAGGCAGAATCCAAGTTTGTTGGCTTTTTTTTTTAACGAATGTTGGAGAATTCTGGCTTTAGGTGTTAATGCTTGTTAATGGTACCTAGTTAATTGTTCGAACTTGTACTAATTTCATGTTCTGTTTCATCCAACTCTTATATATTTTATGCATTTTAAATTAGTCTGCCCCTTTCTGTTTCTTCTATATGATTGAATGTTTTTCTATAGTTCCTCAAATTTCCATGGCAGGTATTACTCAAGATCTAAATCCAAAGAGATTGACTACTTGAATGGTGGTGGTTCTAGTAGAAGAAATGACAACAAAAATGATATTCAAAAGAGCACACAACGGAGGGGGCGCACGAGTAACGACAGAAAGCAAATGGAAGTTCTGGATGAGGATATGCGTGGAGAGAAAACGAACTTTAAAGGCAGTTCTTATAGGAAGAGTAGAAGTCATGATACTGATTCTGAGGGTGAATGGTCTGACAGGTACAAAGATAGGTACTATGGTAGTGCAAGGAAAGGCTCAAGACTCCGGAACAGAGATGTCAATCATAGAACACATGAAGTTGAGTCTGAGGGGGGCTATTCAGATAGGAGTGAAGAGAGAGAAACTCACGATGGTCATGCAAGGAAAAGCTCAGGACACAGCAGAAATGCTAAATTTGTGGATGATTGTGAAGACCAAGAAAAATTTGGTGGCAATTGGTCAGATAGAGATGGAGACCAGGAAACACATGATGCTTACATGACCAAAAGTTCAAGACACAGGAGAAAAGTGGGACATCCAGATGATCGTATGGACAGCAAGAACAGAACTCATGATACTGATGGAGAGTGGTCAGATGGGGAGAGAGACAGAGACAGGCACCATAGAAAAAGGAGTGAAAGCTCAAGACACCTGAGGAAAGTGGGACATTCAGATGATCATAAGGACAGCAAGAACAGAAGTCATGATCCTGAAGGAGAGTGGTCAGATAGGGACACCAATCGAGATAGACACCATCATAAAAAGAGGAAAAGCTCAAGACGTGACCACGATCATGGGGGTAGCAAAAACAGGGCTGATGATACTAATCTTAGCTCTGATTGGTTGGACAGTGATGGAGAAAGACACAAGAGTCGAACTAGGAAACATACAAGACACAGGAATGAAGCGTTGGATTACTCAGATGATGAAGGGGAACCAGCAAAAAAATTGAAAGATAAATTTCACAGTAGGGAATCCAGCATAGAAAAATCTGGTCTGGAAAGAGGCTCCAGGCATAGTCACTCAAGATGGGATAGCATAAATGAGAATTTGGAATCAGATGGGAGTCGTGAGTCCAACAGTTCAGATCAGTATGTCCAGAGACACAAATTACATGACCTTGAGTCAAGCTACAACTCTGATAAATATATCGACAAGCAGGACCGTTGGGAACCTGATTAAGTTAGAATTACCAGAAACTTGTAAGATAGATCACAATTGCTGAGAGTTACTAGTTTGGCACACTTGGTCAATATGATAGAAGGGATGAATGATGATAAACATGATGTCCAGATAAATCACATTTAGCTTTAGTTCTGGATTTTGCATATAATCTTTCCTGCCTCTACTGTTGACAATTAGGATCTAGATTCAGCATTAGGTTGATAGTCTTAGGTTTTAATGTTGCATATAATTTCCATGTGAGATTGCAGTCTCTGTTTCTTAAATCTTCAAATATTCAGAGACTGATTATGGTGCTTATTTTGAGAACTCCGAAGTCGACTGTCTCCATCTAAAATGAAAATCATCTTCTGTTTGGGTATCTATTTCTATCTCTTGTTTGGGACACACGGCTGAAGAATTTTGGAAGTGCAAAAATCATAACAAAAATTCTAAGATCACATAATAATCCACAACTCTTGCCACAATTGTCCATGTGGCAGACTATAAGTGGTAGAGAAAAAGTGTTGGATCTAGGTGAAAGTGACATACAATCTGTCACATAGAATAATTGTGGCAAAAGTTTATGTAGTGTTCAATTTACTCAAATCATAATAGTGTGGTCCTTCAATAGCCCTCTTACAATTCCAGTAGCATGGATACTCTTTCAGCCACACTTCTCTTGGCGGTGAAGGATGACATGAAGCACTTTTTATGCAAAAGACATGCATACTTATTCAAATTAACACAACTATCTGTATCATCTTTCAAAATGTATAGGGTTTACCTTTACTTGATAAGCTAAGGTATCCTTACTGAAATTTGCAAGCGTAAGCACCATCATGGTGTTATTGAAGAGACTGAGCGGAATGTCTAGGAAAGCATCTTGGTAGTTGGTATATGAGGAGTGATAGTAGGTTTTGTATAAGATAATCAGCGAGAAAATTGCATGTAGCCTTTATTTTTTGGAAAAGTACATTAAATGATAAATCCATCATTTTCTATCGGTATAATTTTTGGAATAAGTGATCATTTATCACTACAACGGTTCGACAATTAGCACCATACATACATTTTTACTCTTTGTACTTGAAAATGTACAAACCAGAATTCGTTTTTCAGACAGTAGTAACAATAACATTTTAAGTAAACTAGGAATTTTTTATATATAAATTTCTATGGGGGAGAAAAACCATAATTGTCACCTACATTATGGATTCTTTCAGCTGCTCTTTAGAATAAATAAATAAAAATTAATTACAAACCTTTTAACAAATAAAATTTTGTTATTGATAGATTTCATATGCCAATTGCTAAATACACATACTTGGCTTTAGTCTAATCTACAATACACAATTTTTCTTTTTTCTTTTTTCTTTTATATATATATATATATATATATACCATACTTACCTAATCTTCAATACACACTTTTTCTTTTTTCTTTTTTTATATATGTATACCATACTTACCTAATATTAACCAATCATTTATTATTATAATACGTAAATATAATACATTAAATAAAAATAAAAATAAAAAGGTGTGCAGCAATTAAGATTTTATCGTTATTCATATATTACAAAGAACAAATCCAAGAACTCCAAATGATTGTACAAGAGATGATGCGAGACAATACTGAGCACCCTAATAAATAACTGAGCCTGCTACAGAATCACGCGATCAAGGTCGACTAAATTCCTCTAGTTCTGTGTTTAGTTGTAGAGCAGAGAGAGGTGAATAAAACTACACTCAGAATCTTACAACCTTTGGGGTTGGAATTGTATTGTTGTAGTTGTAGGTCCTTGTCTTCTCTTCAAAAGGTCTTCACTAAAATTTTCTCCTGCCGTGAACTCATAATGGTCAGATCAAACTATAACAGTTCACATCAGAAAGCAATCAGAGCCAGTCTCAAATAAATAAGTAAAATTAAGAGTAAAGACTCAGGTGACAACTGACTGGACTTGCTATAAAGAACAAATTGAACCATGCTTCTAAGGTGTAGATGACAGACCACTTCTTATGGGTCTCTTTTGCTTAAGCTTCACCTTCACATTAATACCATTATCAATGATAGATTGAAGCACAATCTGAAGCTTCCCTTCCAATCTGTCCCCCTTCCTTGGAGTGTAAACCACATCATGAATATCATCAGCCAATGCTCTCTGAGCCAGAACCGCCCCTACAGCACCACAAGCAGTCACATTCCTAGTTGAAGCCAGGTCAAACTTCGTGTCTTTAGAAATGGAATGTGCCACAGCAACAACCTTACTCGTCACCCTGTGAACAACACAGGCACGAACAGAAGCCTTGGATATGTAAATGTCCAAGCAAAAAGGTTCGTGGTAAGGACCTGTAAGCTGATTATAAGTCGGAATCCTTAGATTCTTCTTACCAACACAAGCATTATCCATTTCATCAAGTGGGGACTTAACAAATTTGTTGCTTACTACCTTAGGAAGTTTTTCCACTCTTGGAGCCATGTTACCACTTGGAATTTCCTTTTTCTCTGCCTTTTTGCATTCCTTTCGACCATTCTCTCGATTTGAAGATTTCCTCCGGTGGAAATCAAGATTGTACTCCTAAAATTCCTTGGAATCCCGGTCAAGTTTATAAAACAGATTGCCACGAATTCTCATATTATCAATGTCATCGAAGTCCTGATCACACTCAACAACTTCAGAACAAGAATCAACTGGTTCATCAACCATAATAGAATTTGTTCCCACTGAAGAACTACCATCTACTCCTCGCCAAGCTTGTGCTAAACCCGATGAAACTTTCCATGTATCATGATCCACAAGCTTGATATCATAACTACCCGAATGAGCTTTATCATCAGTAAAAACATGGAGAGAGATGAAGACTACTAGAATAACTAAAAGAAGGTACTGAAGGTGTTGTTATGTCTGTCACTTTATCAAAGAATTGTTGTGGAGCAAAAACGACACACCCTCAAAGGAAAATTAGAATTCACAACTGATGAGAAGGCTAGACTTCTCCTCAAGAAATTAAATGTCATGGTTACAACTATATGATAATAGTGGATTACTTGTAACTAGTTCTGGCTGGTGGGGTCAGTTACCCCTACGAGTTTGATTAACTACGAGGATAATGAGGATTTTTATATAGTAATCTCAGCGACGTGCAATTGATACGAGTGAAGTTCTCCTATGTTATCAAAAAAAAAAAAAAAAACATCGAACAGGCATGGTATTTAAACCCGGACCGGACCGTACGGTCGGACCGGAAAACCCTTGAACCTTTCATATTTACGGTCCATTTAAGGCTACGAACCGTTCCATGCGAAAAAAGCATGGAACCGCCTGAACCGCGGTCCGACCGGCCGGTTCTGTGAACCGTGCCCGGTTCTCACGGTTCAAGCGGGTGGGCTGTTTTGCCTAAAACGGCGTCGTTTCGTCCGTCTGTTTTTTTTTTTTTTTTTTTGCCTTTTCCCTAATACGGCGTCGTTTTGGGCAATACCTGAAGTCAGGTCTTGAGCTCCTGAAACGATTTCTAATTTCTAAAGTCTAAACCTAAAATCTCAAAACTCCTCTCTGCCTCTTCCTCACTCTCTCGTCCCTGCCTCTCCCTCATCGCCGCTGGATCCTCGTCGCCGTTGCAGCTCGCCGTCGCAGCTCACGCATCGCCGATCTCGCCGTCGCAGCTCACGCATCCCAAATCGCAGCTCAGCCGTCGCAGCGCAAATCGCAACTCACGCATCGCCGCTCCGTCGTCGCAGCTCCCGCATCGCCGTTCAGCCGTCACAGCTCCCTCATTTCTCTCACGCTCATCGCCCTTCACCGTCGACCAGCACACAGATTGCTGAGGGTTGCGCCAAGGTATTGAAATGCTAATACTGTTTGCTTATTTCTGATAATGAAATGTAATTATATTTAGTTCTAGTGTATTTGGAATGTGAATTTAGAGAATGTTAACTATGATTTTTTGATTTGTTGTCATATAATAGATGTTGGGCTTTTGATAATCAATATTCAGTAATGGAAATGGTGATGTTAGTTAATTTTAGAATACTATTTGAGTATGGATTGTAGTTAGAAGCTTCACATGCTTGATATGACACTGGCAGTGAATTCCACTCTGGCAATGAGTTCTCCATTGTGTTTCGTTAGTTATTCACTGTCACTGCCTTTTGGGTAACTTGAATAGGGATGTTTTGGATATTGAAGGAAGCCCAATGTTTAAAGTTGAGTTTTTGGTCAGTTACTTTTATTTGATAATGCCACATGAAATAATTTTTTTGAGATGATATGGGATGCTGTAAGAATTTTTTTTTTTTTGTTTGCATTACTATTCTTATAATTTTTCTTGTCCTAGAGAATATTAGAAATGCCTTACAATTGTACTGCTTTCCTTCTTATGAAGTTATGATCCCATTGGCAATTTGGCAATGCTAGAAGCTCCACTTGTGTTTGGGCAGAGCTAGAGCTAGTTTCATTCTATAACAATTGATGTTACATAATCATTATGCAAGTGAATTTAGTTCAATTAAATTGGGAAGCAGATTAATATGCCCAGCCTCAAATTTAGGTATACAAATGGCTGTATATGGTGGCTTAATATGCTGGCTTAATGTGTAACTGTCTAAGGTAGCAATAGAAATGCTAAGGCATGATAATTCTTGTTACATGATAATTCTTTGACTCTGACTTTGTGTATATTAGTTTGTTAATTTGACTGTGTATAAAGTTGTGATTCTTTAACTATATGTATTTCAAAAATTGATGGGTCTATGCATGTTTGATTGGTTGTTTAGTCTTTTAGATTAAAATGGAAACAGAGACCGGGTCTACTCCATCACATGAAGTTGATTCCAATGCAATGGAGTCTAGTTCAAGAGTAAGGGAAAAGGTTGATCCGGCTTGGGAACATTTTAGCCTTGGTAAGGATGAGAAGGGACGGAATACCTTTACATGTGTGTATTGTAGGCAAACATATAAAGGTGGGGGTATTAATAGGATGAAACGACACCTTGCGGGGATAAAAGGTGATATTGGATCATGTAAAAAGGTTTCTCATGATGTGAGATACCAAATGTTGGAATATTTGAAAGAATTTGAGTTGAAGAAAAAAGCTGAGAAACAACGTCAAGAAGAAATGTTTAGTGTGCCTTCCACAAATAGTGATATACAAGAAGATGAAGATGTTCAAGAAGTGTTTAGTAGTGGGTTGCCTAAAAAATCTGTTTTAGGTAAAAGAAAAGGTACAAGCTCAGGAGATAATTACTTTGCTCCAAGAACTACCTCAGGAGCTCAACCCGGTCTTAAAAGTGTATTCCAAAGCAAAGAGAGGGTGAGGCAGGCTGATATGGCTATTGCAAGGTTTTTGTATGACAACTGCCTTTCTTTTAATGTAGTGAATTCAGTGTACTACCAAAAGATGATTGATGCCATAGCTGCTGCTGGTCCTGGTTACAAAGGTCCATCTTATCATGCTGTACGGGTCTCTTTGTTGAGGGATCAAAAGAAAGAGGTTCAGTTGTTGGTTGAGTCACAACGTAGGCATTGGGCAGAAGTTGGATGTACACTTATGGCTGATGGTTGGACAGATACTAGACATAGGTCATTGATTAATTTCCTTGTTTATTGTCCTAGGGGAATGGTATTTGTAAAATCAGTTGATGCCTCAGATATTGTGAAGAGTACCAGAAACTTGTTTAAATTGTTTGATGAAGTAGTTACATGGGTTGGTCCAAAAAACATAGTTCACATTGTTACTGATAATGCTTCCAATTATGTATCTGCTGGTAAATTGTTGTGTGAAAAGTATAAAACTATTAGTTGGTCTCCTTGTGCAGCACATTGCCTGAATCTTGTGCTGCAGGATATGGGAGACATGCCTCATGTGGAGAGACTCAAAAGCCGTGCAACCAAAGTTACAGTTTTTGTTTATAATCATGTGGCTTTGATTGCTTGGTTGAGGAAGAGGCCTGGTTGGACAGATATTGTACGCATGGGAGCAACAAGATTTGCTACTACTTTCCTTTCATTTGGAAGCCTTCATGTGCATAAGCATGACTTGCAAGCCTTAGTGACTAGCAAGTTCTTTATGAACAATAGATTGGCAAGAGAGTCAAAGGCAAAAGAAGTAGTTTCTATCATTTTGGATAATTCTTTTTGGGATGATATTAATGTTCTTGTCAAGATTTCATCCCCACTTATCCGTTTGCTACGGATTGTTGATTCTGATCAAAGGCCTGCAATAGGATATGTGTATAAGGGCATGCATAGAGCACGGTTGGGAATTAAGAAGATCTTCCGAATGAAGAAGCACTTGTACAAGCCATACACCTCAATTATAAAAAACCGTTGGGACAAACATTTGCGTAAAGATCTTCATGCTGCTGCATATTGGTTAAATCCCGCTTTTCAATATGATGAGGAGAATTTTTGTCGGAAACCAGCAGTAAATATGGCTGTTTTGGACTACATTGGGACAAAATATGATGGTGACAAAGAGAAAGTAATTAAGGAAACTCAATATTTTCGAGATCGTATTGGGAGCTTTGATAGAGATCTCGCATTGTCAACAAGCACGACCACTCATCCAGGTGAGAAGTAATTAGTTTACTTTAATAATATAAACAAATCTTAGTTTTTTTGTTCATGTTGAAAGTTAGTTTTGTTATTATAGTTAGAAACTTAGAATAATTGAAGTGATTATTCAATTGAAATTTTTTTTGTTTATGTTAATTAATATTAGATTACATTGTGTTATGAAAATCAGATGAATGGTGGAAGTTGTGGGGTGCTGATGCTCCAAACTTGCAAAAATTGGCAATTAGAATCCTTAGCCAAACTTCAGCCTCTTCTGGATGTGAGCGTTGTTGGAGTTTATTTGACCAAATACATTCTAAGAGGAGAAATAGGTTGGAGCATCAAAGGCTTAATGATCTTGTGTTTGTTCATCATAACTTGCGATTGAAACATAGGTAACTAAATGTTATATCTTGTCATTATATTAATTTTTAAGAAGTCATTTATATAATGTAATTGTTAGTTACTAGTTATGTTCAAATTCCAATAATGAGCATGACATTTTATGATGCAGGCTTTATAACAAAAAGTTTAATTTTGATCCCATTGATTATGCAAGTATCGACAAAACTGATTTTTGGGTATATGTGGAAGAGGAAGACCCATACCTTAACTATGAAGAGTTGGAGAATGCAATTTATGAAGAGGGTGCATATCCAGCAGAGCCTTCTTCTAATATTGAAGGTTAGTTTATATGTAAACAATTTGATAACCTATAATGATTTTTCTTTTATTTTTTTCAAACTTGTGTAAACATTATAATGATTTTTCTTTTTATTTTGTTCAAATTGTGTGTAGAATCTGTAGATGATAGCAGTGAGGTTGAAGGAATTGAGTTGGGAATATTTGGACAGCCTATTAGCCCTCCTCCTGGATTTGCAGGGAATGATGATGAGCATGCTAACTTTCATGACATTGATGATTTATCATCATAATAATTATGTTTGAACTTTGAAGTTCTATTTTGTATTTTAGAGATAATTTCTATATCTTTTTGTAAGACATAATGTGTAACTTGGAGTTTGAAGTTTTGTTGTTGTTTTTTAGAAGTAAGTTTTATGTATTTTTGTAAGAAACAATGTGTAATTGTGTACTGTAACTTGTATGCTTGTTTATGTATTTTTATTTTGTACTTTTAAGTTTTATGGATTACATTTACTTTTAGGTCTTCTTGTGCATTTGTAATTGAAGCAGGAATATAGAACAATGCCTTAGAACATCAGCAGTTGCTTATATAATGCAGTTGCTCATTTTGATTTTGCATGGGCTTATATACTTTTGGACTTGTATTATTGCCTTTTGTTGTGCTACTTACTTTGGTTTCATTTTTATTTTTTTGGGATCAGTTTATTCTTTAATGATCCCTTTTCATGAATATGTTGTTCAGGTTGCAAAAGAAAAGATAGTGCTAATGTCATTATATTGGATGAAAACTTTATGACTATTTTAGTTAATTTTTCTAAATTTTATTAATTTAATGTTTTTATATATATTTAAAATAATTATTAAATTAATTATGACGTCATCACGGTTCAACCCCGGTTCGACCTCGGTTCGACCTTAAAAACCTTGAACCTCTCTCTTTTACGGTTCAATGAACGGTCCGGGTCTGAAAACCATGCGAACAGGTGGTGGGCAAGAACTGATTATTTAAAAATTTAAAAAAAATTATAAATTAAAAATTATTTCCATGTTTGCCTCACTTTCCTTCATTTTTCTCACCAACCAAACAATGCACTAAAAAAAATCCCAATCTCACAGATTTCAATTCACAGTGATAGAAACTCTAACTGTACGAAAGATTATCGAACACTGAACAAAATTTACATAATCTGAACCGCAGAGAAATCACGAACCGTAGAGAGTGAAAGATATAGAGTAAGTTACCTAAGAGAGAGAGAGAGATTGAACGATTCTCGTATGGTTCGCACAATTAAAATATTGAGCACCGAGAGAATCGAATCAAGAAAAACGAGTGGAAATGGAATGGGGATCGATAAGGTCGTGTTTGGTTGAAAGCCAACAAGACTCTTTTCTTTTGCCGCTTTTTCTTTTCTCCCTCTCTCTCTCTGTCTCTGTCTCTCTCTCTTCTATCTGACTTGAACTGTTGTAAACTAGTAACAATAAAAGGTAAAGTAAACTGAGAATTTTTAATATAAAATTCTATGGGAGAAAAAAAGACCATAAATTTAACAAGTCACCGCCTACATTATGAATTCTTTCAGTGGCTCGCAAATAAAATTGTTATTGATAGATTTCATATGCCAATTGCTAAATACACATAGTTGGCTTTTGCTTAAATAACTAGTCGTTCTACAATACACACTTTTTTTTTTCTTTTTTCTTTTTTATATATATGTGTACAATACTTACCTAATCTTAACCCATTCATTTATTATTATAATATGTAGATATAGTACATTTAAAATAAAAAATAAAAAAAAAGAAGGGTGTGTAGCATAGAATTCTACCCAACTAATAAGTCATGATAATTGGCTTGCTTAATGCTATGTCAGTGAACTTCTCGGATGTGAAAACAGGGGCAGAAGCATCGGATTAGATGAATGCCAAAGTTAACAAGACATCCAAAAAAGCCTGCTGTTCTCTCTCTCCTTGGTGTTTGCACAACAGGCATGCCATAGACAGGATCTGGCACCATGTATTGCTGATAAGATGAGTAGTTGCTGTCAGTAGCAGCTGGCACTGTTGGATGATACAATGGAGGAGTTGTTGTTTCCAAGACAATCTCTTCTTGTGGGGGTAATTGGGATTGGAATTGACTTGGCTGGTGGACCAAAGGTGCTGCTGGAATGCCATGATGGTGTTGGGTGGTCTGCTCGGATTCAAGCCATGGTGGTAAGGGTGGAGCTGAGGGCTGAGTTGATGAGTAGCATGATGAGTACTGACAACAATGACATGGTCGGGGAGGGTAAGGGTAGTAGGGTTCTTGCTCTTGGGTCTTCTTTTTTCTCTTCTTTCTTGACCAGAACTTGAGCTTCTTCACTGCTTTCAGCATTTTCATGTGGCTGGCGAAGTTGCAAAACACTCTCTTTAGGTTTGGAAATTGGGTGAGAGCTGAAGATGAAAGTGTTGATGAGTTCATAGATGCATATATGCACTCTTCAACAGCATTGATATGGAATCTTTGAAAAAGAGGAGCGGCGGATTGTGTCTGTCTGTTCAGACTACTAAAAATATAAACGTTTACTTTTGTGTTTTTTTACAATTTTCAAATCTTGTGACCGTTGCAAGCCCCCTAGTCCCCACGGCCCCACCAAATATGCGTTGTTCTGCTCCTGTCGGGATATTCAGCAAAATGACAAAAGGTGCATCTCCGGTTCAATGTTTGCGGACCATTTTGGTTTACTGTTTATCAGTTGACTAGCTTGGATTGGTCGTCGAAAGAGAAAGTGGTCAATAATCAACACGCTCCCCTAATAGTTAGGCTTAATACTTCTTGGAGGTTGGACCAAAACATGAATTTCGACCTTTAAGAAGGCCAAAATTATTGGATCCCAATACTGGTCTGTCCTACTTGACAGAAAGAAGGCCTAAAAATACCTGCGGATTCACAAGACAATTGCTCCATAAATATTCCATTCTCGAAGTTCCTTGCAAAAGAAATACAAAACTTTTAGTTTACTTTTTTTTTTTTTTTCTTTTTTTGAGAGAGAGCAAAACCACAAACTTTGCAACCTTTTTTTTTTTTTTTGCACTTTAGATACCAACAAACTTCGCATCTTGAGTATACACTATTTTGGCCAGGATATACATTGTCCAGACCACTCGCCCAACCCAGATGTAAGATTTACTCCACGTTGACTCACAAGATTACATAATTGGGTACTTATCAAAAAAAATAAAAAAAGATTACATAATTGGGTCATTGCTCTCCAACCAAGGGGCATTTGATGATTCCATACATCCAAGTCCAACTCCAATCTACTACAGTATATAACACGATATAGACAGCCACCTTGACAAAAGCACAAGGTTCCTAGCACTTGGATCCATCAACGCACAAAACATAGGCAGAGACACTGCCACTACTATGCTTCATCTCTAAGGAAACCATCTAAGGTAAACTCTATCCAAAGCAAAACCTTGTATTGCCAGAAATTAAAACCAAAAAGGACAATAAAAATTGCTAGAGATAAGAGAAAATATATGTATTTATATACAAGATAGACGTATTGTATAAATAACAAAAAGAAACTTTGGGGAGAAGGGAAAGGGGAAAGAAAGGTAAAAATATATATTTTAAGAAGCAAATCCTTTCCATTCTGAGGCTGACAAACTTGCCGCCCATCCGAAGTCTGAACAAGCAATTCTTTTGGCAAAACTAAACCTTAAATTTAAATAATAACCAAAACACCCAAACCCTAAAGCTAGTCACACTGTCCAGATGGCATGTGCATTCAAGAACTGCCCTCCACGTATTATTCCATTTGTCCTTGATGCAGCATGTCAAGAAACTGTACTGGCCATTCCACTCCAAATATATTGTTGTTGTAGAGCAACACCCGTGTAAAACTATACACAAAACCTTACCAGTCGAAGCATCTCTTTACCTCGTAACTTGCTTTTCTGGTTTCTTTTCAGCGTTCATGGTTTAGCTAAACTAGGTTTCAGGCGAAACCAGACATGGGTACTTCAGCACCCAGATCCAACAACTGATGAATGGTCTTCAATAATTACAGCCACTTCAGAATCTGGCATACCAGATTTGGCCTCTGAAGGGACTGGAAGTTTTATCTTTGGCGACAACCTCCTGACTTCCTCCGTTGTGTAGATGAAAATCTTCCTTACTATGCTGCAGAACTCACTGCAATAGATATAGGAAAATAAAATCAACTCCACTATCAAAGAATAAAGTTAGAAGTCATGGTGGCAGGTAACTCTATGTCTCTACCTATAATCCCAAGAGCATTTTGTCTATGTAAGTCTGGCTCAGCAACCCATATATTAAAGCAGAAATCAACTGAAGATGACACTGGAACATACCAAGTTCATACCCCAAAGGGTTGAACATGAAGACCTACCTGAATTTTCTTACTATTATTTTTTTATTTTTTATTTTTGCCCAATAGAGCAGGGATGATGTGTTTAACACAATTTACATTTACTGGAAATTATGGTGACCTTGCAACAAAAAGATAATGACAGAACAATAATGGAACTCCAACATACAATCTAGAGAGAATAATCTTGATATTATGAGCTTAGACTATCTACTTTTACATAATTACTTTGGGGTGCAGGAATATGATTTGAGTAGTTGTGAATATTTCCGCATTTCATGGTCCAATATATTACAGTCACAATCAAATGAAATCCAATTATTGGTGAGAGCTACACCATTGAACATGAGCCACAGGTTCAACTGAAGCTCAATTCATTCTTCAAGTTGAAAGACAAATGATAGATATGGGCAAATATGTGCTGGGGACTTAGCAAAAGTAAGAGAGACCGAGAGTGGAAAAATCAAATAGAAAATCAAATGAACTTACTGCCATGGGTCATCCCCAACCAACATCACATCATCTTCATCATCCGTGTATACAACCTGCCACTTCTTTGTAGATCCACAAAGCTCACCTTCAATGTCAAACATGTCCTCCAGTTTCCTGAGCAGATCCTCATACTGGTCAAACCGCGTCAAATCAACAGCCCTCCCAACAGCAATCCCTTGCATGTGGACCTGGAAAATGACAAATACTATTCAGATATTCCCAAATAGCATGTAGCAGACCCAGCTGAAGAACACAAAACTGATTATCATGACACGATCTATTATTATTGTTTGGAAGACTGTATAGTGTGTACACACACATGCATAGAGATAGTTAGAATTATGTTTAAGTGATTAAACTCACAATTTCCTAATAGCTTAAGCATTCAGGAAAATCGGCAATTTAATATCGTATCAAAGCAAGAGATCATGAGTTTGATCTTTGTCCTCACTCTACCTCCCATTTAAAATGTTAATTCCCATTTGTTGGGCCCCCACTTATTAAGGGGAAGTTTAGGCCAACAAGTGAGGAAGAGTGTTAGAATTATGGTTAAATGATTAAACTCATCATTTCCTTATAGTTTAAACATTTGAGACAATCGGTAATTTAACAGAGATAAAGAGAAGAGTTGATCTAAACTTAAAAATTTACATTATCTTCAAACAAGACATGAAAACCCACGCAGAAATTATTGTAAAAGCTCTAATTGCCTGGAGAAAGTACCCAAACCACAAAGCCTTGTATAAAAATTGTTTTAAATATTCCATTCACAGCGTGAGCATTTAAAAATCTAATATCAGCCTGCCTTGGGCTTGATTCAGGCAGCAAAAGGCATGAGAGAGATCTAGAACCAAATTTTTGAGACAGATCATCAGCCCATTAATCTATAAAACCATAACTGCACCAGATACTGATCGAAGAACTGACAAAACCTCTTAACTAGAGGAGAAGTAGAAAAAGCACAAGAGCCAAAATACCTTTGTGCAACTCCGAATTTGCCTGCTTTGTGACTCCTGAGGAGATCTCAAACACGATTTCTCAGCATCACAACTAACAGAAGGAACATCAGATCGATTTGGTTCAGAATGCTGATCAGAATCCGCTTCTAAATATGGAACTGGCTGTTCATCCCCGACTGCTCTGGACATAACCACCTGAGAAGTTTCCTCTAAATTGGAATTGTCCAGTAGCTGAATCCCAAAGAGTCTGCAGCCATTCCCAGTTCCCTGTCTCTTTTCACCTGATTCTTTGCTAACAACCGGTGAAAAAGACTCTGTTACCGCTTCCCCTCTATTAGACCAATATGCCGAGTTGCTGGAAACAGCAGCCAAAGAGTTGTTACCACTATAGCTGAAAGAGTTTCCTTTTGCAGCAGAGCTGAACTTAGGCGATGGATAGAAGTCTCGCCCACGTTGTGGCTCACAATATGAGAAAGCAGAGGGCTCAACTGGGGATTTCCACGCACCTGATACACAAGCAATAAAGTTTTAATCACAAACCAACAAGCATAATCGGCATAAATAATTTCCCACTAGAAAACTTTCGTACCAAGTACAGGAAAATCTGGTGTTTGTGAAGGTAAAACAGCAGGCCGTGCCCGCTTGTTCCGTGGTGTGGGTTGCGAGCTTGGTGGAGAGTTTGCCACAAGTGGCTCCAATTCCCATGGTGAAACTCTATCTGGACGCACAATTGATGAATGTTCATCCCACTGGACCTGAAATACAAAACAATTCACAGTGAGATAAATTACATCAAATATGAAGATCAGAAGAACCACTCAATTAAACCCAACCTAAAACACACCCCAAAAAAATATCACAAGTCAAAAATCAAAACAAGTCAATATCCCACTGGGGAGAAACTCCCCTCCCATTTAGATCCTCCAATTCTCTCCAATTTTTAGCTTAATGTGATTTAGTGGTTTACACTTAAATTAGAGAGGATTTGAGGACTTAAGTGGGAGAGGATTTTTTTTCCCCTCTGCTAAAAGCAAGCATAAGTGGGGTCACTACAATAGAAAACAAATAAATCAGTCAATGGTTTCCAGGTATGTGCACGTAAAAGACTTCATGAAGAAAAAATGCCACATTAAAAGTAGCAATGGGCAAATTCATCAGAGCTGCATCACCAAGTTCACCTTAAGAGAAATTAAACTCCAACTAAATGTAGGACCTGAGCAATCAAGACTCAATACCAACATTTGTCGGAAACATGAACCTAGAAAGTTGAATTTAGACCATTGCAACCAGATAGTTAAAGGGTCCACCTAAAACCCAAACCAAGAAAAGTAGGTATGATTATAATTTATCACTTATAATTTTAAACAACAAAATTAAACCCTTGACAAAGGCAGAGTCAAGGGCAAGAGGAAGTCCAGAAATAAAATAATCCAGAAATTTAAAATGCACAGCTTTTAACTTGCAACTCACAAGAACAAGAGATACTAAGATTATGTGTTACTGCTAAGATAACTCTTGGTTGAAAAGCTTAATAGAGCAGCTTGGATATTTGCAGTAAATTTTGGATCTCTGTAAATTACACTGCAACATTTTTTTTTTTTGATAAGCAAAACAAAATCATAGTAATAGAGATGCGTATCTCATGGCCAGTCCCAAGAGGTAAAGGCAGCAACACTGCTCCACAAGGCAATGGAATATGAGACCACTCATCGATAGAGGAACTCCCACGGTGAAGGAAGAGGACCATCAATGTCAACAAGCATTTATATGTGAAAGCTATAAAACCAGCCAAGCCACCACAAAATAACCAATATTGAAAAGCTTTTCCATTTGATAATTAATGGTACTGAATGATTGCCTCTATTATTTACCTTTCTTCAATATCCTCAAAAATAAAATTCTACCATCTACAATGACAGACAGAAATCAAAGCATCCGAAAATTTTAAACTACACAGATCTTAGACTCAAGCTTAATAGAGCAGCTTGGACATTTGCTTCAAACAGTAAATTTTGGGTCTCTGTAAATTATAATGCAACATAGTGTCACAGAAAGCTATAAAACCAGCCAAGCCACCACAAAATATCCCATATTGAAAAGCTTTTCTATTTGAATATTAATGGTACTGAATGATTGCCTCTAGCACTTACCTTACTTCAATATCGTCGGAAAAAAAAAAAAAAAAAAAAAAAAAAAAAAAAAAATTCTACAATCTACAATGACAGACAGAAATCAAAGCATCCAATAATTTTAAACTACATAGATCTTCGTCTTAAGCTAGCTACCAATTCTGACTTTGCAAGTACAAGATAACAAATTCTTAACCCAAACAGGAAAAAAATCAATCCTTAAAAAATCCACAATATCATTAGATACAGGGAAGAAGGGAGTCAAGATATACAATCAATTACTTCCATAAGATGTCCAGCAGTTCAGACATCCTCAATACATTCTTGGACCAATCCCGAAAAAATAATAAGTATGACAAAAGAAATAAATTAACCTTTAGTGATCGCCACTCAGAATCAGTCCATCCAGATGATTTATTGTCTTCAACACCAACAATTGTGCCACTGAACCTGTAATGATAGAGACAGGTGATGCATCATAACTTCCTCCAAATCCAAGAACACAATATTATGCAATGGAAACAACATACCTTCTTTCAGGAACTTCCTCACCCTCAAATCTCATTCTAAACCTCATCCCAACAGAAAGCTTATGGCTCCGAGCTTCAAGGTACTTGTTCACACTTACAATAAACTCCGACCGACTTGTTCTGACATAAAAACACTAGTTCAGAAACTCAAAAACATCAAACAAAGAATCAACTGCCTCCAATTCCCAATTGTTAACATCATGTTTGAAGAGGTATTTGGTATGTGTAAAAGCACCATAAAGGGTGAGCAAAAACCAATAATTTTATGTGAAAATGGATGAGGCCCTATAAATCAAGATAGGATGGCATCCCATTACAGAATATCACCTATATTGACATAGTTTATACTTGCACAAATTATTTTTTGCTATATACTTTAAAATTACACTAGAAAACATAACAATATTAACAATAGGAACCAATTAAAATGTCACTTGGAATTAATGAAAAGACATAAACCTTGGCTTGTAGAATACAGAGAAGAGTGTTTTAGTTGCAATGGCATGAGATGCAGTGGCTAGAACCCCAAGATGCATGCTGTGACTAGATATAACAGAAGATGGCATGTTGCTTAGTTGTCTCATGAGTCTCCTTACTCCAACGCGTAGCTCCCCATTTTCACCTCTGGAAACAATAATTGGATAAAACAAATGACACAATGATTGGTGGCAACAAAGAAACAAAAGTAAAAACTCCACGACAATATAACTTGCCTCAGAAATATAAATGCATCACCGGCCACTAATTTTTTGGAACTAACAAAGACACTCCATCCAGTTGTCAGCAAGTGGCGCCTTGGTTGCCCTGAATTGAATGATTTTGATCAATATACTAGTAATACAGGCATTTCATAGTAATCAAGACTCCAAATGAGATATATACAAAATCAAGGCAACAAATGGTAACAGAATTATATCTAACAATATGACAAGCATGTAGAAATAAATGTACCAGAAGACATATATGCCAAACCAATGAAAGCAAATAACAATAAACACCAACTTTCAAGCATTACATCCAGATAAACCATGCAACAAAGGACCAATTCAGAAATTAATTCAGACAAAATATTAGAAAGCTTCTGAAATAGCAAGAAATTACTGGTATCTCCATGTTCCATTCAAAATTTGATTGCCAATGAGATTCACACTCCTTCAACCTCCATAAACATTACAAGTGCACCAATACCACTACAACTTTTGTATACTTTGATAAGTAGTTAAAGCTACTGAGAGAACTTAACAGTCACATAATTAGACATATAAGACTTGTAGCACACAGCATGAAGCAACAACAACATTCCAACCTAAGCTGTTGGAAAAATAGCAGCTATAAGTCAATTCAGTGTAAGAAAAACCAATATGCAAACAGTCAACCTCGGAAAATGTGCCGAAAATGCCATTCATTTCCATGCAAATCAGTTGCAACCAATTCCTGCCATGGTGGCTGCTGGGACATATCCTGAACAAAAAATATTGAAATTATTAGGCCCAGGAAACAAAACAGGGAAAAATGGGTCAGGGCTATCCAGTATATCCTAAAGAAGCAAATGCTAAAAAAAAAAAAATTGAAGCTCACTAGCGGTGGCAGACAATCATCAGCATGCCTACGAAGAACAGAGAATCCGCCATGGGTGCTCGTGTCAGAAGCAGTAAGCGTCTTGCAAAATGAGTGGACTGTGCACCTTGGAGGATCAGAAATTGGAGGATCTGGGCTTGTAACCTCACTTTGCTGTTCCAGAGGGAAAGTATAGATAAGGAACGCATAACCAACAAAGAAAGGGACGAACATGCCATGAAATCAATAAGAGAAAATCAGAGTGAGCTTACATCCGAATCTGGTAACAAAGTGATTTGGGCATAGACTTCATCTGTCTCAGCTTCAGCCTACACTCCAAGGTAAAGTTCTAATGAAAGAAAATCATAGAAAATACCTCCAACTTCCAAAATACATGACAAACAAGAAAAAGGAAGATCCATATAAGTGATAATAATAATGATAATGGCATACTCACCCGAAGATGGACATTAACAACTTTACAAAGAATTTTGGATGGCAGGTTAAAAGAAGGCATTTGCTGCTCTGACCCCTGATGCATGGATGCTTCTAGCTGTAAAAGACAGATATTGGTTAACAGAGATAGGTAGCACACAGAATATTTTCCAGATACAAACCAAAACCCACAGTGAACAGTAGCATGTGTGATAACTTAAAGAGCCACATGTCTTCAAAATAATTTCATAAATCAATAACTGAGAGGGACAACAAAAATAATTAATTATGTGCATATCAAAGGCCTGAAGACTGACAATAAGGGGATACTCCAATGATATTCAAACTAGGTGGAAATTATATGGAAAATATATTTGAATAAAAATTTTACAATAACAAAATTGACATCTTGGATATGTAAAACCAGATTACCATGAGCCCAACCCTATATCAATCACATGCAAAACAATTACTTTCTAACAGGTCAAAACTGGTTCCTGGTTATAAACCATTGAACATCAACATTACAAAAGAATTGCTTTGCACATCATAGAAATCAACATGAACATGTGCAAAAGTTCAAAATACCTGTTCCATATGACCTTGTGGAAAGTAATAAACTCGCTCCCCTTCACGAGGAAGATTGACAAGGGGACCAGCACAGGCATGCCATAATTCCTTGTATAAAGCATCATTGGGAACCCCTATAAACACAATATCAAAAATTACAAAACATGGATAAAAATACACAAAATATACATGCTTTAAATTGTCAAATGTTAGAAAAGGCTTGTAAATTAGAGACAGAGGAATGAAAAGACAAGAACAAACTGAAGGATACAAAATTAAAAGCACCACTGCATGTTACTGTCAATTATACTTGTTTAAGACAGTTTCCCTCAAATGAAGATACAAGACAATAACAAAAGGTTTGAGTTGATCCGATTAACCTAAATACAAACCACAGATGATTTCAAACGACAATTTCCCCATATCCCACATGCAGGCCACATAAGAGAAATAGAGAGAGTTCATTAAGCTCCGCCTATGAATATATTATAGAAGATTCATTGATAAGTTAATCTTAAATCTTCAAACCCCCCCCCCCCCCCGACCCCCAAAAAAATAAATAAATAACATCAGATTCATTTCCAAAATGCAGATCAATTAAGAGTGTAAAATACATCTAGAGATACCCTTTGAGGTTAACCAACAATTCCACCTAATTATAAAGCTACACCAAATCATAGGCAATAACCACAACATAAAACGAGCAACACAAACCTGCACGGGAAGCATTGGAGGAATGATTTGACGCCGAAAATGCCATTACAAATCAGAATTCTTCAGCCGAGCAGCAGTACTGAATCTATAAAACCCTGCACTTCAATCATGTAATTTTAAAAGACAATACTGGCAATTATCTAAAATCACATTCATTCTCTAAACAACTAAACCAAACCCATTATTTATCACACATTTATTATCATCATCACCCATAATTAAAAGCTTCAGAGCCAAAAATGTCAAACTCTTCATTACTCTCTCTCTCTCTCTCTAGCTGTGCTTTGTATATGAAATAAAAGCACGAACTTTAATGAAAGCTCAAAAAGTTGCGGGTTCTAACTTTAACGCCAATTACTAAACCCAAAAAGTACATAAACTTTCACACTTTTTTTTTAGCCCTGAAAACCGGCAAATTTGTTTTAAAAGTAAAATCAACAAACAAATTCCGTTACCGTAAACAGATCCGTAACTTTTGCTCCCTAGAAAGGATCATGCTTCACACATTTCACCGTGAAGTGAGTAATTTAATGCTGTGCTTGGTTGTGAGAAAACAAAGAAAAATAACAGAACAAATTAAATAAAATTAAGGATTCAGCAATTTTGTTACGTGTCCCCAAATTATTCAACAATTACCAATCCCGATTAAAACTCAAAGATTAAAAAAAAAAAAAAAAAAAAACTGTCAGACTATAACAAAACCGTTTTTAGTAATCGATTATTTAGTTTCTATTTTAAGAAAAATCAAAACCTCCAAATTTAGAATCGATTTCCATTTTTCCCTCACTTTCCTTCATTTTCTCGCCAACCAAACAACTTACTAAATCCCGATCTCTCAGATTCCAATTCACAGTGACGGAAACCCTAACTGTACGATAGATGCTCGCACACTGAACAAAATTACACAATCCGAACCGCAGAGAAATCCTACTCTTACAACAACAACCAAAAAAAAAAACACGAACCGTAGAAAGCAACAGATATAGATAGAGTATAAGTTACCTGAAAGAGAGAGATTGTGTGATTATCGTCCGGTTCGTACAATTCCAATAGCGAGGGCCGAGAGAATCAGAGTTTTAGGGTTTCAGAGAGAGACACAGAGACAGAGATCGAGAAAAACGAGTGGAAATGGAATGGGGATCGATAAGGTCGTGTTTGGTTGAAGCCGACAAGACCTCTCTTCTTTTGCCTCTTTTTCAGCTCTTTCTCTTTTTTTTTTCTCTTTTTTTTCTTACACACACTGTTTACTGTTTCTATTTTTCTCTCTCTTCTAGCTGACTTGGACTGGCTTTTATATACGAGAGAAAAGCGAAGAGATAGAGAGAGAGAGAGGGTGCGCAATGCGCACACTTGTCTGACTCTCTCTCTTTCTCTCTCTTCTTTTGGGGAAAGAGAGAGAGAAGAAAGCAGGAATTCAATGCGTGCCCCTGTGCCCCAACATGTTTACTATCGTGCGCTGTCTATCCTTAAAAAGAGTTCTTCAACTGTAAACCGCGTGTACTGTCCACCTATACAAAGTTGGAAAATTCAACGAAAATCAAAACTAATTTTGTTACCTTTTCTTCCCATTCAACTAGGACTTCATAAAAGGAAATTCATGATACTCGTAACTAGTGGAGTATATTGACACTACACTTTCTATCCCCTAAAAAGTCGGAATATTTTTCGTTTTTTCTCTTAAAGTGATAATTAAATTTAGGCTGAAATATAGATTATATTCTCTAAATTTGACTGACATTTATTTCAGTCTTTAATTTTATTTTCTTTTAATTAAGTCTTCTAAATTTCAAAATTATTTAATTTAGGTCTGTTGTCAAATTTTATTAAAAAATTCTCATTAAGTATGTAATTAAATAATTACATAAAATATCTATAAAATATTTTCATTCATTTTATACATTTTTTTATAGATTTTTTTTCATACGAAAATAATTTTTTTAAGGGCAATTTTTTAAGAAAATTGAACATAATGTTTGAATTTAATAAATTTGAAACTTAAAATACTCAATTTAATGAAAGTAAAATTAAAAAACTAAAATGAATTTCAACCAAATTCAAATGATTCAATTTACATTTTATCTTTAAAAAATGCTAATGAGGTTTCAACCCATTGAAACAAATGCACCCTTGTGAGTTTATAAGGGAAATTTACAAATAAATTGAACATGATCAAAGTACTTTTCTCCCATATATTTGGGAGTTTATAAATGAATAGTATGAAATCAAAAGTAATATGGTATTATTTTCTCTCATACATCTTGCTTGGTGTTTATAAAGAATATGAACTAAAGCAAAAGTAATATAACGTATTTACTACCAAAGGGGTGGTGGTTTGGATGTTTGGTGGCATTAGACTTGGAATATGTAGGTTTGGTGGATGTCAATTGATGCCTTTAATGGGTATTGGTCAGATTATGACTCTACCCATTCTAATACTTTGTAGACTCGATTCTAATGAGTAAGATGTTATTGTAGTCGCACCCAAGTAGGTATGTCACCTTTGGTCACCCCCTTCCACCCATTTTTTTATTTAAAAAAAGAAGAAGAATATATATTTATTCCCCTATTGGAGTATATATATATATATATATATATAATTTTACTATTATATAATTTATATTTTATTAAAATATGGATGAAATTAATCCCCCGAAAAAAGTAGTAAAATTACTTAACTAGATAAAAATGGATAAAATTAATATTCACCAAATGAGAGATGCTGCGTCCACGATATTTTTACAACAAATTACAAATGGTTAGTTGTTGTGAGGACCTGAATTGGGCAGTGAATCCACTACGTGAAAGGACTTAAGTCCAAAACAATAAATTTATAGAATATGGGTTGAAAAACTGGGTTTTAGTTTATCAAAGAAACATTAGAATAGATTCAAGTAGGAGAATGAAAAGAAGTAGGATTATATTGAAAAAAAAAAAAAAAACAGTCCTAGGCAAGATCCGAGGTGAACTATTCGTGTTATTTATCCTCAAATTTGGTTACAAGTTAGATTCCTGAATGCTATAGTGTTTTCCCTCTCCTTTTTCGATCCCCCTTCTATGAAAGACCTCTTCCCTTATATAGCTCCTTCTAAAACATCTTGATCTTACACCTATTAATCACCTGCATTATCACTTGAGTGCTTGTCCCATCAGACACCCTCTCTGGTTATATAAACCTTGGGGTAGCCAATTTTATACTGTTCAGGGATCTTCTTCACATTAATACAGTCAGGAAAGTAGCTGCAAAACATTAAATGCGATGGTGACAGTTTTCTTCCGAAGATATCTGAAACCTTCTCTCTCTCTAATGTCTCCACAATGTCTATTTATACCGATAGAATTTTCAAGGAAGTTCTCTTCCAAGGAGACATTTATTCTCGGCTTGTCTCCCTAAGCTTTTATGGCCAAAACCAACTCTTTTATTAGTTAACACAGTCTCTAATGACGGAGATTCTTTCTCATCGAACTAGTCCTAATCCTCGGCTTGGGCCTATGGCCCAATGTACAAATGTATAATGGATTTCCAGGCTTAATATTCCTACAGTTGTTATTAGTTCAAATTTGAACCTAACATGAAGATTACTTTTTTGCCATAATAATAACAACCAGCAACAACCTACCACTTAGGATTTGTTGTAAAAATGTTGTAAAAATACTATGGATATATCAATCCTCTTCAAAAAATTCCTAGTTGAGGAATAGATGAAAATAGAATATCTTCTTAATGATTCGTTCTATTCAATTTCATTGATTTGATAAAAATGTAAGAGCACAAATTATGGGATATTAAATGTTCAAGATACAATGTATTATAATAATTATAACACACACACACATATATATACTCATCAATAATTCACTTCTCTTTAAATTCGAAATGATTATATGCATTTCTTTTGATATTTGGGTAAAATTTGACCTTTTTTTTCATTGAAAATAATATAAATATTATTGAATGGACCATTAAATGTACCCTAATATGTGTTACTACGGAAAATCTTAATAAAAGTCTTATTCAATTAAGACCTACAATACAGATTGAGCGCCTAAGGCCACATGTTAAAATAATAATAAATACTTAATTATTAGATGAAATAAACACTTTTCTTTACTAGGTAAATAGGGGGAATGAGAAACTTGTGGTTCAACCCCCGTGCAAGTATAATAGGTACTACAAATATTGCTATTATTTGTAATGAATAAATACATTTGTAATAAATTCACAAATGTAGGCACACAACGGTTTTGATATTCTATTCAAATTTCTTGGTTGAATGGGCAAACTTAAAGTGATTATATTTGTAGGTATATTTTGACTTTTAGAGTTGATCACAGCTTTTATTAAACAAAAAATTGCAGAGAGCGCTCACACTTGTCTCTCTTTTAGATGGAAGGTGAGAACATAGATGCGATTCAATGCGTGCCCCGGTACCCATACAAGCTTACAGTTACATCCATTGTCCCATTGTCCACGCGCAAAAGGAAAATTCTTCCTTCTTTCCCCCGTAGTTAATTGCAAATAGTATTAATTATTCTCTTCTTTTCAATATTTAATTACAACTATTGTTAATTATTATTTAATGAGATAGTAATTATTTGGCTTAAGCTTTGAGTTACTGATCTCTCTTCTTTTATTGGTTGAAGACTTCTGTGTCCTTGTTATTACTTATGACCAGTACACATCTAATTTAACAATTATAAACTAGGTTTTGTTTGTTGATGCCTTTTGGATCAAAAGGAATATTCACCCATCAAAATAAATTAAGGCTTTTTTTTAACTTGTTAGCAAATAACACCACGAATTTACTATTAAGTCCGTGTATCTTAGTTTTTCTCCAAAAAAAAAAAAAAATGACCATGTATCTTAGGAACACCAAAGGTTTGGTATTTAGTATTAAATATGAACATTGGGAGATTTAATACAATCATTAATAGTTTAAATATAAATATATTCTCTTAAAAAAAACTAATATAAATATAGTCCTCTCTATAAAACAAATATTAGTAATATATTGAAAAATATATTTAGACTAACAATATTATAAATTTGGTTTTTTTTAATCCTAACAATTAAAATTTGGATTTGTACCCATAATATTAAGTACCATTTTGAAAGCCATCATTCTTCTCTTCTACATGGCCGGCAAAACCTTTTCATTTTTGTCATATAATATGGAAAAATGTTTTTTTTAATCATAGCAGAATCTCCTGATATAATAGGTATGAGTCATATAGTAATATGAAAAAAAAATTGAATACGGGGCGGCTCTACCCTTCGTTCAAGGGGTTCAAATGAACCCCTGAGTTTCAAAAAAAAAATTTATATATATTTATAATATTTTTTTTTTAGTTTAATACTTTAATTTATTCTTAAAAATATTTTTGCACACCCTAACTTAAATCTTATACACCCTTACTACAAGTATTTCCAACTCTAAAAGTACAAGTAAGTATTTGTAAACTGTAAATGTCACTTTTTACAATAAATTTATATTACATGTGTATAAGTGTGTCTAATATTAATTATGTAAATTACTTTTTGGTATAATGTTATTTGTGTGAATAATGATGTATGTGGATATTTGTGTGTACAATATAAATATAATATAACTTTATATAATTTAATAATTAGGAAATAGAGAAGATTTATTACATATGTGTGTACTGTTATCATGTTATAATAATTTTTTGTATAAAGTCAAAAAAATTTAAGAAGATAAATTGTAAAGTTAGTGATTGTTCAAACATTTAATTAGTTAAGTAGACACGAAGTGTATTATTTTATGTATAAATGAGTGTGGTTGTGTGTGTTAATAATTAATGAAGAGCCAATGAGTTAAGTTTATTCATTTAGTTTAAAATATTTTTATAAAAACAATGACAAATTAATAAATAATAGCAACTGCATAAAAATAAAAATGTTATATAAATTTAACAAAATAAAATGGTCATAGCTACCCACATTGACAATAAATACTCATAATGAACTATCATGTAACAATTCAAAATTTGAAAACTTGTAGAAGGAAACTGTAAAACTTCATTTTTTGATAACTTGATATATTCAAATTCTCTTTTTATTACAAATTTTTTAATGACCATCCTAAACAAATTTTATGGAGCCGCCACTAGGCAGAACCAATAGTACCATTTAGGTAGATCCTCCAATCTTGAAGATTTTTTTTTTTACTTCTCTCACAATATAAATAGGATTAAAATGGATTTAAAGCTATCATTTGATTATTTTCCACAAAATAAAATATTACCTCCAATCCTCGACAATATTAGAAAGCTACATTCATCATCGTATATGTTGTACTCAGTGGAATAAAATTATGATCTATTTAATATTTTGCATAAACTCATGTTATCTTGAATCTACAAGTTTCAATAAGAAAACACATAGGTACCTTTATGGTTAAAACTTGGAATACTGGAATAAAAATTCAAAAATAATACTTGATCTACTATTGAACCATATTAATCTTCATCTCAATGACTATATAGTTGGCCAAGAGTGTGGGATCTTATTTTGTAGAAAACCTCTTGATTCCATGTATGCTCTAATAAGGATGAATGAATATTTTTCTTTTTTCACTAGTGTAGCTGTCTTTTGAGATTTCTCTTAACTAGGCGTGTTTCGGTAATTAGAACAATTTATTGCTTGTGTAACACACATGTGGCTAAACCCTCTAATTAGAACAATCTATTGCGTGTGTAACACACATGTGGCTAAACCCTCTAAGGGCATTTCCAAAAACTTCTCCATATTTTTATACTGTTTGGACAATGAATAATGACATTTCACTTTTACTTATTTACTTTTTCAAATACATCTTCTAACAGATTCTCTATTATTTCTCTATCTCATTTAAATATTATTTATTTTTTTATTATTTATTCATTATTTAACAACTATATTTTTCAATGAGATGTGTTACGTCCACAACATTTTTTGCAATACTTTCACAACAAAATTTATGTGGAAAATTGTTACTAATTCTAACATGAACTCACCACTGAAATTATTTTTTTATTCATCAATATTAACTAATAACAATCTGTTACTTCAAATTTATTGTGAAAATATTGTAGTAGTATTTCTCAATTATGATTTTTTATTCTTTATATTATTTTTCCTTCTTTCATTTCATTTCTTTTTATCTTTTTTCTTTTTTTTCTTGTTTTTCTCCTCCACACATGTGTCCAATGTCCTATCTCTTTTCTCCCCCCTTCTTTTATTTTCTTTTTTCTCCCGCATTCAAGAACATTCCAGCGAATCCAACTCTCTCTCTCTCTCTCTCTCTCTCTCTCTCTCTCTCTCTCTCTCTCTCTCTCTCTCTCTCTCTCTCTCTCTCTCTCTCTCTCTCTCTCTCAGAACATTCACTAACTCTCTCTGCAATAAGAAAAGAAAGAAAAGAGGTATAGAGAGAAAGAACAAGAGAGATGGGTCATTGTGCTATCGCTCATCTTCGTCCCCAATGCAGTTCAGATGGGTCAGATGGCTTCTGTCTTCTTCTTTTTCTTTTTTTTTTTTTTTCTTTTTTTATGACTTGATTAATTTTAAAATTGTGTTTTTGAGTTTTTATTCTGATAATCTGATTATGCTTGAGTTCAGAGATGTTTGAGAGAAAGATTGTTGTGTTTGTAGCTATGAGAGGAGAGAGAAATAATTTTTCTTATTGAGATGTATGAATTTTTTAAGTAGAAAAATTCATTTGGAGTTGCTACAGTGTTCTCTAGATCAAGAGAACGACTGTAACAACTTCAAAAAAAAAAAATTGGAAAAGTTTTGCATATAGAGACTCGGTTGGAGCTAGTTTTTTGGGCTTACTCTCCAAATTATAGATTTAGCTAATCTATTGGAGATGCTCTAAGAGCATCTTATTAAAATTTTACTATTATATAATTTATATTTTATTAAAATATGGATAAAATTAGTCCCCCCAAAAAAAGCAATAAAATTACTCAACAAGATAAAAATGGGTAAAATTAATATTCACCAAATTCCCAAATAAGGAATAGATGAAAATAGAATATCTTCTTAATGATTCATTCTATTCAATTTCATTAATTTGATAAAAATGTTAGAGCACAAATTATGGGATATTAAACGTTCAAGTATGACATACAATGTATTATAATAATTATATATATATATATATATATTGTAGGGATAAGGGCCCAAAATCATATATTGGGTTTTGGGTTTTGTTCGAGGACGTTGACAGGTCCGAGGAGGGATAAATAGTTATGAGAGATTCTAGTTTAGAGTCTCATAAATAAGGAATGAGTGAAAGGCAGTCCAAAGAGGAACTCCTCCTCTAATATGATAAATATAGCTCGAAATATGTATTCCAGCAATCAAAGTGGCCTTCCAAGAAGTTCCAGTGATAGGGGCGTGCTTCATGAACATACGAGAAGGAAAGGACCCTAAAAATATCTAAGGAAATGCTACTACCACTGCATTAAATGCACTGCAACTACTTTTCTGACCGTATTTATGTGGATAAGACCCCTGCACAGTGCTGTCTTCGCTACCACAATTCACAGAAAGTTAGAGAGAGTATCTGATGGGATAGATACTCAAGTAAAAGTTTAAATGACCAACAAGTGTAGGATCAAGTTGGTCCAAAGGGAGCTATATAATATAAGGGACCTTCCTAGAAAGAGGGATCAAAAAATCAATAAAGAAACACAGTAGCAATTTAGAATCAGACTTATAATAAAGCTTTAAAAGCAATACCTAAAAATTAGCCTCCTCGGACTTGGTTGAGGACCATTCTCTTTAGTGAACATCTATTATCTTTCTTTATTTGTCATCAAAATCTATTGGCTTATTACTTAATTCACTAAAGTCCAGTTTTCCAACCCATTTTCTGCAAATTTATTGTTTTGGGTTTTTTGAACTTAAGTCCATACACTTGTTGGGTTAGGAGTTCAAATCAGGTCCTTACATGTATACTCATCAAAAATTCACTTCTCTCTAAATTTGAAATGATAATATGCGTTTCTTTTGATATTTGTGTAAAATTTGACTTTTTTTCATTGAAAATAGTAAAAATATTATTGAATGGAACATTAAATGTACCGTAATTCATGTTATTATGGAAAATCTTAATAAAAGTCATATTCGATTAAGACCTACATTACAGTTTGAGCGCCTAAGGCCACATGTTAAAATAATAATAAATACTTAATTATTAGATAAAACAAACACTTTTTTTACTAGGTAAACAGGGGGAATGAGAAACTTGTAGTTCAATATCCATGTAAGTACAATAGGTACTACAAATGCGTCTGTGCCAATAGCAACCAAGTCAAACCTCGTTTAAATTCAATGCGATTATGTGTGTTTCTTTTACATTGGTGTACAAGTATAATTTGACTTTAGTTATTGAAAAAAAAAAATGTAATACAATTACTTGTATAAATTTAACTTTTGATGTACATTATCTAAAAAGCTGTAACTAATTTTTATAAATAAAAATATAACTATTGTAAGAACCTAATTTGAATTCCTAGCCCAAAGGTAAATATACTTAGGCTCAAAAAGCCCAAAACAATAATTTTGTAAAGAATGGGTTGGAAAACTGAGTTTTAATGAATCAAACAACAAGTAAAATAGATCTTGACGACAAAGGAATGAAGATAACAAATTTACACAAAGGAAAAATGTTCTTGACAATATCCAAGGAGATTGGTTGTTATATATTTATTTCAAAGTTCGATTATAAGTTTGATTCCTAATTGTTACAATGTTTCTCTTCTTGATTTTTCGATCCCTATTTCTCTAGGAGTCTCTTACATTATATATCTCTCTTTTAATAATCTTGGCCCTTCATTTGTTAATCATCCAAGCCATTACTTAAGTGTTTGTTCCATCAGACACCCTCTCTGGCCCTCTGTGAATTGGGATAGCTAAGACAGCACTGTTCAAGGTCTTCTCCACATAAATGCGGCCAAAAAGTTAACTGCAGAACATTCAATGCGGTGACTGTAGCTTTTCCTTAAATATTTCTGAGTTTCCATCCCTTTTGTACATTTATAATACACGCCCCTATCAGTAGAACATCTTGGAATGTCACTTTGAATAATAGGATATATGTTTGATCTGTGATTTGCTCATCCAAGGAGATAACCCTTCTCAGACTACCTTTTCCATTATTACTGTTTGCATCTTACCCGGGGGATTCTGAACTTAACATCATCACTACTGTTTATCTGTGTTCGACTAAGGCCCAAAACCCAATATACAATTTTGGGCTCTTATCCCTACAATTATTATTTTTATTGAATAAATACATTTGTCATTAATTTACAAATGTAGGCACACAACGATTTTGATATTCTATTCAAATTTCTAGGTTGAATGGGCAAACTTAAAGTGATTATATATTTGTAGGTATATTTTGACTTTTAGAGTTGTTCATAGCTTTATTAAAAAAAATTTTGCAGAGAGTGCTCAATGTGGACACTTGTCTCTCTTTAGATGGAATGTGAGAACATGGGGCGATTCAATGCGTACCCCTGTACCCACACAAGCTTACAAGTTACATCCGTTGTCCCGTTGTCCACGCGCAAAAGGAAAATTCTCCTTTCTTCTTATTCTTCTTCTTCTTTCCCCCATAGTTAATTGTAAATAGTATTAATTATTCCTTCTTTTTTTTTTTTTTTTTGATGAACCAATTATTCCCTTCTTTTCAATATTTAATTACAACTATTGTTAATTATTATTTAATGAGATAGTAATTATTTGGCTTAAGCTCTGAGTTACTGATCTCTCTTCTTTTATTGGTTGAAGACTTTTGTGTCCTTGTTATGACTAGTACACATCTAATTTAACAATTATAAACTAGGTTCTCTGTTGAAGTTTTTTGGATCAAAAGGAATATTCACCCATCAAAATAAATTAAGTTTTTTTTTTTTATACTAAATAAAATTTCTACTCTAACTTAATTTAAAGTTTTTTTTTTTTTTTTTTTTAACTTGTTAGCAAATAACACTATGAATTTACTATTAAGTTTGTGTATCTTAGGAACACCAAAGGTTTGGTATTTACTATTAAATATGATGATTGGGAGATTTAATACAACCATTAATAGTTTAAATATAAATATATTCTCTTAAAAAAACTAATATAAATATAGTCCCCTCTATAAACCAAATATTAGTAATATATTGAAAAATATATTTAGACTAACAATATTATAAATCTAGTTTTTTTTAATCCTAACAATTAAAATTTGGATTTGTACCCATAGTGTACGTTTGGATGGCAACATATTTTGCGTTGCTTTGTGTCTGGTGTTTTAAATGTGGGTCTCGTGCACTATTTATGGGATCCACAAATTTCTTTTTTCAGTAAAATTTTTATTAAAAATGGATCTCATGACATTATTCACACATTTAAAAATTATTTTGCTATAGTATTTTCAGTTTTCAATTTTCAGTAATAATCGATACCCAAATAAACCCATAATATTAAGTAACATTTTGAAAGCCATCATTCTTCTCTTTTTCTCTTATAATGTTGTCGGCAAAACCTTTTCATTTTTTTTTTTTTTTTTACTCATGGCACAACCTCTTGATATAATAGTTATGAGTCATATAGTAATATGAAAATGAATACATATCCGCAAGTGCTTTAATGATAAGGGCAAAACCAATATAGTAGAATTTAGGTAGATCCTCGAATCTTGAAGATTATTTTACTTCTGTCACAATATTAATAGGGTTAAAATGGATTTAAACCTATCATTTGATTATTTTCCACATATTGAAATATTACCTCGGATTCTCGACAATGTTAGAAAACTACATACATCATCGTATATGTTGTATTCAGTGGAATAAAATTATGGTCTATTTCATATTTTGCATAAACTCGTGTTATTTTGAATCTACAAATTTCAAAAAGAAAACACATAGCTTTATGGTTAAAACTTGGAACACTAGAATAAAAATTCAAAAATAATACTTGATCTACTATTGAACCCTGTTGATCTTCATCTCAATGACTATTGTGTAGCTGCCTATTGAGATTTCTCTCAACTAGGCGTGTTCTGGTAATTACACCCTATTGTGTGTGTGTAACACACATGTGGCTAAACCGTCTGAGAGCTTTATATATACTTATATAGTTTGAGGTGTGAGCAAAATGAAAAATGAAAGTCTATTTCCAATGAGCCTTTGGTTTTGGTCATCTCGTAACCAACTCAAAGTTACTATTAATTATATTTTATACTATAAAAATAATAATAATACTCTAGATTTTCATTTAATTAAACAAGTTTCTCAAGGCTCTACTTTTCTATTTGTTACTGACATAGCCAGATGAGTTTGCTAGGATGGCTTGGTAAGCAAGCAAGTAGGCAAATCCCTAGCTTAAAATTTGCATTCAACTCCTTCGTGAAATTATCAATAGTGAAATAAAATCGTAAGTAAAATCATAAGGTTACTGTCAGTATTTCACTCTATTAATATTACACGCTTAGTCCTTGAGTACTCAATTTAATATCTCGATTATTATTATATTATAGAAATCTAATTCTATAGAATAAAATTTTTATATCTACTTATTAAAAGCCAGACCTAACATATTGAATATTCAATTATCATTTATATCTTAATGGGACGTTTATTGTCTCTTATCAATGTTCTGGATTCCATAATGAGAAATAGTGTTTTTGGCTTCTCACGACGTTACAAGTGATTACTCATTGTACTGAGGTATTGACCTGCATTTCGGCATACATCAAAGTAATCTACACTTTACTTTTGAGTTAACCGTCCTCTCATTATTGAAGATTGAAGCATATAACAAGCGCGAGACTGTTCATTAAAGTGAAAGCAATTAGTAGAACAACAAATCAAAGCAGTCCAATTTAATTTATTCTAAATACACCAACATATCAATTTCTATAATTAAAATAAATCATTGTGATTAATATGTTATAGTCTTGTATGATGAAATGCACAATTTCATCATTGACTACAAACTAAGGATTATGAGTGTTAGAGATATATTAGACATATTAGCTGAATGTAATAAACCCAAGCTCACTCCTGCTTGTACTAGTACATTGAGTTAATATGTTTAATATATCTCTAACAACCCTAACATGAGTATATATAGGCGACTAAACCCTAGACTACTAGTACAAGTAGGAGTGGGCTTGGGCCTATTACATTCGGTTAATATGTCTAATATATCTCTAACACCCTCCTTCAAACTCAAGGTGGAAACTTGATGAAGGCTTGAGGTTGGATAAGCATGAGAAAATCAAGTGGAGATGCCTTGAAAAATGCCTTTAAAGAAACCACAATGAAGAATATGCCAATTGACCTAAAGCTTTAAGGGATTCCTTCGAGGATATAGGCCGACAAGGCTGAACCACGTAATCCTCATGTTTTTAGTGTTCCTATTTTATACTTGCTCTTTCGCATCCACTTTAGCATATACAATATGGTATAACACATCACATTGCTAATAACTTATTTTCACATGGTATCAGAGCCATACTTCGTTCTTGGCATCAAAAAAACATCTCTACATAGCAAAGAAGATTCTCACGTGCATACCACCATTTGAAGTCACACATCTTTGTCTACTGGATCTAGACTCTACGGCATCTCGCAGCCTCCATGGCTCTGTGCTGTGTCAAAATCCAACAACCAAGCAAGTCGTGACTTAACTTATCAGATTTGCGCAACTCCAAGCTCCACTTGACAAAACCAACACAACAGATGTGCTCCACGACCTCCCGTGACCAAAACCCAGAAATCCGGTCACCCGAAGCCTCCCCATGTGCCTTCACGCATTGTAGTTGTCTCCGAAAAATATCACGTGCCGCCATAAATTCCTGACTTCTAGATCGTCTTTTGGGCACACGCACCGCCTTGTCGGCCTCCTCATTCGTCGATCTATGAAACTTGCAATTCCGGCTGTCATCAGACCAAGCATGCTCCTTCACATGCCTCAAGATTTTTGGTATCTACTCCACACACTAGCCACGCGTTAAAGAATGTCAACTTAATATGATGCCATTCGATGACGTCAGCAAAAGACCACATCAGTTGTAGCCACGCAGCTTGCCATGTCAGCAGTGTCGCCTTGTCAGCACCATGTCACCTAGCTGACGTTGACTCAGACTGACCCAACTTAGACCACCCGAATCTAACCCGTGAGCACTGACCGTTGACTTTGACCAGATCTGTTGACTTACGTTTACTTTGACTCTTGCGTTGATTTTTGACCAAAAGTTAAAATTTCTGAAATGGCTTATCTTGCTCAGTTTTTCACATAGATTCCAAATTTGGACTCGATTTTCTCATTTGAAGCTCCAAAATTGGTCTATTGGCATATTCTTCATTGTGGTTTCTTTAAAAGCATTCTTCAAGGCATCTCTGAGTGATCTTCTCGTGCTTAACCAACCTTAAGCCTTCATCGAGCTTTCGCCTTGAGTTTGAGGGAGGGTGTTAGAGATATATTAGACATATTAGCCAAATGTAATAGGCCTAAGCCCATTCTTGCTTGTATTAGTAGTTTAAGGTTTAATCGCATATATATACTTATGTTAGGATTCATTGTAATACAGGTTATTATATTACACTCTTATACAATAAAAATATAATCTTTAAGGGATTCCTCCCTGGATGTAGGCCAACAAGGCTGAACCATATAATCCTCGTGTTCTCAGTATTCTTATTTTATACTTCCTCTTCTGCATCCACTCTAGCATATACAATATGGTATAACACATCGCGTTACTAATAACTTATTTTAACAATGAGTAACAAGGAATTGTAATTCAAATATTCCTAAAATAATGTCATCCAATTTGGATTTTATGGCATTAAGAAATCAATGTGGACTACATAAAGGATATTGGGAGTTTTTTAGTTCACATCAAAAGTAAGGCCAACGTGAAGGGTATGAGTAACAAAAGAGTTTGATTTGAATTAGACTATATCTTCAAGAGAACTTGGTAGAGTGACCTGCAACCTTTTTTTACACAAGCCATTGGAAAATATGGATGAAATCAATGGTTGCATAAAGGAATTATGGGAGGTTTTGAGTTCTTAAGGAAAGCAAGTAAAAGTTAAAGTCGCTGAATTGTTTTTAGCATGCAAGCAATATAATAGTTTGTATTTTAAAAGACCATGTGTTACATTCCTGCCATAAGTCTCACTTTAAAATTTGCTACTACACCACACAATTGGTTGTTACACAAACTAAACGTGTGTGAATGCCGAGAGGAAGTATGTGTGTTTAGCCAACTTGATGCACATTAAACATGTGCATATTACATGGTAGCTAGATGTTGGCCATCCAAACAGTTACAAAAGACCAAGAATCTTAATGGATAGAGCAAAATTGGGCTGTTACCCCCAAATTTAAGAAAGAAGCAACAAAATATCAAGACACTGCCTAGAAGATCGAGATATTTTGTGTTTTTTTTTGTGTGTGTGTTTTTTTTTTTGTGTTTTTTTTTTTTTTTTTTTTTTTTTGTGGCTGAAAGTATGCTAAATATATTTATAATTTGAGAAAGTGAGAAAAAAAAATGAGAGATTTTAAAAAACTGTATATAAAAGTTCTTTTAAAAAAATTGGTACTACCTTAAGGCATGAGAAAAAAAATATAGTCAAAACTAACTTAATACAAGGATTTTGCATCGAATAGCCAAAATTTTTGTCATAAAAGTTATAGTTAAAATTGCATTATTAATGTTATAAAAAGTTTTTAAAGTTGCATTTGAACCAGAATTTAATTATTTGACCACTGCATATCCTTAGTGCGTTATTCATTCCATAAGTATAAGTGTTTATGAGTTGTGAGGGACAAGAGTCGGGGTTTAAGTTTTTAGGAAAGAGTTTCACATACATATACACTTAAATTAGGATAGAGTAGAAATTCTATTTTGTATTAAAAAAAAGAATTTAACTATTTGTTTTTTTATTGTTCTAAAATTTCTATAATACTTATAAAACACATTTCAATAATACTAAAATTATTTTTAAATTTTAACAATTTGTCTGCTTCTAAAAGAAATTTTTTTTTTTTTTTGTGAAGCGAGCAGTGCACTAGCACACTTACACACTAGAGGTGGCACTGTCGGCCATTGTTGCTTCACAGGCACCCTTTTGAAAAGTGGCGCTCTTCACTTTCATTTCAAAACCCCTCTTTTTAAAACACACACACAGCCTAAAATCCCTTGGAATCTGCGATTGAGAGACAGAGAGAGCGAAGACGACGATGATAGTTCGGACTCCGCCACCGAAGAGGCCGCGATCCGAAACGATGCCTCCGGAGAGCCCATCGGCTGCCGGGTCGGACCGCCGTATGGTTATCTACGAGGACTCTCCTTTGGCGGCGCCGCTCCACGAGTCGCCGCAACAGCACTCCGATCATCTCCTCTGCACCTACCAATGCCGCCAAATGGTACGGTTCCACATTTTACCTTTTCTTCGCTGAAATTTGGACCAAGTTTTTTGAAGCGGTTTTTTGCTATGGTTGTTTTTAGGTTAAATCGGAGTTTCTAGATGCTTTAAGCAGTGCAGAGAAGCAAGTTTGTGATTACCAATCCAGATTTGAGACAATGAATGAGAATTTCAGCAAAGTTGGTGAGTTAAGAAGAAAATGGTTTCCATTTGTGTTTGCTTTTTACATTATTGATTTTGGAATTTGCATTTCAATGGATTAAGATTTTGCTGTATATGCTTTCACAAGTCAAAATTAATGGAACTGTGAAGAATTTTTGTTAGAATGGAGGAGATAGCTAAGCTCAAGTACACAAATTTACATACAACGCGAAAGGGAATCAATAAAATCTACAACTGTTTGTGCCTAGGGTTAGGGACCACTGAAACAACGATATTGAATACTCTCAAATTTCAAAACTGTATAAATGATAGCTCAGGATAAGATCTCCTCCCATTATAATCCTTCAATTCCTTTCAATTGGCATTTATTCGATTTTGTGTGGTTTGCATGGGTTTTTTAAGACTTGAATTTTTTTAAATGCCGCTCGTTGTACATCTAAATTAAAATTAGAGGAAATTTTAGGATTTAAACGGGGGATCTTTTTCTCCCAAAAGCTCCACTTGTTGATGATGCTATTATTCCTCTCCCTCCATATACTCCGGGTTAAGCAAATAGGGTTTCGTTCCAAATTAAATACATGATTATGCTTTTGATATTTATTTATGTAGTTTTGTAGACTTCCTTGTGATTGAAACTCCTTGTTTATTTATTTAAATTATAGTTATTAATCATGTAATGCTCAAGAGACAAGTGATTTTAAAAAGCACCCATGAGAGAACAAAAAACGAATCAGAGGAGATCATTGATGGCCGTTTTGTACAAAACTCCTTTATGTTCATTTGGGTGGAAGTATTTGAAAAGAAAGACTTGGATTTCAGTTTTTAAGTTTAAAAATGGCTTTAACAAAATACATAAAGTACCCTATAGAAGCTGTCCACATGAAGCGAGCCACCTTAAAAGGAGCCCTTTTTTAATAAGTAAAATTTCATTAAAGAAGCTTAGTAGGCGCCACCCAAGTGCATAGGATGTGTACAACACGTACAGAAAATTAAACACTAAAAGTACATTGATTAAGCAAGTCATGCCAAGCAGCAAAAGAAAACAAACCTGAAGCATTTATCAACTATATTGCCTGCCATGAAATGGTGAAACCAACACTCCCTCTTAATGCCTCATAAAACATGGTGACATTGAAACACCTGTTTGTTTCTGCTTAGCCTTAACCTCCAAAACACCTTGTCCTCCATTTCCATATTAATCTGTGGGAATAGAAAACTTTGAAGAAAATTGTAAAAGACTCAATTTTCCAGTCCTTAGCAACCCTTAGAAGTATAGGATTCCATTGCACTTGAGTCTTCATCATTTGTCAACTCTAAATACTTGGGCACTATAAGCTGCAACTAAAGGCATTTGTTGCAGCATTTGTTGTCCACTTTCCCCAAACCTCCCCATACATTATGCCAATAACTGTCCCCCTAACATGGTTTCTTTCATTCCTAAGCCTCCACAGCCATTTACCTAATAAATCCTGATCAAGAGTACCTAGCTTTCTCACTCCCAATCCCCATTCTTGATTGGAGAACACACTGTATTCCAATCCACCAGATGAGCACTTGATTTCATCTCCTATTCCACCCCATGGGATATCTTGCTGCAACTTCTCTAACTAATCTGTTCATCACGTATGTGTCGATGGTAAACAATGATAAAAAGTATGTTGGTAAACTTGACAAACATCATCAAACATTATATATATATATATATATATAAGTGAATGGTATGGCCTTATGTTTCTCTAGAGAGATTTTTATTTTAAAGATATTCAATTTTGAAAATCTGTGAAGTGGTGTACACTTCAAAAAGAAAAAGAAGAAGAAAGGATTGCTGGAAGTTTATATCCCCTAATTCAGTTTTTGATCCTTACAGAAGCTGAGAGGAAGAAATTTTTAGATCAATTCTTATATGCAGAACAAGAACTTGCTGCTGCAAAAGGGCGTGAACAGGCACTGCAAGAGCAGCTTTTGAAAGAGGTGAATGATTTTCAGGAACGATTTAGAAAACAAATACAATCACAAAGCAATCTTGAGGTATGCTTATCACTTTTCTTAATGTAATTTCTGTGGGATGGATTGATAAATCTACTTGGTTCCATACCATTTTCTGTTATTAGCATAGAGAATGAAATTTCTGGTCCACCCAATGAAAATTTAACCATGAAAATTGTTTGTTTCATTAATTCCATGCCCCAAAATGATTCCATTCTCTCATGTGTTCTTTAATGTTCTTATTGGTGATGCTATCTCTGCAACTCTGTTTATATTTTGGTGCGATCTACCTTCATGGGGAAACTCCTTAGCATGAAAACCAACAATATTGTGGGGAAAAATCATTATACTTGAAGGAATAAGGTGGGGAAGATATCCAATTTCATTATGCTTTTGTGATGCCATAATATGAGTACTACCTGTCATTTAATCATACAAGGCTTCTCTTCTGTTTTTCATGTGTGAATGAACTCTTTTCTATATTATGATATGAAAAAAGCAAGACTGTCTTGATAACTTCAGGGCCAAATTGAAGTTATGACAATGTCCCCTTATTGGTGATGCATTAACTTTTAGTTTTTTGAATACAATGTCGCAGAAAAGAGCCTTTTGTTTGTTGAACTGCTTTTATAGTTTATCAATGATTTGGTTGTTAGAGGCTTAGAGCCCCTTCTTAATCCGGAGGAAAAACCAAGAAAGGCCCCAGTTGTTAGGGCTTTTTGCAGCTTTTTAAGCAGAAACCTTGCAACCCATGTAATAATGGGCTTTTCTCTACTTTTGTAAAGCATCCAGGGAATTTAAGGCAGAAGCAATTTAATTGTTGCTTCCAAAAGCTGTAATACTTATATATAAAAAAGAACTCATATTCTGAGAAGTTGTGCTGTGCTGCACCCATTGCTTCGCCTAGCAGCATGGTGCTTGTATTGCTCTCCCAGAATCCCTGTTTTACGGTTTAAGCAGTCATACCAAACTGGCCCTAAGAAAAACCCTTTATGGGGCAACCAGCAAGAGAATCTATTTATTTCCAGTGTAACAAACCTTTCATGGATTGAAGGAAATTTTTTATTTATTGAACAAGTGTTAACTTAAGATCTCTCTCTCTTTGCCCTGCCCCTTCTCCCTCTTTAGTAATTGATGGTTGATTTTTATCATGTGTTGCATCTCTGTGAATTTTTTTGATTTAGTGATCTTTAGTTGTTGAAAAATTTGATGAAGTGATTTATTGCTATCTGGTATGTGAAATGATAAGGTCTTCCCCCAATTTTGGGATCTTAGGTAAAGCTCCACAATGAAATGAATCTTCGCATGAAAGCCGAGTCTTCTGTAGCTTCAGCTGAAGAGAAAGCAAGTGTTTTAGAGCGAAAATTAAACCATGTTTCTGAAAGCATTGAGAGGGACAAAAAGCGTCTCCATAATGAGATTGAACATCTGAAAAGAGAATCAAAGCTTTCTGTATCTAGAATAAGTGCGGATGTGAGTAGAAATAATTTTTCATCCAATTTTCAGGGACTGTGTATGAAAATCTATTATTGTTTAACTTGCCTAACTCTCTTGTTTGAAGCTGGAAAGAATGGAATGCAGAGCTAAAAATGCTGAGAAAGAATCTGACCTACTGAAAGAGCAGCTGGACAATCTTAAGAAGCAACTTACTGAGGTTTTCAGCTCTTATTCATTTGTTTGTTCTTGGATTTTACATACAAATTGTATGACCAACTATATAGTTCTTGTGCTGTCTACGACATATCCCCTAATGATGTCAAAACTCAAAACTCTTAGTCTCTTGTTCTGATTACCTTTGTGTTGTGGATTGCCTTTCGATGCCTTCTGGTTAAAGTCACATAACTGTTCTTCTTGGTGCTTATATTGAATGGTTGCTTGTATCGGACTCACAATTAATTTAAAGACATCTGTATTACAAGTGTTTAGACTTATTATTTCTAAATGGAGAGAGGAATTTTCGGACTTTTGAGAATGTAGAGCATTCTATGCAAGAGATTAAGAATAGTTTTTGAGATTTTTTTGTTTGAATTTTGTACTTTGATTGGGGGTGGGGTGTCATGTAACTCCATTGTTGATTTTTTTGGATCACATGAGTGTTTGTTAGTAGATTCTTTAAGAATGCAAGCAATCCTTTCTTTTAAAAAATATTCATCTTACTTGGTAAAAAAAAACTCTCTAGACTTATTGATTATTGATACCATGACTAGATCAATATTTTTTAACTACCTTATCGCATTTATTTTTCCAGTGCTTGCACCAGAAGAATGAAGTGGAGCAGAAATTATCAAGTTTCACATTTCAAGAAGACTCTTCTACAGATAGTAATATTTTGGTTAAACATCTTCAAGAAGAGCTAAGAAACTATGTAAGTTTGGTTGCTCATGCTTGCTGTTTATATTTAGCCCTCTTGGTCTTTCATTTTATAATGAATATTCCGTGTAGGGTCACCAGCCATAAAAAAAATCGGTCCTTGTGATGATTTGACTCATTCAAGTACTTATATACACAGTCCTATAAAAAATAAGTCTCTTGTTGTTATCTACCATTTTAAATTGACATGATTTCATTGATGTAAGAAGGGCATTATCTGTAATGAAGCTTGTGAAGGGTACTTTTCGTGCATTTGGCCAGCAGTTGACTGTTGAGTTGGTCTCTTGTAACTAGTGTTTTAAGCGTTGTTCTTACAATATCTTGGTGTCAGTGTCAAAATTGTTGTCGATAGTGATTATATACTTTCTTGCTATTGGAAAACATACAAGAAGGCCTAATCATCCATATAAAGTTATGCTGTTACTTGGAGTATACACATCTTAAATACATCACAAGGTGACGTTGCAAACATTCTTGGTATCAAGTGATAACCAAGAAATAAAAACCATGTTTGAAGTTCTGCATAGCATTTCAAGTCATGAATCCAATTGTCATAGTATTCTTCTACAACCAAGTCTTAGTCCTAAATTTTTGGGGTTGGCTATATATCCTAAACAGATTAGTCAGGGTCGGTTACATATATTCTTTTCTTCCATTGTTATATTTGAAGTCATACTATCTATTACTTCCTTAATCAACATATTTACATGTATTCTTTTCTTCCGTTCTATTATATTTGAAGTCATTTTCTTTGTTACTTCCTTAGTCAACATATCATTTTTCACCACTTTTATTAATGTTATTTTTGGTATTCCTTTACCTTTTTTTCGTTCCCTCAACATGAATCAACTTATTGTTCCTCACAGGTGCATTAATCACTCTCATGTAAATATGACCAAAACTTTTTAAGTGACCCTCACTCATCTTTTCATAAATAGGGGGCACCCCCCATCTTTAACATTCTCATTTTAGCCACACTTGTTTTATAAATATGTTGCTTCTTTCCAAACGAATATTCAATAGAATAGAGCATAACAGATCATATAGCAATCTTATAAAATTTTCCTTTAACTTAATAAGTATTCTATGTGCACACGATACTTCTTATGCACTTCCCCATTTTAGCAATCATGCTTTTATGTTACGATTCACATCCTCTTTAATCTCTCTTGGTATCTCTTGACCATTAAGTCTTATATCCCCTTCATCTTTGTTTCTACTTGCACTCGACTTACATTCCATGGACTTTGTTTTAGTCATACTTAACTGAAAGCCTATTGATTCTAAAGCATCTTGCCAAATTTCTAACTTGACAACTAGTCTCATCCGTAAAACTATATCATTTGCAAAAAGCATACACCAAGAGACTTACTTTTGAATTGCTCATTGATTTAGTGAGTTCAAGCATTACTAGTGCAAAGAGATATGGACTTACTGTTGATCCTTGATGCAAACCTATAGTGATAGAAAATTCATTTATGGTGTTCCCATATGTTCTCACACTAGTTATAGCTCCACTTGTTATTACACTAGTATATTGCTTGTAATATTAAATATTGATGGTCTGTTAGCCATAGGTAATATGGGGGTTCAGTTGCTTTGATATTGAAATAAATACATGCTTTTAACGTAGCTCACTTAATTCATATTTACACACACACATGTGATGAGTTATGTTCAATTCCCTTCTTATTGTTACTTAGCTAAACTTGAGATTGTGATTTTCCTCATGGTCTATTACATGCATTATTTTTTTACTTACATAAAAAACTCCTTTTACTATTTTATCAGCTCTTTTTTCTTATAGGTATTGGTTTATTTGTGTTGACTTTTTATTAGGAGGCTGAAGTGAGAGAAGCGAGAAAGTTGAGGTCATCTCATGAAAACATTGAGTTATTGAAGGAAAAATTATTGGAGGAAAAGGGTCGCAGAGAGAGGGCAGAGGCAGAGTTACCCAAATTGCAAGAATTCCAGATGAGTATGAAGAAGCTGGAGGATGAATTGTCATCTTGGAAGTTGATGATTAGTGAAATTCCTGGTGTGTCATGTTCTGAGGATATACCTGTTAAATTTGCAGCTTTACAAAAGTGAGTGAGTACATTTATATCACTACTTTTGGCTTTATAACTACGAGATCACTTCTTCACGGTCAGAGGAAATAGAAGCAAAAACACAAACATTATTTTATTTTCTAAGTTTGGGGTATTGGGATGGGGTTAAACTCCTATAGCCTTTGTGCTATTAAAACAACTTTTGGCAATTGAAAATGAACAGTTGCTACAATATCAAAGTTCATTGGCTCTGTGTAATTACTCTTCAGCTAGGATTTGAATCAATTGAGACAAAAACATTGAATGTTTTGTATTCATGTTGTAAACCTATCAAGTTTCAAGCCTTAGCAGCCGCACTTTTTTTTTTTTTTTTTTTTGGGAATTATCGAAGAAAAAAAAGGCCGCTTATATATATATATATATATATAAAGAAACTTATCAAATTTTTTTTTCAATGTTTTAAATTGAAATTTTTTTCTTTAAATATTTGTAAAACTAATTTTTGTATGCACATGTGCATTATACATGGCTTACAAGTAGTTCACCACTGGCATGTGATTATTTTACAAACTGAAAATCAGGATTAGAAACTGGATTTGGACCCTTATTTTATGGTTAACTATTTTTTGGGTTTGGGGCCTTGGGTGCTTTTCTCTTCTGTTGCTTTTGCTTTTGGTTCTAGTTGTACTTAAGTTATTACCAAGGATTTTCATTTTACTGATGTCTAATTTAGCTCCTGTCCATACAGGTATCCAATCTAGCTCTTAGAATTTATTGAAGTTTTTATTTTGAATAAAGTGGTTCCTTTGTTGCCTTCTCCTTCAAAATTTTTTATTTTAATTTTCCGAGTTGCATATAAACCCTATGGCAGTAATGCTGCACTGATTTTTGTTATTATCCTTTCTGGTACAGTAAATACATTCATGTAGATGATTGAGGACAGAGTATGTGAATTTATCCTTTTAGTGTCCTCACTCCTCATGTATGTGTGTGTGTGTGAGCACATTGCTGGTTTTTTTTTCCCCTTAATGAAGCTAGTACATATTTTTGATCTCTACTAATTTTGAGAAAGCATGTATTCTTGTTTTTTGTTGTTGAGATATTCAATTTGATGCAGAGAGGTGATTGATAGCACTATGGAGGTAGGAGATGCAAATGCCCGCTTGAAACAATTGGAGGTAGCTCTTGATGCTGCTCTAAGCGAAAAACAAAATGCTGAGACTGAGGCTGCATTGGTCAAAGAGAAGGCAGCAGTATCAAAATCAGAGGTTAAGCGGATTCAATTGATGGTAAGTGTTTGATTAGGTAATTTTATACTTATATCATAGGACCATAGTTAACAAGTGACTGATGTTGCACTCTAACTGTAACAAAGAGGATGCAAGGTTAAAAACTAGGGGACATGATGTTTTGTATCGATCCTCCTGCCTGATTCTTACAGTACTCATTTGAGTTGCATTCAGGTGCTAGAAGGCATATGTGTATTCATTCAAGACTCAAGAGTCAACTATAAACCAGAAAAAAGGATGGTAAATTTTATTGTAATAAAAAATAATAGAACAAGTGTATATAAACTGGTTAAAGTTGCAGATAAGGAGATGGTGATAATAAAGAGAGAATGTCCAAGGCTCTTGAACTTCTGAACTGTTTTTTGGCCAAAGAGATTGGCAATACATATTGTAGGGGCTCCTTTTTCGGAGGTGGGCCCCCGACAATGAATTTGTAGAGAGTGGGGCAAAGGGTTTGGCTCCGGCCGGCCCTTCGCCGGTCTTCTTCGGACTTCTCGTTATTTGCTCTACGCCTGGGGTTGCTCCTCGGCTGGGATCCGAGGAGGCCCCCCTTCACCAGGGGGTTCTTTGCCTTATATACCCTCTTTAGCTCGATCCTGGCCTTACAGCTGTTGGCCATCCGGGCTAATGGTTCAGGACTTGTCCCATCAGACAGGTTCTTTCCCATACTGGGAGTTGCTGCCTCCAAGGTTTCTCAGTGAAGGGTCTTGTCATCATTAATGGGACCTGGAGGGCCAGGCAGAATCGTTAAGTGTGGATGTGACCACCTACACTGGGTCTGCCCCCTACCTAGATTGGACTAGGTGTGCCGAGGAGGGGTGTGTCCTCGGCTTGGGCCTTGGAAGGACTAAAACCTTTAGGCCGACTATCTGGGGAGATCGCCCTCCTCGGCTTGGGCCCTGGGCCAGCCTAAAGGTGGGCCGGGGGTTCTGGGCCCTTGGGCCCCACAATAGCCCCTCAAAACCCTGCTGCATGTATCCTCGGACGGGGAGGAGGGTTTTGCAAACCTCGGCCCCTATGGTCCGGAAGGCCTTCAGTTGGCAGGTTCTTCCTTGAGTGGTTGGATCGACCCTTAGGCTCTTCAGTAGGCAGTTAGTTTCTTCACGGGAATAGGTCTTCGGACTGAGCAGTACCTTGGCCCCGTCGTAAATAGATAGCTCCCCGTAGGTTTGAGTCCGAGGACCATGCAAGACCTAGGTGCAGTTGCTGCCTTAAGTACGAGTGACCAGCTCCCCGTAGGCTTGAGTCCGAGGACCATGCAAGACCTAGGTGCAATTGCTGCCATCGTTTCCAAGTGGCTAGCTCCCCTTAGGCTTGAGTCCGTAGACCATGCAAGACTTAGGTACAATTGCTGCCTTAAGTACGAGTGGTCAGCTCCCCGTAGGCTTGGGTCCGAGGACCATGCAAGACTTAGGTACAATTGCTGTCATCGTTTTCAAGTGGCTAGCTCCCCTTAGGCTTGAGTCCGTAGACCATGCAAGACCTAGGTACAATTGCTGCCTTAAGTACGAGTGGCCAACTCTCCGTAGGCTTGAGTCCGAGGACCATGCAAGACCTAGGTACAATTGCTGCCATCGTTTCCAAGTGGGCCCCGAGCATGAGGACACAGTGTTCACCTCTTCGGGCAACTCAGTCTCACGTCGGGTAGAAGTCTATCCCCCTAGCCCCTTGCAAGACGCTGGAGCGAGAGTCATTGTACCACTACTGCACAGTTGCCTCCAATAGGAGTTTATCCTCGGATCCGAGGACTTTGTTTTTTGGTGTAAGGACGTCCACGGGTCTTTTCCTGTGAGTTGTTTTTTCTCGGGTCGGATTGTGACTTCGCACATGGGGCTGATCTTGCGTTCCTCATCTTTCTGATTTACGAGGCGTCGCTTGGCCTTCCGCGCTCTCTGTTTGACGCTTCGGTGCCCGTAACGCGCCTCCATTAATGCCTTCGTGAATTAACATGCATCGGGCAGCTGGCAATCCCCTTGGAATTGGGTGGGAATTAATTCCCTTTGACAACTCCCCCTTCGAATTCCGCGCGGTTCAACTCTCGCTGGTTTTCGCCCTTCATAAAAGGCGTTCTGGGGGGAGTGTTTCTCCTCATTCCATGAATTCTCCCTCGCAAACAGACCTATACACTTTCACCTTCCTAAGCCTTTTTGATACCGCCACCAGGGTTGTGACCGCAGTTAGGAGACCTGGAGTCAAGCGCCGCCGTGACTGCAGCCCCCACTGGGCTGCCGGCGCGGCAGAGTTTAGGCGTAACACTGGCCGAGTCTCACATGGTGGCCAGGGGGGACGTCGTTGAAGTACCTAACGTCTTTCCCCAGAGCGCACCTCCGACGAAGGGGGCACGCGAACTCTCGTCATGGCTGGTGCCCGAGTATTGCCGTCTCCGACGGTCAATGCTCGTGCAGTTCGGAGGGGGTCGAGGAAGCATCATGAGGGAGGGTGTTCCGGGGTCTAGGGGCTCCTCACTTTGTTCAAGCTTTGGTTTGAAGGTGAGCCAGCCCCTAGCCCCCCTTCCCGTGCTTTTACTGTCAAGTTCTCCCATTCTCTTGACGCCAATAAAAGCACGGGTTGACACTTCCCTCATTCCTGATATTAATTCTTTGCGAGCCTCTTGCCCGGCCAGTTCCAACGCCGGTCCGCCTGGGCCTCTGATTGTAGGATTAGTTGGTAGGAATTTTTGTAAAACATGCCTGTCTGAGCCTCTGATTGTATTTGTAGCTTTTCTTTTATGAAATAATGAGGATTGTTGTACTTGTAATCTTTTGTAATCTTTTCTGAAATAATAAAGGACTTTTCTTTTACTTGTTGTTGAGTTTTCTTTTAGCATTGCCATTCTTCTCTTCTTCTTTTCTTTTTCTTTCTCTTTTCTTTTTTTGCGCCGCCAATTTCTGAGTAATAACTGCCTTAGAACGATCGCCGGTTGCGCCGGCCGGCGCACTAACCCTTCTCACAGACGGCGCCAATTGTAGGGGCTCCTTTTTCGGAGGTGGGCCCCCGACAATGAATTTGTAGAGAGTGGGGCAAAGGGTTTGGCTCCGGCCGGTTCTTCGCCGGTCTTCTTCGGACTTCTCGTTATTTGCTCTACGCCTGGGGTTGCTCCTCGGCTGGGATCCGAGGAGGCCTCCCTTCACCAAGGGGGTTCTTTGCCTTATATACCCTCTTTAGCTCGATCCTGGCCTTACAGCTGTTGGCCATCCGGGCTAATGGTTCAGGACTTGTCCCATCAAACAGGTTCTTTCCCATACTGAGGGTTGCTGCCTCCAAGGTTTCTCAGTGAAGGGTCTTGTCATCATTAATGGGACCTGGAGGGTCAGACAGAATCGTTAAGTGTGGATGTGACCACCTACACTGGGTCTGCCCCCTACCTAGATTGGACTAGGTGTGCCGAGGAGGGGTGTGTCCTCGGCTTGGGCCTTGGAAGGACGAAAACCTTTAGGCCGACCATCTGGGGAGATCGCCCTCTTCGGCTTGGGCCCTGGGCCAGCCTAAAGGTGGGCCGGGGGTTCTGGGCCCTCGGGCCCCACACATATTTCTTCATTATAAGATTTACGGTTTAGTTTTCAACCTTCATAGTTATGGTTGACCTTGCAATACACTCAGCCTGAAGTTGACTGCTTCTACTTGCTACACTCGCAAACACACAAAACCCACTGACACGCATGTGCAGACACATAGTGGCATCATTTTAACCCTTTAACTGCTTTTAAAGCTGGCAACCTGGCAAGCTCCAGAAGTAACTTTTTGCAAATGGACAGCCATTCTTCATTGAACCATTGGCTAGAAAGCGTGTTTTGGTTAATTGGTGTTGCATGTGAGAATAAGATGGTGAGTGGGTAACCTTTTTGTTGCTGCCTTGCTCGATACCTTGGGACGTTGGGTGCTTTGTGTAATCCCTGTTTGGAGTGACATGGGTTTTGCCACTGTCAGTTCTATTGGTGCTTCTACCTGGCGTTGTAGATTCGCAGTAAGACTACTCAGCAAGTTTGGAGGGCTGCACCTTCGGGGTTTTTTTTGAACATCCAGCAGTTGAAGGAACAGAGTATCCTATCAACCTTGCAGCTACTTTTGTGTGCTATTTATATATGGGAATGGCTGGTTCTATTTGTTGTAGATATTGTTTTTGTCTTTGCTTAAAGATTTTGACTGTCTTTCTTTTGTCTATGATGGCCATTGTAAACCTCGTGTGTACTTATGTTGCGCCCCAAAGGTAACAGAGATGCTTTTGGCATGTAAAAATATCAATCTAATGGATGCCTCTTCTATTCTGTTGCCTAATATTGTTCTTGGAAATACTGGTTATTCTACCAGGATAATTACAGCTGTGATTTTCCTGTTCCTGTTTGGTACTGTACGTGACATGATTATTTCTTTGAGATGAATATTGACTGGTTATTGCACTCATGTTAACTGTGAATTCTGCTCTATGAGCATTGCTGTGAATGGATGTATCTATATGTAATCTTGGGTTGCTGTAGCCATAATGTCTCATCTATTCATTTATTTCAATAATTTGAATACTAAAATATTGATTGTGTGTTTTAGCTTTCTATGGTTACCGAAGAAAGAGATAAATTAAGAAATCTTCTTAATGAATTCAAGAGGATGAAGAATGATGAAGCAGGGGATGAAGTAGCCAGTGGGACTCTTGTTCAGGTTTTAATATTTTTACTCATGTATCTCTTTTCTCTTTTATTTTTATTTTTATTCACACGATCTCTCATAATGATTTTTGTCTGTGACTTTGTGTTTTCAGGAGCTTGAATCATCTCTTGCCAAGAAAGAATTCTGTATTAAAGAAACGGAGAGTAGTTTACATGTGCAAAAGGAAGTCAATACTCGTCAATATGAGGAGATAAAGTTGCTCAACGAGAAGTTGAATAATGAGGCAAGGAAAATAAAATCATTGGAGAGGGAGGGTGATCGGCTTCGTTCAGAGATTGCTCTATTGGAGTCAAAGGTAGGTGCCAAGGATATTCTGAGTATTGCTGACATTGTAGTTATTCATCAGTTTCTCTGTTCTTGATACATCTGCAGTGAAGAATTGGATTTAAGGCTCGAATCATTCCTTAAAAGACCTTGCTAGTTGGGACTTTGTTTGAGTGATCTTGCATTTGGGATTTCACGCAATATATTTCCATTTTTGATTACCTACAATCTTTTATTTCTTCTCTTTGATTTTTTTGTAATTGTTTCAAGTACAATTTGTTCACCATTGTGAATATGATGTACTTTTATTCCATATAAATTTCTATTACCTATCCAAAAAAAAACCTTAAAAGACCTACGATATAAGCTTTCCTATCAATTCTCTGTTCATGCAATGCTTGGTTGGTAAATAACAAGTGAGTTGTGGAGTAAACATTGTGTGTTTTTTTTTTTTTTTTTTTGGCAATTCAAGGGAGATTTTTACTAAAAATATGTTAAAAAGTATTGCGATTCAACAGAGATTGGTCATGCCTGGCCTTGTACGTGATTGAAGGTTTTGCCTCAGCTTCTTACCTTTAAGCTTTTCAGCTTATTAGTTGCCTCCCCAGTGCTGGCAACATTAAGTAGGGGCTCCACTGTTAGTCTGTTTTTAATTTTTGCTAAATGGAGTAGTTTGCATATACACCTTTAGGAGCTGGAAAATATCCTTTCCTGTTTGTCTTTCATAAGATGACTCTGGATTCTAGCTCAGTAGTCATCAACTTTTTTTTTAATTGCTTTTCCATCCACAGTTGGGCCATGGTGATTATTCTGCTGCAAATACGAAAGTTCTGCGAATGGTGAATACCCTTGCGGTTGATAATGATGCAAAACAAACTATAGAGGCATTGCGGACTGAGTTACAGAAGACCAAGGAGAAGTTACAAGCTGTTGAAGAATTGAAGAGTCAGTCAGGTATAAAGGCATTGTTCCTTGAATGATAAACTATTGGTTTGCTGCTTATGTTTGTACTTTCTTCCCTTTTTAGGTCCTTGTTGCTATAAATTTTCTTTGCAAGGTAACTTTTGTGTTTATTGTTTTTGTTTGTTATTGCTGTCTCATTTCAATTTTTGGTTAATATTTCTAGCATTGGAAATTATATTTGTATGATTAGTCTAATGGTGTAAAACATCCACATTTGTGGATTTTTATTGAATTTAGGTATGGATGAGAACAGAAAGCCACCAAGTTGGTGAAATTAGTTCTCATATCTTGTTGTCCGTGGTCTAACAATGAAAACTTGTTCTCTCCCCTCCCCCCACCCCGCGTGAACAAAAGTAATAATAAATCTCCTCTATCCTTATCCACATAGTATCTACCCCAATTTCCAACCCAAAAGAGTATGAAATTCATTTATTGAGATTGTTCAAGCACTTTGAGATCTTGAAAATGCATTTGCCATTTGGCACAAGAGGTGAAGCTTGCTGCTGTATGTTATCTTGTTGCTTCTAATCTTTGTAGAAACACAACTTGAATGGTGTAGGAATCTTGGATGTTTAATAAGTAATAGTTTGTGGGACCCAAAAGTCCAAAAGACCGCTTAAGTGGGGTGAGGTGAAGGAGAGCCAAGTACTGACTAAGTCCCTAGGCGCAGGGGAAGGTCCCTGCGTGTTATATGGAGGCCTTGTACTCTAATTGGTATGAACCCTTTTAAAACCGTGAGGGGCAATCCAAAGGGGACAATATCATGCCAATGGTGTGTTAGGGCGTGACAAATGGTATTAGATAGGACTTGATGGGATGTTAGGTAGGTCCCATATTAGAGCATCAACATTGGTGCTGCCAAAACTTTAGCAATTTGGCACCACAAAAAACTATAATATTTATTTTACCACCTCACTTTGTAAAACACCTAGCATTACAAAACATACAACATTAGTGATTTTATTTTAGCATTTAATACAATAAAATAATATATCCACTACAATCAACCACCACCACCACCAATACAATAACATAATATATCTTTTAATAATTTTTTTTTTTTTTTTAGCATTTGAGCTACAGTGCACGCACAAAGATAGCTTATGCACTATAGCTCAATAGCCAAAAAATTTGGCTTTCCCTCCATTGATGTAGGAGTGTTTTGTTATATTTGGTTGATAAATTTAGCATTTTGGCAATTTGCCTTCACTAATACTAATGCCCTTAGGACGTGTGGCCCTTAAGGGGGGTGGATTGTGGGGACCCAAAAGACCTTTTAAGTGGGGTGAGGCATAGGAGAATCAAGTCTTGACTAAATCTCACATTGCCTTGGTAGGGGAGGCCCTGCGCCTTATATGGAGGCCTTGGACTCTAATTGGTATGATGTTTTTTAAAACCATGAGAGGCAACCCAAAGCGGACAATACCATGCCAATGATGAGTTAGGGCTTGACATGAGGTTAATTTAATAATGTCACAGTTATTGACAAGTCTCAACCTTTTTCATTACACCATTACACAATGAATTCATTTCTTTTATTTGTTACATCCTTTAATTATTCAGGTGATGCTGGGACACTGGTGGATTCCTACATATCTGGGAAGATAACGCAGTTAAAAGAACAAATTGCGACACTTGAAAAACGTGAAGAGAGGTAAGTCCTTGATGGAAATATTTTGGTACTTGTTGCAGTGTGATTAATATTTAATTATGTACTTTTTTAAATTGAAGCATTTGAACATGCCCATGGAACAGATACAAGACTGTTTTTGCAGACAGAATTTCAGTGTTCAGGAGAGCATGTTGTGAACTTTTTGGTTTCAAGGTATATCATATATTTCTCCTTCTGCTTTGTATTTTCTTATGACAGTTATGACATTGCCTTCATTTGCATGTTGTAATAGGCTGTTACCATGAGTGTAAGTTGTGACTTGGGATTGGTTAGCCTAAAAATGAAACCAACTGGATTATCTTTGGGATGGGAGACAAGATCCTCTCCATTTCACTTGAAATGGAATGAGATCATATCATGGTTAAGATTTTATTTCCCCTTCATATTTAATTTTCTTAATTGTTCTTGTCCTCCCCGCATTATATTAATTACATTTTGAAATTGAGAGGACTTGTGAATAATTTCTGTACTGTCTGACATGCCCCTCTCCACCTTTGTTTGACAAGTTTTTCTTCCTTTTGAGGGGTCTCCTCTTTGTTCAAGCTCTTTGATATTTTGAAAATTTTGCCATTGGTTACCTAAAAAATATATATAAACAGAGCCACAAGGATATATATGTATATATATATATATAATCCTTCTTCTGTTGAAGCAAAGAAAGCCACATGAGGTGGGAGCTAACCCACCAAATAGGTCTCCATTGTGAGTTCTTGTCACCTCCCTTTTTCAAAGCTTCATAGTAAGTATGTTTTTTTTCTTTCTAAAACCATGGTTTTTTGAAAGGGACCATACCATCCTATCCTATTCTTCCAGGTGTACCTTTGCAGCATTTAATTTATACAAGAAAGATTCCATGGATTCCCAACTCCCAATCTTAGCCTGAAGAAAAGAAGGATTGCAACCTTATGCTCCTGGTAGAAGCATCCGTATTATACTATTATTAGCCACTGTTGCCTCTCTATTTCTTGCTATCAGAAAAAGCTCCAGGTACCTGTGCTTGAAGCTGCCATCCAATCGCACCCCCCACCTCAAAATGAATATAATTTGCAAAGACATCCCAACCATGGCAAATACGCTTCCATAAACTCACCCCGTAAAGACCCCTCCTGATTTCTGTGCATCAACCATGCCTAGAATTACCATATTTAGTTTCTACGACTCTCCTTGATAGGGATTCTATCTCCACCATGTGCTGTTACATCCATTAGCCAAGTAAAGCTTGGTTAAAAACATTTGCATCAGCCTTTTATTGGAAGATTAAAGGACTATTTATGTATTCATTCACCTGATTCACCTGAAGCAATTTTGGTAACTTGTTTATTTACCTTTATATCATCCTGACTACTCTTTTCTTCATTTTTCTTTTTTGAAATTTTCTATCCGAAGTAAGAATTGATACATGGTCTTGATGTGTGCACTCAAGCACTATGAAACTCAGTTGTATATAGCTTATATTTGTAATGTGTAGTGGCAAACGTAACTTTTGTCTTCATTCCCTTATTGTAGTTTGAAGTTCCCATTATTGAAAGGGTTCCGACTCTTGCCTGTCCATCTTGACAAATACTAATTCTCTCGCAAGTTATTCTTTAGGATCTATCTATGAAACAGTTAGACCACTACTCCAAGTATATTGTTATGTGCTCTATTCATGTCATGTACCCACTTAAGTAGGATACAAATTGTTATCTTTCTACTGATATTTTGAAGGTTTTAGATGATCTGTGATAACATTTTTGGCAGATTGTAATGGATGAACATCAGCGGTCCAATGGAATACCAGTTACACATTTTACTCTCCAATCTATTTATGCGCAAAGTGATGATGAGAAGCTTGAATTTGAATACGAATCAGGGAATACAACCATTTTGGTAAGATGATGTCTTCTGGGCATATTGGCGGTGTCTGGTGTCTTTTGTCCCCAAGATAACCATAGGTCCACAGGTCTCTTGGCCTTATGGTAAAATTATTATCATCTTGGAATTGATGCCATGGATTACGTCCATACAAAATAGGAAAGTCCCACAGAAAATACAATTTTTTGATAGCATTTGAATGATTTAAAAAAGAAAGAAAGTAATAAGCTTTATTGAAAAAGAAAAATCACCACCTAGTAAACAGGATGTGCAGTTGAATGTCATTTTGGTAGCATTTAAATGTGGCAATTGTGGGCTCCATAACATTTCAACTGAAGATGTTTCTTGTAATCTGTTTTTCCATTTCTTGAAGTTTCTTCTAGGAAATAATGTGGGCCTTTAAATGTTGAAGGATGCAACAGTGCAATCACATTTTTTTTGGTTGGGGGGGGGGGGGGGGAATCTAAAAGTTACGTATTGATAATATCTAAAGAAACTTGAAACTAATTTTATTTTTTGGTCTAACAGGCAAATGATTACACCTCTCAGCCAGAGATATCCCGTCAGGTACTGAGCATTATTTTCCTACAATTCTTATTTATTAATATGCTTCCACACTGGTTGCAATAGTTGAGCCTTCATTTGTCATGGTGGGCAATCAATTCAATTGTGATAATTGGGAAAAAAACAATAAATGATGCCTTTTCAATTAGTTTTACCAAAAATATTGCTTTAGACCCTAAATTCTGTTTTCGTTTCCTAGGGTCTTCTTTTTTCCTTTTTCTTTTTCATAAAGGGGATTAAGAAATGTTGGTATTGCAATATCCCTACTCTGTGTTCTCTCAAATCCCAATCAGAGAATAAGTTTTAGGAACCATTATGTTGGGTAATGTTGTGTATTATTAATTGAGTTTTCTTTAGTCTTCCAAATTATTCAAATCTATTATTTTTTATTAAAATTTTTCGTTTGTCTTATTTTTTCATGTGGCTATCCAAACGTTTTTTGAGTGCAACTCATTTAGAGCCTGCCTTTCTGCAGGTTGAGATATTTATTCGGAAGATGAATTCGATTCCAGCTTTCACTGCCAACTTGACAGTAGAGTCTTTCAACAGGCGAACCTTATCTTAAAATTAATGAAGTTATACAGCGCGAAATATATCTGGAATCTGCACCTTTCTTGCAGATGAATGAATCTGTATACGTTGCAAATTCAACATGTATTTGTTAGTTGAGGCCTCGAGGGTCTTGTGATGAAACAATTGATCATGGTTTTGCTTCATCTACTAGGATTTTTATGAGTATTGGATGTCTATTGACTTCCTGGTATAAAATTTGGTGAGAATTTACCTAGCAGTTCATGAAATGTAAATAATTCACAAGTGGACATGTAACTTTCCAAATGTTATCATTAAAGTGAGTGCTCTTTTGTGTCAAATCAATATTTAGGTGTATAATGGTTCCTTATTAATGGTGCTGTACACGGTAGAGTTGGTCGGAAAAGAGGGGCTTGTAGATTGTGGACCACATCTGGACCTTGTACTTGTCGGATTTATGTAATCCTACTGTTTTACATTTTGCAGCGAAAGTTACTCCAAAGTCAAAAGTGGCATAGATGTTAAAGTGAACTACAATTTCTAACCTTATGCTATAGATTCTGCTTTGTGATGTTAAAAAGCATTGGCGGGGCAAGCATGGCATAGCAAAGAAATATGCTAAATCGTGGCCATTGATGTTTGTATTAGGATCATCTCTATTTCATTTTGAAACAAAGAAATGTCATTTCACCTTACTGTTTGTTTTTTTAGTGAAACTAAATGCGTATACTCATTCTTTATTAGATTGAATGAGACTATAAATGGCGTGATGTCATGAATACCTTTAGATAGGTCAAAGATCAAAATTTTATCATGAAATGGTCTTTAATTCAAAGCAAATGGAAAGGATCTTAATATGTAGTTTGGCCTTTCCCAAGATTGCTCAGAAAAGGGAAAAATAGGGCATTAGAGAAGGTTCTGTGGCACACGTTGTCAAGCACCATGTGTGCTGAAGTTTAGTGTCTAATACTATGTGTGGGATTGTGGTACCTCTAACAGTTTCTCTCATGATGAAGTTCTTGTTGCTCGAATTCATGACCTTGGCTTTAATATCATTTGTTGGATTGTGAGCTATACCACTTCTTTTTTAAATCAATTAGTGATAAAGGAGGCACATTTAAGTCTTTTATGACATTCGATATTACGTCCCGTGAACTTGTTTTTAAAATAGTTGTAGGGAGCTGAATTGTGGTTCCTTTAACAGCGAGAGTTGCAGTAGTACTTCAAACAACTTGTGGCCTTGAGCTTTAAAAAAAAAATAAAAAAAAAATCCAAAACTGTCAATCATCACGAGTCTTTGAGGCTATCATTATGGTATCTAGCGACATCAAAACGTGAAGCAGTAGAGTCACTGGTACGGAATAAGTGAGATTAATGGAGCTAGTTTTGTTGGTGCTTGAGCAAAGATTGGAAGGGCATCAATGCAACAAGGATGGTGGAAATGCATTTGGGTGCCAGTCCCACATTCTTTGCATCTGTGTTGATAAAAGTCCAATTCACAATCCCAACTGTACCAATTGGAACACTCTTAGGCTAATCATTCTTTGCAAGTATAGGTTTATTACCATTGGATTCCAGTAAAAAGTTTTCTAAATTAAGTAAAGTTTCTATATAAATCTTTATTCTCTTACTGAGTGAAGTAAAAAATTCTCCACTTTCACAAATGGTCACACAAAGTTATGACCATTCACTGGTCCTTGAAAAGGATGCACTGACTTTACTTTCAGTGCTCAACGTGAAAGCAAAGTGGTAAAAAATGCTCATATTGTCATGGATAATGGATTGTCTTTTTCAGACACCCTTCATTTTTTTGACATTGGACCAACCTAGTGGTGTGAAAGATACTTGGACCAACCTACCTAGCTAGCTAGTGGGTGTGATAATCAAAACTTGCTTATAAAACTTAAATAACTAAAATTGTTTTAGACAAACTGCGTAAATTTTGTTGTAGTACTTGATTTATTGTACTTGTTTATATTTATGTGATTTTTGCTTTGATCATTTGACAAAGTGATTTGTCCATTGCATCGGTAGGTTATACAATATCCTATTCTTTCCCTTAAACCCCCTTTGCTTGCGACTAAGGAAAACACACGCCAAAAGATCATTATGTAGCCAATATGAAAGTTGAAACAATTTCAACAAATAGGGAAATACTAATTATTTGATGAGTCAAATTTGTTTCCTGGATTCATAGATGATAGAACTGTAGTGGTAGACTACATTGTTGGAAAGGTTTGCCTCACCATATCGTCATCATATCGGAGTCCCAGATTGAGGTAAACAGGCCTTGATAAGAAAAGAATAATTCTAAGCCGACAAGGGGTTGTTGGGTCTGAGGGAAAAGAGGACTACCTCTCATTGTTTAGCTCATAAATCTGATATGTATTCAATGGATCTATATATTAAAAAAAAAAAAATTTAAAACCAAACAAAATGAATTGAAAGGCAATGCAGGGGAAGGCATTGAATCTTTTTCACAACAAGGCTCACTTGGGAAGTCATGAACCATTTAAAGGCCATGTGTGCAACATCTTACCATGGATTATAGGACACTGTTAAATGGTACACAAATACTTAAGTTCGTTTGTTTCGAAGTAAAATATTCTATGTCAATTGAATTTTTTTTTTTTAAAAAAACCTACTTATTTTTTCATTGTTTAATTGTATTTCTAAAAATATTGTGAAATTTTTTGAATTTCTCATTACTTTTGTAATACATTCTTCTCTTATTTTATTTAAGAAAATTTATTTTGAATTATTATATGATTGCACCATGCTTTATTCAAGAAAATGCAATGACATGTTCTTGCAAGAGATGCTAATTACTAGTGAGAGACTTATAAAGATGATTTTGACAGTTGAATTGAGAAGAGATGACAAAGTCAAGTTAGTGGTGAGGCAGTTGGAGAAGCATTTTAATCAGTGCCACCTTCTTTGGTGAGTGTTTAAGGAGCTAGCTTTATACACAGGCTCTTGGATTTCTTATACTTGGCAGACATTGGCCATAATAAAAATTTACTAGTACTTCCCAACTTATTGAACCAACCCTCTTCCTCTATTGTCCACATCAAGAAAGATCACAATTGATACACTTGCTTATTACACTAGCCCATTCAAGAAGAAAAGAAATATGTGGATCTCCCCCACACACCCCCCCCCCCCCCCCCCCAAAAAAAAAAAAAAAAAATACTACTTTTGTGGTCAAGGTATCTAATTATCATGGGTTGGAAATAGCACAATAACCGATCTTAGCCTTAAAAGGAAATCAAACTACAGGATATCCACCCTCACCATATTAAGTCCTTATCCTACATTGACATTTAATAGGATAATCATATTCCTACCTATTTTTGGATTTTTAATAAGCTGCCTAATGTGAACTAATTTACTAGCTAGCTAGGCATATTTGACTTCTAGCTTGTAGATGAAATGTAAAACCTTTTGACTTATCAAAAGCCTGGCATTGGACATAAGTTAGTTGGTGGATATATTATTGCAAATCCCAATTGTGCTTCAAAGTTGAAGATCCTATTGTAATCATAGTTTTAGGGTGATAAGGACGTTTCTTTCTAAAACTTGGTTTAAATTTGAAAAAAAAAAAAAATGCCAACACCACTACATAAAATTATTAGTACATATTAGCATGTAGTATATTAAAATCTTCATTTCAACCAAAAATGTAGTTACTCGTGTATTTATTAGGTCAAATTGAAGTACATAAGTACTTATGAGTAACTCCAGTTATAACTTAACTAACCAATATAACACAAATGTATTTAGTTATCCCTTAGGTCATTACAAATGGCATGTGATCACTGGAGTATAAAATAAAGTACTTCAAATGGATAGATGATTTTTGTTATCCTAAGAGCATTCGCATAAGTCCTTCCATAAAAGAAAAATGTATAGACACGATTTAGCCTAAAAATGACTCACATCAGCTTGTGTATAAACACTAACACTATTCATTCTTTACGTATCTTGAGGATGAAAGGAGAGAGTGGACGGTGGTTGAGGAACAATTACAAAAATCAAGAAAAGTTGATATTTTAATGAAATGTAGTGTAAAATAAATAATTTGACGTGGGGTGTTTTGAAAAAAAGACAATGGTTATTGTGTGTGAAAAAAGAGAAAAAATTACCCAAAAAAAGTTAATATTTTAATGAAATGTAATGTAAAATAGATAATTTGATGTAGGGTGTTTAGAAAAAGGAATAATAGAAAAAGTAAATTCTTATATTAAAATAGAAAAATTTTTGTACGAGCTAATACGAATGCTTATGTATTTGTCAAACCTTAGGTAATAGTCTATGATTAATCAACGCAACAACTTTCACAATAAGAGAATCCATTTCTGACATCAAACCATCTATTTTATCTGTTTAGGTAATTTTTTAGTCTAATATCACTTTTCGTTCTCCCTTTTCTCCTCTAACAATTTGGAGTCTTGTGACCACTTATTTATATATCATGAATTTTTAGAAGTTTCTCTGAGTCTCTTTAAGTAGGTTAGGGGTTCCTTTTCCTATAAAATATGTAGTTATTATTAATACTCATTCGTCTTATAGTGCTTATTAATAAAATTTCGGTTTGTTTATTTCTTATTTTTTTGGTGTGTCAAATCTCAAACCTTCTGAATTTAAGGTCGTCATTAGCATTTAGTTGTGCTGTACTGCTGTTGTTGTTCTTTTTATCATGCTGAGAAACATGTGGATTATATCCTCAGCAATTAATGTATTTAATTAAAACCACGAGAAAAACCTTGGAATGGAATATGAGTAATTAATGACTGGAAAACACTATTTTTTTAATAATAAAAAAAAACAGAAAAAATGTGATTATGGTCTTGTGGTGGGAGCAATAAGAGAGACCTACAAAGCACAAACGTGTAGAACTGTCTCACCAGGCAAAAAAAAAAAAAAAAAAAATGATAAAAGAATGTCATTGACCTATAAAAGCTTCGTTTTGAAGCATGACTTCAAAACTTTTTTTTTTAAAAAAATAAAAAATAAAAAAAGCATATACAGTAGTGCTTCCAAACTGAAATTAAATACGCAACCATGTAATCAAATCGTGCAAATTTGAAGATTGAGACCCAGCGTTTAAAATAGGCAACCATATACAATAGTGCATTTGTGGTGTTTGCATTTTTAGTTAGGTCTCACAGCATTATTCACAACTTAGTCAAAAACACAAAAATGCACATATTAATGCATTTTTGGGTTTCACAGCATTATTTACACTTTTAAAAATTATTTTACTACAGTGTTTTTAGTAAATAAACGGTATCCAAATACAGTGGAAAAATCAAGTCTATTAAATTATTTGACGGTGAGTTTTGTCTTATAGAATGATAAAGATAGCAGCATAAGCTCAAGTTCCAAAATGGCCTGAAGTTAACAAAAGGAGAAAGAGGAATGAAAGTGAGTGGAAACAGGCTCCGCATAAAGAAAGTGACAATTATCAATTATGTAGAGAACCCTTTGAAGTGCCCAACTACCGACTTTCTTTGAAATTTATGAAAGTGAATTGTTAGAGGGTATTTGAAAACGGTTTGGTACTTTGAAAGTTTGAATGAAACTGTCTTTAGCCTTATTTTGCTTTTCACAAAGTAGTAGATTGAATTGTGTCCATACTCCATTGTCCAAGTTATATATGTTTGACTGAATAAATGTACCGCAAGAAAGAGATTAAAGTGATTCTACAAATTCATCGTGTACAAGTGGCTTAGTAGTAGGACACTTTTGCGAACCATCACACTTACGAGTATGATAGTGGTTTCTTAGCAGTAGGAAATCCTTGCAATTTATCACACTTATAACTTTAGAAGTTGTGAATTCAAGTAGGGGCAAATTTTGACAAGTTTCACTATTGTGTGAATAGTTTCATATCATGTATGATAGAGTTTAAGTCGGCGAAAATAATGATCACACCATCAAGTCCCATTTTTTCGAATAAAAAAGGAAAAGAGATTCTTCAAATTCAGAATATATAGCCAAGGCTCTTATCCTCTCTCCATTATCACATGAGAAATAAGGTAAAGATGTGGAATATCACACTTTCTTGAGAATCTAGAAATGGGTCATGCTCTACAATAAAATTGTACTCATCAATAGTCATTGTGATACGACTCAAGACCTTTTGAATGACTGTTCACATATAGAGATAGGTCCGTCCTTGCCGACATATAAAAAAGGCGTCATGATGAAAATCTCCAGTATCTTCAAAGTGAACCACATATAGAAAAAAAATGATGTAGTTATCCTTTGCTACATACAATACACAATAATTTGCGGTTTAAAGATGCACATAACACGTTAAACAAATACGGTATAATGTGTGTTAAGTTTCTCACTGGCCTTATGCGTGTGTCGGTGTGTGAATGTCCCAAACAAGGGACTTCTCAATGCTTTCGCAGCCATTTCACTTTTGTTCACGTCTTGCCAATGCGCTTAGACATACATCTTTCAAGTATAAGACCAAGTTCTTGGTTTGGCAACTGATTCCTAGCGCAAATTAACTCAATGTCATTGTCCTTGCCAAGATAGTTGTAAGGTCTGAAAATCCTATCATGAACGATTTTATTATATGTTAATTTGTTTAAAACTTTTGGGATGCTGAGAGTTTTGTAATTCAATTGATATTTTTTGATATTTTGAATAAAAACATTTAGTTCGCGGGGGGGGGGGGGGGGAATCTTTTGGCATAAGTTCGGCACTTACACCTATAAAGCTTTCATCTATTATTCATTTATTATCCTTAATTACTAAATAAGTGCTTTTACACCTATAAAGCTTTCATCTATTATTCATTTATTATCCTTAATTACTAAATAAGTGCTTATTTGTTTAAAGCTGAAACAAGAAGTAATTTTAAGTTCAGCAGCTTGTTTGCATAAACTCTAAATCCCAAATCCAAACCTAAAATGGAATTCCCCTTTTATGTTTATTGGAAGGGAAAGAAAAGAAGTGAGATATCTATAAAATATTTTGAGGATTTTTCGAACTAAGAACTCTCACATCAGTCCATGTATAATAATATAGGAGGTAAAATTTGTACATTCTATTTCAAACAACTCTTACATCAGTTTATGTAAACTTAAATAAATTTGGATTGTTATTATAGTAATCGTGTAACAGCAACCCTTTATAGTGTTTAGTAACGTCCTTCTCAATCTGACTTAAAATGAATACTTTTGGATGACAAGGCTGCCACTGCCAACCTTTCATATGTGCCCATGTACCTTAGTATATTTTTAACAGTTATCTCTCGACCTTTCTCAAAAAGGTTCATCTTAATTTCCAACCTTTTTCAAAAAGTTGGGATAAGATTCTTTGAATTATATTGGATGAGTTGAATTTGAAACTTATGTGGAATTCAATCAGAAGAAAATGCAACAGTAACAATCTATTTCTATACTCAATTGTCTTGACTAGCCAAAAGAGCTTGATATGTCGTGCAAAATGATTTATTATACAATATGTGCGTAGAAACTTTTGAGTTTAGGAATATTGCTAAAATCAATGAGTGGAATAGAGTTTACTTCAACGTAAAATGAGTGTTGATTTAAATAAAAAAGACGTGCCGACACTTGACACTATTCTTTTTAATCAAGTAATATATTTTTTCTTCTAATGTCATTTTAAAAAATAAATATACAATTTTACAGCATTGCTCACCACTGAGCTACTACATTTTCTCAGCATTATGTAAGCTAGGAAATATTACAATGTAGCTTTCTTTAGCACCCCAAAAAAGTGTTGGTGATTTTTAAGATAGCATTGATACTTTTCAAATAGTTTTTGTTTCAACATGGTTGGGGGTTTCTAAGGGACTTCTCACTTAGCTTTTTTTTTTTAGTTTCCAATAAAGTCTTCCAAGATTAAAATTAACCCTCTCTTATTATTTTAACTATCGTTTTATCAAAAAAACATAATTAGATTAAATTGTTTATTTTAAGAGTTAAGATGGCAAGTGCTTGAAAAGGCTTAATAACCACTCCCAATAGAAACAAGGACCACATATTCATTGTGAAATAAATTGAATTGAAGCACTATCTTAAGATTGGATTTGGATAATACCATTCTTAATCACAGTTTTGTTTGACTATTTGACACAACGCACTAAAGCAGGCCATATCAAGAAAATAGTGGGAAAAACCGAAAAAGTAAAAGCTTCCTCCTTTATTCCAATCCACAAAGTTGCAAAGACCTAGCAATGAGGTTGCCATTCATAGCCAACTTCCACATTAATTTTAACTTTCCAAGAATCATATCAAATACGGGTCATTTTAAAGAATGAAAGCTAAATCATGCACAATACATCTTGCCGAAAATTGTTTAATAGTTTATTAGAATCAAAGTCATTTTGAGAAGTTAGGGATTTTGCAAGTGTGAATATATTAGTTTTATGAGTTGATGTGTCAACTTTTAAAACAAAACAAAAAAATTTATAAAATTTATATAATAGTATTGTTCATATAATACCGATTATTATTTTTATTGTCTTCAGTCTGTAAATCTTTTAAAATAAAATTATAATTACTTTTAGCATTTTCTAAGTAATTAATAGTTTGACAAGGCTGTGATCCTTAATATCAAATACTACATAAAGATAAATAATTCTTGATTTTTCTCACAATTAAAGTCAGAAGTTTGTGGACAATGTGGAGTGAAAATTGGCTTATGATATGGATATGTAGTTTTGACTCATAGGTGTCAGTCCCCAAATTTGTGAAAAACTTTTTTGTACATGTGCATATAGGATTTTAAAATTTTAAATACATATATAATAATATTCATCGGATCCACTTAGGATTCATATACTCTGTCTCCACTTGTCTCCCGCTTTGATCTCAAACACCTTTCCTTTGTACCATAAAATCAAAGCATTACAAAGATCATACATGATTAAGTTGGCATGCAATTCAACATTGACTTCCTTTGCCGACAAACCTATATATTACTGCCAAGTGTTGCAAAACATAAATGAATCTAGACTTGTTAACCACAAATTCTGGGTTGAATCCATGTTTTTAGTTATAAAATACATGCATATGCACATGTGTGTAATAAGTTTTAGCCATAATAATATACTTCTGATTGGTAAAAAAAAACTAAAAAGGCAAAAGAGAAAAAGAAAAAGTGTTTTACCCCGTCCTTTTCCCCCAATTAAGTGTTTATCCAAAAACATAAAAAAAAAAAAAATAAAATAAACCCTTAAAAAGGATATTGGATAATAGTCATTGGAAAAGAAGTATTGAAAAATCATTCCAAGTTATAAAAAAATCCAACATTTCTATTGGATTGGCCAATATGTTATACTACAAATAAAAAGTCGTAATTCTCTACCTTCGCAAATTTTGGCAATAGTTATTTGTAGAGATGGTGCTTAACTTTATTATTATTATTATTATTATTATTATTATTATTATTATTATTATTATTATTATTGATTTATTTATTTAATGGGTGATGGTGCTTCACTTTTAAGTTTTAACTTTTAAGAATGCCATGCAAACATTTAAAGAAGATAATGTTCCATCACCATTACAATGGTTAAGATGCATCAAATCGAAGGGTTAAGCAGATTCATACATCTTTCAGAGCATGAATTCACAAGTTCATGATACTCACATGAAAATCAAAATCTATGGCTAAAATGTATTAGTTAATTTGAGCCTTCAATAAAAATATAAAATCTCTCTCTCTCTCTCAAACTTTGTGCTAATTTTTGACACAGATGAATTAAAGAAGTCCAATATAATCCTCTAATCAAGGTCCTTTGGAAGACACGTAAACAAAGTAAATACCATAAGTCAATTTTGACATTCTCATTCATTGTATATTGTATTGGACCATATGACCAACCAAAAAGCAATGCATTAGCCAATGAAAATAAAATATGAACCTCATATTGTTGTTAAACGCCGACAAACTTTTGACTTTGTTTCCTTGTCTTTGTTTTTGCCCGCACCAAACTATGCATTTATAAGCACTTAACAGTACGTTGCACTATGTAAACTAATTCAAAACTCATCATTCCTCTTTCACCAAGTGCATTTTGGACCGCACTTACTGCTCAACTTATTTAGAGGGTCGGCATATCATCATTATAATAATTAAGCTTTGCATATATTCATTAATTACTTTTGTTGCTCCTTGCATGTACATAGTCTCAATATGTTATGTACTTTCATGTCATATGTAGTTAATTAACATGATTTTCCTATAGCTATGGGAATTTTCTTTCCTAAGAATACTGTGGGAACACAATCTATTTGTCCGCTTTGGGGGCAGGCTTGGGCATGCTTAGAGCGCAACGCCCTGAGCTTCTATCCCCTCACGGCTTTGTCCTCAAGTGAAGGGATAGAAGCTAGGGAAAACAGGGGGTGTAAGAAGATTATGGAATAGAGAAATTATAAAAACTAGTAAATAACGTGGACTACTAAGAAAGTATAAAAGATAATATGAACATAAGGAATGGAACACAGAGCAAGATACAACAAACCAAAAGATATTATTATATTTAACAACCTTTTTACATCAGACATATGAAACTTAGAAGGACTCGGAAGAACTTATCATAACTATGGAGTCTTTCCTCACTCTCTCTTGCCTTCTTAGGCTTACAAGGACTCTATTTATAGACCATACAACATACATAATACATTCTGGAAAAAGTAGGGGCCTGATTCATGGATTTACAAGTGTCGAGAAAGGCAGGGGCTTGGCTTATGAAGTGTCTTCTATCAGATAAGGATCTGCCAACGTATTAATGCTCAGGATAAGATTCTGAAAAGTAGAAGCTCTAGTCAACAGGTGTCAATGCAAGTAGGGGCCAATCTGCATGAGTAAATTGCCTTAGATACACTTCTGACAAAGGAGAGTAGATAGTGCTTGGGACTAATGAGGTGACGTATGAAGACGTTTCTAGGACTTTTTTTTTTTTAAAGTATAAAAGATGTCTAGTCCCATCCATCTCTTCCTTGGAACCATTCTTCATCAACATCATCATCTGGATCATGGTTATCACAGTGAGGGTCATCATGTCCAATAAGGGGATTTGGCATTTCCCAATGATCTTCATGTGGCCATTGTTGTTTGTAAACATCTGGATCAGTTGGTATTATTTTAGGGAAGATTCCTTTATTAAGAGATTCTGCCATTGTAAGAGCATGAAAACAGGATACCCAATGAACATCAGTATGTATATGGAGGGTGCCATTTGAATTGGTGACCCAATGCATCTCTGCAGGGTGGAAAATTCTGTCTGCCCGAATATCATTTTTGGAATTGAGCTTGGCTACTAAACACGTTGAAGTCACTTTATAACCAAATCTTGAGTGTTCTGTTTTTGGATAGTTTATCCATTCACCATTATGGGCATCATTTTTCAAAATTTCAAACTAGAAGTTGTGAAAATATTTATTTCCATGAGGGAAAATATATCTGTAAAACTCTGGTATAAAATGAAGACATAGGTAATACTCATTGAATAAATACCACATGTAAAGGTAATGTGCAATATTCCAGTTGGTTATCCAAAAGGCAAAAGGGGTTTTCCATGGTTGATCTATGTTAGGGAAAATAGCTAGGAAGTGACACTAATGTTTTTTAAGGTATTCATGAAGGGTTCTAATAATTCTATTAGTTTTGGCTTGAAGAGTCAAAGTTTTTATTTGGTCTTTTATTTCTGGAGGGAGGGTTTCTATCATGGTAAGGATATCATCAGGGCCTGTAAGGGGGAGGGGGGGCGTCTGAGGATGAGGATAGATCAGTGATAGGATATACACATAGAGGTGGAGGAATAATAGTAGTATTAAGGATAGGAGGCTTTCTAGACAGGTAGTCAGTGATTAGATTATCTTTGCCTTTAATGTGTTTTACCTGAAAAGACCATTATGAAAACCAATTTGACCATTTGAGTAGTTGAGGATGTGGGAGCATTTTCCTTTTGAACTGGAGCATCTTGGGAAAGGAAGACATATCCATTTCTATTAAAAAATTATGTCCAATAAGATGAAATTGGAATTTTTCAATCCCATGTTTAATTGTTAGAATCTCTTTGAAAGTGGAGTGGTAATGAAGTTCTGAAAGCTTGAATGCACCACTTTTATAACCACAAATACTCCTCTTGCCATGAATTTCTTCAAAAAGAGCTGCTGCCCAGTATTCATCACTTGCGTCTCTCTGTAGTATCCATTTGCCTGGTCTAGGAATCTGTAAAGGGGGGAGTCTTTCAGCTAATTTTTTCAATTGTTGAATAGCCTTGGTATGAACAGTATTCCATTCTGGAGGTGATTTCTTCAGTAATTAAGCTAAACAACTCCTGTATTTAGATATCTTTGGGTTAAAGTTTGACATATAATTGACAATCCTAAGAAATTGTTGTATCTGCCTGGCATTTGTGAGCTTATCTGGAAATTCTCCAAGAGAAACGGCTATGTGAGGCTGCAAAGTATACTTTCCACCTGAAATATTTACTCCCAAAAAGTCTATGAAAGATTGTCCTACGATCATTTTCTTTTTTGAAAGTATTATCCCTTGAGATTTCACCAAATTATAAAATTCAGTGAGTAACTTTTCACGGGACTCTTCATCCTTTGAGAACAAGAGGATATCATCCACATAGATTAATGCATTTGCCAAGAGAGGTTGTAACAATGTTACCATTGCTTTTTGGAATTGGGATGGAGCATTTTTAAGACTAAAGCGCATGACAATCCATTAATAATGATGGTCTGGAATATAGAATGCCATCTTGTATCTTTCTTCTGGATGAATTCCTAATTGCCAAAATCTTGCCTTAAGATTAAACTTTGAGAATATTCTGGCATTTGAAAGATGCTGAAAAAGAGCACTCTTATCTGGCAAAGGGAACCTATTATCTGCAAGGAAATTATTGAGATCCTGATAATTAATCATCAATTTGAGTTTTCCTCGAATTTGCTCAGCATGCTTGTTGACATAAAAGGTTTCACATGCCCATGGAGAGGTTGTGGGTTCAATAAGGCCTTCTGAAAGGAGAGTAGATAGTTCTTATTTGGCCAAGGTTAAGTGTTCTGGATTCATTCCTCTGTAACTGGCTTTTGTGGGGTTAACATTTTCATTCTTTTTAGAGGGTAAATGGATGAAAAATTTTGAGTTTTTCTACAAAGGATTTGGGTTTTTAAGGAGAAATTCAGAGTGGCTGCTTGCACAACATTTATCGATAATCTGAAATCTCAAAGAGTCAAAGGGATCAACTGTGAATAGATGAGGAACTTGGGTCCAAGTGAGAATGTGTTGTTTATGCAAAAGTCCTTTTGAGGACCATCTAAGGCTTGGTATTTGATGAAAGAGGTCAAATCCTATAAGAAGGTCTTTACCTGTAAAAGGGGATCCAAGGACTTGATGCTTAATGGTAAGGGTTGGGAAAATTCTGATGAGGATAGGCTTGCTTTTTAGGGTGATTAGAAATGTTTCTCCATTTGCTGCTTTGAACATCTGGTGATGGGATAACCAAAATTCTCTGAGTAATATTTTAGGGTGGAGAATTGTTGCCATTGCTCTTATATCGAACAAGGCTATTACTGGAATAGGTTTGACATAAGAATCAAGGCGAATATTTACTTGGGCTATGGGTGTGGGACTGGTTAGGGGGGCTACAATAGGCTGAGATGTAAAGATGGTTTGGATTTCTGGGTTTGAATCTTTTCATTGTCTAGATCTGAATCTTCCTTAGAAGTAGAATAGGCCATAACTGCTAAGGCTTAGGGCGAATAATCATCATCTAGTGAAAAAAGTGACTCTACATCTGAAAAGGGGGTGCCATCTGCATGGATTTGGGCTTGCTCCAGGAGTTTTGCTGCTTTTTCCTTTTTGGACAATTTTTTGCAAAGTGGCTCGGTCTCTTGCATACAAAACAGACTTTTAAAGTTTTCCCTTTGAACTGCTTTCTTCTAAGGAATTTCCATTTCTTCCTTCTGAAGGATTTCTTCTTTTATGTTGTGTAATGCTTTTTCTTCCAGGAATATTTCTTGAAGTGAGGTCTTCTTTTTGTTGGATAGGTACAATTCTTGTTATAACACTTAATCTGCAAATCTTTTCTTTTACAGTTGTCCTTGAGTTTGCTATGAATCTTGTCAATCTTTGAAAGAAATTTCCTCTGGTTGCAAAGTTTCTCCAAAGCAATAAGCACATATTGATAAATTTCTCCCAAGGAAACTTGCTGCAGTGTTATTTTTTGGAGATTCATCATGCAGAGAGTTTCATCTCCCAATGGTTCTAGAAGGGAGTTGAGAAAAGTGTGCTTGGAATTAATATTATCCATACCATTAAAAGAGTAGTATCTCCTCGACATTCTGTCAAAATGTTTCTCCAAGTCTTTTCTTTCAATTGAATAGCATTTCATTTGTAGAAATTCTTCCTGTGCTACTTCTGTGTAATGAGTCGCAGAGCCAAGAAATTCATTATGGACAACCGTGAAAAAGTCTTCCAATGTATTGCATTGAGCTGCCTGCCTTTGCCTTTATTCTCCTAAATTAATCCACCATTCTCTTAGTCTTCTTGTAATCCTTGTAACAAATTTGGCAATAATATGGGAGACAGTGGCATTTGGGGCTTGAAGTTCAGTTATGCACCACGAGTACATATTAAAAAAAACTCTTCATGCCATCTAGAAGCAGGAACATTATCAAGAGTAAACAAATGTTTGGAGTTAGTGGTTGATGAGGAAGTCAGCCTTGTTTGGTATTCTGGGATAAAAGGTGGTGGAGGGAATATTGGTGGTGGTGGAGGTGGGCAGAGAACATCATCCTCTTCTTCCACTTTTGGTTATGCATTTGTCATAAACACTTCCTCGAGGCCAAGATCAGACAAATCCAAATTAGAATCTTCAATTATAAGGAGCACAAAAGGTTCTCTTGAATCATCAAGGGTGAGGGTTTTGAGGAATGATGAAATTGGGTTTGGGGGGTCAAGGTCTATAGTCAACATATTCATATATGGGGGTCTTGAAGAAGCACTAACAGTTGGGTCAGGGGGTTGGTATAATGGTTTTTTGTCTTTTTTGAGAGGAGAAGGGTCATTTTGTGGTTTAGTATAGGGCTGTGGTTGTGGTGGAATTGAATATATTATAGCAGGAAGAATTCCACTTGGTTTAAAAGGATTATGGTCAGGATGTGTTATGACTAGTGGTTGAAGATTTTGATATGGAGAGATTGGGGAAAATGGAGAGGTCAAGGGTAATGACAAGTCCTTATATAATGATTGGCGAGGTTAAAAAGGCATATGAACATGGATCGGAGGAGTCTAAATGGCTTCTTTCTGTGGTCCCTCCATGGCTTGAAGTTGTAGCAACAACTGTTTTCTTTCCTTTTCTTTTTATCCAATAAAAGGGAAGGAAACAGACAAATCTTTTACCATGGAAGTAATAGTTACCAATTCTTGTTCAAGTGCCTCTATTTTCTTCTTCAAATCTTCAATAAGGGAATTTGAAGATGAAAAGGTATGAGTGACCGCCTTAGTCATCTTCTGCTGGTTATCCAAAATCTTTGAAAGGACTTGGTCTTGAGTTACAACATTTTCTGCTTACCAGTTTAAGGCTGCTTCTGCCGAGGAAACTTGTTTTTTGGTTCCATCAAGATTTTTGATTTTCCAGACATGTTTGGTGTTGGTTTGGGGATGGTTAAAACTCTCTAATGGAGGAAAATCCTGTGTATAGGAAGATGAAGCTTGATCAAACATATAACATGGTAAAGGGTTGCTTTCTGGTTTTGAGATAGAGAACATAATAATCAAACTTTCTAGATGGTTCTCCAAGGAGGTCAACTTCTAAATCTCAGAAGATTTCTTCTTTCTTTGTGGATAGTCCTCCTCAAACACTTTGTCTTCTTGTCTCCATTTGCTTTTTTGATAAAGAAAGGCTCATTTGGTTGAATTGGCTTATTTGACTGATAAAGCATCTCATATTTTGTAATCCATGACTCTGGGAAGATGATAATGAAGTGTGGCAGCAAATGTGTCTCGCACCTGAGAGGCTCTTGTAATGTAGTAGTGGTATACTTATGCCTTGAGCTCATGCTTATAAGGCATAGGTGGAGCGCTTCTCTTGTCGATGTGGGACAAGTCTCAAAGACTTCCCATGTTACTTGAGGACAAAGCCGTGAGGGGATAGAAGCTTGGAACATTGCGCTCTAAGCATGCCCAAACCTACCCCCCAAAGCGGACAAATAGATTGTGTTCCCACAAATACAATTTTTGATTTCCACGTGACTGTGATTATTGAATATTATTCATGACAGATAATTGATTTTTGCATTCTTAATTCTTCTTCTTCTTCTTTTTATTTATTTAAAAAAAAAAAAATTCATGGTACTATCTAATATCCTTCTGATATATATCCTGAATTCCTATGTAAATTAGATTGAAACACAATAATCACCAATTTGACCGAATTACAATCGCTCAATTTTTTGTTTTTTGTTTTTTGTTTCTATTTTTGTTTTTAACTTTTTACTTTGTAATTATATAATTTTTGTGGATATAACTCTGATGATGAGAAATAGATTACTCTATGATGATCGTACTTAATTTAGTAAAGAATTAGCAAAATAACTTTTGGATGTATTACCTCATCACACAAGAATGCAAAGAATCTCGATTATGAAATGAGAATATTTATAAAATAAGGTATCAAATCACAAGGAGCTGCATGCATGTGAACCAATTTAAATATAGGGGTAGTGATAGGATCATTTGACCCCAAAAAAGGCACTCGTACTTATTAGCGATTTTATTAAAAGTAGTTTATTAAAAATAGTTTATGTGTTACATTTTCTTGCATTTTTAGTGCAACGACAAACGATCATGTCCCACCATCAAATCGGTTCCATTATATATATATATATATATATATATATGACATACATGCCATCTACCGAACTCAAGACAAAAAAAAAAGCTCTTTCTTAAGCTTCAATAATAATTTAATCTGTGTTTGGGTAGAGATTAAAATTAAAATTATTTCATTATTTAATTTATTTTTACTATTATTTATGGGTTTCACTACACTTTTTAGCACTATTTATGGGTTCCACTGTACTATTTCAACTAACTTTTAATTTTATCTACAGTACTTTCAGCAATAATTTTTCAATTTTAGTAAAATAAGCAGTATCTAAACACACTCTTAATTTTAATAAAAAAAAGAAGAAGGTTTTTATAATTCGTAAAATTTAATTTGATATGCTGAATTAAAGAATTACTGAATGCCTTGATTTATAATATCATGGCATATTTCATCTACCAACTAATCTTTCGTTTTTTCTTTCTTTCAGGTGATGAAGCAATTCCCTACTCCACACCCATACCCAGACCCAACTATAGTTGAGCTACAGACTATTTTCTTGAAAAGGGAGAGAAGTATTGCTAACTTGCAACATACAATATTATAAATGTCAGGGAACTCTTACTCTTAAAAATTAGTGGAAATGGACAAAGAAAGAAGTATTGTTATTGCAATTATTCCAAAGAAAACAAAAGGAGTAGGGTAATTTGAATAAACACATGAGATATTTAGCCAAAAAGAGAAGAAAGAATAATTATATGAATTGAGATCTTCTGGAGTTCCTAGGGTACTCTACTGTATAGAGTTCTATTAATCTTTATAATAAAGGGTCCAAATTTTTCCATATCATTAATCCACTAACAAATCCCCTAAAATAATGGTTTAAAAAATAACTACTCATAAATGATAATTATTGCCTTACCTCTTTTACCTAAATCAGGTCCTTAAGAAATCGTGAAGTCATCTATTACTTTCCCTCTTCATTTTTCAATTTGTTCCACAAATTGTTTTGGTTGTTAATTTCAAAGCATAGGTTCGACTGAAATGGGACATAGAAAGATCATATTTTATGATCCTAAGTGCCAATCATGTACTAATAAAATTAATAGAAGTCGAAAAAAATTGGAATGAAAACCCAGGTGTCTACCATTCATATATCATATATATATATATATATATATATATATATGCTTCTTGGTCTATGTGCATAATAATCAATTTTCTAAATAAGCAAATTTCTTTTACATTTAATGCTGCAATGTCATAGCCACTATTTGCATTTAAGGTAATAACTATCATTTATGAGCAGTTATTTTTTAAAATCATCATTTTTGTAGATTTGTTAGTGGATTAATGATATGACAAAATTTAGACCATTTATTATAAATGAAAGGTTTAAATTAAAAGAACTCTACATGGTAGAGTACCCTAAGAACTCTAGAAGATCTCCATTGAATAAGGATTGAGATCTTCTAGAGTTCTTAGGGTACTCTACCATGTAAAGTTCTTAGGGTACTCTACCATGTAGAGTTCTTTTAATTTGAACCTTTCATTTATAATAAATGGTCTAAATTTTTTCATATCATTAATCCACTAACAAATCTACAAAAATAATGATTTTAAAAAATAACTGCTCATAAATGATAGTTATTACCTTAAATGCGAATAGTGGCTATGACATTGCAGCATTAAATGCAAAAGAAATTTGCTTATTTAGAAAATTGATTATTATGCACATAGACCAAGAAGCATATATATATATACATATATGAATGGTAGGCACCTGGGTTTTCATTCCAATTTTTTTAGTCCTCTTATTAATTTTATTAGTACATGATTGGCACTTAGGATCATAAAATATGATTTTTCTATGTCCCATTTCAGTCGAACCTATGCTTTGAAATTAACAACCAAAACAATTTGTGGAACAAATTGAAAAATGAAGAGGGAAAGGAAAAGATGATTTCACGATTTCTTAAGGACATACTCATAAATGATAATTATTGCCTTACCTCTTTTACTGAAATCAGGTCCTCAAGAAATTGTGAAGTCATCTTTTCCTTTCAAAGCATAGGTTCGACTGAAATGAGACATTGAAAAATCATATTTTATGATCCTAGGTGCCAATCATGTACTAATGAAATTAACAGAAGGCTAAAAAAATTGGAATTAAACCAAGGTGTCTACCGTTCATATATCATATATATATATATATATGCTTCTTAGTCTATGTGCATAATAATCAATTTTCTAAATAAGCAAATTTTTTTTGCATTTAATGCTGCAATGTCATAGCCACTATTCGCATTTAAGGTAATAACTATCATTTATGAGCAGTTATTTTTTAAAATCATTATTTTTGTAGATTTGTTAATGGATTAATGATATGACAAAATTTAAACTATTTATTATAAATGAAATGTTCAAATTAAAAGAACTCTACATGGTAGAATACTCTAATAACTCTAGAAGATCTCAATCCTAATTATATATGGGAAGAAAGATAGCTAAGCTGGGTAAATGGACCACCAAAGAGGGATGATAGGGCAACTCCACATGTCAACCCTACCCAGAAATTAAAGCAACCCCATGAGCCCCACACCCACACTTCATACATGAGATAGAAATAGGTTTCAACAGCACAAAAAGCACAGTATCACTAAAACTATTTTTTTGGTGGAAGTGCTATCCACGTGGGTATAGTGCGTGTGGGTTTAGAATTTCATAGGAGGTTTCATTTTGCATATAAATTTAGGACAATTAATCCAGCTTGACTCATATATATTCAGTATATATATAAGAAGAACTTCACACCTTCTAGCAAGTCATCCTATATATCTCTCTTTTTTCTTATTTGCTAAGCTTTGAAGAGAGACACAGAGAGAGAGAGAGAGATGGAAATGGAGAGAAGGCAGAATAACAAGGGGGACAGCATTGACATGTCAGGAATGGGTGAAGAGACCACTGTTGATTGGAGAGGGAAACCTTCCAACCCCAACAAACATGGTGGAATGAGAGCTGCAGCTTTTGTTCTTGGTATCCTTCTTTCTCTCTCTTTATCTGTCTGAGTGTGTGTTATATAGAATATGACAAAAAAGTTAGGCTTGAAAGACCCTACTTAAGTTGGTTTTTGGGTTATTCCTTTTGACTGATCTTGACTGACTTGTTGAGAATATGAAGCTTGGTTGTTGTTGTATACAAAGCTTTCATTATGATAATTCAACTCTTATTGAATATAAAGTCCAATAGCAGCCTTGGCAATCTGAAGCTATATATCTTTCTAGTATGAGGTCAGCTGCATATAAATTTTAGATATCCATATATATTTTTTTGATGGAATAGATCATATTCATTTTCGAGTTTATGTTTTTTTATTTTTTATATATGTATATATATTTTTAAGTGGCTATTGGAGTACAAACTGATGTGAATGGTGGTAAACTTTGAAGGGTACATGCTATTTGGCTAAAAATGTTATTGGTCTCTCTCTTTCTCTCTCTCATAAAATTTGGTTTTCTATGCACTTACTATTGGATTGCTTATTCATATATTTGCTAAGTTTGTGTCGTGTATAATTATTTTCAGGACTACAAGCCTTTGAGATAATGGCCATAGCTGCTGTTGGGAACAACCTCATAACATATTTGATTAATGAGATGCACTTCTCATTATCAAAGTCTGCAAACATAGTGACAAACTTTGTTGGAACTGTCTTTCTCCTTGCACTCCTTGGCGGCTACCTTTCAGATTCTTATCTTGGGAGCTTCTGGACCATGTTAATCTTTGGTTTTATTGAACTTTCTGTAAGTCTTTGTGTTAGTTTGGATTACGCTGAAAAGTTTTCAGCGCATTTGCATCTCAATGAGTTTCATACATTGTTCATGAAATCCGCAAGTACTCTTTTAAGTAAAATCTTCATTAAAATTAGATCTCACATAATTATTCACATATTTAAAAATTATTTTATTATAATATTTTTACTTTTCAATTTTTAACAATAACCGTACATTTTAACTCATTTCGGCTTTTCTTTTTCCTCCACCTTTTGTCTGTCTTAATTTTCAACCCAAAAGCACAAGTGGATATAAGTTCAATATTAGCCAGTAGATAGACAATGCTGTCACTGCACAAAGATACTGACATCTATAATGAGGCAATAGTACTCATGGTCTGGTTCTTAATAATGACTGAGCACATTTCTTTATTTTTTTTTAATTTTAAAAAACAAAAAATTTTGGTTTGTGCACTAAAGTTGGACTTAAGAGTCGGTGTACAAAGCTTTCATTTCTACATAGCTAGGTCTGATAAAAGTGATTTGTAGATAGTCTTACCCAATTTTTTTTAATAGGTTTGTGCATGACCATCCAAAATTCAAATTAAATATTTTATTTTTAGTATTTAAAAAGATTGTATAACAAATCTTGTATAAGATTTTCCTTATTCATAAAAGAAAATATTGCGTATAGGAGGTACTATTGATCAAAATTTGCGTGGATGAGTACATGCCTGCGTGTGTGTGAGATCAGAGTTGGTCACACAGTTTTTTGTGGAACTTGCAGGGTTTTATACTACTCTCGGTCCAAGCCCATCTTCCCCAATTAAAGCCACCCCAGTGCAACATGCTTACAAATGGAGAAAACTGTATAGAAGCAAAGGGCTTGAAGGCTTTGATATTCTTTGTAGCACTTTACTTAGTGGCACTAGGGAGTGGATGTGTCAAACCCAACATGATTGCTCATGGAGCTGACCAGTTCAAGCAAGATAATCCCAAGCAATCCAAAAGGCTCTCCACTTACTTCAATTCTGCCTATTTTGCCTTCTCTATGGGTGAACTTATCGCACTAACAGTTCTTGTATGGGTCCAAACTCATTCTGGGATGGATATTGGCTTTGGAGTCTCAGCTGCTGCTATGGCATTTGGACTAATTAGCTTGGTTTCTGGTACTTTATACTACAGAAACAAGCCCCCTCAAGGAAGCATCCTTACTCCCATTGCTCAAGTAATTAGTCTCTAAAGCTTTTATACCTCTTTTAATTTATGGTTTTCTTTTTCTTTTCCCTTTTTCATAGGCATAATCTTTGTTTTCATTTGTGTGGATGCATCTATATTGTTAGAGTATGAGTACTTCTATTTTTTTTTTTTTTTCATGCTTGCTTTTCTATATCTATACATAGTTGGAATAGAATTTTTTATTGTCAACTTTTCCATACTTTCCAAAAATAATAAGTATGTTATCTAATTAAAAATAATTAAAAAAAAAAGATAAGTCAAGGACATGAAAGTATATTGAGATTTTTGAAATTTAAATAGAAATTCCAAAAAATTGGGTTACATTTTATGTTTACACTACAACTACTTGTGGTTACAAATCTAAAATGCTATTTAAAAAAAGAAAAGAAAAAAAAAAGAGCCTCTAGAGTCTAAACACGTGATAGCATGTGTGAATGAAGAGGCTATTATCACACAGTTAGTCTCTTATTATGAATAATTAAATTTCATTGACTATAATATATATGCTATAGGACATATGAGTTTATTGTATGATCACAACTTGTGCATTTTTTAGCATTTTCTTGCTCCAATTAGGAACTGTAATTATGTGATTTAATTAATATAATTTTTGCCTAGGCCTAATGGTTGAACTGTTTGGTTCAGCTGATTATACATACAATTTTGTTTGTTTCGGTTGATTACTGATTAGAAAAAGTAACACGCGGTTGTTAAATAAAGAGTAGAATACAAAACTGACTTTCTAAATTTGTTTAGATTTCATTTTAATCCTCTAACTTTACTTTTGTTCATTTCAGTCATCTAACTTTCAATTTTATTCAATTAAGACTTTTCCATCAACTTTTGTTATATGTTAGGGTTATTTTTTTTAATTTTATAAATTTTTCTTCAAATTTTTTAGATTAAAAAAATTCAATTAATTATTGAAAAATATTTTTTAGATTTTTTTTTTTTCAAAAAATTTTAACAAAAGTTAATAAAAAGGCTTTAATTGAATAAATCTAAAACTTAGAAGACTGAAATAAATGAAAGTAAAGTTATAGGATTGAAATAAAATCTGAAAAAAGTTAGAGGATCAATTTTGCATTTTAACCTTAAATAAAATGAGGTTGTAGCAAGAAGTAGTGTTGTCTTCTAGCTCATGGTTATAGAAACACTTTCTTTACATTAGGTCCTGTGTAACTGATTGGATGGCACTAAACACAAATTCATTCAATTTACCCCTTTTTTTGGCCTTTCTTACTTTTTTGGTTGTCTTTCTAAATTGTACTCTTTTTTTTTTTTTTTTTTTCAGGTTTTTGTGGCTGCAATTTTGAAAAGAAAGCAGGTTTGTCCATCTAACAACGTTGCCTTATCTTCTGAGAGTGGAAATCCCCTTCACCCCGAAAAGTTCAGGTATAATAATTTGTAAAATGATTTATTCCTTTTTCTGTGCTTCTTGTTTTATCCTAGAAATTCTACACAAACTTTCAAATCATTATTGAAATACAGTGAAAAAAATAGTATTTAGGACCCCTATATGTTTTTAAAGTTATGATGACATTTCATTCTTTAAACTTATTTCTCGGTCCGTTCAATTCACAGGATTGAATAATGGCTCTTTCTAATTGTAATTAAGCTAGTTATATGGCCTCAAATTCTGCTATATTTGAAAATCTTGGATAATAAAATGTAGTTATGTTTATATGTTAATATCTCTATTAGTTATCATTTTCTTACAATATATTGGTTCCTCTACTTAATTACTGTATGCAAAAAATCAGGTTCTTGGACAAGGCTTGCATCCAAATCCAAGATGGGGCTAATGCAAAGGAAAGCCCATGGAGATTGTGCACTGCTACTCAAGTCAATCAAGTGAAGATTTTGATCTCAGTTGTTCCAATCTTTGCTTGCACCATTGTTTTCAACACCATTTTAGCTCAACTCCAAACATTCTCAGTCCAACAAGGAAGTGCAATGGACACCCAACTCACTAAATCCTTCCATATCCCACCGGCTTCACTTCAATCCATCCCATACATCTTGCTCATCATTGTAGTCCCTCTCTATGACACTTTCTTTGTCCCTTTTGCAAGAAAAATCACTGGCCATGAGTCCGGAATCTCCCCCTTAAATAGAATAGGCTTTGGCCTCTTTTTCGCAACATTTTCAATGGTTGCAGCAGCCATCATGGAGAAAAAAAGAAGGGATTCAGCTGTAAATCTAGACAAAACATTATCCATTTTCTGGATCACCCCACAGTTCATAATCTTTGGATTATCGGAAATGTTTACTGCTGTAGGCCTCATTGAGTTCTTTTACAAACAATCCTTGAAAGGGATGCAAGCATTTTTAACAGCCTTGACCTATTGCTCATACTCATTTGGATTTTATTTGAGCTCCTTATTGGTCTCTTTGGTGAATAAGATCACATCAAGTTCCTCAAGGGGTGGTTGGCTTCATGATAATGACCTAAACAAAGACAGGCTAGATCTTTTTTATTGGTTGCTGGCAGCCCTTAGCTTTCTCAACTTCCTCAACTATCTATTTTGGTCTAGATGGTATTCTAATTCTTCATCCTCATCAAGCAGACCACACCAAGGGACTAATGTTGAGGACTATAGCCATTATCGCTTCACCTCTGAAAAAAATATTGGAGCTGATGGCAATATACCTTAAAAGACATATCATCAAATATTACCTAGCATCTTGTATAATACATATATAGATGAAGAATTATGTAGTCCTTTGTGTGCTCTCTTGAGGCTAACAGTTTCTGTAAGACTGTAAGTATAAAAAAGTGCCATCAAGGGAAGCTTGGTAGCAATGAGTTATATGAATCATAGCTTACTCTCTATATTTTCTCGTGAAGGCCAATGTCTTGATCTTGTTTTGTTAATACATATGCTTTAAATGTATTGGAAAGCTCGTCTCCCTTGCTTTTGATCAATTATTATAATAAAAAAAAAAAGACTACAAATATTGAAGTACAAACCTAAGTGGGAAAAGACTATGCACTTTTCAAGTTAGTGTACCCCATGACTTTGAGTTAATCCCAAGTATTTATGAGAAAAGTATATATGCCTAACCCCATTTACAAGATACAATGAATTCTCCTTATCATTCTCTTTTACATATGCATCAATCTCTTGGGTGGACCTCATCACTTTCTTTTGAACGACAAAAAAGGAATATGTAAGTGGGGGGCTAATGCTTTTTACTTGAGACAAGGGGTTCTTTAGAGAACTCTAGCTTTCAACCATGCACGATTTGATGTATGTATATGGAACATAATGAAGCCCTCTAAAAGTCAGAAAGAAAAAAGTGCCTTTGAGAAAGAGAATGTGATCCATTGGAACTATACAAAACAAGCTGTTCCCATTTTCATGTTTGTTAGGTCAATTATGTACCTTTGTACAAAGACATGTCTCAAACATGTCTTGAAGCTAGACCCCCACTTACCCCCCTGAAATCCTTTGTTATTGGTGTCCTCTTTAACACCATTGGCAAGGCATAAATCAAATTGTTGGCTTAAAGATTGGCATGGTTCCCCTCCCTCCCTTCCTCCTAGTAAAACAACTACTCATGACATGGATTTCCATCCTTATTATCTAGTCATGGACTTTATCATAGCTTGCACCACCATAGGCGACTAGAAAATGTGACATGTTCATGTCTTTGGGTGAGAGAGAGATTTTGGAAAAAGTAGGGATAGGGGTTGTGAGGGACTAGAGGGATGTTGCTCCACATATACCAAAGAAATTATACGCATCTTGCTCATTTTGTTTTGGTGGAAACAAAATTTTGCTTTAGATTCCTTTGAATGAGATTTAATATATATATATATATATATAACACGATATCACACGAAATTCTACCTTCGAATATCAAGCTTTTCCCAACTATATATTAAGTTGTTAACATAATGGTTAAATGATTAGATTTATTGTTTCTTAACAATATATGTTTTTAGGAAAACTAGTTGCAGAAGGAAAAATTTGACAATTTGTTTCTTTGTTAAGTGGAAAATGAAAATAGTAGATGAGATTTATATGTTTTAATCTCAAACTCTTCTTAAAATGATGTGATTATTTTTTAACAAAGTATAGTTGATACTATATATTGAAATTTCTAAATTAAGTAATTTGTATTTGGTATTTGAAAGTTTTTTCCCCCGAGGAAACATAATGCATTTTAATTACATTCAATTATTATATAAGGCAATTTATTTTGTAAATAATGTAACGTGTGGTTGGAATTTGTTTCTAGTGCTTCTTAGAAATAGTTCATCCTCAATATGACCTAAATAACATAAATAGGAAGTAAATATAAGTAAATCCATCACTTATATTAGGAAAAAAAATACAGGACTTTAATAACATATAAGAAAAATATAATTTTATCAATAACCTACTAACATTATACTAAGAATGTGACATAATGACCAATACAACAGTTCCTCTTTCCACACAAACCTTTTCTCCCAATGCATTACCGAAGTGGACCAAATGGACTGAACTAGACTAAATGCCCAAACTGGACCAAAGTGGACCGAACTAGACAACAGTGGACTGAAATGGACCACATTAAAAGAGTGGACCGAACTAGGTAGTAATGGACCAAAGTAGACCTAATATACCGAATTGGATCGAAATTGACAGACATGGACCAAGTGCACCGAAGTGGATCGAATCAATCAAAATGGACTGAAATGCTTTGCTAATATGGTTCAATAGGAGCATAGCAATAATAAGTGTTACACTTTTGTTTTTAAACATTATATAAATAAATTCTCAATAAATACTCTCTCCGTCCCAAATTGTTTGGCATGTATTTCATTTTGGGATATCTCAAAATAATGTCCTGTTTGAAAAGTCAAACATCATTAATTTATAAACATTCACTTTATGCCCTTAATTTATTTGTGGGAGCATTTTTTTTAATTAAAAAAATATTAAAAACCTAAATTTTGAAATCCATTAAAGCCATTGTTTTGCCACTGGTAGAGTTTCTAATTTACCGTATTAAAATTTGATTTAAAGATAAAAATTGAATTTGGATTAGGTTTGGTGGCTATAGAATTTGGATTTGAATATGAGTTTGCAAATTGTAAGAGTAGTACACTAATATAATTTGAAATCTACAATAACTTTAAAAATTGCTTGGTAGTTGGTGCCAATACTAGAAATGTTTTTTTTTCCTTAAATAATTTTTTGATAAATTTGTTTAAGGGTAATTTAGGAAATTTCTAACTTCTTTAAAGAGATAAGACAGTTAATGATGTTTACCTAAATAATTGGGTTTTTCTAACTAGGTCAAAAAATTTGGGATGTAGAGAGTATATATTATATATATAGATTGATAACTAAAAGATAAAAATCTTGCGTATTATGCCTCACTTATTAAAGAGGACTACGAATCCACACGAAAGGAGGAGAATTAAAATTATGGTTTAAATAAGTAAATTAATCATTTAAAAAAATAATTAAAGTTTTTGGAATCATTGGAAATTTATGATAAGGTTCGCTAGCCTTGCCACTTCAACTTGAGCTAAATCTTCCACTTATTTGTAAGTCACATGTTTCTTCTCAATATTTATCTCTTTAAATTTCTCATAGTTACAATCTAATGCACAAAAAAAAGAAAAAAAAGAAAAAAGAAAAAAAAGAGAGGAATATACTTAATATTTGTATCATATATTATGGGTATATTTGGTATAGTATGATAAACTGTATAATGGAATAGCTATTGTTTAGAGAGAAAAAAAAAATTCAATTGTTTGATTGTGTTTTCATTACCATAATAACTATTCTTTCAAATGAAAAATAATTATTCCTTTTGAAAAGGGCTATAATGTTTTTCCCTTAACTTGAATAATATATAAATCTATTGGTAATAGTTATTGTAGGGTCCATTTTTGTAGCCCAAAGATATAGGTTCCAAGGCCTAACGAACCCAGAACAATGAATTTGTAGAGAGTGGATCGAAAGTTTAGGCGCTCGCCGGCCTTCACCAGGCATGAACTGCTTTTTCTTTTATTGAAAGAATACTTAGACTAATTTACAACTGAGGGATGCTCCTCGGCCCATGGCCGAGGAGGCTTGTTTCCCAAGCTCTCCTCTTCTCTTTTTTCTCCCCTCCCTCTAACATTTGGCTCCCCTCTCTTATATATTCCTCTCTTCCTCCTCTTGTTGATCATCTATTGGCTTCCCCTCTGGCTGCCTGTCCCATTAGAAGTCATATCCGTGCTTGAGTGGCTTACCCTGATCAATGTTTCCCTACTAACCCCATTAATGTGGCCAGGAGGGTTAGGTGAGCGTATTCAATGCCGAGGTGACAGTTCGCCCAGGGTTTGCCCCTTCTCCACACTTCTGTTGTCAACGCGTGGCACTAGGTCCCCCCCTCCTCTTACGGCAAAGGAATCTCCTTTGGTGGGGTGGTCCTTGTGTTTTCATCCTCGGACCCATCCTGCATCTTCGGCGTAGGTCGTTTGGGCCTGGCTTTGAGTGGGCCGAGGCTACCCGATTTTCTGACCCCACAATAGCCCCTCAAAATCTTGCTGCACGCATCCTTAGGCAGGGAGTAGGATTTTGACATCCTCGGCCTTACCCCCATCAGGATTGGGGTCTATTCATCTGCCTAAGGCACGTTGCTGACGTTTTAGAGCACGTAACGTGCCCATCATTAAATTCAGGCGGCTCTGTGCTCCCCACATCTAGTGAGGCATTATCCATCCAACGGTGGGGGTTCGTCTTGCATTTATGGGCGAGAAAACCCGCATGGTTCCTCGATTCGGGGTATAAATACCCGTACGAACCACTTCTTCTTGTTCCTCATTCGTAATCAAGAATTCTCGTGCGTCCTTCCTAAGTCCAGCCACACTCTCACATTTCCAGCACAAAAAGCTTGTCTGAGGAGCTCCTCCTCTTTTCAGTAAGTTGCTCTATCTCTCTCTGAGATCTCTTTCTCGTTACTTCTTCTCCTTCATTTGTTCCTTCTTAGTTCCTTTAGGTGTCAACTGGGATGGGTAGGTTTAAGAAATATATCCACACCGAGGCGGTGATGGAGAAATTCATTGCCGACTACCGAATTCCCGCCAATGTAGGTCTGAGATATAGTGAGGATGGGGATTGGCGCTTACATAGGTAGGAGGGTGAAGTGGTAATTCCCATTGCCGCCCTCCTCGAAGGGGGAATGATGATTCCAATGGGGTCGGTGATGAGGGACTACCTCACGCACTTCCGATTGGCCCCTACCCAGTGTGGGATAAACGTCTTTAGGATTTTGGGCTGTGTGGACTCCCTGAATGAGAAGATGGGGCTAAGGTTGACCCACCACGACGTGAATTGGTGCTGCAACTTTCAGCATCTTAAGGGCAAGTCTTATTATCTTAAGATGAGGGATGACAGGGTGTGGCTCATCCAGTGCCTCCTTAAGTCCAACAAGGGGCTAAGCAAGGACTTCCTCATTGTGTCAGGGGAGTGGCACGATGACCTTCATTGCCCAACGACGGAAGGGATACCAGGTGGGGCAGTAGGAGTAGGAGGGGTTTTGAGTTCTTTTGCCCTTTTTTTCTTTTGCTAACATAGCGGTGTTTTCCCCTTGCAGACCCGCACACTTTTAAGCGCCACTTCCATTTGATCAACCGGGAAGATTTGCAGATGGTGTTGAGGGCGCCGGTTTACGTAAACGAGGACGGCAATCACGTCAGGGCCGCCCACATAATCTTGGGGTATACGCCTGCCCAGAAATCGTTCCCGGTTTCGAAACACGTCATCCTAGCCAACGATCCTCGGCTTCAGAGGATTACTGTGACTGAGGACGGATTTTTGTTCCCCGAGGAGCCCTCTAACCAGGAAGCTGTCACACTAGCCATCCCCTCCTTTTCCCAACCGTTCGCCGAGGCTGCCGAGGAAGCTCTAGAGGGGGAAGGGGACGCGTTTGATGTTTTCTCTCAGCTTGATCAGTCCAAGGACCCTCTCGGAGATTTGGGTGATCCCGATTTGACCGTAGCAGACCTTCTAGCTTCAAAAGCCCTTCCTTGGCCGACAATGGGTTACAAGAGGAAGCCCACCACCAACTTGCTGGACCTAATTGAGGGCCAGCCGGGGGAGTCCCAATAGAAACTTTCCACTCCACCTTCGAAGACTAAGTCGACTTCCGCTCGGCAGAAGCTCCCTCCTTCTCCTTCTCAGACGCACTCGCCCTCTAGGTCCATGCCTGCCGTCCCCAAGAAGAAGAAGGATAAGGGTAAAAGGCCTATAGAGGATAAGACGATGTCCTCGCAGAAGGAGGACACTACTCTATGGCTATCCAAGCAGTTTAGAATAGGTGTCAAGGGTCAGGAGAGGCAGGTCGTCGACACCATCTCTTCCGAGGCCCGGGCCTGGCTCCCAGCCCCGATGCTCCGTGGGGAGCCCTTGAGGGATAACGCCTCCCTCAGGGACTTCAATGAGGGCGAAGGTGCGCACGTGGCCGATGCACTGGAGTGGAGCCTGCTGCTCCCAGCAGATATGGCGGAGCTTAACTCTTTGACGAGTGAGCAGGTCTTTCTCAGCCTCAAGCAAAATGTGGGGATAGTAAGGGCTACAACCTTGACTCTTCTCCCACTCTTCTTTTCTTTTATTGGGCTTATAGCGCGTTGGTTATTCTGGCAGGCTGTCCAAGCTATCTTTATGTTGGAGGGGGCGGTAAACGACTAGAAGGAGTCCCTCAAACGAGAGCATGATTGGCATTTCCAGGCTACCGGGGCTCTGAAGAATTTCGAGGCTGACCTCGCCAAGGCCCGAGAGGATTTGAAGGCGATGACCAGGGAGCGGGACAGTGCACTGTCTGGTCTTGAGGGCGCCCAGAACCAGGCCACGGAGCAAACGAGGCGCCGGGGCGAGGCAGAGGAGCAATTGCAGATCGTGAGGGATCTGATCGCTGACCTGCAGGCTGAGGTGACAAAGGCCGAGGGGGCCCAAAGGGAGGCAGAATGGGCCAGAGACCAGGCTCGGCGGGCTAAAGATGAGGTTGACCATGGCAGGGAGATGGCCGAGAGTGCCAAGGAGGAGGCTGAAGCCGCAGCCTACGCTGCTGGGATGGCTGTGGTAGAGGCCCTCTACAAAGCTCAAGTCTCGGGGGTGTATAGGCGACACTGTTCCCAAGTCTGGGCTGAGGCCCTCAAACAAGCTGGGGTGGAGGCCATGTCAGACCTATGGAAGGCTGAGAGTGTGTATTATCCCCTTGCTATCCACGGGGTCACCCCAGGTGGCGCTAAGGCTGGAAAAATTGTTGAAGAGGTAGAGGCTGCTGGCCTAAGGGAGCATTCGAGTGAGGAGGTGCCTCAGGAGATAGTGGAGATCCTTTCCGATGATCTAACCCCCACCGCCGAGGAAACAACTGCTCTCGCTGTACCCTCACAAGTCGTCCACTCAGGCCAGGGCTCAAAGGGGTTAGAGGTCGTCGCTATCCAGCCCGAGCAAAAGGAGTAGACTCTCTGGCGCCTTGGCTTTTCCTACTTTCACGTCGTTTCGTTTTATTTTGTTGTGCTTCTCCTCTATGTACCGTGGCTCTTGCCATGCAATTTTTACGAACTCATTATTGTAATGCGAATTTAATTTCCCCTTCTGTTTATTTCAATTGCTTATCTGTGTGCATGCTGTCTGCTTTTCCTCTTTTCCTTTGATCTGCATGATCTTAGCTTGAATTGCATGTCAGCCAATTGCGCCAGTAACGATGATAAGGAGAGAGGACGTATGCACAGGCAGCCCTCTTACGTCTCAAGGGCTAGGTAGGGCTTGATACTTTCCTGACTTGGGATATTTTGTGGTTAAGTCTCCCTATAGGCCTGAGTCTGAGGATCCTGCAATGCCCCTGTTCTGTCTAGCACCTAGGTATAGTTGCGTGATTATTTTCCCATAGGCTTGAGTCCGAAGACCATGCAATGCCATGGTTCTGTCTAACGCTTCCATTATTCTGTAAGTATCTAGTTTTCCCATAGGTTTGAGTCCGAGGACCATGCAATACTTTGGTTCTGTCTAGTACCCAGGTATAGTTACGTGATTATTTTCCCATAGGCTTGAGTCCGAAGACCATGCAATGCCATGGTTCTGTCTAACGCTTCTATTCTTCTGTAAGTATCTAGTTTCCCCATAGGTTTGAGTCTGAGGACCATGCAATACCTTGGTTCTGTCTAGTACCCAGGTATAGCTGAGCGGTTAGTTTCCCCATAAGCTTGAGTTCGAGGACCATGCAATGCCTTGGTTCTGTCTAACGCTTTCATTTCTCTGTAAGTATCTAGTTTCCCCCTAGGTTTGAGTCTGAGGACTATGCAATACTTTGGTTCTGTCTAGTACCCAGGCATAGCTGAGCAGTTAGTTTCCCCATAGGCTTGAGTCCGAGGACCATGCAATGCCTTGATTCTATCTTACGCTTTCATTTCTCTGTAAGTATCTAGTTTCTCCATAGATTTGAGTCCGAGGATCATGCAATACCTTGGTTCTGTCTAGTACCCAGGCATAGCTGAGTGGTTAGTTTCCCCATAGGCTTGGGTCCGAGGACCATGCAATGCCTTGGTTCTATCTAACGCTTTCATTTCTCTGTAAGTATCTAGTTTCCCCATAGGTTTGAGTCCGAAGACCATGCAATACCTTGGTTCTGTTTAGTACTCAGGCATAGCTGAACGGTTAGTTTCCCCATAGGCTTGAGTCCGAGGACCATGCAATGCCTTGGTTCTGTCTAACGCTTTTATTTCTCTGTAAGTAGGGGTTTGTCTTCGGACCGTTTCATTGGAGACGATTCCTCCTTGGGTCGGACTATAATCTTACACGTGGCGTGACCTCGCCTCCGCCTCGAGTCCCCCATCTTTTTCATTTACAAGGCGTCCTTTGGCCATTCGTGCTCCACGCTTGACGTTTTGGTGCGCGAGACGCGCCTCATTAATGTCCTCGTGAATTAGCACAAATTCAGCGGTCTACGGTCCCCTTGGAATTTGGTAGCTCCGTGATTAGTACTGTTGACAATTCTCTTTTCGAATTCTGTGTGGATTAATTTCCACCATCCTTCATCCCTTATATAAGACTCTCCGGGGGAAAGGTTTCTTCATACTCCATGAACTCCCTAACGCAGTTAGAGACGCGTCCCTTCAATTCCCCCAGCCTCTTTAATAACCCCGCCAGGATTGTGACCGGAGTTGGTAGATATGAGGCGGCTCTGGGTGGGTGTGAGGACACCCGGGCTAAGGGCCGTTGTGACCGCAGCCCCCACTGGGCTTCTGGCGGGGCTGAGTCTAGGCGTAACTCTGATGGTGCCATGCACGGTGGCTAGGAGGGACGTTGCTGAAGTACCTAATGTCTTTCCCCGGAGCGCACCCCCGACGGAGGGGACTCGCGAACACATGTCATGGCTGGTGCCCGAGTTTTGCCGTCTCCAGCGGCCAACACTAGTGAGGATTGGAGAGAATCGAGGGAACATCACGAGGAAGGGTGTCCTGGTGCCCCTGCATCTGCTCCTCACTTTGTTCAAGCTCCGCCGCACTGGACAAGGAGTTGTTGGTGGCCTTGAAGCGAGCCAGCCTCAGCCCCCTTCCCCCATCTTATTGTCAAGTTCTCCCATTCTCTTGATGCCAATAAGAGCACGGGTTGACACTTCCCTCTAGCTAGTTCTAGAATAGGTCCACCTGGGCCTCTGATTGTAGAATTAGCTTGTAAATTTGTTTGTAAAATACGTCTGCCTGAGTCTTTGATTGTATTTTGTACTTTTCTTTTTATGAAATAATATCAAGCTTTCTTCCTTTGCTGTTAAATCTTCTGTCTCGAACTTTTATCTTTCTGCAATGTTTGTTTGGTAGTTCTCTTTTTTTTTTTTTTTTTTTTGCATCACCACCAATCTTCCGTAGAATGATTATTTAGAGCCATCGCCTGTTGCACCGGCCAGCGCACTAATCCTTCCCACAAACGGCGCCAATTGTAGGGTCCGTTTTTGTAGCCCAAAGATATAGGTTCCAAGGCCCAACGAACCCAGAACAATGAATTTGTAGAGAGTGGATTGAAGGTTTAGGCGCTCGCCGGCCTTCACTAGGCCTGAACTGCTTTTTCTTTTATTGAAAGAATACTTAGACTAATTTACAACTGAGGGATGCTCCTCGGCCATGGGTCGAGGAGGCTTATTTCCCAAGCTCTCCTCTTCTCTTTTTTCTCCCCCCTCTAACATTTGGCTCCCCTCTCTTATATATTCCTCTCTTCTTCTTCTTGTTGATCATTTATTGGCTTCCCCTCTGGCTGCCTGTCCCATCAGATGTCATATCCGTGCTTGAGTGGCTCACCCTGATCGATGTTTCCCTGCCAAGGGGTTACATCCCCATTAATGCGGCCAGGAGGGTTAGGTGAGCACATTCAATGCCGAGGTGACAGTTCGCCCAGGGTTTACCCCTTCTCCACACTTCTGTTATCAACGCGTGGCACTGGGTCCCCCCTTCCTCGGATGGCAAAAGAATCTCCTTTGGTGGGGTGGTCCTTGTATTGTCATCCTCGGACCCATCCTGCATCTTTAGCGTGGGCCATTTGGGCCTGGTTTTGAGTGGGCCGAAGCTACCCGATTTTCTGACCCCACAGTTATTTTTTAAGAGTATAGTAAAATCCCACAACACTCAAATAATATATACATATATTTTTTTATTCCTTTCCATTTTCTCAATAACAAAACAAAATGATATTCAAAACACCAAAGAGAAAAAATTAAAACAAACATAAAAATCAGGAGGAAACACACTTCATTTGACATTTCTTAGAAATAGAGGTTGTGACTGTAACGTTGATAGGGCAAGGAAGTTTATATGACACCCAGTAGAGGGGAAAAAAAAAACACATGTTAATATATTATAGCCAATAGTTTTATACTAGATCGGTGGTATAACTTGATGTCCTTTATTAAGAGAATCAAGATTCAAATCTTTTCTCCTTCGTTGTTGTAACTATTGAATTATATATATATATATATATATATATATAAATAAAGTATAACAACATATGGATGGGCTGGGCTAGTCGGGTTGCCTGACACTCACCCGAATAATTGATTTTTCTCAAGACATGCTTTTCGACCCGGCCACTTGTTCGAACCCATTTGCAAGCCTTCGGGCCGGTCGGATGGGTTGGGTTTCCCAGACTAATGGATACCCCTAAATGATCCATAAGCCTGGCCCAATACCGGCCCAGCAGTTGCTTCTAAACTCTAAAAGTCCAAACCCCAAAAGACCCAAACAGAGCAGAACATATCGTTCTTCTTCGAAATTCTCTGTTCTCTAAACTCTGCGTTTCTCTGTACAAATCTTCTCTCTCTCTCTCTCACTGTTCGAAAAACTCTTTGAATTTTGAAATAAAATTAATAAAAAATTTGAAAATTTGAAAAGGAAAACATGCAAGGAGAAGAGGTAAGCATAGAAGAGTTAGCCTCAAATCTTGCCACCTACAAAGATCAGCTTCATCAGGTAATTTTTATTTTATTTATTTATTTTTTCACTATTAAGTTCGTTTCACGCTTTAGGGTTTATCAATTTTTAGTCGAATTAGTTTTTTCTTTTTTTGTTTTTGTTTTTGTTTTATATTACTTCGCAATTAATTTTTTGGGGATGGTGAAGTAAAAACCCTAGTTTCTGAATTGGGGTTTTTCTTATACTTTGTTTGGTAGCTGAGAAACTGGAAGAATAACTAAAATAATTGAAAGTTGATGTTATATGTACTATGGTTGATAAAAATACAAACTGAGTCTAGTGAAAATTTAATACAATTATGACAGTTGGATTTGTATGAATTTTGATTTTTTATAAAATTTAAGGGAAGCATATGTACCTACACATATATGCTTGTAATTTGTTATATAGCAAACAAAAAAATTGGGTGAAATGTTTAACGAAGTGATTGATGGTTAATTTGATGTTGGAGTGACCCTAACTGTGTTTTGTTAGTTATGGCATTCGAAGTTCAATGTGACTATGTATAACTCAACTGTTTCATGTGTGTGCGTGTGCGTGTGCGTGTGCGTGTGTTTGAAATGGAACAATTATCCTTGTCACTGCTTCAAAATCATCTGCCTTTGATTTGGAAGACAAAGTTGCTTTTGGGGAAAGTTTGCTTGTGTGTAGTTAGTTGTGACATCTTGACTAGCTGTCCTTTTTATTGGTAAGTTTCCTGCATACCCAGTTGGTCTTGAACCCAGAACCCTGTCTTGCATCCTATTCTTTATGGAGGGAATAAGTGGCATTTGAGTTAGAGCTCATTGACAAATAGTTTTTATGAGTTCACTCGTATCCTAGACTTAACTTTTGATGCATTATAGTGATATAAATTGTGCAATAAATGCTTTTCCTTTGTATATGTCCTATGTACTAGGGTTACTATTTGGGGTTGCACCCCCTTTTGCATTTTCTTAATGAAATTGTTTACATATTAAAAACTTAGTAAAAAGATGAATGTTGAAGATCATGTAGAATTTTAAAACAAAACAAATGGATATTTACCAGGCAGCAATTTATGGTTGCAGAAAATGATGTTGGCCAATATAAGCAATCATCTGGGGACTTATAGAGAGTGATGGAGTTGTAGGAGAGTATTAGGATATTCTCTCTCCATTTGTTCTTAATATAGAGACAGACCATTATACGGTGAAGATTTACATTTTATGAATTTTAAGATGAGCTCATCTAATTTCACAGTAATTGGCAGAGCCTTCTGGTCTCTCCTCTCATCTTCATAGACAGTAGATGTTAAGGGAAACTTAGTGATAGTAGCCCAACAACATTCTTTCCATTGTTGGTTTCTATATTGGATACAATTCCACCTTCTTTCTATTTTTCAGTTATTATTTCATGACTCAAATCATTTCCATTCCTTCCCTGTCTGTGTTTCTCTGTGCGCACGTGTGTATTTTGGAGTAACAATTTTACAGTTAACATGATGGGTTAGGCAGCAGAGGGGAAAATTAACTCCTCCCCTCTCCTCACTCCTTTTCTGTTATTAACATTTCCTTCCCAAAACACTACTTGTTTAAATAAATTTGTACAGGGGAAGTGTTATGGAGTTGTGAGTGCATTTGACTTCTCTTCAAGATGCCAATGGAATGGCAACTAAAGTCCGTAGCCTCCAATATTTCTGTTCCTAGAATTAATTTGTTAAATCTTAAATCTTCTTGTACTCCATTCTTATTGTATTTAAATTTCAAAGAGAGAGCACTCAAATACCCGTACATCCTTGAATTTAAATACCTGGTTGGGCTAGGAACTAAGGCAAGGAGGTTTTGTATTGGCAATGTCACCTGCCTGTTGATGACATCAACAGGCAGTGGATAATATTGTTTCTCATTTGATGTGAGTAACTTTGCTAGTTGTCCAGGTATTGCAGGTCAAGAGCCAAATATTTACAGAATTTTGTACGTTATGCTTGAGAGAACCTGTATACATTGAATAGAATTGGTCCTCCCTTATTCCTTTTTTAATAATATTTTCTTTCTTACCTATCAAAAAAAAAAAAAAATTGGTCCTCCCTTGGCTTTCCTTAATTAATTATTGGTTATCAGGAGAGGGAAAAAAGGATACTTATGTTAACAGAAATGTTCAAAGTTGTAATAACAAAATTTAATATGAGAATAAGTTGTTTCCTATTCTTCTTTTCTCTCTTCCCTAAAGCCCACTTAACCGGTTTGTTGGCTTCTTTTTCATATAATCTAAATGTATGCTGTGGGTTGAGGGCTGAATTTTTCTATACATTGTTGCCCATAGCCCATATGTTATTTTTGTGTAATGACTTTCTGTCATCTGTGGAACAGGTCAGAGAGCTTTTGGTTGATGATCCTGGAAACTCTGAATATGTAGACATGGAAAGGGAGCTTAAAGAGGTGTTTCTTTGCTTACGATTGTTCTGTTTCAATTTTTTCATTTTCTATCCCTTATAAATTTTTATTGGAAATACACATATGATTCTTATAATCTTATCCTTGGTATGTCACTTTTTGAATGATTGTCATGAGAAACAGAGTCAGCCCCTTGTAAATTACTTATGGTCACATAACCAATTCCATATAATTTTAATTGGATGTCTAGTTTCTATGCAACTTTCTTTCTTTTATCTCTCCCTTCTCTCTTTTGAAGGAATCAAAATGTTGCTCAAACAAGCAACATCAGTTAACTTCTAATGGCACCTATGGAGGTTTATTTTCGTTTCTTGACTGAAAAGGTGAGGATGGTTATTATGTTAAATAAAGTTCGTACACTCCAGAAATGGGAACTCTATGGAGAATCAGAAAGTTATTTGGATCTATATGTGAAAATTGAGAACTTCATCAAGATGCACATCACTTCTATCTTGGTTCTTGTGCAGGTGTGCTATGTGTTGTGATGGCCAGTCTGCTCTCTCTCTATCACCTCATTTCAGATGTTCACACTGAGATTCTAAGTTCGAATGACGTTGATTTTTCCTTATGGTGTTACTGATAATATGGATATGCATTTTTTTGTTGTTTAAATTTTGAGTTTGGGCTAAAGTTGTGTGGATGCAGGTGATTGCTTTGACGGAAGAACTTCTTGCAACTGCAAAGCAAAATGATATTTCAGGATCAGATATTGGGACTAGCGGTAGGGCATCTCCAAGTTTGCCCCATTCCAAAATGGTAATTCCACATCCTTTTCATTTATTTTTGTGTTTGGTTACTTGGCAAAAAAACAAAAAAAAGTGTGTTTGGTTGTCTTGGGTTGCAAATCTGCTTTGTATCCTCTTGAAGGCAGAAGTCATGTTTGACAACTATAAAAAAAAATGTTGTAAGAAGGGTCCTAAAAGGGTTGCCATGGAAATGGCCTTATCCTTTTAAACAAGCCCAAGAACCAACATGCCAATCCAAGCAACCCAAGTTGTGAGTAAGGTCCTACTCATGAATTTGAATCTGCACACTTACGGTTGGCAGCCCAAGACTATTACATAGCATCAGACAATAGTTTCAACATCTATACTATTTAGAAATTAGAATATCAGTGCCTCACCATTGAATTCAGAAACTATATGAGCGGTTGTTTGTTTATTAGTCTTAATTCTTCTGCAAGCTTTATGGTTTGTCTGTTGCTTGGATTGGCATTTTGGTTCTTGGGGTGGTTGGTTTCTGTTTTCACAATTTTTACTTATATGCATGATGATGTAACATGGTGTCTTGCATGGCATGTTGTGTCAGACTTGTCATGTCATTTGCCACATCTTAGATGAGACATTTTATCTGTCATCACTTTTCAATTTTGTAGTTGTAATTGTAACAAACTGTGCAGTTTGGCTGGTTTGTGGCTACAGAGTGGGGATATTGTCCTTGCATCATTTTGCCATTGCATCTGAGGATAGTGTCATATATATTCTCATCTATCACTTTGTGTTGACCTGTACTACCCTTTATTTACTTTTGTAACCAAATTGTGTGTTTTTGGTAATGTTGGAGCTTTCTCACTTTCTCTGGTGATCATATGGGTTCTTTTCTGTTCTCCCCATGTAGGACTCAGAAAGCATGTTGGATCATCAAGGAAAGTTTCCCATTGGCACAAAAGTTCAAGCTGTTTGGAGTGAAGATGGGGAATGGTATGTGAAAAAATGAAAATAAAAATAGAGATTCTGAATTTCAAAATATTTATATTTTTTCCATTTGTTTTACCTTTGTCTTTCTGTATTTGATTAGTTGAATGTTCAGGTATGATGCAACAATTGAGGCGTATTCTCCAAATGGCTATTTTGTTACTTATGATGGATGGGGGAATAAAGAAGAGGTATGATTTCTGTAGCCACATTTTTGAATCATTAACTCCTTGTTGCTTAATGCATCATCTTCTTCTATCCTCATCAAGTTGCATTTATAGTTTGCTGCATATATTTTGTTTATATAGTTTACATTGTTCAGGTATTGTTAGCATTTACATTTGTTGTTTCAATTGTTTATCAGGAGAAGTAAAGCTTACCTTTTTGACCTTGCACATATTTTTATACTTACAATGGAGATTTATAATTTTACTGCAAAACATTAAAGTTGTTTGCTAGCTCTAGATCATTTATCCTAGTATATTAATTGCCCAAATGTCATCCTTAATATCCTAAATCTTTATTTGAAAGTTGCTATTAAACATGCAGCAAGTGCCTTCAAATGTTAAACAAATTTTAGAGGCTACCTTCATGGGAATTCAGAGTTTAGCTGCTTGCTGCCATTAATACCCCCCCACCCCCCCTCCCTCTTCCTCTTCCCTTCTTTGGTTCATTCAATACATGACTTGGTCCCATGGGCTACACAGTTTGAGGACAGCCCTCCTCAGTCCTCATTCCTTATTTTCTTCCATTCCTAGGGAAGAGAAAAATGGATACCAAGTGTTTTGAATGACAGTGAAATTTTTACCAGCTAAGTTAACTGGCACTTTATTTTACTCATCTTGCCTTAACTATTACCTCTTCTTTTCCTCTTTTTAGCTTTCTTTTTACTATTTACCCTGTACATGGAATTTTCCCTTGTTACTCAGTAATGCAATTTTACCTTGTGAACCACAGTAGTGTACTGTTACCTTTACCTTTTATTGCAATTCCATCTTCAACTTAGCCATATCATCGCTGTATCATTCCCCAACCAGCATTACAACTTCTTTATCTTGGCCAACTAGTTGTACAACAAACCTTTTTTATGCTGATAAATTTAGAACATATGGAGGATTATAGCTGATAATGCTCTTACACAAGTGACATCAGTGGGCCACCCGTTTATATATATATATATATATATATTTATATCCCCCTGCCTGGTTTTTATATAGCTTTAAATGTACAATTTTAGCAGATGTGAAACAAAATGAAGAATAGTTGTAATGGAGGAGAGGATTTTGCAAACGTTAAGCAGATAACTTCCTCAAATTATAAAAATAAACATTCAACTGTGATCAAATTTGGATAGAAACAAATATGCCAACTGCTGAGAACTGAGAAGATACACGTGCCATTTGCTAAAGTAACCCTTTGCAAATTGGAGGATTCTAGATGTTAAATTTCCATGGCTGGGATGTCACTAGCCATTTGGATTGTTTGATATGTATGCATTGAATAACTCGTCCTTTTACAATCACCCCCTCCAAAAAAAGGGGCTAATTTCTCTTAAAAATTGATTTTACAAAACATTGGGTTATTGTCTGTTATAATACTTAAAAAGGATAGACTAAAAAAAAATCATTGTCAACATTATCTAAATGCCTGAGATTATAAATCCCTTTTACAGATTATGACTTCACTTTGCCATTGCAAACCAAGTCTATTCTTATTGCTTCTATCATTTGCCTGCAATTTGTTAGTCATATATTCTTTCTGAATGGGTTAGAATTAGATATCAGCAGCATTGGTTATCACTGACAGTCGCTATTTCTAGGTGGATCCTGACAATGTAAGGCCAATTCAAGAAGGAGTTGTCAATACTTTGGCAGAAGCTGAGAGAGTGGCTGAAGCAACTAAGCAAGCTATAAAACGTAAGATTGCACTGGCTGCTTCCATGGACTTCCAGTCGCGGAGTTTACCCGCAAAGCTTCGAATAGAGCCTGATGACCCAGAGGATGTGGTAAGTTGTGCATGCAACGTACTATTAAAGAATGGTGGATATCCAATATAACTGGAGTTACCAATTGTTTTTGCTTATTCTGAAATTTGTAGTTTTTCTAGCTATAGATAAGCTTAAACAAACTTGTCAATAGTAATGGTAGAATGCTTAAGATATGTGTAGTTTTTTTTTTCATCCCCCAATCACGTTCTGATGCTGTGATGATTTGATTGCTAATTATAATATTTACAGAAAGTTGCCAAGCGTAAGAAGATACATGCTTTTAAGTCAAAGGTGCGGATGGAGCAACTTGAAGTCACACAGAATAAGCGGCAGAATGCTTGGCAGCAGTTCCAGACAACCAAAGGCAAGACTAAGAAGGTACATTTGGACAGATATTGCATTTGATATGTTGCAATATCAAAAATTTGGGACCAATGGCTTTATCTGTTGTTGTATGTTGCAATATGCACCAGTGGACCTTTTATATTTATCGAACTGCATGTTCCGTTATCTTCTGAATGATCCCCCAACTCCTACTATTATGTACAATTTCACACATTGATTCCTTCCCACAAATTTGGAAGTTTGAGTATGTATCTTATATTTTGTTTTAGTGTTTATATTGTTCTTTTACCCTAACCTTCAATTCCCTCCTTGCATTGTCAGATTGGTTTCTTTTCGGGTCGCAAGCGGGAAAGCATCTTCAAGTCTCCAGAAGATCCACAAGGCAAGGTTGGTGTGACAGGAAGTGGAAAGGGTTTGACCGAGTTCCAAAAAAGGGAAAAACACTTGCATCTCAAGGGAGCAACTGTTGATGGTGCTGATGAATAGGTTAGAGTTCCTAGTTTCGCTGTATCTGCAAGATGTAGCTCATGACTGAACAGTCGAGCCTTTAAACAGAATGTACGGTGTGCACATGGTGTTAAGCTTTTCTTCATTTATTTATATTTTGAAATTCAAGCTTAGCATGGGGTCTAACTGTACTTACCACAAAAAAGAAGAAGAAAAAGACTGCTTTCTAAATTTGGTGTTTGTATGTGACAAATCTCTTCTCACTTGGTTGTTGCTGTTAATCGATTGTGTATGTGGGATCATATCCTGTGCCACACCCCTGGTATTGCATGGCCGAGATGAAATGTTAAGTATTTTATCTTCTTTGATGGAACGTTTGAGATTAAAAGTTAAGGCCACTCATAGGACATTGCGTCCTGTGCAAGGGTCACAGGATTTTGGTTTGCGCATGGGCAGTGGCGGAGCTAAAAATATTTTCCAAAGGGGACTAGCTAAATATTAAAATTCATAAGTAAAAAAAGAAGTTTTATTTCATAACTTAAATTTAATTCAACAAAGTTATACCTTACGTTCTTTCATTAATTCAACGAATATTCAAAAAACGACTGCCCAGTTTGCAGTAATCCTATTTGGGTAATTTGTTGAAAAGTTATATATTCATTGTGATGTGAGATTTGGCCATCTGCAAACGAGGGAAATGGCATGGTTAGCTGGTTACTATGTAAATTTCATGGATTTAACCTTAAAACAATCCCACATCGACTAAATACTTCCTATTAATGGTCTTTCATTACACGATTTGACTCCCCAAAAATCCCGAAAGTCACTTTCAATCATCAATTCATATATTAATGTCGAAGGATCTAGAAGATTAAGTTCCATGGTGAAAAAAGTTTTCTAGTGTTTCAGTTTTGGTTCATTGATAGCCATCACATAAAATATCTACCTACTCCTCTCTCTACCTTATTTGGGGGAGGTTTTTTTTTTTTTTTTTCTACTTATTTGGCTTATGTACAAATTTTTAAGTCTTTTTTATTTATTTTTTATTTTTTTATAGATACAACTGTACTTTTGTATAGTTTATAATTAAAACTTAATAAACAAATGAAAATAAGGTATCATATGGGTGCACTTTTCGATATTAGATGTTTTGTCTATGTATTTTAAAGGTGGATCCATTAATGAATTGTAGTCAAGTGATTGACAAGATGCCTAACAATTTGTATATATATATATATATATAAAAGATGCCTAACAATAGAGATGTTTACATGGACTGATAAGTTATTTTCATTAGTTTATTTTTGCTTAAAAATCTATCTGGCCATATTCACGAACATCTAAATTCACAAAAAAATAAAAAAATTTCTCAATTAAATGATATATTTCCTTACAAAATATAAAAAATATAAGCCCAAATTAAATACACATGCAAAGTACATGAGAATATGCTATACCCTACCTCCAATTCCAAAGAAGAGTGAATAGAAGGCAGTCTCTGATAAGCCAATTGTGCTTGCTCACATATTATTTTATTTTATTTTTTAAAATTTGTTGAAGAAAAAATGGTGAGTTTCCTATACAGCTGTGTGAGCATCTCAACACGTAGACTAAACATAAAGATATTTTAAATCCCGAGCTTAAGCCTGCCCAACTCACTTATTTATAATGAGAAATTTGAGCTAGTACCACTCTACTTATGAGCTTCAATAGTATATGGTTACCTTATTACTTATCATTATTTTTTATTCATTTATTTTAATAAAGATAGCCTTTTTATTTTTATTTTATTTTATATAATCTTTAAGGTAACCTTATTACTCACTCTAATGGGTTTGGGTGACATGGGCAATTAGACATAGATATTAGATAAGTTTCCTATGTTACACGAAACACCGTAACATAAATATAGGGTTTTTAGCTTCTCCTACACTCCGTTTCACCTTTTCTCTTTATTGTCACTATTACCACTCAAACCCAAACACACAGAGCCAGAGACAGAGAGCGAGCGAGAGTGAGAGAAAAAGAGAGAGTCTGTATCTCTCTGCGTGTGATTTTCACAGTCTCTGACTGCTACAATCTCAGGTACGTCGCATTCGATTTCAAACTCCATTTCTCTCCTGAACTTCTTTTTTTCTTTTCTTGTTCTTCAATGTCTTTGAAGTCTCCGATTCGATTCGTTTCCTTTTTCTCTGCGTTTCGTTCCTTCTTTGATTTTGATTTTTTTGATTTTTAGGGTTCATAATACTGCAATTCACTCTCAACTTTATCGTAATTGCAAAATCAACGAAAGTTTCTTAGGGTTTTTGTTGTGAAAAGCTATGTGCGATTTTCATTTAGGTTTTCGGTGTTTAATCGAATGTAGATTCTCACATTGTTTGAGTTGGGTTTAGGATCGTCTATTTATTTATTTATTTTTGGTTTAATAATTTTGAATTTACGTTGTACTTGATGATATGTTATATACGTGTGTATGTATTGGTTGGTGTAGGGTTTGTTTTGAATTCTGGGGTTTCTGACAGTATTTGAAATAATCGAAGGTTCATTAGGGTTTAATCTAATGTAGAATTGTAGATTCTTACATTGTTTGTCTAGTTTTACCTTGCAGTTGATGATATGTATGTGTGTGTATATGTAACTATGTATGTAACTATGTATGCATCAGATGATGTATGGTTTGGGTTAGCTTTAGTTTGATGATTTAACTTACGTTTGTTCCTCTTCTTGGCATTTGTGAATTAAAGTTTGAAGAAAATAGAAGTTTTGTAGCTGATGCAACCATGAGTGCATGTTATATATAGATTTTTGTTATTTTTGAATTTGATATTTTTTATTGCTGTTTTTTCTAATGGGTTTGCTTCATAGAGTTCAGTAATTCTTGAAGATATTTCATTTCAACTTTTGAACTTTATTTTGCATATGCACATTTAATTTTGTGATTGCTGGTTTCCTATTTTCTGTTTCCCTCTCAGAGATTTGGTATTTTTCAGTTAGATACATACAAGGCCTTAATTTTGTCGCACTGAGATGGCGACAAATTTAGTGATGACCAGTATACTAGAAAAGGTATGATATTTTGAGCTTCTGTTTTTGTAGTTCTTTGTGTGATGACTCATTTGAGTTAATTACTTGTGCAAGGGAAAACATATGTGGGCCAAGTATTTTACCAGCTATGTGTTGGCTGCTTTGTGTTCATTTGCAGATGACGGGAAAGGATAAAGATTATAGATATATGGCGACATCTGATTTGCTAAATGAGTTAAACAAACCGAGTTTTAAAGCGGATGCTGATCTGGAGATAAAATTGTCAAATATAATCATTCAACAGCTTGATGATGCGGCTGGCGATGTTTCAGGATTGGCTGTGAAATGGTATTGGACTTGTTGCTGCATCCCCCTTTTACTTGATCAGAGATGCTCTTGCTTGGCTACATGATTTTTGTTTCAATAATTCTATATTTTAATGATAGTATCATTATTATTTTTTCACTTATCAAAAAATAAAATGATAGCATCTCTTCTTCGACCGTCATATTCAGTGTTTCTATTGGTGGTGTGTTTATTTTTGGTACTAAAGTGCAAGGGTGATGATAGGTTTCTTAACATCCTAGTTTCTGTCTTCTTGTGTTAGAATTACAATGTGCTGAAAGGGAACCATGTACCCTGTTCATTAATATTGCTTTGCATGAAGAGTATTCGTTAGTTTTGATGAAATTGATGAACTTTAACCTGCCAAACTATTATTGTTGCCACGTGTTGATGCATGTACTCAGCTGAAGATGGTGGTATTCACTGCAGTATTTTAAATATGCAACAGTTTTGATTTAAAAATCTGTAGAATGATAATTGTAGATAGGCACAATTCATTTTCTATGAAGTTCTACAGTGGTATTCTGGTGATTGGGTGCAATTGTGGGGTTTCCAATTTTGTCATGAAATTAATTTTTTATTTTTTCAAGGAAGGCATGCATAATAAAAACCTTAGTAGGAATTATGTTATTAGTCCGACTGATTATGTGTAAAGTGTATGCAAGTGAAAGGTTTTGAGGGATAACCAACTGGTCCCAGCACCTCTTGTGGTGCCTGGGCACTATGGTTTGAATCCCACTGGCCCCCTTTCCCTATTTACCTAGCAAAAAAAATTGTTTGCAAGTGGCGGGAAATTATGAAGAAAAAGAGTTGCGTAAAGAGATGCAATAACATCAGTACTTCTGTTGCTCATTTCTTTACTTGATATATGTTTCTTGTCGGTGTGTGGTGTTGCAGTCTTGCTCCATTGGTCAAGAAGGTCAGTGAGGCACAAGTTGTGGAGATAGCTAATAAACTCTGTGATAAACTGCTAAATGGGAAGGATCAGCATCGTGACATTGCTAGCATAGCTTTGAAGACAATAGTTGCTGAAGTTTCTACACAATCTCTTGCACAGTCTATTCTTATTGCAGTTACTCCACAATTGATAAAAGGAATTACTGGTCCCGTGAGTAACTAAAATTTAAATGTCACTTCCTTATCACATGAGAGATTTTGGATTTGAAATGAAAAATTTGTTCTTATCTGCTGAATAACCTTTTATGCCAATAGCTCTAGTTCAAATGGCTCATTCTCCCATTGTGGGTTCAAGACCCACTGAATGCGTGTTACTTATCAATAAAAACAAGGTGAATACCCTTCCACAAAGGGAATCAAGTAATTTTAATTAGGAAATGAAATAATGTATACCAAGAATAATGAGCTTAGGTAAGTCAGCAGATCATGTACATGTTAAAAATAGTGAAACTTGAAAATAAGATTTGAACACTTTACTCAGGAATAACATAGAAGAGTATGACAACACTACAAACTCAGAAAAAGGAATGCATCCTTGTGCTGTTTCTGTGCACATCCTGTGTATTGGTATTGCACTTCTTTTTTAACGAATTTATTTACCTAACAAAAAGGAATGCATCTGAAAAGACTTAAATAATTCTAGCTGGCCATAGTGAGCAGTTGTTCCCTTGGAATAGCATTTGGAAGCAGAAGATCCCCTCTAGAGTGGCTTTCTTTGTATGGACAGCAGCCTTGGGGAAATGTCTGACTATTGACAACTTAAGGAAAAGAAAGATTTGCATTTTGGACTGGTGTTTCATGTGCAAGTGTAATAGTGAAACTATTGACCATCTTTTCCTTCATTGCACGGTTGCTCTAGAGTTGTGGGATATGGTTTTTGGGTTATTTGGAGTTTGTTGGGTTATGCCTTTCTCTGTTGTTGGGCTTTTGGCTTGCTGGCAAGGTCGTTTTGGTCGCCATCGTAATGGAGATCTTTGGATGGTTGTTCCTCATTGTTTGATGTGGTGTATTTGGAAGGAGAGAAATAGTAGGTGTTTTGAAGACAAGGAGCGTTCCATGCCTGATCTCAAGCTTCTTTTTTTTAGAACCTTACTTGATTGGTTTTCTGTGTGGAGAAACCATCCTTTTTCTTCTATTTTGGATTTTCTTGATTTTTGTAATGTTCGTTTTTGATTTGTTCACCTCTGTATACTCCCTGTGTACTTTGGTGTTCCTCTCTTTTGATTTCAATGAATCTATTACTTATCAAAAAAAAAAAAAAAGATCTTGTGCATATTAACAAACAGTGTAACTTGAAAAGAAGATAAGAACGCATCACTCAATAGAACAGAGTATGCCAACATTAAAATCTCAGAAAAAGGAAAGTAGCTGAAAGCATTGAAATGAAGAGAAAATTGAATTGGGATAACATCTTGGCTTCCCCATTTTCTAAATATGGCTCCCCAAAGGCAATGTATGATTGATTTTATGTTATATCTCCTATTCTATCATTTTGGTATTTTATTTATTTCTTTCTGTATCATTTTCATTGATAAATTGTAGGCTTCCTGCTAATTTTGTGCTTCCATCTTTTTAGGGAAAAAGCACTGAGATCAAATGTGAATGTCTTGATATTTTATGTGATGTTCTCCATAAATTTGGTAATCTAATGGCAGCTGACCATGGGCTGCTTTTAAGTGCTCTTTTGTCCCAGTTGAATTCAAATCAAGCCAGTGTCAGAAAGAAGACTGTGTCTTGTATTGGTAAGCTTTTTTAATTAGTTCCATTGATTGTGTGTATTAAATTTTAATTTGAGGTGGTGTTTGTTCAATGTTTTCGTTTTTCTGTTGCTTTATATTGAAGACTGTGTCTGGACTTAAACCTTTCTCACCAGTCATAACTCAGCTGGTCATTTTGGTCAATTTTAGAAAATAGGTTTTGTAGTTTTGATTTCCATTGTGTCTGGAGTCTGAAAATGCAATTGAACATGGCTTTTGATTTGATGGAGTGCCACTAGAATATTCAATTGTAGATACTGTGGATGTTGCAATTTGTGACCTTTAATGCGGAAAGTTCTCTTTTCACTCTATTATGGAAAGTGGAAAGTAGAAATGGTACACCTTTGTTTGAAATCCATTCTCATATCCTTTTTTTTTTTTTGGGTGTGTGTTTGTATTTTAAATGAACTGTGAACAGCATATTATTCCTATTGTCAATTCCTTTTAAAGCTAAAGAAGTTAAAGATTTGTAGGTATGCAGGCAAACAATACAACATATTAATATATGTAAAGATTTGTAGGTATGCAGGCAAACAATACAACATATTAACATACGTTATTGTCCCATTTACAAAGATAATACTCAGGGCATATAATAGCTATTTCTTTTGACTATGTTGGAATAGCCTAGAATTGTGTAGGACTAATGTGATGCTAGTCCAGTCCATTCTCTTTGGAAAAACTTAATATATTTGGATTTGTGACAATTTTTCCCCAAAGGGTACAAAAGATTTCATGCAGCATTTTTTTGTCTTCAGCATCTCTTGCTTCTAGTCTGTCAGAGGATTTGTTGGCTAAGGCTACAGATGAAGTTGTTCGGAACTTGAGAAATAAGTGCACAAAATCAGAACTGACCCGTACAAACATTCAGATGATCGGTGCTTTGAGGTGAGCTTTATAACGTGTTCTCTGCATAATTATTTTCCAAAAAATTAAAAAGCACATTTTTTTGCTGTTTTCCTTAGTCAGTTGCAGGCTCAGTACTTATGGCATGTCAACTGTTTGTTTCTTTGCTTCAAAGCTGCACTTTGGGGGGTAAAAAAAAACATGACAAGCTACTTATGATGTTGGGATGGGCCACAATTCCCTATATGGAGTAATGAAGTATATTCTTTTTTGAAATTCCTTAAAATCATAATTATATATGAAAGCACGAACCTTGGCTGCATTAGCCTCTACATGTGTGCCATGTCTCACTCTCCTTTGAAATAAAAATGGAACTCTTTATTTAGCCTTCCACCTCATTATTATTATTATGTTTCTCACATTACTTATGAAAAATGATCTCTTTCTGATGTGTTATTAATCAACCATGGTGTCTCAGTCGTGCTGTCGGATATCGTTTTGGACCCCATCTTGTTGACACTGTTCCAGTGCTGATTAACTACTGCACAAGTGCATCGGAGAATGATGAGGAGCTTCGGGAGTATAGCTTGCAGGTACTGTGATATTTTTTGTTTATCTCTCTCTTGAGATTTTTCATTTTGTTTAGATTGCTGCAATACATGTAGAGTGTATGATTTTTTTTTTTGGATAAGTATGTAGAGTGTATGATCTTGTTTGGTACCTCCCTGTTTAAATGCCTTGGCTTGAAATTGCAATATTATTCTCCTCCCTTCCCCCACAGCTCCGCTCCTTGCTAAAATAAACTTGCCCAAAAAGAAAAAAAAAACACCATTTTTTTATAGAAGGTAAAATATTATTTTTCTAAAATGTCTAATTAGAGGTGGCATGACTTCAAATGAAAATATTGTTTGCTTTTCAAGAGAAGATAAGGGTACTATAGGAAATTGAAGAAGTAGGAAATTTTATTTTTAGAAAGTGTTCAACTATTTTTTGGACATCCCAAAAGAAACAAGGCATTTGAATCAGGACGGAAGGTATATTTGTTTTTGATATTTTCCTCCTGTGATTCTTCTCATATATGCTGAATTTTGATTGCAGGCACTGGAAAGTTTTTTGCTCAGGTGTCCTAGGGATATTTCTTCGTATTGTGATGAAATTCTTCGCCTTTCCCTGGAGTATCTAAGTTATGATCCAAACTTCACTGATAACATGGAGGAGGATACCGATGATGAGAGCCATGAGGAGGAGGAAGATGAGTATGTTTTGCTCTGATTTATGTGAGTTAATACATTACATTTTATGGATAGACTTGTTTAATTATGTGTGGTCACTATATTTGTTGTAGCGAGAGTGCAAATGAATACACAGATGATGAGGATGTCAGCTGGAAAGTCCGACGAGCAGCAGCCAAATGCTTAGCAGCATTAATTGTATCTCGTCCTGAACTGCTTTCAAAGCTATATGAGGAGGTGTCTTTAAAATTCTAAATTTGTTCGGAAGTGGAGGAAATCAGTCATCATTTTGATCATAATTTCTTATATAGTTTTGAGTCTTGTTAGTCATAATTCATAATACATTTGATTCTTTTTTGTGCAGGCTTGTCCAAAATTGATTGATAGATTTAAAGAGAGGGAAGAAAATGTGAAGGTATAGCTTCAATGAATTATTTTTGGATATTTAATTACTAATTATGTTGTTGGTTATCTAATATTGTAAATTGTAATGTTGCAGATGGATGTCTTCAATACATTCATTGAGCTGTTGCGTCAAACTGGAAATGTGACAAAAGGGCAGAATGACATGAATGAATTGAGGCAAGTTAATTTTTATGTTCTAGTGTCAAATGTTAACGAACCACTTCCAGCCTTTTCATAGTGCTCACTGGCTTCTTCTTCTATTTATTTAAATTCTCTGATGTAGAGAAAATAATTAAATATTTTAGATTTTTTATGTTGAAGGCCTAGTTCATTTAGTGGTTGTATTTTTTTTAAGCTATTGGCATTTTTTTTTCCTTCAATACTTGTTTGATTGCTGTTTGTGGTAATTGCTTTTACTTGCTAGCATTACTGCAAATGTTATCAATAAAAAACTAATGCTAAATTTTGAAATTTTGTCCAGTCCAAGATGGTTATTGAAGCAGGAAGTGCCAAAGATTGTTAAATCTATAAATAGGCAGTTACGTGAGAAATCCATCAAGACAAAGGTAGAAATTGCTGATATCATTGTGGATCATAGGTAATGGACCCATTAATCTTGATTGCATTCATTTTGTCTGTTTGCAGGTTGGGGCATTTTCTGTTTTGAAGGAACTTGTGGTTGTCTTGCCAGACTGCCTTGCTGAGCACATTGGATCACTAATTCCAGGAATTGAAAAAGCATTAAGTGTGAGTAAATAGCCTGCCGTTGAAAGTGTATTGAAACTCGTCTATTTTTCTCCTTGATACTGAAATTTTCCATTTCCCTAATGTTTCTTCTTTATTCATTTCCAGGATAAATCCTCTACCTCGAATTTGAAGATTGAAGCTCTTATATTTACTCGATTGGTGTTAGCTTCACATTCTCCTCCTGTATTCCACCCTCACATTAAGGTATTAGCACTTGTCATGTGTGTTTTAACTGTCTTACGTGAGCATGAGAAAAGAATCACGTCTTTTCCTGTATTCTGATGTTGAATAGAGGTGATTCTATTCTGTATTATTTTAAGGGGCTAAGATGGACTGATTTGACTGAGACTTGGTAGGTCAATGCTATGCAATGAAGACCTATTTTTTTTTTTTTCCTCTGTTCTGTATTATTTTAAGGGGCTAGGATGGACTGACTCGACTGAGACTTGGTAGGTCAATGCTACACAATGAAGACCTATTTTTTTGCCTCTCCCTCTCTACTTACTTGCGTGTTCTCAGGGCGAGAGTTAATAATGTGGGCCTATTCAATTTTTGGGTACATTGTCTGAAATGTAAACAGTATTTAGAAACCAAAACCCACCCCCCCACTGGAAAGAAAAGGGTTTAATCAGTAGTTGATGCTTTAAGGGTGTTGTTTAGTGGGTTTGAGTATGTTTTGGTTTCAGAGCAATATTCCTCATTTGGCCAACCATTGAAATTTGATTTTTTTTGGATAATATAATATGATTTTTACTGCCTCCGTAACATCTGTCAAAATTGGAGATCTATGTATGATGTGATGATTTTCTGAACATATTTCTGGCTACAATCTTTGCGAACATATTTTCTGGTGACCTTATTAGAGAATTTGATGGCCAAAGTTTAAACTGTATGTGTTGATTCCTCAAATCAAAGTTTATCTTTTTTAGACATCTACCAAAATCAGAGATTGATGTTGGATTTGATGATTTTCTGCCAGAAGTTACTACTTACTACCCATTGTCCGGCTACAATTTTTTGTGAACCTATTTTCTGGTAATGTTAGTAGAGATTTTGCTAGCTGAAGTCCAAATTGTATGTGTTGATTCCTCAAATCAAAGTTTTATCTTTTTAAAAAAGAGAATGATTTCAGTCCTTGTTCTTGTAATAGGCCCTCCCTGCATCTTCATTCTAGATTTAATCAGTAGTTGATGCTTAAATGTGTTTGGTGGGGTTTGAGTATCATATGGCTTAAGAACAATATTACTTATTTGTCCAATCATTGAATTTTGAATTTTTTGTGATAAGAGAATATGATTTTTACTGCCTCCACAACATTTTTCCAAATTGGAGATCTATGTTTGATCTGATGATTTCCTGCCATAAGTGACTCTCCATTGTACAGATACAATATTTGTGTTTATATTTTCTGGTGACCTTATTAGAGATTTTGCTAGCCAAAGTCCAAATTGTTGTTCAAAACAAGGTTCCATCTTTTTCTAAGAGAGGCTGATCTCAATCCATATTCTTGTAATAACCCCTACATCATCTTCATTCTTGGTATCCTACTTGCACACAGGATGATCAACACGTGATCAATGTCTTTAACTCGATTGCATTTAGAATTTAATACCTTGTGGAAAAGTAATCCCTACATTTGTTTACAGTTTGCCCTGTTTGTTTTTTAGTAGTCGTCTCAGTTTGAGCCACTTGATTATCTTTTCCATTGTATGTAGACCTTCTTACTTGCTAGTGTATCATTTGTGGAAGAGGTTTTGTTTGCAAACCAAAGTGAAGCTTTGCTATTAATTAGAAAACCTTGAGTCCCCCCTGAAGCTGCAATTTTAATTTCAAAAAAGAGGCCCCATCTCAGTCCATGTTCATGTACTATGACATACATCTTAACCTTCATTGCACTTGTGTAAAAAAAGAAGGGCCATCTTCATTCTAGGAATCCTCTTTGTACATAGGGGAGATTCACAATGACGAATATATGCAATTTGGTTTCCTTTGGAAGTCAGTGCTTTGAAGAAAGTGAAAGGTTTATGCTATGTCATGCAGTCCTTGATCAGTTTGAGACACTTGATTACCTTTTCTATTGTATGTGTCATATTCTTACTTGTAGTGGTGTTAGTGTTTTTTGCTATGTTAAAATACACTCTCCTGTAACATGTTTCTTGAGTAATTCTTTGTTAACATGTTTCAAGCAATCAGTATGACCACTGTTATGTGTATCGTCTTGATGAGTACACAAAAATAGAAAACACTGTGATTGTACTGTCTGGTTCATTTACGTTTTAAACTATGTTATTGCAGGCTCTTTCTGGTCCTGTTTTATCTGCTGTTGGTGAGCGTTATTATAAAGTTACAGCTGAGGCATTAAAAGTATGTGGGGAACTTGTCCGTGTTGTGCGGCCAGATATTGAGGTGACTTTATTATTCACTCTTACACTTTGAGATCTTGTTTGGTCATCTTCTAATCTTTGAATGGTTTTTTTTATGTAGGGTTTCGGTTTTGATTTTAAAGCATATGTTCATCCCATTTACAATGCTATAATGTCACGCTTGACAAACCAAGATCAAGATCAGGTCAGTGGAAATTCTAATAGAAGCTCTCCTTGAATGTTTCGATTGTGTCTCATGTGTCTTCTTTTCCAGGAGGTTAAGGAGTGTGCTATCTCTTGCATGGGACTTGTTGTGGCAACATTTGGTGATAACCTCAGTGCAGAGTTGCCTGCATGCCTTCCTGTACTTGTTGATCGGATGGGAAATGAGATAACCCGGCTTACAGCTGTGAAGGTTGGTTTGTTGCATATGTTGTATGTATTTAAGGTCTTTTAGCTGGATTTTGTGCATGTGCATGTGCAGTTACTTGTCTATGTCAATGTCACTTGTTTGAGCTTTATTGTCTAAAAAGGTTGTACCCAATGCACCAGGCTCTTGCTTTTGTGAGTCTAGGCAATTTGAAGTGGTTGGTAGACAACCTTTTTATTATTATTATTTTTTTAATTTTGATAAGCAATAAAGATTTATTGATATAAAAAAAGAGACACCCAAGTGTACATGGGTATGGATCAAATAAAAAAATTACATAAATCAAGTAAATCCAAAATTGAAGAAAAGGATTGGTTTCTCCACACTGACAACCAGTCCATTAAGGTTCTGAAAAAGAATAACTTGAGATTAGGCAGAGAATGGTCATTATCTTCAAAGCACCTACTATCTCTTTCCTTCCAAATACAGCACACCAAATAATGAGAAACAACAATCCATACATATCCATTATGATGGCGACCAAACTGACCTTGCCAGGAAGCAAGAAGCTCAACAACAGACTTTGGCAAAATCCAACATACTCCAAATAAACTCTCATAGCCCACAGATTCATAGCAACTGGACAATGAAGGAAGAGATTGTCAACAGTTTCACTATTACACTTGTACATATAACACCAATCCACAACCTTTGTATCTGTGTGTGTGTGGTATATAATGAAGCCTTTTTGGTCCCAAATGAGCTCAGAATCTATAGTTGGATGCATTTCCTTGACATTTCTAACTCCCCACAACATGTAATGAGTTTGTATTTGTTGGTCAACTTCATTTGCATCTTTTAGATGCACCATTTAAATGTTAGAAAAGTAAGTGTTATGCTATTGATAAAAAGAAGAAGAAAGAAATGTAGTTATGCCTAAACTTCTGAACAGTTGTTGTGCTAAATAATGTTAGAATTGGAGTCAAGTTGGAAAAGGAGAAAAAATTCCATCCATGTCCTATGTTCTGACTACCATTTGTGTGTGCGTGTGTATCAGTGGGATTGGGGCTGAATATGGGAAGCTGTCTGAGCAATCTATTTATCAGACTCAAATGTTCAACTGAACAGTATTTCTATCTATATAGTTGATTATCAGATCTGTGCATCACACTATGTAGTCATTTATAGTATATGTGGATGTGTGGTTCATGTTTGTGTGTGTGGACGTGCCCATCACTGGATTATGGTAATCTAAAGACTTGATGTGTTCTGTATCCAGGCATTTGCTGTCATTGCTGCCTCTCCACTTCAAATAGATTTGTCATGTGTTTTGGAGCATGTAATTGCAGAATTGACAGCATTTCTACGGAAGGTATGAAGATTATTCTGTTTGCTGTCTTCTTAATGATATTTTTAATGATGCTCAATTTCTTGCAATGATTTTTAAGAATCACTCAACATCTGCTGAATGAATTTCTGAACTTTTTTGTTTGTTTTGGAAAACAGGCTAATCGGGCTTTGAGGCAGGCTACATTGGGAACCCTTAATTCCCTGATAGTTGCTTACGGTGATAAAATTGGTCCATCTGCTTATGAAATTATCATTGTGGAACTTTCATCTCTGATAAGGTTTTCTCTTGTTGCTTCACCTTTTTAGACCCTCCTCTTCTCCAACCCGCCCCCCCCCCCCCCCCCCCCCCCCCCCCTTTTTATTTCAAAGTCAGGTATGGTTTGTGCCCATGTTGATTACATTCTAATCCTGGTGATTCTCAATAATCTATATTCCAGTGATTCGGACTTGCATATGACGGCTCTTGCCCTGGAACTATGTTGCACCCTCATGGCTGACAGGAGGTCAAGCCCAAGTGTTGGTTTGGCTGTTAGAAACAAAGTTCTTCCACAAGCACTAACATTAATCAAAAGCTCATTGCTGCAGGGGCAAGCCCTTTCGGTATGTCAATCTGCATTCTTGGACTTGTGTTTTGATCTAGAATATATGCTTGTTAAAAACCTTCTTTGTTGTAATTGCAGGCTTTGCAAAGCTTTTTTGCTGCATTAGTTTATTCAGCAAACACTAGTTTTGATGTCTTACTAGAATCTCTTCTTTCAAGCGCAAAACCATCTCCACAGTCGGGAGGCGTTGCAAAACAGGCTTTGTATTCAATTGCGCAATGTGTGGCTGTTCTCTGCCTTGCTGCTGGTGATCAGAAATGCTCATCGACTGTTGAAATGCTTACTGAAATCCTGAAAGATGACAGCAGTTCCAATTCAGTAAGTTCTTTTTTCTAGGTGTTGGCATCATTTGTATGTCAATGTAATACCTGAAATGACTTCATTGTTGGATGTTAGATTTTGACTGATGATTATTCCATTATAGATTCTCTGTTCAAGAATTTTTTTTGACTGAGTCAGTCTTCTGTTGTGGTTGCTTGAAGTTTATGGAGTTCATGTGATGTTTGATTAGATAGAAATGTAAAGACGTATTAATGATAATGAAATTTTTTTAAAAGAATTAATGTGTAAAATACAATGTGGTTTATTGGGTAGGCTGGTTTTATCTTTGTAATTCCGCATTCCATACATTTATGCATATGCACGTGTACACAAACACACATGTATCGAAATCAAATGGAATGCTGGATTCTTTTATCTCATTTTTAGTACCAGACTTGTGCATGATGTTTGCCTGGTTCTATGAGATTTGATCACATTTTCAAGATTTCAGTTTTTAAAATGCGTTGGAATGACAGATGGCTTGTGTTTGGTGCATGTGCATGCAACCCTTTGTAATACAATGAAGACTGTAGTCAAGTAATAAACTCTGAAAAAATCTTTCATTTTCTCCTGCCTCCTCCCTAGGACCAACGCGCGCACCCCCCCCCCCCCCCCCCCCTGTGGGGCTTTCTTTCATATTCTGATTTTACTACACTAGACTGATTTTTAATCTTTTTTGTATTCTGCCAATTACAATCACTGTTGTTATTCCTTTTTAGGCTAAGCAGCACCTTGCCTTGCTATGTCTTGGTGAAATTGGGAGAAGGAAAGATCTAAGCTCGCATGCACATATTGAGAATATTGTTATTGAATCGTTTCAATCTCCTTTTGAAGAGATAAAGTCTGCAGCCTCCTATGCTCTTGGAAATATTGCTGTTGGTAATCTGTCCAAGTATCTGCCTTTTATCTTGGATCAAATTGATAATCAGCAGAAGAAACAATATCTTTTGCTTCATTCCTTGAAGGAGGTGTGTGCACTAAATTACCATTATAGCTTGGATCTGGATACGTTCCTATACATTGTTCTAATTTGTGTTTATCTCATGTTGCAGGTAATTGTCCGACAATCCGTAGATAAAGCAGAATTCCAGGATTCTAGTGTTGAGAAGATTCTTAAATTACTATTCAACCACTGTGAAAGTGATGAAGAGGGTGTTCGTAATGTTGTAGCTGAGTGTCTGGGGAAAATTGCACTTATTGAACCTTCAAAACTTGTTCCAGCACTTAAGGTATTTGATCAAATCAATTTGTTGACTTCTCGTCAAGCTTTTGATGAATTCTTTATTTTTACATTTGATGGAGGTGTGTGTGTTTGTTTTATACTCTTAATTTCCTATAGGTACGAACAACCAGTCCAACTGCATTCACTAGAGCTACGGTTGTCATTGCTGTAAAATATTCTATAGTTGAGAGGCCTGAGAAGATAGACGAGATTATATACCCTGAGATCTCATCATTCTTGATGCTTATAAAGGATCATGACCGGGTGAGTCTCATACCTTGGCATCTCATCATTTTTCTTTAAAATATCTTATAGCTTTCCTTCATCCTCTCTGGGTAGTAGTGGGTTGGTTTGGCTTTGAACCATATAATTACTGATTTTCCATGGGTGTGCAGCATGTTAGGCGTGCAGCAGTGTTGGCTTTAAGTACGTTTGCTCACAATAAGCCAAACCTAATCAAGGGGCTTCTTCCAGAATTATTGCCGCTTCTTTATGATCAGACAATTGTTAAGGTAACTTCAGATTTTGACATTGTTCATGTTAAATGATTCTTTTCTGTAATCTGAAGTAGTATGTTATTGATAATGCCTGTGCATATGATTTGGGGTAAATGATTTTATTTATTATTGACTTGTTAGTTGCTCGCTGGATTGGTATTTGGAACTTATTTGGTGCAGTTAGTACACATCTTCATTCCATTAAAAATGCTTTGGCTATGCTGATGTTTTAGTTCGCTTAACTGTTGTACTTTCATTTTATTGTGATTTATTATTTGGCTTTCATGTGTAGACCTATGAATGATCGTATTAATGTAGTTTGTGCTCCTCTCTCTTTCTTTCTTACTCATTTGTATCTTTATCTATTGTTCACCAGTGACATATTGATGTATTGTAATGATGTTCTGTTTTTAAATTTCTTGCGCAGCAAGAATTAATAAGGACAGTTGATCTTGGTCCTTTCAAGCACATTGTGGATGATGGACTTGAGTTGAGAAAGGCTGCTTTTGAATGTGTGGACACATTGCTTGATAGTTGTCTTGACCAAGTGAATCCTTCTTCTTTTATTGTTCCATACCTGAAATCCGGTCTGGACGGTGAGTTAGTTTTTTTTCTCCTGCCTGTACTTTTTTATTCTCACTTAGTGTACTTTTCGTATTCAGTTAGACTTGTGTTGGACAGTGATGTTAGATTCAACTTTCTAATGCTTTTAAATTTTATCTTTCAAATTAAATGCTGTGATTGGTAACGTAATGGTGTTCATGGTTTTTGTTGCTTCAACAACTAATTTGGATTCTCTTTCAGATCATTATGATGTCAAAATGCCTTGCCACCTTATCCTTTCAAAACTTGCGGATAAGTGTCCATCTGCTGTATTGGCAGGTTAGTGATTTCATTGATTTTGCTTAACTAAGATTTAGCTGAGCTTCGGACATTCTATCTAATGTTAGTTTTGTACTCTTCAGTGTTGGATTCACTGGTGGATCCTCTGCAGAAGACTATCAATTTTAAGCCAAAGCAAGATGCTGTCAAGCAAGAAGTAGATCGTAATGAAGACATGATTCGCAGTGCTCTTAGAGCAATTGCATCGTTGAATCGCATAAGGTTTAGTTCTCTACTTTATTGGGTTACTTAATTTGGTGTCCTATTTGTTGTGTGGTTTTCTTATCCATTTCTAATTTTTCTGGTAGTTTAACCCCTTATCATGATTAGGTAATACTGTCCTTTATTTTAAAGATTGGGGGTGGTCATAGAGGCCGTGTGAACTAGAATCTTGTTCTAACTCAGCTTTGTAGGCCAAAATTTTCAGAGTGCTGATTTGTTTGTAATTTTCACACTGCTTGAATTAAGATTTCTACTATATAGACAAGTTTAGAGAAAAGCTTTTTTGAAATAAAGCTCAAGAATGTCTTTTATTGATAACTTGGACCTGTCTTACAGGCTCATACACTTGATTTGTCTTTCTTCTTTATTATTATTATTATTTTGGGGGCAGGGTTTTGCAATACTGATTTATCTAATGCTTTGATTTGTCTTTTCTTCTTTATTTCATCCTTTTTTTGGGAAGATTTTTTGGGGGCTGTTTTCTCTTGCCACTTTATCCAAGCAGCTTAATATACATACTTTTCATCATGTTTACTGGAGATTTCATCCTCCTGAAGAACCCACCTCACCCACACATACCACACCCCCCCACACCCCCCCCCCCCCCCCCCCCGCGCGCGGGGCAGGCGGCGGGCGTCTTTTTAATACATTACCTAAGTGACTTTTTTCAACCTGTCAATTGTCAACTTGTGAATTGGACTTTGCACCTTGCTGTAGTGCCTTAGGGAGAATCAGTTGACAATCTAGATATTGCATTAGTGTAAGTAGCTGGGTTTGTAATAAAATTTGTGGTTAAGTTGGCTATTACATTGCTTGGATGCAAGGCCAATGAGCCTTCTCCTATAACAATTGATTGGAGGGTGAGGTTATGGGTTCATGACTCTCTTGGTGCGTGTGAAACTTATCAGTCAAATAAATAAAAAAACATTTGATGCAGCAGTATGTTGAGAAGTGAGAATTGAGACTCCATTTTGCGTAGCCTTCTCATCCTTAAACTTGTGGATGGAGTTATTTAACTTTTGTTATTTGACATCAATGAACAGAGCAGGCCTTCCTTCTTTTGCCTACACCTTCTCTCTCTTGTTTATGCCCCTGAATATTGAGTGTCTTATGAATGAATCTCTTCTAATGCTCTACCATATTCTTTTATTCTGCAGTGGAGGAGATTGCAGCCTTAAGTTCAAGAACCTTATGAATGAAATATCAAAATCTCCTACGCTATGGGACAAGTACTATTCCATTAAGAATGAGTGATGGACATATCAAGACCTAGCTGTCATAGAGTTATATCGGAGTTTCCCTGCAAGGAATGATGGAATAGAAAATTGCTCCGATGATGCATAGGAGATAAGCTATTTTGGTCAGAAAAAGGTTGAAGTGGTAAGGATCATGTCACCATGTTCTTATGGGGAACACGACATGTATAGGCTATGCATCTGTCATTTGGTTATATGATGGCATGACCATTACTCTCCCCCCAGCCCATGATTTGGGTTGAAAATGCGGAATATTTGTTTGCATTTGAGGCAGAGTAAAGTTGAGTATACAATTACTTGTATTGATGAACAGATATGGAAATGCAATCCAATAGATATTTTTGTCTCTTGAGCTTGATTGTGTCAACTTACATATGATTATTGTCATTTGCAGCTATAATGAATGAACTTCTAGCCCCTTCTCTTATGGTGTTGCTATCAGCTTCTCCAAGTTTGTTCATTTCTTAATTTGCACTGCTCTGCCATTATTTTTTTAATGAGAAAGCAGTTTGTTCTTTTTTAGCACTCTCACTGAGCAGCATATTGGATTTATATATTATTCAACATGTCCATTTAAGTAAATAAGTCAGCAAAAATTAAATTACGAGGAACTAATTGCAACCAAAATACACAGCTAATAAATATATCAAACTGTTGTAATTATGCTGGGCTATACTTAACTGAGAAAACGTAATAGGGCCTCTGGTTCTATTATCAACCATTGCCCAACTTAGTCGTGGATGAGGTCTGCCTGACAGCCCATTTCTCGAGGCCCAGTTTGTTATGCAAATTGCAGCTTCTTCTGGTAAGGGGCTATCTGGTATAAGTTTAAAGTTTAGGTATTAATTGGGCTAAATTTGGCAGTACAGGGTATGTGAGTGCAAAGTGCAACTACCCTAAATGGACTGGATATCCGTATAGGAGTGACCATGACAACTTATTTGAGGGGAAATTAATAAATGGAATGGAATTTTGAAGAAATATGAGTTTTGTAGGAAGGAATATGGTAAATTAATATAAATTGAGGTTTAAATTAATAATTTTAAGTAAGACATTTTCTTATATCTAAATACCTATTCATATATTCTGTTTATATATATATATATATATATATGTTTTGATAGATGCAAATTATTAATTCACCTATTGTTTTCAAGTTTTGCTAAAAACCTCTTTCTCATGCTAATCCAATCAATATTTCTTGTGCCATAGTCAATTCTAGGTAGAATTTTATCAATTTTATTTTATAAAAAATGTACAGAAATAATGATAATAAGTATTGTCAATAAAATTTTGTAAATAATACCTGCATAATTGTTTTTTAGTTTTTTTTATAAAATATTTTAATGCATTATTTTAAATATTTTCTTCTACTTGTAAAAATTATTTAAAAACTTTTAATTACGGAAATAAATCCAAACTTGCTGCACTTATGCCCCTGGTCCACACAGACAACCATGTCACAAGTAGTCATGCTTGTGGAAAGGGGCATGGTACTACATGTCTACCCCTCCCGTGCCTCATGGTAGGAGGAAGCACCTTCATTGTTGCCAACGATGGTTGTGGCTAATGCTTGTGAGGGCGCATGTGTGCGGAAGCGTGTTTGTGTTATATATTGACTAGTGAGGGAGAGATAGAGAAGTTTGTAACTCTTGGGCACTACTTCACCATTGTATTTAGTAGGTCGAATTAGGCTATTTAAGCGATTACAAGGTGTTTTAATTGCAATTGGATTAGTTATATTGAGCTATTAACAGAGATGTGGCTAATGCTTTTTTTGGTTTGTGATGTAGAATTCCATAAAAGACTTGAGCGTGTCTTTCTTAGGCCATAAAAAGGTTTTTAGGTCGAGTTCTTTGGTTTTAATCTTCGATGACACATCACGTGTTATCTTTGGTCTACATTCTCTTTACTTACTGCACTTTACATGACTACTTTGCTCAATTATTTTATCTATGCAATCGTTGGGTGGTTCGGTTAATTAATTGGTTAATTACGTAAATTTTGCTTTTATTGTATTTAGCCTAAACTTAATTAAACTGTAATTAAAATTGGGGGTTTAAAAAAGCAACTTGTAATCAGGTTAGAGCACTTTCTTGTGGTATCAAGTATCATAGCCAATGTCATGAATTTGAGTCAAGGGAGTGTCATTGTGAAGGAGGATTGTTGAGGGCACTACAATTTGATTCCCTATAACTGCTCTAAAAAAGGCTTGCAGGATTCGATGTCGAATGTCATGAAAAACTTAACATTGTATTTTCTTCATCGCCAATTAGTTTTGAGGTTGAATGACACAACTCACAGTTCGACAGATAAAATGACGAAAATATATACATGTGAATGAAATCAATTTAGTCTACGAAGATCCATTATTTTCAACCCCAAATTTTGGGACTAAACCTTGATTGTAGTTGTTGTTAAATTAATTATAAAAAGTACTAATTTTTGTTTGGTAATGTTTATGGCTGACCCTGATAAGTAAGTAGATGTTGTTAAAGTAAAAAATATATCGATCCAAATTGATCCCAAATTCTAGCTCCGTAGATATATACGACTTTTAAGGCCAGCAAGTGCCTATTTAACTTCAAAGAAGACCAATCTCTTACAGCCATTACCTGCTGAATTTTGGTAAAATATATCTGAATCTGATGGCTTTTATTGACTTCATCAACCTTCATATATATAGGCTTACAAAAACTGAAACTATAATGTGATAGACAATTGATAGAGCATACGGTTTGTATTAAAGTGAGCACCAAAAAAACAATAGCAGCAATGGTAGAGGCCGCCCTTCAAGGAGTGCTAAAATATTGATGTCTTAATAATGCCTTTCATCTGTGCCAAGGTTTCTCATAGAACGCATTCAACTCTTCACAAAGACGGCATAAATTAGAGTTCATGTTACTCCTATAGATTCCCCTGTTAAGATTGTTAATCATTGATGTTATCACATTGTTGTCGCCTAGGGAATTAACAATGATTCCCTTATCACTAAGTAAATCCACGTCTTTATCAGTATTGATAAGACGATCCAGTATTAAGTAGAAATCTGTAATGTTCCTGTCGTGTGTATGATCACATTGCTCTAATGCCATAATATTTCGAACTTAAGTTTCCGTATCATCCTGAAAATCTAAGAGTGGAATTTCCAACACCCCTTCCTTGAAACTTAGGTCCAGCACGCATTTATTTGGAACCACCTCAAATTTTACTCCAGCCTCACGCAGTTGTGTAGCAGAGTACTTAGAAAAACCATTATAGAGTTTCTCTGTGGTAGCTTGTCTTGTGGAGGCAGTGCAAAGAATCTAAGCAAATCAGTGAAGTGTTTTATTTCCCCTTCGGGGGCTTCATAATTATGAATGTTCAAGTACTTAAAGAAGTCAAAGGTGAGCTGGATTAAAGAAGGAGAGTTTGAGAGAGAGGGTAAGGCGAGGTGGTATAGTTTCTTAATAACAAAGAATGGAAGCTGATTTTCAAGTAATAGCAACTCATGCTGCACCATATCATAAAGCCATGCTTCCACATACATAGGATCGTCTCTTGTCCATTCGTTGAACTTATCTTTCAAGAAAAGCTCAAGAATGAAGGTCGCATCCAACACGATCATTTTCACAAAATCATCTCTTTCAAGCTGAACAGTGTCTACATAGCAAGGTCGAATGATATCTTCCATCTCACTTACAATGGTTACTAAATTCCCCAAGTTGATCTCAGCCCGTTGTATGAAGCTCCTGAAATATCTTACTTTATGCTTTTCCATGGTTTGAAATTTTTCTTTGTTGTGGTGATAAGGACCAATTGAAATAACCTTAGGAGTGTAGGCATCCTCATTCCATTTGCGAAGGTGATACGGAACCTTGTACATGCGGCACTCATCCGATACTCGAATCTCCGACGTTTTCAACATTGTTTCGATGTCAATTGCCAACTGTTCATTTTTCCCAACTCGCTGAATTCCCCATCTATCAAGTTGTGTTCCTTAAATTTCATGATAACAAACACAAGAGTCCCAGAATTAGAAACAACAGCTGATGACCCGCTTAATAAAGGTCACTACCTTTAAAATTAAAATAGCCTAATGGCAGCTGAAAGAAACTTAAATATAAAATGTTGTGGAACCTACCTCGGTTAATTGTGTAGCAGCTGAAACTATCAACAACCCATGGCATGTATGGTTGTCACAGCGATCAAATTAAGCCCACATATAAGGACTTATAGATAAGACTACTGCAACTATAAACTTTATTAAGTAGGTTGGGTAAAGGTGGTCTAGCTCTGGATCCTGCCAAAGAGAAAACGAATAGACCTTTTTTTTTTTTATAAAAATTTTGGTTGGTTTCGAAAAGTATAAGAGCAAGAAGGTTCAATGAAATCTTATCGACGGACCTTAACCGTTGCATATAAAGGATGGATTGGCCAATGAGAGGATAGATCATAGATATAGAGATATTTTCCTTTTGTTTTTGTTTTGAAATCTTATGTTCAGAAGTATAAAAGCAAAGATAGGTGCAACAGTTTTTTTGAACAGAACTCGTATTGCATGTTATGTTTGAAAAGAATGTATAGCTCGGTCATTAGGGCCTTTTGCATGTAGATAATGGATTGGTTGAAGTCTTTGAAACAAAAAATCTGCATTATATGTCATTGAAAAGAATAGCCCGGCTGTTAACTATCTTTGCACATAAATAATGGATTGGCCCATTCTAAATCTAGCCCATTATATATAACATATTATCATATTTTTGTTGATTTTTTTTTTTTTTGAGAAAGAGTTTTAACTTATAGCGTCCACTCCTGATGATAGTTCTTTATCATTAGATCAAGACACCAATAAGTTTTCGGTGTAGGCAGGGATTGAATCCCAGATCTCATATATAATTATCAGAGATTTTACCAGTTGAGCTAACTGGAACCCACTATTTTTTGACATAGCTACAATATGCTACAAAATTCTTTAACCCACTAAATCTCTAAACACTTTATGCATAGAGAAGTGCCAATTAAATTATAAGGCTCTTACCTTGAAATATAATATTGATCTTAAACATATTAGCGAGAAGTTCTAATAGCTAAACTGTAAAGAAATGAATGTTATTAGTATCTAAAGTTTATGTTATTAGTCTTTAAAATTTCAAATGAGTGTCATTGGTTCCTAAAATTTCAAAAATGAATGTTATTAAATTCTCCATCAAGTTCCGGTTAGTTTCTTTACTTACGTTATAAAAAATGAATGTTATTAAATACTTGGAGTAATGAGGTGACATTTTTTAAACCTCTCACACACATACACACATAGATATTATGTGATATAGATATCTTACTCTGGTCTAATTTAAGTGTATCAATATATCATTATTGGCATAAAATGAAACAAAATCTAACATAAATTCCACTAAAAGAACAATATAAAACATGATTTCTATATAGTAAAACAACCCACTAAAGAAAATTATGTGAGAGTTTACATACATAGTTACATTAAAGACTACTTGAATTGTTGTAACTTTTTATATTAAAAAAAATTGAATTGGGGATTATATATTTTGCTTGAAAGATTTTACGAGCTCTGAAGTATCTTACTTTTAAAATTATTTTTAGGGAATTATACTTACGTAGCAACAACAGGAGGAAAAAAAAAAAATGCAAGGTACTTGTTCTTACACCATTTTTCTATTATTATTCTTTTTATAAAAAAAATAGATTTGAATATCGATTCTTACACACATACACATACACAAGATAAATGACAAATTCCACTTAGAGAAAAGAAAAAGAAAAAGAAAAAGAAAATATATATATATATATATATATATAGAATAAATTAGCAAAGTATATTCTGATAGTAATTCTGCTATGCAATATAAAATGACGATGGAAAATGTATTCAGTTGATTGTAGTGTTATCTGATCTGTAATTATATAAATTAAGTTTTTACTCTTTTTATTTATTTATCTATAGGTGAAGGTCAGATTGTTATATTTTAACCTATAAAATTTATAATTCGAAGAAAATATATGCAAACTTTATCATTGAAACTAATTATGGTTTTACTTACAATTCTTGTTTCTCAGCCAAAAAAAAAAAAAAAAAAATACTTACAATTTTTACTACAGGTATAACTATATCTTTACATTGAAGTTGTATATAAATTTTAATTAGAATGAAAATAAATTGAATTTAACTAAAATTCTACCATAAAAGAGAAACGATTAAACGACCAAAAAAAAGTGTTTGTGCATGCCACGGTTTATAGGCTAGTGTAAAGTAAGTACCACGAGTGCAATTTTTTTATCTCTTCGTAAATGTATGCTAATGATTAATAAATAAACTATATTTGAGATAATAAATAGATTAATTTTCATTTTTAATCTTACAAAACTTAGATTCATTAAACTTATATGATTAGAAATTATATATATACGGACTACGGACGTAACGGACCTTAACCGTTGAAGATAAATGATGTATTGGCCAATGAGAAGATGTATATAGAGATATTTTCCGAAGTATAAAAGCAAAGATAGGTGCAACAGCTTTCTCTGAACAGAAAGCATAATGACGGTAAACAGCTTGCAATATATTAATTTTAAATTATATTCTCAATGTAAGAGTATTTTCATTTCAAAGCAAAAAAATACTGACTTTTAAGGGTTTAGATGCTCTAAATTTTACTCAATTATAAGATTTTTTTTAAAATTTTAATAATTTTTTTATAATTAAAAAAATCTAAATTTTGTCATATAAATATTTCACTAATAATACTCTTAAAATAATATAATAATATTACAAAAAAAAATTAAAATTTTTGTTTTTTACCAACAAAGCAGGGTGTTACAAGGGACAAAGCCAAGATAATATTCTTACATATACGGTATTGCGAGTGTTATATGAAAATTTGCAGAGGATGTTGGGGTCTGATGAATCAAGGAAATTCACCAATGAGTCGCACGATGCTCCTTTCGCTCGGATATTAACCTGCACAAAACAAAAGAGAAAACCTATCGAAGGACACCGGTGTGGTGCCGGCCAAACACCCTCCGAAGGTTAAGTCAGAAAGTATTCTCACAACTCTAGAATGCTAGAGAGGGGTTAATTATGCGTACCTTGGCTTGTGAGGGTATTGGGGTTTTTATAGTAGCATAAGGTTGACATCCCTTTCTTGGCGCAGAAGTCTTTTCCTTATAGGACTCTCCTTGTAGAATCCTAAACGTGATGAATAAATTTCCCCTTTTTGCGGAAGATCTTTACCAAATATGTAAGATTTCCGGAGTCCTATTAGCGCAAGGACTCTGTTTGGGCCCTTATGAGAATGGGTTAAAATATCCCCCATGAGGGGCCCAACAGGCCCATGGACAATTAGTCCACCTTCTTTCACTCCGTCCATATCCGGCCCGTTCACATCAGGACCGTCCATTGGAGGCCCGTGCAAATGACGGATCCGCTTATTCGGGCGTTCGCGGACCATATTCGGTCCGTCCATTCACATAAGTCATTTCAAGGTATTTTGTCCCTTTCAGTTGCCCCCTCACCCGATGGGTCCGTCAAGAATAATGAACGGACCCATGGGGTGACGGATCTAAAACTCGGTTAGGCATTCAGGACACTTATGTCCGTAAATTTTCATCCGTACACTGCTGGGTCAGGAGTTGATGCATTAATGTGTAGTGCCAAGTGTCATCCTGTCAATGGCTGTTGTTTTGGAACGAGGCGTTGCTTCGTCTTCCGTGCACTTCCATTATAAATATCAGTCCTCTGCCCTTCATTTCCTTACTTGTTGCTTAGAAGAAATTGTCAGAGCGAGTCCGTCACGTCTGTCAGAGAACAATCCGTTCACTCACGCATCCGTCGCCTGTCACATCTTGCTCCAAGCTTCTGGTGAGTTATTTTATACCCGTCCTCTCTTTTTCCTTTTGCTCTTATTTGTACTTCATGTGTCCGTCGTTATTTCCAACCCCGTCAGAGTCTTAGGTTCTGTCATTACATGTAGGCCATGTCTAGTGCATCAAGTAACCAGTCGGTCGTTCGCGACGGGGCGGATTATGAAGGGGTATACCCGTCAGGTCCCAAAGACCACGACGTCCCGAGCGAGAGTAGTCCGTCATCATCTTCCTCGTCCTCAACACATGAGGGCCTGGAGATGATCGAAGTCCAAGAGGTATCAGACGACGAAGAGCAACTAGTGAGGTCCGTCGTGGGGGTTGATGGACTAAGGGAGTTCATCTTGCCCCAGAGTGGACGGTCCACGCCTTCACGTTAACCATCAAGGAGGGTCACTTCAATACCCTTAGGGACTGCTACCAAATTCCAGACCACATCCCACTCCGTCTACCGTATAAGTCAGAGAAGTGTTACTACGAAGGAGTTGACGGAGTGGGTGTGTACGAGCAAGTGCTTAAGGCTGGTCTGAGGTTCTTGTTGAGTTCGCTACATCGCGAACTCTTAAACTATTTAGGCGTCTCCGTGAGCCAGGTGTCCCCCAATGCCTGGAGAGTCTTTATTGCTATGGAGGTCCTATATGGAGCCATGTCGGACGGAGCGAGGAGGCTTTCAATAAAAGAGTTCCTCCATTGCTACCGTCCGGACGAGATTGACAAGTCGAGGGGTATGTACAGCTTTGTCCCTAGGAGTCCCGTCCTGAAAGTCATCTATGAGACCCCGGACTCAAATGGGGACTGGAAGCAGTGGCGACTCCAGGAATTTTGTCCAGGGTGTTCCTATTTCACTTTGAAAAAATTTTGGGTCATTTCAGACTGTTTCGGGACGTTTTGGTAAATACCGGCCGAAATTCAAGATTTGGACAGTATGAAGTTTGTGTTTAAAAAAATAAATGTTCTTAAAATCAAAACAAATTTACATTCTGTACACCAAAAAACTTCAAAATGAAAAAAAAAAATGAAAAGAAAAGAAATGAACAAAAGTACCTGTACAATAGACTTTAAGTTCATTTGAAATATTAATAAAATTATTAATTATTGTTGTTTAGTTATTTCATAAATTTGTTTGTCTTTTATAAACTATAATTTGTTGTATTGTTGTTTTATTAATTATTAAATTATTAATTGTTGTTTAGCTTAACATAATTTTATTTGTTTGTCTTTTATAATGTATTAATTAATTAAATTATTAATTATTGATGTTTAGTTGCTTCATTAATTTTTTTTACTAACTACTAGCCGTCTAGCACACACTCCACTTTGCATTAGCGCACACTAGCACACGCCTCATGTGCGCACACACTCTTACCTCTCTAATATCGTACCAAAGGCCGTTTCAGTTTTGTTAAAAAAACAAAATATTTCGATACCAATTAATACCGGTGTATCGTATCAAAATTATCACTAAATATATATATATATATATATGTTCTCTTAAAAATATAAAATAATTTTAAAGTCTAACATAATAATTCCTTTAAATATTAATAATTATGGTTATAGTATAATTTTTTTTTGTTTTGAAGAGTTGCAGATTAATAATAGTACCAAGTACAAGTGCTTACTAAATGCAGTAATTAAAAAAAAAAAAAAAAAAAAAGGGAATCAATGTGCAAAAGTTGAAGCTGGACACGTGGGTGCTTGGAGATAAGTTTGATATTTTGGAAAACTTTTTACTCATTTAATGACTTCAGTATTCACGTGGTGGGGGAGGACTCTAGTGTACAAAACAAGATATAGCAATAGCTGTTCAAAACAAATACCAAATAACAGAGAAAGCTGAAGAAAAACAGAAAACAGAGAAGAAAAGGCGAGGAAGAAGAAGCTGAAGCAGGTGGGGAGACTGCGATTGACAAAATGGAAGCGGCCGGAGACATGGAAGTGACCGGCGATGTGGTGGTGAGTGGATGTGACGACAAAAACTGATGATTTTTGGCTTTTTTTTTTTTTTTTTTTCTTTTCAGATTCTCTGTTAATTTTTTTTTTTTTTTTTGGGTTAAGATTTTAGTTCAAAATTTGTTTGGCATACAAATTTTGAGAGTGTTCCTGATATTGCTGAGGGTGTTCCTATTTTTTTTTAAGAGTAAAATGATAAAAAAAATTTTAAATTATTATATATAATTTTTTTTTTTTCAAAGTCAGGGTGTTCCTAGGAACACCCTGGACTCCAAGTGGCGTCGCCACTGACTGGAAGAGTCGTTATTTCTTTATGGAAGGAGAGGATTGGATGTGTCATCCAGGAGAGACGGACTTCATGCCCATCAACACAGTTTGGGGCATTTTAAACTCATCTGGTATGGTCCGTCATAAATCACTCCGTACATCTATGTAATTTGCAATGTTTCTAACCTCCGTCTTCTATGGCGCAGTTCGACGGTGTCCCCAAATCACACTTGAGGAATTCAGTTTCCTTGAGAGAATTTTTTCCAAGACAACACCAGAGGAGAGGACGTGAGCCAAGCTCGTCAACCTCAATACTATTTACTGGTATTGTGACGGTCCCGAGCCCACCCTAGCGGCTTTAAAGTACGAGAAACAAACCCGTCTGCGTAAGTCCGTCTACCCTCATGACCTTTTTTTTTTTTTTTTTTTTTTGTATTATTATTATTGTTCCTTAGTCCGTCATCCTTTTTCAGAGATGGAGGATGCGAAGAGACGAGCAGCCATAAGACTTCAAGCTGCGAAGAACAAGCAGGCCAGGACGGACCCTATGGGGACGGGCTCCAGTAAGCCATCTTTAAAGCGAAAACTGCCGTGAAAAGCGACCGTCCACCTAAGCAGCCCAAGGATCCCTTGGACCCGGTCCTCGGCTTGATGGCTGAGGGGAGTAAGTCAGTTACTCCGGCCAAGCATGGCAAGGGTAAGGGGCTGATGACGGGTCAGCCAGGCGAGCAGAAAAAACCACCCGTCTTACTTCGCGAGGATTCCAAGTATGCCTTGGAGAAGCTGTCGTCGATCATTACCACCGACGACTACGAGGATCTTGGGAATCACTCGACGGAGGCGATGGGGGAGACGGGCCTCTTTAGCATTGCCCAGGTAATTATTCCGTCGTCCTTAATCCATCCGTTCATCATTTTTTTAACTTATATTTTGCTCATTCATTTTCGTTGTCCCTCAGGCTATGATCATGATGAAAGGCCTTATGGGACGGTGTCTCAACCACGAGACGACCATTGGCCGGATTCGTGAGAAAGCTAAGGTGACGGAGGGGGAGCTGATCGACCTGAAGGCCTGGAAGGTCACTCAGGAAAAGAAGCTGAGGATGGCCGAGACGGCCCGGGATGAGGCCGTTCAGCTGGTGGAGAGTCTGAAAAAAGACTTGGTGGACAAAGACAATGAAGTCCGTCATGCCAAGGAGGACGCCGTACGCGAGTACCGTGACTCCAACGAGGTTATCACGGAGCTGAGTCTGGTTTATAACGACGGGTTCGACGATGCCCTTCGTCAAGTGAGGAGGTTGTACCCAGAGCTGGACTTGTCCACCGTCACTGTCTCTGCCCCCGAGCCGTCCACTGCCTAGCCCGCTCAGTCGGAGGACACTGATGCTCTCTTTGATGAGGACGGCCTTGTCCGTGAAGCTCCCATGGATCACACTGCTACGGACAGCAAGGGTAAAGATGTTGGGGACTGTCCAGATGAAGAGGGAGACGGAGCTTGATTATGTTAGTTTACTTTGTAATAACTTAGGTTTTTTTTTTTTTTTTTTTTTTTTTTTTTTTTTTTTTTTTTTGGTTTGTAAGTGTGGAACAATTTTTAACACCTGTCAGGTTTATGGGGTTTACATAAACATTGACCGTTCAGCAGGTTTATTTTTAGGCTGGGTCCGTTGACCTTCTGTTTTATCTTCGTGGAATGCATATCTTTATTTTTAACGTATATTTTCATTCTTAAGTGAGCTCCGTCCTGCTTATTATGGTACCTCCTTCCATTACTTGTCGTCATCCCTTTGGATGATTTGTGTGACTTGGAAAGATTATTTGCATATGAATGGTTCGTTTATTATTGAACATGTCCGTTATGCACAACTTGAAACCACCTGTTGGGTCGACTGATTGCTGTACTAGTCCGTCGGGTATCTTATTTAGTTCCCTTTGTGGGGTTTGTCCAACTAGTGGGCGTTATCCTGGGTTTGCTCATTATGCGGACTTAGTAGTATCCGTCTATTTTGGTTGACCCGTCCGCTTATGGACGACGCTAACGGTCCGTCCACTATTTGGCCTAAAGGTTTTCATCCCTCTGGGATGGTCCGTCCATTTCAGGGATAATTAGTTCGCCCTTTATCCAGACTTAGGCTCTCATCCTTTTAGGGTGATCCGTCCACTTGGTGGACAGACTCACTAGTCCGTCCATTATCTGGACTCAGTTTTTCATCCTCCTGGGATGATCGGTCCGTCTTGTGGACAGCAATATTGGTTCGTCCATTATATGGACTGGTTTTTCATCCTTTTATGGATGATCCGTCCATTTTGTGGACAGCCTTATTGGTCCGTCCATTGTCTGGACTTAAGTTTTCATTCTCTTGGGATGATCCGTCCATTTTGTGGACAGTCTTATTGGTCCGTCCACCGCCCGGACTCTTGTTTTTCATCCTCTTGGGATGATCCGTCCATCTTGTGGACAACTTTTGAATCTTGTGATATTGAATTAAATAGACTAAGCAGGAAAAATTTTGTTGCCTGAAAGAAGTCTTTATAGGAAAATGGTGCCTGCCCCCTTGGGCTTAAAAAGGCACTGGTAGAGAGGTTTGTTCAAAGTAAAAGTATAGAAAAGTAAAAATAATTGTTCAAAATAAAAACTACTGAAAACTTTAGAAATGAGCTGGAATGCTTGCAAGGGGTGGATGTCTCTTCACGTTGCATCTATTGGTAGTACCTCCGTAGGTGCTCAGTGTTCCACGGGTGTTGCAGTTTCCGTCCGTCCATGGTTTCGAGGTGGTAGGTTCCCTTTCTCTGCCAAGATGAGATCTTGTAAGGCCCTTCCCAGTTTGGGCCAAGTTTTCCTTGCGAGGGATCTTTAGCTGCTCCTATTACCTTCCGAAGCATAAGGTCTCCGATCTGGAAGTCTCTGTGTCTGACTTTGGAGTTGTAGTACTTTGCCATGAGGTTTTGGTATCGAGCTATCCTTTGTTCAGCTGTAGCCCAGACTTCGTCGACTAGGTCTAGCTGTAGCCGCAAAGCCTCTTCATTCTTGCCTTCGTCGTAGCTCTCCACTTGATAGGTTGTTAGACCTATTTTCGCTGGAATGACGGCCTCGCTCCCGTATGTTAGCTCGAATGGTGTTTCCCCTATGGGCATTCTTACCGTCATGCGATATGCCCATAAGGTACTTGGTAACTCATCGGGCCATATTCCTTTTGCCCCCTCGAGCCGGGTCTTGATGATTTTGAGCAAGGACCGGTTCGTGACTTCAACTTGGCCATTTGCCTGTGGATGTGCGGGCGATGAGTAGTGATTCCTAATGCCTAACTCTGAGCAAAAATCTCAGAATGCCTTGTTGTCAAACTGTTTCCCATTGTCGGAGACGAGGACCCTTGGTATCCCGAATCTGCATATGATATTCCTCCATACAAAACCTCTGATGTTTTTCTCCGTGATAGTTGCTAGAGCTTCCGCTTTGACCCACTTAGTGAAGTAGTCAATCCCTACAACCAAGAATTTCAGTTGTCGCGCGGCCGTAGGGAGAAGGCCCATGATGTCTAGTCCCCATTGGGCGCACGGCCAAGGGGCCATCATGGGTGTCAGCTCTTCGGTTGGTTGCCTAATTAGGTTACCAAACCTTTGACATTTGTCGCAGATCTTGATGTAGGTTTGCGCGTCCTTCTGCATGGTAGGCCAATAATATCCTGCCCGGATCAGTTTGTGTACCAGAGACCGCGCCCCCGAATGGTTTCCGCAGATGCCTTCATGGACCTCTCTCATTACATAGTTAGCTTCCTCGTGACCCAAACACCTCAGATATGGTCGTGAGAATCCCCTTTTGTATAAGACGTCGTTGATTATTATGAACTGCGAAGCCCGAACTTTCAACTTTCTGGCTGCGTCCTTGTTGTCTGGGAGCGTGCCTTCCTTTAGATAGGCCATTAGGGGCGTGGTCCAATCGTATTCTGGATTTACTTCCTGCACTTCCGTCTCACCGTTAATGGTTGAGGAGTTTTGGATGAACGATAGCACCCGGTCGGGGGTCGTCATGGCCACTGCGGAGGCAGCTTTTGCAAGCCGGTCTGCACATTCATTCTCCTCCCTTGGGATCTGGACGAATGTGACCTAGAGGGAGTCGATCCGTCTTCTGACTTCTTCCAAGTATTTCTTCATTTTTTCCCCCCTGCATTCATAGGCGCCACTAATCTGACTGACTATTACCTGCGAATCGCAATGTATAACAATAGCCTCGGCGCCTGCTGCTTTTGCCAGGTCTAATCCTGCTAACAATGCCTCATACTCGGCCTCATTATTGGTCGTCGGGAAGTCTAATCGGATCATGCACTCGATCGTGTCTCCGTCAGGGGTTTGAATTACCACCCCGGCGCCTCCAGCTAGCCTGTTTGATGATCCATCCGTGTGGATGTTCCACAGTCTGAGGGCTTGTGGCTCCTGCCGCCCCGTTTGCGTATATTCGGCGATGAAGTCAACTATAGCTTAGCCCTTTATTACGGTTCACGGGCGGTAGTGTATGTCAAACTCGCTCAGCTCTATCGCCCATAGGGCCATTCGTCCGGCTACTTCGGGGCTGCTCATTGCCCTTTTTAGGGGCTGATTTGTTAGGACGATGATGCTGTGGGCTTGGAAGTATGGTTTTAGTTTTCGAGCTGCGGTTATCAGCGCGAAGGCTAGCTTCTCCATGTGGGGGTATCTTTCTTCAGCCCCTCGGAACCCTTTGCTTACGAAATAGACGGGTTGCTGCGTCCCTTCTTCTTCCCTTACTAGGGCCGCGCTTACTGCCACCTGCAAAGCGGCTAGGTATAAGTAGAGATCTTCTCCTGGTTTGGACGGGCTGAGCAAAGGTGGCGAGGAAAGGTATTTCTTTAGATCCTCAAATGCCTTCTGGCACTCCTCCGTCCACTCAAATGATTTCTTCAGGACGCGGAAGAACGGTAGGCACCTGTCTGTTGCTTTTGAGACGAACCTGTTCAAGGCGACAACTTTGCCGTTCAAGCTTTGTACCTCCTTTTTTGTCGTTGGTGGTTCAAGTTCCATGATGGCCCGTATTTTCTCTAGATTGATCTCTATTCCTCTTTGGGATACCATAAAACCCAAGAATTTTCCTGCCGTCACCCCGAATACACACTTGTTCGGATTCAGCTTCATGTTGTATGATCGTAGGGTATCGAATGTCTCCTGGAGGTCGCTCAGATGATCTCTTTCGAACTGGCTCTTGACTAGCATGTCGTCAATGTAGACCTGTACGTTTCTCCCAATCTGGTGTGCGAAAATCTTGTCCATTAATCTTTGGTATGTTGCCTCGGCGTTCTTGAGTCCGAACGGCATCACTTTATAGCAAAAGAGGCCTTGGCTGGTGACTAAGGACGTTTTCTCCTGATCGGGTTCCTCCATTTTGATCTGGTTATAGCCCGAGAAGGCATCCATAAAACTTAAGAGCTGGTGTTTGGCCGTCGAGTCGACCGGTGCATCTATCCGTGGGAGGGGGTAACTATCCTTCAGGCATGCTTTGTTAAGGTCCGTGAAGTCGACGCACATCCGCCACTTTCCACTAGCTTTCTTGACCATGACCACGTTTGCCAACCACTTTGGGTAATATACTTCCCTTATAAAACCCGCCTCGAGTAGCTTTCTGACCTCTTGTGCTATTGCTCTGTCCCGTTCAGGAGCGAACACTCGCTTTTTTGCCGGACTGGGGGGGTTGAAGGGTTCACGTTTAGCTTGTGGACTATGACAGAGGGATCAATCCCGGGCATGTCTTCATGGTTCCATGCGAAGATGTCTTGGTTCCTCCTGAGAAATGTTATGAGGGCCTGGTGCACAGGTTGGCAGGCCAATGTTCCAATTCTGGTTGTTCGCTCTGGTTTGGACTCGTTGAGTATTACTACCTCCAGCTCTTCAGCTGGTTCTGCGACCGTCCGTTGTTCTTCTATGCACATCGCCTGATGGTGATCTTCCATTTCTAGCATGGCAATGTAGCACTCTCGGGCGGTTGCTTGATTCCCCCGCAATTCCCCAATCCCATAGTCTGTTGGGAATTTGATCATTAGGTGGTATGTGGATGTTACTGCTTTCCATGAGTTAAGTGTGGGTCGTCTGAGAATACCATTGTAAGCGGATGAGCAGTCTACTACGAGGAACATTACATTCTTAGTGAGTTCTTGTGGGTAATCACCCACCGTTACCGGGAGTGTGATGGAACCTATTGGGAATACCCTGGTCCCTCCGAAGCCGACAAGGGGAGCGCTCGCTGGCATCAATCGGGCTCTGTCTATCCCCATTTGTTGGAATGCTGGATAGTATAGAATGTCTGCTGAGCTGCCGTTGTCGATTAGCACCCGGTGGACGTTGTAATCCCCCACACGTATACTGACGACCAGCGCATCGTCATGCGGATGATGAAGTCTCCTTGCATCTTCTTCGGTGAATCCTATAATAGGGCTCTCCACCCGTGTGGCATTGGGCCTCGAGCCTGCCATGTGGACATTCAGGACCGATCTGAGGTACGTCTTTCGAGCCTTTTTGGAAGAACCGGTAGATGCGGTTCCCCCCACTATCATCCTTATGTCTCCGATGGGGGGTCTCGGACGCTTGTTATCCCGTCGAGGGGCCGGCTCTTGACGATTATGATCCGTTTTCTCTTTGTTGACGAACTTCTGCAACTTCCCTTGTCTAATGAGGGCTTCAATCTGCTGCTTTAGGTCGTAGCATTCGGCCGTGTCATGACCATGATCTCGGTGGAAATGACAATATTTGTCTCGTGACCGTTTGCTTGGGTCGCTCTTTAGTTTTTCCGGGAATGTTAGTGTCTCCTCGTCTTTGATTTGCATTAAGACTTGGTCAATCGGGGCGTTCAGGGGGGTGAAACTTGTGAACCTCCCGCTCGGGGGCTTAGGGTGTCTTTCGTCCCTTCTGTCTCCTGTCCTTGGTCTTTTCTGCCCTTGGTCCTGGCGCATGTCCACCTGGCGTTCCCTCTTCTTGGGCCTTTCTTCTCGTGCAAGCAGCGTGTCTTCTGCGTTTATATACTTGGTGGCCCTGTAGAGTACTTCTGACATGGTTTCGGGGTCGTTTTTGTATAATGAGAACAAAAACTTGCCCTTCTGCAATCCGTTCGTGAAAGCTGCCACCAGTATCTTGTCGTCGGCTTCATCAATTGAGAGTGCTTCCTTATTGAAGCGGGTTATGTAGGATCTTAACATCTCGTCTTCCCTCTGCCTAATGCTCATCAAACACGTTGTGGACTTCTTGTACCTGTGTCCTCCTCTGAAGTGTGAGGTGAACTGAGCGCTTAGTTCTTTGAAAGTGCTGATGGAATTCGGTGTCAACCGACTAAACCAAATCCTCGCAGAACCCTTCAGTGTAGTTAGGAAGGCCCTACACATGATTTCGTCCGGTACCCCCTGTAGATGCATCAGGGTTTTGAAAGTTTCCAGGTGATCCAGAGGATCCTTCACCCCGTCATAGCTATCTATATTTGGCATGCGAAACTTGTGGGGTAGGGGGAAGGAGTTCATGGCCACAGTGAAGGGTGAGTCGGTACGATTGACCAGATCGTCAAGGTCACTAGAGACTTGCCCCTTGAGGGCGTTCATCATGACCTCCATCTGTTCCCTCATTGCTTGCATCTTGGCGGCAATATGTGGTGGAGTCGCATCCGTGAGGGATGGCATGTTCACGTGCTACCTCTCCGGCCTACTTGGGGCGTGGCTGCCCTCAGGTCTCTCTTGATTCCTGTTCGGATTGATAGTCCCTTCCTGGTCTTCTGGCCAGTTATTTAGTGCTGCATTCTTCTGGCGCAGCTGTTCCTCCAAGTCGAGGTTCTGTTTGGTGAGACGCTCCACGGTGGTACTGAGGGTCCGAACTTGTCTCTCGAGGGCAGTCGTGGGTGGTTCTTCTCCTTGCACGTCATTAGTAGTTGCCATTGAGCGAGTGAGTACCATGCAACCTTTTAGTCCGGGAAACGATAGTATGGCTTAATTACTCGATTTCCCACAGACGGCGCCAACTGATGAATCAAGGAAATTCACCAATGAGTCGCACGATGCTCCTTTCGCTCGGATATTAACTTGCACAAAACAAAAGAGAAAACCTATCGAAGGACACCGGTGTGGTGCCGGTCAAACACCCTCTGAAGGTTAAGTCAGAAAGTATTCTCACAACTCTAGAATGCTAGAGAGGGGTTAATTATGCGTACCTTGGCTTGTGAGGGTATTGGGGCTTTTATAGTAGCATAAGGTTGACATCCCTTTCTTGGCGCGGAAGTATTTTCCTTATAGGACTCTCCTTGTAGAATCCTAAACGTGATGAATAAATCTCCCCTTTTTACGAAAGATCTTTACCAAATATGTAAGATTTCCGGAGTCCTATTAGCGCAAGGACTCTGTTTGGGCCCTTATGAGAATGGGTAAAAATATCCCCCATGAGGGGCCCAACAGGCCCATGGATAATTAGCCTACCTTCCTTCACTCCATCCATATCCGGCCCGTTCACATCAGGACCGTCCATTGGAGGCCCGTGCAAATGACGGATCCGCTTATTCGGACGTTCGCGGACCATATTCGGTCCGTCCATTCACATAAGTCATTTCAAGGTATTTTGTCCCTTTCAGGGTCCATATCATCATTATTGAGTCATTGACGGAGATTCTTGCAATAATTTAAATCTTTATCTTCACCTGATGTTCACTTTTTTCAGTTTTTGTCAGGTGAATTTTTTAATTTTTAATCTTTGCCCCAGTTGCAGTAAACTGTAATAATAGACTCTGCGATTGTTTTGGCTTTAGTGGCAAATGATAGAGTATGGTTCGCCATGATTTGATCAGTACTGCGGGGAAGAATATCTTCCTTTCATTGTACAGGTTTTGGCTAATCAAAGAAGAGGGGAAGTTCACAAAAAGATTGTCAAAATGTTCTCCAACGAGGTTTTACACATGCTGAATATGCCTATGATTGAAATTTGAAAGTGATACCAAGACTTGGAAGAATGGAAGTTAGGTGTGTGGGTGGTGGGTGAGCTTTTTTCTACAAGGCCCGGAAAAAGGAGTCACGGGGGAGAGTTCATGGCATCATGGACCCCGAATTAAATCTTAAAAAATTCAGACTTTTATTCACATTCATTTCAAGAAAAAAGTGAAAAAAGTAAAAACAACGTTCACTCTCCCCTGTAGGAGTTCGTCCCTCCACCTCTGTGTGGCTTTTTCCATCACCTCCATGTGATCTTTCCCTACCATTGTGTGGTTTTTCTCTCCACCCCTGTGTGGCCTTTCCCCCTTCTTTCAGTGCGTGGATCTTCTTCTCCCCACTCTCATTGTGGGTCTTTCCAGTATATCAATTTCTCTAAGATTTCCCCAAAACTCAATAGACTTACCCACATAATTATATCATCCTCATGTGTCTACACAAGGTGAAATCAGCGCTGCTTCTAGTGGTCTGGTTTGTATTCTCTGTTCAGTGGGTCAGCTTGCTGTGCGTGGGCCCTGGTGCGGGTTTTGGCTATACCCACTGGGTGGATCGAAGTTTCCTTTCGATTCGCTCCGCCAGTAGCAAGTGCTTTTATACCGGATGGTGGTCTTGCCGCAACTATTCATAGACAAAGTCAAATCAATGCCAATCTTCGACAACGACCGCATCTTCGGTGAGGTATTTCCAAATGGTAATTTCTTTGTTGTGTTTTGCTGGGATTCTTTAAGGCTTGGTTTTTATTTGCATTGAGTTGGTGATGTTATTAGCTGAATGTTGGAGTCCTTAAATGTGTGGGTGAGTTTTTTTCCAATTGTTGTACTTGTTCTGGGTATGAGAATTCTATCCTGGAACTGTCAGGGTGCTGGAAGTGCCCCAACAGTCAGAGCTCTCAAGGAGCTGGTTCATAAAGAAAACCCAGACATTATCTTCATCTCAGAGTCAAAAGCAAAGTCTCCAAGGGTAGAAAAAATCAAAGAATGTTTGAAATATAGAGGCTGTTTTTGTGTAAATGCAGAAAATAAATCTGGTGGTTTGGCCTTATATTGGGTTAATGGAGTTAGTTTGGAAGTTATCTATGATAATAAAAATATCATTGCATGTCTAGTTTATTCTGACCCCCCTTCAGATGTCTGGCTTCTTCTTCTGGTTTATGGACCCCCTAAAGTAACCCATAGAGAAGCCTTTTGGGAGTTAGTCACAAACTTGACTGAATCTTTCTCAGGCCCGTGGTTGTTGCTGGGCGATTGTAATAGTTATAGTTCAAGCTCAGATAAGTGTGGTGGAAGCAGCAGGGGGGATTCTTCCTCCAAGCCTTTTCGTTATTTCCTATCTAATGCAGCTGCTATTGAGCTTGGGTTCCATGGGCCTCAATACACATGGGTGGGTCGTAGAAGTGGTGGAGTCCATGTTAGAATCAGATTGGACCAGGGATGCTGCAACCAAGAGTGGCAGGAGATGTTTCCTAAAGCAGGAATTAAGCATTTGGTTGCCCCTACTTCGGATCACAAGCCAATACTTCTCGACACCATTTTGAGAATAATATCATAAACAGGCCTTTTCATTTTGAGGCGATGTGGGCTAGAGACCCTGAATGTGAGGAAATTATTGACCATGCCTGGAGGAAAGAATTTACTGGATCATATGGTTTCAATCTAATGAAAAAAATAGCACACTCTAGCCTACTACTGAGCAAGTGGAATAAAACCAGCTTTGGTCAAACCAAAACTAAAATCCTGGAGTTAGAAAGGCGCATTGAAGTAATCCAGGCAAAACCTCCCAGTATTGAAGCTTTGAAGGAGGAAGCAAGCCTTATGATGGAATTAGAAGAGTGGCAGACCAGAGAAGAGATCAGATTGAAGCAAAAGTCTCGTGAACTATGGCTAAAAGAGGGGGATAGGAACTCTAAGTTTTTCCATGCCTCTACACTAATTAGAAGAAGAAGAAATAATATGTCAGAGATTAAATTAGAGAATGGGGAGAGAATTTATAGCAGGAAGAATATTGAGAAGTATTTTGGAGATCATTTCAATGAGCTTTTCAGCACTTCAAATCCTTCCTTCCCTGCCGACTTGGAGAAGCTAATTGAACCAAGTATTTCGGCAGCTGAAAATGCAAAGCTGATCAAAATCCCTTCGGAAGAAGAAATCCAAAGAACAGTCTTAGAAATGAACCCTCTGAAAGCCCCTGGGCCTGATGGTATGCCGGGATTATTTTTTAAAGAATTTTGGCACATTGTTAGGAACCAGCTCATACTTACGGTTCAAAGTTTTTTCAGAGATGGTTGGCTGCTAAGGGAGATAAATGAGACCTTCATCACCCTAATCCCAAAGGTTCAAGGTGCCCATAACTTTGGGCAGTTCAGACCTATCAGCTTATGCAACTTTTGTTACAAAGTGATTTCAAGAATTCTGGTGGCAAGATTGAGACCGCTGCTGGATAAGATAATAGACCCTGCACAAACAGCTTTTGTTCCTAACAGAAATATAGCTGAGAATGTTTTGTTGGCCCAAGAAGTAGTGCATTCTTTCTCCACTACAAAGAAGAAAAAAGGGTTTGTGGGTTTGAAGCTGGACTTCCAAAAGGCTTATGATAGATTGAAATGGCCTTTCCTAATCCAGGTATTAAAAAATTTTGGTTTCCACCAAAAGTTCATTCGCCTCATATACCAATGTATATCTACTGTGAGTTTTACTCTTTTGCTAAATGGGGGAAAGGGCCCTAGAATCATGCCTTCAAGAGGCCTAAGACAGGGGGATCCCTTATCCCCGTATCTTTTCATTATTGGAAGCGAAGTTCTTGCCAGAATGATCAATAGATGCTTGGCCCAAAGATTAATAAATGGCATTAAGATTGCCCCATCAATCCCTGGAATCTCAAAACTCTTCTATGCAGATGATGCTTTATTGATCTGCAAGGCAAAAAATTCAGAGATTAATGTGATCATGAACATCCTAAGAAAATATTGTGATTGGTCAGGGCAGCAAATCAATTTTGAGAAATCGGGGGTCTTCGCCTCAAAAGGGGTTCATCCGCAATTCCTGAATCAGCTTAGGATTCAAAGAGGTATTAAGAAGCTTTCCCAAGGTACTAAATATTTGGGTGTCCCTCTTTTTCTCTCAAGCAGCAAGAATAAGGACTTTGCTTACCTTAAAGAATCTCTGGAATCTAAGGTAAGCAGCTGGAAGTGCAAATCCTTATCTTGGATGGGTAGAGCAACTCTAGTGAAATCTATAGCCTTGGCTACTCTGCTATATACTATGTCTTGCTTTCTCATTCCAAAAAGTTTATGTGAAGAGATGGATAGTGTGCTAAAAAAATTCTGGTGGAGCCCATCAAAGAATTCAAATCGTTATTTCACTCCTCTTGCTTGGGACAATCTTTGCCTACCTAAATATTTAGGTGGCCTTGGTTTTAGGCACTTCTCAGATATTAATTTGGCCTTCCTCTCCAAAGTTGCTTGGTGGATTTTAAATCAGTCAAACAAACCATGTGTGCATGCACTCATTGCCAAATACAAGGTGAGAAGAAATTGGCTCGATGTTGATCCATCCAAGAAGGCTTCTTGGTCATGGAAAAGCGTGGAATCAGCTAGGCTTATTCTTGTGGCTGGTGCCTGTAAGCAAGTCAACAATGGGGAAAGCATTCTCACGTGGGAAGATCCTTGGGTCCCTGACCTTCCTTACTATAAACTAGTTCCTTTGTCTCCTGAAATGCAGTCTAGATGCTTGGTGGTGTCACAGATTCTAACACCAGATAAATCAAGATGGAATGAGTCGAAACTCTATGAATTATTTACTGAAGAATCTGCCAAGGCTATTAAGAAAATTCCAGTCAAAGTGAGTCAAAGGGAGGACAATTGGCTATGGCTAAAATCCCATAAAGGCAAGCTCTTAGTGAAGTCGGCATACAAGGAACTTCTTGATCATTCTGAGCCTAATGATTCTAACCAGGTGAAGTCCAAAATTTGAAAATCGAAAATTCATGATAGACTGAAGATGTTCTTATGGAGAATGGCCTCAGATATTCTGCCAACCAAGGAAAAATTGACAAGATTCTTTCTAGCCATGGATCCTAAGTGTCCTCTATGTGATGCCTCACTTGAATCTTCCCTACATCTATTTGTTTACTGTCATGTTGCAAGATTTTTGTGGGCTGGTAATGAGTGGAGCTGCAGACCAGATGCAATACAGTTTGATTGCCCAGGTCAGTTCATCAATTTTCTTTTATACCCCCAAGTATCTTTCCATGGCCCTTCTGACAGGGAGGGGTTCCTTTTATTTGGGGCTTTGGTGTTGGAGCATTTGTGGTTTGTTAGAAATCAAGCTATTCATAAAAAAACTATTTTCTCCCCAAACAAAGAACTCCAGGTAGTCTTAAAAAAATTCTATGAACATAGAACTGTGCTCACTAATGCACCCTCTGTGTTGCCTAGACCTTGTATTTCTTGGATAAGGCCTGAGCATGGAGCTGTTAAAATTAATTGCGATGCGGCGGTGGGGTTAGATCATTCATTCATTGCCATTGTGGCAAGGGATTGGAAGGGGGATTTGATTTTTTCCATGTCCAAACGGGTGGAAACCTCCCTCCCTATCCAAGCAGAAGCTAAAGCCATTAATTTGGCGACCTACATTGCTGTTCTTCGTGGCTTTGAGTTTGTAGTGGTTGAGAGCGATGCTAAAGCTTGTATTGATGCTCTCAAAGCCCCCATTGATGAAGTACCTTGGAGAATCTCATCCATAACTGCAGATACCCTATCGTGGGCTTTCCGTGGCCAGCAGTTTGTGTTTAGGTGGAGTCCTAGAGAATCAAATAAAGCAGCCCATGTTTTAGCTTCTTGGTGTTTAAGGAAAAATTTAGCTGGTTGTTTTGGTCAGGGTTATGCTCCTAGCCCTTTTATGGATGTAATTAACTCTGAACTCTTATTTGCTGTAGCTGATGTTTAGTCTTCGTTTCTTTTGTTTGTCAATAAAATTTTCTGTTCATCAAAAAAAAAGAAAAAAGTGAAATGTTGACATTATAGGATTTAAACTCTTAAATAATAAAGGAATGGTTAGAATTTAAGAAAATTTATTAATAAAATATCTTAAAAAATTTAGAAGAATGGAATTCTTAAAAGTTGGTGTCCTTTGAAACGGAAGTCTTCTTGCATTAAGGATAAAATATAAAATTAATATATTGCAAGTTGTAATTTAATTAAAGGATAAAATATAAAATTAATATATTGCAAGTTGTAATTTAATTAACGTCATTTTCATACCTACTAGAAGCTAGTTAAATTAAATTGTCTGTAGTAGTTGGCCAACCTGCAATCTGTGAGCCTGTATGGATGGGACTTAGTGCTACCTATTAATTAACAAACGAAGTGATTTTATTTTTTGTCTCTTTTTTTTCTTGCTGAAGCGATGGGTGGGTTTCCCAGTGATCAAGGGCATGTTTGGATTAGCCTGTTTTCATCACTCAAACTGAGTTCTCATCACTTAAACTGAGAATTGCATGAGACCTACTGAAAACTGGAGTGTTTGGCTTGATTTTCTCTCCCTGTTTTCATTACTCAAACTCAGTTTGGGTTGAGTATCAATGATGAAAACCGAAAACAAGGATTTGCTATTTTCTGTTTCTCAAACTCAAACTTAGTGGCAATTTCCGTAAAATGGAAGACCTCGTGGGGCCCACAGCTGGTGTATTGTCATGTCAGCTTGATATTACCGTTGCAAATTTGCCCATTTCTCTTTCTCAGCACCACCACAACAAACCCAACGCCACCATAGCACCACCACAACAAACCCAGCACCGATCCACACCATCGAAACACCAACCCAGCGTTGATCCATAACAAACCAATTCAAGCCACGTCGTGACCCATAACCCGATCTCCACCGTAACCCAACCCCAACCGATTCAAGCCACGCTGTGACGCATAACCCGATCTCCACCGTAACCTAGCCCTAACCGATTCAAGCCACACCGTGACACCGATACTTGATCTCCACTGTAACCCAGCCCCAAAAACTTGATCTCCACCATGAAACCCGGCCAACACCCAAATACAAATTGAAGAGGGGAGAGACAGAGAAAGTTGAGAAAGAAACAGAGAAAAGTGGAAAAATTTGATAGACAAAAAAATTTGATAGATAAAAAAATTTGATAGAAAAGAGGGAGAGTCAGAGAAATGAAAGGTGAGAGGAAGAGTGGAAGATTTTTTTTTTGTTGTTAATAAGCCGTGGATAGCAACAATGTTGCACTGGGTAGTGTCAGTGGTGGGGTCCACGAGTTTGGGGAAAAGTGGTAGAGATATGTAACTGAGAACTTAACTCAAACATGTGTTTTGCAATTTTTGAGTGAAACTGAGTTTGAGAATTGAGTTATGAGTTTTGGGTTTGAGTTATGGGAATTGAAAACTGAGAACTGAGAAATGAGTTAACTCTAAACCAGACGGGGCCCAAATTATGCCCACATCTACATGAGGATATATAAATACGACCACTATTCTAGATCCTGCCAATAACACGATGATGCACGTTTCTGTTGTTTACGGCTAATTGGTAGAGATTATCATTTTGGTTTAAGAAAAGTCTTCTGATTGCAATGACGATATGATTCAAGAGATAGAAAAATAACTGCTTTAAAAATTAAACTAAATTGCAAACCCTCAAACTTAAATTAGATTCCAAATCTAGGTAAGTGAGTTTTATCTGCCAATCCAAGCATTTCTTTTGACCATTTCTTGGAAGATATTGGATCAAATTGATCTTTAAAAAGTAAAAATTGACTTATTATTCTTCAAAAGTTATCTTGACTTTTGAGTGAAATTGTAGAGTGTTTTTGTACTAGAATTTTATTCTCTTTTCTTTGTGTGTGTATTTGTTTCTTAAAAAGAAATAATTGATTTTTAATAAGTAAAATATAATTTTTTTTATAAAGTTTCATCTTCGATGTCTGTTTTTGATAATTGCGCTCCTTATCAACAAACCAAGACACCAAACCCCAAATCTCTTATGGCTTTGTTAGTATTGAAAGTTAAATCGTGCACCTTTTGCTGACCAAGATGCAATTGTAAAATTTTTTGTTTAGAACCTTAAATGTTTGATGTTAATTTTATTTTGTTAGAAATATATGGTTAAATGATTAAATTTACCACATCCCAATAATTTAAGCTTTTGGGACAATCAATAATTTAATATAGTATTAAACCATGAGGTCCTAAGTTCGATCCTTATCTCCTCTATTCTATCTCCCATTTAAATTCTCACATGTTGGGCCTCATCTATTAAAAGGTAGTTTTAGCTCACATGTGAGGGGAAGTGTTAGAACTTAGAAGTATATGGTTGAATGATTAAATTTACCATATTCCAATAGTTTAAGTTTTTGGAATAATTGGTAATTTAACATAATTGTTTATGTTAAATAGTATTTGTGTAGTTATCAATATATTGTTAAGGTACTAAAATGAAAAGTGTACGTTCATCTATGATAGTCTTTTTTTTGGGGGGGGGGGGGGGTTTCTTATATAATTAGGGAAATGTTGTCTTAGTCTTTGACTAAAGTATTTTATTTTCTAATAATTATATGTTTTGAAAATTTTTGGGACAATCAATAATTTAATATGGTATCAAAGCATGAGATCCTAAGTCCAATCTTTATCTACTCTATTCTATCTCCCATTTAAATTAATTTTCACATGTTGGGTCTCACCTATTAAAAGGTAGTTTTAGTTCACATGTGAGGGGAAGTGTTAGAACTTAGAAGTATATGGTTGAATGATTAAATTTACTATATCCCAATAGTTTAAGTTTTTGGAACAATTGATAATTTAACATAGTTATATATGTTAAATAGTATTTGTGTAGTTATAAATATATTGTTAAGGTACTAAAATGAAAAGTGTACGTTCATCTATGCTAGTCTTCTTTTGTGTGTGTGTGTGTGGGGGGGGGGGGGGGGGGGTTTCTCTTATATAATTAAGGAAATGTTGTCTCAGTCTTTGACTAAAGTATTTTATTTTCTAATGATTATATGTCTTGAAAACTTTATGGATTGATAGTGTGATAGATGAAATTTAGGATTTCTAAGTTTACAACACTTCCTTCAAGTCATTGAACACATCATCCGAATATCCCCGAAGGACTAGTTTTATGGGGTTTGATTTGGCACACATTATAGTTAATAGTCAGCAGACTTTTATGCACACACCCACACCATATATGATCCATGACTGTTGGCACGCAGAAGACTTTTACACCAAAATTTCACACAACGTTTTTGGACTGCGGTGTGAAAATTTTGAGTAAATCTCTGCCAACAGACTAACTACAAGGCCCCATCATCTTCATCTTCACATTGTGGATTGGTGGGATTCTTCGTACTTTTTCTATCCATGACTTCAACTTTGCATTGTTACTTAGGGCGAACAGACTGGTGGGAGCCTTTGTCCACCGTCATCAGGGGCGGAACTACTCACATGGGTGGGGGACTACTCCAAAATTTTAAAAAATCTTTTTATAGTATGTTATGTAATTCTATTAAACATTTTAAAGATTTAACTAACAAGATTCTTTAAAAAAAAATATAACTAACAAAAATTTTAGTTGCCCCTCAAATATTTGAGCCAATGGTACCCTTAAAAATATATGTTAAACCGTATAATTTTGGTGTACCAAAAATAAACCTTTTCATTTCTAAAATAACATATTTTCCAAAAAAAAAGTAAAAAATTAAAACCTATAATATTTAAAGTAATAATTAAACTCTTAAATCTTAAAAAGTAACAAAATTAAGGTTCAACCCATTATGTTTGAGTTTTGTTGGGGAGTTGCATTTATTACGGTTAAAGCTAAATTGCAAAGTAGAGATTGTTTGGTAATTTTGTTTTAGTAAAGTTGTTTGTATTTTTTGAAAATATGTGTGAGTGAAAAAATGTGTGAAAATACGTGCAATATTGTTTAAACTGTGAAAACCGTTGTTTAAAATACCTTACCAAATATATCTCTAAAGTTTGGAAGTGTTTGGATTTTACATCCTAAAGTTTCAAATTTTGAATTTTACCCTCTAAAGTTCTATTCTGTTTGCATTAGCAGTTTTCCAATCCATATTTTTCATTAAGTGCCACATGAATCTACCATGCTATGCCATTTTTAATCATTTAATTTTTGAGGCTACAAAAATGACGTGACATCATTATATTAGATAAACTAAATATGCGCTATAAGTTTATGCGACAATTAATGAAAAATATAGATGAAGGGGCTGCTAATGCAAATAAAATAGAACTTTAAGCGGTAAAAAATCTAAAATTTGAAGTTTCAGGGTGTAAAATCCAAATACCCCAAAACTTCAAGGAGTAATATCCAAATTTTGAAACTTCAAGGTGTAAAATCCAAATACTCCCAAACTTTAGGGGTGCAGTTTGCAATTTAGCCTTACTTTTGAAACTATAGAGTTTAATTAACTTGTTCCTTTTTAAAGCCTTAGATTTTAATTTGTTACTTATCAAACTATAAAGTTTAATTCATTAAATTGTTAAAACGAAATTTCTCAAAAGAGAATTAGCCAATTGATCTAGTAGTTATGAAGACAATGAATTGTTTAAAGCTCGACAACTAGCATTTATCGAGATTTAAAAAGAGCTGTTTCAGCCTGTGGCTCGACAGCTATCTCGATAGATGGCTATCTATTGAGGTTTTTCAGGACTGTTTTTCATCTAATCCGTGAATGTATATTTGGGCTTTCTTTTCTCACAACCCTAAACATATACAAGGATTATTTTAAGGGCCGTAAAAGGTGACACAAGTTGCACAAGAGAAAATTTCACAAGTGTGAAGAAGAGTATGACTGAAGACTTAGTTTGCCCTAGTTCTTCAAGAAGCTGTTGTGTTTGTACACTATAGGGCTTTGTGACCAAGCAACTTCATGATTTTCATCGTCTGGATGAATTAAAGAACTTTGCAGCCAACATCCTTCTCAAGTTGGTGATTGAAGTTGGGTACTGGGATCTGCGCAATTGGTTAGTCACGTATTAGGAGCTGTGCATTGAAAATGAGAGATTGTCACTATAGAATAAGTCCGACTGGGTATTGGGGTAAGGGTTTAATTGTAGGTGGGTATAATGTACTGGGATTCCTTTATTTGTAATCGCTTGTTATGATAATAATGGATTCTCGAGAGTGGTGATCTTAAAATCACTAGGTGGGAATTTTTGCCGTGTATGTTTTCCCTATTCGTAAACAAATTACTGTGTTAATTTATTTTCCGCTACTTAGTTTAATTGGTGATTTGTTTGTATTACCACGCATTTGTATGTTAATTTGATTACTTAATAAACTTGGCTAATTAATCAATTAATTCATCACAATGGGTCAATATGTTTTTGGCCTATCATATGGTATTCTCGGAGTATTCAATAATTTTTCATTGATTTGAGTATTGACTTTGAAGTCTTTTATCTGGAAGTTAATATTTTTACCAGGCAATACTTAATTAATTAAATGGTAATTTCTTTTAACAATAGATGTGGCCATTCCGTTGAATATTAATGGAGAACCAAGGGAGAGCAACAAAATCTAGAACATTAAATTTTTTTTTTTTTTTTTTTTTTTTTACACTCTTAAACTAGAGGGCTTATATAAAAGAATATTTTCCCCAAAAATAAAAATAATTCTTTGATGCAAGATCTTGTATTTGTATTTTTGTATTTTTATTTGTATTTTTATTTTTAATATTGATAGTTAGAGGTGAGGGGTTTGGGATTTGAACACCAAATACTTCATTTAGAGATACCAAAAAGTGTCAATTTGAGCTATAAGATTCTTGGCAATGCAAGAATAAAATTGAGATATGAGAAGTTGAGAATTAACACTCCACTTTAAGTGGATTGTCTCATCATTAAACTAGCAGTTGAAGTTATTATTTTAGCTTATGTTTGAATTGGTTGTTATTTAAGTCATTTGAGGACATCAATAAATAAAGCATGCCTCCTTTTAGATTTGTGAAATGAAATTCCATTCCAAACATTAAAGGAAATAACACTTACTTCCCTTAAGGTTTGAAAAATCATTAATTACATCAGTCTTTCGTTAATAATAACAATAGAGTATTCTAAATTTTGAAATGATTCCCTTGACCAAATCCTAACTATGGTTAGTGAAAGTTTTTTTGGGTCAAATATTGTTCCTTGTCATTAAACCCTAATCATGGTTTGGTCAGGTGGGTTTTTTTTTTTTTTTTTTTTGGGTAGAATATTTTGTTATTATTCTTGATGGAAAGCTAATGTGTTAATTTAGTCAAACCATAAGGGATGAGAGTGTCATATTTTTCTATTGTTATCATTTGCAAATATTTATTACCCATGTTTAACTGTTATAAATCATTTCTTATATTTGAAATAAACTTTGTTAGGACATTGCCATAAGATTAGTCATGCTATATGGTGCTGAGCTTTTAAGAAATTACATGTTCATAAAATGAGACCAATTGAATTAAAAATGTTAAGATGGATAAGTGAAAATATAAGAAAGATATGATATTATAAAGTTGTAATTTACAACTATTTTGTATTAGCTTTAATTTCATACTAAATTTGATTGTAATTTTATTCAATTATTTTTCTCTGTATTTATGTGAGGTTTTTAATTGTAAGAGATGAGTGTGAAGACTCAAGCTTAATTATATTGAAGGTAACTTGCGAAGTAGCCACGTGTAGAGCACATGACTGGAATGCGAGGAGTCATGATAGCCTAGAGTTTTTGCCAGTGTCTCGCAAGTAAAGCTTTCACGCGAAATACTTGTGAAACATTCTGTTTGGCTATTTTTGTCATATTTGTTTTATCAAGTCTTTACCCACACTGTATATATCCTCATTACTCACATATTGTAAAGGGTGCTTTTCAGAGAGAAAACCTTAGAAAATACACTTGAGAGTTAGAGATTGTTATACCTACAATCATCTATACATTTCCTTGTGGTTGTCCTCTACTCCTACCTCTCCATATCTAAATTCTTGAGAGGTTAATAGCCCAAACATTTACCACACCTAATCTGATTGTAAAGTGAGGTTTTGGTGTTGCTAGGAAGTATTGAAAGAAGCTAATCATTGGCGGATGCAATCGGCCTAAATTGTGGGATTTGGAAAAGCTAAAGAAGACAAGGTTCCAAGAAGCCGGTTGGTATTAGGAGCTTGGAGGGCTCAAATACATTAGGTAGATTAGGTTTGAAGGGTTTTTTGTTATTCATGTACTCCAACTTATTCTCTAGTGGATCGATTTACCGCTTGGAGGGCAGCAAAAAGGTTTTTCGTCGAATTCTTTGGTTTCTTCTTTGATAACATGTCTTAGTGTTATCTTGTGTTTGCATTCTTCTTCCCTGCTCTTTAATCTTTCCTTTTATTGTTGATATTGCTTGAATATGGCTTAGAGTAGTTTTATCGGTTGTTTGCGCGCATTTACTCTTATTTCGCACTTAGTTTAAGTTAAGAGTAAAAGCAATTGAGCTGTATTTTTTATTGGGGGTTTAAACAAGCTCTTGTGTTTTTACACAAATCCGAGCTTTCAGATATAAAATAAATAAATTTGGTTAAAGATAGGGATGAATCTTGTTGATAAAAAAGAGATAAGGGAGAGTTGCTTGATATGGCTTGACCATGTACAATGGAGTTTTGTTTTGTTTTGTTTTTTTTTTTCTTGCTAAGAATGTACAACGGAGAGTTATTAATGAACCAACGAGGAAGAGTGATTTGATTTAAGTTGAGGGAATGAAAATGTTTAGAAAAAGACATAAATTACATTAGTAGAAGTATTAAAAATGACATGATTACTAAGGAAGTGATAGAAAATATGATTTTGAGAATGATTGTGTTTTTTTGGGGGGGGGGGGGGACCACAATTCGACTTCCAATGACTGTTCTAAAAATAGGCCCATGGGGCGAGATGTAGAATTCCATGAAAGACTTGAATGTGTCTTTCTTAGGCCATAAAGAGGTTTTTAGGTCAAGTTCTTTATTTTTCCTCTTCAATGGCATATCATGTGTTATCTTTGGTTTGCATTCTCTTCACTTACTGCCTTTTACATGATTGCTTTGCTTAATTATTTTTTCCATGCAATTGTTGGTTGGTTCGATTAATTAATTGGCTAATTACGTAAATTCTGCTTTAATTGTATTTAGCCTTAAATTAATTAAACTGTAATTAAAATTATAGTTTTAAAAAAGTGCATGGTAATCAAGCTAGAGCACTTTCTAGTGGTATCAAGTATCATGGTTGTAAAGTTGTTATTTACAACTAATTTGTGTTGGCTTTAATTTTGTGCCATATTTGATTGTAATTTTGTTCAATCTTTTGTACCCTATAGGTTATTATATCGTATGTTCTTTATATTTTCGCATTATTTACATGATATGATTTGAATGTGTTAACTAAGAATTGAATAATTTATTTATGTAATCAGTTGGCTAAATAACTAGGTTAAACAACTTGTATTTAAAAGGTCTAAAAATGTACAGAATCCATGACATTGACCATTGAAAGCTCAAATTTGTATGAAAACATAAGAGTTGTTTAGACCCCCAAATTAAAATTACGGCTCAGTTGATTTTACTCTAACTTAAACTAAGTGCAGAATAGAGTAAATGCAAGCGAACAAACAATATATATACTCTAAGCCATATTTATCAAATCATAACAATAAAATGAAAACTAAAAGAGTAGGGAAGAATGCCAGGAAAACCAAACCGGTAAAAAGCTTGGGAAAGATTTAATTTAGCTATTCTCAAGGTAAAATAGATTCACTATGAAAGAATTGAAGTTTGTATAATAAGATTTAGACCACTAACATCTTATTGCTACCTCAAGTAGAAAACTTACTATTACGACCACGTGACAGCTCTGAGTTCACGGACTACTTCTTTCCTTGATCTACTGCAACCACAAGTACTCCTACTTATGACTTTCTTTAAGTTTTTTTAAGTAGCAACTAAAGCGGTTGTAAAATTGTGACTTACTACTATTTTGTGTTAACTTTTAATCTGTGCCAAATTTGATTGTAATTATGCTCAATCTTTTGTACCCTGTATTTTATGTGAGATTTCATTGTAAGGGTCGTGTGTGAAAGAGAGTGTAAAGACTCAAGGCAAATTAAAGATCTAAGAAGATCTCGCAGGTAGCTCGTGAGTAGCCTTCCCGCGAAGTGAAGCATGTGCTCAGCATATGTCTGGAATGCGAAGAGTCATGACAGATGGTGACAGTTGGTTTTCGCGAGTGTCTCGCGGGTAAGGCCTTTCTGCGAGATACTCACAAAACATTCTGTTTTGTCAATTTGTCATATCTGATACACCATGTTTCTATCCACACTTTATATACCCACATTGCCCACATATGTTGAGGAGTGCTTTTCAAAGAGAAAACCTTAGCCATAACCTTTGAGAGTTAGAAATTGTTATACTCACAGTTCTCTACACAATCCATTGTGATTTTTCTCAACTCCTACCCCTCTATTTCCAAATTCTTGAAAGGTTGATAGCCCAGACACTTCCCACACCCATCTTGAGTGTAAAGTGAGGTTTTGGTGCTGTTGGGAAGCATTGGAAGAAGCCATTTGTTTGGTGGATGCAATTGGGCCGAATTTCGTGATCTGGAAAGCTAGAGAAGACAAGGCTTGGCAAAGTTAGTTGGTAGCAAGAGCTTGGAGGGCTCGAGTACATGGGGTAGACTAGGCTTAGAGGGTCTTTTGTTATTTGTGTACTCCAACTTATTCTCTAGTAGATTAATTTACCGCTTAGAGGGCGGCAGAAAGATTTTTTACCGAGTTCTTTGATTTCCTCTTTGATAACATATCGGCGTGTTATCTTGTATTTGCTTTCTTCTTCCCTACTCTTTTAGCTTTCATTTTACTGTTGTGATTTGTTGAATATGGCTTAGAGTAGTTATATTGTTTATCCGCTTGCATTTACTTTATTCCACACTTAGTTTAAGTTAGAGTAAATCAACCGAGCCATAATTTTAATTTGGGAGGTCTAAATAGCTCTTGTATTTTTACACATTTTTGAGCTTTCAGTGATCATCAAGTTCTTGACATAAATCTTGATCTTGATAACCCTAAGTGTGTATGAAGGTAAATACCTCCAGATCTCACAAAAGATTCAACACACAACCATCAAAAAGACTTCTAAAACGTAGCAAAAGTTTTTCCTTTTATACTTGAAATAAAACGCTTAACCCTACACGTCAAACGGGTTTGGGCTGAATTGAAAAATTTGTAGAAAAATAATTATGCACGTGGTTCGATCAATTGAGCCTTGCAAAATTAGTCTAATAATTTTTGCAATCACTTGGTTCCAATTTTACAAATAATCACACTTTAAGCAAGTTTAAACCTAGACTCTATGTTTTGATCATGGTTTGCCAACACATTACATAATGAAGTTTTAATACATTAGTTCCTAAAGTCTTAGAACCTAACAGATTCGAGTCAACGGAGTGTCATTGTGAAGGGGGATTGTTGGGGGCACTACAATTTGGCTCCCTATAACCGCTCTAAAAATAGACTTGAGAGGTCTAGTGTCGAATGTTATAAAAGACTTGAGAGTGCGTTTTCTTCACCACTAATTGATTTTGAGGTTGAATGACACAACTCATAGTTCCACTGATAAAATAACGGAAACATATACATGTGAATGAAATCAATTTAGTCTATGAAGATCATTATTTTCAACCCCAAATTTTGGGACTAGAGCTTGATTGTAGTTGTTGTTAAATTAAATATAAAAAGTACTAATTTTTGTTTGGCAATGTTTATGGCCGACCCTGATAAGTGAGTACTAGTTGTTGTTAAAGTAAAAAAAATATATCGATCCAAATTGATCCCAAATTCTAACTCCGTAGATACGTCTTTTAGGGCCAGCAAGTGCCTCTTTAACTTCAAAGAAGACTAATCTCTTACAGCAATTACCTGCTGAATTTTGGTAAAATATATCTGAATCTGATGGCTTTTATTAACTTCATCAACGTTCATATATATAGGCTTACAAAAACTGAAATGTGATAGACAATTGAAAAGTAAACGTGATAGAAGCTAAAGTGCAAAACTCCTGATCGCACTATTCCGATAAATATATACTATCCTAAAGCAAATAACAATCCTATCCAAGCCAAATAAAATGACAATCCAATCCAAGATTTTTATTCAGATAAAAATTAGATAATAATCAAGAAAAAAAATGGAATTTTGCAGCAATCCAAACTCTTCCTCAAGCAATTTGCTACTCTGGCTCAGCGTGCATGTACGTGCTACATTCATCCACGTCCTAGCCATACATTACACACACTGCACTTGCACCGTATCAAATACAAATTTATGGAGAAGCAATCAAACAATAGGAACTATTTGGATGATAGAGCATACGGTTTGTATTAAAGTGAGCACCAATAGAATAATAGCAGCAATGGTAGAAGCCGCTTTACAAGGAGTGTTAAAATATTGTTATCTTAATAATGCCTTCCATCTGTGCCAAGGTTTATCATAGACCGCATTCAACTCTTCACAGAGACGGCATAAATCAGAGTTCATATTGAACCTAAAAATTCCTTTGTTAAGATTGTTAATCATAAATACCACTGCATTACTATCTCCTAGGCTATGAACAATGATTCCCTTCTTCGCAAGTAAATCCACATCTTTGGTAGTATCGATAAGATGATCCAATATTATATAGAAATCTGTAATGTACCTGTCCTCTCTATGGTAATATTGCTCTAATGCCATAATATTTCGAACACGAGCTTCCGTAGAATCGACGAATATTAATTCCAAGAGTGGAATTTCCAACACCCCTTCCTTGAAACTTAGGTCCACACGCATTTGTTTGGAACCACCTTAAATTTTACTCCTGCCTCACGCAGTTGTGTAGCAGAGTACTTAGGAAAAACCTCTTTAGGGTTTCTCTGTGGTAGCTTGTCGTGTGGAGGTAGTGCAAAGAATCTAAGCAAATCAGTGAAGTGTTTTATTTCCCCTTCGGGGTCTTTCTTATGAATGTTCCAGGGCTCAAAGTAGTCAAAGGTGAGCTGGATTAAAGAAAGGGAGTTTGAGTGAGAGGGTAAGGCCAGGTGGTATATTTTCTTAATAACAAGGAATGGAAGCTGATTTTCAAGTAATAGCAACTCACGCGCCACCATATCTTCAAGACATTGTTCCACAAACATAGGATCGTCTCTTGTCCATTCTCTCAACTTACATTTCAAGAAAAGCTCAAGAATGAAGGTCGCATCCAACATGATCATTTTCACAAAATCATCTCTTTCAAGCTGAACAATGTCTACATAGCAAGATCGAATGATATCTTCCATCTCCCTTATAGCGGTTTCTAAATTCTCCAATTTGATCTCATTCTCAGCCCGTTGCATGAAGCTCTTGAAATATCTTACTTTATACTTTTCTATTTTTTGAAAATTTTCTTTGTTGCGGTGATAAGGACCAATTGAAATAACCTGAGGAGTGTAGGCTTCTCCCTTCCATTTGCGAAGGGGATCCGGAACTCTGTAGATACGGCACTCATCTGATACTGGAATCTCCGACGTTTTCAACATTTTTTCGGTGTCAATTACCAACTGTTCATTTTGATTTTCATTTCCACTTGAAGTTCTCGATTCCACTGGAATTTCAGTATATTCATTTTTTATTGAAGAATTTGCTTCTTGCTGAATTTGCCCACTCGCTGAATTCTCCATCTATCAAGTTGTGTTCCTTAAATTTCATGATAACAAACACAAGAGTCCCAGAATTAGAAACAACAGCTGATGACCCACTTAATAAAGGTCACTACCTTTAAAATTAAAATACCCTAATGGCAGCTATGGAACCTATATCAGTTAATTGTGTAGCAGCTGAAATTATCAACAACCCATGGCATGTATGGTTGTCTCAGCGATCAAGTTAAGCCCATATATAAGGACTTATAGATAAGACTACTGCAACTATAAACTCTATTAAGTAGGTTGGGTAAAGGTGGTCTAGTTCTGGATCCTGCCAAAGAGAAAACGAATAGAGATTTTTTTTTTTTTTTTGGCTGGTTTCAAAAAGTATAAGAGCAAGAAGGTTCAATGAAATCTTATCTACGGACCTTAACCGTTGCATATAAAGGATGGATTGACCAATGAGAGGATAGATATAGAGATATTTTGCTTTTGTTTTTGTTTTGAAATCTTATGTACAGAAGTATAAAAGCAAAGATAGGTGCAACAGCTTTTTATGAACAGAACTCGCACTGCATGTTATGTTTTAAAAGAATATATAGCTCGGTCATTAGGGCCTTTTGCATATAGATAATAGATTGGCCCAAGTCTTTTTATTTTTTATTTTTTTTTATTTTTACAAGATAAAATTCTACTCTAATTTAATTTAAGTATATATGTGTGTGAAATTCTCTCCTGGAGATTTGAATTCTGGCCATTGTCCCCTTCACACTTCACAAGCATTTATACGTGTGGAGTGATTATCGCACTAAGGGTGTGCGGTAATGGATTGGCCCAAGTCTTAGAAACAAAAAATCTCGTATTGCTTGATATGTCATTGAAAAGGATATCCCGACGGTTAAGCATCCCGACTGTTAAGTATTTTTATTTATTTATTTTATTTATTCAGTAAAAAATAAATAAATAATGGATTGGCCCATTCTAAATCGATCCCATCATATATAACATATAACTATATTTTTGTTGATTTTGAAATCTAATTAATATATGTATTTTTTGGGATAGCAAGCTACAATATGCTACAAAAATCTTCAACCCACTAAATCCCCAAACACTCTACTCATAGAAAAGTGTCAATTAAACTACAAAACTCTTAACTTGAAATCTAATATTGATCTTAAATATATTAGCAAGAAAAGTGTATATATTTACTTATGTATTTGATGGAGTTATGAGGTAACCATTTTTAAATGTATGGCACCTTTTATATATATATATACACATGGGTGCAATTTCCTCCCCCCCCCCCCCCCCTCCCATCTCAAAATTTTGAATTTCTTAATATTTTTTTAATGGTTATTGCTAGGTTCTAAATATTTAAAACAATTAGCAAATCGTGAATATAAACTTGTTTAGGTATAGATCAAAGATTCTATATGCTATATTGGACAATGCTCAAGGTGTTGTAAGTCAAAATACAAAAACAAGGAAGTTGCAGGTTCAAGAATTCAAAATATGTCAATTTCGACCGATCGAGACTTTGCTTTGATTGATTGAACTACGAATCTACAGAATTTAAATTAAGGCCCATCGGCCCATTAGCCCACTAGATGATTATGGTTTCAAATCTACTTCACTAAGTATATAAAGAAAACCATAAGGCACGTTTTGAGAGGACTTTGGAGTTACTCTTTTGAGATCTAAAAGGTTCCATGTATTCTCCTTTCAAAATCATTACCATAAATCAATCTACATATTATCAAAACCAATAGAACTGAAATTGCTACATACTAGTCATCAAAAGTGTCGGATCTAAACCTTGAAACATGGTCTTGAAGGTTGTGGGATTCAAGACTATGGGATTCAAAACTGAGTTTGATAACTCTAGTTAAGTTTACTACGAATTATATATTGTTGACTGTAAATTTCTATTTGATAATGGACTGTTCTTCTTGGAATTGGTTCTCCAGATTTTTACTGTAAAACTAGTTTGTTTAATAAGTTTTTATGGGTCAGCATATCTTGTGTTATTTAGTTTTCTACTATGCATGATATGTTTGATTATTTATTTAACCTTAGGCTTGCATAATTAATATAATTAACAACTTGTCCTTAAAATAGGTTAAACCTTGTTTGTTAAGGAGTCTAAAAACTAACAGTTTTTTCTTGATGTAATTCATTATTTTATTTATATGATAATTAATAGATTATTTTTATTTTTATATGCCAAAGTTCATTTGGAAAAGGAAAAGAAAATATTTGTCAATGTCTTATAAAGGTTCAAAAAGAAAACAAAATATTGAAAGAAAATAAAGTAGCAAGAATTTTAATAAAAGAAAAGACAAAATTATCATTGCCTTTCAAAAGTGATAAAAACTGATCACAAATGAAGTACAAATTCTAAATGTAATAATTTATTCTTTAACATTTTTTTAATAGATTATACATTTAGATATTTATATAAATAATAAATATAAGTTGTACTCGATAGAATTTATATTATATTAACCTTTAATATTCTTTAACATTTAGATTTTTTTTTTTTTGGATAGAATTTATATTAACCAAAATATCATAATTCATATAAGTTGTACTTGACTTTAAAAAAAATCATAAAATAACTCCATCATGTGTAAAAAACCTATAATAGACAAACAATAATTTTTTCTCTCCTAAAATCAAATCCTAAATTTCTCATTGTGCAGGAGCTGTCCCAATTTCTCAACAACTAAATTGCCTTCCAAAGAAGATATGGGAAAGGTGATCATGATATTCTGAATAGAACTTTTCTATTCTACCATGAGTGTTCACGTTATACTTTACCATTCACATATTATTACAAATCTTTTGATATAAAATAACCAAAATTTAGAATAAAGAGAAATTGTACAGATGACATACTATAATTGAGCGAAGTTTAAAATGAAATATTAAAAGTGAGACCAATGATTTTCGCTGTAATATATGTATCAACATTCCAATCCAAACCTAAGCTAAGAATTAATTGAAAGAAAAAGACAAAAACTGGGAAGAAGAATATATTAGAAATTGCAAATTAAAAGACAGTAAAGGTCGCTATGTCTTATATTAATTAAAATAATAATTCTTCCTATAAAAAGAATTGATTGTATAATTTTAATACCACATATTTCCACACATACTTTGTCATTATTGTCCTATGTGCAGTGGAGGCTCCAAGAATTTCTTTTAGGGTGGTCACTAAAAAATTTAAATTATACAAAATTTAATAAAAAGAAAATTTGAATATATGAACGTCACAAAAAAAAAAAAAAAAAACGCAAAAACATGAAATATTACAATTTTTTTTGTACTTACAAAAAGAATAAGAAAAATAATAGAATAATAAAAGAGATAAAGTGCAAATTGAAAATGCTGATATGAGAATAATAAAGTGACCACAAAAATTTTATAACAAATCTTATACAACAAGTTGTTAGCCTATTATTGTGGTAAAACATGTCAATATTGAACTCGAATTAAAATTAGTAACAGCTTACCCCATAAAATTTATTGTGAAATTATTGTGAAAATGTTGTGGATGTAGCATTACTCTTATATTTATTGAACTTAAATTCTTAAAATTCTCGAGTAAAGGTGTTCATCATTTTTATTAGGATTGTCAAAATAGGTTAATTTAGTGTATAATATATTTTTTTAAAAGTGTATATATATATATATATATATATTTTTTTTTTTTAAGTTAGGGTAATGACAAAACATATTAGTTTAAAATAGTTATTTATATAATTTTTTTTTTGCATGTATAAATTATAGGCTAACAAGTAGAGCAGCTAGTGCCTATGTGACAAATTATGAGTGATAGAAAAAAAAATTGTGTATTTATGTTATGGTGATAGATAGCTAATCACAATCCATCATATAAAACAATTGTTACACATAAAACTATTGTAACAAAGTATGTGTGAAAGTGTGACTTGTTAGAATTATTATTTTAATTGAGAATTCCCAGCAACTATCATAAAGTTTGTGGGAGTTAAGGCATTTTATTTTCCGTTAATAAATATTGGGAGAAAATTTAGCAAAAAAACTCTTGCATGGTGCTGGCATTGAAGATCTTAAACTAAAATCCCATTTATCCAAAATTAGGGAAAGGTGGTGATATTTATATAAACAATTTAACCAAACCAAAGCTAAAATTAAATTAATTAATTCAAAGAATTGAAAAAGACAGGCACTGAGAAAAAAAAGTACTACGAATTAAAATACAGTTAATGAACGCAATGCTCAATATTGATTGAAAATCTCAGCATGTACCATCTAGTTTGTGAGAGGCAAGACCTGATATATTGCCCATTAAGTTCGGCGACTATAGTTGGATGGTGCTTGCGATAAAAATTTAGTATAAAAAGATTATTTCAGTTGCTAATAACGAGAACATAGATATATAGATAGACAAAGGAACTTGAATAGGAAATGTTATGAAAGCCTACCTCAGTTATCAATTGTGTAGCTAGGAACGTAGCAGCTGAAACAATGAACCTGTAAGTGCAAATTATCATGTATCAAGCATCAGCTCTCTGACATGATTCTATCAACAAAAAAAACCAAAAAAAAAAACCTCTATGATATGATCTATAATGTACGGTTCTGGGCCTCTGGCAGTTATCAAATGAAGCCCATAAGGAAATATATCGTTGCTATATCTCGTAAAATATGATGTCAACATTTCTCCAGGTATCATTACGCCATCTCATTATAGATGTCAGGGTGTTTGCAGTACGGTACCTTATCATTTTGGGTTATTTTTAGCACTACATTTTACGGTTTGGTTTAGTTAAAATCATAATAACATTGTATTTTATTTTTGCGATTACATCTGCGATGTAGTGCGGTTTAGAGTTTAACCAAAACTATAATCGCACTGCACCTCATTTTTACGGTTATATATGCGGTGTGGTGTATAAGAAACTGTTTGAACGACTTGAAGTCAGTAAATTTTTCAAATTTTGGGCTTTTCCTACCCAGTCAAAAATTAATTTTTCCCTTTGTTTTGAGCCAAGTTTTAAACTATTGAGTTAGTTTTTCTTTATTTTTTGTTGGCTTTCCTAGTCAACACTTGTTAGAGTTATCAAACTTTTTATTTTGGAAAACTACGGTTATTAAACTATTAATAAATTAATAATATATTTAGTATTAAAAATAAATAAATATATTAATATAAAGAGAGGGTGCGGTTCGGTGTGGTTTGTGTGATTTTCTTATTATAAATCCGCAAACCGCACTGCATCATGTGGTGCAATTATGCCATTTTAAGGGTGATTTTAGTGCGGTTTGTGCGATTTGATGAACACTCTTAATTTACTTTATGAGCTCTGAAATATCTTACTTTCTAAACTATTTTTAGGGAATTATACTTACGTAGCATGGTAGCAGCAACAGGAGGAAAAAAAAATTGCAAAGTACCTGTTTTTACATCATTTTTCTATTATTATTCTTTTTACAAAAAATATATTTGAATATCGATTTACACACACATGAAAAAAGTGAAATGAGAAATGAGAAATTTCACATAGAGGGGGAAAAAAAAATAGCACAATATATTCTGATAGTAATTCTGCTATGCAATGATGATGGAAAATGTATTCCATAGATTGTAGTGTTATCTGATCTGTAATTATATAAATTAAGTTTTTACTCTTTTATTTATTTATAGGTGAAGGTCAAATTGTTATATTTTAACCTATAAAATTTATAATTCAAAAAAAATATATGCACATTTTATCATTAAAACTAATTATGGTTTTAATTATTTACAATTCTTACTACAGGTATAACTATATCTTCCCATTTAAGTTGAATATAAATATTAACTAGAATGAAAATAAATTGAATTTAACTAAACTTCAACCATTTATGTTGAAACTAATTATGGTTTTTCTTAGAGCATGTTTGGTAGACTATGATGGTAATAACATAAGAATAAGAATACGTATTACAAATAATACAAAATGCTGTAATGTAATATTTCTTACTATTTATTTGTTTGGTGATAACATAATAATAGAACCCTAAATGAAAGTACTTTAAATCGAACTCAAGATATTTTAGGAAACATCTTACTCATATAATTATATTTTCTAAAAAAATAATATTATTTAAATCTGAAAGAAAGATTAGTTATTTTTTTATGATTTTTTATTTTCATAATTGTTAAATGCATATGAAAATTTTTTTTATTTGAAAATATATTAATTTTGAAAATTAATACAATTACTAAGGAATATCTATTACAACCTTTTTAAAGATAAATAGTTATTCATTATTTTAAAGAATAGTTATTCAAAACGTGTAAAATTGCTTAAAGTTATATTAGGTGAACTTATTAAACCTAGCTCATATATATCAACAACTCATGCAATGTATGTTTCTCACAGCGATCAGATTCGCACAAGAGGAAATTCAAATTTTCTTCTTGTTGAATTTTCCTACTCGCGGATTTCTCCATCTATCAAGTTGTGCTCCTTAAATTTCATGATAACAAACACAATAGTCCCAGAATTAGAAACACTAGCTGATGACCCACTTAATTATAAAGGTCACTACCTTTAAAATTAAAATTGCCTAATCGCAGTTGAAAGAAACTTAAATATGAAGTGTTATGGAACCTACCTAAGTTAATTGTGTAGCAGCTGATACTTTCAACAACTCATGGCATGTATGATTGTTACAGGTTCACAGCGATCAAAATAAACCCATATATAAGGATATATAGATAAGACTACTGCAACTATAAGGGTTTGTTTGGATTGAGGGATGAAGGAGAGGGAGATGGAGTGGAGGGGAATGTAAGGTTGAATTTAATCAACCATCTAATTGGCTTTATTTCGCGACCAATTTGCTTGTAATTTAGCACTTAGTAACCCTGTATTTAGGTGGGAAAATTGTAAGGGTAGTGTGTGAGAAGATGTGAAGAAAAGCTCAAGAGTGTGCAAAAAAAACAGAGTCTCGCAACTAGGACTCGCGGGTGGTTCGCGACTAGCAAGCCGCGAAAGGCAGTCACGTGAGAGGCACACTGGGAAGCTGAAGGGTCGCGCCAGCTGTCACACTACAGGAAAAAAGTTCCAGTCTGGCCAGGCCGTTACATCGCGACTTGATTTCGCGACTTGGCCAAGCCGCGAGATTAAGTCGCCAACTTGCCCTGTTTGGCAAAAACTGACGTTTTGCATTCCCTTCTCACCCTACTATATATACACCCTTATACCCATCATATTGAGAGAGCTTCCAGAGAGAATTTTGTGAGAGAAAACCCTAGAGAAATACAAGATTGACTCATCCCCAATCTTCATCTAAAGAGACTCTACAAATTCTTCTACTCTCTTCCTCTCCATTATCATACCCTTGAGAGGTCATTTACCAAACCCTTATCTCATCACACCCACGTCTGTGAGAAGGTCCATTTGGTGCTTTGGGAAGTAGTTTGGAAAGGAACCAATATACATTGGTTGATGCTATGGTCAAGTAGCAGAATCCGGGAAGTTAGAGAAGAAATAGGTTTGGCGTAACCTCATTGGAGTAAGAAGCTTGGAGGGCTTAAGTACTTGGGTAGATTAGGCTTGGAGGGTCTTCTGCTGTTCATGTATCCCAACTACATTCTTTAGTGGATTATTTGACCGCTTGGAGGGCGGCGAAGAGGTTTTACGCCGAGGACTTCGGTTTCCTCTTCGATAACACATCGTGTGTTGTCCGTGTGTTTGCATCTTCTTTCCTTTTACCTTTACCTTATATTTACTGCTGTGGATGTGTTTATATTTGACTTAGATTGTTCTATCAATTCAGTTATAAGCTTGTGATCATATTCCGCATATAAATTGTTTGATATAAAGCTTGAATTAGTATTTTTGTTATTTGGGGTCTAAACGTTCAAAGGTGTTTTATACCCTTTTTGAACTTTCAATTGGTATCAGAGCGGGTGCGCTTATTGTGGTTTTAATACCTGAGTGTGATCCTTGACCCCTTGGTGAGATGGATAGATCTCAATCTCTCAATGTTCCACCATTTTTTGATGTAATAATTATGCATTTTGGAAAGTCCGAATGAGGGCGTTTTTGTGTTCTATGGATGAGACTATGTGGGATGCAGTTGATATAGGTTGGACTAAACCGGAGGCTCCTAAGGCAAATTAGGATAAGGATGCTCTTGCAGCAGCAAATGCAAATAGTAAGGCATTGAATGCTATCTTCTGCGGTGTTTCTCCAGAAGAATTCCACCAGATTTCTCACATCTCCATTGCTAAGGAAGCATGGGAAATTCTGGAGACAACCTATGAGGGAACTAAGAAAGTGAAGGACACAAAACTTCAAATGTTGACCACTCGCTTTGAGGAGTTAAAAATGAGTGAGGAAGAGTCGTTTGATTCATTTTATAGCAAACTGAACGAAGTGGTTGTTGGTAAATTTAACTTGGGAGAAAAGACGGAGGACTCAAAGATTGTAAGGAAGATCCTCCGGTCATTACCAGAAACTTTCCGGCCTAAAGTTACAGCCATTGAAGAAAGCAAGGATCTTGACGACATCAAGGTTCAAGAGCTGGTTGGTTCTCTACAGACATATGAATTGTCCCTGCCCTCACAGAAGAAGAGCAAATCACTTGCTCTTAAAACAATTGATGAGAGAGTAGCATTTCATGATATTTCAGAAGAAGATGGAGTGGAGAAGGAAGTAGCATATCTGGTGAAAAACTTCCGAAAATTCCTAAAGATGAAGAACAGTGGAAAACCATTCAATGATAGGAAATTTTCATCTTCAAGAGGTGATAGGAAAGAGTTTACGAGGAAAGAAGGGAAGGAGTCTCAATCTTCCTCGGACATTGTGTGTTTCGAGTGTAATGGACATGGACACTTCAAAAAGGAATGTCCCAATTATTTGAAAACGAAAGGAAAGGTCTATGCCACAACTTTGAGTGATGCTGATTCATCAAATTCTGACTCTGAAGATGGCTGTGACGGAGAAGGAAATTACTCCGCTTTCATGACCATTGCACATGTGGAGACCTTGGATGAGTTGGGTACACTTGTAAAGGAGCTTGGGGAACATTCTGATTTGGAGTCTATGGGAATAGTCGAAGAGTCTGAAGATGAGGAAGTTGGAGAAACGGTGGGATTGCAAGAGACTTATAACTCGCTCCTTGAGAAGACTGGTGAATATGCTAAAGTGGCTAATGCAGCCATCAAGAAGATGAAGAGAGCTGAGGAAGATTACAAAAGTCTCCTAGCACGATATAAGGAGGCAAAATGTGAAATTGAAACACTTAATGGTGAGCTATCAGAAGCTTACACTAAAGTGAGATTCCTTGAGCAAGAGGTAGTACAATCTCATGCCGAGGTAGATAGGATCTCCTCCAGGAAGCTAGATGATGTTATTTCATCCCAAAAACATGCCTCAGACAAGTCCGGGTTGGGATATACCAGAGGGAGCAGCTCATCAGCCAAAGTCACCAAGGAAGTAAAGTTTGTAAAAACCAATGAGACGGCTGTTGATAAGCCTACTCCAGAGATAGTTGAGGCCAAGAAGAAACAGAATGTGGCAAATCAACGGGAATTCAACAAGTCCCGAAATCAATCTGAAGTCAGATTTGGAGCTAGAGGAAGATCTCTTCCAAGATAGCAGTAGGGTCCTAGAATAAACTATATTTATCACTATTGCGGACTGCAAGGACACACTAGACCCAACTGTCAAAAGCTAAGAGCAGACAACAATGCGAGTGTACCTCGGTCACGAGGAAGAAGAAATGTCTTGAGGTCTTGGGGTGGTGAGCAATCAAGGAGCCAAAACCATTATCCCGGAATGGTGGACGTGATGAAAATGATTGGCGCCTTCACCACCTGCTTGGAGAGCTTCAACAGGAGGTTTGAAAGTCCTAACACTTGTACCCAATCCATCAAGGATATCACCCCAAACGCACGTGACGTGTGGGTGACAAAGGGTACTCATACATAAGCATTATAACATGTCCATGCATCAATTCTTCCTATGATTTGTGGATTAGATTGGTTAGTTGCTTTGTGTTTGAGCATTTGTGGTTTGTTTGTGTTTAAAATGTTTTTATTCTTTCTATTTTTGATATTTCTTCTACTGTTTTGTGTCAAAAATCCAAAAACACATAAAAAGTTGAAAATCCAAAAAGTTTGTTCACTTTGTTGAGTTTTGTCTCCAAGCATGTTTTTCCCTGTACCTTTGTACTTATGGCTTTGTGCATTTAACGAGCTTAGCTTGTCTCTCGTGCACTCATCTTTATGGAAGAAATTCTGAAATCTATGTGATTGTTGTAAATAGATCTTCAACCTTGTCATGAATGATTAGTGAATGGTTTTGTTGATCTGGAGACATGCATAGACTCGTGCCTATATATCTTCTCACTTTTTATTTTTATGCTTTAAAAGAGCTCTCTAAATGTAAATCTCCAAATGAAAAGAGATATAGAGCTGCAAAGCCTGTCGCACACACTAGTATTTGACTAGGAAAAAGGGAAAGTGACCAAAATAAAATGTGTGATGCTCAAAAAGCCAAAGGCTAACTCATCAATTGAAATATCAAAAATTTCAGGCATCTATCTCTCTATGAGAGTTTCTTTGCTCAAAATTGGCAAATGATATGTGTATTTGGAGCAAAATGAAAAGTTTCAAAAAATTGTTATCAAGTACTTGTGGGAGGTCATATATGCATGTTTCTATAATTGAGATAGGTCACATTATCTAGTGCTAGTTGTGTATGCCTTGATTGAATTGATCATTGAAGCTTCACATTGGACTAAGAACTATCTCATTTTTGATATCCACACACATCACACAAGTCTATGTTCAACGAATGCCATATTCATTTGTGTGATTGTACTTGTTTAAATGTGTTTTCACATGCTCAATCTTAGTGGACAAACACAAAAAGATTTTTGAGTATTTTTGTTTTGTTTTTGGAAAGTACTTTGTTTTTATAAAATTGTGAAATTTTCTCAAAAACAGTGGTACCCTGTTTTGTCGACTAAGTCGCGGGTAATCACAGTCGCAAGCCCCAGTCGCGAGCTCAGTCAGAGATTCTCGCGATTTACTGGCAAGTTACTACTCTAGTCGCGAAAAATACTTAGAAAATTTTTGAAAAATTTGTGTTTTGCTCTTTTCGCGGCTCATTTTGGCGGCTTGTTCGCGAGTGGAAGGTCCAATTATGAGGGTTACTCAGTGATTTTTGCGGCTTAGCTCGCGGCTCCTTCGCGACTAAACCTTCCAGTCGCGAAAAACACTTAGAAGATTTTTCTAGAATCTTTCTTTCACAATGTTTCACGGCTTGATCTGGAGACTTACTGGCGACTTGGATAAGTCGCGAAAAACGCGTGTTTTGCATTTTAAAGACAGTTTTTAAAATCGTTTTTCAGTTTTTCCCTCGAAGTTTTATGACTGTTCACTGTCTTCCCCATTTTTCTTTCAAACACTCCGTATCTCACTGAAAAAGCATCCATTTTTACATCATGTCTTCATCAAACAGCAAAAGAAAGGTATGGATTCTTTCTATCTTCCTTCATTGTACTTGGTTCAAGTATCTTTTTGGTGTGAATAGTGTCCCTGTTGTGATGAGTTGTAATGGGTTTGAACATGTGTCTATGGGTTTGTATGTTGTCTATTTTGATGGTTTTATCTTGCCCATACTGTGGTTCTCTGTGATTTTTTTAGTTCATGAGTTTGTCTATTGAGAGACGGTGTTATATGATGTGGTTCTAGACTGTGTTGCATACCTCATATTATGTTTTTGGCATTTTGTCATGTGTAATATTATGAGTATTTGTTCTGAAATGTTTTGCTACTCATTATATTTGGTGTTCCGTGTTGTGGTTAGTCTAGTTAATATTTTGTTATTGTGCTTTTGTGAAAAATCTGGTTCTTTCTTTCCTGACACTAAGCAATCTGATGTTTGCTTCCTGTGGTATTGCATTTTGGTTCTTTTCTGTATGTCAACATTGTTGCAAATATCTCGTTGTTCATCTAGAGGTAAAGGCATTGTCACTGATGATCCGCCAACCCCGGTTGCTAAACGGACTCATTTATTGTATAAGTCATCCGAAGAATCTACATTTCAAAGGTTCAGGACTCCTACTGACTCAAAAACCTACATCGATATCTTCAAAGAGTCCACTCCCATTGTGGAAAGAGTGGTCAAGTTTGATACTCTAGAGGCAACATTTATCCCTAAGATATTTGAAGGAAGAGATTGGACTGATTTATTTGGTAAGTTTGAGGATTCAACTGAAGATTTGGTCAAGGAATTCTTTTCAAATGCCAGATACACAGGAGTCGAGTTAAAATGCTGGGTTCAAGGAATAGAATTTTCCATAAATGCAGACTCCATTGCTAAGATTCTTCACATCACCAGACCAAAAGATGTGGATCGAACTCCATACGACGATCGGGAACTTCATGCACAAGACATCCTTCATGTTTTGGGAATTGAACATGAAGTGGGAAGCACAGGATCATCTATAAGCACTGCCTTATTTTCACTAGAATTGACAACCTTGAAGCTGATCATGTTCTCCAATCTCTATCCACTGTCAAACACTACCTTCATCAACCTTGGAAGGGCTAAATTTCTGTGTGATCTTATTTCTGGTGCCCCAATTGACATCTGTGCTCATATATTCCATATCATCGGGAAAACATCAGCCCGTTCAGCAATACGAACAATTCTTCCCTTCTGCAGTCTAGTCATGAAGATTGTTCTTAGTAAAGGTATTAGCCCTTCATCAAATGAGAGAGTATTGACTCGTTCCCGACCAATATCCCACTACTCTCTCCAAGCAAGCCAGAGTCACTCTTCCAAGAAACTTAAGACTGAGCCATCCACACAGGCATCCCCATCTGCCCCTACTACAGTTACTCCTGCACAATCAACCGGCACTCCGTCTATTCCACCTGGTTTCCAAATGCCAAAACAAAGTTATTTCACTGAAACCGTGCTACATCGGATTTCGGACTTAGAACGACTTCTCAACTCCTTTCATAATCAAACTCAAATGCGTCTCGGAACCATTGAGTTACAGTTAGATAACATACAACAGAAGCTGGAAGACAGCCTTTAGCTATTTGTGCCAAAAAGGGGGAGATATTTGAAGCATAGCAAGGGGGAATGAAGCTTAAGACTAAAAAGGAGGGTGCATATTGAAAGAGGGAGTTTGTACATTGTGCATTTTGGAATTGAAAGGGGGAGTTTAAATATTTTTGTTGAAAAAATCTTTTTGCTTAATACACTGGTTTAAGTCTGTTTTAAAACTCTCAATATGTGAACTATTGGTAGTAGTTGTTTATTTCAGCACTTATATAGTATGATGTTATTCAGCTTTTAGCATTGTTTGTTTGTCATTTGTACCCATTGTTGCTTTTGTAAGTTTTGAGGGCTGTTTCTAGCACTTTTGCATGATTGTAGGCTTGTATGGTTTGTGCCATGTATTTGCAAAAACTTTGCTTATGCAGCCTTTGTGCTTTGTGTTTTGGTACTTGCTAATACTTTACATTACCCTAAGTACAACACTCTTGTGCCCTTGTAGGATTGTTCCTAGATGCATATATGTTTGTATGCATTGGTTGAGTGTTGGACTTGCAAATGATTCTCTTCAATTGAGTTTATCATTTTTGCATGTCTAGATGTTCATTCCTTGTGTGAATGAACATAGTAATCACTTTTGCTTAAGTGACTACTGGTGTTGATCTTGCATGAATTATTGCTTTTATGCCTATATTCATTTTTGCTTGATCATGCTTATTTTGCTCCATATGCATATTAAGTTTTCTGCGGACAATGATATTGCTATGTTATTGTGTTTTAGGAGTTACTTATTCATATGTTCAAGAGCTTTTTAGAATCTAGAGTTAGGTGTGAGTGAGTTTTCCAACTGTTCCCAACTCACATTTAAGTCTAGAGTCTGTTGTAGGGTTTTGTCACGAAATAACCAAAAGGGGAGATTGTAAGGTTGAATTTAATATGTTCAAGAGTTTTTCAGAATCTAGAGTTAGGTGTGAGTGAGTTTTCCAACTGTTCCCAACTCACATTTAAGTCTAGAGTCTGTTGTAGGGTTTTGTCACAGAATAACCAAAAGGGGAGATTGTAAGGTTGAATTTAATCAACCATCTAATTGGCTTTATTCCGTGACCAATTTGCTTGTAATTTAGCACTTAGTAACCCTGTATTTAGGTGGGAAAATTGTAAGGGTAGTGTGTGAGAAGATGTGAAGAAAAGCTCAAGAGTGCAAGAAAAACAGAGTTTTGCGACTAGGACTCACAGGTGGTTCGTGACTGGCAAGCCGCGAAAGGCAGTCACGTGAGAGGCACACTGGGAAGCTGAAGGGTCGCGCTAGCTGTCACACTACAGGACAAAAGTTCCAGTCTGGCCAGGCCGTTACGTCGCGACTTGATTTCGCGACTTGGCCAAGCCGTGAGATTAAGTCGCCAATTTGCCCTGTTTGGCAAAAACTGACGTTTTGCATTCCCTTTTCACCCTACTATATATACACCCTTATACCCATCATATTGAGAGAGCTTCTAGAGAGAATTTTGTGAGAGAAAACCCTAGAGAAATAGAAGATTGACTCATCCCCAATCTTCATCTAAAGAGACTCTACAATTCCTCTACTCTCTTTCTTTCCATTGTCATACCCTTGAGAGGTCATTTACCAAACCCTTATCTCCCCACACCCACGTTTGTGAGAAGGTCCATTTAGTACTTTGGGAAGCAGTTTGGAAAGGAACCAATATACATTGGTTGATGCTATGGTCAAGTAGCGGAATCCGGGAAGCTAGAGAAGAAATAGGAGAGGCGTAACCTCGTTAGAGCAAGAAGCTTGGAGGGCTTAGGTACTTGAGTAGATTAGGCTTGGAGGGTCTTCTGTTGTTTATGTATCCCAACTACATTTTTTAGTGGATTATTTGACCACTTGAAGGGCGGCAGAGAGGTTTTACTCCGAGGACTTCGGTTTCCTTTTCGATAACACATCGTGTGTTGTCCATGTGTTTGCATCTTCTTTCCCTTTACCTTTGCCTTATATTTACTGCTGTGGATGTGTTTATATTTGGCTTAGATTGTTCTATCAATTCAGTTATAAGTTTGTTATCATATTCCGCACATAAATTGTTTGATATAAAGCTTGAATTGATATTTTTGTTATTTGGGGTCTAAACGTTCAAAGGTGTTTTATACCCTTTTTGAACTTTCAGGGAATAAGGTAAAGTGGACTAAAAAATTGAAAATAGGCTAATTTTGGATTATTTCTACTCTACTCTATTTTACTCTTCTCCTTCTCCTTTAATCCGAACGGACCATAAAATTTATTAAGTAGGTTGCGCAAGGTGGTCCAGTTCTGGATCTTGCCAATTTAAGAAAAAGAAGAAAGAGACAACATGAATAAAGATTTTTAATTTTTGGTTGGTTTCGAAAATGTATAAGAGCAAGAAGGTGCAATGAAGTCTTATCTCCAGACGTAACGGACCTTAACCGTTGCATATAACTGATTGATTGGCCAACGAAAGGATGGATATTGAGATATTTTCCTTTTGTTTTGTTTTAAATTCTTATGTTCAGAAGTACAAAAGCAAGATAGGTGCAACAGCTTTCTCTGAACAGATCTACGTATTGCTTCTGCATGTTTATGTTTGAAAAGAAAAGAATAGCTCGGTCATTAGGGCCTTTTGCATATACTTAATGGATTGACCCAACTCATTGAAACAAAAAATCTCGTATTGCATGATATGCTTGATATCATTGACAAGAATAGCTCGGTTGCTAAGTATCTTTGCAAATAAAAAATGGATTGGCCCATTCTAAATCGAGCCCATCATGTATAGATAATGGATTGGCCCAAGTCTGTGAAACAAAAAATCTCGTATTGCATGATGTGATTGATATCATTGAAAAGAATAGCCCGGTTGTTAAATATCTTTGCAAATAAATAATGAATTGGCCCATTCTAAATCGAGCTCATCATATATAACAGATTATATTTTTGTTGATTTTGAAATCTAATATTGATCTTAAATATATATATAAAATCCAACATAAATGATTGTCCCTAAAATCAAGAATGACACTATGGCTTTATGTTGTGCATAAGAGTAAGAAGAAAAATTTATATTAGTGGTCACTAAAGTTTATCTATGAGGTACTTTTAGTTTGTCTTTGAAATTTTTAATGAATGTCATTAGTCCCTAAAATTTTTTAAAAAATTAAGTGTTATTAATCCCTCCATCAAATTGTGTTAGTTTTTTTTTTTTTTTTTTTTTTTTTTTTTGCTTACATATTTAATAGAGTAATGAGATGAAAATTTTAAATGAAATATGACACCTTATATATATATATATATATATATTATAAATTTGGGATAGAAATTAGAAATCCTACAACTTTAGACTAGTCTAAGTGAATGTGTGATTCCCCTTCCTGTGGACTTGAATTCTAGTCCTTGTCTCATCACTTCGCAAAAACTTGTTCTTATAGAGTGAATATCACAAGCCAAGAGTGCACAATGATACCTTATATTGTATTTTAAAATTACTCCTAAATGTATTTTGACCTGAACCAATTCTAAGTGGTCCCCTATCAAAAAAAAAAAATCCTAAGTGGTCTGCCCACCCAATTCTAATTAACTAGTTAACCGGTTATTCTTGATGTAATTCATTATTTTATCTATATGATAATTAATAGGTTAAAGTTCATTTGGAAAAGGAAAAGAAAATATTTATCAATGTTTTTTAAAGGTTCAAAAGCTATTAAAGGAAAACAAATATTGAAAGAAAATAAAGTAGCAAGAAAATATTCAATTTGAACAAATTGGTGTAGGGCACAAATTTTGAATTTGTCAGACTTGTGAAGATAATGTTCAATGATTGTGTCTTTCATCAGAGTGTGGCATGTGAGTTGCTGACTACCATTCCCTAATCCTGTTTACTTGTGTGATGAAGAATATTGCCGACCCATGTGCACTTATGAACCGACAACTCTGCAAGGGACTTACCTCCTCCTTCGTCGTATGTGAATTCTGATGTAGATGGCCTTTGGTGTTGGCTACGGTCTTTTAATGGAAGAGACTACGTGAGTACATAGATTGGGAGAAGTTTAGAGATTTATGGTTTGTTTAAATTGAGGGGATGGAGGGAGAGTAGAATAGAGTAGAGTAAAATTTACTCAAAATTAACTTATTTTCAATCAACTTTACTTCTCTTCACTCCTCCTTATTTTTCTCTCAATCCAAATGAGCCCTTAGAGAGAGAGAGAGAGAGAGAGAGTTCTTTTGTATTAGGTCTTTTTTCTTTTCTTTTTGCATCGGATGATCAGGTTAGATATTTAGAGAGAGAACGTTTTTCTGTATTAGGTCTCTTTTTCTTTTTCTTTTTTGCGTGAGACTTCAAACTTAATAATAATTCAAATTAAAAAATAATAATAATGTGAAAAAACATGAGAGTTGCAAAGCCTATGTGGCAGACTCTAGAGCAATAATATTTCACACACGTTTTATCATATTCTATATGGCAGATTGTGAATGGTAGAAGAAAAATGATAAATTCATATTGTAGTAGCAGACAACCAATTACTCTTTGCCGCATAAAACAGTTATTGTTAAGTATATGTGAAAGTGTGCCACACAAAAATTAATATTGGCAGAAAATTCAGCAAATATTTCTTGTAAGGTCCTGGCATTGAAGAGTTTTAAAACTAAAATACCATCTATGATCTATCCTAAATTAGGAAAAGGTGGTGATATTTATATCAACATTGTAACCAAGCAAAAGCTAAAAATTAATTCAAAGAATTGAAAAAGACAGGCACTAAAAAAAAAGGTATTACAAATTAAAATAGAGTTAATTATGAACGCAATGCTGAATATTGATTGAAATTCTCAGGATCTATTATTTAGTTTGTGAGAGGCAACACATGCTATATTGCCCATTAAAGTTCAGCGACTATAGGTTTTTTTTTTTTTTTTGGAGGAAAAATCAGCGACTATATTTGGATGGTGCTTTTTGCAATATTAAAAATTTAGGATAAAAAGACTTGATTATAGGAAATGTTATGAAAGCGTACCTCAGTAACCAATTGTGTAGGTATACGTAGCAGCTGAAACAATATTGAGCCTGTAACTGTGTCTGTAAGTGAAAACTATTTCCAGTATCAACTCTCTGATGTGGTTCTCGCAATGATCAAATGAACAACCCGATAAAGGATATATAATAATAAAATAAAAAAAGTGTGCTGCAACTGCAACCATATCTCATGATATATGATGTCAACATTTCTACAGTATCATTACGTCATCTCTTTTCCTATTATTGTACTATATACTTTATCACGCTATGGATCCCCCAATGAGAATTTTTTTTTGTAAGTTTAGAAATCTTATGTTGAAAAGTATAAGAGCAAGAAGAGGATGCAATGAATACTTTTCTTATAAAAAATCTAAGCACAAGATCTCTATCAAATGGTGCCGTATTAATAAGTGCAGTTAAACTTGCGTGAAAAGGGTTTTTTTTTTTTAAATAAATAAATAAAAAAAAACTGAAAAGTGGATTTAGTTAATCAGTTATAACATACCAAAAACAGTTCGATTTGAAACCCATTTTTTGAAATCATAATTCATAACTAGGTTAGTGTATGAAAAATAAAAGAAGTCGACCCTATATTTGATGATAAACTAGCTGATGCCCCTTGGGATGTGAAGGCATATCATAGTTCCATTACAAAACAATATGTTAGAAGTTCTCTATATGGCACATCTATTCTGCTGATCATTTTGTGGCATACCATAAGAATTACATTAATTTGAGAAATTAATTTCAATTATATATTTTATATGTTATTAACAAGAAAAAAGAAGAAGGAAAACTCAGTGTTGAATATTAGCTTTGATGCCATGTTAAATGGAGAATATTATCAAACGCAATGTGTTATACCATGTTGTGTATGCTAGAGTGGATGCGGAAGAGGAAGCATAGAATAGGAACATCAAGAACAAGAAGGTTACGTGGTTCAGCCTTGACGGCCTACGTCCACGGAGGAATCCCTTAAGGGCTACATCTTTATTGTGTAGAGTGTAGTACAATAACCTGTGTTACAATGAACCCTAACATGAGTATATATAGGCGACTAAACCCTAGACTACTAGTACAAGTAGGAATGGGCTTGGGCCTATTACATTGGGCTAATATGTGTTTAATATATATCTCTAACACCCTCCCTCAAACTCAAGGCGGAAACTCGATGAAGGCTTGAGGTTGGATAAGCATGAGAAGATCACATGGAGATGCCTTGAAGAATGCCTTTGAAGAAACCACAATGAAGAATGTGCCAATTGACCAATTTTGGAGCTTCAAATGAAGAAACGGAGTCCAAAATCGTAATCTACGCGAAAAACTGAGCAAGATAGGCCATTTCGGAAATTTTGACTTTTGGTCAAAGTCAACGAAAAAAGTCAAAGTCAACCGGTCCAGGTCAAAGTCAACGGTCAGTGTTCACGGGTCAGATCCGGGTGATCCGGGTCGGGTCGGTCCGGGTCAACAGTCATTGTTCACGGGTCAGATCCGGGTGGTCCGGTTCGGGTCGGTCCGGGTCAACAGTCAGCAAGGTGACGTGGTGCTGACGGGGCGACACTGCTGACGTGGCGAGCTGCGTGGCTGATGACGTGGAATTAGGGCTGACGTGGCTGATGACGTGGAGTGATGACGTCATCATGTGACGTCAGATGACATCAGCCGAAGTTGTCCGGCGCGTGAATGGCACGTGGGAAGTTCGCCGGCGCGTGGAGGAGTTACCGGAAATACTAGAGGCGCGTGAGGGCGCGTGCAACGTCCGATGAGCTCCGGATTACACAGTTTTGTAGATCGGCGGACAACAAGGCCAATAGGGCGGCGCGTGTGACCTACAAAAGAGGAAATCGAGGCGGCGCGTGGGGAGGTTCCGGAGCTGTTGGCGGCGCGTGAGGCCGCCGTTGGAGGCCGTGTTCTTGGGTTTTTGTCGCGGGAGGTCGTGGAGCACGTCTGTGGTATTGGTTTCATCAGGCGAGGCATGGATTTGCACAGATCTGAAAAGTTAAGTCACGGCTTTGCTTGGGTTTGTGGATTTTGGACACAGCACTGAGCCATAGTGGCTGCAAGATGCAGTGGAGTCTAGATCCGGCAGACAAGCATGTGTGACTTTTGATGGTGTGCACGTGAGAATCTTCTTTGCTTGGTAGAGATTTTATTTAATGCCAAGAACGAAGTTTGGCTCTGATACCATGTTGAATATTAGCTTTGATGCCATGTTAAATGGAGAATATTATCAAACGCAATGTGTTATACCATGTTGTGTATGCTAGAGTGGATGCGGAAGAGGAAGCATAGAATAGGAACATCAAGAACAAGAAGGTTACGTGGTTCAGCCTTGACGGCCTACGTCCACGGAGGAATCCCTTAAGGGCTACATCTTTATTGTAACACAGGTTATTGTACTACACTCTACACAATAAAGATGTAGCCCTTAAGGGATTCCTCCGTGGACGTAGGCCGTCAAGGCTGAACCACGTAACCTTCTTGTTCTTGATGTTCCTATTCTATGCTTCCTCTTCCGCATCCACTCTAGCATACACAACATGGTATAACACATTGCGTTTGATAATATTCTCCATTTAACATGGCATCAAAGCTAATATTCAACATGGTATCAGAGCCAAACTTCGTTCTTGGCATTAAATAAAATCTCTACCAAGCAAAGAAGATTCTCACGTGCACACCATCAAAAGTCACACATGCTTGTCTGCCGGATCTAGACTCCACTGCATCTTGCAGCCACTATGGCTCAGTGCTGTGTCCAAAATCCACAAACCCAAGCAAAGCCGTGACTTAACTTTTCAGATCTGTGCAAATCCATGCCTCGCCTGATGAAACCAATACCACAGACGTGCTCCACGACCTCCCGCGACAAAAACCCAAGAACACGGCCTCCAACGGCGGCCTCACGCGCCGCCAACAGCTCCGGAACCTCCCCACGCGCCGCCTCGATTTCCTCTTTTGTAGGTCACACGCGCCGCCCTATTGGCCTTGTTGTCCGCCGATCTACAAAACTGTGTAATCCGGAGCTCATCGGACGTTGCACGCGCCCTCACGCGCCTCTAGTATTTCCGGTAACTCCTCCACGCGCCGGCGAACTTCCCACGTGCCATTCACGCGCCGGACAACTTCGGCTGATGTCATCTGACGTCACATGATGACGTCATCACTCCACGTCATCAGCCACGTCAGCCCTAATTCCACGTCATCAGCCACGCAGCTCGCCACGTCAGCAGTGTCGCCCCGTCAGCACCACGTCACCTTGCTGACTGTTGACCCGGACCGACCCGAACCGGACCACCCGGATCTGACCCGTGAACACTGACTGTTGACCCGGACCGACCCGACCCGGATCACCCGGATCTGACCCGTGAACACTGACCGTTGACTTTGACCTGGACCGGTTGACTTTGACTTTTTTCGTTGACTTTGACCAAAAGTCAAAATTTCCGAAAGGGCCTATCTTGCTCAGTTTTTCGCGTAGATTACGATTTTGGACTCCGTTTCTTCATTTGAAGCTCCAAAATTGGTCAATTGGCACATTCTTCATTGTGGTTTCTTCAAAGGCATTCTTCAAGGCATCTCCATGTGATCTTCTCATGCTTATCCAACCTCAAGCCTTCATCGAGTTTCCGCCTTGAGTTTGAGGGAGGGTGTTAGAGATATATATTAAACACATATTAGCCCAATGTAATAGGCCCAAGCCCATTCCTACTTGTACTAGTAGTCTAGGGTTTAGTCGCCTATATATACTCATGTTAGGGTTCATTGTAACACAGGTTATTGTACTACACTCTACACAATAAAGATGTAGCCCTTAAGGGATTCCTCCGTGGACGTAGGCTGTCAAGGCTGAACCACGTAACCTTCTTGTTCTTGATGTTCCTATTCTATGCTTCCTCTTCCGCATCCACTCTAGCATACACAACATGGTATAACACATTGCGTTTGATAATATTCTCCATTTAACATGGCATCAAAGCTAATATTCAACATGGTATCAGAGCCAAACTTCGTTCTTGGCATTAAATAAAATCTCTAACACTCAGGAAAAATTTAACTAGTAATATTAATTGTAATTACATCTTGTTGTAGCATTTTAATATTATTTAATTAAAATAAATAAATATTACAACATAAATATAAAGAATGAGAGTTAATATAGAAGAAGAGTATTATTTTTGGTAGAGTTTTGGGTTTGAACATTTTGTACAGAATTTGTTATAGCTATACAGCATTTGTTAAGCTGTTGTATCATTGGAGAGATTAGTTTGCACCGGTTACAAAGATTAGTCAATTGAGGGTTTGAATCTCTTCAAAAAGAGCGAGTATCGTACCTTAGTCCTAATAGTATTGTGTAATTTTCCTTCAAAGTACTAATATTTAGAATTATTTATTTAGTTTCTTTTTATATTATTTCCATTATTATTATGTTTCCACCAACACATCTCATGCATCTAAACAATACCAACCACCTTATTGCCATTATATCTAACACACCTAAACAATACCGGTCATTCAAATCTCTTGACCCACACATTATGAATGTGAAATACGAAAGGCTGGTATACATAGCATCGTATATATGAAGCGACAAAATAAAAATATAACAGAAAAATAATTAGTTTTCTTCCGCAGAAACCAATATGCAAGATGAAATTTTGCTCAATTAAAAAAAAAAATTCAGACTCCCTTCTTATTTAAATTCAAGTCTTATTAATATATGACTTTCTAAAATAGACATAATATTCAAATGCAAATAGAAACTCGTTGTATCAACTACAATTAAATAAGAATTTATTTAAAACTAACCTAATAAACTTAACAATTTGTACCACGTACCTTTCTATAAACTTAACAGTTTATTTTGTTTACTTTGACAGTCCATGTTCTATTAATTATCATTTGAATCCTTATTTACGTTTTATTATTTTCTTAGGGAAGCCGATTGTAGACCATTTATGGGACGGTCCTTGGCATAAATTATTTGAAGAGTCATTTCTATACCACCGAAATTTAGGAAACCCACCCCCCCAAAAAAAAAAAAAAAAAAATCATTTGACCTCAATTTTTATGTGAATTTGTAGATGGTGTTTACTGAAGTCCAAGCCTAGCTAAGAAAGTGAGTTTTATCTGCCAATCAAAAGCATTTCTTTTCGACCACTTCCTTGAAGCTATTGGATCAAATTGATATCTAATAGGTAAAATATGATTAGCTCGACAGGTAGACGTGCATCTTTTGGGACGGTTGAATAGAGTGACCAGGATGCAATGGTCAACAATTTATTTTTTAAACCCTTGCATGATCCACGTGGGTTTCCAAAGAAATACAAATCGCTTTTTTAGTCTTAGGATTTTAAGTTTTTTTTTTAAATTATGATCCAGTTATTAAATTAAGTGTTGAGACATGGTTCTCGTTGGCAGTGTTCAAGCTTACTCCAGTGGTGAAGGTAGAGAAAAGATGAAAGGTTCTATAGAGTTGGCTTTTCTTTTTCTCAGTTTAGGTGATTTTGTTTTTGTTTTTGTTTTGTTTTGTTTTTTTGTTTTTTTTTTTAATATTTAAATCATAAACAAGTCTATTCTAAAAATAAATCTTAAACAAGTTTTAAAATAAGATATGACATGTTAACCCTGCAGTGTTGTACAGATCAATCCTCACAAGCACTTGTCAACCCTAACCCGAATAAAACAAGCAACATTTTGTTATGGATCCGAGTTCAGAGTACATAATATGGAGCATGCCACAACAGTTTGTAACTCTACCATTATTTACTGGCCGGAAATTATTTTCAGACCTTTTAGATTTTTATTTATTTATTTAATGGATACAATAAGATTTGAATTTATGATATATGCTCCATGATGATTGTTGTTATCATTAGTTCTAATTAACTCAAAAGATAAAATAATAAGTCTTTTATCTTTCAATAAGAGTCTTGGATTTTAATTAAAATTTTAAACTAATTTCTGAAAATTTTTGTTGAGTTAATCATAGTTAGTAAATTTGAAAATTGTTGAGTTAATCAACAATTAAGTAAATTTGAAAAATTAAATGGAACTAATTTTTTCTGATCTTCTGGATAAGATTGAGTATGTTATTGAGTTTGACATTCTTAAAAGAGATGTATTAAAATATTTTGAGGATGATAAATTTGTTGGACATTTTTTGTTTGCATTCATGGAATATGATACTACAATTTTATTTGAAGAACATGCACATACTTATCTCACTTGTGTTTCGCAAATGATGATGATTTTTGTAGTATCCAATCTCTCAGTTATTCAAATTATTGATAAGGTTTTACAGAATTTTCAATATCTATCTAGTCTGAGAGACTTTGAAGGAGCCATTGTACGTGCTAGTAAAGATCACTCGCCTTCTTGCGTCAGTAGAGAATTCACATGATTCACTGTGCTAATTGTCCTAAGGTGAATTGTCAGAACATTATTGCTGCATATCACATACGATCATAACATTATTGCTATTCATCACATCCTTTTTAGCTTTTTCTCAAGAAATTATTATTGGATATCACACTTTCTTGTTGGACATCACATACTCACATTATTGTGCTTTTCTGAATTGCCTCACATTCTTCCAAAGAAGAGGCCACATTTTGTTGAATTGCAGATAGTTAGTCAACAATGGTCAATTTAACATATCAAATTCATTGTCACTGTCATTCTTACCACCGAGTTGAGTTAGGAGAGGGCATTTTTTAGCTTTTGCTATAACTTTTTCTTGAAAGAAGCTGGATAAAATTCTGATTTGATATGCATCTTGTTGTATTGAACTGATTTTTTTAGCAATTTGATCGCTGTGACTTGTGAGAGCCCAACAGTTACAGTACCATTTTTTCAGGTGCTAGTGGTACACAGACAATAACTGAGGACAGAGGTATGCCTTCATAACATTAATTTCCTCTTAAGTTCCATTTGTCTATCTATCTTTTTATTTAATTTTCTCCTTATTTATCTTACCGATGCAATCCCTTTTTATTAACCCAACAGAGTTATTGAGTTAGGTATAGGTAGTTCACTTCTCTCTATTCTAGGAGAAATTATACAGTCTTCAGGTAGATCATGTCACTTGTCTACTATTTTACTAAAAGACTCGCACTTGTTTTAAATTGTTGAATTAGTAATCAGTTTTTGTTTAATTTTTTTTTTTCTATTTCAACAATTTTAAACAGGTGGGAGTCTTTTAGTGAAATAGTGGACCACGTCACTTGTCCATCATGAGGACCTTATAATTTTTTCAACATGTGAGCCTATACGGATGGGACTCAGTGCTGACTATTAGTTAACAAAAGAAGCAATTTTCACCCCCCCCCCTGCTGAAGCGATGTATGGGTTTCACAGCAATCAAATTATGCCCACATCTACATGAGGATATATAAATAAGACCACTATTCTAGGAGAAATTATACAGTCCTCTGATGAACTACGTCACTTGTCCACCATTCCACTAAAAGACTCCCACATGTTTAAAATTGCTGAGTCAGTAATCAGTTTCTGTTTAAAAAGAATTTCTATCTCAGCAATTTTAAATAGGTGAGAGTCTTTTAGTAGAATGGTGAATCACGTCACTTGTCCACTATGAGGACCTTATAATTTCTCCACAGCTTGCAAGTTGGCCTACTGCTACAGACAAATTTAAATTAACTAACCCTAGTACAGGTCTATTTGAAATTCGTTTATTTTATTGAAATTGAAAACTTTTTACTGAAAGTACTGTAAATAAACTAACCCTAGTAGAGGTCTATTTGAAATTCGTTTATTTTACTGAAATTGAAAACTTTTTACTGAAAATACTATAAATAAAGGTAAAAGTTAACTGAAATAATGCAGTGAGACCCATGAATAGTACCAAAAAATTCAGCGTGGTTCATAAATAGTAGAAAAAATAAGCTAAATAGTAAAATAAGCTAGCAAATTTCATCCATGCCAAACGCACACTGGGAGTATGTTTGAGATTTGCTTATTTTGCTGAAATTGAAAACTTTTTACTAAAAGTACTGTAAATAAAGGTAAAAGTTAGCTGAAATAATATAGTAAGATCTATAAATAGTACTAAAAAGTACAATGAGGTTCATGAATAGTAGCAAAAATAAGCTAAATAGTAAAATAAGCTGGCAAATTTCATTCATTCCAAATGCACACTAACTTTCAAGGATTCAGATCCTCCAAATTTCTTGGGGTACTCTATCCATAGATTTTCCTAAATTCTAACAATTTTTTTATGATTTAAAAGTCTAAATTCTGTTATGTCAACATTCTACTAAACATGATTTTTTCTTGAAATGAATGTAAATAGAAGTTTGAATTTTTTAAGATTTAATTTGGGGTCCATGATTCCATGAACTCTCTGCCGTGACTCCTTTTTCCAGGCCTTGTAGAAAAAAGCTCACCCACCACCCACACACCTAACTTCCATTCTTCCAAATCTAGGTATCACTTTCAAATTTCAATTATAGGCATATTTAGGCCATATTTGGTACACATGTTTAAACATATATTTTTAATTTTTAAACAATTTTACATATATTTCTACACATTTTTTTTATTTGCATATATTTTCAAAAAAATTAAAAATTATTATTTAAATACTACCAAACCAGCTCTTACCATTCGTAAAACCTTGTTTGAGAACATATTGAGAATCTTTTTGTAAATTTTTTCTTTTCTTTGATTAGCCAAAACCTGTACAATGAAAGGAAGATATTATTCCACGCAGTACTGATCAAATCATGGCGAACCTTAGTCTCTATCATTTGCCACTAAAGCCAAAACAATCGCAGAGTTTATTATTACAGTTTACTGCAACTGGGGCCAAGAAAATTAAATAATTCACCTGACAAAAATGTGAACATCGGGTGAAGATAAAAATTATTGCAAGAATCTCCGTCAATAATGATGATATGGACCCCCAACATCCTCTGCAAATCTCCATATATAGCTCGCAATACCGTATATCTAAGAATAGGATTTAGATTAGGTTCAATACCCTTGATACAATTGTAATCTATGATTGAATTCTCAACAATTAAATAAAATATATTAAGAAAATTAAAATTAAAAAGTAAAAATGTAAAAAACTTTCTGAGATAAAGTGGGTCAATTGATCTCAATCCCTAAGAATATATCTTGGCTTTGTCCCTTGTAACACCCTGCTTTATTGGTACAGAACAATAATTTTAATTGATTTGATTGTAACATTATTATATTATTTAAAGAGTATTATTGGTGAAATATTGACATGACAGAATCTAAACTCTTAAATTATAAAAGAATAGTTAAGATTTAAAGAAATTTATTGGTAGAGTATTCTAAAAAATCTAAAAGATCTGAATTCTTGAAAGTTAGTGTCTTTTTGCTTTGAAACGGAAGTCCTCTTACATTGAGGATATGATTTAAAATTAAATCATAATTAAAATATTGCAAACTGTAATTTAATTAAGATCATTTTTATACCTAGGGTCTATTTGGGATTCGCTTATTCTGTTGAAACTGAAAATATTTTGCAGAAAGTACTGTAGATAAATGTAAAAGTTAGTTGAAATAGTACAATAGAACCTATGAATAGTACTAAAAAGTGTAGTGAGACTTATAAATAGAAACAAAAATAAGCTGAATAATCAAATGGTTTAGCCATAATAAAATAAGCTAGAAAAATAATTTTTGCCAAACATCCCCTTAAGAGCATTCATAATAAGACTTTTAAAAGCTAAAAAGTCAAATTTCAGTATCCCATTCCACAAAAAACACCCTATAACAAGAATGCTATTTCTATAAATTTTGGCATTTGAGCTAAGTAGACTGCCATAGATAGTAGCCTACTGTAACTCAAATCTTATAACAAGAAATATTATTATATTCCTTAGATAAGTGGTGTTACTTTTAATGTTTGTAGAAATAGTTTTTTATTATTATTTTAATAAGTTGTTTATATTATTTTAAATAAAGTGGTAAAAAAATAGAACTTTTGATGTAGAGTGTATTGTAAAATAAGATGTTAAAATTGATAAAGTAACTTTTTGAAATGCTAAATGTTAAAAATTTTGAAAGCTTTTATGGGAATGCTCTAATGCAAAACAAAATTCGAGATAATGCTGAATTTGCTCTTGCTATGTGTCCTACTCAACCTTCTGTGCTTTCTGGAGACAACGACAAGTCCATAGTTTTGTGGAGTATTCATGATCATATCTCGACTTTAGCAGCAGACACAGGGGCTATGAAGTCTCCGGGGTTCGTGGCAGCAGCATTAAGCATGCCTCCGGGGTCTTTGCTCAGTCCACCTTATTCTCCCCTGCCTCCCATCACAAGTGGACAGCCCCTCCCTCACGTTTCTTTAAGATTAATGTGGATGGTGCTACCTCGGCAAATGGTGGGAACTCGTGTATAGGTGTTACCATCAGAGACAACACGAGTACCCCAATTGGTGCTCTTAGCAAGCTCCTCCCATCAGATTTCTCTGCTGAGGTGACTGAAGCCTATTCACTCCTACAAGGTGTCCTCTTCGCCTCAGAAATGTAGGTATCTCGCGCTATTTTTGAGTCAGATGCCTTATCAGTAATCCAAGCCCTTTCCTCGGACTGCACAGGAAGTGAGTTCGGTCATGTCATTCATGACATCAAGTCTTCCTTGAATTCCTTCTCTTGCTATTCATTCAAGCACTTGAAAACGACCGGCAACAGAGCAGCGCACGTATTAGCCAAAGAAACAAAACTCTCTGGGCTAACTCAGGTTTGGAAAGGTGTCAACCCCCTTCCCATCCAGCAGATTATTATAGAGGACTCTTTGTAATTTTTTCTGGTTGTATTTGTTTGTTTCCTCAGGCTCTGTTGTATTTCGTTTTCAAGTTGGAATGTTATTCTTCCAAGTTTCCCATAAAAAAAAAAAAAACTAATGATAAACCTGCAGAATATATAGTACACAGAAAATAAGATATAGTATAAAAAAAGTAGGGACAATGAAGTGGAACACATGGGCAACTTTCACGTTCCTTTAGTGTAGGAACAAAATAAACATTATTGTTCAACTGCCTTCTTGTTGTAAGGTTGAATTTAATCAACCATTTAATTGGCTTTATTCCGTGACCAATTTGCTTGTAATTTAGCACTTTGTAACCCTGTATTTAGGTGGGAAAATTGTAAGGGTAGTGTGTGAGAAGATGTGAAGAAAAGCTCAAGAGTGTTCAAGAAAAACAAAGGTTTGCGGTTAGGGCTCGCGGGTGGATCGCGACTGGTAAGCCGCCAAAAGTTGGCACGTGAGAGGCACACTAGGAAGCCGAAGGGTCGCGCCAGCTGTCACGCTACAGGACAAAAGTCCCAGGCTGGCCAGGCCATTACATCGCGACTTGAACTCGCGACTTGGACAAGCCGCGAGACCAAGTCGCCAACTTGCCCTGTTTGGCAAAAATTGACGTTTTGCATTCCCTTCTCACCCTACTATATATACACCCTTATACCTATCATATTGAGAGAGCTTCCAGAGAGAATTTTGTGAGAGAAAACCCTAGAGAAAAACAAGATTACCTCATCCCCAATCTTTATCTAAGAGACTCTACAAATTCCTCTACTTTCTTCCTTTTCATTGTCATACCCTTGAGAGGTTATTTACCAAACCCTTATCTCACCACACCCATGTCTGTGAGAAGGTTCATTTGGTGCTTAGGGAAGCAGTTTGGGAAGGAACCAATATACATTGGTTGATGCTATGATCAAGTAGCGGAATCCGGTAAGCTAAAGAAGAAATAGGTTCGGCGTAACCTCGTTGGAGCAAGAAGCTTGGAGGGCTTAGGTACTTGGGTAAATTAGGCTTGGAGGGTCTTCTGCTGTTCATGTATCCTAACTATATTCTTTAGTAGATTTTATCACCACTTAGAGGGCGGTGGACAGGTTTTACGCTGAGGACTTCGGTTTCCTCTTCGATAACACATCATGTATTTTCCATGTGTTTGCATCTCTCTTTCTTTCATCTTTGCCTTATATTTACTGCTGTGGATGTGTTTATATTTGGCTTAGATTGTTTTATCAATTTTGTTATAAGCTTGTTATCATATTCCGCACATTAATTGTTTGATATAAAGCTTGAATTGGTATTTTTGTAATTTGGGAGTCTAAACGTTCAAAAGTGTTTTATACCCATTTTGAACTTTCACTTGTGTTGTGGTGTTTTTTTTAGGCCCACTAGTGTTTATGTTTTACTCAATTCAACATTTAAAAATCATGCCCGTTTGATCTGATATTTGAAAAAATCACACACCATCACTGATATTAGTTGTTATAGTGTACGTGAGTCACGCGACATTAAATTTTGCATTACTTTTTTATTTTTTTATTTTTATTTTTATTTTTTTATATAACTAATTTAAGTGTATATGTATGTAAAGCTCCTTCCAATAGACTTGAATCTGGCTCTTGTCCCCTCCACATCTTACAAACACTTATACTTATGGAATGATTATGCGCTAAAGGTGCACGGTGGTAATTTTGCATTACTGTTATTAGCTGCCATGGTATATGTGACATTAATTTTGCATTACTGTTAGTTGCCCATGGTATACGTGACATTAATTATTTTGAAAGAAGTGCTACGTTCATAATATTCACAATATTTTTACAATAAATCTTAGATGGTAAATTGTTATTAGTTTTAATTTTAAATTTTTTTTAATCTACTAGTAATAGTTAATAATAGTCTATCACTTAAAATTTGTTGTAAAACTATTGTAAAAACATATAATTTTTCTGGCGGATCTTGGCTCTCCTCTCAAATCTAGAAATTTCCAGTAGATGGAGTTCTAGTTCTGAGATGAAGTGGATTTATGATATTGTTATTTTTTTTTTCCTTATATTGATTTGTATATGTTTAGGCATATAAAGTGAAGTTTATTATTTGAATTAGTTAAAACTGACTAAATTTTCACATGTTTCGTGGTTTTTAAAACTATCAATCTACTCTAACCATCTAATTTTTAATTTATTTAATAAAAGACTTGATCTGAAATGTATAAAGAACATTAATCCTAAGCAATAATATTTAAAAGATAGTTCATATTTTATAAATGATTAGATAAAAAAATTGTTTTAACTAATATAAATTAAATTTGAAGTAAATATTATGGTTATATAGAAGAAAATAATATATGTCAAAAACTAATAGGCATATTCATGGTTTTAAAAACCGAGTCGGAAGTGGAACCATTTTTTTTCCAAAATTTCCAGTTCAACCTAGTTTTTGATCATTTTTTTTTTTGGTTTTTGACTGATTTTAGGGTTTTTATCGGACCGGATTGGCTCTGGTTCTCGGTTGAACTGGTCGGACCGGTTTGTCCGATTTGGTTTTTAAAACATAGGGCATATTGTATTATATGTATATACATATGTGTGATGTGTGCGTGAGTGTTATAACCTTTGGATTTAACATTTTCTTGATACACGTAACTTGGCCTTCCTAAACAAAAGAATATGGCTTTGTTAATATTGACAGTTAAACGTGCACTTGTTGCTGACCAAGATGCAATTGTAAAAGTTTTTGTTTAGAACATTAAATGTTTGATGTTAATTTTAGTTTGTTAGAAATATATGATTAAATGATTAAATCTACCATATCTCAATAATTTAAGTTTTTGGGATAATTAGTAATTTAACATGGAATCATTGAATGAGATCCTGAGTTCGATCATTGTCTCCTCCACTCTACCTCCCATTTAAATTCCCACGTGTTGAGTCTTACCTATTAAAAGGTAGTTTTAGCCCACACGTGAGGGGAGTGTTAGAAGTATATGGTTGAATTATTAAATTTACCATATCCCAGTAACTTAAACTTTTAGGACAATAAGTAATTTAATATAGTTGTTTATGTTAAATAGTATTTGTGTAGTTATCAATATATTGTTAAGGTACTAAGAGAAAATGAAAAGTGTACATTCATCTATGATAATCTTTTTTTCTTTTTTGGTGTTTTCTTATATAATTAAGAAAATTTTGTCTTAGTCTTTGACTAAATTATTTCATTCTCTAATAATGATATGTCCTTAAAATTTTATGGATTGATAATGTGGTGGATGAAACTTAGGACTTCTAAGTTTACAACACTTCCTTCAAGCCATTGAACACGTCATCGGAATGTCCCTGAAGGACTAGTTTTACGGGGTATGATTTGGCACACATTATAGTTAATAGGCAGTAGACTTTTACACACACACCACGATCCATGACTGTTGGTAGGCAGTAGACTTTTACACCAAAATTTCACACAACTTTTTTGAACTGTGGCGTGAAAATTTCAAGTAAATCTCACTACAAAAAAAAAAAGACCTATTGTGGCGGGCCAAAAAGCGCCGCTAAAGGTACATTTGACCTTTAGCGGTGGGTGCTATTGTGGCAGTAAAAAAAAGCGCCGCTATAGATACACCTTTTAGCAGCGGTTTTGGCTTATTGCAGCGAGCTTAAAACCGCCACCATACGACGTTCAAATTTATGTAAATTGACATTTGGCGGCGGGTTATGCACGCCGCTATTGGCAATTAATTAAACTGGCCTAATTGCACTTTTAGCGGTGGGTAAAACGCTGCTATATGTGCATATCTTTAGCGGCGGGTGGAAATGCCGCTATATGTACGTACCTTTAGCGGTGTGTCTACCCGCCGCTATATGTTTGAACCTATAGCGGCAGACAATAAGCGCTGCTATAGGGTTTTATTTAATCAGAAAATGTAAACCTATTGCGGCGCTTTTTTGACCGCTGCTATAGGTTCCCCTTTTTTTTTTTTTCTTTTTTTTTTTCAGTGGGCTTTAAAACCACTGTTTTCCTTGAATATATTGTTCAAACCTGTTACAAATATATTGTTCAGACCTGTTTAAAACTTGTAATAATTTTAGCTCTACTAACACATTACCACAAATGTAATTAATTAACAACAGTACAAATGTTTCTAAACTAACGTAATATTAACATAGAAATATATTATCAAATACATAACGTTGTCTATAACCACCATCATAAGATTAACAAAAAAAGATGTGGTATTTTGAATAAAACAACTGCTCAAATTAAGCTAATACTATAATCAAAGTTCTAAAGTGTTTAAAAATATCCTTCAACACTAGTAAAAAATGCGGTTGTTCTTCCGTAGTTCTTTGTACAAAAAAAAGTCCTCGAACACCAAGATAAAACTTATAAGCTGCTTGGTTGATAGGATGTGGCTGATGATTTTTGGAGAGCTGGAGATTGTTGAGTCGAAGGAACATCCTACATACAAAGTATAATCACTCAATAAGTGCATATAAATAGAATAGAATGACAAGAAAATATTACCAACACAAAAAGCTTGATTCAAGTTAAACGAAGACATTTATACGCACTCACAACAACAACGAAGTGCTTACAAAGAGAAAAACATTAACTAAGTCTTTGTTAATATACCTGATTGCATTGGGATTGCATTTGTTGGAACATACGAGCCATTCTCTGCTCCATGTCTTCGAATTGACTAAGTCTTTCCTTCATTTCGTCAAAACTTGCAAGTTTATCCTCCATAGTAGGCAAGAAAACCTTCAGTTGTGCAACTTCGTTGTCCTTTGCTTGACTTGAGTGTATTTCAATGTTCGTGAGAGCACTTTTGCTACTTCGATTACTTGGGCTTGAACCAAATCCTATCCCACAAATACGACCTTTGCGCTCCTTACCCATCACTTTGGCAAACACATCATCTGTTGACCATGCAATACTACTACTCATATTAGATGACTGCAAATGATTCGAAGAATCATCCAACAATTGTTTCATTTTGTCCTGATATTTGGGATTAAACAAAATAAAAAAAGTTAGAAATCATATAGTTAAAATGACCCCACAACATATACATACATATATATATAGGATGGGACAAGCAAACACCAATATGTACCAGTAACCCTTAAGAGAAAATTGACAATCTACAAGCAACTCACCACATGAACCTCTCCAAGAAAAAAAAAAAAAAAAGTCATATGTATGTTGTAATATAACAAAGGAGCTAAACATAGAGGATCATGCTTTTTGAAAGGAAGTCATATGTATGCTTTTTATTAAAGTTGGGATCTCTTAAAAAGAATTTCCTCTTTTGAAAGGATCATGCTTTTTGAAGGTAGAAATCCAAAAGGAAAAGAAATTACTTTTCTTAAAGTGCATTCATTTTGCTTATTGCCCGTTCCTCCTTGATATTACATGCATATACACATGGTAATTGTATCATAGAGAACAGTTCTATTGACTTTATCAATCTCGGTGTTTCCTCTGCATTTGCGTAAGGCAATGTTTTTTTTTTAACCCTTTACATATTATCAGTAAGAATAACATTTCCACAATGAAATGGAGTTTGCTATGTAATCCAACAATCAAATGACCCCACAATAAAAAGGAATGTGTATTGGCTAACAATTATCATTGAATTCCTATTTTGTTTACCCCCAACTACAATGGAGAAATTACTCACCATTTTTTCTTTCACTACAGAATTAACTGCAGATCCATCTTTATGAGTATGTAGTATTGGATATAATACTGCACGCTCTACAGGACGTCCATCCATTTTTGCCTACATTATGAACAACATATTTATTTAGTGATAAATATTGGTTCTACATAAACTTTAGGAGAAGTCAAAATCATTTAAAAAATAGTCATAATATTTATTACCTTTTTTGCAGTGTGCACGACAAAGGCATAAGAACCAGCAGTATGTAAGTCATCCTATTTAGAACGACGCTCCTTATTCTTCTCTGACTCTATCTACATTTAACAAAATTACATTTTTATATATAGTATGCTTTCAGTATCTAAAACCACTTTTAGCTAAATAAGATTACTCAAAGTTGACATATGCTTGGCACAAAAAGGTCATTGATTTATAGAGCCATATGCTTAGGTTAATGATAATACAAAGATCTATCATAATCATAAGATTCTCAAATAAAATAAAAATTAAGTATCATTCATTAAATTCCAATGATAACATAAAAAAGAGTCTACTTTTGAGATTTTCTTCATTGCTTATTGTTAACACAAATGGTAAAATAAAGCTATGTGCACACACACACCAGAGCCTTGTCTTAATTCTCTTAGACTTATGCTAAAACACTAGAACCATCTAACAATTTGTAGTTACTATTATTATTTCTAACAAGGAGTAGAATTCTCACATTCGAACTCACTAAGTTGGGGGCCTCTCCCTCCCCTATTTCTTAGGAATTGTATTCATGTAGTCCTAAAACAAAGAAAGCCCTATGAATCTCTAGTCTGCCTTTCATGTGCATAAAATATGATCTTCACACACCACATTGGCAAGCATCTTCATCACAAAGCAAGCATGGCAGACAAAATTAAATGCTTACTCATTTCTATAAATACACTAAAACCCAACTGCAAATCTTTGAAAATATAACAATGGTGATGCCACAAAAGGAGTTTAGCATAAAACAACTACAAGCCATTTTGACAGAATAAGCTAATTCAGTACCAATAAACTATAGACCATCAAAGCTTTGTTAAATCTTTTCTTATGAAATATGAAACACAACTTCTCATATATACCAGTTTCACAAAAAGCCTACATAAAACTAACAAATTGTATCTGAAAGCAATCCAATATGTATTCTCTCAATTTCTTAATAATCATTCTCCTTTTGCAATGATCCATGATGGAAAAGAGAGAGAAAACAAACATACCACTGCATCATTAGTATACCAATGATCAACAAGAATTTCCCAATCTTTTTTTATGCATCCTGTGTTGTCTTTGTTCTTTACCCTTGCTTTGTTTCTTGAATCAGGTATATAATGTTGTTTCTTCAACCTAGAGTTATGATCCCTCCAAGCCTTCCCAATTTTTTGTAAGGTAAATGTCTTCAGAGTTGCATATGCAACAGGATTAACAGGGACACTGTATTTTCGTTATAATCAAATAATTGAGTTATCAAATTACAAATGTTTTCATGCTAAAACACTTATGTAAAACCTAGTACAAAATGTCATAATTACAAGTATTATAACTTCTTTAATACCTCTACAAGACACCAACACTCTTCTTTAAATTCTTTTGGCATGTCCTTCCAATTAAGATATCTAATCGGGCACATGTGGGGTTTTCGCGCAATCGTACCCAAGAAACTAGTGAAAGTCCTCGCCCCATCATCAACCGGCTGATGCATACTATTTAGCGGCAACTCAATTTCTTCTTTATCTGGAAGATCCCAAATATCCAAGTACTTGCTTGGCCTACGAGTGACATGTACAGCTGGCTGCACATCTGAATTTTGAAGGAGATAATATCAACCAATGTCAAACAACAAGGCATGCAAAGCTAAGGATGAGTCTAAATATTCTATTAAACAAGTGGTCATTATATGCATACTCAATAAAATATTAGAAACATGCTAAATGGTGCATGTTTCCAATCAAGAGGTGAGGAGGCACTCAAAACTTTGAAGCCTGCATGATTTTAAGAATAATTTAAAATTTTGGTTCAATTAAAAAATTGAACCATGCAACATATAATATATATATATATATATATATATGGTGTGAAGCAGATTTATCATAGCCATACTCTTAGCTATTAACATGTTTCTAGCATGAGTCAAATAGCCTTTCTTTTAAGGTTGCATGATGCAGGATCTCAGAATTAACACTTCAAGGAGAATCCTAGAATTTTGTGGTAGGTAATGGCTGAGAGGAAACCAACTTACATGCCCATTTGTTTCATAAAATTTCATATAAGGGTTCACAACTTACATGTCCATATCTTGTGTATGAATGGTAAACTATTGAGTAAAAAGCCCATACCTTGTGTAGAAGCTTCATGTGTTTCTTGGTCCCCCACTTCATCCACATCTTGTGAAGAAGCTCTTTCCAATGTTGCAGTCTTGGAACGAGTGCGCAGCTTTGTCTTTCGCCTTCCCATTTCAAGTGTCAAAGTCTAAAATAAACAAGTGCATAATTAGCACAATGACAATTAATGGTACAAGTAATCGCAACACTAAAACTTATCATTCTACAAATCTATATAAGACTACCCTTAAACAACACAAATACAATTTAATAGGCATTAATAAGCATTAATAGGCATCATCAAATAATTACTATTGGCCTTCATTTCGTGTGGGTGTTTTTATACCTATAGTATACATATTAGAAGACATTAATAGGAATCCAATTGATCATAATATCTTCAACCTTTCAAATTGCTAACACAAGACCACAAATTTCAGCATCTAACAATTAGATTAGAGAACATAGAAGGAGAACTAAAGAAAACAATTACACCATCAAAATACCCAAAATAAGATACGGTTTCATAGAGAAATTTTCATGCAATTTTACAAGCATGGAAACCAAGGCAGAAAATATAATGAGTGATACAAAAGTATTAACTAGAGTCATCACCACTAGAGTCTTCATCACTAGACTCATCATCATTGGACCTATCATCATTGGACTCATCATTATTAGACTCATAAACATCATCACTAAGCTCTTCATCATTGATAAAGTCTTGTTCAAGCTATTCATCCTCACTAATCAACGCTGTATCATAAATGGTTCCTTCTTCATCAACTCAAGCCCAAGCATGAATTGAAGTGAATGGTTAAAAAGCTTTCTTGGAACTATAAGAAATTGTACAACTAGTCAAATATTACTCCAATAGCTGTCTGCCACTCTTGTTTCATGGGAAATTGTTTATCATTCAATATCAATATTGTAAGCTTGTGCTCTCAAAGTTTTATTGGGTAGTCAAACAAAATATTGGGCTTATTAAATAGGAATTTAAGTTCTAATTAAATATATTAAGTTATATTTTAAGATTAATAAGCTCTAATTATTTATAAAAATTAATATATATATATATATATATATATATAGATGGTAGAAAATTCAAAACGATATATCGTTATTGACCAATACCAAAATATATTGTTCTGCTTGTCAAATCAGTACAACTTCCAATAAGAAATTGAATGATCCCACCTTTAACTGAAATAGATAAAAGCCTCCAAGTTCTCCTTCCCACTGGCCAATTCCAAAATGAAGCAAGAATTAACTGCAGAATACAAACACTAGAAAATCAGTTCTGACTAAAGCTTTTATGCCACTTGCAAAATCAATATCAACATGCCTCATAAATTCCATTTGCAATAGCATGCATATATGAATACTTTCTATATGCATGAAGCCTCAACGTGACTCATAAAGCTTCGGTCTCAAAACTTTGAGGACGGTGCTATGAAACCTCTTAAGAGTTGGAGACTAATATAGGTCACCGTATGTATTTTTTGTCATTCTAGTCTATCCAAAATCATACTTTCTATCCCCTCTTTAATTAACATATCCTTGTTTACAGCATCTACCAATTTTGTTTTGGGTTTCTCTGCCTTTTTTCATTTTCTCAACTTGAACTCATATCAAGCAGTCCCCCTCATCTTTTAACCAATGGGAGCTATCGTATCATTAAACCAAATTTCTTCATTTCTTATCAAATCTTTAATTTTTACTTAATCCATTTAGACAAGGCATTTCAAAATTTTCAACTTATGCCTATTTGCATACACAAACAAAACGCTTGCAACCCAAAAACATTAGTCCATTAAGGATGAAGAAACAAAAGCCTGATAAGCAATCTACAATGAATAACCAGTGTTTCGCATCATATGGGAAATAGTTATTAATTTAATTAGTCATTACTAGAAAAATAAATTCTTTCGTTCACTTAATTTGCTGTGCTTCAAAACAAAATTAGACTACCATCTCTTCCAAAAGTTGAAAAGTAATATAGCAAAAACGCATGTATAAGCATGTGTTAAGCAGAAGCATAATTCTTTGCTTCTATGCATAGCTTCAACTATGCTTATTCAAGGTTTAGCACTATAAAATGATTAAAAACTTAAAATTGAACACAATTATACACACCTTCATGTAAACTATTGTTAAAAGTTTAAAGAGAAAATGCAATCTGAATTAGCATAATTGTAATAAACACAATCTTTAGGACCTTTCATGTAATGTCCAAGATCAGTATACCTCATCCTTGAGTGCCTTGTGACTTTCTGGAGATTTGAAACCATAAGCTTCCCTATCAGCGTGCGGAGAATCCTCTTTCTCTATAAAAAAAAAAAGATCCAATTTCAAAAACATTAACAAATTCACAGCTTTAGATATTAATAAAAAGATCGATGTGCTTAAACAATTAGAGCCAATATAATCAAAAACTCAATAGGAAAATTTTATACCTTCAGATAGAAAAGTGACGCCAAACAATTTTGAGATATCACAGTTTCTTGATCATAACACACAGGGAAGAAAAGTGAGCAAGAAATCTCATAATTCACTTTTTCTTTGCTTGCACACTGAGAAAATGTATTCTGAAATTAAATTAAGCTATTTGTTACCAATAAACTATAATAGGCATAAAACAGAAAAAATTCATTTGTATTATTTTCTTTGATTTTTCCCAGCAGCCAAACAGAAAGTAAGTTCAAATATGAGTCCAACTAAACCCAACTCGATCCTAACTCAATACAAAACCTGTCACTTTTCCGTATTATTTGAATACTGAAAACCTATCATAAAGCCATAAATTGGGCATGTAATTGCCACATCAATCATGATATGAGTCCAACTAAATCTAGCTGAAAAGGATGGCGTGTTTAAATTTCCTTTCTCCCAAACAATTAATTTAAACAAACCTCAGTATTGTTCTTATTCAATTGAACAGCTTTTCGGTTTATCAGTCAAAGTTATCATGCCTTACACAAAGTTTATGTAAAGCCACCAATTCCTAAATTTATGATAAACCATCAATCATTAGAGCTGTGATTGCTAATTCAGTGAACATGTTTACCATTATCTCGTAAAAACCACTGAATTCTACCAAGCCCATATCAAACAAATCCAAATTAATCAAGTTCTAGTATCACATAGTCAGCTATTTCAAATCCACAAACTATACTCATTAAGAAAAAAAAATTACTTAATTAACACACCACTACACTACACAACACACCACTACACAATAGCAAGAGAGAAGTCAGGAAACTAAGCTAAGAGAAGGCATAAACTCAGAGAGAGAAGAACACTCAGTGAAACCCCAGCAACGAGACCACTCTATTAAAAATTACTTAATTAACCCAAAAAAAAAAAAAAAAAACCATCTTTACCTGAGAAACTAAAGGGTTTGCAGTGCCATCGGCCAATCTCTACAGCTCTTGAATTTCCTCTAAATCCTTGTTACCATGTTTAGAATCCCTAGTTGCTATTCAAAAACCAAACAAATCAAACCAAAATAATAATAATAGCAGCAAAGAATTAGAGAAAAATAGAGAATCAGACCTAGTGAGAGATAGATAGAGCGAATAATTTCTTGCGAAGCGTTGATCGGTGCCAAGATGAACCTCGATGACTTCCTCTTTTGACCAGTCTTTCGGTCGTGCTGTGTACCAAAAAAAAAATTAGGATTTTGATAACAATAACCATAAAAAAGAAATAGGAATCGATGAATGCACTTAGCTTAGGGTAAGGGTTTGGAGATCAAGGTCTAGAGGGAGAGAGAGAGAGAGCTCGAACCTAGATTAGAGAGATCTCGGTAAGGGTTTTTGGTGAGGAGCAAGCCACCACCTATGGTGGCTATGCCGGTTTGAGATCAAGCAGCTCAAGCCCTGGTTTCTGTCGGATGAAATAGTAGAAAGAGGTGGTGGTAGCTCTGGTTGGGGGTTGGGTGGTGGCGGTGGCTGTGGTTGTGGATTGGGTGTTGGTGGTTGTTGTGACTGTGGTTGTGGGTTGGGTGGTGGTGTTGGCTGTGGCTGTGAGGAGATTTTCGAAGGATCGAGAGAGAGAGTGTGTGTGTGTGTGTGAGAGACTGTGTGTGTGTGTGTGTGTGAGAGAGAGAGAGAGACTGTGTCTATGGGAGACTAGCTAAAAACGAAAACGCGCTAAAAATGAAAAGGGACAAAAAAAAAAAAAAAACAAAGGGAAAATGAGGGAAAATTTTGGTCTGGGGGGGGGGGGGGGAATGTAAGGGCCTATTGTGGCGGGTCATTGACCTGCCGTTATATCTACGTTTGGGGCCGCTAAAACAGGTTTACTACGGTGGGTCATTGGCCCGCCACTGAAGTTCACCGCAATATATTAGAGCTATTGTGGCGGGCCCAAAACGCGCCGCAATAGCTCTCATGTACAGGGGCAAGCTCAAAACATGCCGCAATAGGCGCCTTATAGTGGCAGCTATCGCACCCGCCGCAATAGGTCGTTTTTTTTTTTTTTTTTTTTTTGTAGTGTCTTTGCCTATAGACTAACAACAAGGCCCCATCATCTTCATCTGCACATGGTGGATTGGTGGGATTCTTCATACTTTCTGTCAGTGACTTTAACTTTGCATTGTTACTTAGGGCGAACGGATGGGTGGGAGCCTTTGAAGGCACGTCCACCGTCATCAGGGGTTGAACTACTCACATGGGTGGGTGACTACTCCAAAATTTTAAAAAATCTTTTTATAGAATGTTATGTAATTCTATTAAACACTTTAAAGATTTAACTAACAAGATTCTTTAAAAAAAATATTTAACTAACAAAAATTTTTGTTGCCCTTCAAATATTTTGAGCCAATGGTTCCCTTAAAAATATATGTTAAACCTTATAATTTTGGTGTACCAAAAATAAACCTTTTTATTTCAAAAAATAACATATTTTAAAAAAAGTGACATAAAAAATAACAAATTAAAACCTATAATTTCAAAAGTAATAATTAAACTCTTAAATCTTAAAAAGTAACAAAATTAAGGTTCAACCCATTACATTTGAGGTTTGTTGGGGAGCTACATTTGTTACTTTTTGAAAGTTCAAGGTTTACTTTATTACTTTTAAGCTAAATTGCAAACTATATCTCTAAAGTTTGAAGGTGTTTAGATTTAACATCTTTAAGTTTCAAAATTTAGATTTCACTCTCTAAAGTTCTATTTCGTTTGTATCAGCAATTTTTTAGTCCATATTTTTCATTAAGTGCCACATGAACCTTACCATGCACGTTTAGTTTATTATGCTATGCCATTTTTAATCATTTAATTTTTGAGGCTACAAAAATGATGTGACATCATTATATTAGATAAACTAAACATGCGCAGTAAGTTTATGTGGCAATTAACAGAAAATATAGACGAAGGGGCTGTTGATGCAAACAGAATAAAATTTCAAGTGGTAAAGTCTAATTTTTGAAACTTCAGGGTGTAACATCCAAACACTCCCAAACTTCAAGGAGTATAATCCAAATTCTGAAACTTCAAGGTGTAAAATTTAAATACTCCTAAACTTTAAGGGTGTAATTTGCAATTTAGCCTTACTTTTAAAACTATAGAGTTTAATAAATTTGTTACTTTTTAAAACCATAGATTTTAATTTGTTACTTATCAAACTATACTGTTTAATTCATTACATTGTTAAAATGAAAATTGTTCAATTAAAAAAAGAGTGGCTCTTGCTGAGGAAAAGAAGAGGGACAATTGATTGAGATGATTTGGTAATGTGCAAAGGAAAATTATTAATGAACCAATGAGCTATAGTAATTTGATTTTAAGTCAATGGAACAAAAAGAGTTAAAGAAAGAGGCACAAAATAACACTAGTAATAGTACTTAAATAGGATAGAATGACAAGAAAAAATAAAACAAAAAACAAAACGTAAACGATATTGATTAGTATATATAGATCCACGGTCAACTCCAAGTGCAAGGATTAACGCCTGATTAATGTTTTTATTTTTAAATTACATATATCTGGGGTTAAGTACTAACTTTTGGTTTGGTAATTATCTCAAAAAAAAAAAAAAAAAAAGAAATAAAAAAGGTTTTGTATCATTTTCGGCTGATCTTGATTAGTGAGAAGTTAAAATAAATACACCAATCCTAGGCCCAAATCCATTGCTAACCCCAAATTTTTTCTCTCTGTAGGGAGGTCTTTATGTTAAGGCTAGGAGCGTTAATGCTTTTACTTGCCCCACATGTCCACCAGGCGCTACATTTTAGTATTCATCTCTTAAGAGAGACTAGCACATCAAAGGAAGTAATTATTTGTTGATGCATGTGTTCCGATCTTGCATAAATGTTTCTATTAACAATAGATTTTATTAGCTGAAGATACAGAACAGAGCTAGTCAATAAGGAGGTGGTAACACAACAATTGTGTATTTTACAATGGCAAGTTCAAATGTATTTGTTAGGTTTTAAAGACTTAGGATTTCATATATTTAGAACTCTAATATGTATTGTTGGCAAACCATAATCAAAACAAGTTGTTTAGCCTTGTTTAGACTTGCTCAAAGTTGGTTAATTTATGTAAAGTTGGAATCAAGCTGATGCAGTAGTTATTGTGCATCTCGGCCTAACTCGATCGATCGAAGCTTAGGCTTAATCAATCGAATCTCGGGCAAAATGCATTTTTGCTGCATAATTCCAACTCAGCCCTAACTCCTAAAACGTTTAGGGTTTTATGTTTTTGCCCTAAGTATATAAGGCAAACCCTAGCCATGTTTTAGAGGTTGCTCATATTGCTGTTTGTGTGAATCTCATTGTTTTTTCTTACTTTTTCAAATTTTTTCAAGGTACAAGTATACCCTAGCACACTTTTAGCAAAAAGCTAAATAAGTTGTTCCCAAATAGACACTTACGATTTCACTTGAGCTTTTTTGTGTTATTTAATTTTATTTCACAATACATAAATAATTCTAACTGCCATAACAACTTCTAGCTGCCCAACCACGCCCTTGACTCATTCAAGACAAAGCCCTAATTACATGGACCTTGCCTCTAGCTAATCACTACAAATTTAACTTTGATGATACTGTTTTAAAAAAAAAATGAAGATAGAGCTGGAATTGGGGTTATAATTAGAGATGATAGATGTATGGTTATTGCTTCTATGTCCCAAAATATTTATTTACCTCATTCTGTTGTGAAGTTAGAAGCCCCTGCCGCTGGTAGGGCACTGGAGTTCTCTCTTGATAATTAAGGGCATTAGATCTGCTATTTTAGAAGGTGATTCAGAGATAGTAATTAATGCTCTTAAGGACAGGGGCGGCTCCAGTTGGAGCCCAGGGGGTTCAAATGAACCCCCTGTACTGAAACCAAAAAAAAAAAAAAAATATATATATATATATATATATACACACTCTTTTTTGGTTTTGACACCTAGAATAAAATTTTGAACACCTTGGTCCTATATTTTTTTTAAGCCCAGTTGAAAATAAGTTTGAATATAATTCTTTTAACAATATTTTGGTCTTTTTAAACACACATACACACACAAAAAAAACAAAACCAATCACAAACCAATTTGGTATAAAATTTGAAAAAAAATTAATAAGCCTAACAACAAAAGTAGAAATTTGTTAATCTTAAACCTTAGAAAAAATTCACTTAGATCTTAAAAAAATTGAAATAAATTAATAAAATGAGAGATCAATTGAAGAATGATTGCTTGTTTGTGTATATTGAAAGAGATATAGTTTGTAGGATTAATAATAAAGATATCATGCAACAAATTCAAAATATGAAACATCGTAGAAAGCAATTATAAAACTTTATGTATTTTTTTTTGGTGATGTTGATATATTCAAGTTCTTTTTTATTTAAAATTTTGTGTAATTTATGTTTCTTATTGACCCCCTTAAAAATAATCCTAGAGTCGCCACTGCTTAAGGAGGATTTTTCTTCATCGGCTTCCTTTGGCCTCTTAATTGGGATGTAAAAATTATTGTCGAGCCTTTCCATAGAATTAGTTTTCCTCATGTACGTAGGGATGAAAATTCTATAATTCACAACCTTGCTAGGCAAGCAAATCATGTCATTAGTTCTCTTGTGTGGATGGAAGATGTCCCACCACACATCTTATCTATACTTCAAGCCGACTTGGCTTCTGTTTTTTAATAATATTTACAGCTTCATTCTCAACAAAAGAAAAAAAAAGATAAAAAGAAGAAGAAAAACTTCTAAACTTAATTACTCTAAAAGGACTAAAACTACAATATATATGTATATATATATATATATATATATAATAGCTATTTAATTAAACGATCTATATATACATATATGTAGGTTGGGTTCAAGTTACACTTGGTGTAACATTATTTAAAGTTACACCACCCAATAACTTGTTATAGAATTCATATTTTGAAAATCTCACTATTGAATTATATGTTTTATATGTTTCTAACATTCTTGCCAATTTTCATATCAATTAGATGTTATTTATTATTCGATTAATAAACTCATATTTTATGCATTATTTTAAACTACAAAAATTTGAATTTAAACAATTGATTGATGATATGACTATTAATTTTTTTTCACCATGAAAATTTGCAAGCATGAAGAATATACGAAAATAATGTAATCTAGCAGTAGATTTGTGAAAATTCGAATTAGAAAATATTGAGTAGTGTAACATTGGTTAGAGTTACATCAGGTGTAACTTGAACCCAGCCCTATATATATATATATATATATAAAAGATTGTTATGAAATATTACATATGTATAGCATTTCTCTTGAAAAAAAAAATGAAAGCATTTTTTTTAGGTGTTAGTCTTCACCCCAGGGCATCCAAACCCTTTAAAAATGCTGGCAATATATATAAATTAAAAAATAAAATGAGATTGGCAAATCTAACCCAAAAGCTGATAACTAAATGGCTCCTAGTAGAATAAAATCATTTCTTTCAGCCCATGTTGGAGTATTAGTTATTATTTGTCGAAGAAAAATGTTATGTTTACAATATTTTCACAAACTTTTCACAACAAATTTTAAGTGGTAGGTTATTATGGGGTGGGGTAAAAAATTAATTTCAGTGGTAACTTCAAATTTGAACCAATAATAACTAATCATCTATGATTTGTTGTGAAAGATTGTGAAAATGTTGTGGAGAACACTTCTCTTTGTTGAAAACATTTTGATAAAAGTGCCTTAAAGTATAATTATACTTTGAAAAGTGAGAAAAAGTAAGACTTTAAAAAACTGTACATAAAAACTAAAAATTAAAGGGTAAGGATTTGTTACAACCTTGGTTACAGCAATTCTTGCATAATATGATGCATGTGTCAAGTTGTTAAATAGGCACTTGTCCAAAAATTTCGCTTTAAGTACTTCAAGATTTGTGCGATGTGACAAATTATTTCTGTGGGTTCCACTATTCCTTTATTATATCGATCTCCACCCTTGATTTACTTTAAAACAAGATAAATACAATGGTTTATATAAGAATTGCTACAACCAAGGTATTAGTAAATCCTTGCCCAAAATTAAAAGCTAAACAAAAAAGCTAATACCAGACACATTTGCCCTCAATTTTTATCATTGCTTTTTTCTTTGGTCTAGAATTTATGTTGCCATGCTTTTCTCATATTGGCCAAAGTAAACTTCAGATTCTTGATGAATTAGAATCTTCTTCATTTTGAATAAAACCATTTCATGGTTTCAAGTTATATATTATGTCCTTGTTATAACAAAATACTAAAGGGTCTAATAAGTGTGAAAAAATATGTATAAATTATAAATAAAAACCATAGATGAGAGCAAGCAAAAATTGGGTAAAAAAAAAAAACTTACAGCTGTGAAGAACCTGGAGATCGTTCCCTGCGAAGAACTCTGGGAATATATGGGAAAAATAAATAAATAAATAAATAAATAAGTATTTTTTTGAGAATCAAATAAATAAATAAGTAATCAAATAGCAATAGATAAGGTGGAATATAATGAGGATAAGGCGCAAAAAAAAAAAAAAAATGAGGGTATTTGTGTAATTTATTACCCACATCATCTTTTCTCCTTAGTTTTCTTCTCAAATTGGGAGGACAAAATTTTGTGGACCTAGAGGGAAAATTTTCCACACTATTTTCTTTCCCTCTTGTTTTCTCTCATGAACCAAATAAGGGAAAATTCCATTTTCCATCCTATTTTTCTTTCCTTCTTTTCCATCCTCTCTGTTTTCAACCCAACCAAACGGGGCCTAATTAAAATTTAAAATGACGTAGTATAAAGTAATACTATTGGATATAAAAACTAAATTCTTAACTGTGAACCGTGACTAGAGGGAATGGATTCTCTGTGTCTTATTTGAATTTGTGAAGGATGTTTACTTATTAAGTCCAAACCAAAGAAAGTGAGTTTTAATTACCTGCCTATCAAAAGTATTTCTTTTCAATCATTTCCTTGAAGTTATTGGATCAAATTCATCTTTAATAGGTAAAAATATGATTACCTCAACAGTCAGATTAGATGTGCACCTTTTGGAACGGTTGAATTGAATGGCCAAGATGCAATGGTCAAAATTTTATGTTTGAAACCTTCCATGATTCTTGTTTATTTTATTTGTTCATGGTAAATAGAATTCAATTCTTTTTTTTTAATTACTAGCTTGTTAAGACACTAACATGAAATTAAATGGATTTACTTTAGGTAAGATGTATGGTAGACATAAAAGCATTCACATTTGGTGTTCTATAAGTAGAGACGATAAAGTGGACAGCAAAGAGCAACTTCACGTCCCTTTAGTATTGGAAAAAAAATCGAACATCAATGTTCAATTGTGTAAAGTTGAATTTATTCAACTATGTGTTGGCTTTATTCTGTGTCAAATTTGCTTGTAATTCAGCATTTAGAAACTTTGTATTTATGTGGAAATAATGTAAGGGTTGTGTGTGAGAGAGTGTGAAGAATTTATCAAGTGTGTGCAATCAAGAGCCAACTCGCGACTGGATCTCGTGACTGACTTAAGAGTAGTGACTCGCCAGAATGTGTCACACGTGTGGAGCATGCAGGAAGTTGAAGGGTCAGGACAGCTGGATCACTACAGGACAAAAATTATAGATTGGCGTTTTTGTTATCTGGTGACTGGAACTCACGACTCATCCCAGTCACGAGTGACTTGCCAGTGCATCTTGTTTTGCTGAATTATGACTTTTCACATTTCTTCTCATACCCTACTATAAATACCCTTATACGCACGAAATGTAGAGAGCTTCTAGAGAGAGAATTTTGAGACAGAAACCTTAGAGAACAATAAGATTGATTCATCCACAATCTTATACATTTGATTCTCTAAATTCCTCTACTCTTACCATCTCCATTGTCATACCCAGGAGAGGATCTTAAACCAAATCCATACCTCACCACATTCATAGTAGTGAGAAGGTTCTTGGTGTTTAGGAAGCAGTTCAAGAGAGAACTAATTTATTTTGGTTGATGCAATGGGCTAATTGCGGGATCTAGTAAGTTAGAAAGGACAAACTTAGGCGTAACCCTGTTGGAGCAAGAAGCTTGGAGGACTTAAGTACATTGAGTAAATTAGGCTTGTAGGGTCTATTGCTATTCATATATCCCAACTGATTTTCTAGTGGGTCATTTTTCCACTTGGAGGGCGGTGGAAAGGCTTTTCACCGAATTCTTCAGTTTCCTCATTGATAACATGTGCCAGTGTTATCTTACGTTTGCTTCTCTCTATCCCTTACTCTTTGCTTATAATTTCTGCTATGTTGTGATTAAATTATGGCTTAGAGTAGTTTGCATATTTGGGTATAGCTTATATTTATCATTCCGCACATACATTGTTTGAATATAAACTTGTTTTGGAATATTTGTATTTGGGGGTCTAAACATTCACAAATATTTTATACACTAAGTGAACTTTCAAACTGCTTTTTTTGATTTCTTTTTGTGGCAAGGTGTGATGCAATTCACTTTCCACATTTAAAACAATCACATCATGATTGTTGGTAGCTGCCAGGTGCTTTCTGTCAGTGACTCTAATTTTGCATTATTTTGGGCGTATGAGTTGGTGGGAGTGGGAGCCCTATTTAGGGCTGTAAACAAGCCAAGCTTTACTGAATAGTGTGTGTTTGAGCTTGACTCGTTAATAAAAATCAAATTCTCAAACTTGGCTTGAGCTTGAGATAAGCCTAAAAACAATGTTTGAACTTAAACTTGTGAGAATGCCAAAAAGTTTGAGTTTGGCTTGGCTTGACTTGATTAATTAGTCAAACCAAGCTCGAGCTTAATATCAAGCTCAAACTCAAGCTCAAGTCAAGTTTTTTAATTTGGGATCCAAAAAAAATTTCATCATCAAATGCTTCTATCACCAAAAATCAAGTAAACAAATATATATACATATATATATATATATATACTCATTTTATCATGCTTCTAACACCCGTGATTAGAATTTTTTCAAATTACAACTTTACATAGTTAAATCCATCCATCATCATTTATTGTCTATAGCTTGAGTAACTGTTCAAAATACAATTTTTACATCCACATTTTTCATTTGTACAACTATAATTTTCACAAATCTAAATAAATTAACATTCCAAAACATATGTGTAATGTCATAATAATAAGTTTATTTAGTAAACTGTTTGTTTTTAGATCCCTTAAAACACAATTGGATTAACCTAGTTATTTAGCCAAGTGATTAACTTAGGTAAATTATGCAGATCTAGGTCAACACATATAAATCATATCATGCAAAGTGAGGAAAATAAAGAACACACGATATGATAACCCAAGAAAACCAAACCGGTAAAAAACCTGGGGAGGATTTAACCTAGCTATCCTCAAGGTAAAGTTGAATCTACTATGAAAGAATTGAAGTTTTACAATAGCGACTTAGACCACTAACGTCCTATTGCTACCCACTAGTAGAAAACTTATTGGCATGACCTCGTGTAAGGTCCGAGACCACGGACTCCTTCTTTCTTGGATTCCCCAGCAAGTACAAGCACACCTGCTTGTGTATCTTTAAGCCCTTTAGTACAACAACTGAATGATCATCAAGCTCTCAATAGAATCTCCTTCTTGATAATTCTAAGCATGTGTGAAGGCAAACACCTCTAGATCTCACAAGAAATTCACACACATAGCAAGCAGAGCAACCTTTAAAACGTGGCTAGGGTTTCCCTTTTATACCTAGGGCAAAACACATAACCCTACACGTTTTATGGGCTTAGGGCTGAGTTGGAAAATTCTGAAAAAAATATTCTGCAAGACTTTCGATCGATCAAGTTTAATTTTCGATCGATTGAGCCAGACCGAAATGCACAATGAATTTTGCAACAGCTCGATTCCAACTTTACATGAAATACCTACTTTGAGCAAGTTTAAAACAAGACTAACAACCTGTTTTGATTATGGTTTGCCAACAATACAAATTAGAGTTCTAATACATTAATTCCTGAGTACTTAGAACCTAACAAACTCTCCCTTTGGCACTCCGTGACAAAACACAAACATAATGCTCAAAGTTACAATTAAAAGCCCTTTACAAAAAAAATGCCCATTAAAAAAAAAAATCCAACCTAGCTACTATCCATCAGTTGCAAGTGTAGATAGCAGCACGACTGAATCAACCTGTATTTCCTGAAGTACTCAACAAACGCATAAACGTATGTGTGAAAAATACAAGTAACTCAAAAATAAATTTTTGACTTCACAAAAACATAAAACAAAGACATATATCATGAATAACTCATAAATATAAATCAATGAGCAGTGAAACAAGAAACATATAAAACAATGTATTTAAGAGAGTATCTCCCCCTATCATGAATAGCCCAAAAACAATACATCAAGAGCAAAAAAGAATGTATACACAGTGAAGCACCTAGATACAATCTAAACAAATCCACAAGCTCTAATGAACAAAAATCTACCCCTAACTCCAAAAATCTCTACAAGTGTCAAAAATCTACTCCAAATGTACTTTCCCTTTTTGTGACAAAATGCCAAAGGGCAATCAGAATCCATCATCAAAAGGAGGTGGCGAAGGCAAACATCGAAGATGCGCCAAATTAGCTCACAAAGCACGAAGCTCATCAAGCATGTCCACCAAAATTTGACCATAAGCCACCTGAACGGTCATGATAGTCTCCAAGGTATGATGAATGTCAAAGTCATTTGAAGTAGATGGCGGAGGAACATCGGTAGTAGCCGTAACATCAGCAACAAGATCAGCAATCGCCTCACTAGGAGCAGGACCTGTAACAGGTGGAGAATAAGGTGCGACACTAGAAGGCTTAGCCCTAGGATGTTTAGAGCCAGTTTGCATATAAGTAGCCCTCTGCCTAAGAAAGGAGGCACCTATGGATGCAACTATGTGTATAGGCTTAGAAGCCGGAAAGTCATCTAAATCGAGATACAACAAAATCCTATGAATGAAAATAGGATGAAAAAGAGTGTGAGTGGTAGAAGAACTTCTATAAACTTCATTCAAAGAATGAAGAAACAAATGAGGAAAACTGATAGGAGCATCAGTAACAAGAGTGTACAAAAATACACAATGCTAAAGAGAAACGGTGTGAAGATGAGAGATAGGCCACAAAGATTGACACGCTATCTTAAAGAAAAGATAGTGCAACTCAAGTAGCTCAGCAGTGGTGATCCGAGGATCAGAACCCCACTGGATAGAAGTCCTAGTGATGTAAGACATGACGTCATCCAAGGGAGGAGACTCATCATAGGGATAGACAGGGTGCTGGACCAATGATACCCCAAGAGCACCAGCCACTACCGAAGGAGTAATGGTGAGCTTTACACCTTGTATCCAACTCTTTACTAAAGTGTTGGAATCATAGACGCGGATAGAGAGATTCGAGTAGAACTCTCTAATCAGGATAGCTGGAAGAAGAGGATCAGAAATATCCAACAAAGGCAACTAGCCCCTATGCTCAAAATTAGCCTTAATGGCGGGATCAATTTCATCTAACAACACTTTATGCTCAGCTCATATCTTTCTCTTAAGGTTCAGTTTCTCAAAAATCTCTTGATTTTTCTCACTTGGAAACCTCGCACGGTCAAAAGAAGGAGGAGAATGTGGGGGGGGGGGGGGGGGGTAGACCTATTAGCTTTAGTCTTCCTAGGCATGGTGCTAGGGTAAGGACAAGACACAAGGATAGAACCAAAAAAAAAAAAAAAAACTAAGGGCAAACTGCAAGTTAGCACAAAACAATATAGAAATATACAAACTATATGATGCATGAACAGATAAATGTCATGATGCATGCTCTAATGCAGTGATAACAAGTTCAATTTGAGTTTAGAATCACAAAATTGGCTTGAGCATAGAGTTTAAAACACAAACCCCAAAATTTTGAAAAACCACTTGTTTAAATTGAAGAAAATTGATGAATTGATCAACACACAAGTTAGAAAACAGTTCATTATGATCAAATTAATCAATTTAACTCAATTTGAACAAAATCCCCAATTTAGAGAAAAACAAGCCTTAGAATTTTGAATTTCTCACAAAACCCCAAATTTATCAAATTAACCACCATAGATCATGTTTGTAACTTTGTAGGACAAAAACCCAATGATTAATTTCACAAAATACAGCTTGAATCATTAAAAACCCAAAATATGCAGAAGTCTGAAAAACCCAAAATAATGCATGAATTTATGCATGAAACATGAAAATAAATGCAAAAGGAAGGGTATAAAGGTCTTACAGGCCTTTGGAGAGAAAAACCTTGCAAAATAAATTGAGGAAAGTGACATAAAATTGATGTTAAGCCTTGTCCGACTCAGAGAGAGAGAGAGAAAAGTTTGAAAAACTTTTGAAAAGTGAGTTTGAACAAGTCAAAATTAGTTTTTAAAAAACCTTATTCACGATTTTCGATTGATCAAAATTTAGGTTCGATTGATCGAAACAAACAGAGGCTCACTTAAATTTTTAATCACAATTTTGATTGATCGAAAAATACCCTCGATTGATTGAAATTTTGGAAAAAAAACACATTTTTGAAAAACACAGCAAATTTTGTGCAGAAAATCCTCAAAGCATTGAATTTTATGGAAAAAAATGCACGAATATGAGATGAAATGTTTTTCAAAAACACAAGTTTTAAACCCAGTGTTTGCAAAATTAAGATTTTCAAACATTCTCCCTTTAAATTCTCAAGCATCAAATATGTTTTGCATAAAAACTCAAGGTATTTTCAAACTTGGTTGGTCAAAACAAAAACACACACAATAACATGTACAAAGTTTAACAAAGAGTAACTCGTGTAGTGTGCAACTAGCAAAAACTTGAGATACATGTGAGGTGATATGTAAATAAAAATCAAATTCAAAGTCTACAAAATTCATTACATAGAATTTAAAAGAGACTATCACCTAAAGAGTTACATCATATAACTCCTACATCTCCTAGATCATAAGCTTGCAATCATGTAAGTTTCTTGATTTGCCTCATAATGTACACACTAATTTTAATTGATCAGAAACTTATTAAAATAGCAGGATAATGTACACACCAATTTAGATGTTTGAATTAACTTTAAGTCCAATAATGTACACACCAATTTTAAGCATTTAAACCGAGGCTACACCTTATATTCTTTTTGTGCATGTGCTACACTCTCTCGAGCACAAAATCTTATGATATGCACTAAGGTGTTCATGATTGGCTAGTGAATAGTGGTGAAATGATTATTTATGCATTTCTCAAAAATGTCACGTTCGACAGTCAAAGACATGTAACTTCAAGATCAAGACAAAGTGATCAAAAACCATAAACATCTTTCCCACATGACATGCACTACGAAGCTTCAACTAGTAAAGTGAAATAAATAAGCTCATCCAAGTTAAACAAGGTACAAGGACATGTTATGTGTAAATAAATTGACAAACCTTGTTTTCAAAACTAAGAAAAATAATGCAAAGCACAATTTGCTTCCCTTTTCTCCTTTATTTTATTTTATTTTATTTTAATGTCCTAGAATGAAATGCATGAATGTTATGCTATGCTATGCAAATCCTAAAAACAAAAAAAAAAAAAAAAAACAAAAACCAAAGAACAATGGTCACCAAGAGTAGAGCAAAGAAGTATAAGGGCCATGTCAAAAGAACTCAATTAAATTGAGCATTTTGCATCCAAAACTTTTTAGATGCACCTCGAGCATTGGAGTTCTTATTCACATTAGAGTGATTGCCAACTCTAGGATTGGAATAAAGGTTAAGAGCCTTTACCAATTTACCAATAAGTACCATGGGATCTTGTGCTTGAGGCACAGACACTTTTGGCTTATTTGCTCACATAGCAGCTTGCAGCTTGAAAAAGTTTGGACGAATGTGCCTAGACTTTCCACAAAAGTAACAAATCCAAGCAGGCTTACCATGCAACTTGTCTTTAGAAAGGGTAGACTCCTTAGGTTTAGACTCTTTCAGATCAACCCTAATATTTCTAGGAGGTGTGACCTCTACAAGTTTAACAGGCTCACAATCTCACTTACTGGGGGTTTAGAGGAAGAAGAAGGAACAAAGTTTGTAGAATTGGGTGTAGACAAAGAGATGCTTTCTACAAAACCTAATCCAGATTTGTCAGAAAGAGACTTTTGAACACTCAACATATGATCAAGTTTAGAACTAGCAGATCTAACAACAGATAAATCAAGTTCCAAATTCTTAACTTTATCAAGTAAAAGCATATTCTTAGTTTTCACATTGTTCAAAAGTTCATTAGCATCAAACAGGTTCACAAGCAAATTTTTTTTATCAAACTTAAGAGATGCAATTTTCTTTAAGCCTAATTCAACATTCATAGCATCCTTTGCAGCAACTTTGCAAAGTTTATTGTAGGCTTCTTGAAGATCTGCATTCTCAGAGAGTTCCCCATCAGAAGGGCTTTCTTCAATAGACACACTTTCATTGACTACAATAGTAGTAATGAAAGCAATAAAGTTTTCATCTTTGTCAGAACCAGACTCATCATCGGAAACTTCATTATCACTAAGGGTTACAGCCATTGCCTTACCCTTAGACCTTAAGTATGTAGGACATTCAGATTTCACATGACTATACCCTTGACATCCAAAACATTGAGCACCCATAGAATTATTAGAAGATTGACCTACTTTTTCTCTAGGTTTTTTAGTATTGTTAACCTTAGTGGGATTTTTTTTTTTTTTTTTTTTTAATTCCTAAAGTTCTTGGCAAGGTAAGCAATCTCTGTAACAGAGAGCTCATCATCAAATCCACCAATCTCAACATCATCGATAGACTTAAGAGCCATTAATTTGATTTGCTAGTTTTGGGTAAGTCCAATTCATAGGACTGAAAAGATCCTACAAGTTCATCAACAGGGATGGAGTCCACATCCTTGCTCTCAGTGATGGCAGTAACTTTGGGTCTAAAATCTTCAGTTAAAGATCTAAGAATCTTCCTAAAAATTTTAAGTTGATCATAGATTTCACCCAAGTTGTATACAGAATTAACAATACTATTAATTTTAGCATAGAATTCATTAAAAGATTCATCATCAAACATCCTAATGCTTCAAATTTAGAAGTTAATTGCTGCAACTTATTAATTTTGACTGCCTTTGTGCCTTCATGCACAGTTTGGAGGATATTCCAATTAGTATGAGTAACCTTTACATTAGAGATTCTCTTAAATTCCTTCATAGAAACAACATTGAAAATAGCATTCATGATTTTGCTATTGAAAGCGGTTGCTTCTTTCTAAGAAGTTTGCCACTCACTCATAGGAGTAGTGGGCTTCTCCCATTCGTACTCAACGGAGTTCCAAACTCTCTCATCAATAGATTTCAGGAATGCTTTCATCCTTACTTTCCAATAAGCATAATTATTTCCATCAAAGTGAGGAGGAACAACTAGAGAGTATTCGTGTTTCATGACAACAGGGGTCAAGGATCAGCTCAAAGATTAAAAGATCTACAACAAAAGAGCAACCTGCTTTGATACCCCTTATTTATTTTTAGACCCCTTAAAATACAATTGAATTAACCTAGTTATTTAGTCAAGTGATTAATTTAAGTAAATTATGCAGTTCTAGGTTAACAAATATAAATTATATCATGCAAAGTGTGAAAAATAAAATACACATGATATGATAACCCAGGAAAACCAAACTAGTAAAAAACCTAGGGAGGATTTAACCTAGCTATCCTCAAGGTAAAACTGAATCCACTATGAAAGAATCGAAGTTTTACAATAGCAACTTAGACCACTAACATCCTATTGCTACCCACTAATAGAAAACTTACTGACACGACCATGTGTAAGCTCCGAGACCACGGACTCCTTCTTTCTTGAATTTTCTAGCAAGTACAAGCACACCTACTTGTGTATCTTTAAGCTCTTTAGTGCAACAATTGAATAATCATCAAGCTCTCAATAGAATCTCTTTCTTAATAATCCTAAGCATGTGTAAAGGCAAACACTTGCTAGATCTCACAAGAGATTCACACATACAGCAAGCAGAGCAACCTCTAAAATGTGGCTAGGGTTTCCCTTTTATACCTAGGGCAAAACACAAAACCCTACACGTTATACGAGCTTAGGGTTGAGTTGGAAAATTCTGCAGAAAAACATTTTGCACGACTTTCGATCGATCGAGTTAGACCGAAATGCACAATGAATTCTGCAACAGCTTGATTCTAACTTTACATAAAATATCTACTTTGAGCAAGTCTAAATAAGACTAACAACCTGTTTTGATCATAGTTTGCTAACAATACACATTAGAGTTCTAATACATTAATTCCTAAATACTTAGAACCTAACATAAACATATATCAAGCTATAAACGAGGTTAAGCTCGGCAAGTTTTGTATCAAACCCTATTATTCACAAACAATTTTTTTGCTTGAGCTCGGCTTGTTTATTAAACAAGACTAAAACTAAGGCTCAAGCTTGGCTTATTTGTAAACAAACGAACATGAATGATCTTTTTATCGAGCCAAGCCAAGTTGTTCATGAACGGCTTGGTTCGTTTGCAGCCCTAGCCCTATTGCGTCCACATCATCCTTAAATTATTTTTTGATTTTTGTTTTGATTAGATTATTATTATTATTATTATTATTATTTTAAATATAATAGAACCCGAATCTTTAGTATGTATCCAATCAATGATGAGAAAAAACACTAATTAATTTTTGTAGATTCCAATAAACTTAATTGATAATGCAATTTTCTTATTGTCAATAAGGGGCTTGAAGTTTGATAAATTTTAATTCAATTTTTGTAGTATTAGTCATAGATTTTTTTTTTTTTTTTAATTATTATCTTTGGAGAAGGCATTAGTCATAGTTAGTAGGATTATTATGAGTCAAAACCTAAATAAAATTGAGAAATTAAACGGACCTAATTTTCATGATCTCCAAACTGATTGGAGGAAAATTCATCCAATTTATTACATGACAATTGACAAATTTATTCACACGTGTTTGTAGTCACATGATTTATTAAATTAGTCATGTGACTTATTTAAATAATACACAGATAGTTTTATCAATCATCATGTAATTGATTTTAAAAGACTTTCATCGTCTCTGTAGTACGTGAGTCATTTCAGCAAGAGTGAAATTTCCTACGTTAGGTTGCTAGAGGAATTATAGGAACAAATAAATCTCCATATCGTTGCATTTAAAGTAAATTGCCTACAGGGTACATGGGAGCACCCCTAATTTCTAGCAAACTTTCAGCCTAGCATTGTCAACCTCTTCTTGAGAAGATTGATCACATAATTGCTCTGTTAGACTTCCAAACATCTATCATTGCTGGCAAGTTACACCACTAAAATCAATCCTCTTTAGTCTTTAGCATTCAAATTTATTGATGTAGTTTGTTTATCCTTCCCAATCAAGTTATTAAAACCACCGAGCAAAAATTTTAACAACTTTATGAAAAGGATGTGACACCGTATAAACCTTATCAAGCAAATTGGGTAAAGGTGGTCCAGTTATGAATCTTGCTAATGAGACCATACATATAGAGATTTTTTGGGTGGTCAGTTTTAAAATCTTATCTTCAAAAATATTAAAGCAAAAATGTGATGCCACTTTGTTTGAAAGAATCTAGTATTGCATTTATGATTGAAAAGATTAGCTTGGTCATTAGGGGCCTCTGCGTAGAGATAATGGATTGGCCCAGTTATCTGGAACCTACCAATGGATAGAGCTTAATTTTGTTTTTGTTAGTTTTTAAAGAAAGAATTTCGCCCCCTGAAAAAAAAAAAAGAAAAGAATCTCGTATTCTATTATATGATTGAAACCAGTAGATCGCTGTATGAACAGAATATGATTGTATCTTTGAGGGGCCAATATTTAAAACAAAGAATTCTCACATTTAAAGAACAATAAATGTAATTCAAAACTAAACTAATATATGAAATTTTAAACCATTATCTATTCAGTATTAATAAAATATAAAATAAATGAAAAGATACAAAATAACAGTTTTATATAACATTTTAAAACTTTAATCAGTCATTAAAATGGAACTCAATGTTATTTTGAATTTAAAAATTATCCATGTTAAACACCGACAGTCAAATAGAATGCACCAAAAATGCTCAATCCTCTAGACTCCGAATGAAGAAAGACAAACAACCAGCTATTAAAGAAAGGCAAGAGAAGCCATTGAAGTGAATCTAGTTCTATTAGCAGAAAATGAAAAAAAGAGAAGATGTTGGGCTGTACTTAACTGAGAGAACGTAATCAGGGCCTCTGGTTTTATTCTTAACTATGGCCCAAGATAAGCATAGCTGAGTTCTGCCTGTCAGCCCATTTTTCCAGGCCCAATTTGTAATGCAAATTGCAGATTCTTCTGGGAAGGGGCTATTCGGCATATAGAGCCAGGCCTATCTTAATTTCTGCTGGTCTTGCTCTTTCCCTCTCCTTTGGGTTTGGGAGCTACCTTGAATACGTTCTCCTTACTTATTTACAATTTTCTATCTTTTACTTAAAAAAACAAAAAGTTTAGGTATTAATTTGGCTAAATTAAAAGCAAAAGGTATCTAAGTGCAACTACCCTAGGAGTAAAAATAGAGAATAGAAAATGTAAGAGATTTTGGGTGAGAGGGGTGTTTGGATAGAGAGATTTTGGGGGAGATAAAATGTTGAGACCTAAATGTTTTCTCCCCAGACCCTAGGGGCAGCTTCATGTTATGGTTAGAGTGTTCAAACTTCAAATGAACACCTTGACCTTAAAAATTTTTTTTTATAATATTCTTTATTTTTTTTTTCTACCATGAATAAAAATGAACACTCTAAAATGCAGTTACAAAGACCAATAAGGGTAAACACAGTTACAAAAATCAATAAGTTGAGTAACAACAAAATCTACTAGTGCAAAACCCTTCAAAAATTCTTATCTTTTTTTTTTGCCTGTTCAAAAATTCTTATCTATTTGAGCATAAAAGGCTAAATTTAATTTCTATTTTACATAATTACTTTTTTTTTTTTTAAATCTACATAAAATTTGATGGTGAACCAAAAAATTAGACTATCTCCAGTTCGTCCATTGTGTCGTCCAAGACCAGGAAGGTCATCCACTTGATATTTTAAATGTTTAGAATTGCAATAGAGATTTAACCTATGAGTAGACATGGCAAAACATACCTAACCCGAACCCTATTTTTTGACCCAAAGCAAAAACGGGTTGACTCGTGACCTGACTTGTATTTTTTGTAGTTCAACCCAACTTGACTCGAACCCGGACCATTTTTTAAGACTTTTTTTTTGGGGAAAAAAATAAAATAAAATTAAGACAATATTGTTTTAATTGTTTGTTGTGAGCTCTAAGGAAACAATTGCGACATTTACATAACTATATGCAAATTGATTGAAAGATGAATGATTGAGCATTTTGTAATGAGTAAAGATTTTTAGATATCAAATAGCAAAGTACATGCCAAGATAATCTGGTTTCAGTACAGTTAAAAATATAGATTTAAAATTGTTGACATGTGTGAGAAACATTCACAAGTGTGAAAACAGTGAAGCTAAAGTATCAAATTAACATAAATTATGAATGCTTAGACCTATTTTTTAACAATTTATGTCCAAAATAAATGGCTTTTTAAAATAAATTATGATATTTCCTAGAGTATGTGTTATTTAACAATGATATGATATTCATAAAAAAGACCATGTATAAATAAGTAAACAATCAAACTTTAATATATATCTCAAATTGAAATAGAGTGCTAACCACAATTGACAATAGATTATAAAATTAATTTTCAAGATTGTCAATTTCTTATATGTTTTTATTCTTTGTCAAATGAATTATCCAATAAGTCATTTGTAATTTTGTTTTATATTTTGGGATGTTGATATTGTGTAGAAATAAAACTTGTGTATTTATTTTACTTATCTTTGTGTTATTTTTTTTAGATAGCAATGTTAGGATTTGTATAATTTTAAAATTATTGAATAAGTATTAATAAGTGTAATTCATTCTTGATATAAGTGGTGAATACAAAGTAATGCATTTTACATCAAGTAATTTGATGCATGACTTTCTAAATGAAAAATACATGTTGTTTTCTTAAAAAAAATAAAAAATAAAATAAATTCATGTGAAAAATACGGGTTAACCCGACTTGAAACCCGATTGACCTGAACCTGTTTTTAACCCGCTTAAAATGACCCGATTTTGATCTGCAACCCGTTTGACCCGCAAACTGATTGACCTGACTTGAACCCGACCTGACCCAACCCTCCCGTTTTGCCATGTCTACCTATGAGTGCCTTTGAAGGAGGTCATCCAAGTGCAAGAAGGTCATCTAGCATGGAGTCACCTGGACGACAGCCCAACATTTAGAAATTTTCAAAGTAAATCTCTATCCAAAAGCTTATAATTTAGACCATGTTCTACTATTTTGAAGTGGGAGCAAAATTCTTATTCATCACTCTAACTTCTCACTAAATTCTTAACTTCTAACAGCAGTTGTAGAAGTTAAGTCTGAGCCTTCTAACTTCCATCCACGTTGGGGAAGTTACTAAAAAAGTAACTATTTCAAAACTCACTATAAAAGGACTCAGCCATATCAAATGAAGGTAAGTTTTCACCACTTATAAAGTTGGAATTCTAGAGTTCGAGAGAGAAAACTAACTTAAGCATCGGAGGGTTCTTGGCCGGTTCACCCTGGTTACCTTTGATCTTGTGCTTCTTTCTTTTCTGGTCTTCCAAGCAACCTCAAGCCCATTGAAACCTGAAGCTTTTAGCCTACTGATTTTCTATGTATCATCAGTTGGCGCCGTCTATAGGAAAGTTAAATTTGTACCATTCAAATTTATCTTTATTTGATAAAATGTTGCATAGTCCGGACAAGGTCAATGGCCACTAGTCCAGGCCACCAAGAGAGTGGAAACGCTGCTAGCCGCCCTAATCGCGCTCAACAGTTCGCACCTACTATGCAACCACCTTCTGTCCAACAAATGCAGTCCATGGCAGCCGCCCTGGCAAAGTTAACCCGTCAGAATCAAGAGTTAACTCAAGAGATCAGTCAAAGAAGGCAACATCATGGATGGTGTGTGGAAGGGCAAGCTTAGATTCAAGAAGCTAGGGAAGGAGAAAATGTTGAGTGTGAGAATCATTCAAAGGGTATTGTTTCACGCAGGGTGCCATACCTAGAAAAGGAGATGGATCAAATGAGGAGAGCTATGAACGAGATAAGGGAAAATATAAGAAGGACGAATCATGTAGATGACTTAGTTCATCGAATTGATTTCCCTTTCATAACGTCCATCAACAGTCATCCCTTACCTTCCAAGTTCAAGATGCATGCGTTAAACTCATATGATGGAATGCGTCACCCATGTGATCACATCGCTACCTTCAAGACCATGATGCACGTTCAGGGGGTTCCGGACAAGATAATGTGTAGGGCTTTCCTAACCACCCTTAAAAGACTAGCATGAGTGTGGTTTAGTAAGATACCTCCAAATACCGTTAGTTCCTTTGAGGAGTTGAGTAAGTTGTTTATCAATAACTTCATTGGAGGTCAAAGGCATAAGCACTCCTTGTCTAGCCTGCTGATTATAGAGCAAGGAGATAATGAAAGTTTATGGTCCTTCATCACTCGCTTCAATAGGAAAGCCTTGACGGTGGACGAGATGGATGATAAGCTGCTGTTAGCAGCCTTCCACACAATGGAGTTAATTCAGATTTATTCATCCACAATCTCTATGATCAAGAACCGCAGACCATGGCTGAACTCATCCACTTAGCCCAAAGCTTCAGGAATGCAAAAGATGTGATCATTTCCAAGAAGAGGAAGAGAGCAGAGCGGATGGAAGTAAAGCTCACGCGTCATTTTGAACAATGCCCTCATCCAAAGAAGGTTCGGATGGGAGAAAAGAAGGATAGACACAACAGGAAGGCAGGTTTGTCTTCAGGACGAAGTTTGCATTACACGCCCTTGAATGTTCCATTTGATCAAGTGCTTATGTAGATCAGGGACGACCCATCCTTAAAATGGCCAAAGAAGATGAAGGGAGATCCTAATAAGTGCAATAAGAATAAGTATTGCTGCTTTCATAGAGATCACGTACGTGACACAAACGAATGCTATGACTTGAAGCAGCAGATTGAGAATCTTATTAGGCAGGGAAAGTTGAGGAATTTTCTTGGACGAGATCATAAGGACGAGAAGTTAAAGGAGAAGGTAGAAGAGCCATCACGGCCCCCACTTGGAGAAATAAGAGTTATTATAGGAGGAACTTTAGCAAGACGATCCTCCAAGTCAAGGAAGACCTACTTGAAGGTGGTGTAGAATCTTCAACTCTCTAGACGACCACCAAGGATTGGGGGGGCAGATGAGCAAGCTATCACCTTCACGAACGAGGATGCTAGAGGGGTCCATCATACACATGACGATGCAATTGTCATAACCTTGCTCATTGCAGACTACATAACTAGAAGGGTGCTAATAGATAATGGGAGTTTAGTAGATATCCTATATTATCCTACCTTCTAGCAGATAAGGTTTGGAAGAGATCAACTTCATCTAGTGAACGCACCTTTAGTTGGATTTGGAGGAAATAAAGGTACAACCAGTGGACGCTATTACTCTACCCATTGTGGTAGGGGCATATCCACACCAGATAGCTAAAGAGTTGAATTTCCTTATCATAGATTGCTCTTCTTCCTACAATGCTATCATTGGATGACCAACTCTAAATAGGTGGAAGACATGACATTCACCCACCACCTATCTGTTAAGTTTTTAATAGATTATGGAATAGGATAAGTATAAGGGATCAATTAGCAGCTAGAGAATGTTACTTAGCCATGTTGGCTATGGATGAGCATGTGTAGACAATGAATATAGAAGAAAGAAGGGTTACTATAGAGCCCACTAAAATACTGGAAGACGTTCCTCTAGATGAAAGTAACCCTAAGAGGTTTACTAGGATTGGAATAAGCATGGAAGAGAAGACGAAGCAAGACCTCATCCAGTTCTTAAGGAACTACATTGATGTTTTTGCGTGAAGTCACGAAGACATACTAGGGATTGACCCAAATGTCATTACCCATTGTCTGAATGTGTATCCTTCCTCCAAGCTCGCCTGTCAGAAGAAGATGGTCTTCATTCCTGAACGAGATAATGCTATCAAAGAAGAGGTCTAGAAGTTAACCATGGCAAAGTTTATTCGGAAAATTTATTCTCCGGATTGGTTAGCTAATGTGGTAATGGTCAAGAAGGCTAATGGCAAATGGAGGATGTGTGTGAACTTCATTGATTTAAACAAAGCTTGTCTCAAGGATAACTATCCATTGCCACATATTGACTAGATGGTAGACTTAATAGCGGGTCATAAGTTGCTAAGCTTCATGGATGCCTTCTTAGGTTATAACCAGATAAGGATGGACGAGGTAGATCAAGAGAAGACATCCTTCATTACCAGCCTAGGCCTGTTTTGCTATAAGGTGATGCCCTTCGGCTTGAAAAATGTGGGGGAAACTTATCAGAGGCTGGTCAATCATATGTTTCTTCCATAGATAGGAAAGAATGTAAAAGTATCTGTGGATGACATGTTGGTGAAAAGCTTGGATGAGAAGAAGCGTATGGACGATCTTCAAGAGACCTTTGACACGCTTAGACGATATAACATGAAGCTGAATCTTAGCAAGTGTGCCTTTGAAGTTTTATCAGGGAAATTCCTAGGGTTTATGGTTTTACATAGGGAAATCGAAGCAAATTCTGATAAGATCCAAGCAATACTGAACATGGAGCCACCAAGGAATATTAAGGAAGTTTAGTCTCTCACTGGACGAGTTGCCGCCCTTAACAGGTTTGTCTCAAAAGCTACGGATAAATGTTTGCCATTTTTCAAGGTTCTCAAGAAGGTGTTTGAATGGACGAACGAGTGTTAGAAGACTTTCCAAGACCTTAAGGCTTACCTCACAACAGCTTCTCTGCTAAGCCTGTCTACACCAGGTGAGGAATTGTATTTATACTTAGCAGTGTCCTCACATGCAATGCGTTCAACATAATCAGAGAAGAAGGGAAGATACAAAAGCCTATTTATTATACAAGCAGAGCGCTAAAGCGAGCAGAGGGACATTATCGTATGATGGAAAAGCTAGCCTTTGCATTGGTAACAGCTTCTAGGAAGCTGAGGCCTTACTTCTAGGCTCATGTCATCAATGTCTTGACATATCATCCATTCAAGATGGCAATGAATAAGTTGGAAACTGCAGGACGACTGATTCAATGGGCCATAGAACTTAGTGATTTTGATATCAGGTATCAACCAAGAAGTGCAATAAAGGCTTAAGCATTGGCAGATTTCATTGCAGAATTCACTCCAAACCATGGTAAGCTAGACGACATGGATGAAGCTAAGAAGTGGGTCGTCTATGTAGACGGTTCATCCACACAATATGCAGGAGGTATAGGGTTATACTAAAATCTCCAGAAGGGGATAAATTAAAATATGCAGCTTGTCTACAGTACCATACAACCAACAACGAAGTTGAATATGAAGCCCTCCTTAAAGGGCTAGAATTGGCCAAGTCCTTAGGGGCAGAGTCAATAATTGTCCAAGGAAACTCTCAATTGATCATGGATCAAGTGAATGGAACATGTGAAGCTAAGGAAGAACGAATGAAGAAGTATCTTAATAAGGTGAACAGCTTGTCAAGAAATTTAAGGAAGCCAGTTTTCTTCAAGTTCCAAGAGAGGAAAACATGGAAGCAGATGCCTTAGCAAAGGCAGCGTCGGCAGATGGGTCAGTGGACGAGTATGACAAAGTTTAGTACATCCAAGTATAGATCTTCTAGAGGTGCAATAGAATGGAGAAAAAGAAAACTGGATGACCCTAATAGTGGCTTACCTCAGGGATGGAAGGCTACTAGAAGATAGGGACGAAGCCAAAGAGCTAAGGGACAGAGCGGCTAAGTATGTCCTCATAGATGAGGTACTATATAAAAAAGGCTTCTCTTAGCCTGAATCAAACTATGTATTGAGGGAAGTTTATGAACGGGCATGTAGAAACCATTCAGAAGCAAGAGCTCTCATCCATAAGATCATCCGTGCAGGTTATTACTGGCCGACTATTTAGGTAGATGCTAAGGCTTATGTTAAGGTGTGTGATTAGTGTCAATGCTTCAGTAATATCCTAAGACGACCCTATGGCCTTTTGCACAATGGGGATTGGATATCTTGGGTCCCTTTCCAATAGGGACCAGACAGATGAAATTTTTAGTAGTGGGGATTGATTACATCACTAAATGGGTGGGAACTGAACCCTTAGCAAAGATTATGCAACAAGACTTCATTTGGAAGAACATTGTCTGCCGATTTGGGGTTCCTAGGGTACTAGTGTTAGATAATGGAAGACAGTTTGATAACACACTCTTCAAAGATTTCTGCAAGTAACTTGAAATAAGGAATCATTATTCCTTACCCTCCCACTCACAAGCAAATGGAAAAGCTGAAGTTGCAAACCAAGGCAAATGGAGTATGGCCAGACGAGCTACCAAGTGTTCTATGGGCCTATAGGATGACTATGAAGGCCTTTACAAGGGAAACTCCTTTCAAACTAGCCTATGGAAGTAAAGCAGTCATACCTATAGAAGTACACATGACTAACCACAAGGTGATGAAATATGAGGACAAGGAAAATGAAGAACAACTTTGTCCTGACCTTGATTTGAAAGACGAGATAAGGATGGGTGCAAAACAGAGAACAGTGAGTTATAAAAACCTTGTGGCCAGACAATATGATGCGATGGTGAAACCCAGGTGCTTTAACATTGGGGATCTTGTCCTAAAAGGGTTTCCTTGGCAACCATAAACCCATCCCACAGAAGATTGGGGCTTAATTGAGAAAGACCCTACAAGGTTTTTAATTGTAAAAGGTAGGGATCATACTACTCAGAAGCCTTGGATGGATGAAAGTTAGAGCACCCCTGGAATGTTGAGCATTTAAGAAGATATTATCAGTGATGTATTAGACTGGACGAGTATCATCCTAGACAAGCTTAAGTTATGTGCCACTTTCCATTACTATGTTTACTTGTGTTTGTTACTAGTACTTCATGTTTTTTAGTATTTCAATTCCCTAAAGTGTACTAGCTTCTAGTTTGTGAACAGTCTATGGACAAAGTCATGATGGACGAAGTCCTAAGCTTAGTCCATTTGTACATAAAGAATTTTCAATTCCCTAAAGGCACTAGCTTCTAAGCATGTGCCATGCTTGTGGAAGATTTTTATGCTATGTAAATATAGTTTGAATTTCCAATGTATATAAAGTTGTTTGAATTTTCAATCTTAATATTGATGAAGTTCTCATTAAAGCTAATCCACAAGAAGGCTAAAGGCCTAAGACGAGTAAAATCTCTAGATGTAGGGATTTAACATCTATAAGCTTTCCTTAAATAAGGTGAAAGAAAAATAAAATAAACCTAAGGTATCTCCATCTAATTAATAGACGAGGCAAAGTGTGCATGCAAGAATATTCGAAATCCATGGATAAATGTAACTAGCTAAAAAATCTAGTCTTTGGACAAGTAAACGCTGGAAGCGTTTGGCACCAAGAGAAATAATGAGCTTCCAGCCTATGGATGAAAAATAATGCTAGCTATAAGTCAAACATATGGACATAGAAAGCTGGCAATAGAAATTCCATTCATAGACGAGTAACACTTGTGAAATCTAATGAGTGGTAGAATGTTGAGCATGAAAAAGTTGTCCTAACATGGACGAACTAAATGCCTTCATAGGTGGATGGACCACACTTAAAAAACCATTGGATATAACGTGGATGATTTAAACAAAAGAAAATTCGTTCATGCGCAAAATATAGTATGTTCAACAATGGACAAAGAATGAAGATGGAAATAAATATTCATTCATAAAAGTCTAAAAAAGGATAGACGACCATCATCCAAAAACCCTTATATTGTTTAAGCCAATAAAGGCTGTTGTATCTGTTATACGTTCATAAACTTGGATGAGAGAATTGTATTTAAATTTGTTTTAAGATAAAAGCCCAAAACATTGGGCATTCCCAATAAAACAAGAAAATGAATTTCTTTAAAGAAAATATAAATTACTAAGATAAACCACTGGGGACATTCTCCCCAGACTTAGGGTCGTCCTTGGTGGGCTCAACATTGTCTTTAGCAGGCTCAGTTAAAGCATCATTCACGATGTTGATGTCTTCAGAGCTCCTCTGAAGCAAGGAGCTTTCTGCTGCAGTAGGAACTTTGAAGGTATCGAAGTCCATCCTAGGATAGGCCTTCTTGGCATCAGAGCGAAAATTTCATAGCCAGCAACATAATTTTGGTCTAGACGACTGGTGAAGTTGCCTAACTTCATGTAAGTTGCAATGGCATCCTTCTTAGCATTCTCCAAGGACGAGATGAGCTCTTGACATTTCCCTTCGAAGTAACTGATACGAGTCTCCTTCTCAATGGAGTCTGTCTTGAGCTCTTCCACTTGGTTCCTTAGTTCCTTCTCTATTCCTTGAAGATAAGTGAGCTCCTTGGTCAGCTTGATCCCTTCCCCTTTCTTCAAAAGAAGCTCATCCTTCAATTCCTTATTCTTTGTCCTAAGGACCTTAGCCTCGTCATTAAGCTCCCTGGCTTGGTGGACGCGTTATAGAACTTTGCCATGGCCTGAAATATAGATAGATGAAGGAGAGCTACAAAGTTTCCTTAAATTTCATAGAAAAATGAATTAGAGATGATTCCTTTGAACGTCTTCCAGGCATGATCTTTGTCTAGTACCAAGTTAGGAGGACATGTGGTTGAAATTGAAGGATGAAGCCTATGAGGAACTTTGGCTGCAAGGGGAATAGAAGTTTCAGGCTGGACGACTGAAGGACAGACTTAAGGGGGCACCAAGTTCATTGTTGGGGCGTCCAAGTCTACCATTGCGTCTTAAGGCTTTGAAACTTTGGAAGGAGGGGGTTTTGTCAGATTTCTACTTCATAAGACCTCGGCGTATTGGAAGACTTCCAAGATCTATATTGCTTGAAGCCTTTCCTCTTCCCAGTAGTAGTCTAAACAGCAGACTTCTGGATGGCCAATGGAGTTTGCTCGTCTTGAACCTGGATGTTCTTCTCTTCTTCGGTGCCACTAGCCACATTTTGCTCTTATTTTCCTTTATGGTGGCTAACCTTGCAATAAAGAAAAGTAAAAAGTTAGACAAAAAAAAAAGAAAAAAGAAAAAAGTGAAAGACGACATGTACTTCGACGAGTAGTCTCCTTGTGTGCAAGGTTCTCTTCAGTGGGCTCAAGACCAAGCCCCCAAGCAGCAAGACGACGTAAAGTCACCAAGCTATGGAAGGACCTCTCTGGATGAGCATGAGCTCTATCAATACGCTCTAGGTAAATTTTTCCAAACATGGATGAGTGATAGCTGCATAAAAGAAAGGCATGATTAGATGAGTGAAAGAAATAAATAAAATGGACGAAGTAAAGTTGATGAAATTTTCAGAGTAAATCTCTATCCAAAAACTTATAATTTGGACCATGTTCTACCATTATGAAATAAGAGCAAAATTCTTATTCATCGCTCTAACTTCTCACTAAGTTCTTAACTTCCAACAGCAGTTGTAGAAGTTAAGTCTGAACCTTCTAACTTCCACCCACGTTGGGGAAGTTACTAAACAACTAACCACTTCAAAACTCACTAAAAAAGGACTTAGCCATATTAAATGAAGGTAATTTTTCACCACTTATAGAGTTGGAATTCCTGAGTTCGAGAGAGAAAACTAACTTAAGCATTGGAGGGTTTTTAGCCAGTTCACCCCGATCACCTTTGATCTTGTGCTTCTTTCTTTTCAGGTCTTCCAAGCAACCTCAAGCCTATTGAAACCTGGAGCATTCAACCTACTGATTTTCTATGTATCATCAAAATTATCTATTTGACACTACATTTTATTAAAGTATCATTTCTTTATTAATTTTTACTACTTTCCCAAATAATTTCTCTCTATATATGAGTAAAGAAAGTATTAGAAAACAAATTTGCATATAAATAGTAACCATATGTATTTGCTCAGTGATTGTAACTACAAATGCATTTTGCACAATAATACATAAGTTGATGCGGATGATTTTCGTGGTTGGCTATGCAAAATTTAGCCTTTATGCCATTTTATACGGACTAATATAAATATTCTTAATGGCTACCTTAGAAAAAATTTCTAAAGTTGCCACTATTAGACCCACCATTTTTCAGCCCTCAAATTGGAGAGAAAATTGAGAGGAGAGGGGGTTAGATGGAAGTTACTCATCTACCCCTTCCCTCACCCCTAAAATAAAACTAATGTGAATTTTTTTTCAGCTTTTTTTTTTCTCCTTCATTTTGAATGTTTGGGTTGTATTATTTATTATTCCAACAATAATTAATTTCCTTGATAAAATATTTTTTTTGAAAAAAATTTATTTTGAGACTAAAACTTGACTGTTGTTGTTCTAAAATTAAATATAACAAAGTTTAAGTACTAATTTTTGTTTGTTAATGTTTATGGCTGACCTTGATAAGTGAGTAGTTGTTAAAGTACAAAATATATCGATCCCAAATTCATAGTTGATTCCAAATTTTAGCTCCGTAGATACGTCTCTTTTAAGGCTAGCAAATGCCTCTTTAACTTTCTAAAGTCAGATGCTACATGCACAATACGAAGGAGCTATACTACTTGGATGATAGTACATATGGTTTATATGAAAGTGAGCACCAAAAGGATAATAGCGGCGATGGTAGAAGCACTTCTCCGAGGATTGCTGAAGTAGTCACGCTGTATTATATTCCTCCATATGTGTGGTTGGTGACGAGTAATGAACAAATGGTCGTCCATTATATGCACAACTGTAAGTGCATTCAAATTAGACATAATTCCCTCATTCAAGCCTGTAATAAGTAACAGTTATAAAACTATTAAAGGTGCCTTCATGAGCCGCATAATGTCCATTACAGAACACCTTTATGAGCCGCACCATTATCATTAATCACCCAACTCAGGCACAACGCCCAGGAGAGACCAATAGACCTTGCAATAACTCATAAGTTGGCTATATAAAGCCACAAAGAGCAAGTAAACACACGAAAACTAAGATACAATACATATTAGAAATTTGCTAAAAGAGATTAACTAATATTAGTATCGGAGGGTCCTTAGCTGGTACCAACCCTGTGTACGTTTTTTATTATCACCTTGTTTTCTCTTGATAGGAAATCTAGGTCGTCCATCAAGATAGATGAGGAACATACCGATGACACACATTATAGGATTTTTGTAAATTTTTCCTCCAAAATACAATTAAACCAAGATTTCTACAAATAACAAATTTGGGGAATTATTGTGAATTTATTAAAAATGGTATAAAAGTATTTAAAATCTGAATATGAAATCACTATTTATAGATAAGGGGTTATGACCCTTCAAAAGGTACTTTAGGAGAGCCACCATGATTCATTTTTCCATTAAGAATCGAAATATAGCCATTATAGATAAGGCCCAAAAAAAAAAAAAGCATAATTGGGAAAAAATGTTATATCAAATGGTACAAGTTAGCTTTATAATTGTTTTTTTAGCTTTATAATTGTTTTTTTTATCACAAGTTAAGACACTAATTGACTTTGCTAGTTTCATTAACTAAGGCTGTGTTTGGTAACATGTAAAATATTTTACAAAAAGGAAAATATTTTCAGATATTTGTTTGGGTTCTAGTGAATACACCGGAAAAGTATTTTTAGTGTTTGGTCGTGCGTGTAAAAGCGTTTTTCCCAAAAATATTTTCCTGCGTTTGGCTCCCCAATGTAAAACATTTTACGAGATATCGGTCAAAAAATATACCTATAATACAATTGAGCATCTCAACATTCCTATACACATCATATCTGGACATCCATTAATTCCAATCACAAAAAATATTAACATTTACACATCCAAGTTTTACATAACAATTACAAAGGTATCCACATACAAAAATTTGAAAATCAACAATTCTTTCATGGTCATTCACCCAAGTTTAGATGTGCCATTTTATTGAGCTCATTATTGGGCGAGACTTGAGATGCCACTACGTTTAGCATTGTTGCACTCAACTTTGCAATCTTTATTGCATGGTTCTGTTGCTTAATTGCAATATCTAATTGATATTTCAATAAATCGTATTTAACATCTCCTGTGCAGTAAGGGCTCTCTTCAGTTGAAGGAGTTTTGGAACTTGAGCTGAAATGAGTAGAATATGTACTGGATGAAGAACCTTGTTGCACATTCCCACCATCAATTTGCCAAAACTTCATAAAATCAACTTCTACCTCCATTTTATGCTTAAATGCCTTATGATCTGCTCCAGAATATTGATGAACATGGGCACGGGCTTCTTCCCATATGTCGTACACACTAGGCACACGGCCAACAAAAACAACATATGTCTTACCCTTTAGGTAGTCAACAGGATAAAGTTTAAAAACCAAAATTGGCCTTATGACATACATATTTAGCATAGGAAATTATTTGACATATCATTCAATCAAATGTGTAAGCAAGAAGATGATATTTTCCAAAAAACATCCTACAATACAAGACAGTGTAAACCCATTCAACCATCATCTTAGCCTCCACAATAATTGTTGTTAAACCATCCAAATTCACATAAATATTGTAACAAGCCCAATTCAAGAACAATGTTGAATTCAGTTTACCAAAATATTCATAAGCTGCCATATACCTTCACAAACACTTATTGCATATAACATTATGCACATATATTTTATATACAAATAAATATATAAATAACTATATATATATATATATATATATAGTGGACCTGGTACAAGGATGGATTTAAGTGGTGGGTTTGAGGAGACCGTGTTCGGAGTGGGACAGATCGGGTGTTGGGATGCTAAAATCGGGATGGGTTTAACTGCAATGGGTAGATCAGGTACATGCATTACTCGATCTGGGCTTGCTTCGTTAGAGTTGGGTTTGAGCAAGATGGAGGGGATGAGGATGGACAGGGAGAGTAGAAAAGCTAAGGAAGAAAAGGAAAATTGTACTCACTATCTTGTGGAGGGGAAGAGGATGGTACGATTTGACCGGCAAACCTTGCTTGGGTTATCTTCTACTCATGCCCCTTTGAGCTCTCTCTCATTCTCTCTCTTTGGGTCTGTGAGTCCAAAAATTGAACGAAGGTAAAATGGAAGTGTAAATCCATTTACAGGTTAGCTGGGGTTATTTTGCAATCAACTAAAAATGATTTTCAGTTTGACCGTATTTTCATGTGCACCCAAACACACACGTTGGTGTAAAATATTTTCCAAATCTCCATTTCACCTGAAACAACACAGCCTAAAATGAAAAGGTCATAAAAAATCTTAACATTGAATAAAAGCCTAATAGGCCTCTATTCTTCTTCTTTTTTGCTGAATAAAAGTCCTCTATTCAGAAAAAAGTCACAAGCTCGCTATCTCGATTCATTAACTCTCCCGGGCTTGATCTACTACTGGGCTCTGTCTTGCTAATTTCTTCCATTTTCTGCTCTTGGGCTTGGGTTCCTTGTTAAGTGAGTGAGGACCCACTATTTAGAAATAAAATATCAGGCCCATCCCCTTGCATAGTGTTATTAGGCTCATCTATGCAAATTATATTATGTGGCTTCTACCCATTAAACAGATGTTGGAAAGAGCGTTTGAAATCAATTCATCCTCTTCTACTCTTTGCAGCAATATATCATGTTTATTGAAGGACCAAGGTCCATTCACTAGCACCGGTTCTCAATCTGCAATTGAGGCGAAAGTGAAAACCATCTTATTGCCCCCATATTGCGGATTTGAAAATCACTCTCTCTACTTTGCTCGGTACACAATTGCTCGATCGGCATCCCAACCCCCCTCTTTTCAAACTTGGGATTAGGGGATTTATAGGTGATAGGGAGCTCCTCTCCCCAGGAAAGGGGCATTGAGCTGGGGTATTTATAAGAAACAATATGTTTATATAATGATCGTAATTGAAATGAGGATATTAAGATTGATGAATGAAAATACCTGAAAAGGTAGGATATAAAATGATGAAATTCAACTAAAAAAAGAGTGGCTCTCGTTGAAGAAAAGAAGAAGGACAATTGGTTGAGATGGTTTGGTAATGTGCAAAGGAGAATTATTAATGAACCAATGAAAAATGGTAATTTGATTCAAGTCAAGGGAACAAAAAGAGTCAGAAAGATAAAATAACACTAGTAATTGTACTTAAATAGGATAGAATGACAGGAAAAAAAATAAAACAAAAAATAAAATGTGAATGATATCGATTAGTATATATGGATTCATAGTCAACTCCAAATGTAAGGATTAAGCTTGATTAATGTTTTTATTTTTAAATTAAATATATCAGGAGTTAAGCACTAACTTTGGTTTGGTAATTATCACATAAAAAGAAAAGAAAAGAAAAAGGTTTTGTAATTTGTATCGTTTTGGGCTGACCTTGATTAGTGAGTTGTTAAAATAAATACATCAACCCTAAGCCCAAATCCATAGCTAACCCCAAATTTTTTCTCTGTACGTAGGGAGCTAAGGGAGGTCTTTATGTTAAGGCCAGGAGCGTTAATGCTTTTACTTGCCCGACTAGTGCACCAGCCTTGTGTTCTACTTACAAATTTTAATTAAGATGCATTTTATCATTGTTTGTCTCATTGTTAGCCAAGATTCATCTCTTAAGAGTTGAGAGAAACTAGCCTATGCCTCTTTTTTTAACTTTTTGAAGACGGATACTATCTACACAACACCAAGCAGTCTATCGGATCCATGTATTGTTCAAAGGAATTAATTATTTGTTGATGCATATCTTCCGATCTTGCATAAATGTTTTAATTAACAATAGATTTCATTAGCTAAAGATACAGAACAGAGCTAGTCAATAAGGAGGTAAAAACACAATAATTTTGTATTTTACAATGGCAAGTTCAAATGTATTGATAGTAACAACAAAAGACTAAGAATTCATCACCAAGCAATCAAACAACCATCCAAATTACACAAGCATTGAACCTATACTATGACGATAGAGCATATGTTTGTATGAAAGTGAGTACCAAAAGGATAATAGCTGTGATGGTACCAACACTTCTCCAAGTGTTAGGACATATGTGAATCATGTTAGAAACATATGTCAATATTTTATATAATTGGTTAATCCTTTGAGAAAACGCACTTTACTTGTAATTGGGTAGATCTAGGATGTGCTTAATGCTTCAAAGAACAAGTTTCAAGTTCAAGTGTTAAAGCCATGCAAGTTTGTCGAAGAATCAAGTGAAGAAGTGCTAGATTTTAAAACTCGACAGCTAGCTCGACAACTAGTATCTATCGAGATTAAAAAGTTGTTTTAGCTCGAAACTTAACAGCTTCTCGATAGATAAGCTATCTATCGAGATTTATGAAAAACAGATTTTCAGCTTTGATTTTCATCTAATCTATAAGTATGTGTTTAGGCTTTCTTTTCTCACAACTCTAAACATATATAAGGATTATTTTAAGGGCCGTCAAAGGTTGCACAAGTTGCGCGAGTGTAGAGCAAAGTTTTGTTCATGCAAATTGTAACCAGAGACATAATTTGCCATAGTTCATCTTTCTCTTGAAGAAGTTGCTGTGTTTGTGCACTGTAGGGTTTTGTAACCAAGGAGTTTCATAATCTTCATCGTGTGATGAATTGAAGAACATTGCAGCCAACATCTTTCTCAAGTTGGTGATTAAGTCGCGTAATGGGATTCGTGCATCTATTGGTTAGTCACGTATTAGGAGCCGTGCATTGAAAATGAGAGATTGTCACTACAGAACAAATCCAATTGGGTATTGGGGTAAGGGTTCAACTGTATGTTGGTATAAGGTACTGGGATTTCTTTACTTGTAACCGTTTGTTTTGATAATAGTGGATTTTCGGGAGTGGTGACTTGAAAATCACCCGGTGGGGTTTTTGCCGTATAGATTTTCCCCATTCATAAACAAATCACCGTGTCAATTTAATTTCCACTACATTTTAGAATCCCCATCATCTGAAGACTCATCAGTATAACTGCTCTTGGCCTTTAATGTCATGTTCTTACCCTTACCCGACTTGCCAATTCTTGTTAAACCTAGCCATAGGTTTGCAGATTACCAACCAGCTCTGTCAGAGGAATCTTGTCGATGTCCTTTGATTCCTCGATCGTGGTGATCTTGGCATGGAATCTCTCGGGTATCGATCTGAGCACCTTTCTCACAATCTTGGATTCAGGAATGGTTTCTCCAAGATTGAAGGCTGAGTTCACTATGTCCTTGAGCTTGACATATAACTCATCAAACGACTCATCCTCCTCCATCTTGATCTCTTCAAAGCTTGTAGTGGGCCTCTGAAGTTTTGAATCCTTGACAGCCTTGGTTCCTTCATAGGTTGCCTGGAGAATGGTCCATACTTCCTTCACATTTTCAGTAGAGGATATCTTCTTGAACTCCTCATTGGTGACCGTACTGAATAAGGCATTCATTGCTTTGCTGTTGAAATTTGCCGCCTTGATCTTAGCATCATCCTAATCGGCCGGCGCTTCCTTTGGCTTAGTCCACCCAATTTCTACAGCTTGCCACACTTTCTCATCTAAAGACTGCAAGAAAACTCTCATGCGTACTTTCCAGTATGCATAGTTACTGCCATCAAATAAATGAGGGATAATTAAAGATGGTCCTCTATCCATGACAAACAGGGGTCAATAGATCAACACAACAAAGATTAACCCTAATCAAAGTGTGCCTACTTTGATACCACTTGATAGGCCAAAAACATATCGACCCCTTGTGATGAATTAATTGATTAATTAACCAAGTTTAATTAATTAATCAAATTAACATGCAAACGTGTGGTAGAACAAACAAATCACCAATTAAACTAAGTATGCTGCGGAAAATAAATTGATATGGTGATTTGTTTATGAATGGGGAATACCTATACGACAAAAACCCCACTGGGTGATTTTAAGGTCACCACTCCCGGAAATCCACTATTATCACAACAAGCGGTTACAAGTAAAGGAATCCCAGTACCTTATACCAACCTACAATTGAACCCTTACCCCAATACCCAATTTGGCTTGTTTTGTAGTGACAATCTTTCCTTGTAATGCATGGCTCCCAGTACGTGACTAACTAATTGTACGAATCTCAGTACGCGACTTCAATCACCAACTAGAGAAGGCTGTTGGTTGCAAAGTTTTTCAATTCATCCAGACGATGAAGATCAAGAAGATGCTTGGCCATAAAACCCTATAGTGTACAAACACAACAACTTCTTCACAAGAATGATGAACTAGGGCATATTTTGCCTCCGGTCATAATTTGCTTGAATAAACTTTGCTCAACATTTGTGCAAGTTGTGTCTACCTTTGATGTCTCTTAAAATAATCATTTTATATGTCTAGGGTTGTGAAATAGAACAGAAAAGTCTGTTTTTCTTAAACCTCGCCAAATAGCTATCTGTCGAGCTATTGTCGAGCCACGGGGCTGGAACAGCTCTTCAAGCTTGATAGGTGCTAGCTGTTGAGCTTTAATGACAGACACTTCCTTGGCTTGAATCTAGGACAGACTTGCATGTCTTTAACACTTGATCTTGAAACAAAGTTTCTTAAAGTATTAAACACATCCTAGATTTACCCAAATACAAGTAAAGTGCGTTTTGTCAAAGGATCATCCAATTACATAAAATAGTGACATATGTTCCTAACAAGTGAATCACATATGTCCTAACAACAACAATTAGAAAATTAATTTCAATTATATTATATGTTACTAAGAATGTGAGCTTGTTTAAGGAGTCAATTCACAATATGGATTTTAAAATGTTAATAATAAATAAATCAAAATATGAATTGACTAGTCCTTTACTTTAAGATATACAAGATCTCTTATTCGACAACAAATTAAGCTAAATGGAACTCATATGAATTGTCTAGTCTAATTATATATAAATAAATACAGATAATGAACACTCACAAAATAATTTAACCATATTAATTGCAATTACATATTATGCACCTAAACAATATTGACCACCTAGTTACCATTGGGCAAGAGGTATAGTATTTAGGTATTGTTCCTTAAGTTACTCTTTTAAAATTCTGCCACGTGGATTTTTTCTTATAAGATGGAAGTTTATTTTTTAGTTAAGTAGCCACATGGCTGAATCTTAAAAGAGAAATTTAAGGAACAACATCTAATGTACTGTACCTAGGTTTTGTCCTTTGCCATTATATGCTAGACAATTACACAATACCTGACAACTAAATCTCTTGACCCACACGTTATGAATATGGAAAAAATAAGAATAAATAGCTAGCATACATGGAACCTTACATATGAAGGGATAGCATCACAATATAAGAGAAAAATAATTAGCTTTCTTCGGGAGAAACCAACCTGCAAGATGAAAATTTTCGCCATAATAAAATATATGACATTATAAGATACACAAAATATTTTTTTTTTGAAAACGAAACCAATATTCATTCATTCATCCATGCTTAAACAATCCTGGTACAAGGCTTCTATAACCGGGGGAGGGGAGTCCTCTATCCAGTACAATTCATTATCAACATTTCTAGCATATTTGGCCAAAATATGGGCCACCTGGTTTCCTCCTCTTCTAATACAACCTATCTCAACATATTGCAAACCACGGATGCTGCATTTGATATCCTCATACACATGTCCCAGCAAAGAAAGATCGCCTGAAGTGCTTGCTACTGCGTTCATGACAGCAACGTTATCACCCTCAATGATCAGCTCAGAAAAACCTGACTCCACAGCAAATTCAAGAGCTTTTCGACACGCCAACGCCTCCGCTTCTTCACTGCAACTGACCGAGGGCCCTTTAACAGACATGGCTGCCATTAATTCACCTGCAGAATTTCTGATTACTGCTCCAAATCCCGATCTCTGAATTCCAGTAAAAACCGCAGCATCGAAGTTAAGCTTGTACAATTGTGCAGGGGGTGGTTTCCATCTCTGTCCGGTCTGTGGCGCTATGTGTGGAATATTCATATGAGTTTGAACATTTCGATACTCATCTAAATACTCCACTGCTCTCTGATTTAGACACTTCGGATCCCTCATCTGTCCTCCATGTATAATTGCATTTCTTTGATTCCAAATAATCCAGGCTTGAACCAGAAACACCTCCATCTCAGCTGTTGAAAACCTGTCCAAAGCATACTCAAACAAAGCCAAAATGTTAAGGAAATTAGTGGGACACTTTTGTAGCCTTATAGCACAGCCAGCCCACACATCTTGCGCAACCCCACACTCCCATATTGCATGTATTGCTGATTCAGGCACCCCCGTGCAGCAGCAGCATCCCGTCTCTGCTATGATTTTCCGTCGAGCAAGATTCACTCGGGTTGGTAAAATATTTTGGCAAGCTCTCCACCAAAATATTTTAACTTTGCTTGGCACATGTATCTGCCAAATTTTCTTCCATATTTGCTGACCGCCAGCACCTTCCGAGCTTCCAATCCCATCATCATTCCTTATCACTTTCCTTGCCAGATGATACCCGGACTTAACAGAGTACTTCCCATTCTTGGTATGCAACCATACCACTGCATCCTCAATGTTCCTTCGGCTCAGTGGGATTTTGCAGATAGCAGCAACCTCCTCCACACCAAAATTTTCCAGAATAGTATCACGTCTCCACCCATGTAATTCAGTATCAATAAGCTCCGACACCAACATCTCTCTATCAGCATCTTGTCCCCAGTGCAGAATCCTATTTGCTGGACATTTAGGTATCCATTTATCCAAATATACTTTGATGGATTCACCATTCCCAACTCGCCAACAACACCCATTTTTAAGAATAGGTAATGTAGCAACCATACTCTTCCATGCAAAAGAGCAATTTGGTGACTCAGTCGCTTCCAAGAAATTACATCTAGGAAAGTACCTTGCCTTAAAGCATTGAAATAATAGAGAGCTTCTATCATGCAGCAACCTCCACCCCTGTTTTGCAAGCATGGCAAGGTTAAAATATCTTAAATCTCTAAAACCCATCCCACCTTCATTTTTTGGCCGAGACAAAAAGTTCCAACTCTTCCAATGTATTTTCCTCTCATTACCAACTTGACCCCACCAAAATTTTGCGCACATAGCATTCAACTCATCACATAGTTTCACCGGTAATAGAAATACCCCCATAGCATATGTTGGTATGGATTGGGCAACCGCTTTTATAAGCACTTCCTTCCCAGCCCTTGATAGCATCCTCCCCTTCCACCCTTGTAATTTTTTCCAAACCCTATCCTTAAGATAGGAAAAGGTTTGATATTTGGCCCTTCCCACCAATGTAGGCAACCCTAAATATGCTTCAAACTTCTCCACTTGTTCAACCCCCAAAACTGCCACAATCTCCTCCCTTTGTTGATTAGGAGTATTACTACTAAAATATATCGATGACTTATCCATATTTATGCATTGACCAGAGGCGTGAGCATAGACCTGCAAAACCTCATTTATCACTTCCACCTCACCCTGTGTAGCTCTACAAAAAAGTAAAGAATCATCAGCAAACATTAAATTTGTAATTTTTGGCGCTCTTCTACAAACGGATACCCCATGAATTCGTCCATCATTCTCAGCCTTTGATAGTAGTGAAGTCAACCCCTCTGCACACAGGAGGAACAAATATGGTGATAAGGGGTCACCCTGACGAATACCTCTAGAAGGGTTGATATTTCCATAGGGCTTTCCATTAATGAGAATAGAGAAAGAGGGTGTGGTAACACAACCCATCACCAAACCAATCCACCTATCAGGAAATCCCATCCGTTGCATCATACCCTGTAGGAAAGACCATTCAACCCGGTCATACGCCTTGCTGATGTCTAACTTCAAAGCAATCGAGCCTCTTTTGCCTTTTTTCCTCACATGCATAGTATGCAAAGTCTCATATGCCACCAAAATATTATCTGTAATAAGACGGCCTGGGACAAAGGCACTTTGAGTAGGAGATATGATGTCTGGAAGAACCTGTTTTAGCCTATTAGCTAGCACCTTTGAAATGATTTTGTAACTAACATTACATAAACTAATAGGTCTAAAATCAGCCATTTTCTCAGGACTCTTCACTTTAGGGATTAACACAATATTAGTGTGATTAATATCAGGATGCATAACACCAGAATTCAGATAATCCAACACAGCAGAAACAACATTATCTCCCACAACATGCCAAAACTTTTGGTAAAATAAAGCATTCATACCATCAGGTCTAGGAGCCTTTGTTGGTCCCATTTGAAACAACGCCACTTTTATCTCATCAGCCGTAAAATCACTGGACAATATCTGATGCATGTCAGGAGTAATCCGATGTACCACAGTATTAAGACAGTCTTGAATCTGGTCACATACACCTGCATTAAACAAACTAGCAAAATAGTTAGTAGCTACTTCAGCTATTTTCTCCACCTCCTCCACCCACTCTCCATTCACATCTTTAACTCCATGAATATGATTTCTTCTTCTCCTTTGAGATGCTTTAGAATGAAAAAATTTTGTATTTTTGTCCCCATGCTTCAACCAAGAAATTCTAGATCTCTGGGCCCAGAAAATTTCCTATTTTAACAGAAGATCATCCAGTTTTTTACTCACAGTCAAAAATTCAGATCTAGTCTCCTCAGTGCTCTCAGCTGTATTAAGAATCTCAAGTTGTTTTTGAAGTTGCTTTAGTTCCTCATCATTCGGCCTAGACTTTGAAGAACCCCATGCTCTTAAGTCTTCTCCACAAGCTTCAATTTTTTGTTTAAGCCGGGCCATACCATTCATGCCACCCACATCCACGCTCCATGCTTCTTTAATCACCGTCTCACAATCTTCCCATAACAACCAATTTTCTTCAAACTTGAAACCAGATCTTGCCTTTGAACCATTCCTCCCATAATGTTTTGTTTGAAGAACAATAGGGAGATGATCCGATGCATGTGGAGCAAGATGGTTCACTGTGCTTAGCTGGAATTTATCTCTCCATGGTTTTGTTGCCACAGCCCTATCCAACCTCATTTTTGTGTTAGCATCCCCCGGTCTTTTGTTATTCCAAGTGTACGGATATCCCCTATACCCCAAGTCCTCCAGCTGACAATTCTCCAATGCTTCACGGAATGCATCAATTTGACTCATCTGAGATGGCCGCTTACTGAGCTTTTCCGTAGTTTGGCTTATTGCATTAAAGTCCCCAATACAAAGCCAGGGCCCCTCCACAAAAGTCCTAATATGAGCTAGTAACTCCCAAGATTTATGCCGCTGACATGCCTCAGGCCAACCATAAAAACCTGTTAACCACCATTCAAATCCATCATCCTCCCTAACCTTAACCAAAATATGATTTTCTGTGTAATTCACTAACTGTAGTTGTACTTCATTCTTCCATATCAATGCCAATCCACCTCCCGAATTAGGATGTTTAACAATAATCTTATTCGGAAAAGGTAGTTCACCATATAGCTTTTCAAACCCTTCCTTATCTAACCGAGTCTCCATCAAGAAGCACACGGTGGGAGCTTGTTCCCTCACTATTTTGCGAAGGCTACGACCTGTCCAAGGGTTCCCAAGCCCTTGGCAGTTCCAACTTAGTAGCCTCATTGCTTCCGGCAGAGGTGGTACTCCACCCCCGCCGATCCATCATCAGTTTTTAAAGAATTCACCACTACCTTCCCACGTTTAGCATGCTGCACACTTTCAACATCCTGCTTACTGGTACAATCAGCTTCACATGGTTTGCCTCTCTTTCCCAGCAATGGTATCTCACTGACTCCAGGAAGCCCACCAAGCCCATAATCCATCCGCATTATCCTTGTCCAAGTAGACTTCAATTTTGTTTGTTTCAATTCACTCGGCCCAGTCACTAACATGTTACTCTCCGTGTCCAGTAGCCTAGCATTTGAGTTCACATTAATGTTCTCCACAAATTTAGGGGTAGAGATATCATGAATCTCACTCTCATCTGTTCCCATGCATTGCTCAACCTCCGAAATAGGTTCCAAATCAATTGGCTTATCAACTAGAAACTTATCCTGCCTTGCCATCCGATCTACATGTGAGTTCACCTTAGTCTTCTCCACGATAATAGGGACAGGTTTATCAATATTCTCTCCTTCAATTACTCCTACATTCTCGGCTAAACTCTGCTGAACCCCTTTGCCTTGCGTATCCATATTTTCTGCATGAACTTCGGGATCATCCATATGCTGGGGCTTATCCACTCCTTGACTCACGGGTCTCCTAATTTCCCACGTATCTGATGACTGATCATTCTCAGCACCACCGTCCCGTGGTGGTGATCGAGGTGGTGACCTTGATCGTCCTCCAAATGCCTTTAACCATTCACCATATACACAAAATATTCAAATTCAGATTCTCAAAATATATATATATATATATATATATATACATATGTATTCAAATTCAAACAAAAAATCATATTGTATACTACAACTAGATAAGACTTTTTTCTCAAAAAAAAAAAAAAAAAAAAAAAAGCGCCTAGATAAGACTTATTTAAAACTAACTTAATAAACCTAAACAATTTATACCACCATTCTTCATATTTACCCAACTCCTACTTATAAAAACACAACCTTAGAATAATACAAGAACATACGTATATAAATATATAAGAGAGACAAACATTCATTGTTCCTTAATTTGTTTCCAATGTCCTCAAGGATAATCATTGATGATTCGCTATGAAACTTCCAAGAATTCTGCTTAAAATCAGTTAACAATATATTTTATTAATTGAAGAACTAAAGATACACAACTAGTCTACAAGGACGAGGAAACATAACAATTCAATGTGAAGATACCAGAATATAACAGGTTGTGTATTTTATAATGGCAAGGTCACTTGCACTGACAATAGTAACATGAAAATAATTACTTATTACAAAGATATCAAAAAACCATCCAAGTTACACATGCTTTGATACTAGCGGATGAAGAAAATGGTTTGTATGAAAGTGAGCGCCAAAAGTATAATAGCAGCGATGGTAGATGCACTTCTCCAAGGAGTGCATAAGTAATCATGCCTTAATGTTGCCATCCATTTGTGCCAGCGATTGTCATAGAATTTATTCAAATCTAAACAGAGCTGATGGAAATCACGTGTCATATTTTCCAATAAGATTCCTTTGCTAAGATTGTTAACCATAAGTCTTGCTGCTGTGTTGTCACCTAGGTAATTAACCACAATTTTTTTTTTTATCACAAAGTAAATTCACATCTTTGGTAGTATTGATAAGAAAATCCATGATGAAAAAATAATTTGTAATGTATTCATCTCCCACATAATGAGTCTGCTCTAATGCCATAACATTTCGAGCAAGAGCTTCCGTGTCATTTTCTATTGATAAGCATGGAATTTCCAACACTCCTTTTTCGAATTTTATGTCAAGAAAGCACTTGCTTTCTTTACAATCCTTAAACTTCACTCCTGCCTCATGCAACTGGGTTGCAGAGTACAAATGTTTAATCGGTCTATAGTGTTAAGTTCTAAAGATTTAGAATTTTATATATTTAGAACTCTAATGTGTATTGTTGGCAAATTATGATCAAAACAAGTTGTTTAGTCATGTTTAGACTTGCTCAAAGTTGGTTTTTTTTTTTTTTTTTTTTTTTTTTTTTTTTTTTTTTTTTTTTTAATGTAAAGTTGGATTTGAGCTGATGCAGAATTGATAGTGCATTTCAGCCTGGCTCGATCAATCGAAGTTCAGGCTTGATCAATCGAATCTCGGGCTAAATGCGTCTTTACTGCATAATTCCAACTCAGCTTTAACTCCTAAAATGTTTAGGGTTTTATGTTTTTGCCTTAGGTATATAAGGCAAACCCTAGCCATATTTATAGGTTGCTCATATTGCTGTTTGTGTGAATCTCTTGTGAGATCTGTGAGGAGCTTTCCTTCACACAAGTTTAGGATTATCAATAAGGAGATTCGTTCAAGAACTTGATGATCATTCAGTTGTTGCCATAAGAGCTTAAAGATACACAAGCGGGTGTGATTGTACTTCCTTAAGAATCTAAGAAAGAAGGAGTTCGTGGTCTCGAAATTTGCACGTGGTTGTGTCAGCAAGTTTCTACTGGTGGGTAGCAATAAGATGTTGGTGGCCTAAATCTTATTGTAAAACTTCAATTATTTCTATAGTGGATTCAAGTTTACCTTGAGGATAGCTAGGTTAAATCCTCACTAGGTTTTTTATTGGTTTGGTTTTCCTGGGTGATCATATCATTGTGTTATTTATTTTTCCGTTGCTATACTTGATATTATTGTTTGATTGTGATAACCTAGATTTGCATAATTTGACTAAGTTAATTACTTAACTAATTAACTAGGTTAATCTGGTTGTGTTTTAAGGGGTCTAAAAACAAACAAGTTGTATCAAAGCGGGTAGCTCTCTTGTTGTAGATCTTTTGATCTCTGAGCTGATCCTTGACCCCTGTTGTCATGGAACACGGATACTCTCTAGTTATTCCTCCTCACTTTTTTGAGAATAATTATGCTTATTGGAAAGTAAGGATGAAAGCATTCCTGAAATCTATTGATGAGAGAGTCAGGAACTCCGTTGAGTACGGACGGGAGAAGTCCATTACTCTTGTAAGTGAGTGGCAAAATTCTCAAAAAGAAGTAGTAGCTTTCAATAGCAAAGCTATGAATGCTATTTTTAATACTATTTCTATGGAGGAATTCAAGAGAATCTCTAATGTTGAAGTTTTTCACACTGCTTGGAAAATCCGCCAGATTGTGCATGAAGGCACAAAGGCTGTTAAAATTAATAAGTTGCAACAATTAACTTCTAAATTTGAAAGCATTAGAATGTCTGATGATGAATCTTTTGATAAATTTTATGCTAAACTCAATGACATTATTAATTTTGCATATAATCTAGGTGAAATCTATGATCAATCTAAAATTTTTAGGAAGATTCTTAGATCTTTAACTGAAGATTTTTGACCTAAAGTGACTGCCAATACTAAAAACAAGGTTGTGGACTCCATCCCTATTGATGAACTTGTAAGATCTCTTTAGACCTATGTAGGATCTCTTTAGTCCTATGAGTTGGACCTACCCAAAACTAGCAAATCCAAGTCAATGGCTCTTAAGTTAGTTGATGATGTTGAGGCTGGTGGATTTGATGATGATCTTTCTGCTATAGAGATTGCTTACTTGCCAAGAACTTTAGAAACTTTCTTAGGAATAGTAACAGAAGGGTAAGAAGTACGAACACTGCTGAACCTAGAAACTTTAGGAAGAACGATCCCACTAAGATTAACAACAACGAAAAACCTAGAGAAAAAGTAGGTCAATCTTCTAATAATTCTATGGGTCCTCAGTGTTTTAGATGTCAAGGGTATAGTCATATGAAATTTGAATGTCTTACATACTTGAGGTTTAAGGGTAAGGTTATATCTGTAACCCTTAGTGATAATGAAGTTTCTGATGATGAATCTGGATGTGATGAGGATGGAAACTTCATTGCTTTCATTGCTATTGCTATAGTAAATGAAAGTATGTCTGTTAAAGAAAACCCTTCTGATGGGGAACTCTCTGAGGATGCAGACCTTCAAGAAGTCTACAATAAATTTTGCAAAGTTGTTGCAAAGGATGCCATGAATGTTGAACTTGGCTTGAAGAAAATTGCATCTCTTGAGCTTGATAAGAAAAATTTGCTTGTGAAACTGTTTGATGCTAATGAACTTTTGAACAATGTGAAAACTGAGAATATGCTTTTGTTTGATAAAGTTAAATCTTTGGAACATGATTTATCTGTTGTTAGATCTACTAGTTCTAAACTTGATCAAATGCTAAGTGTTCAAAAGGCTCCTTTTGACAAATCTAGATTAGGTTTTGTTGAAAACATCTCTGTGTCTGCACCCAATTCCATAAACTTTGTTCCTTCTTTTTCCTTTGAACCCCTTGTGAGTGAGGTTAGAGTGAGACTGCTAAACTTGTAGAGGTTACACCTCCTAGGAAGATTAGGGTTGGTCTGAAAGAGTCCAAACCTAAGGAGTCTACCCTTTTTAAGGAGAAGATGCATGGTAAGCCTGTTTGGGTTTGTCATTTTTGTAGAAAATCTAGACACATTTGTCTAAACTGTTACAAGTTGTAAGCAACTAAGAAAGCAAATAAGCCGAAAGTGCTTGTGCTACAAGCACAAGATCCTATGACACTTATTGGTGAATTGGTAATGGCTCTAAATCTTTATTCCAATTCTAGAGTTGGAAATCACTCTACTGTGAATAAGAACTCCAATTCTTGAAGTGCATCTAAAAAGTTTTGGATGCAAAAGGCTCGATCTAATTGAGTCTTTTTGACATGGTCCTTGTACTTCATTACTCTACCTCTTTGTGACCATTGTTATTTGGTTTTCATTTTTTTTTCTAGCATTTGCATTGCATAAAATTCATGCATTTCATTCTAGGATTGTTTTGTTTCTTCTTTTCAAAATATTAAAAAAAAAGAAAAAAAAAAGGGAAAAAGGAAGTAATTTGTGTTTTGTTTTTATTCTCTTGGTTTTTGAAAACAAGGTTGGTCAATTATTTACACATAACATGTCTTTGTACCTTGTTTAGTTTGGATGAGCTTATTTATTGCACTTTACTAGTTTGAGTTTTGTAGTGCATGTTGTGTGGGAAAGATGTTTATGGTTTTTGATCACATTGTCTTGATCTTGAAGTCGCATGCCTTTGACTGTCGGATTTGAACCTTTTGAGAAAGGCATAAATAACCATCTCATCACTGTTCATTAGCCAGTCATGAACACCTTAGTGCATATCGTAAAATTTTGTGCTCGAGAAAGTGTAGCACATGCACAAAAAGAACATAAGGTGTAGCCTCAGTTTAAATGCTTAAAATTGGTGTGTACATTATCCCGACTATTTTATTAATTTTTTGAACAACTAAAATTGGTGTGTACAATATGAGGCCAATTCAAGAAACTTACATGATTGCAAGCTTATGATTTAAGAGATGTGGGGGTTATATAATGTAACTCTTTAGGTGATAGTCTCTTTCAAATTCAATGTGATGAATTTTGTAGACTTTGTATTTGATTTCTATTCACATATCATCTCACATGTATCTCAAACTTTTGCTAGTTGCACACACTACAAAAGTTACTCTTTGCTAAACTTTGTACATGTTATTGTGTGTGTTTTTGGTTTGACCAACCAAGTTTGAAAATACTTTGAGTTTTACGTAAAACAGATTTGTTGCTTGAGAATTAAAAGGGAGATTGTTTGAAATTTTTAATTTTAGGAAAATTGAGTTTAAATCTTGTGTTTTTGAAAATCATATCATATTCATGCATTTTATTCATCATTTTCAATGCTTTGAGGAATTTTTTCCAAAATGTGTTTTTGATTTTCAAAACAGTGTTTTTCTCTGAAAAAATTTAGTGAGCCTCTGTCTGTTTCGATTGATCCAATTTGTTTTTCGATCAATCGAAATTGTTTTAAAAATTCTTTATAAGTTTTTGTCTGTTTTGATCAATCGAAAATCATGAATAAGGTTTTTAAAAAATCTGGGTTTGACTTATTCAACATCACTTTTTCAAAAGTTTTTAAGCTTTTCTCTCTCTCTCTCTCTCCCTCTCCGATTTGGACTAGGCTCCACATCCATTTTTTTGTCGTTTCCATCTGAATTTTTTGCAAGGTTTTCCTCTCCCAAGGCCGGTATGTCCATTTTACCCTTTCTTTTTTATTTATTTTCATGATTTCATGCATAAATCCATGCATTTATGGGATATTTTTGGACTTATTAAAATTTGGGGTTTTTGGTGTTTTTGATCTTTTCTTTCACAATTGATTAATGGGTTTTTGTTATTGGAAGATATAAATATGTTCTATGATGTTTAATTTGATCAATTTGGTGTTGTGTGAAAAATTGAAAATTCTAGGGCTTGTTTTAATCTGATTTGGGGATTTTGTTCAATTAGGTCAAATTTGATGAAATTGGCTTGTTGGATTGATGTAATTGATCATTCTAATCTGTTCTCTATCTTGTGTGATGATCAATTGATCAATTTTTTTTTTTTCAAACACAAACAAGTGGTTTTTCAAATTTTTGGGGTTTTGTTAGAAACTCTATGCTCAAGCCAATTTTGTGCATTTGAACTTAATTTGAACTTAGTTCACTGCATTAGAACATGCATCATGATACTTAAATTGTTCATGCATCATATAGATTTTTGTTCTATATCTGTTTTGTGCTAACTTGCGGTTTGCCTTCTGTTTTTTCTTTTTCTTGTTCTTTTTGTTTCTGTTTTGTGTCTTTGTCCTTTCCTTAGCACCATGCCTAGGAAGACTAGAGCTCATAGGACTCCTTCCACTTCTTCTGAGTCTCCCTCTAGGTATAAGTAGTTTAAGAATGACAAAAGCAGAGAGGCCTATAATAAGTTGAACAGTAAGAGGAAAATTTAGGCTGAGCGTTCTGTTGTCTTAGATAAGTTAGATCCTGCCTTTGTTGAAGATAGGGGCTGGCTGTCTTTGTTGGAGATAGATCATCCACCCCCGACCGGCCTGATTAGAGAGTTCTACTCAAACCTCTCTTGCCATGTCTATGATTCCAATACCCTTGTTAGGAGTTGGATACGAGGTGTTGAGTTCACCATTACCCTTAGGGTAGTGGCAGAGGCTCTTGAGGTTCCGGTCGTTAGGTAGCCCGTCTATCCTTATGAGGAGTCTCCACCCTTAGATGATGTCATGTCATACATCACTGGGTCTTCTGTAAATTTGTTATTTACAACTATGTATTTTGTTGGTTTTTATTCTGTACCAAATTTGATTGTCATTATTATCAATTATTTATACCCTGTATCTATTGTGGGATTTGTTGTAAGGGTTGTGTGCTAGAGAGAGAGTGTGAAGACTTAAGCATTTGAAGGCTGAAGAATTCTCACGGGTATGTCGCGACCTAGCTTCCTGCGAAGTGAATCATGTGCCCTGCACATGCTGGAATGCGAAGAGTTAGGCCAGGTGGAGACAGCTGTGTCTTGCGAGTATCTCGCGGGTAAAACTTGATAGAAATAAAGACAAATGTAGCGAAAAATAAGTTTTAAACAGATCTACTTCATTTGATATTGATAACACGTACTAAGTAAATTTCAGAATTTGAGAACAAGAGATCGTACCTTGAAGCGGTGAATTTCAAAAATAAAGATTGAAGTACTTGGGACTACTCTTAATCTTCACTCCAATTCCACTAACGCCTAAGATGTGTGGTCTCTTAATTGGTAACAAAAGGATGACTAGTGAGTGACAAAAACTCACATGCACACCATTTCTTGCATATGAAAATCTAAACGTTTTTCCCTTTGTATCTAACCAATTTATCTAATTGGGCTGGCCTTTTGAGCCTTACCAATTGGGCTTAAGTGTATGGCTTGGAGTGGGACCAAAAGGGACCAATAAGACAATAGCTCCAATGGGCCTTGGGTTTTTCTGTTAACTCTTGACAAGTCCAAAGTTACCATTAACTATATTTAATACCACTATATAAATATAGTTGCACTCTAGGTCTTATCTATAAATTATATCCCAAGACTTTATTATACATGCAACTCCTTCATAAAATATTCGTAGTAGTACAAAGTCATTAATGTAAACTGCCACTTTGTAAATTACTACATCTTAATCCTTGAGTACCCGGTTTAATCCTTTAAGTTATTCATCATATATTTATGAAAACTAATTTCATAAATATATACTTTAGTCACTACTTACTAAAGTGCTTAGGCCTAACTCTCTGAATAACAAACCCATTAAACTTATCTCAAGGGAATATTTTATATCTCTGTTAAGAGACTATGAATTTCATCTTGAGAATATATGTTCCATCAACACTAAATGTGGCTGCCCAATATACTGAGGTTTTGACCGTTACTTTAGATCTCACTCCTGATATATTAAAACAACCTACACCTTATGATCAGGTCTATTATTCTCTCAGGATTAAGAGTTCATGCAATTGTAAGTCGTGAGATTTATTATTCATATAACAGTCATTAGGAGAATAATAAATCTCACATCGGTTTAGTTCAATATGTCTTAACTCTTAAAACATATTAACATATCAACTAGAAGTCTCCACTTCTATGATCAAGACAAATCATCGTAGTTGATATGTTATAGTCTTCGCAGATGAAATGCCTAATTTCATCACCGACTACGAACTATAATTCTGAGTTTACAAAGAACTTGTGATTTATATCTTCTGTGAATCTTCACATAAATCACATACTATGCATCTCCTGGACTAAATGATAATGTCCTAATATTCATGTTACTATTATTTCAGATAATAATAAAACAAATTTATTAAACATAATATTAAGTCATACATAATGTCATATACAATGTCAAACTTAATATCATACATAGCATCATACAATAGGATTTAAGGGCACTAATCCTAATAAGACCTTCCTGCGAAACACCCGCAAGGCAATCTGTTCTGCCAGCTTGTACTAAATGACTCACACTTTCTGTGCCTATCCTATATATATACCCTTATTACCCACAAATGTTGAGGGATGCTTCAGAGAGAAAACCCTAGCTAAACACATTGAGAATTAGAGATTGTTATCCCCACCTTTCTCTATACACTTGCTTGTGGTATTTCCTCAACTCTTCCCTCTCCATTTTCATAGCATTGAGAGGTTGATAGCCTAAACACTTACCACACCATTTGAGAGTGTTGAGTGACATTTTGGTGCTTTTGGGAAGCATTGGAAGAAGTCAAGGATGGCAGATGCAACATGGAGCTTGTTGCGGGATCCGGAGAGCTAGACAAGACACAGTTTTGAGAAGCTTTGTTGGAGTAGGAGCTTGGAGGGATTAGGTACATCGGGTAGATTAGGCTTGGAGGGTCTCTTGCTAACCCATGTATCCCAACTGATTGTCTAGTGGATCGATTTCCGCTTGGAGGGCAGCGGAGAGGTTTTTCGTCGAGTTCTTTGGTTTCCTCTTCGATAATACATCTCCGTGTTATCTGTGTTTGCATCCTTCTTCCCTACTCTTGTTTATTTCATTTTTACTACTGTGTTGCTTTAAATATGGATTAGAGTAGTTGTCTTGCATATACGCTTGTGTTTGCACTATCCCACACTTAGTATTAAGTTAGTGTAAAATCTACCAAGCCGTAACTTTAATTTGAGGGTCTAAATTGCTCTTGTGTTTTTCACACTTTTTCGATCTTTCAATTGGTATCAGAGCGGGTACACTAGCTATGGTTTAACTACTTGAGTGTGATCCTTGACCCTATTTGAGATGGATTGGTCTCAATTGCTCAATGTTCCACCATTTTTTGATGGGAACAATTATGCTTTCTAGAAAGTCAGAATGAGAGTATTTTTATACTTTATAGATGATACCATTGGGATGCAGTTGAGATAGGTTGGACTAAACTGAAGGATCCTAAGTCCACTTGGGATAAGGCAGCTCTCACAGCAGCCAATGCTAATAGTAAAGCTTTAAATGCTATTTTTTGTGGTGTGTCTCCTGATGAATTCTATAGGATTTCTCATATGACAGTAGCCAAGGAAGCTTGGGAGATTTTGGAGACGACATATGAGGGTACGAAGAAAGTTAAGGACACAAAGCTTCAGATGCTTAGCACCAAATTTGAAGAGCTCAAGATGGGTGATGATGAACCATTTGATTCATTCTATGGGAAGCTCAATGAAATTGTAATTGCTAAACTCAATCTTAGGGAGAAAATTGAAGATACTAAGGTGGTGAGAAAAATATTGAGGTCCTTGCCTGAAAGTTTTAGAGCAAAGGTTACAGCCATAGGAGAAAGCAAAGACTTGGATGAGATCAAAATCCAAGTTGATAGGGTCTCTCCAAACGTATGAGCTGGGACTGCCTTCCCACAAGACAAGTAAATCACTTGCTCTTAAAACCATCACTGAAAAAATGGATGATCCTTTCGAAAAAGATGGAGTGGAGAAGGAAGTAGCATATCTTATGAAAAACTTCCGCAAATTTCTGAAGATAAAGAATAGTGGGAAACCATTTAACAGAGGGAAATTTTCATCTTCAAAAGGTGATAGGAAAGAGTTTACAAGGAAAGAAGGGAAGGATTCTTAACCTCTTTCAGACATTGTGTGCTATGAGTGCAATGGCCATGGACATCTAAAGAAGGAGTGTCCAAATTTTCTGAGGGGAAAAGGCAAGGCTTATGCCACAACGCTCAGTGATTCAGACTCTTTTGATTCTAACTCGGAAGAGAGTTATGACGGAGAGAGAAACTACTCTGCCTTCATGACCATTGCTCATGTAGATTCCTCGGATGACTTGGGTGCACTTGTGAAGGAGCTTGGTGAGCATTCTGATTCAAAGTCTATTGGGATTGTGGAAGATTCAGATGTGTTAGGACATGTATGTTTTCATTTGTTAAGAACATATGTCACTTATTTATGTAAATTGGCTAATCCTTTGACAAAACACACTCTACTTGTAATTGGGTAGTTCTAGGTGTTTTTAATACTTCAAGAAACAAGGTTTCAAGGTCAAGTGTTGAAGTCATCAAGTCTGTCCAAGAAAAAGCAAGCTGAAGTGCAATTTCATTAAAGCTTGGCACTTGCTCGATAGCTACCTCGACACCTACTATCTGTTGAGATTTAAAATTTCAGATTTTCTAATATGATTTTCTTGGGATCCGTGAATATGCTTTTGGGCCTTCTTTTCTTCTAACTCTAAACATATAAAAGGATTGTTTTAAGAGCCGTTAAGTGGTACACAAGTTGCAATATCATTGAGCAATCTCTATTCAAGCAAATTGTCATCAAAAGACGAAGTTCTTGACCTAGTTCATCTTCTTTCAAGAATTTGCTGTATATTTGCACCAAAGGGTTTTGTAACCAAGCGTCTTCCTGTTATTCATCATATATGATGAACTGAAGAACTTTGCAGTCAACCTTTCTTCTTAGTTGGTGTTTTGAAGTCACATACTGGGATCCGCGCATTGGTTAGTCACGTACTTGGGAGCCGTGCATCAAAGGTGGGAACTGTCGCTACAGATCAAGTCCAACTGGGTATTGGGGTAAGGGTTCAACTGTACGTTGGTAAGGTACTTGGGATTCCTTTACTTGTAACCGCTTAATTTTGATAATAGTGGAGTTTTGGCAGTGGTGACTTGAAAATTACCCGGTGGGGTTTTTGCCGTTATGGTTTTTCTCATTTGTAAACAAATCACTGTGTTATTTAATTTCCGTTGCATATTTAGTTCTTGGTGATTTGTTTGCACTTTCATGCAATTGCATGATTAATTGATGAATTAATAGCTTGGCTAATTAATTAATTAGGTTTAATCACAAGGGGTCATTCAGATTGTGGCCTATCAAGATGCTAAAGAGGAAGAGAATACAACTGATCTTCAAGAGAATTACTCCTTACTCCTTGAGAGGTCGGGAGAGTATGCCAGGGTAGCCAAGACAGCTGTAAGGAAAATAAAGAAAGTTAAGGAAGATTACAAAAGCCTGCTGGTCAGATACAAGGAAGCAAAGAGTAAGATTGAAGCACTTAATGGTGAGCTATCAGAAGCTTACACAAAAGTGAGATTTCTTGAGCAATAGGTAGTGCAAGCTCATGCCAAGATAGATAGGGTCTCCTCCAGGAAGTTAGATGATGTTATTTCATCTCAAAAACATGCCTTAGACAAGTCTAGATTGGGATATATCAGAGGAAGCAGCTCATTAGCAAATGTCACCAAAGAAGTGAAGTTTGTGAAGGCAAACGAGACAGTTGTAGAAGAACCCATTCCTAAAAAAGTTAAGGATGTAAAGAAGAAGAATATGGTTGAACAATGGATGGTGAATAAGCAACGAAATCAATCTGCTGTCAAACATGAAGCCAGAGGAAGATCAATTTCGAGATCTCAATGGGGTCCTAGGACGGATTATGTATGTCACTATTGCGGATTGCAAGGACACACCAGACCCAACTGTCAAAAGTTGAGAGTAGACAACAATGCAAGCGTTCCTCGATCACGAGGAAGAAGAAATGACAATAGAGCTTGGGGTGGTGAGCAATCAAGAAGCCAAAACCGTGATCCCGGAATGATGGACGTGATAAAGATGATCAATGCCTTCACCAACTGCTTGGAGAGTTTCACCAGAAGGTTTGAAAGTCCAAACTCTCGTACCCAATCCGTCAAGGATATCACCCCAAACGCACGTGATGTGTGGGTGAAGAGGGGTACTCATGCATAAGCATTATAACATGTCCATGCATAAATTCTTCCAATGTTTAGGGATATTTGCTGCTGCATCATATCATGCATTGCTTTTTGTTTACTATTGTTCTTTTATCTAGTTGGTTTGTACTAGCTTTTTTTTTTTGGTGACCTTACTTTTCTTGTTCTGTTTTAGGTGTGTTCAAAAAATTCAAAAACCTATAAAAATTGAAAAATCTCAAAAGTTTGATCACTTGTTTTGTGTATGTCACATGTGAGTTTGGCCTAGTACCTTCGTACTAATGGCGTAGTGCATTTACAATCTTGGCTTGTTATGTATGCACTTATTTCTATGTGGAAGAAATCTTGAACACTATGTGTGACTGTTGTAAATAGATCTTCAAGCTTGTCATGAATGATTGGTCAATAGTCTTGTTGGTCTTGATACTTGCATAGACTTGTGTCTATATCTCTTCCCACTTTATTTTTATGTTTTTGCAAAAAGAGCTCATCAAATGTGAATCTCCAAATGAAAAGAGACATTGAGCTGCAAAAGCTTGTCACATACACTAGTATTCGACTAGGAAAAAGGGAAAGCGACTCTTTTTAATGTGTTTTGTATGGTGCTTAAAAAGCCAAAGGCTAATCATCAATGTTGAAATATCATAAATTTCAAGCACCAATCTCAAAATGAAATGTTTTTGTCCAAACAAAATAAAATGGACCAATTATTATGCCTTATGCAGAAGCCAAATGAAAAGCTTCTAAGTTATGTATTCAATGTGTGGGAGGTCATATATACTCATTTCTATAATGGAGATAGTCCACTTGATTTTGTATCAGTTGTGTATGACTCGATTGAATTGATCATTGAAGCTTCGCTCTGGTCTAAAGACTATTCCACATTTGATACTCACACACAACACACAAGACTTTGATTCTATCAATGCCTATCTCATTTGTGTGATTGTATATGTTCAAATGTGATGTGTATACTCAAGTACTTGTTGATTAAACCCAAAAAGATTTTTGAGTGGTTTATATGTTTTTGAATGTGATTTTATCCTTTCGTGTGTTTATTTTTGGTCAAATGCATTTTGTGTGATTTTCATCAAAATCTGGTTTAGGGGTTGTTTCGCGAGAAGCTCGCGACTTAGAGCTTCTCGCGAAAAGTGTTTGAGGGAAATAAACTTTTTGCAAATTTACACAGAGACTTTTGCGACTATCTCATGACTGTGTCACAACCAAAAGCTACTCGCGAAATGTTGTTTGCAAAAACTAGAATTTTCCCAAATTCAAACAGAAGGTATCGCGACTGTATCGCGACTGTTTTGCCACTTAAAGCTTCTCAAGAAAGCTTTTGTGCTTCAATGGCCATTTTCTCAGCTGTCTCGCTACTATATTACTACTCTCTAACCCGCGAAAAATGCGTGTTTTTAGTTTTATATTGTTGATGTGACAGTTTTTCAAATCACAAACACTTCTGTCGCATAACCTCCTTCAAACCCCTTTCAACCCAAAATCAATTTCTCTAAAAAACCCATCAATTTCAAGCATCTTTTCTGCATTGTCAACTTCAAGGTATGTCTTCTAAAGCATTTTCTTTCAAGTTTTTCTTAGATTATGCAGAATTTTCTTTAGGGTTTCAAAAATTTGGGGATTTTCGAAAATTTGAGTGTTTTTCTAAATTGGGTGAAAATTTTTCAAATTATTTGATTGGGCTGTGTCCTATTTGTTGTTTCTGCTTCTGTGTTGGCCCCTGGTGGCATTTTAACATGTATTTAGGCATGATTTCACCATGTTCATGCATTTTTTATGTTATATCTGCATTTGTGCATGTTAAGTGTTTAACATAATGTCTAAATGACATTTGTGCTTTGAATTGGACTAATCTTAGTTCCAATCATTCGTCTAGGTCTTTTGTCCCATGTTTATCATGATTTTATCAATAGCTATGTGGTTTTCACACATTGCCCATTTTGTGCCTCAATGTTATGCCATGCACACACTAGGCACACACCTAGGCACCCCTCATGCATCAGCACATGCACACACATGCACAGTCACTAATTTTCATGCATTGTGTTTGTGTTTTATTGGCTTGGTAGTTAAAGCATGTTGCTTAGAGTTAACTATGCTTTGTTTTAAGGTCTTTTATTTGTGTTAGGGACAAACTTGAATCTAATCAAGTTTTGTGTTATGTTTTGTGTTTTGTGCACTTGTTTCCCATCTGTCCTGTGCAATTTTGCAGATGTCTCCCACCAAGAATGCAGCTAAGAAGAAATCATCCTCAAAGCGAGCACGTACTGATTCTGATCACTTCAAGTCTGTTGAAGCTGATATGAAGTTCAATGACTACTACAAGAGTCCAACCATTGTCATGGAACGGGTAGTTCAATTAGAGGCTCTTGAGCACACCTTCATTCCGAATGCGCTCAAAGAGAGAACCTGGACCAAGATGTTGAATCTAGTTGGGACTATGTACTCAGAAATTATTAGAGAGTTTTTCTCAAATGTTGATGTGGAAGATGACAAGATAATTTGCTAGGTGAGGCACAAGGTATTCGTGATCACAAGGAACAGTATTCAAGACTTGTTGGAGATATGTCCTCCTTTTCAGCCTATGTCAGTTCAATATGACAAAAGGTTGGGTTCAATTGAGGGAATGATAATGACTCTCGGAGAATCACCAAAGAAGTCATCAATGGATACAATTATGTTTTCTCCAGAGATGAGAACATTAAGTTATGTGATGATCCATAACTTGTATCCGGTCACCAATCTCACCACACTATCAGCTCTAAGGACGAGGTTTCTATACTACCTTTTCACTCATAGGGAGATTGATATCTGTAGCCACATCTTCCATATTCTGAAGAAGAGCATTATGAAGCAGAATTCAAGAACCATAATGCCTTTTCCCTCACTGATCATGGGATTCATTGCAAAGATGAAGTTGAAATTCCTAAGTGGTCTTATGGTGGTTCAGAGGGACTATCCCATTGGTGCTACTACATTGACTAGGAGCATAGCCCACATCAGAGGTTCCAAGATCGGTGTGCATACCATCCCACCGCCTCATGTTGTACAAGATGAGGGAGGAGATACTGAAGAGGAGATTAATAGGTTCACTTCTGCTCTAGAGACGTCAGCACAGCTATTGTCTTCTGCTCCAACACAGGGTTTAATCAGACTCGATCAGTTACAAGCTAAAATGGATCAAATATCTACAGTGCTTGACTCCCATGTGCAGCACACAGTAGATCAGTTTGGATACCTCCAAGGACAGATCACCGCATTATCATCACAGATTCAGGACTTGTCCTCTGCTCAAGGATCAGACTTCGAGTCCGACCAGTTCTAGCCTTTTGGCCATTCTGGTCAAAAAGGGGGAGAAAATTTTAAAGGGGAGCTGGAGAAGAGCTTGCACAGTGTTAGGGGGAGCATAGCCTTAGACTTAGTCTCATTGGTTATTAGTTGTTGACTCAAAGACGATTTTACTATGTTTTAGTTTTTTTATCTGCTTTATGATTATAGTATTTACTGCTACTGCTTTTGGTTTAAAGCTTTTGTTTTATTTTAAGTATCATTTCAGTTCTTGTGATATTCTCAATGCTTTATAGCATATCTTGTTTGTACCCATGTTGCTTTTGTAAGCTTTAAGGGTTTGTTAAATTGCATGTTTGTAGGCTTTTATGGTATGTGCCATGCATATGCAGTACCTTGTTTATGCAGCGTTTTTGCTTGTGTACTTGATGTTTAATGTCATACATATTTACTTCAGTACATCACTCCTATGCCCTTGTAGGATTGTTCCTAGATGCAAATACTTTGTGTATTTCGCATTGGTTGAGTGTTGGATTTGCAAATGATACTCTTCAAATGAGCTTATCATCATGCATGTCCGGATGTTCATTCCTTATGTGAATGAGCATAGTAATCACTTTTGTATAGTGATTGCATGTTTGATCTTGCCATGGTCTATTGTTTTTATTTTATTTTGCTTGATCATGCTAATATTGCTCCATATGCGTTTCAATTTTTTCTGCATTCAATGATATTATTGTGTTGTTGTGTTTGAGGAGATAGTTGTTCATATGTTTCAAGAGCTTATCAGAATCTAGAATTAGGTGTGAGTGAGTTTTTCCTTTGTTCCCAAACTCACGTTTAAGTCTAGAGTCTGTTTTAGGGTTTTGTTACAGAATAGCCAAAGGGGGAGATTGTAAAGTTGTTATTTACAACTATGTATTTTGTTGGCTTTTATTCCGTGCCAAATTTGATTGTAATTATTATCAATCGTTTATACCCTATATCTATTGTGGGATTTGTTGTAAGGGTTGTGTGATAGAGAGAGAGTGTGAAGACTCAAGCATTTGAAGGCTGAAGAATTCTCGCGGGTATGTCGCGACCTAGTTTCGCACGAAGTGAATCATGTGCCCTACACATGTTGGAATGTGAAGAGTCAGGCCAGGTGGAGACAGCTGTGTCTTGCGAGTATCTCGCGGGTGAGTCCTTCCCGCGAGACACCCGCCAGGCAATTTGTTCTGCCAGCCTGTACTAAATGACTCACACTTTCTGTGCCTATCCTATATATACCCTTATTACCCACAAATGTTGAGAGATGCTTCAGAGAGAAAACCTTAGCCAAACAAATTAAGAATTAGAGATTGTTATCCCTACCTTACTCTATATACTTGCTTGTGGTATTTCCTTAACTCTTCCCTTTCCATTTCCATACCATTGAGAGGTTGATAGCCCAAACACTTACCACATCCTTTCAGAGTGTTGAGTGACGTTTTGGTGCTACTGGGAAGCATTAGAAGAAGCCAAGGATGGCAGATGCAACATGGAACTTGTTGCATCTGCCATCCTTGGAGTAGGAGTAGGAGCTTGGAAGGCTTAGGTACATCGGGTAGATTAAGCTTGGAGGGTCTCTTGCTAACCCATGTATCCCAATTGATTGTCTAGTGGATCGATTTCCGCTTAGAGGGCGGTGGAGAGGTTTTTCGCCGAGTTCTTCGGTTTCCTCTTCAATAACACATCTCGGTGTTATCTGTGTTTGAATTCTTCTTCCCTACTATTGTTTATTTCATTTTTATTGCTGTGTTGCTTTAAATATGGATTAGAGTAGTTGTCTTGCATATACGCTTGTGTTTACATTATTCTGCACTTAGTATTAAGTTAGTGTAAAATCAATCAAGCCGTAACTTTAATTTAGGGGTCTAAGTTGCTCTTGTGTTTTCGACACATTTTCGAGTTTTCATCTTCTATCTAGTGGGGTTTCGATCCTCAGATCACGTCTGCTGAGCTTACTAAGACTACCTATCTTTTTTTTCGGATAGCATGTCATTTTTTATGGCCTATTTCTCATCTCCACACCATCCCTATAGAGAGATGTGTGTTTTTATATGCCCTTGTTTCTGATGCTTCTATTTCTTTCCCTCATCTATTTCTTCATTCTTTGAACGAGATTCATAAGAGTAGCGTTGTTGGTCACGCTCTTGTTCAAGTCTAGTATTAAAGCCATGAAGATTGGACTAAGAAACAAGTGAAGAAAAGGTGTTCATTAAAGCTGGACAGATATCTTGACACCTCTCGACAGCTGGCTATTTATCGATCTTCTTAAGCTTTTTCCTTATCGCAATCTCAACACTTCCTGGACACCTGGTGGATCGATCGAGAAAGTTTCTGTCTCTTCAACGCCTCCTTGATAGTTGTATCTGTCGAGCCTCATTAAACTTTGACACCTGCACGACACCTTCTCGACACCTGCTATCTATTAAGGTTATGAAAATCAGAATTTTCAGATATGATTTTTGGGCCTGGCTTTTGTATTTGTGTAGGGTTTCCTTTTTCACAACCCTAAACCTATATAAGTCTTATTTTAGAGGTCATCACATAAAAGAATACAAGGAGAACATAAGTAAAAGGTGACCGATGCCTTATTCTCTTTGAAAGAAGTTACTGCGTCTTTTGTGCCTTAAGGTTTTGTAACCAAGTGCTTCTTGATCTTCATTATTGATGAAGTGAAGAACTTTGCAGCCAACATTTTCTTCTAGTTGGTAATTTAAGTCGCGTACTGGAATCCGCGCAATTGGTTAGTTACGTACTAGGATTTGTGCATCATCAAAGGGTTGCGTTCATATATTAAAGAGTTCAAAGGTTCTGAAGCGGTAGTAGGTTTCTGTTGTGAGTTTATCTACGGGGATTGTAGAGTCTAAGGACAAAGGTTTTGTACTAGATTTGAAACTTCTCTTTACTATAGTGGATTGCTTTTTGGGAAGGTTTTCCCCTAGGTTTTTTACTGTGAAACTGGTTGGTTTCATTGGTTTTTCTGGGTCATCATATCTTGTCTTATTTATTTTTTCCGCTGCATGATATTGACATGATATTGATGTTTGTTTGTTTTAACAAGTTTTATTCATAATAAATCTAATTAATAATTTGGATTTAAAACTTGTTAATTCTATCAATTGGGGTCTAAATTTCCCAACACATGTTTTTTGGCTCTTGATGTATTTTTGATGGGCTATTCATGTTAGAGGGAGATACATTTATTTTGTTTCTTGTTTCACTACTTTTTGATTTATATTTATGAGTTATTCATTGATATATGTCTTTATTTTGTGCTTTAGTGAAATCAAGAATTTATTTTGATTACTTGTATTTTCCACACATGCGTTTATGCGTTTGTTGAGTATATCAGGAAATACAGGTTGATTCAGTCATGCTGCTGTCTACACTTGCAACTGATGGATAGTAATTAGGATTGAATTTGTGATAATGAGTATTTTTTTTTATAAAGGGTTTTACTTTGTAAACTTTGAGTTTTTAGTTTGTGCTTTGTCACGGATTGCCAAAGGGGGAGTTTGTTAAGTTCTAAAGATTTAAGATTTTATGTATTTAGAACTCTAATGTGTATTGTTAGCAAACCATGATCAAAACAGGTTGTTTAGTCTTGTTTAGACTTGCTCAAAGTTGCTTCTTTTATGTAAAGTTGGATTTGAGCTGATGCAGAATTATTAGTGCATTTCAGCCTGGCTCGATTGATCGAAACTTAAGCTCGATCAATTGAATCTCGGGCAGAATGCGTTTTTACTACATAATTCCAACTCAGCCCTAACTTCTAAAACATTTAGGGTTTTATGTTTTTGCCCTAGGTATATAAGGCAAACCCTAGCCACGTTTTTAGGTTGCTCATATTGTTGTTTGTGTGAATCTCTTGTGAGATCTGTGAGGATCTTTCCTTCACATAAGTTTAGGATTATCAAGAAGGAGATTCGTTCAAGAACTTGATGATCATTCAGTTGCTGCCATAAGAGCTTAAAGATACACAAGCAGGTGTGCTTGTACTTGCTGGAGAATCCAAGAAAGAAGGAGTCCATGGTCTCGGAGCTTGCATATGGTCGTGTCTGTAAGTTTCTACTGGTGGGTAGTAATAAGATGTTAGTGGTCTAAGTCTTATTGTAAAACTTCAATTCTTTCTATAGTGGATTCAAGTTTACCTTGAGAATAGCTAGGTTAAATCTTTCCCAGGTTTTTTACTGTTTTGGTTTTCCTAGGTGATCATATCATTGTGTTATTTATTTTTCCGCTGCTATACTTGATATGATTGTTTAATTGTGATAACCTAGGTTTGCATAATTTGACTAAGTTAATCATTTGGCTAATTAACTAGGTTAATCCAGTTGTGTTTTAAGGGGTCTAAAAACAAACATATAGTATTTATTTGGTGGCTCTAATTTGGAGGGTGGAGATAGCATAAAGGTTCTAAGCAAATCAGTGAAGTGTATTATTTTCAAATCATAAGGCGGGGGGCTTATTTCCTCCTCTCTATTGTAGTCACTAAAGAAAAACCAAGTAAGCTCAATTAGAGGAATGGGGTACGAGGGAAATGCTTGGTCGAATAATATCTTAATAACAAAGAATGGAAGTTGATTTTCAAGTAATAACAAATCAAACCTCACAGCAGCAAACAATGGATGCACTAGCATAGGGTTACCAAATTTCCAATCTTCCCAATTATGTCCAAGGAAAAGCACGAGAATAAAGGTCGCATCCAGTAGGATCATTTTCATAAAATCATCTTTGTTAGTTTGATTAATAGACTCTGCATAACAATTGCAAATGCTTTCTTCCTGTTCCCTTACAGTCGTTACTAATTTCTCCAAGTCTATATTAGTTTTTTCAATGAACTTCTTAAGGTCTATCACTTTATGATCTTCCATGTTTCTTTATCCTTTTCGGCCATGGTGAAAAGGGCCAATTGAAATAACTCGAGGAGTGTAGGCTTCGTAATTTAAGTTTTGAAGGTGATATGGAACCTTGTAGATACGACACACAGTTGATTTTGGAGGCTCTGGCATTTCGATCATTTTTCTGATGACACTGACCAACGGTTCCTTTTGATTTTCATTATTTGTTGATGCATCTGCCTTTACTAGAATTATCATGTTTTCTGATTTTGGATCCATTACTTAAATTTCCTAATGACAAACACAAAAGTCATTAACATTAGAAACACTGAGAGTGGTGGCCTGCGTGAAGCTAGCGCAAGCACACTATAATTTAGCTTCAAAATAATTTACAAGTTCATAGATGATCCATGTGTAACGCTCATCCTATGTTACATATAATGCTAATAGAGTTTATGGAATTAGTTTCAATTATACTATCATTAGCTAGAGGGAAATGTTAGATTCTAAAAATTTAGGAATTTATGTATTTAGAACTTTAATTTGTATTGTTGGCAAATCATGATCAAAACAGGTTATTTAGTCTTGCTCAAAGTTGGGTCTTTCATGTAAAGTTGGAATCGAGTGGCTGCAGATGCATTTGTGCATTTCGGCTTGGCTCGATCGATCGAATGAAAGACTCGATCAATCGAATCTCAGGCAAAATGCTTTTCTGTAGAATATTCCAGCTTTGCCCTAACTCATTAAATGTTTTAAGTTTTTTGTTTTTACCCTAGGTATATAAAGAAAAACCCTAGCCACGTTTTTAGAGTTGCTCCAGTTGTATTGTTGCTCATACTTTTCTGTTTTGTGTAAATCTCTTGTGAGATCTAGAGGAGCTTTCCTTTACACAAAGCTTAGGGTTTTCAAGGTAGAGATTGCTTCAACATCTTGATGATCAACTCGGTTGCTACCATTGAAGCTTAAAGAATATCAAGCGTGGGTGCTTGTAGCTGATTGGAGAATCCAAGAAAGAAGGAGTCCGTGGATTCGGAGCTTGCACGTGGTCATGTCAGTAAGTTCTACTGGTGGGTAGCATTAGGAAGTCAAGCGGGGAGCTTGTAAGTCTTTTGTATGAACTTCAATTCTTTCATAGTGGATTCAAGTTTACCTTGAGGATAGCTAGGTCAAATCCTCCCCAGGTTTTTACCGTGTGGTTTCTTGGGTGATCATATCATTGTGTCTTTTATATTTCCGCTGCTTTACACTTTTGATATGATTGTATGTTTATGATAACCTAGAATTGTTTAATTTGACTAAGTTAATCATTTGGCTAATTAACTAGGTTAATCTGGTTGTTTTAAGGGGTCTAAAACCATTCAGGAAAAAATAGAATATATAAATTATTAAGCACAATATTTTTTTAGTAAAAGAGGCAAGCCTAAACAAAAAATAAATATAAATAAATTTATTGTTCATTATCAAGCCTGTGAACAATGGAGCTTAATAAAAAACATGCTAAGCCAAGGCTAATACATAGGCTTGGTAATAAGTTTGGTATAGGCTTGACAAATAAATTCATATCTTACTAATCCTTTAATTAATTAGGAATTGAAACCACTCATTGAAACCAAATGGATTTGATAATAAGTTTGATATGAGCTTCATAATGTATTTATGTTGGATTTTGAGTTCAAGAACTTGATATTGAGCTTAAACTCGGCTTGGCTAATAAATCAAGCTAAGCTCAAGTTTTTGTACATTTTAATCATCCTTTTCCAACCTGAACTATTCAATAAACCGAAGAAAAAAGAAAGTTCAAAGTTTTTAAGGTCATATATAAGTTCAACCGAGGTGGAACCATAATGACATCATAGTAAAATATTTGGATTTCCATCTGGTTTAAGGTTATCTAGGTCAGATAGTTCGGTTCGGTCCGATCCGGGTCTAGCAACCTTGATTTTAACAAGCTCGAGCAGGAAAAATGTTTAGATTATTTTAAATTCTCACAGTTATGGTCATTGTTATAACCGTTTCATTAACATCATCAAAATGGAAATAGACTATATGTAGTCATAATAATGAATAGACAAACACGAGTGAAGCAAACCAACCTAAATCTTAAAATTTGAAAATAATCATAAGAAGAATCGTCAAAGTGATACAAACAATAGAAGATCCTTTGTGACATTATCATTAACATGACCAAATCTTCAAGATCATAGCCAAGGAAAAAGAAAAGTTCAGTTGGAAAAAGAAATTTTTACAATCGAAGGAAACTCCCAGAGGCTGTTTGGATCCATTTTTTTCATCACTAAATTTCATCACTCATCACTCATCACTTATCATTCATCAGTTATCACTCATTGCTCATCACTTTAAAATACCAAGGCTGTTTGGCACCATCACTCACTTGCCATCACTTAATATTTTTCACACTGTTTGTGGGCCCCATACTTGTCACTGGTGCAGGTTTTTTTTTTTCCCAGTACCCATAAACCCGAACCCAGTGAAAGAAGAAAGGAAAAAAAAAAAAGAAGTTCAGATCACCTAAACCTAGTGAAAGAAGAAAGGAAAAAAGAAAAAGAAAAAAGAAACCCAGGAGAAGACCAAACCCAGTAAAAAAAGAAAAAGAAAAAAGAAACCCAGGAGGAGAAGACTGAACCCACTGAAAAAAAAAAAAAAAAAAAAAAAAAAAAAAAAAAAAAAAAAAAAAAAAAAAAAAAAACTAGGGGGAGAAGATCGAACCCACTGAAATAAGAAAGGAAAAAAAAAAAAAAAACCTAGGAGGAGAAGACCGAACCTAGTGAAAAAAAAAAAAAGAAGAAGAAGAAGAAGAAGAGAAAACCAGGAGGAGAAGAGCAAACCCAATAAAAAAAAATAAAAAAAAAAAAAACCTATGGGGAAAAGACCGAACCCACTGAAAGAAGAAAAGAAAAGAAAAAATGCCCAGGAGGAGAAGACCGAACCTAGGAGAAGAAAGGGAAAAAAAAAAAAAAAAGTCAAAAGGTGGCCAAAAGGGGCGCCTGAGTTATGACTAGTGGGTCTCTCGTGTGTGTTTAATTACAAAAATGCCATTGAGTTATGAGTTATGAAAATTGAAAACACCTAAAATGTGTTTTCAGTTTCCATAACTCATAACTCAAAAATCAGATAATTGAGTGATGGAAGCAGAGTTATGGTTCAGCCAAACAGACTTCTAGCTATGGGTCCCACCATTTTTGAGTTATGAGTTATGGAAACAGAGGATTGAGTTATGGAAACAAGCCATCCAAATAGCCTCTAAATGACCTAATAGGTACAATGCTTAAGCTTTGGAACTAAAATTTGAGAAGATAAGATGAAAATATTAACCAATCTCCTATAATGTTTTTGAATCGACTTTCACAGGTTTATTAGGTGTTGCTGTTGGGGCACCACCACACTGTAGATCTTTCATTCTAGTCAGCACTAGCCACATCTGCCACTTGGTGATTCCCTACACCATTAAACCTGTCTTAGTAAACATAACGAAGAAATACAAAACTCACCTCGGGACCCCAATTGGACTCGCTCCAATTCATTCCACTGATAACTCTCAAGGAAAAATAAAAAAACATTATGACATAGCGTATATGTATGTTTGAAGTGCACTTTTTGCAACCAGTCCTAATTTTAAACTTACTTCCAAATTTTGTTAACAAAGCCGAGGGTGACACACTTATTCAAGCGATAAATAGCGATGACAGCTGGCGGACCTTGAAAATTTTTTTCCATGAATTAGGAATCCTGCACTTGACTTTCTTAGTCAAGAAATGCACAACCAATCTTAAATTCTTGGGTGCAATGCATTATTACTGCTGTACAAAGATCGGTTGAATTTATTATGTTTAGTTATTTGGTATGAGCCGAAAATTATTGTATCAAAATTGGAAAAATAAAATTGCGGGGTGAAACAAAGTAAATTCATTTTTTACCCTTAATATTTGTAAGCCATGCTGTTCATGCATAGAACAGTGAACACGTTGGTTAACCATCAATAAAAATGCCTCCTAAAAATCACGAATGCTAAATGCTAGCCAATGGGTTTGAAGTGGTTAGTTGCTCCCATTGGACTAAAAAGTTTTAAAAATTTGATGAGTGGAGAAGTTCCTTTTCTTAATGTCACGCCCCAAACCCGATACCCGGATTTGTGACCATGACCAACACGTTAATATCAAGTTTAAACCTGATATTAACAAAAACCAACTTAACTTTTTCAAAACGTTTACAAAAGCTTCCCTCTTTTTTCTTTTTTCTTTTCATTCTTGTTTCTTTACTTCTAGAGATAACTTTTCACTTGATATTCAGAGCATCTACACTGTACTCAAAGAATAACATAGTCCACCAATTACTCAAATTCTAAATTCCACATAATACATCTCTTAATGCTTTAAAGTACACAACTTTCATTAGATTCTAAAATACACAATACTACAAGCTAAACATCAAAATTGTTAATTTGAGATCTATACAACAAAACTAAAACTAACTCTTTCCAAAACTCGACTAAGGCTCTCTCTGCTCCAAAATAAAACCTGTTGACTAAAAGAGTGGAAGGAGTGAGCTACACAGCTCAGTAAAGGTAAGATATATGAGAATTTAATAAGGATGCATGTAAATCAAATCATTTCATTTAATAAATATTCAAATAGGAGAACATCTTTTCATGCATAGTATTTCATACTATTTATAATGATAGCTTATACGCTCTTTGTAGGAAAATAATTGTTCTCCTTTTTCTTATCAGAATAATATTACCGAAACCTTTCGGATTAAATTTCATTCATTTCTTACAAAGTCACTATATATGTATTCTCATTACAAAATAATCATTTTAACTTAAATCGGATAATCGATAACTTTGTCTTAAACTAGAAACATCCTTAAGAATAATAAAACTTTACTTCATAAAATTCTTCTTGTAAAATATTATAACGTTTATAATCATAAAACTTAACATTTCATAAAGAATAGATATCTGATGACTTTTTAACATAAACTTGTACTTTCATCAAAACTTTATCTTTATAGAACACTAAAACCTTTTCATCAGATTCTTTATCTTTAAAGCACAACAGAACTTCAAAAACTCTTATCTTTAAGGAACAACTTTTCTTTTCATCGTAAACTTCTTTTCATTAGAGCTTTTATTTTTTCATAATGCATTTAAGCAACATCATTCTCTCATGATCAATAAAATAATATAGCTGTTCATAACATATTGGTTAGTCCATAACTGATAAGTCTGTACTTATTTGGGAGGCTTCTAGTACCACGATGCTAGGCATCCAGCATTCCCCACAATGCCAGGTATTCTCGGGATCACATCATAATACATGTTTTCAACCATGGGGGTCGGTTAACTTCCTCCACAAGTTGGTCGTAACCAACAAAGGCGGGTACAGCAGAGCCAGTCCTACTTTTAATGGCCAATCATATAACATTTTTCACGGAAATCCAGTAATTAAACCCCTACTGGCAGAGTTCAGATCATCAAAGGACATAACCTAAAAACATTTCTTACTTATACATCATATTAAAATTCATAGTTTGCATTACATTTCACAATAATAGCTTTCCCATTATTTTCTTTAAACATCATGTTCGTGGAATTAGCAATAGCATCAATATGCTCAAATCATATACATAAGGTTTTGAAAGCTCACGAACATATCTTTGTTTGAAACATGCTTATATGTCATATCTCTAATCAAAACCTTTTAATGCATAATATACTTTAAAATAACCTCATGACTTACCAAATGCTCATATAGCTTATCCCTTACCTGAAAGCAGAGGAACCGAGAGCCTAAAGTCGAAGGAGCTCAGACTTGCGTGCTGGTAATACCTAAACCAAATATCAAAACTTATTACTATTAGTTATACCTTAGAATAAACTTACACATTCATCTCAAAGCTTATCTCTTAGAATCAAGGAAATCCTAATCCTACCTCAAAGAGGTTCCCACAAACATATAATGCACACATCAACAAATGATGTACCAAACTAAGGAAAAACCAACATTCTCATATTAATATCATATCTCTAGAAGAGTCAACTTCATTTCAAAAGGTTCTCTGAGATTAGGGCAATAATGCCTGCATAACCATAAAATCCTTTAAGCGTGGTCATGAAACCATATACACTCATATGACAGCATACAACACGTTGAACAAGCCAGCAACATGAAAAACAGTAGAATGGTTTAGAACCCCTCCTTTAGAGTAGTAAACCTTGAACCAAGTTATACAAAATTTATCTATGATCTAGACTTACTAAATGATGAGCATATTAATTTATAGATTAGATCATTCAACCTAACTTTAGATTCAAATCCTCAAAGCTAGGTATGTCCCTTACTGTTCACTGTTTTATTCCTGCAGCATATGCCTCATTTGTAAAATATAAATGGGCTATCTAAACACATCCAATCTTCATGAAATTTCACAAAGAAACTTCTCTAGATATCTAGTAAATATTGTATCAATTTCGGAGTCAAAGCATAAAGCTATAATTTACTAAAAATCATACAATACAGCATACTCAAATCTATCCTAACAGAATTTCATGCAATTTAGAAATGAAACCATTATTTTCATATTAATCCAAATGATGTGAGACTACTTCCATTACAACCATATGTGTCTTAGATTTCATAGGACATATCCTTAGCATCTAAATTCACTGTATATAATTTTATACATAATTTATCATGCGTAAACATAGAATCTGTCACAGTGACAGCTTTGCAATATTTTCTTGTAAATTCCCAAACAATTATCAAACGATAGTATTTTCATATGGGAATTTTGATAAACTCATTAGACATGTTAAAAAATACTTATATACAATCATTTAACCATTTATAGCAAAATTAAATACAACAAAAATCCCAGCAGTAACATCAAAAGTACAAGTCCTAACTTTTCTTACTTCCTTAATCATATACAATCATTAATTAGTTAAAACCCTAATCTACCTTCAACAAAACACCATCACAGTTTTTTTTTATTTATTTTTTTTTTATGTTCAAACTTCAAACAGCATTCATTAAATTGGACCATGGTCCAAAACAGATACAACGTTGTTTACTTGAAATTCAATGATGGATGGGATGTCCTTTGAAAGCTCGGAAATGTGTTGAAAACATAAGAGCAATTTAGACCCCAAATTAAAGTTACGGCTCGATAGATTTTACATTAACTTAATACAAAGTGCGGAATAGTGTAAATGCGAGCAGATGAAAAAATAAACTACTCTAATCCAAAACACTAAGCAACACAACAGTATAATGGAATTGAAAGTTCAATATGGGTATGAAACACCCTTGAACGTTTAGACCCCCAGATACAAAAATACCAATTCAAGCTTTCTATCAAACAATTAATGTGCGGAATATGATAACGAGCTTATAATAAAATTGATAAAACAATCTATGCCAAATATAAACACATCCATAATAGTAAATATAAGGCAAAGATAAAGGAAAGAGAGATGCAAACACATGGACAACACACGATGTGTTATCGAAGAGAAAACCGAAGTCCTCGGTGTAAAACCTCTCCGCCGCCCTCTAAGCGGTGATAAAATCCACTAAAGAATATAGTTGGGATACATGAACAGCAGAAGACCCTCCAAGCCTAATCTACCCAAGTACCTAAGCCCTCCAAGCTTCTTGCTCCAACGAGGTTACGCCGAACCTATTTCTTCTTTAGCTTGCTGGATTCCGCTACTTGACCATAGCATCAACCAATGTATATTGGTTCCTTTCCAAATTACTTCCCAAAGTACCAAATGGACCTTCTCACAGACGTGGGTGTGGTGAGATAAGGGTTTGGTAAATGACCTCTCAAGGGTATGACAATGGAGAGGAAGAGAGTAGAGGAATTTGTAGAGTCTCTTTAGATGAAGATTAGGGATGAAGCAATCTTGTTTTTCTCTAGGGTTTTCTCTCACAAAATTCTCTCTGGAAACTCTCTCAATATGATGGGTGTAAGGGTGTTTATATAGTAGGGTGAGAAGGGAATGCAAAACATCAGTTTTTGCCAAACAGGTCAAGTTGGCGACTTAATCTCGCGGCTTGACCAAGTCGCGACGTAACGGCCTGGCCAGACTGGAACTTTTGTCCTGTAGCGTGACAGCTAGCGCGACCCTTCAGCTTCCCAATGTGCCTTTCACGTGCCTGCCTTTCGCGGCTTGCCAGTCGCGATCCACCCGCGAGCCCTAGCCGCGAGCCTCTGTTTTTCTTGCACACTCTTGAACTTTTCTTCACATCTTCTCACACACTACCCTTACAATTTTTCCACCTAAATACAGGGTTGCTAAGTGCTAAATTACAAGTAAATTGGTCACAGAATAAAGTCAATTAAATGGTTGATTAAATTCAACCTTACAGGAATATAAAAGAGTAGGGAAGAAAGATGCAAACACAGAAAACACCAAGACGTGTTTTCGAAGAGGAAACTGAAGAACTCGGCGAAAAACCCTTCCGCTGCCCTCCAAGCGGAAATCGATCTACTAGACAATCAGTTGGGATACATGAGTTAGCAAGAGACCCTCCAAGCCTAATCTACCCGATGCACCTAAGCCCTCCAAGCTCCTACTCCAATAAGGCTTCTTGGAATTGTGTCTTGTCTAGCTTTCCGGATCCCGCAACAAGCTCCATGTTGTATCTGCCATTCTAGACTTCTTCCAATACTTCCCAGCAGCACCAAAACGTCACTCAACACACTCAAATGGTGAGGTAAGTGTTTGGGCTATCAGCCTCTCAATGGTATGGAAATGGAGAGGAAATAGTTGAGGAAATACCACAAGCAAGTGTATAGAGAAAGGTGGGGATGACAATCTCTAATTTCCAATGTGTTTGGCTAGGGTTTTCTCTTTGAAGCATTTTTCAACATTTGTGGGTAATGAAGGTATATATAGGATAGGTGCAAAAAGTGTGAGTCAGTCAGTACAGGCTGGTAGAATAGATTGTCTCGCGGGTGTCTCGCGGGAAGGCCTTACCCGCGAGATGCTTGCGAGACACAGCTGTCTCCACCTGGCCTGACTCTTCGCATTCTAGCATGTGTATGACACATGTTTCACTTCGCGGGAAGCTAAGTTGCGACATACCCGCGAGAATCCTTCAGCCTCCAAATGCTTGAGTCTTCACACTTTCTCTCTATCACACAACCCTTATAACAAATCCCACAATAAATACAGGGTATGAACAATTGAAAGTGATTACAATCAAATTTGGCACGGAATAAAAGCCAACAAAATACATAGTTGTAAATAACAACTTTACATCCTCAACCCAGATAACAGAATCATTCACAAATTTTGCATTCCTAGCCATATAGTGGGCAGCCATATTACTTGTTCTACGAACATGGTTGGCTTTCCATTGCAGAACGTTACCTTGCTGCCTCTGGATGCCTTCAATAATCATCTGAGCAGAGGTTGGGGGGGAGCTACAGCCCATCAAAGCGTCTGTCACCCCTTGCGCATCACCTTCCAGCACAATATGCTTCAGCCCAAAGTCCCCAGCTAGTAGCAAACCCTCTTTAAAAGCTTTAGATTCCACTTCTAAGGCTCCCAATGGTATTTCCATCCTTTTGCTCATCGCTCCCATGAGTTTGCCCCTGTTTTTCCTTATGACAATCCCAATTCCACAGCTGCCCAACTCATGAAACACCACCCCGTCCATGTTTACATTATACCAACCATCACTAGGAAGGGTCCATCTATCAGTTCTCAGTGGGGTAGGTTGTTTTGGGGCACCAACCAGCACACTAAATTCCTCAGTAGCTTCAGACACAATCCTTCTCGCATCTTTGCATTTTCCTTCAAATTTTGTAGCCTTCCTGTTCTTCCAAATGCACCACGCTGTGCACGCCTGGCGCTCTAGCTCTCCTTTCTTCCTTTCTTCCTAAAACTTCCAAGCCACATTAATAAAGTCGTGATGAGGGTGGTAGCCTCCTGGTAAAGAAAACTTAGCTTCCTTCCATACCGCTTTTGCCAGCCAACAGTCCCACAAGGCATGTCTCGAGGATTCTACCATCCTACACAGCCCACATTTATCCCCTTTGGATACCTTACGAAGACAAAGACAATAATTTGTAGGAAGGATATTTTTACAAGCCCTCCACATGAAGTGTCTGACCTTACTTGGGCACTTTAAACCCTAAATAGCCTTCCAAAATTCCTTTCTCTTATTCAGGTTTGATCCCTCACATCCTACCCCTTTGTCTCTTCCTTCCACTAGCTGCCCATGTGCAACATGGTATGCACTTTTCACCGTAAAATTACCTATTTTGGTCCAAGCCCAGACCAAGGCATCATTCGGCAGACTTTGGCTAATAGGGATGCTCAAAATAGCCTCCGCTTCATGGGGTAAGAAACAGTTTTTCACAACACTAGTATTCCACCCCCCAACCTCACGGTCCAGAAGATTCTCCATTAGATCACCTTCGAAGTTTTGAGGTCCAGGGCTTACAACCATGAACGAATTAGGGATTGGGATCCACCTATCTGCCCATATCCTCGCCCTTCGCCCATTACCAATATTCCATCTCAATCCACGCTTAAGAACCTCCTTGGCAGCCACCAGACTTCTCCAAGTGTAAGATGGGTTTTTGCCTAACTGAGCCTCCAAAAATCTAGAGTCCGGGAAGTATTTAGCTTTAAGCATCCGATGAGACAGGGAATTTGCATCCTGAGAAATCCTTCATCCTTGTTTTGCAAGCAAAGCTAAATTAAACGCTTTGAGATCCTTGAAACCCATACCACCTTCCGCCTTTAGGGTGCACATCTTCTCCCAAGCTATCCAAGAGAGCTTCCTTTCTTTTTCACGCTGACCCCACCAAAAGTTTCTCATCATCAAGTTCAACTCATTACACAAGGAATCAGGAAGTTTAAAATAATTCATTGTATACATTGGGGTGGCTTGGGCAACGGACTTTATTAAGATTTCACGGCCCGCTGTTGTTAGCAACTTTCCTTTCCAACTTGCTACTTTTCAGCCAACCTGATCCAGGATACAATGGAAGGCTTTCTTCTTTCCCCTTCCCATCAACGGGGGCAGCCCCAAGTATTGCTTATGCTGATGGATAATTTGTGCCCCAAACAAATCTTTCACCTCTTCTTTAACTTCCTCCCTTGTGTTTCTGCTAAAAAAGAGAGAAGTTTTCTCTCTATTTAGCAGTTGCCCCGACTCCCTTTCATACACCTCAAGGATCTTTAGAAGTCTCAGCCCCTCTTCCTTTGAAGCTTTGCCAAACACTATACAGTCATCAGTGAATAGTAAATGAGATACCAAAGGAGCACACCTACACACCGCTATGCCTCTTGGAATTCCCCCATTTTCATTCTTCCTAAGTAAGGCCGAGAGGCCCTCAGCACATAGTAGGAAGAGGTACGGTGAAATCGGATCCCCTTGCCTAAGCCCTTGAGTTGGAACGATCCTACCCTTCGGTTGCCCATTTACTTGCATGGAGTATGACACTGTGGTCACACACATCATCATCAAAGATATCCACCTATCTTGGAAACCCAATTTGCACATCACTGCCTCCAAATACGCCCATTCAACCCGGACGCCTTACTCATATCAAGTTTTTTTGCCATCAACCCCTTTTTTCCTTTTCTCCTCTTGTTTATACAATGCATGACTTCGAAAGCCACAAGAACATTATCAGTGATTTGCCTTCCAGGTACAAAGGCACTTTGGGCATCACTAATGACTTCTGGGAGCACTTTCTTCAACCCGTTAGCCAAAACTTTTGATACAAGTTTATATATCACATTACACAGGCTTATTGGTTGAAATTCCATTACCTTTTGGGGGCAATTAACCTTTGGTATCAGACATATATAAGTGTCATTTAAACCATTTGGCATAACACCTGTTCTAAGAGTATGGAGGACACAATTTACTACATTGAATGATCTGATCATTGGCGAAGAGATTAATGTGCACTCTTATATTTTCCACATCTTAGCAAAAATGGTTGATCGGACTGCTTCAAGGAATTGTATTCCTTTTTGTTGCCTCATCTCAAGGATTTTGAAACTCAAAGGTGTACACCCTTCGGAAGATAAGCACCCATACCCAAGACCAAGTCCAATTACCATTCGTACTCTTTATGCAAGTATGAGTCACACCAAGAAGAATGTCAAGCAAGAAAGCTATGCAACTCCGGGGAGCTTGAACTCTACACCCCATGCCTATGATGAACAATTTGACAACATTACCACTGCTCTTCAAGAGATCAATACCAAGATATCCAAACTAGCATCTATCATGTACTCTCTCCACAGTCGTTTTGATTGAAAGTTCACATCTCTCCAAACTCAACTAGACGAAATTCAACGGAAGCTAAAAGAAAATGACTAGCTATTCCATGACAAAAAAGGGGAGATGGTATCATTGATAGGGAGAGTGTGGTGACCATTGATAGTTGGAGTATGGTGATAGGGGGAGTAGAAGCTAGAAGAAGAAGTTCTTTTTCTTTTTCTTTTTTTTTTTTTTAATTTTATAACTGTTGTGTTTTTCTGTTATTGCTTTTGTTTAAAGCTTTGATACTCTATTATATTTCAGTTTAATTTCAATAATTTGTGTTTATCTCTACGCTTTGTAGCATTTTTTTTGTACTTTTAAGATATTGCTATTATATCTTAAGTACCTCACTCTTGTGCCCAAGTAGGATCTTTTATCCTAGATGCAAGTACTTCGTGTATTTTGCATTGGTTGAGTGTTGGACATGCAATTGATCCTAGGGATTGTTTTTAATTGCATTGCGTGTCCGGATGAGCATTTACTTGCTAAATGTTTTTTGTAGTCATTCTTTAATGACTATTTTTGTTTGATCAAGATTTGATTACATGTTATGATGTGCTTACAAACTTGATCGCACTTTACTTGCTCATGTATGTACTTTGTGTTTAACTTGTCATAAGCTTAATGAAAGTTTTGTTTGTGTGCAAGTGTTTCAGGTAACAGGTATATACTTGCAAATGTTTCACAGCTTCTAGATTAGGTGTGAGTGAGTTTTGCCACTGTTCCCAAACTCATTTTTAAGTCTAGAGTATGTTTTAGGAGTTTTGTCACTGAATAGCCAAATGGGGAGATTGTAAAGTTGTTATTTACAACTAAATGTTTTGTTGGCTTATATTCCATGTCAAATTTGATTGTAATTATATTCAATCTGTTGTACCCTGTATTTATTGTTGGATTTCATTGTAAGGGTTGTGTGATAGAGAGAGTGGTGTGAAGACTCAAGCATTTGAAGACTGAGGAAGGTTTTGCGGGTATCTCGCGACTTAGCATCCCGCGAAGTATATCATGTACCCTGCATATGCTGGAATGCGAAGAGTCAGGCCAGATGGAGACAACTGTGTCTTTCGAGTATCTCGCAGGTAAGGCCTTACCCATGAGACACCCGTGAGGTATTCTGTTCTGCCAACTTGTCAAATCTTATACACACTATCTGTGCCTACGCTATTTATACCCACATTACCCACAAATGGAAAGGGGAGCTTTTGAGAGAAAACCGTAGCCAAACACCTTGAGAGTTAGAGATTGTTATACCTACAATCCTCTACATATTTGTTTTGGAAATTTCCTTATCTCTTACCTCTCCATTTCCATACCATTGAGAGGTTGATAGCCCAAACACTTACCACACCCTTTTAGAGTGTCAAGTGAAGTTTTGGTGCCACTGGAAAGCATTTGAAGAAGCCGCGGATGGTAGATGCAACATGGAGCTTGTTGCGGGATCTGGAGAGCTAGACAAGACACGGTTCCAAGAACCCTTGTTGGAGTAGGAGCTTGGAGGGCTTAGGTACATCGGGTAGATTAGGCTTGGAGGGTCTTTTGCTAACTCATGTATCCCAATTGATTGTCTAGTGGATCGATTTTCGCTTGGAGGGCGACAGAGAGGTTTTTCACCGAGTTCTTCGGTTTCCTTTTCAATAACACATCTCGGTGTTATCTGTGTTTGCATCTCTCTTCCATACTCTTGTTCATTTCATTTTTACTACTGTGTTGCTTTAAATATGGATTAGAGTAGTTGTCTTGCTTATACTCTTGTGTTTACACTATTCCGCACTTAGTATTAAGTTAGTGTAAAATCAACCAAGCCGTAACTTTAATTTAGGGGTCTAAACAGCTCTTGCATTTTTGACACATTTTCGAGCTTTCATATAATATACGGATTCAATAGAATCCTTGAAGCATGCGAACTACATGAATACATCAGATGCTTAAACATGATACAGCACTATAACTTGATGCATGCACATGGGTCATTAATAATACGAATCAATATGTATATCTCATATACTAAATCATGGCATCAGCAACAATTATAAAAAAAAAAAAAAAAAAAAAAAATTCGGTTACCAACTATATCCAAGCAGTGCAAAATGAAATGCACATGCTTGACCGATATATCAGTTCCAATTAAAACTAATGTCATGAATCTCTAAACATATACGCATTGGAAACCACGATTAAAACAGAAATATGCAGAAATTTTTTACTGCAGAAAACTAGAACACCAAGAAAACGATTTTTCTTTAATTCTTGAACTCAATCACATGTTATACAAGCATGATATTGAAGACCGCTTTGACACCAATTGTTGGAAAATCTGGTTTTGTATCTCATACAAAACATACAACGGAAGCAACAATCACAGATCCACTTCATTCATGAGAGATAACATGTAACTTTGAATTCTAGAACAAAGGAGAGAAAGCATACCTTGATGCTTTGAAATTCAAAACCAGGACTTGAGAATACCTTTAATCTTCTTCTCAATTCCACATGGTACCCAAGATGTGTGGTCTCTCAATCAGTCCTTTTGTACGTTGATTCTTAAAGAAAGTTCTTCATCTTCTCCTTGTGGAGAAAAACTGATTTTTTTTTCTTTTCATCATAAGTACATTCTAAATACCTTGGTAATTTCTTTATTTAATAACTCTTATTAAATAAAAACTAATTATCTAATTTTGTTAGCCTTTTGGGCCTACCCATTTGGGCTTTAGTTTGTGGCTTGAGATGGGACTGAAGGGAATAAATAAGACTCTAGCTCCAATGGGCCTTGGGCTTTTCTGTCAACTCTTGACAAGTCCAAAGTTACCATTAATTATATTTAATACCACTATATAAATATAATTGCACTTTAAGCTTTATTAAAAAATTATATCCTAAGACTCTAATGGTATCATTTAACCCCTCCATGAAATATCCATAGTGAACAAAGTCATAAAGACTGTCACATTGTAAACAACTATGTTTGTTTTTAGACCCCTTAAAATACAACCAAATTAACCTAGTTAATAAGCCAAGTTATTACTTAGTCCAAATTCCAGATCTAGGTCAACACAATCATATAATCATATCAATTAAAGAGCGGAATCTGAAAAATACAAAGATATGATGACCTAGGAAAACCAAACCAGCAAAAAACCTGGGGAGGATTTAACCTAACTATCCTCAAGGTAAACCTAAATCCACTATGAAAGAATTAAAGTTTTACAATAACGACTTAGACCACTAACATCCTATTGCTACCCACCAGTAGAAAACTTACTGACATGACCATGTGCAAGCTTCGAGACCACAGACTCCTTCTTTCTTGGATTCTCCACAAGTACAAGCACTCCCACTTGTGTTTCTTTAAGCTCTTTAGTGCAACAACTGAATGATCATCAAGCTCTTAAAGAAATATCCTTCTTGATAAGCCTAAGCATGTGTGAAGGCATCCATCTCTTAGATCTCATAAGAGATTTACACACACAGTAAGTAGAGCAACCTCAAAAATGAGTTTAGGGTTTTCCTTTTATACCTAGGGTAAAACATAAAACCCTACACGTCATATGGGCTTAGGGCTGAGTTGGAAATTCTATAGAAAAAAAAAATAATCTGCATGACTTTCAATCGATTGAGTCAGTTAGAATTGCACACTCAATTCTGCAGTTAACTCGATTCCAACTTTACATAACAGACATACTTTGAGGAAGTCTAAAACAAGACTAACAAGCTGTTTTGATCATGGTTTGCCAACAATACAAATTAGAGTTCTAATACATTAATTCCTAAGTACTTAGAACCTAACAAATTATTTTATCCTTAAGTACCCGGTTTAATCTTTTAGTTATTCACATTTATTGAAATCCAATTTCAATAAATATAAGTTTTAGTAACTCCTTACTAAAGTGGGTGCCCTAAATAACCATTTTCCATTGAACTTATCTCAAACGAATATTTTGTGTCTCTATAAAAAGAGATAATGGATTCTATCTTGAGAATATGTGTTCCCTCAACATTACATGTGATTACCCAACATACTGGGGTTTTGACCGTAAATGTTTAGATCTCACTCTTGACATATCAAAGTAACCTACATTTCATGATCGGGTTCATTATCCTCTCAGGATTAAGAGCCTATGAATTAGAAGTCGTAAGATTAATTATTCAAGTGATAGTTGTTGATTGAATAATTAATCTCACAACGGTCCTGTTAAATATGTCTTAACTCTTAAGACACATCAACACATCAACTAGAAGTATCAACTTCCATGACCAAGACAAACCATTTTAGTTGATGTGTTATAATCTTCGCAGATGAAATGCTCAATTTCATCACTGACTACGAACTATATTTTGAGTTTACAAGGAACTTGTGATTTATATATTCTGTGACTAAATCATATATACCACATACAATGTATCTTAAGGACTATGATAATGTCCCATTAGTTCATAAATAGTCTTATATAATTAAACAACTTAATTATTTATAACATGCCTATAAATTGGATTTTAGGGCATAAACCCCAACAATTGCCAAGCTAATTAATTAATCCAATAATGCTAATTTAAAAATCCACAAATAACCAATTTAAGAATGTAATGGCAAACTAAATAATGTGTCACCAATAGCGCAAAATCATTCACAATGGATCCTATCATCTATATAAGGGGGTAGTCCTCTAAAAGGTTTCACGGGTTGGAGATATTGAGCTAGAATGATGGTCCAAGGAACCAGGCTCGGCCCTAATCCTGTGAAAAAGGCCTAGAGTGGAAATGAGCATGAACAATAGAGATTTTTTTGGCACAAAAATATCATATTGGTATTTCATTAAATTCTTTCAACTCAAAGAGATTTTTTTTGGCAATTAAGCATACTAAATTGAAATTAGGAATGAGACCTTTCCAGCGATTCATAATTTTGTAGGATCATTTGATTATAATTTAGTTGAGATTAAATTAGAATCAAGTTGTATTACACTTAGTCTCAAAAGCGACTAAGTTTCGGTCATTTTTTTCAATATTTTTGCAACATCTTGTTTTGAATTTGATCTGGACCCGCAAGCTATCATTTTCAAGGGAAAATTCAATTTTTTACTATTTGGGCTAAAATTTATCCGGATCAAATAGTTGATTTTTTTGTCAAATCAAGATCAAAATTGAGTTGACCTTGATTAAACTTAGTCAAACTTGTTGGGATTAGTGCCCTTAAATCTTATTGTATGATGCTATGTATGATATTATGAATGACATTATGTATGACATGATGTATGACTTAATATTGTAATTTATAAAGTTGTTTTATTATTATCTAAAATAATGGTAACATGAATATTCGAGTATTATCATTTAGTCCATGAGATGCATAGTATGTGATTTATGTGATTTAGTCACAGAAGATATAAGTCACAAGTTCTTTGTAAACTCAGAATTTTAGTTCATAGTTGGTGATGAAATTGGGTATTTCATCTGCGAAGACTATAACATATCAACTAAGATGATTTGTCTTGATCATGGAAGTGGAAACTTCTAGTTGATGCGTTAATATGTTTTAAGAGTTAAGACATATTGAATTGGACTGTTGTGAGATTTATTATTCTCCCAACGACTGTCAATTGAATAATAAATCTCACGACTTATATTTGCGTGAACTCTTAATCCTAAGAGAATAATGGACCTGATCATGAAGTGTAGGTTACTTTGATATATTAGGAGTGAGATCTAAAGTAATGGTCAAAACCTCAGTATGTTGGGCAGCCACATTTAGTGTTGATGGAACATATATTCTCAAGATGAAATTTATAGTCTCTTGACGGAGATATAAAATATTTCCTTGAGATAAGTTTAATGGGTTTAATTATTCAGAGAGTTAGGCCTAACCACTTTGATAAGAAATTACTAAGGTATATATATTTATGGAATTGGATTTCATAAATATATAATGAATAACTTAAAAGGATTAAACCGGGTACTCAAGGATTAAGATGTAGTAATTTACAAAGTAGCAGTTTACATTCATGTATTTGTATTACTACGAATATTTTATGAAGGGGTTGCATGTATAATAAAGTCTTGGGATATAATTTATTAATAAGTATTAGAGTGAAATTATATTTATATAGTTGTATTAGATATAATTAATGGTAACTTTTGACTTGTCAAGAGTTGACAGAAAAGCCCAAGGCCCAGTGGAGCTAGTGTCTTATTGGTCCCTTTTGGTCCCACTCCAAGCCACACACTAAAGCCCAATTGGAAAGGCCCATTAAGTCAGCCCAATTAGATAATCAGTTAGTTATAAAAGGGAGAAACATACAGAATTTTATATTATTTATTAGAGTAAAAAGTAAGACACCATTGTGAAGTGGTGTGTATGTGCGAGTGAAGCCACTCAATTATTCTCCCTTAGAAATGGATTGAGAGACCACACTTCTTGGGCTTAAAGTGGAATTGGAGTGAAGATTAAAAGTGTTCTCAAGTACTTATAATCTTTTGTTTTGAATTTCACCGCACCAAGGTACACTATCTTATTCTTAAATTCTGAAATTTATATAGTGCAAGTTATCAATCATGAATGAAATAGATCCTTGTTTATTACTTCTGCTGTGTGTTTTGTATGAGATACAAAACCAGATTTACCAACAAAACTCGGAAAAAGTATTTGGAAATATTAGTTTTGATGTAAAATAATGAATTTTGGTAGTTGAGAGAATTTTTTACTTAGACCATCAGTGCATTCAATCAAATTTTGACCAAGAAAGAGCATTTTGATCATATTGACTGTTGACAAGCAAAATTGGGAAATTTGACATCCAATTGGGACAAATTATGTGAAATTTAACATTCCCTCTATTGTGGGGTCAAAATTAAAACTTTTGAAAATTTTGGTTTAAATTGGGATTTGGCATGAAAAATGAGAATTGACAAAATAAAGTATTGATTGTATCTCTTTTATTATTATTATTATTATTATTGAAAATAAAATTGCAATTCACTTATAAAACTCATTGCTACTCCATTAGATACACAATACTAGTGATGTAAAAACTTCATTATAAGGATCTAAAAATGTTATTATGAGACAGTTAGTGCCTTAAATGAGATTTCTAAAATTAATTATTATTTTCTAATAAATTATATATTTTCTTTAAATTCATGACCAAAATCTTAAAACACATGGGAACTTCTACTAGCTAATTTTATTATCTAAAAATATAGAACTTGTTCACAAGGACGTGGAAACTGTAAAGTTGTTATTTACAGCTAAGTGTTTTGTTGGTTTATATTTCGTGCCAAATTTGATTGTAATTTTATTTAATCGTTTGTACCCTATATTTATTGTGGGATTTCATTGTAAGGGTTGTGTGTTAGAGAGAGAAAGTGTGAAGACTCAAACAATTGAAGAATGAAGTATTTTCGAGGATGCATATGAGAACATGGTTAAGGAGTTCTATGCCAATACCATTGTTGACGGAGAAGAGATAAAATGTAGGGTTAGAGGAAAAATTTTCTCTGTAACACCAGTGTATTTGGTGGAAATTCTACACATTAACTAGCCAATACTCCCCATACCGCTGGTATATGATGAGCTGAATCCAGATGAAGATTTTCTTAAAAAGGCTTTAGGAGCTAATTTGGAATTCTCCTTCAATAGGAAGTCAATTAGTGTGTCATTCCTCTCTCCAGAATTGAGACTTCTCATAATGATCATGTGTGGCAACCTCTATCCTCTGTCAAGCATCGGCTATATGAATCTTGGTTGAGCATTATTCCTGCGTGATCTAGTCATTGATGAAGAAATTGATGTGTTCTCTCATATTTTCCACATCTTGGCAAAAATGGTTGACCAGGCTGCTTCAAGGAATTGTATTCCTTTCTGTCGCCTTATCTCAAGGATTTTGAACCTCAAAGGTGTCCATCCCTTGGAAGATGAGCGCCCATTCCCAAGGCCAAATCCAATTAACATTCATACTCTCCATGTAAGTATAAGTCACACAAAGAAGACCACCAAGCAAGAAAGTCATGAACCTTTGGGAACTTTGAGCTCTACACCTCATGCCTATGATGAGCAGTTAGACAACATCACCACTGCTCTTCAAGAGATTAATACCAAGATATCCGGACTAGCGTCTATCATGTACTCCCACCACAGTCGTTTTGATTCAAAGTTCACATCTCTCCAAACTCAATTGGACGAAATTCAATGGAAGCTAGAAGAAAATGACTAGCTATTCCATGACAAAAAGGAAGAGATGGTGTCATTGATAGGGGGAGTATGGTGATAGAGGGAGAAGAAGCTAGAAGAAGAAGCTACTATTTCTTTTGTTTTTACTGTTTATGTTTAAAGCTTAAATACTCTGTTTTTATTTCAGTTTGTTAGGACATATATGTGTTCACTTGTTAAGAACATATGTCACTTATTTATGTAAATTGGCTAATCCTTTGACAAAACGCACTCTACTTGTAATTGGGTAGTTTTAGGTGTTTTTAATACTTCAAGAAACAAGGTTTCAAGGTTAAGTGTTGAAGTCATCAAGTCTATCCAAGAAAACGCAAGCTGAAGTGCAAATTTCTTAAAGCTCGACACCTTCTCGTTAGCTACCTCGACACCTGCTATTTGTCAAGATTTAAAATTTAAAATTTCCAATTTGATTTTCTTGGGATCTGTGAATATGATTTTGGACCTTCTTTTCTTCTAACCCTAAACATATAAAAGGATTGTTTTAAGAGCCGTCAAGTGTGACACAAGTTGCAAAAGCATTGAGCAATCTTTGTTCAAGCAAATTGTGATCAAAAGACGAAGTTCTTGACCTAGTTCATCTTCTTTCAAGAAGTTGCCGTGTATTTGCACCAAAGGGTTTTGTAACCAAGCATCTTCCTGTTATTCATCATATAGGATGAATTGAAGAACTTTGCAGCTAACCTTTCTTCCTTAATTGGTGTTTTGAAGTCGCGTACTGGGATCCGTGCATTGGTTAGTCACGTACTTGGGAGCTGTGCATCAAAGGTGGAAATTGTCACTATAGATCAAGTCCAATTGGGTATTGGGGTAAGGGTTCAACTGTAGGTTGGTAAGGTACTTGAGATTCCTTTACTTGTAACCGCTTGATTTAATAATAGTAGAGTTTCGGGAGTGGTGACCTGAAAATCACCCTGTGGAGTTTTTGCCGTTAGGGTTTTCTCTATTCATAAACAAATTACCGTGTTCTTTAATTTCCGCTGCATATTTAGTATTTGGTGATTTGTTTGTAATTCCACGCAATTGCATGATTAATTGACCAATTAATAACTTGGCTAATTAATTAATTAGGGTTAATCACAAGGGGTCATTCAGATTGTGGCCTATTAAGTGGTATCAAAGCAGGCACACTCTGATTAGGTTTAATCTTTGTTGTGTTGATACATTGACCTCTGTTTGTCATGGATAGAGGATAGTCATTAATCATACCTCCTTTATTTGATGGCACTGACTATGTATACTGGAAAGTACGCTTGAGAGCTTTCTTGCAGTCTCTAGATGAGAAGGTGTGGCAAGCTGTAAAGATTGGCTGGACTAAGCCAAAAGAAGAACCGGGCAATTAGGATGATGCAAAGATCAAAGCGGCTAACTTCAACAGCAGAGCGTTAAATGCCCTATTTAGCGCAGTCACCAATGAGGAGTTTAAAAAGATATCCTCAACTGAAACTGATAAGGAGACTTGGACCATCCTTCAGACAACCTATGAAGGAACAAAGGCTGTCAAAGATTCAAAATTTTTAACTACAAGCTTTGAAGAAATTAAGATGGAGGAGGATGAGTCGTTTGATGAGTTCTATGCCAAGCTCAAGGACATTGTGAACTCAGCCTTCAATCTTGGGGAAACCATCCCTGAACCCAAGATTGTAAGGAAGGTGCTTAGATCTCTACCTGAGAGATTTCATGCCAAGATTACGGCAATAGAGGAATCAAAGGATATTGACAAGATTCCTTTGACTGAGCTGGTTGGAAACTTGTAAACCTATGAGATAGGGTTATCTAGGATTGACAAGTCAAGTAAAGGCAAAAGCATGGCCTTGAAGGCAAAGAGTAGTGATACAGATGAGTCTTCCGATGATGAAGATTCCAAGATGAAGTCCTACATCACCCGGCAGTTCAAGAAGTTTATGAAAAATGCCAATGGAAGAAGCTTCGACAAGGACCGTAGGAAGTTTAGTTCTTCTCAGTTCAAGAGTCAAGACAAAGGAAAGAAGGATGCTAAGGAGGGCGGTCAGTACATTGTTCCCGCAGGACCAAAGTGCTTTGGGTGTCATGGATTCGGTCACATGAAGCATGAATGCTCGACATATCTCAAGAGCATTAGGAAGACTAAGGCACTTGCTACAACCTTGAGTGACACTGAGTCTGAAGATGATTCCGACAATGAGGATGATGGAATCTTGAATGCCTTCACTGCCACAATCAATCCTACTAAAAGGATTGTTGAAGAAGTGGATGAAGAAGAAGAATTGGTGGAGTCCAAATTTGAGAAGATGGATGATCAAGATGATATCCATTCAGCCTATGAGAAGCTTTACAAGCTCTCTGAGAAGCATGAGAAATTATATAGGCTGGCCACCAAGAAGCTCAGTGATGTGGAACTTGATCGTGAAGAGTTGTCCACAAAAGTTGATGAGGCGAATCAAACCATTGGAGCACTGAGATTTGAGAACAACTTTTTAGCTGAGAAGACCAAGAAGCTTGAAGTTGAGCTGTTTCAAGTTAGAGAGGACTTCAAGTGCAAAGCTTGATGAGATGCTTAGCAATCAAAAATCTGCTTCAAATCGAACTGGCTTGGGGTATGGTCTTTCTTTCTCTAATACTGCTTCTACTAGCAATATTGTTTTTGTTTCTTCTGTTAATAACACTGAAATTGAGAACACTGATGTCAAAATTGAATTAGCTAGTGAGAACTTAGACAAGAGTAAATCTATCTTAAGAGCACCCCCTAAACAAGATAAGAAAAATGCTAAAAACCCTAGAGCTAAGAAGACTAACTCTCAAAAGCCTAAACAAAAGAAGCAGCATCTCTGTCATCACTGTGGAGCTACCAGTCATACTCGACCAAATTGCTATAAGCGGCTAGCCACTCAACAGAGCAATGGCATGATAGCATATGGAAGCCAAAATCAGCTTCAATCCTCTCTTGCTTCTCTTGGAGATATTCTAAAAGCCCTCATGTTTCTTTCTAGCATGAACGGTTTCAATTCTTCCCTTTCACCACTGATTCAAGGATTCAATCAAAGGAAAGGTTCTTCTAAGGTGTGGAAGAAAAAGGACTTTAAGTGATTTCATCACTTTCTTTTCCTCTTCTTGTTTTTCTTGTTTGTTGCATTACTTGTGTGTTTTGCATTTTTGTTGAGTCAATCTAATTTTATGCTTTGCTTTGTTTAACATGTTTTTGTGTGTTTACTTTCAGTTTTGTTTATTTTGTTTTTGATATAAAAATAAAGAAAAAAAATTGAAAAATCAGAAAAATACAAAAACAGTGTGTGTTTTGTGTACTTTGGTACTTGTGTACCTTAGATGGCCATTGAAATAAAGTTTTCTAAACTTTGTATCTTTTGTAGCTTAGATGAGCATCTCTATGTACAACTAAGTAAGTGAGTTTTGTGGCTCTTTTTTGTAATGAGTAAGATTAAGTTATCTCTTAAAATTTAACACTCATATCACTCTTTTTGACGGGTAGGACTAGAAAATTCTAAGAGAAAGACATAAATAATCATCTTACTACTGTTGCCCGCCAATCATAATATGACACTGGTATGCTTCGGTATAGCAAAAGTGCAGTGTCAAAGACATTCGTATGCTTCGGCATAGTAAAAGTGCGATGTCAAACTAATTATTGTTGCCAAGTAAAAAAGAAAAAAAAAAAAAATCAAATTTCAAATTTCAAATTTTATTTTGTAATACGCCCAATGCTCATTCACTTGTGTTGCGGAGTAAAAACTAAAAATTTAAAAAAGCACCCAAACAAATCGTCTTATTGTAATTGAAACAACGATAAAATAACATCTAAATCCCAAAGTTTTAGGATTTTTAACTTGGGTCCCAATTAGCAAATAACTCAAGTGCCAAACACAGTATTTCTTTGTTTCTCTTTTTTGGAGTGAGCCAAATAGTAATTTCAATATTTTTATTTTTATTTTTAGGAAAAAGGTCAAATAAGTTAATAAATAATATATATATATATATATATATATATTGGTTGATAATTTGATAATTAGGGAATGAGAGATTTGAATGTTGAAAATTTCCGTGAGTTGTTATTAGTTGAACTATAAAGCTCTTGGCATAAACCTCTTTTTTTTTCTTCTTTTTTTTTTTTCTTTTTTTTTTTTTTTTTTTGAGAAAGAGCTCTTGGCATGAACAAGTTGTTGGCAAAAACAACATGATGTCAATAAAGTGTCACTTAACAACTTTGGCGAAAAACGATTTTTTTACTTGGGGGGAGGCCAACCAGCTTGGAATTAGTTAAATGACCATTTTATTTTTTGAATTTTTGGGACAACATTCAATTTAGATAACCAGGTGACACAACTAAATCAATCATCTTTAGCATTCAAATTTACCGGTGTAGTTCATCCTTCCCAGGCAAATTATTAAAATAAAGGAGTGGAGATTGAAATAAAGCTACATTCATGAAGCATTTGCTACGCCTACTTCCATTTGGCATGGGTGCACGTTTATCTATTGAAAATATGGGTAGTAAAGGTTAGTTGCAATTTCTCTTTTTGAGAGATTATAAAATCCTCATGGTAGACAAGTATTGTGATCAACCATTCCATTAAAATACTCATACTTATTTAAAATTGTTCAGTTAGAAATATTTTTTAAACAAAAACTGATTATTGACTCAGCAATTTTAAACAAGTGAGAGTTTTCTATGGAATGGTGGACTAGGAATGGTAGACAAGTGACGTAATCCACCATAAGGACTATATAATTTCTCCTTCTTGGGCTCGTGGGAAAATCTTAAAGCTGAGAGATGTAGGTTTGAATCTTCCTTGCCATTCGTCTTAAGAAAAAATGAAAAACAATGCCATACAAATTAGAATTTAGTTGGGTATTATTAAAAAAATATATACCTCTATTTCTCCACATCATCATCATCCATCCAAATTTATCTCTACACTGTCCCACATTTCTCTCCTTCATTTCAAGACAATGTCTAGAACAATCCAGAAAAGCATACGTACAAAATCTCCTATAAAACCCCAACCCCACCTATAACACAAACCGAGTTACAAGCTCACAAATTAAAGCAAACCCGCCAATACATCCTTCATTCATTTTCTCAACTACTACATTTCTATTCCAAACTTCAAAACTCCAAATGGGCAAGCCAGGCTATACCATGTCTCTGCTTGTAATGGCACTTGTTGGTCTCATGGCCACACAAGCCAATGCGTCGACGCAGATGAAAGTGCCATACCAATACAAGAATCACTTATGTGACAAGGACCCATCTGAACAAACCCCACTAACCACCCCTGAAGGCATTGAGAAGAAGGCTTCGGCATGTGCAGACTGGAAGGAGACCCCCGCACCTCATGTCATAACCTTGGACGTTCCTGGGGTAAACAAGGATGATATCAAGATTAAGGTGGAGGAGAACGTACGGGATGTTGAGGATCAGTGGAGAAAGGAAAGGTGAAGAAGAAGCTGAGGGTGACAAGTGGCATAGGGCTGACAGGACTAATAGCAAGTTCTGGAGGCAGTTCTGGTTGCCAGGGAATGCGGATTTGGATCATGTTAATGCATATCTTGAGAATGGTGTTTTGAGGATCACAGTGCCAAAGTTTGCTGAGGAGAAGAAGAGGCAGCCTAAAGTGATCAACGTTGCTGTGGAGGGGTCCTCTTGTGAAGTCACTAAGTCTATCAAGGCTGAGCTATAATGCATAATGCTTTTGCATTTTTTATTGTGTCCCACTTTTGTGTTGTAATATACTAATATGTGTGCCAAAAAAAATATGTAAAGTTGTGATTTACAACTATTTTGTGATGAATTTAATTTTGTGCCAAATTTGATTGTAATTTTGTTCAATCTTATATACCCTATATTTTATGTGGGATTTCATTGTATGAGTTGTGTGTGAGAGAGAGTGTGAAGACTCAAGGCAACATTGAAGATCAAAGGAGTTTTCACGTGTAGCTTGTGAGAAGACTTCCCGTGAAGTGAAGCCATGTGCTCAACACATAACTGGAATGTGAAGGTCATGACAGATGGTGACAACTGATTTTTGCTAGTATTTCGTGGTTAAGGCCTTCTTTTGAGATACCCGCGAAATATTTTGTTTTGTTATTTTGTCATATCTGATACACCTTGTCTCTACCCACACTATATATACCATTATTACCCACATATTGAGTGGAGTGCTTTTAGAGAGAAAACTCTAGCCATAACCATTGAGAGTTAGAGATTGTCATACCCACAATCCTCTACATAATCCATTATGATTTTTCTTAACTCCTACCTCTCCATATCCAAATCCTTGAAAGGTTGATAGCACAAACACTTACCACACCCATCTTGAGTGTAAAGTGAGGTTTTGGTACTGTTGGGAAGTATTGGAAGAAGCCATTTGTTTGGTGGATACAATCAGACTGAATTGCGAGATCCGGAGAGCTAGAGAAGACAAGGCTTCGTCAAGTCAGTTGGTAGCAAGAGTTCGAAGGGGTCAAGTACATAGGGTAGACTAGGCTTGGAGGGTCTTTTGTTATTCATGTACTCCAACTCATTCTATAGTGGATCGATTTACCACTTGGAAAGCGGTGGAGAGGGATTTTGTTGGGTTCTTTGGTTTCCTCTTCAACAACTCATCGGCGTGTTATCTGCATTTGCATTCTTCTTCCCTACTCTTTTAGATTTCATTTTACTACTGTGATTTGATGAACATAGCTTACAGTAGTTATATTGTTTATCCGCTTGCATTTACCCTATTTTGCACTTAGTTTAAGTTAAAGTAAAATCAACCGAGCTAAGTTTTGATTTAGGGGTGTTAGGACATATGTGGTTCACATGTTAGGAACATATGTCACTATTTTATGTAATTGGCTAATCTTTTAACAAAACGCACTTTACTTATATTTGGGTAGATCTAGGATGTGTTTAATGCTTCAAAAAACCTTGTTTCAAGTTTAAAAGTTAAAGCCATGCAAGTTTATCCAAGAATCAAGTCAGAAAGTGTTGTTCATTAAAACTCGACCACTAGTATCTATTAAGCCTTGAAGAGCTATTCTAGCATGTGGCTCAATAGCAGCTCAACAAATAAGGTATCTGTCGAGGTTTATGAAACTCAGAATTTCTGGTCTGTTTTTCATCCAACCCGTGATTGTATGTTTGAGTTTACTTTTCTCACAATCCTAAATATATAAGGATTATTTTAAGGGCCATCAAAGGAGACACAAGTTGCATAAGTATTGAGCAAAATTTTGTTCGAGCAAATTTTTGTTCAAACAAATTGTGACTGGAGACAGAATTTGCTGCGTTTTGTGCAATGTAGGGTTTTGTGACCAAGCAACTTCTCAATCTTCATTGTGTAATGAACTGAAGTGAACAGTTTTAGACCCCTTAAACCAACCAGATTGCGTAGCCTAATTAATTAGCCAAGTTGTTATTTAGTCAAATTAAGCAATTCTAGGTTAAAACAATCAAACAATCATATCAAGATATAAAGCAGCGGAAAATAAATGAACACAAGATATGATGACCCAGGAAACCACACGGTAAAAACCTGGGGAGGATTTGACCTAGCTATCCTCAAGGTAAACCTGAATCCACTATGCGAAAGAATTGAAGTTCATACAGAAGGACTACAAGCTCCCTGCTTGACTTCCTAATGCTACCCACCAGTAGAACTTACTGACACGACCACGTGCAAGCTCTGAATCCACGGACTCTTTCTTTCTTGGATTCTTCAATCAGCTACAAGTACCCCTGCTTCATTATCTTTAAGCTTCAATGGTAGCAACCAAGTTGGTCATCAAGATGTATATAAGATCTTCAACTTGAAAACCCTAAGCTTTGTGTAAAGGAAAGCTCCTCAAAGATCTCACAAGAGATTTACACAAAACAGCAATGTATAAGCAACAATACAATTGGAGCCACCTTAAAAAACGTGGCTAGGGTTTTGTTTATATACCTAGGGTAAAAACATAAAACCCTAAACGTTTAATGAAGTAGGGCTGAGTTGGAAATTTTGCAGAAAAATTAACCTGTGGGATTTTCGATCGATCGAGTCTATTTTTCGATCGATCGAGCCAGGCCGAAAGTCCCAAATACTTCTACAGCCACTCGATTCCAACTTTACAATAATGAACCAACTTTGAGCAAGCCTAAACAAGACTAAATACATTGTTTTGATCATGGTTTGCCAACTTTACAAATTAGAGTTCTAAATACATAAAATCCTAAGACCTTAGAACCTAACAAACTCCCCCTTTGGCAATCCGTGACAAAACCCTAATTACAAGCTCAAAGTTTTACAAGTAAAAATCCCTTTACAAAGAAATGCTCATAAATTTCAAATTTAGCCTAACTACTATCCATCGGTTGCAAATGTAGACAGCAGCTTAGTTGAATCAACCTGTATATTCTCGAAATACTCAACAAACACATAAACGCATGTGTGACAGAAAAGAGTAAAACAACAGGTATAACATTCTTGTAAGATTCACACAACACAAAATAAAGACATATATAAATGATCAACTCATAAATATAAATCAATAAGCAGTGAATCACAAATCAACAAGAATCAATAAAAAACATGTATATCAATCAATGTTACTCCCCCTAACATGAATATCCCCAAAAATGATATACAAAGTGAAGCACTTAGGTACAATCTAAAAACTCCAAAAGTAACAAAAATTCTCCCTAACAACAAAAGTCTCCCCCTAACTACAAAAACCCTCTACAAGTCAAAACTTCACTCCCCCTTTTTGTGACGGAATGCCAAAGAGCAATCATGAGTCGCCATCAAAAGGAGGTGGTGAGGGTGAATGAAGACGCGCTAAATCGGCTCGGAGAGCACGAATCTCATCTAGTAAGTCCACCAAAATCTGTCCCTGAGCCGCCTGAACGGTCACGACAGTCTCCAGAGTACGACGAACATCAAAGTCTGTCGAAGGAGGTGGAGGAACATCAGCAGCAGCAGCATCACCAACTGGATCAGGAACATCCTCACCAGCAGTACTTGTAGAAGAAGAAGGAGGGGTGCTAATAGACGGCTCGGACCTAGGGTGTTTAGAACCAGCTCGAAGATGAGCGGCCCTCTGTCTAAGAAAAGACGCACCTATGGGAGCTATCACATGAACGGGCTCAGAGGAAGGGAAGTCAGTAAGGTCAAGATGAAGCAAAATTCTATGAATGAAAATAGGATGAACTAGGGCATGAGAAGAAGATGAACTTCTATAAATATCGTTTAAAGAACGAAGAAAGAGATGGGGAAAACTAATAGGAGCATCAGTAACCAGAGCGTACAAAAAGACACACCACTCAAGAGGAATGGTGTGGACATAAGAAATGGGTCAGATGGAATGACAAGCTATTCGAAAGAACAGATAATGCAACCCGGAGAGCTTAGCAGAAGTGATTCTAGGATCACAACCCCACTGGACAGAAGTCCCAGTGATGAAAGACAAAACATCGCTCAGCTCGGGAGACTTGTCATAAGGGTAGACAGGATCCCTAACCAACGGTACCCCTAGAGCATCAACCACTACCTGAGGAGTAATGGTATACCCTACACCTCGTATCCAACTCTTTACTAAAGTGTTGGAATCATAAACGTGGATAGAGATGTTCGAATAGAACTCTCTAATCAAGGCAGACGGTGGAGGAGGATCAGAAATGTCTAACAAAGGTAACCAGGCCCGACTATTAAAGTTTGCCTTAATGGCAGAATCAAGCTCATCTAATAAAACAGAATGCTTAGCCCAAATTTTTCTCTTAAGGTTAAGTTTCTCAAAAAACTCTTGGTTTTTCTCACTCGGAAACCTCTCACGGTCAAAGGAGGGAGGGGATGGAGAGGAAGAGGGAATGGACCTATGGGCTCTAGTCTTTCTAGGCATGATGCTAAGGAAAGGAAAAAGACACAAAAGAGAAAACCAAAAACACAAGAAAACAAAACCAAAGGCAAACTGCAAATTAGCAAAAAAAATATAGAATGAAAATCTATATGATGCATGAACAGATATAATGCCATGATGCATGTACTAATGCAGTGAACAATTAAGTTTAATTGAGATTAAATTGACAAAATTGGCTTGAGCAGGGAATTTTCTTAACAAAAACCCCAAAAATTGAACACCACTTGAAATTTTTTAAAACAAAATGATGAATTGAGCATTATAAAACACAACACATAGATTATAATGCTTAATTTCATCAATACAACAAGCCAATTGCATCAAATTCAACTCAATTTAACAAAATCCCCAAATCGGATCAATTAGGAACCCTAGATTTTTCAATTTCACACCAAACTCAAAATTGATCAAATTAACCATCAAGGATCATGTTTATGATGTGTCCCCACAAAAATCCATTGATCAATTGCATAAAATATGGCGTGAATCAAAAGAAAATTCCAAAATGCCAAATTGCCAAAATCACCCCTAAATGCATGAATATATGCATGAAATGATGAAAATAAAATCAAAAGGAAGGGCAAAAGAGCCTTACCGGCTTGAGGAGAGAGAGATTTTGCAAAACCAACGGAGGAAAACGACAAAAATCTCAAGGTGGAGCCTTGCCAACGCAGAGAGAGAGAAGAAAAAGTTTGAAAAGATGAATAGGAACTTTGAAAAAGTCAGAACTGAACCTTTTTAAAAAGCCTTTTCACGATATTCGATCGATCAAAAATTACATTCAATCAATCGAATGAAATAGTCATTTTAGAACAAACTAAGGCACTTTTTCGATCGATCAAAAAACAGACTGGATCGATCGAAATGAGCAAAGGCTCACTAAAAATTTAAAAAAAATCCAATTTTGAAAGACACAAATCTAGTTTTGAAACACTACTCCTCAAAGCATTAAACAAGAAAAGCAAAATGCATGAGTATGAGATGAAATGCTTTTTCAAAACCCCAAATTTTTTAAATCCAAACTTTGTCAAAAAAACAAGTTTCAATCATTCTCCCATTGAATTTTTTCAAGCAACAAAAATGTTGTGCACAAATCTCAAGATATTTTCAAACTTGGTTAGTCAGACAAAAAACACACACACTAGCATGTACAGCGTTTAACAAAGAGTAACCTGTGTAGTGTGTGATACTAGCAAAAACTTGAGATACATGTGAGGTGATATGTGAATAGCAATCAAATACAAAGTCTACACAATTCATCACATAAAATTTAAAAGAGACTATTACCTAAAGAGTTACATCCTATAACTCCCACATTTTCTAGAACAAAAGCTTGCAATCATGTAAGTTTCTTGCATTTTTGCCTCTTATTTGTATGAGATGGCATTCAGCCTAATAGTACACACCGGTTTGAATTAAGTGAATTGGCATCAAGCCTAATAGTACACACCAGTTTTAATTTAATTTGAGGCTACACCTTATGTTCTTTTTGTGCATGTGCTACACTTTCTCGAGCACAGAATCTTATGATATGCACTAAGGTGTTCATGATTGGCTAGTGAACAGTGGTGAGATGGTTATTTATACCTTTCTCAAAAGGATCAAGTCCGACAGTCAAATAACATGTGACTTCATGATAAAGACAAAGTGATTAAGAACCATGCACATCTTTCCCACACAACATGCACTACAAAGTTCAACTAGTCAAGTGCAATAAATAAGTTCATCAAAGTTAAACAAGGTACACAAACATGACATGTGTAAACAGATAGACCAACCTTGTTTTTCAAAAATCAAGAAACATAGTGTCAAACATAATTTTTGCTTTCTCCTTTTCTCCTTTTTTTTTTTTTTTTTTAATTAAGAGAAAACAAGTAAATCCTAGAATGAAATGCATGAATGTAATGTAATGCAAATCCTAGAACAAAACAAAAGAAAAATACAAAAACCAAATAACAATGGTCACAGAGGAATGAGCAATGAAGCATAAGGACCATGTCAGAAAGACTCAATTAGATCGAGTCTTTTGCATCCAAAACTTTTTAGATGCATTACGAGCATTGGAGTTCTTATTCACATTTGAGTGATTTCCAACTCCAGGATTGGAATAAAGGTTCAAAGCCTTTACCAATTCACCAAGAAGTGCTATAGGATCTTGTGCTTGTGACACAGACACTTTTGGTTTGTTTGCTCTCTTAGCAGCTTGAAGCTTGTAACAGTTAGGACGAATGTGTCCAGACTTTCCACAAAAATGACAAACCCAAGCAGGTTTACTATGCATCTTGTCCTTAGAAAGGGTAAGTTTAGTTTCTCTCAGATCAACCCTATTCTTCTTAGGAGATGAAACTTCTACGGGTTTGACTACCTCACTCACAGGCGGTTTAACAGTTTCACTCATAACCTTACTCACGGAAGGTTTAGAAGAAGAAGAAGGGACAAAATTTGTGGAATGCGATGCAGAGTCAAAGATGCTTTCAACATAACCTAACCTAGATTTATCAAAAGGATAATTTTGAACATTCAGCATGTGATCAAGTTTAGAACTAGCAAATTTAGCAACAGATAAATCATGTTCCAAAGTTTTAACTTTATCAAGCAAAAGCATGTTCTCAGATTTAACATTGTTCAAAAGATCATTAGCATCAAACAGTTTAACAAGCAAATTTTTCTTTTGAAGCTCAAGAGAATCAATTTTCTTCAAGCCAAGTTCTACATTCATAGCATCCCTAGTAGCAATTTTACAGAATTTATTGTAGGCCTCTTGGAGATCTGTATCCTCAGAGAGTTCCCCATCAGAAGGGTTCTCTTCAACAGATATGCTTTCATTGACTACAGCAGTAGCAGTGAAAGCAATGAAATTTCCATCCTCATCACATCCAGACTCATCATCGGAAACCTCATTATTGCTAAGGGTTACAGCCATAGCTTTACCCTTAGTTCTTAAGAATGTAGGACATTCAGATTTCACATGACCATACCCTTGACAACCAAAACACTGAGGACCCAAAGAATTATTTGAAGACTGACCAACCTTTTCTTTTGGTTTTTCAAAGTTGTTAACCTTAGTGTGATCATTCTTCCTAAAATTTCTAGGTTCAACAGTGTAAGTACCTCTTGCCTTTCTATTTGTATTTCTAAGAAAGTTTTTGAAATTTTTGGCAAGATAGGCAATCTCTGTAGCTGATAGCTCATCATCAAATCCACCACCATCAACATCATCAACTGACTTAGAGCCATTGATTTGGATTTGTTCACTTTAGGTAGGTTAGACTCATAGGACTGAAGAGATCCTACAAGCTCATCAACAGAGATTGAGTCCACATCCTTGTTTTCAGTGATGACAGTCACTTTGGGTCTAAAGTCTTCAGTTAAGGATCTAAGTATCTTTCTAACAATTTTAGGTTAATCATAGACTTCACCCAAATTAAAAGCAGAATTTACAATATCATTTAATTTAGCATAGAATTCATTAAAAGATTCATCGTTAGACATTCTAATGCTTTCAAATCTAGAAGTCAATTGTTGCAATTTATTGATTTTAACTGCCTTTGTGCCTTCATGCACAGTTTGGAGGATTTTCCAAGCAATATGAGCAACCTCAACATTAGAGATCCTCTTAAATTTCTTCATAGAAACAGCGTTGAAGATGGCATTCATAGCTTTGCTATTGAAGCCAGCTGCTTCTTTTTCAGAAGTTTGCCACTCACTCACAAGAGTAGTGGGCTTCACCCATCCGTACTCAACGGAATTCCAGACTCTCTCATCAAAGGATTTCAGGAATGCTTTCATCCTTACTTTCCAATAAGCATAGTTGTTCCCATCAAAGTGAGGAGGAACAAATAGAGAGTGTTCATGCTCCATGGCAACAGGGGTCAAGGATCAGCTCAGAGATCAAGAAATCTCCAACAAAAAAGCAACCACGCTCTAATACCACTTGAATGGTTTTAGACCCCTTAAACTAACCAGATTATGTAGCCTAGTTAATTAGCCAAGTTGTTACTTAGTTAAATTAAGCAATTTTAGGTTAAAACAATCAAACAATCATATCAAGATATAAAGCAGCAGAAAATAAATGAACACAAGATATGATGACCCAGGAAACCACATGGTAAAAACCTGGGGAGGATTTAACCTAGCTATTCTTAAGGTAAACCTGAATCCACTATGTGAAAGAATTGAAGTTCATACAGAAGGACTACAAGCTTCCCGCTTGACTTCCTAATGCTATCCACCAGTAGAACTTACTGACACGACCACGTGCAAGCTCCGAATCCACGGACTCCTTCTTTCTTGGATTCTTCAATCAGCTACAAGCACCCTCGCTTGATTATCTTTAAGCTTCAATGATAGCAACCAAGTTGATCATCAAGATGTAGATAAGATCTTCAACTTGAAAACCCTAAACTTTGTGTAAAGGAAAGCTCCTCAAAGATCTCACAAGAGATTTACACAAAACAGCAATGTATGAGCAACAATACAATTAGAGCCACCTTCAAAAACGTGGCTAGGGTTTTGTTTATATACCTAGGGTAAAAACATAAAACCCTAAATGTTTAATGAAGTAGGACTGAGTTGAAAATTCTGCAGAAAAATCAACCTGTGCGATTTTCGATCGATCGAGTCTATTCTTCGATCGATCGAGCCAGGTTGAAAGTCCTAAATACTTCTGCAACCACTCGATTCCAACTTTACAATAATGAACCAACTCTGAGTAAGCCTAAACAAGACTAAATACATTGTTTTGATCATGGTTTGCCAACTTTACAAATTAGAGTTCTAAATACATAAAATCCTAAGACCTTAGAACCTAACATGAAGAACTTTGCAGCCTACATCCTCTTCTAGTTGATGATTGAAGTCAGGTATTAGGATCCACGCAATTAGTTAGTCACGTATTGGGAGTCGTGTATTATAAGGAGAGATTGTCACTACAGAACAAGTCCAATTGGGTATTATGGTAAGAGTTCAACTGTAGGTTGGTATAAGGTACTGAGATTCCTTTACTTGAATCTACTTGTTGTAATAATAGTGGATTCTTAGGAGTGGTGACCTTTAAATCACTCGGTGGGATTTTTGCCGTATAGGTTTTCTCCATTCGTAAACAAATCACTATGTCAATTTATTTTTCACTACATACTTTAGTTATTGGTGATTTGTTTATGCTACCACGCGCTTTGCATGTTAATTTGATTAGTTAATAAATTTGGCTAATCAATCAATTAATTCATCACAAGAGGTCAATACGTTTTTGGCCTATCAAGTGGTATTAAAGAGGGCACACTCTGATTAGGGTTGAACGGTTTTAGACCCTTTAAACCAACCGGATTAACCTAGTTAATTAGTCAAGCGATTAACTTAGTCAATTTAAGCAATTCTAGGTTATCACAAACATACAATCATATCAAAAGTATAAAGCAGTTGAAATATAAAAGACACAATGATATGATCACCCAGGAAACCACACGGTAAAAACCTAGGGAGGATTTGACCTAGCTATCCTCAAGGTAAACCTGAATCTACTACGCGAAAGAATCAAAGTTCATACAAAAGGACTTACAAGCTCCCCGCTTGACTTCTTAATGCTACCCACCAGCAGAACTTACTAACATGACCACGTGCAAGCTCCGAATCCATGAACTCCTTCTTTCTTGGATTCTCCAATCAGCTACAAGCACCCACGCTTGTTATTCTTTAAGCTCCAATGGCAGCAACTGAGTTGATCATCAAGATGTTAATACTATATCTACCTTGAAAACCCTGAGCTTTGTGTAAAGGAAAGCTCCTCTAGATCTCAAAAGAGATTTACACAAAACAGCAAAGTATGAGCAACAATATAACTGGAGCAACTCTCAAAAACGTGGCTAGGGCTTTGCCTTAAATACCTAGGGCAAAAATATAAAACCCTAAACGTTTAATGAAATAGGGCTGAGTTGAAAAAATCTGTGGAAAAGCATTTTGCCCGAGATTCAATCGATTGAGTCTTTCTTTCAATCGATCGAGCCAGGCCGAAATGCACCAATGCATTTGCAGCCTCTCGATTCCAACTTTACATGAAAGACACAACTTTGAGCAAGCCTAAACAAGACTAAATATAATGTTTTGATCATGGTTTGCCAACATTACACATTAGAGTTCTAAATACATAAATTCCTAAATCTTTAGAACCTAACAAACTCCCCCTTTGGCAATCCGTGACAAAACACAAACTAAAAACTCAAAGTTTACAAGTAAAAGCCCTTTACATAAATAATGCTCATAAACACTAAAATTCAATCCTAACTACTATCCATCAGTTGCAAGTGTAGACAGCAGCTCAATTGAATCAATTTGTATATTCCTGAAATATTCAACAAACGCATAAACGCATGTGTGATAGAAAATAGTAAATAAACAGGTATAACATTCTTGTATGATTCACACAACACATAATAAAGACATATATCAATGAATAACTCATAAATATAAATCAATAAATAGTGAATCTAAAGAAACAAGAATCAAGAATCAAGTATAAATCATGTATATCAATCAATGTTACTCTCCCTAACATGAATATCCCCAAAAAATGATATACAAGGTGAAGCACCTAGATACAATCTAACAACTCCACTAGCTCCTCAAAAAAAAAAAAAAAAAAAAAAAAAAAAAACTCTCCCTAACTACAAAACTCCTTTACAAACTCTACTTCCCCTTTTTGTGACGGAATGCCAAAGGGCAATCACAATCCATCATCAAAAGGAGGTGGTGAGGGTGAACGGAGATGTGCCAGATCAGCTCGCAACGCACAGATCTCGTCAAATAAGTCCACTAAAAGCTGACCATGAGCTGCCTGAACAGTTATGACAGTCTCCAAAGTACGACGGATATCAAAGTCATCCGATAGAGGTGGAGGAACAGTAGCAACAGCAGCAACATTAGGATCATGAACATCCTTACCAACAGGACCCGTAGAAGAAGAGGAAGGAGGTGCGGACCCAGAAGGCTCAGACCTAGGGTGTTTAGAGCCAGCTTGAAGGTGAGCGGCCCTCTGTCTAAGAAAAGACGCACCTATAGGACCAATAACATGCACAAGCTCTAAGGAAGGGAAATCATCTAAACTTAGATAAAGAAGAATCCTATGGATGAAGATAGGATGAACAAGGGCATGAGAAGAAGATGAACTCCTATACAATTCGTTTAAGGAACGAAGGAACAAATTGGAAAAACTGATAGGAGCATCAGTAACAAGGGCGTACAAAAATACACACCGCTCGAGAGGAATGGTATGAAGATGAGAAATGGGCCAAAAACAATGACAAACTATCCTAAAGAAAAGATAGTGTAACTCAGAAAGCTTAGCAATGGTGATCCTAGGATCAAAACCCCATTGGATAGAAGACCCAATGATGTAAGACATGACATCATTCAACAAAGGAGACTCATCATAAGGGTAGACAGGGTGTTGGACCAAGGGTACCCCTAGAGCATCAGCCACTACCGTAGGAGTAATGGTGTACTCTACGCCTCATATCCAAATCTTTACTAAAGTGTTGGAATCATAGACACGGATCGAGATGTTCGAGAAGAACTCTCTAATCAAGGTAGCAGGTGGAGGAGGATTAGAAATATCCACCAAGGGTAACCAGCCCCTATGCTCTAAGTTTACCCTAATGGCAAGATCTAGCTCATCTAAAATGATAGACTGCTCAGACCAAATCTTTCTCCTAAGACTCAGCTTATCAAAGATCTCCTGATTTTTCTCACTAGGAAATTTCTCTCGGTCAAAGGGAGGAGGGGAAGGAGTAGGTGAGGGGACAGATCTACGAGCCCTAGTCTTCCTAGGCATGGTGCTAAGGAAAGGATAGAGACACATAGAGAAAACCAAAAGATAAAAAAGATAAAAACCAAGGGCAGACTGCAAGTTAGTGAAAAAAATATGGAGCAAAAATCTATATGATGCATGAACAGTTACAATGTCATGATGCATGTACTAATGCAGTAAACAAAGTTCAATTGCACAAAATTGGCTTCAAGATGGAGTTTCTAACAAAAACCCCAAAAATTTGAAAACCACTTGAAAATTTTTGAAGCAAATTGATGAATTAAGCATTATAGAATACAACACACAAATTATAATGCCTAATTACATCAAAACAATAAGCCAATTTCATCAATTTCAACCTAATTGAACAAAATCCCCAATTTGGATTCAATATAAACCCTAGAAATTCAATTTTTCACAAAACCCAAAATTGATCAATTGCACAAATTAGGGCTTGAATCAACAAAAATTCCAAAAAGAAAAAGGTCTGAAAATTTGAGTGAAAATGCATGAAAAATGTAAATAAACTCAAAAAGGAAGGGCAAAAGGGATTTACCGACTTGAGGAAAGAGATTCTTTGCAAAAAATTCAAAGGAAAACGACAAAAAATTGACTATGGAGCCTTGCCTAGTCGGAGAGAGAAGAAGTGTTTGAAAAACTTTTTGAAAAAGTGTTGAATCAGTCAAGAACAGTGTTTTAAAAAACCTGATTCGCGACTTTCGATTGATCGAAAATCACATTCAATCGATCGAATCACTCTGAAATTTTTAAGGAAATTTTAAGTATTTTCGATCGATCGAAAAACATAATGGATCGATCGAAACAGGCAACGACTCACAGTATTTTGAGAAAAATTACAGTTTTGAAAAATTCAAACCAATTTTTGAAAATAACTCCTCAAAGCATTAAAATCAATGAAACAAAATGCATGATTATGAGATGAAATGGAATGCTTTTTCAAAAACCCAAATTTTAATCCCAATTTCTTCAAAGAAAGTTTCAGCCAATCTCCCTTTAAATTTTCAAGCAAAAAAAAAAAAAAATGTGTTGCATAATTCTCAAAGTATTTTCAAACTTGGTTGGTCAGACAAAAAACACACACAATAACATGTACAGTGTTTAGCAAAGAGTAACTTATGTAGTGTGTGTAAACTAGCAAAAACTTGAGATACATGTGAGGTGATATATGAATAGAAATTAATCACAAAGTCTACAAAATTCATTACATAGAATTTAAAAGAGACTATCACCTAAAGAGTTACATCATATAACTCCCACATCTCCTAGAACATAAGCTTGCAATCATGTAAGTTTCTTGAATTTAGCCTCTTAATTATGTGATTGGCATCAAGCCTAATAGTACACACCAGTTTTAATTAACTGAATTGGCATCAAGCCTAATAGTACACACCAATTTTAAGCATTAAGCAATTAAACCGAGGCTACACCTTATGTTCTTTTTGTGCAGGTGATACACTTTCTCGGGCACAAAATCTTATGATATGTACTAAAGTATTCATAATTGGTTAGTGAATAGTGGTGAGATGGTTACTTATGCCTTTCTCAAAAGGATCAAAGCCGACAGTCAAATAACATGTGACTTCAAGATTAAGACAAAGTGATAAACACCATAAACATCTTTCCTACACAACATGCACTACAAAGTTTCAACTAGTAATGCAATAAATAAGCTTACCAAAGCTAAACAAGGTACACAAGACATGTTCTGTGTAAATAAATTGACCAACCTTGTTTTCAAAAACCAAGAAAAATAATGTCAAACATAGTTTTGCTTTCTCCTTTTCCTTTTTTTTTTTAATTTTATTTTTTATTAACAGAAGAGAAAAAAAATAAATCCTAAATTGAAAAGTGTGAATGTAATGCAATGCAAGTCCTAGAAAAAAAAAAACACAAAAACACAACCACCAAAGAGTAATGGTCACAGAGGAATGAGCAATGAAACACAAGGACTATATCAAAAAGACTCAATTAGATCGAGTCTTTTGCATCCAAAATCTTTTAGATGCACCATGAGCATTAAAGTTCTTATTCACATTCGAGTGATTTCCAACTCCAGGATTGGAATAAAGGTTTAACACCTTTACCAATTTACCAATGAATGCCATAGGATCCTGTGCTTGAGGCACAGGCACCTTTGGTTTGTTTGCTCTCTTAACAGCTTGAACCTTGTAACAGTTAGAACGAATGTGTCCAAACATTCCACAAAAATTACAAACCCAAGCAGGTTTACCATGCATCTTGTCCTTAGAAAGGGTAGAAACCTTAGGTTTAGACTCTTCTAGATCAACCCTAATATTCCTAGGGGGTGAAACTTCCATAGGTTTGACAACCTTACTTACAGGGGGTTTGACAGTTTCACTCAAAACCTCACTTATGAAAGGTTCAGAAGAAGATGAAGGAACAAAGTTCGTGGAATATGGTGCAGAATCAGAGATGCTTTCAACATATCCTAAACTAGATTTGTCAGAAGGATACTTTTGAACATTCAACATTTGATCAAGTTTAGAACTAGCAGATCTAGCAACAGATAAATCATGTTCTAAAGTTTTAACTTTATCAAGCAAGAGCATGTTCTCAAATTTTACATTGTTCAAAAGATCATTAGCATCAAACAATTTAACAAGCAAATTCTTCTTTTCAAGCTCAAGGGATTCAATTTTCTTCAAGCCAAGTTCAACATTCATAGCATCCTTTGCAGCAACTTTGCAAAGTTTATTATAGGCCTCTTAAAAATCTGCATTCTCAGAGAGTTTTCCATCAGAAGGGTTCTCTTCAACAAATATGCTTTCATTGACTACAGCAATAGTAGTGAAAGTAATGAAGTTTCCATCCTCATCACATCTAGACTCATCATCAGAAACCTCATTATTACTAAGGGTTATAGTCATAGCTTTACTCTTAGACCTCAAGAATGTAGGACATTCAGATTTAACATGATCCTATCCTTGACATCCAAAACACTGAGCACCCAAGGGATTGTTTAAAAAGATTGACCATCTTTTTCTCTAGGTTTTTCAAAGTTATTGACCTTAGTAGGATCATTCTTCTTAAAGTTTCTAGGTTCAGCAGTGTTTGTACCTCTTGCCTTTCTATTGTTATTCCTAAAAAAGTTTCTAGAGTTCTTGGCAAGGTACACAATCTCTGTAGCAGAGAGCTCATCATCAAATCCACCAACATCAACATCATCAACAGACTTAAGAGCCATTAATTTAGATTTGTTTACTTTGGGTAAGTCAGACTCATAGGATTGAAGAGATCCTACAAGCTCATCAACAGGGATGGAGTCCACATCCTTACTCTCAGTAATGGTAGTCACTTTGGGTCTAAAGTCTTCAGTTAAAGATCTAAGAATCTTCCTAACAATTTTAGGTTGATCATAGATTTCACCCAAATTAAAAGTAGAATTAACAATATCATTCAATTTAGCACAGAATTCATCAAAAGATTCATCATCATACATTCTAATGCTTTCAAATCTAGAAGTTAATTGCTGCAGTTTATTGATTTTAACTGCCTTTGTGCCTTTATGCACAGTTTGGAGGATTTTCCAAGCAGTGCGAGCAACCTCAACATTAAATATTCTCTTAAATTCCTTCATAGAAACAGTATTAAAAATGGCATTCATAGCTTTGCTATTGAAGCCTGCTACTTCCTTTTCAGAAGTTTGCCACTCACTCACAGGAGTAGTGGGCTTCTGCCATCCGTATTCAATGGAATTTCAAACCCTCTTATTAATAGATTTCAGAAATGCTTTCATCCTTACTTTCCAATAGTCATAGTTATTCCCATCAAAGTGAGGCAGAACAACAAGAGAGTGTCCATGCTCCATGACAACAGGGGTCAAGGATCAACTCAGAGATCAAAAAATCTCAAACAAGAGAGCTACCCGCTCTGACACCACTTGAACGATTTTAGACCCCTTAAACCAACCGGATTAACCTAGTTAATTAGCCAAGTGATTAACTTAGTCAATTTAAGCAATTCTAGGTTATCACAAACATGCAATCATATCAAAAGTATAAAGCAGCGGAAATATAAAATACACAATGATATGATCACCCAGGAAACCACACAGTAAAAACTTGGGGAGGATTTGACTTAACTATCCTCAAGGTAAACCTGAATCCACTATGCGAAAGAATCGAAGTTCATACAAAAGGACTTACAAGCTCCCCGCTTGACTTCTTAATGCTACCCACCAGTAAAACTTACTGACACGACCATGTGCAAACTCTGAATCTACGGACTCCTTTCTTAGATTCTCCTATTAGCTACAGGCACCCACACTTATTATTCTTTAAGCTCCAATGGCAGCAACCAAGTTGATCATTAAGATGTTGATACTATCTCTACCTTGAAAACCCTAAACTTTGTGTAAAGGAAAGCTCCTCTAGATCTCACAAGAGATTTACACAAAATAGCGAAGTTTGAACAACAATACAACAGGAGCAACTCTTAAAAACGTGGATAGGGCTTTGCCTTATATACCTAGGGCAAAAATATAAAACCCTAAACGTTTAATGAAGTAAGGCTGAGTTGGAAAAATCTGTAGAAAAGCATTCTGCCCGAGATTCGATCGATCGAGCCAGGCCGAAATGCACCAATGCATCTGCAGCCTCTCGATTCCAACTTTATGTGAAAGACACAACTTTGAGCAAGCCTAAACAAGACTAAACATAATATTTTGATCATGGTTTGCCAACATTACACATTAGAGTTCTAAATACATAAATTCCTAAATCTTTAGAATCTAACAAGAGTTAATATTTGCTATGTGATCCATTGACCCCTATTGTCATGGCTGCAACTGGCTTAAAGAGATCTTTGTTTTCAAATACATCTTACTTATCTAATCTCTACTTGTTTAATCATGTCAGAAAATGCAAGTCTAAAAGTTATTTGAATTATATTATGATGACTACTGGAAAAGATTTCAGTTTGACAAAGAAGAAACTAAACCGTCTCAGAATGAAAATGTGCAAAGGAGTTCGTCTGAGAAGAGTGAAGGTTAAAGGTTTAGTTCATAAAAGGCTAATGAGAGAAAACACCATTCCCACTGATCTGTCATCTAAGCATGAAGTGTGCTTCATGATGAAGTTCGCATTTAAGGTTATAGACACGTGCTTGTGGTACCTTGAAAGCGGCTGCTCAAGACACATGACTGGAGACCGATCCCTCTTCAAGGCTTTCGAGTCTAAGAAAGGTGGCAATGTCACTTTTGGTGATAGGAGCAAATCACAAATTAAAGGGAAAGGGAATCATCTCTTTGCTTGGACTGCTGGACATTGCAAATGTTCTATATGTAGAAGATCTGAGGGTGAACCTGTTAAGCATAAGTTAGATATGTTATCAACAATTCATGGTACTATTCTCAAAAGGAAAGTGCCTTGTCATGGATGAGTCCGGAATGAAACTCGTAAGTGGTGTTCGCACTCTAGAAAATTGTTATGGATTGGTTCCTGATGCTGATATTGTGTGCAATAGCATTCATTTACCAAATGAAGATCTATGGCACCAAAGGATGAGACATGCTAGTTACAAACATCTTTCAATTGTGTCTAAGCATGAATCAGTCTTAGGGATACCAAAGCTCAGTCAGTAGAGTGAGCAATATGGTGTGTGGACCATGTCAGCTTGGGAAATAGACTAGGGCTAAACATCTGGGCACTTAGACATCTGCTACATCCAGACCATTTGAGCTACTACATTTGGATCTTATAGGTCCAACTAGAACTGAGTCTCTTGGTGGAAAGAGATACATCATGGTTGTGGTAGATGACTTCATTATGTACACTGGGGTTATCCTCCTACGATCCAAGTCTAATGCTCCTGAGCACATTGATGCCTTGTCTAAAGATTGCAAAATGAAAAGAGCTTGAAGATTGATCAAATTCGAAGTGACCATGGTAAAGAGAGAACTCATATATGGAGTACTTTTGCACAAGATCAGGTATATCTCAAGAATTCTCTGCTCCTATTACTCCTCAGTAGAATGGTGTAGTAGAAAGAAAGAACAAAGTTATTCAAGAGATGACTAGAGCCATGTTACACAATAAAGATATGGCTAGAAACTTGAGAAGCCGTTAACACTGTATGTCATACAGTTAATAGGGTGTACTTTAGGCCCAGTACCAAGAAGACTCCTTATAAGTTATGGAAAGGAAGAAAGCCAAATGTAAAGTATTTCAAAATTTTTGGAAGTACTTGTTTCATTCTCAAGGATAGAGAGAATATGGAAAAATTTGACTCCAGAAGTAATGAAGGAATATTTCTAGGATACTTCTCTACAAGCAAGGCTGATCGGGTATACAACAAAAGAACCATAAAGGTAATGGAAACAGTGAATGTTGTTATTGATGAATTTTCAGATTTGGTTATGAGAAAGTTTGTGAAGAATTCCCCGAAGAAACTCTTCCTCCTAAGCCAAAGGAAGTTTAGGAAATTGTTGAACAAGAATCCGCATCTCCAAGTACTCCTAATACTCTAAGTGTTGTGGAAGATTCTATAGATATATCCACTTCTCTAGATTCTGAATCTCATAAAGAGAAAGGACCTTCTTCTAGGATTAAATTAAATCATCCTCCTAAAGTTATTGTGGGAAACATGAATGAACTCACATTAAGGAAGCGTACAGTTGATAAATGTGTTGCTAACTTTGTGTCATATTCTTATTATTTGTCACAGGTTGAACCCACTAAAGTTGAGGAAGCTCTTCAGGATGAAAGCTAGGTTGAAACAATGCATGATGAACTACTTCAGTTTCAGAGGAATGATGTCTAGACTCTTGTACCTAGACCTGAGAGTGAGCACATCATTGGTACAAAGTGGATATTCCGCAACAAGATTGATGGGGAGGGTAATGTGATCCGCAATAAGGCTCGTTTTGTAGCTCAAGGATATTCACAAATGGAAGGAGTAGACTATGATGAGACATTTTCCCCAGTTGCTTGTATGAAGTCCATTAGAATTCTCCTAGCCTTAGCATGTCACCTAAAGTTCAAGCTTTACCAAATCGATGTAAAAACTGCTTTCTTGAATGGATTCTTTAAAAGAAGATGTCAATGTGGCTCAACCAAAAGGATTCATTGATCCACACTTTTCGGATCATGTGTTGTACCTCAAAAAGGCACTTTATGGTTTAAAGCAAGCCCCTAGAGCTTGGTATGATCGGCTTACACAATACTTGGTGTCACATGGGTTCACAAGAGGAAAAGCTTATCAGACTCTCTTCATTAAAAAGGAAGATAGCGAGTTGATAGTTGTTAATGTTGATGATATCATCTTTAGGTCGATTAAGGATGAACTTGCTCACAGCTTCTCAAAACTCATACAAGTCGAGTTCAAGATGAGCGTGATTGGAGAGCTAACTCACTTCCTTGGATTGCAAATTTGTCAATAAGATTCAGGTATATTCCTATCACAATCTAAATATGCTAAGAATCTTGTGAAAAAAGTTTGGTTTAGAATCTGCTAGTTCTGTTAGAACCCCTATGAGCCCAAATGTTAAACTCACTGTTGACTTATTAGGTAAAAGTGTTGATTCATATCTTTATTGAAGCATGATAGGTAGTCTTCTTTACCTTACTGCCAGTAGACCTAACATTAGTTACAGTGTAGGAGTGTGTGCTAGATACCAGGCTAATCCCAAAGAGTCTTATATGATTACTTTGAAAAGAATCATAAAGTATGTCAAAACCATTACCAACTTTGGTGTGTGGTACAGCAAGGACACAAATGATGTCTTAGCTGGGTACTTTGACGCTGAATGGGCTAGGAATGTTGATGATAGAAAGAGTACATCAGGGGATTGTTTTTATGTGGGTAATAATCTTGTCTCCTGGATAAGCAAAAAGCAAAATTTCATCTCTTTATCCATTATAAAAGCTGAGTACATTGTTGCCGGTAGCTGTTGCACCCAACTTTCATGGATGCAAAAACTCCTCCATGATTACGGTATTTGTTAAGAACATCTTACCATCTACTGTGACAATACCAATGCCATCAACATCTCTAAGAATCCAGTTCAACATTCTCGAACTAAACAAATAAAGATTCGACATCACTTCATTAGGGAGCTTGTCGAAAATGGTACTCTTACTCTTGAGTTTATTCACGCTGATGATCAAAAGGCTGATTTGTTTACCAAACCTCTTGACAGCAAACGGTTTGAATTCCTTTGCTAGAACATTGGTGTCATCTCCATGGATTGATCTCCTCATCTCCTCTTTCTTCATGCATTTGCATCTAGTTTTATGCATTGCTTTATTTTGTTTGGTTTTGTTTTTAGTTTTGCTTTGTTTTGTCTTTCTCTTATATGCCCATGCATGATATGCTTATTAAAAGAAAAATATGCAAAGAATTATATGATTACAAGCATGTATTATAGGAGATGTAGGAGTTATAGGATGTACCTCAAAGGTGATAGTCCCCATCAAACAGTTTTGATTGTGTGTGAGTTAAAGTGTTTTTCTCATATCTCAAATCGTCATAACATGTATACGCTTATGCAATCTTATGATGTTTTTCACACACAACACGTAACATTCTTTGCTACTCTTGACACATGTGCAGGTACAATGTCATTTGGTCATCACAAGGTTTACATGTGTTAATGTATGCTCACTAAACTGTCTTAACTTGTTTTTGAAATATAAAATTAGTTAGACTTGTTTAGTGTGTGTGTGTGTGTGTGTTTTGGGATCTATGTGCTTGTTGAGAGATATTTTTGAGAGATTGAAACATTGTTTGAATCCTTGGTTGAGTTGCATGTTTGATTGCATTCATAGCTTTGTTTTTCTCTTCTTGAAAAACTATTTTTAAACAATCTCGACAACTCCTCGACACCTCTCGATACCTAGCTTATCTATCGACCTCTTCAGTTACTTTTTATTGCAATCTCGACACCTCTCGACAACTATGTGGATCAATCGAGAAACTTTCTATCCCATCAATAGCTCCTCGACAGCTACCTTAATCTATCTAGCTTCTTTTGCTTGGGACACCTGCTCGATAGTTAATTCTATCGAACTCTTTGAAGCTCGACAGATCCTCAACACCTCTCAACCTGTTGAGAATTATTAAGGTGCTATATAAGGGGTGCTCGCGATCTCAGACTCATTTTGCTCAATATCTCTCGATCTCTCTAGCCTTTTCACCTCCCAAAAACTTTCTTTTTTACCTTAAACCTCTTCCTCAAGGATTCTTCGACCTTAATCAAGTTTTCTTCACTTGGTAAGTATCTAAATCCCTTATATTCATGCATTTCATGATTTTTAACCTAAGTTTTTGGGTTTTGAGGTTTCTAAAAATCAAAAAGGATTTTGCAAAATTTTTGGGATGGGTTTCGAAGATTTGATCTTAACAACTTCATGCATTGCATCTCATGTGCATTATAACTATATTTTCATGCATTTAGATGTGTGTTATGTATGCTATTTGATTGTGTGCTAGTAGAATTGGATTGGGTTGAGCCCATGATGCTTTTTCTATTGCATGTCACATGTTCATGCTTTCCCATGCATACGTTCTTTCTTTTCAATATATTTTGATATATTCGAACTACTTGGGACTTTTCTGATTGTCTCTTTCTCCCTTTCTCTCTTTTGTTTGCATTAGTTTGCTTTTATGGCACCCAAATGCAAATCTACTCCATCTTGGAACCCTTTTTTTCCTGAGGCATCCACTTCTACTGATCCTACTCTCTCACACGTTCGGTTCCATGATGAGAAGGCCAAATCAGACTTCTTTGAGAACTTTTCTCGATGAGGCATTCATTCTAAATGCCAAGTCATCTTATCGAACTTCTCCGACACTGACCTTCCCACTATCATTCACAGTAGGGAATAGGAGTCACTGTGTGACGTCCCGGTCACATGTCCATCCGTGCTGATCTAGGAGTTTTACTCCAATATGCATGGATTTGATCTTTCAGTACCTTTCTTCATTACTCACATTCGAGGTACGCGCATTGTCGTCACACCGAAGATTGTCTCCGATGTGCTCTGTGTCCCCAGGGTAGAGCATCCTGACTACCTTGGCTGTGATCATCTTAGGACAATGTCTAAAGACAAGCTTATTTCTGCTTTTTGTGAACGTCAGTTCACTTACTGTTCAGGCTTTGCTAAAGGCCCTCAATTTTTTAACATGGTTATGACTTTTGTTCTTTATCCCCTATCTCACTATAACTCTATCATAGAGCCTCGTGCTCGGTTTTTGCTTTCCCTTTTAGAGCATCTTAGAATAGATTTTCCCTCTCATTTCATTCTTTTTATCATAGATATGTATAGGGATTCGGCGATCTGTGATAAGCTCATCTTCCTTTTGGCTATCACGAGGATTTTACGCCATTTTTTTGTTCCCTTTCCGGTGTCCAACCACTTCTCTTATATGGGTGCTATAGATGCTGCTACCGTTAAACGGAGCGAGGCACAGTTTCGATCAAGGTGGTCTGGGTTAGCAGCTCCTTCCACTTCTTTAGCTCCATCCACATCCGTTCCCTCTTCTTCTACGAGCGATATGACTCTTGAGGACATCATGGTGAAGCTTTAGCGTATGAATGCTCACCTCAACACTCTCAGTGATGAGTTATGTCAAGTGAACACCTGTGTGGGTCGTATTGCATGACGATAGGTGGTCATGGGTGGCTTCATTTCTTCTCCTCCACCTACTCTAGAAGCTTTTAAGGATGAGGATGTTAATGATGATGCTACTGCTTCCGATGATGAGAATGATGGAGATGCTAGCTCTTCTAGTGATGATGAGATGTCTACTTGACATTCTTACTCTTTGTCACTCATGACGAAAAGGGAGAGTAGTTTTGGATATGAGAGTAGTTATTTTTAGAGGGAGAGTTAATATAGGAGATTTTTGTTAGGAGGAGTGTTGATATTGAGGGATGTAGTGAGGATTTTATATATATTTTTCTTTTCTTCCTTTTTAGATACATTTATCTTGTACATAGGTCTTATGACCATTTTGACATACATTGTACTTATATTCTTTATATATTGATGTATGTTTTTCTCCTACCCTTACATGTGTTGTTTCTTTTCTCTTTTTATGCACATGCTTCTTATATCTTGTATACAATTTATTATTTCTGTTTCACACAAAGATGCCTTGATGAGTTTTGTTTAAAGTGTTTCAGAAATACAGGTTATCAAAGTCTACTTGTCATAAGCTCTCTTCTTGCAAAGTTTTTCAAGAGTTTGTGTTAGGACATATTTTATTGTATTCAACAAGTAAATAAGAGTTGAGTGATTTATGACTTCTCTCATATCTCATTTGTTTGTTATGATTTTGTCACAGATTGCCAAAGGGGGAAATTTTTAGGAACAAATATCACTATTTTATGTAATTGGCTAATCTTTTGACAAAACGCACTTTACTTGTATTTGGGTAGATCTAGGATGTGTTTAATGCTTTAACAAATCTTGTTTCAAGTTCAAGTATTAAAGTCATGCAAGTCTATCTAAGAATCAATTTAGAAAGTGTTGTTCATTAAAGCTCGACAACTAGCTCCACAACAAGAATCTATCGAGCCTTGAAGAGTTGTTCCAGCCCGTGGCTTAACAGCAGCTCGACAGATAGGGTATTTGTCGAGGTTTATGAAACTTAGAATTTCTGGTCTTTTTTTCATCCAATCCGTGATTGTATGTTTGGGATTTCTTTTCTCACAACTCTAAACATATATAAGGATTATTTAAGGGCTATCAAAGGAGACACAAGTTGCACAAGTATTGAGCAAAGTTTTGTTCAAGCAAATTATGACTGGAGACAGAATTTCCCCTAGTTCATCTTTCTTGTGAAGAAGCTACTGTTTTTTGTGCACCATAGGGTTTTATGACCAAGCAACTTCTCAATCTTCATCGTGTGATGAACTGAAGAACTTTATAGCTAAAATTCTTTTCTAGTTGGTGATTAAAGTCATGTACTGAGATCCTCAAATTGGTTAGTCACATAATGGGAGCCTTGCATTGCAAGGAGAGATTGTCATTATAGAACAAGTCCAATTGGGTATTGGGGTAAGGGCTCAATTGTATGTTGGTATAAGGTACTGGAATTCATTTACTTGTAACCGCTTGTTGTGATAATAGTGGATTCTCAGGAGTGGTGACCTTAAAATCACCCGATGGGGTTTTTGCCGTGTTGGTTTTCCCTATTCGTATACAAATCACCGTGTCAATTTATTTTCCGCTGCATACTTTAGTTATTAGTGATTTGTTTGTGCCACCACGTGCTTTGCATGTTAATTTGATTAGTTAATAAACTTGGCTAATTTATCAATTAATTCATCACAAAATGTCAATACGTTTTTGGCCTATCAGGGGGCCTAAACATCTCTTGTGCTTTTACACAAATTCGAGCTTTCATTTGGTATCAGAGCGGGTGCACTTGCTGTGGTTTCATTACCTAAGTGTGATCCTAGACCCTTTTTAAGATGGATCATCTCAATAACTTAATCCTCCTCCATACTTTGATGGGAACCATTATACTTTTTGGAAAGTCCGTATGAGGGCATTTCTATGTTCCATCGATGATAATGTTTGGGACACTATCAAGATAGGATGGACTAGGCCAGAGGCCACTAAATCCACATGGGATAAGGCTGCTCTTGCGGCAGCTAATGCTAATAGCAAGGCTTTAAATGCTATTTTCTGTGGTGTTTCTCCTAACGAATTTCATAAGATCTCTCATGTTACAATTGCCAAGGAGGCATGGAAAATCTTGGAGATGACCTATGAAGGCACCAAAAAGGTGAAGGATACCAAGTTGCAAATGCTTACCACATACTTCGAGGAGTTGAAGATGAGTGAAGACGAGTCATTTGACTCATTTTATGGGAAGCTAAATGAAGTGGTGATTGGGAAATTCAACTTGGGAGAAAAGACGGAGGACTCCAAAATTGTGAGGAAGATTCTACGAAGAGAGCAAAGACCTTGATGAGATTAAAATTCAAGAACTCATCAGTTCTCATCAAACCTATGAGCTATATCTACCATCTCAAAGGAAGAGCAAATCTCTTGTTCTTAAGACAATCAATGAGAGATTGGAAGCTCAAGACTTCTCGAATGAAGATGAGGTTGAAAAGAATGTGACGTATCCTACTAAGAACTTCCATAAGTTCCTAAAGTTTGAGAGATGGAAAGTTTTTTTGGAAAGGCAAATTCTCAAATTTCAAGAAGGACAAGAAAGACTTCAAGAAGAAGGATTCAAAAGATTCCTCACCATCTCAAATGGTCACGTGCTTTGAGTGCAAAGGGCATGGACATGTGAAGAAAGAATGCCCCACGTATTTGAAAGCAAAGGGTAAAGTCTTTACAACCACCCTGAGTGACTCAGATGTTTCCAATTCTGATTCGAAAGAAAGTTGGGATGGAGAAGAAAATTATTCCACATTTATGGCCATTGCACCCGTGAACTCATCAGAAGATTTGAGCCTTCTAGTGGAAGAACTTGGTAAGCACACTGAAGTAGAGTCTATGGGAATTGGAGAAAAATTCGATGATGAAGATGAAGGAATCAAGGAATTGCAAGAATCCTATAATTCTCTTTTTGAGAAAACCAAAGGGTATGCTAGAGTGGCTAAGGCAGCTGTTAAAAAAAAAAAAAAAAAAAAAAAAGCTGAACAAGACTACAAGAGCATACTCGTGAGGTATAAAGAAATGAAGTGTGAAGTTGAGGCACTGAATGGAGAATCAATTGAGGCCCACTCCAAAATCAAGTTTCTTGAACTTGAAGTGATTGAAGCTAATGCCAAAGTGGAGCGTGTTGCCTCCAAGAAACTTGACAAAGTGCTTGCACATCAAAAGCCATTTTCTAACAAAAGCGGCTTAGGCTATTCCGTAGAGAGTAGTTCAAGTGCCAATGTGTCCAAGGAGATGAAATTCGTTAAAGCTAAGGAACCAATGGTAGCAACTCCAACTGTTGAGAATGTAAAAATGGAGAAGAAGCCAAGTGGAACTGCTCAAAAGGTTTTAACAAAACCTCAAAATCCATTTGTGGCTAAACCTAAGGCTAAAGGGAAGTCTCTCCCAAAGTCTCAAAGAGTTCCTTAAGTTCAACACTTCTGCCACCATTGTGAAGTTTGAGGAGACACAAGACCTAACTGCTATAAACTTCACACACTGAAAAAAGCAGATTCTCAACGGCTAAAAGGACAAGGAAAGGGGAATTGGAATGCTAAGAAATCAAAAGAGCAAGAAGTTGATTCCGGTTTTGGTGATGTGATGAAGATAATAGACACCATCACTTCTTGTTTGGTAAGTTTTAGCCAAAGGTTTGAGAATCACAACTCTAGTACCCAATTCTCTAGGGATATCACCTAAATGCGCGTGCCGTGTAGGCGAAGAAGGGTACACATGCATAAACATTAGACCATGTCCATGCATCAATTCTTCCTATATATTGTGACTTTGGTTGGCTTGTTGCTATGTTTCTCATTTTAGCATGTTTCTTTTCAAGTTTGTTTTATACTTGTTGTTTTTGTTGATCTTACTTTTCATATTCTGCTTGAGTGTGTTGAAAAATTCAAAAACCCATAAAAATTGAAAAATCTCCAAAAAGTTTGATCACCTGTGTTGTGTATTTCACATGTGAGTTTGGCCTAGTAACTTCATACTAATGGCATAATGCATTTACGAGCCTAGCTTGTTATGTATGCACATATATCTTTGTGGGAAAAATCTCGACGTCTATGTGTGATTGTTGTAAATCGATCTTCAAGATTGTCATGGATAATTTGTCAATAGCCTTGATGGTTTTGATACATGCATAGACTTGTGCCTATATATCTTCCCATATTTTTATGTTTTTGCTTTATATCTCAACAAATGTCAAATCTCGAAAAGAGATAATGAGTAGCAAAAGTCGTCGCACATACTAGTATTTGACTAGAAAAAAGGGAAATCGGCTTGTATTAAAATGTATGGTGCCCAAAAAGCAAAAGGCTTACTCTCAAAATTGAAATATAAAAAGTTTCAAGCATCGATCTCAAAATGAAATCTATTGTTCCTAAATGATAAAAAATTATGAGTTGAAAGAAGCCAAAAGTAAAGTTTCCAAGATATGTAGTCATTTTCTTGTGGGAGGTCATGTATGTTCATTTCTATAATGAAAATAAACCACTTGACTTAGAACTAGTTATGTATGATTTGATTGAATTGATTATTGAAACTTCACTTTAGACTAAGGACTATTTCACATTTGATACACACACATAACACACAAATCTATTGTTCAATGAATGCTTATTTCATTTGTGTGAATGAACGTGTTCAAATGTAATGTGTATACTCAATTGCTTATTGATCAAACCCAAAATTTTTTTTGAGTATTTTATATGTTTTTGAAAGTTTTTTTTTTTTTTTTTTTTTTTTTTTTTTTTTGCATTTTTCATGTTTTTCTTCAAAAACTCCTGCATTTGCTTGAAGCCACTTTAATGTTACTCCTGCTTCACACAGCTGTGTTGCAGAGTACTTGGGAAAAATCATTTTAGTTTTTCTATAAGGTAGAAGCTTGTTGGGTGGAGGTAGTTGGATGAACCCAACCAAATCGGTGAAGTGTTGTATTTCCACATGTAGGGCTTTATTATGAATGTTCAGGGACTAAAAGAAGTAAAATGCAAGCTGAATTAAAGATGGGAAATTTGAGTCATTGGGAATAGTAAGTTGGTATAGTTTCTCAATAACAAAGAATGGAAGCTGGTTTTCTAGTAATAACAACTCATGCGTTACCACATCTAATAGCCACGCTTCTACAATCACAGGATCGTCATTTTCCCATCTTTCCTCATAAAATCTAAAGAATAGCTCAAGAATGAAGATTGCATCCAACTTGATCAGTTTCAGAAAATCATCACTTTTAAGATGAACAGTCTCTACATAGCAAAGCTGAATGCTGTCTTCCATCTCCCTTATACAGGTTTCTAAGTTCTTCAAGTTGATCTTAGCTCATTGCACGAAGCTCTCGAAGTATCTTGCTTTATGCTTTTCCATGGTTTGAAATCTTGTTTTGTCGTGGTGAATGGGACCAACTGAAATAACATGAGAAATGTAGGCTTCTTCGTTCAATTTGCGAAGGTGATATGGAACGTTGTAGATGCGGCACCCAGTTGACAATGGAAGCTTAAACATGGCTCTGACGTCATTTATCAATCTATTAATACATGTTTAAAGAAACCTGAAAGAAGTAATTGTTTAACTTAAACAACTTATTGTAACCTTTTTTTTTTTTTTTTTTTTTTTTGAAATGAAAAAAAAAAGTATTAATAATCATGATATTACTGTTTCCTTTTCATTTATGTATGATTTTTTTATCAACTCATACATTCCATAGGCATGATTGATAGTATTTATAATCGTAGAAGCTTTAATACAGACATATTGGGTTTAAGATACATTTAATGTAGTTTTGATTTGTATTGAATGTGAATTTTAACAAATTCATTATTGAATCACATTTTCCTTTTATACCATTCAGGCATAATAGATTTCAAGATAATCTAAAATTAATAACACTCTCATTTATATAATGTTTAAATTTCAATTTTTTTTTAAAAAAAAATTATGCATAAAAAATGAGTTTATGGATTAAATAGAAAATAATATCTTATTGAGACAAAATTTGTCATTCGTGCTGAGAACATAGAGAAGAAGTAATCTAACAAAGAGATTTTCAAATTATTAATTGAATAAAAAAGTATTATATGGTGTAATATTGCTTAAAATAATAATAAATGTAACTTGATATGACCCCATATATATATACTGGCTAGGTATCACATAAGAAAGATTTTATAGGATATGTATAATGGAAATTCTCAAAATATTTACGACTTTATGAATTGGTATGCTGTTTAGTGTGCATCTAGTATTAACTTACTTAACTTTTTACTGAAAATGTATTGATATTTTAAATAAGTGAAATTTTAAAAAGTCGTACATAAAAACTAAAATCTAACCAAATAAACCGGACACAAATAGACAATTAGTTTCAACTACTAGAGCCATCAATATATTGGTAGATATGTTAATAGTAGATGGACATTTATTTTCAGCCTGTCTCTCTGTTAATTTATCCAATATATATACATACATACATATATATATATATATATATTGTTTCTTTACTCTTTTTTTTTTTTTTTTTTCACTTTCCTATTAAATCTAAAGAAAGTAGAAAAATACTACCAATATTATTATAGAAGATATATAGAAGACTTCAAACATGATAAATCAATTTCTTAGTTACCCTTTTTTTGTTTGTGTTTAAAAGTAGACATAATAGTTTGTTTATAAGTTTTATATGTTAAAATTTGTAGTACCCCTGCCACTCCATTTACGAATCTAAGGGTCTGTTTGGATACTATTTATTACTGAAAACTAAAAACTGAAAATTGAAAATTGAAAACACTGTAGCTAAATAATTTTTAAATGTGTGAATAGTACTGTAAAACCCAATTTAAAATTTTTTTTTTTTGGTTTTTTTTTTGGTTGAATAAAGTACTTGTGGGTCCCATGCATTGCGTGAACAATGCACAGGACCCGCTAAGTATTCAGATTTGTTGCTTAAAAGTTGAGTATGCGCGCGGTTTAACAAAATATAGACAAAGAAACTTTCATTTGGCAAATTAAAATGGCCATAATTATCTGAGACAACCAAAAAAATGCATCAAAATTTTAAATAATGACTTTCTCAAATGTTGGTGTCCAAATGGTAACACACGCACACAACATGAATCTGGATACAAAACGAGCGGTTAAATAAATCATAAAAAATAGAGGTTAAATTATACAAACTTCTCAATCTAGAAAGACAATGTAACTTGAATATATAGGAAGTGTTACGAAAACCTACCTCAGTTAATTGTGTAGCAGATGAAAGAATGAGCCTCTAACTTACTGTAAAGTGCAAACTATCAACAACTCAAGCTATGTGTGGTTCTTGCAGCGATCAAATAAAGCGATGAGGATATATATAATAAATAAGTCTACTACTGCAACTGCAACTAAGTCTCATAATAATACGTAAGCTCTTATCCTTTAACTTACGTCACATTTTCTCAGGTCTTTGTATATTAAGTAATACTAAGATACATGATCACTAAGAGCTTTAAAGCTCAACAGGCATTTTTTAATGATATTTTTAGTAGAGATATTCATTATTCAAATCTCATTTCTCATCATTATTGAACAGTATAATTTAATAAAAAAAGAAAGAAAATTTTAAACTTCATATGGCAGGTTTCCTAAAATGAGTCCATTTTTGAGTTGTTAACCGTATCTCATAATAGTATTATGTAAGTTGTGGTACAAAAGTCGTAGTAGTAACATAATTCAAGTCATGTTACAGTTGGTCTTTTTCTTTGTAAGAAAAGTTGTCTCGCACCATGTGATTGAAACGTTGTTAATAGTTTACCCTTTTGTCTCAAGAAAAAAGTTATCTCGCATGAATCCAAACAATGTAAATAGTTTATACTAGATCGGTCATTCTTAGGGGAATGTGCCTTATAAATACAAGGCATCATCCGTCAAGGTTTTATGGTTTTACCGTAAACATCCCTATTTTTAGGTACTTTTACGGGGAGTAGTAAAAAAATCAGCAAATTGCATTGTTTACATGAGGAAAAAAAAAAAATCAGCAAATTGCATTGCCAAAACGGTGCTCTCTCGCTTCTACCTTTCCAAGATCAACTTGTAAGGTTGAATTTAATCAACCATCTTGTTGGTTTTATTTTGTATCAATTTGCTTGTAATTTAAATATTTAGAAACCATATATTTATGTGAGATTATTGTAAGGGTAGTGTGTGAGAAGATGTGAAAAAAAACTTAAGTATGTGCAAGAAGGCAGAGATTCGCAGTTAGGACTTGCGGCTGACTCGTGACACTACCCTTGAGAGGTCATTGACCAAATCCTTTTCTCACCACACCCACGTCTATGAGAAGGTTCATTTGGTGCTAAGGGACGCAGTTTGGAAGGAACCAATGATTATTGGTTGATGCTATGGTTTAGTAGCGGAATCCAAGAAACTAGAAAAAAAAAAAGGTTCGGTGCAACCTCGTTAGAGCAAAAAGGTTGAAGGGCTTAGGTACCTGGGTAGATTAGGCTTGAAGGGTCTATTGCTGTTCATGTATCCCAACTACATTTTCTAGTGGATTATTGACCGCTTGGAGGGCGGCAGAGAGGTTTTACGCCGAGGACTTTGGTTTTCTCTTCGATAATACATCGTATGTTGTCCTTATGTTTGCATCTCTCTTCCTTTATCTTTGCCATTTATTTTTTGTTGTGGATGTGTTTATATTTAGCTTAGATTGTTTATCAACTCTGTTATAAGCTTGTTATCATGTTTCGCACATTAATTGTTTGATATAAACCTTGAATTGGTAATTTCGTAATTGGAGGTCCAAACATTCAAAGGTGTTTTACATGCATTTTGAACTTTCACAACTCTACCCTAGATGTCATCATCCTGAAACACCTATTGGTCCTATTTTCACATTGCGAGGAGCTGTATGCAATAGATTCAAGATAGAAGAGTCCGTAGATTCAGAGCTACATGTGATCGTGTTAGTAAGTTCTACAAGAGGTAATTTTAGATTTTAGGGAGAAAATCTATTGTAATCTTCCATTCTATCATAGTGGATTTGTTTACCTTGAGAATAATTAGGTTAAATCTTCCCTAGGTTTTTACCTTGAAATAGTTGGTTTCATTAGCTTTTTCAGATCATTATATTACTATCTTTTTAAATTTTTTGTACTAGGTAATATGATTGCATGAATTTAACCTAGATTTGAATAATTAACCTAGGTAACTACTTGGCTAATTCTTTAGGTTAAACTAATTTGATTTTCAAGGGGTCTAAACAAAACAAACAGTCATTGATGTGACAAATGAATCATAATCTGATCCAAGACCAGCTAGAAGCAAAGAGATGATTTTAAAATCATTTAGGGGTTGAGCAATGGCAGCAAGTGTGTTAACCAGTGTAGTGAACTAGTGAAAATAATCAACAATAGAGGAATTGCCTTTTTTCAAAGTGGCGAGTTGATAATCTGATCCTACAAATGCAAGTCTTGAAATTTTGGATTTTGGAGAGTCTAAGTGCCTCCAACTGCTGCAATAGCGATGGCTTAAGTTGGAGGAGGTGTAGTTCAATCAAGATGGCCATAGAGGTGTTGGCCTTTCAAGTAAGGAATGCTCTGTGCATTCCATAACAAATAATTATCACAAGTCAATTTGAGGGTAATCAAATGATGAATGGTAGTGAGTGAGGTGGGAGGCATAGGAGTAACGGAGGTATTAGCACTAGAGGCTAAAGAGGATGATGAAGCCATTGTAGAAGACGTCAGTCACTAATGGCTTTAATACCATGTAAAACACAATGATATAATTGTTTTTAAGCCTAAATTCATACGCTTTAGGTAGGGATGGCAATTTCTTCCCGACCCACGGGTACCTGACCTAGCCCGGCCCTAATGGGCCAGGTTTTACCCGATCTAATAAGGAATAGGGTTGGGTTTGGGTTTTAAAAAAAAACCTGAACCGGGTCCGGATGTGTTGGCTTTATTCTGTGCCAAATTTGTATTTTAGCAATTAAATACCTTGTATTTAGGTAGGAATTATGTAAGGGTTGTGTGTAAGAGAGTGTAAAAAAAACTCAAGATGTGTGCATACAAAGGAGCCTCGCAACTGGATCTCGCGACTAACTCGAGTCTGGCAAGTCGCCAAAGTGACACACGTGTGAAGCATGCAGAGAGGGTCACGACAGCTAGAGTACTACAGGACAAAATGTACAGTCTAGCCAAGTAGTTAGCTCACGACTCAAACTCGTGACTTGTTCCACTCACGAGACTGAGTCGCCAAAATGCCCTGTTTGGATGAAAACTGACTTTTCACATTCCTCACATACACTACTATAAATACCCTTATACCCATGAAATGTAGAGAGCTTCCAGAGAGAATTTTGAGAGAGAAATCCTAGAGAAATATAAAATTGATAGGCCAAAACCGAATTGACCCCTTGTGATGAATTAATTGATTAATTAGCCAAGTTTATTAATTAATCAAATTAACATGCAAACGCGTGGTGGAACAAACAAATCACCAATTAAACTATATATGCAGTAAAAAGTAAATTGACACGGTGATTTGTTTACAAATGGGGAAAACCAACACGGCAAAAACCCCACTGGGTGATTTTAAGATCACCACTCCCGAGAATCCACTATTATCACAACAAGCGGTTACAAGTAAACGAATCCAGTACCTTATACTAACCTACAGTTGAACCCTTATCCTAATACCCAATTAGATTTGTTCTGTAGTGATAATCTTTCCTTGTAATGCACAGCTCTCAGTACGTGACGAAACAATTGCGTGGATCCCAGTACGTGACTTCAATCTCCAACTAGAAAAGATTGTTGGCTACAAAGTTCCTCAATTCATCTAGACGATGAAGATCAAAAAGATGCTCGGTTACAAAACCCTACTGTGCACAAACACAACAACTTCTTCACAAGAATGATGAACTAGGGCAAAACTTTGTCTCCGGTCACAATTTGCTTTAACAAACTTTACTCAACACTTGTACAACTTGTGTTCTTTTTGACGGCCCTTAAGAAAAGAAGACCCAAACATATAATCACGGATTAAAATCAAAACAGAATTGAAAATCTAATTTTCATAAACCTCGACAGATGGCTAGCTGTAGAGCTAGCTATCGAGCTTTACTGACAGGCACTTTCTTGGCTTGAAACTTGGACAAATTTGCATGGTTTCAACACTTGATTTTGAAACAAAGTTTCTTGAAGTATTAAACACATCCTAGATCTACCCAAATATAATTAAAGTGTGTTTTGTCAAAGGATTAACCAATTACATAAAATAGTGGCATATGTTCCTAACAAGTGAATCATATATGTCCTAACAAAGATTGACTTATCCACAATCTTTGTCATTTAATTCTCTAAATTTCTCTTCTCTTATCTTCTCCATTGACATATCCTTGAAAGGTATATTTGCAAAATTCTTACCTCACCATACCGTAAGGAGGTATTTTGGTGCTTGGGAAGTAGTTCAGAGATGACCAATTCATTTGGTTGATGCAATGGGCTTATTGTGGGATATGAGAAGCTAAAGAAGACAAGGTTAGGCATAACCCTGTTGGAGCAAGAAGTTAGGAGGGCTTAGGTGCATTGGATAGATTAGGCTTGGAGGGTCTTTTGCTATTCATGTATCCTAACTTTATTCTTTAGTAGATCATTTGACCGCTTGGAGGGCAGCAGAAAGGTTTTTCGTCGAGTTTTTCGGTTTCCTCTTCGATAACACATGCCGGTGTTATCTTTGTGTTTGCATCTCTCTTCCCTTACTCTTTACCTTTTAATTGCTATTGTGTTTGTGATTAATTATGGTTTAGAGTGTTCTACCAATATGGTTATTGTTTATATTCATCATTCCGCACATATATTGTTTGTGTATAAGCTTGTGTAAGTGTTGTTGAAATTGGAGGTCTAAACATTCATTAGTGTTTTACACACTAACTGAACTTTCATTTTTAATCATAAAAAGTTCGTTTGAAAAATATAGGTCGACCCAACTCGACTCGAAACCCGATTGACACACAATTCAATTGACCCGTTTAAAAATAACCAGTTTTTGACCTGCAACTTGATTAACCCAACCCAACCTGCCCATTTGCCATAAGTTGGTCCTAGTCGGGTTTTTGCCCAACCCGAAACTAACTCGATTCCATCGAGTGGTAGAACAATGGACTTACCGCCAACCGATAATATCTATGGGACAGATCAAGTCGAATTTTGCATGGATCAACTTAGTTGTGTGTCAATCGGGTTTCGAGTTGAGTTGAGAGAGGCATTTTTAAATGGTCAACCCGATTCACCATAAACCATTTATTTCATACCATTTCCTTGAAGTTATTGGATAAAATTGATCTTTAAGAGGCAGAATATGATTACCTAGACCGGCATGCACCTTTTGGGACAGTTCAGTTGAGTGACCAAGATGAAATGGTCAAAACTTTTGGTATAAAACCTTGCATGATATTTGTTTAGTTTATTTGTTTTTGTTAAATATTATTCATGTAGTTATTAATACATTGTAAGACATTAAAGAGAAAATGAAAGAGTATATATGTTTATCTATGTTTGGTTGATGAAATATGCTTAAATGGTTCCACTAGTTTTAGTGCGCAAGGCATGTGAAAAACATTATGAAAGAAGATTCATAATAAACAAGATCCAAGATACTAACGGCATATTTAAAAATTCCAAGTGAACTATTTTATGTTGGATTTTCATATTTATCTTTTTCCTCTCACTCTGAAACATAATAAGAAAACATGCAAGAGCATACTATATTACAAAATGTCGACAAAATCTTGCAACTAAAACGAAATCACCCACCAAAAAACTAACTAAAATGAAATTCAAAATCATTGAATAGAATCATAGACCAAAAGGCACTAAAAGAAGTATTTTTCAGAAATTGTTTATGTTAACTGTAAAATTTTCTTTCCGAGTATAAAAAGCTATAGAATTCTACCAAGACAAAATAATAAAAACAAAGGAAAACATAGCAGATGTATCAATTTTGATAGAATTAAAGTGAACACTTCCAAATGTCAAAATATAAACTAACATTAGTTTTATCACATTATTGCTAGCAATGTTTAAATTCAAGTAAATTAGTTCTAAATTGAAGCAATATATACTGATTCTCCACTTGTGCCACTTTGATTTATTGGGTCCAAAAATCAATATTAAATAGAAACATTGAAGTGATTATTATTTACAATAAAACCAATGGCAAAACTTAGATACAATATCTTACATCTTATACCTTAAGTTCTCATTTTAAAATTTAAACATGTCTACAAAATAAATTGAGCAAAATAGCGTTAAATATTAAAAGTTAAATACCTTGGTAAAACCTAACCTTATATTTTAATTTTAAGTTTTGTTGAACTCAAGATGCATCACTCTTTCAAAATTTCAATTGAGGCTTGGAGGTTAAGACTTAAGAGTGATTAGTGGAGGAATAGTTAAACACTTTTGAGGGGGGGGGGGGGGGGGGGGGGAAGTAGTTAAACACTTAAACTAATATAATTTAGAACAAAAAGATTATAAGATCTTCACAATTATTTTTTTAGCCCATCAATATCTCTAGACTTGAATCTAAAGGTAACTATTTCCAACTCATTTTTTCAAAGGAAGTACCGAAACGAAAAAACGAAAAAACCTTAAGTTTATGTAACTTACACTCCAGTAAATGTTTCTAAGGGTTAAAAAGTGACTTCATATCCTATTGTACCACATACTTTTGTTAATATTAACCAAGCAACAAAACCAGAAAACTCACCGTCCAAATTAATGCAAAACAAAACCACTCAAACTCTTTTTTTTGTTGTTTTTTTTTTAAAAAAAATATATAGTACACATAAAATAAGATATAGTATATATAAGTAGGGACAATGAAGTGGACAACATAGGCAACTTTCACGTTCCTTTAGTATAGGAACAAAATAAACATTATTGTTCCACTGCCTTCTTGTGTTGTAGTGTTATTCAGGCCCACTAGTGTTTTTGGACTGTTTTTGCGTCAAAGGCGAGGCAACTAGTTTATGGTTTACTGAATTCAACATTTAAATATCGTGCCCGTTCTGGTAGTTGAAAACAGTCACACACCATTAATGTTATTAGCTGCCATGGTATACGTGACATTAATTTTGCATTGCTGTTATTAGCTGCCCATGGTACTCTTCTATGCACGACATTAATTTTGCGTTAGTAGTTGTCCATGGTACTCTTCTGCATGTGACATTAATTTTGCATTATTTTGGATGGTATACATGTGTACGTGCGCTACATTTAGTAGCTGTCCATAGTATTCTTCTGTTTGTGACATCAATTTTGCATTATTTTGGGTGCTAATAGTAGTTTGTAGATTTGAATTTATGATATATATGATTTATGGCGAATCTACGTTATTATGGATTATAATTAACTCAAATGACAAAATTATAGAATCTCTTATTTTCAAATAAAATACTTGACTTTTAATTAATTTTTGGGTAAATTACAAATTTGGTCCTTATCTTTTACATCATATTTCAATTTAGTCCCTAACTTTTCAATTGTGTCAATTTGGTCCCTAATATTTTCAGTGTCGTATCAATTTGGTCCTCACTGTTATCTCTTGGATGGAAAAAACTGATACATCAAACGATGATATTTAAATATTAACATATATTTATGCCAACTAGGATGCCATATATACTGCCACATTAATTAAAAATATAAGGAAAAAGAAAAACTCAAAAAATAAAGAAATTTAAGTTGTTTTGTTCCCACAGTTCTGGGTTTTGATGGGTATAGGGAAAGCAAATGCTTCCTAGGGACAATGATTTGAGTGAGTATAGGCCAAGTTTATCAGCAATCTCAGAAGCATTGGCACTGCGTAGTTCAAACTGCAAAATAACAAACAAATCCTCTTCACCATTACTTGCTGTCCAACTCCTTAGAAAAACATGAGCTCACAAGAAAGCTTTTCTTCTTCAACTCTTCCTCACGGTGTTGAGAGAGGGATGGTAACAAAATTCTTCCTCACAACAGCGGTGGTGTTGAATCTTCAAAATCGTTGGCAATGGGTTAGAGATCTGATTTTGTTGGTGGAAGATTGGAAACCTTTCATTTCTCTCTCTTCTTTGGTTGTCATCGTTTCGTTGGTTACATTGAAATTTAGATCTAAATTTCAGTGGCTATCTCAAAAAAAAAAAGTGGTTGAATTTATGGGTCCAAAACCCAGATTAAATTTATTTATTTATTAGTTTTTAGTTGATATTTAGTTGTAAAAAAATCTTGGAATTGGCCATGGAAAATCCCTGTGATCTCATCGGTGTAGATGTAGTACAACATACTAACCATCTACCTTTCCTTAAAATAGGATAATGGCTTTATTTCACCCTACCAAACAACATAATCTATGAGAAATTGAGGAGCAAACAAGATTGACTCCAACCAAGTAAGCAAAGTAACTTTCCTGTTTGCAACTTTAGGGATTTTAGGGATGGAGATGAGGAAGAAGAGATTGAGTACTGATTTTAGAGATTTTGGAACCTATTAGTTTCCCCAAACTTATCTCACATGTACATATTTCAATTTAGTTTCTATTCCTTGAATTGATATGGCAATACAATTAGTAGATGATGTGGTATGAAAAATAATTTTTTATTATTCCATTTGACGCGTTAGATTTTTCCATCTAAAAAATAACGGTAGGAACTAAATTGACACGACACTAAAATGTTAGAGACCAAATTGACACAATTGAAAGGATAGGGACCAAATTAAAATATGATGTAAAAGATAGGAACCAATTTTGTAATTTACCATTAATTTTTAAAACTAATTTCATTTAGTTTACATCTACGTAATAACAACAATAAATTTTTAGTTCCAAAATTTTGGGGTTGGATATGAATCCTTCACTAATTAATTAATTACTCCAACAAAAATTTAAAATTCATCCATGCTCTGTAGTTGAGAACAATCGTGCACCACCATTGCAGTTAGTAGCTGCCCATGGTACTCTTTTGCCCGTGATATTAATTTGGCTTTATTTTTTATTTTATTTTATTTTTTGTTGATAGGAATTTGGCATTATTTTGGGTGTACTTAAAAGCGGGAACCTTGTTGCCTCCACCTTACTCTGAAAATAATTTTTGGACCCATTTGATATATTTATTACTGGCCAACCCAACATACACTTCTAAATTATGTTCCTAACAAATTGACCGGATTAATATAATAACTTAATTGGCATGTCTCACACTTATTGGATTTTTATACCACTAATATGATATTATTTGATTATCAAATACCTTTTCTTACAAAACCACCATCCAAATTAATGCAAAACAAAACCACTCAAACTCTTTTTTTTTTTTTTAAATATATAGTACACATAAAATAAAATATGGTACAAATAAGTTTTTGGACAAATAAGTAGAGACAATGAAGTGGACAACATAGGCAACTTTCACGTTCCTTTAGCATTGGAACAAAATAAACATTATCGTTCAACTGCCTTCTTGTGTTGTTGTGTTTTTCAGGTCCACTAGGCCACAAGTGTTTTTGGACCCTTTTTTTTTTTTTTTTGCGTCAAAAGCAAGGCATCTAGCTTATGGTTTACTTAAAAAAAAATCAACATTTATAATGCTGCCTTGCTTTTGTACAGGTTTGTTACTTTCTTTGAATAAAATTCTTCTTATCCTTTAAAAAAAAAATCAAAATTTAAAACTCGTGCCCGTTCTGGCAGTTGAAAACAGTCGCACACCATTAATATTATTAACTTCCATTGTCTAGGTGACATTAATTTTGCATTACTGTTATTAGCTGCCCATGGTATACGTGACATTAATTATTTTCAAAGAAGTAGGTCTCCCTTGATTCGTGTCCGCAACGTTCTCAATATTTTTATAATAAATTTTAAAATAATTTTGTTATTAGTTTTAATTTAAACATTTTTTTCTCATCATTAGTAACAATTAATAATAATCTATCACTTCAAATTTTTTATGAAAGTATTGTAAAATATATAATTTTTCTAGTGGATCAGGCTCTCCTCTCAAATCTAGAAATTTCCAGTAAATGGAAATACAGTTCTGAGATGAAATGGCTTTCTTCAAATAGTGTTGCATTACTGCATACAATCTCATTATAATAACATTCTAGAGAAGGGTTTCTTTTGTTTTGTACAAAAGACAAATACAACTGGTTTTTTCCTTACTACCTCGGCGGCATGACAAATGGAGGTCTTCTCTGGAGAAATACACATGGGTTTTGAATTTTGTACAACTGGGTTTATAAAATACTAGTTTATACAGTTTTCTAAAACCCATATGGGTCTCTGGAGAAATACATCAGGTTTGTGAAATCCGCGTGGGTTTCCAAAGAAATACAAATCGCTTTTTTAGACTTGGGGTTTTAAGTTTTTTAACAAAGTGTTGAGGCATGGTTCTCGTTGGCAGTGTTCAAGCTTACTCTGGTGGTGAAGGCAGAGAAAAGATTAAAGGTTCTAGAGCTGGCTTTTCTTTTTCTCAGTTAAGGTGTTTTTATTTTTATTTTTTTATTTAAATCATAAACAAGTTTGTTCTAAAAAAAATCATAAACAAGTGTCCTTTTGCTTTGAACCAAATCCTTTTACATTGGGATATAATTTAAAATTAATATATTGTAAGTTCTAAATTTAGGGTTATAAATGAACTAAACTTTTCATGAACAATTCAGGCTCAACTCGATAAAGCGTTTGTTCATGTTTATTTGTGTATAAATAAGTTAAGCTTGAACCATAGTTTTAGGCTCGTTTCATAAACAGACTGAGCCCAAGCATAAAAATTTGTTACAAACAAGCCCATAAGTAATTAGGCTTGATACAAAACAATTCGACTCATTTATAAGTCTTTATGTGTTAACTAAATATACTCATTACAAATATATATATATATATATATATATTCTATAATAATAGGTAAAGTTGAGAGAAAATCCAATTAGATTGCAAATTATAATTCAATTAAAGTCTAATTTTATGTAACGTGTTCTATCTAATCTAAGTTTTTAAATTTTTGTGCCAAGTGAGTTAATTCAATGTAAAAATTAAATTTTAATTAGAGTTTAATTTTACGACATATGTCTCATCTAATCTAAATTTTTTAATTTTTGTATCAAATGAGTTAATTTAGTGTAAAAAATGAGAAGTCCAATATAAGTAAACTATAAAAATAAAAAATAAAAAATAAAACATAATTTTTGAATGAGTTTATATTTATGAGTTTTTTTTTCTTTTTTTTTTTGGTAGAACTAAAAACAATTCAAGTTTATAAGTCATCTATATATATAGATTAATAAATAAAACTAAGAGAAAATCTAATTAAATTTTAAATTGGAATTTAATTAGAGTCTAATTTTGCGCCACATGTCTCATCTAATTAAAATTTTGAACCAGGTTAATTAGTGCAGTGTAAAAATTAGATTTCAATTAAAGTTTAATTGTATGGAACGTGTTCCATCTAATCGAAAATTTTTAATTTTTGTGTCAAATGAGTTAATTTATAGTAAAAAAGGAGTCCAATATAAAAAAATCTAAAAAAACATAATCATATACCTAACACTATATATAAAATTAGAGGAAGAGAGAGTTTGAATGATTTTATATTTATGAGCCTTTTTTTATAACTAAAAAAAAATTTATTTGGCACAAAAATTATATATATATATATATATATATATATATATATATATATGCTTAGAGAAATCTACAATTGAAGTCCAATTTTGTGCCATTTGTCCTAAATTATTTATCTTTAGAGAGAGTTTTATTTCTTAATTTTAGAATAAAATGTGGGATCATATCATAAATATCCATTCAAGTGAGTTATTGTGTACAAAAATCAAAGAGTCTAGAATTAATGAACATAAAAATATATATTTTTTAAATAAACAATTTACATTTTCTATCTAATAACATTCTTACAAGACATTTTAAAGAGTTAAAAATATATATAAGAATGACTATCAATAATATTTAAATTATATATGTAAGATTATTATACTTTGCTTCTTAATGTGTATCTTTTAAGTATATCCATGCATATGCATGGGATTACAAGCTAGTATTTGAATAATGGCATGATCAACATGGAATTACTATCCATTACCTTAATTTTTTCCTTTTGTCTAAATTGACCAAGAATCTCTTTAAACTATAGTTACACTTAAAAATAAATAAATTAATTAAGTGGACCACGTATGATCCTTCCCCGTCAATCATCTAAAGTAAAGTTATAAAATATGTTAATATTTTATCTTTCATAATAATTACAAATAAGTATTTTTCTAGTTCTTCACAATTGTATTTTAAATAATTGTTGAAACTGTAAACAATGAATGATGAATGAATGAATTTAATTATAAGTAGGACTAATCATAAGTATTTTTAATTTGAATAATGACTAATCATAAATAGAACTATTTTGTCTAAATAAAAAATAAATCATAAGTAGGATTAGACGTATGATAAAATGAGTATAATATTTCCTTTTTCTTTTTCTTAATTTTAGAGATTTAAGCATTTGATAATGTAATTTTTTTAGATCTCAACCTTAAAAGCTTAACCTGAGTTCCAGTTTGAGCTTGATATTAAGCTTGAATTTGACTTGACTGATTGATCAAATCAAGTCAAGCCAAGCTTAAGTTTTTTTGGCTTTCCCATGAGCTCAAGCTTAAACATTATTTTTAGGCTTGTTACGAGCTCAAGCTAACCTTGAGCTCATGACTTTTCCTGAGAAGCCATACTTGAATATGTATTACTTGATAAAGCTCGACTTGTTTACAACTCTAGCTATGATTTAATTAATGTCATTTTCATACGTACCTATTACGGGTAAGTTGCAATACAGCTTTCCTTGCTTATAGCTTATCCAAGACCATAAGGAGTTTATTGTTGTTTATAATATATTATTTTATGATTAGATTTGATATGGTATATGTGTACTTATTTATTGAATAGCATTGATACAAATACAAATTCACTTTAATTGTTTCATTTTAACTCATGTTTAATGTTTTTTTTTTTTAATTTTTTTTTATTTGTTAGGATGGTACAAGTAGAGATGAAGAGGACAACTCAAACAATAACATAGAGGTTGAAAACAACTTGGAGGGTGACTAAGAGGAAGACTAATATAGATCTTGTCATAATTCTAGTTGTTTAAGTTTAAAATAAGGTTTAATTTTAGGATTTCTTTGTATATTTTATATTTTAAAGTTTGAACTTATATGAATTTTTATCTTTCAATGGATCAATTTTTAGTAATTATTGGACTATTGTATCAATTTTTAGTAATTATTGTACTATTGTAACATGATAGTTAAACAAAAATGATATAAAATAAATTAAAAATAAATAAATAATAAAATATTTCAAAAATTATATAAAATATTACCATTGATGACTTAAAAATTTGGTCATAAATAACTTTATAGTGACAACAAAGTCCCTCACAATTAATAAAATGGTGACACCCCTTAACCTCTTGCAAAAATGTTTTAAGTGACAACTTAATGTCGTCACTATTATTCCTAACTAATTGCAAAGGGGTTAAAATCCTTTGTAAATGAATTTTAGCAACATCATTATTTGTCTCGTCATTAATTTGAAATTTGCAAATAACTAATTGTGATAGTATAAAGGTTCTCACAAATAGTTATTAACGATGACTGCTTTCCCTCGCTAAAAATAAGTTGCGAGGGGTTAAAAGCCCTCACAAATAAAATTTAGCGATGCCATTATTTGTCACTAAAAAGTATGTCGTCAATTTGGAATTCGCAAATAACTAATTGTGAGGGTATAAAGGTCCTCACAAATAGTTGTTAACGACAACTATTTCCCCTCGTTAAAATAAGTCGTCGACTTTTCTCGTCGTTTGGTAATATATTTGTGAGGGCAGATTTGTTCAGTAACGACGGTGGATTGCCCTCGTAAATTATTTATTTGTGAATGTATGGTTGCAAAATCTCTTTTAGCAACAAGAGTAAATATGACGGCCTTCAAGGGCCATATGCCCTCTATAATAACCTTTTGCGACAATATTTGAATTTTTGCAAAGGTATTTTACCCTTACTAGTAGACTCTTTTCTTGTAGTGTACACAATACTGATGTAAAAACTTCATTACAAGGATCTAAAAACGTTATTATGAGATAGTTAGTGCCTTAAATGAGATTTCTGAAATTAATTATTATTTTCTAATAAAATTATATATTTTCTTTAAATTCATGACCAAAATCTTGAAACACAGGCGAAATTCTACTAGTTTTATTATCTAAAAAAATAGAACTTGTTCACAAGGACGTGGAAACACAATGTAATATGGAACTCTGTTGCTACGATAGTTAATTGAAGCGTCTGCTTGTTGTTGAGTTCCCCTGCTTGATGATTCTTCCATCTAGTTGCGTTTCTTAAATTTCCTGATGATGAATCCTAATGGGAAGAGACAAAAGGATTAAAATGAATGGATTAGCAAGCTTATCAGATCAAAATGACAATTTTCAAATTTAAAGAACTAAAATGAAAATTGAGCAAAGTTACTTTGGGTAAATTGAACTTTTGCCAAAATATAATTTTAGAAATGCTCCTATTTATCATTTTATGAATTTATATTAACCAAAATTTCATAATTCACATAAATTGTACCTGACTTAAAATAATTATTAAATAATTGTATCATGTGTAAAAACCCGTAATAGATAAACAATAATCTTGTCCCTCCTAAAATAAAATTCTGATCCTCACTTTCTGTAGGAGCTGTCCTAACAACTAAATTAGTGGATTCCAGTTATTTAATCTCAAATTGCCTTTCCCAAAGAATAGAATACATGTATTTGACATAAAAATGTTCTTTTCTACCATTAGTATTCTACTTATGCTTCACTAATTACAGTAGATAATATCCTAAGTATAGAATTTGAAAAATAAAAAAATCAAATCAAATCAAATACATGACATATTATAGTTTATAAAGTTTAGAGTGAAATACTATAAATGAGATAGATGATTTTCATCAGTGATATTTGTATAAAAAATCCAAAGCAAACCCAAGCTAAAAATTAATTAAAAAAAAAAAAAAAAAAAAGAAGAGACAAAAACAGGGAAAATAAAATATCATGGTGATTGCAAATTAAAATTTAGAATACAGTCAATGAACACTATGCCTGATTAATGTTAATTGCAAATAGTTGTTTTTTGGTGCTGGCATAATTGAAGATTTAGGATAAAAAGAGATGATAGCGGTAAGACAAATAGGGAGAAAATTAAATAAAAAGATAGATAGAAAAATTAATGAACTTAAAGAGGAAATTAATTAATGTTAATTAAGAAAGCATACCTCAGTCCTCAGTTATTGTTTGTGTGGCACTAGCAGCTGAAAGAAGGGCACTGTAAACTGTAAGTGCAAACTATCAACAAACGATGCGATGATTGTTTCTTCTCCTTTGAACTTACAAATTAAATCACATTTTCTGCTGCCTTATTGTATTACCCAGTAGAGTAACTGAGTTATTAGGTATGGCCGGCCGTTTGGGCAAAATTCTAAATCATTTCTAGATCTTGCGAATAAGGGTCCGTTTAAAAATTACTTACTTTGCTGAAACTGAAAACACTATAGTAAAATAATTTTTAAATATGTGAATAGTACCATGAGATGTATTTTTAATGAAAGTTTTGTTGAAAAAAGAGGTTTGTGAGTCCTATGAATAATGCACAGGACCCACTGGAAAAGCTACCACAGCCACAAATCGCTTCTCAAAAAAATAAAATAAAATAAAATGGAAACGCAGATGCAGATGCTGGGAAATTCATCAGTACAAACGGGTACTAAGACCCTGATAGGCACATCTAATAAGTTGTTTACAGCTAACATTCTCATTTTGCTTTGAAAAAAAGTCCTCCTTGCATCACTGTTCTATGTCCTTAATGAACATGGTATTGTGCTTATCATAATTTACTATCTCATATATGTGATAAAAAGATATTAAAGTAAAATTTGTTTGGTCTATATATAACACGAAAAATTGTGTTCTCAATTAATTGAATACGGAGGAAAGTAGTAGTAAAGTTCCTTCTAATTCTAACCTAGAGAACGGAAAGGTGTTGAAATATGTGTCAACATTTCAACTAAACCAAAGCCAAGATTTAATTGAAGGAAAAAGACAGTATTGGATTATAAATTTGATGTTACATTATATAAAATTAAAATTTTTTTTTGAGAAAGATATAAAATTAAAATTTGATGTCACAATATTACAAATCTAAAGATAAATTTGATGTCACATTATATAAAATTAAATTTAAATGATGTAGTACCAAATACAATATTGGATTTTTTTATAAAAAAATTTCTAACCATTCATGGTGAGAATGGATTTTCTCCATTTTATGTGAAAGTGTAGACAATGTTTAAATCCAAACTAAATCAAGTGAGTTTTATCTGCCAATCAAAGCATTTCTTTTCTTCCATTACCGATTTACCATGAAGTTATTGGATCTGTTTGATCTTTAATAGGTAAAAATATGATTACCTGGACAGAGGTGCACCTTTTGGGACTATTAATGAATTGGGTGAGAGAGATGCAATGATAAAAAAAAAAAAAAAAAAAAAAAAAAAAATTGTGTTTAAACCCTTCAAGATCCTTGTTTATTTATTTTAAGACATATTTTATGTAATTATCTAATTTTTTGACAAAATGCACTTTATTTCTAATTGGATAGATCTAAAATGGGTTTAGTACTTCAAGAAACAAGTGTTCAAGATTGAGTATTGAAGTCATGCAAGTCTGACCAAGAAACAAGTGAAGAAAATGCTATTTATTAAAGCTTGACAGAATCTCGATAGAATCCTTTCTTTCGAGATTAAATGTCAAAGCTCGATAAAAGCTCGACACAAGCTATATCTGTCGAGGATTACGAAATCAGACTTTTCAGATTTGATTACATGCATATCCTTGAGTATTTGTGTAAGGTTTCTTTTCTCACAACCCTAGACATATATAAGGATTATTTTAAGAGCCGTCACAAGGAGGATGCAAGGGTATTGAAAACAGAATACACGCATATTGTGACCGGTGACAGAAATTGCCCTAGTTCATCATTCTCTTTGTAGAAGCTACTGCATGTTTGCGCCAAGGTTTTTGTGACCAAGAAGCTTCTTGATCTTCATGTTGAAGAATTGAAGAACTTTGCAGCCAACATCTTCTTCAAGTTGGTGTGTTAGTCATGTACGAGAATCTGTACATCATTAGTTAGTCACGTACTAGGATTCGTGTATTGAACGGAAAGATTGTTGCTCCAATACAAGTCCAATTGAGTATTGGGATAAGGGTTCAACTGTAGGTTTATATTAGGTACTAGGATTCCTTTTACTTATAATCGCTTGTAATTGATAATAGTGGATTCTCGAGAGTGGTGACCTTAAATTCACCCGGTGGGGTTTTGTCGGAGGTTTTCTCATTCGTAAATAAATCACCGTGTCAAATTTATTTTACACTGCATTTAGTTTAATTAGTGATTTGTTTGTGCTACCATGCTATTGCATGTTAAATTGACTTAATTAATTAACTTGAATAATTAATTAATTAATTTGACAAAGGGGTCAATATATTTTTGTCCTATCAATTTTATTTGTTTATGTTAAATATTGTTCATTTCAAAATTAATAGATTGTTAACACATTAAGAGAAATGAAAAGTGTATGTTTATATATATATTAGTTTGATGAGAATTGATTTGATGAAAACATGCTTAAAATGGTTTTACTTTTCTTAAGATGGTACACATTAAGTAGGGACAATGAAGTGAACAACAATGAACAACTTCATTTCTCTTAATGTGTTAACAATGAACAACTTCAGGTTCCTCTAGAATGGGAACACATTCATGATTCAACATTAAAATGTTCAATTGCCTTCTTGCGTTGCAGTGTTGCTTAGCCCTACAGCTTTTTGGACTTTTTGTGTCAAAGTTGGGGGCAACTAACTAATTATTACTCGTGTCCACTCTAGTACAATAATTGCATGTTATGATTGAAAAGATTATATACTAGTTTCTCCCAAAAAAAAAAAAAAAAAAAAAAAAGAAGAAGAAGAAGAAGAAGAAGAAGAAGAAGATTATATGCTAAAGTCATTTTGGGCCCTGCGCATGGATACTGGATTGGCCCAGTTATCTAGAACCTACTAAAAAGAAGATAGATTATGGATATTGAGGCTAGTTTTCTTTTTGTTTTCTTTTAAAGAAAGAATCTCATGTTCCATGATATGATTGAAAAGAGTTGGGATATTTTTTTATCTGTGAGGACACATAAACCGAGCACCCTTATCGGGTTATGGGCCATGCCCGAGGACGGGAGAACACTCGAGGATAGTTAATTGATCCATACAGGCCCAAGATGTTGGCCGAGGAGAAAGAAAGAAAGGGTCAAGGTATCTGGGGCTCCCAAGGAGCCGAACCACCTCAGGAGAGGCTTATGTAGCAGAAAAAGAAATATCTAAGAAAAAAATTGTTACAACCACATTAAATGCACCTCACCAAAAGAACTAACCATATTTATGGAGAAATGACACTTGAAAAATACTCTCATATCTCATAGCTACTCATAAAGCTTCCATGAAGTCTTGATGGGACAAAACCACTTAATGCAAAACAAAACCACTTAAACTCTTTTTTTTTTTAATATATAGGACACATAAAATAAGATATAGTATAAATAAGTAGGGACCCTTTAAAAAAAAAAAGTAGGGACAATGAAGTGGACAACATAGGCAACTTTCACGTTCTTTTAGTATAGGAACAAAATAAACATTATTGTTCAACTGCCTTCTTGTATTGTAGTGTTTTTCAGGCCCACTAGGCCACTAATGTTTTTGGACTTTTTTTTGCGTCAAAGTCGAGGCAGCTGTCTCTTATAATTGGGTTATTGGGGGGCTTGTCTCATTGTCTGTATGTTGTGTCGGGTGGAGGTGAATGGGCACATGGCACATGGGGCCAAGTGAAGTATTTGAATTGGAGAAAGTAAATAATGTGCTAGCACAACTAATAAATAATAATTTAATTAATTAAGGGAACAACTAAAAAATAATAATTAATAATTTAATTAACCAACATATTATAAAAGATAAATAAATTAAATTATGTTAGGTTAAATAATAATTAATAATTTTATAATTAATGATATAATAATATAACAAATTATAGTTTATAAAAGACAAACAAATTAATGAAACAACTAAACAACAATAATTAATAATTTTATTAATATTTTAAATGAAATTATAGTTTATTGTTTATTTTTTTGCTAGAATTATGGACAAATATTTGATAAGAAAATCATGTATCCAAGATTCATCTCTTGTGCAAGATTCATCTTCATCTCATTGATGATGGCTTCGGATCTTTCAACTAAAAAAAAAATTTAGGAACATCCTAGAAAAAATTCCTGGAATCGCCACTGCCAGTAGATGGAGTTCAAGTTCTGAGATGAAATGGCTTTCTTCAAATAGTGTTGCATACAATCTCATTATAATAACATTACAACTGGGTTTTTTCTAACTTTCTCGGCAGCATGACAAATGGAGGTCTTCTCTGGAGAAATACAAATGGGTTTTGAATTTTGTATAACTGGGTTTGTAAAATACTAGTTTATACAGTTTTCTAAAACTCATATGGTCTCTGGAGAAATACATCAGGTTTGTGAAATCCACGTGGGTTTCCAAAGAAATACAAATCGCTTTTTTAGTCTTGGGGTTTTAAGTTTTTTAAAATTGTAATCCAGTGTTGAGGCATGCATGGTTCTCGTTGGCAGTGTTCAAGGCTTCAAGCTTACTCCGGTGGTGAAGGTAGAGAAAAAGTGAAAGGTTCTAGAGTTGGCTTTTCTTTTTCTCAGTTTAGGTGTTTTTATTTTTTATTTTTATTTAAATAATAACAAGTTTGTTCTAAAAATAAATCATAAACAAGTTTTAAAATGAGATATGACATGTTAATCCTGTGTTGTACGGATCGATCCTCACAAGCACTTGTTAACCCTAACCCAAATAAAACAGGTAACACTTTGTTATGGATCCGGAGTACATAATATGGAGCATGCCACAATAGTCTGTAACTCTACTATTACTCACTGGAAATTATTTTGGGACCCTTTAGATTTTTATTTATTTTTTACATGGATACAATAAGATTTAAATTTATGATATGTGCTGTATGATGATTGTTGTTATTATTGGTTCTAATGAACTCAAATGATAAAATCATAACTCTTTTATCTTCTAATAAAAGATTTGGGTTTTAATTAAAATTTTAGACTAATTTCTGAAAATTTTTGTTGAGTTAATCATAGTTAGTACCATGCGTTAGCAATTAAATAAATTTAAAAAATTAAATGGAACTAATTTTTTCGGATTTTCTGGATAAGATTGAGTATTTTATTGAGTTTGAAATTCTCAAAAGAGATGTATTAAAATATTTTGAGGATGAGAAGTTTGTTGCACATTTTTTGTTTGCATTCAGGGAATATGATATTACAATTTTATTTGAAGAACATGTACATGCTTATCTCACTTGTGTTTCGCAAATGATAATGATTTTTGTGGCATCCATTATCTCAGTTATTCAAATTATTGGTAAGGTTTTATAGAGCTTTCATTATCTATCTAGTCTGAGAGACTTTGAAGGAGCCATTGTACGTACTTGTAAAGATCACTTGTCTTCTTGCGTCGGTAGAGAATTCACATGATTCACTGTGCTAATTGTCGTCAGGTGAATTGTAAGAACATTATTGCTGCATATCACATACTATCATAACATTATTGCTATTCATCACATCCTTTTTGGTTTTTTCTCAAGAAATTACTATTGGACTTCACACTTTCTTGTTGGACATCACATACGTTATTGTGCTTTTTTGAATTGCCTCACATTCTTCCAGAGAAGAGGCTACATGTTGCTAAATTGTTGATAATTAGTCAACAATGGTCAATTCAATAGATCAAATTCATTTTGGTCTTATCAATCTTGAAAGCAGAATCTAGGAATTCCGTTGGTTAGATTTCCATGTGCTGCATTTGACCATTCTTGATCATTCTCACCACTAAGTTAGGAGAGGGCATCCTTTACCTTTTGCTTTAGCCCTTTCTTGAAAGAAGCTGGATAAAATTCAGATTGGATTTTTCATCTTTCAATAAAAAATTGAGACTATTGTTTGGGGGGGGGGGGGGGGGGGGGGGGGGTGTTATGCATCTTGTTCTATTGTATTGACTATTTTAACTGTAAAGTTGTGATTTATAACTATGTTTTATGTTGACCTTATTTCATGATAAAAAGTGTTATATTTGCTTTAATTTGTTCCTTGTATTTTGTGGGATTTTATTGTTTTGGGTTTAGTATTAAATTGGTGAAGAATCAAGCCTAAAATGAAGAATTAGTGGATTTCGTGAGTGTCTCACTAGAAGCTAACCCACGAAAGAGTTACGTGAGAAGCACATGCTGGAAGCTAAAGAGTCGTGCCAACCTAGAGGATTTCACGAGTGTCTCGCGGGTTAGGCCTTCTTGAGAGATACCCGCGAAACTCTCTACCTAGAGAATTTTTAAGTGTGACTTTTTTACCCTTCGCCCATACTATATAAACGGTTTTTAGACCCCTTAAAACACTACCAGATTGAGTAGCCTAGTTAATTAGCTAAGTTGTTACTTAATCAAATTAAGCAATTCTAGGTTAAAACAATCAAACAATCACACCGATCCTTAAGGCAAAACTGAATTCACTATGAAAGAATTGAAGTTCATACAAAAGGACTTACAAGCTCCCCGCTCGACTTCCTAATGATACCTACCAGTAGACCTTACTGACACGACCCTGTGCAAGCTCCGAATCCACGGACTCCTTCTTTCTTGAATTCTTCAATCAGCTACAAACACCAACGCTTGATATTCTTTAAACTTCAATGGTAGCAACCAAGTTGATCATCAAGATGTTAAAGTAATCTCCATCTAGAAAACCCTAAGCTTTGTGTAAAGGAAAGCTCTTCTAGATCTCACAAGAGATTTACACAAAACAGCAATGTATGAGCAACAATACAACTAGAGCAACTCACAAAACGTGGCTAGGGTTTTGTCTTATATACCTAGGGCAAAAACATAAAACCCTAAACGTTTAATGAGTTAGGGCTAAGTTGGAAAACTGCAGAAAAACGCAATCTGATCGATTTTCGATCGATCGAATCTATTCTTCGATCGATCGAGCTAGACCGAAATGACCCAATGCATCTACAGTCTCTCGATTCCAACTTTACAATAATTAAACAACTTTGAGCACACTTTAACAAGACTAAACATATTGTTTTGATTATGGTTTGCCAATATTACAAATTAGAGTTCTAAATACATAAATTCCTAAACCTTTAGAACCTAACAAACTCCCCCTTTGGCAATCCATGACAAAATCCTAATTAAAAGCTCAAAATTTTACAAGTAAAAAGCCCTTTACAAAAATAATGCTCATAAACTCAAATTTAACCCTAACTACTATCCATCGGTTGCAAGTGTAGATAGCAGCTTAGTTGAATCAACCTGTGCATTCCTGAAATACTTAACAAACGCATAAATGCATGTGTGACAGAAAAGAGTAAAACAACAGATATAGCATTCTTATAAGATTCACACAACACAAAATAAAGACATATACGAATGAACAACTCATAAATATAAATCAATAAGTAGTGAATCACAAAGCAACAAGAATCAATGAATATAACATGTATATCAATCAATGTTACTCCCCCTAACATGAATATCCCCAAAAAATGATATACAAAGTAAAGCACCTAGATACAATCTAAAAGCTCCACAAGCTCCTCAAAAAACAAAAAATCTCCCTCTAATTACAAAAACTCCTCTACAACTCAAAAACTCCACTCCTCCTTTTTGTGACGGAATGCCAAAAGGCAATCACAAGTTGCCATCAAAAGGAGGTGGTAAGGGTGAATGAAGACACACAAAGTCGGCTCGCTAAGCACGAATCTCATCTAGCAAGTCTACCAAAATCTAACCATGAGCCGCCTGAACGGTCATGACAGTCTCTAGGGTACGACGAACATCAAAGTCGGTCGAAGGAGGCGGAGGAACATCAGCAGCAGTAGCATTATCACCAATTGGATCAGGAACATCCTCACCAACAAGACCTGTAGACAAAGAAGGAGGAGGTGCGCTACCAGACAGCTCAGACCTAGGGTGTTTAGAACCAGCTCGAAGATGAGCGGGCCTCTGTCTAAGAAAAGATGCACCTATGGGAGCTATCACATGAACGGGCTCAAAGGAAGGGAAGCCACTAAGATTAAGATAAAGCAAAATCCTACGAATGAAAATAAGATGAACAAGAGCATAAGTAGTAGATGAACTCCTATAAACATCGTTCAAAGAACGAAGAAAGAGATGAGGAAAACTAATAGGAGCATTAGTAACCAGGGCGGACAAAAATACACACCTCTCAAAAGGAATGGTGTGAACATAAGAAATGGGCCAGATAGAATGACAGGCTATCCTAAAGAACAGATAGTGCAACCCGGAGAGCTCAGCAGAAGTGATCCTAGGATCAGAACCCCACTGGACAATAGTCCCATTGATGTAAGACAAGACATCACTCAACTCGGGAGACTCGTCATAAGGATAGACAGGATGCTGGACCAAAGGTACCCCTAGAGCATCAGCCACTACCTGAGGAGTAATGCTGTACTCTACGCCTCATATCCAACTCTTTACTAAAGTGTTGGAATCATAGATGCAGATAGAGATGTTTGAAAAGAACTCTTTAATCAAGGCAGAAGGTGGAGGGCGATCAGAAACATCTACCAAGGGTAACCAGCCCCGACGCTCAAAGTTTGCCCTAATGGCAGGATCAAGTTTATCTAATAAATGCTCAACCCAAATCTTTCTCTTAAGGTTTAGCTTCTCAAAAATCTCTTAGTTTTTCTCACTCGGAAACTTCTCACGATCAAAAGAATGAGGGATGGAGAAGAGAAGGGAATAGTCCTACAGGCTCTAATTTTCTTAGGCATGATGCTAAGGAAAGGACAGAGACACAAAAAGATAACCAAAAGAACAGAATAAAACAAAACCAAGGGAAAACTGCAAGTTAGCATAATAAAAACATATAAAAAATCTATATGATGTATGAACAATAACAATGTTGTGATGCATGAACTAATGTAGTAAACACAGTTCGAATTAGGTTCAATTTCACAAAATTGGCTCGAATATAGAGTTTCTAACAAAAACCCTAAAAAAATTTGAAAAACCACTTGATAATTTTGAAACAAATTGATGAATTGATCATCACTCATTGTTGAAAACAAATTAGAATAACCAATTTCATCAAAACAACAAGCCAATTTCATCAATTAAACCTAATTAAACAAAAATTCCCAATTCGGATTAATTACAAACCCTAGAATTTTCAATTTCACACAAAACCCAAAATTGATCAAATTCAACAATTAAGAACATGTTTATAGTATGTCCCCACAAAAACCCATTGATCAATTACACAAAATTAGGCTTAAATCATCAAAAATCCCAAAAAGTAAAGGGTCTGAAATTTTAAGAATAAATGCATGAAAAATGCATGAAATATGTAAATAAACTCAAAAAGGAGGGGTAAGATAGACATATCAGCTTGAGGAAAGAGAATTCTTGCAAAAATCCAAAGGAAAACGACAGAAATTTGAACAGTTGAGCTTGCCAAGTCGGAGAGAGAGAGAAAAGAGTTTTGAAAACTTTTGAAAAAGTATTTGAAAAAGTCAAGAACAGTGTTTTTAAAAACCTGATTCGCGACTTTCGATTGATCAAAAAATACATTCGATCGATCGAATGAGACAGTCATTTTTAAACACATTAAAGCACTTTTTCAATCGATCGAAAATCAGAATGGATCGATCGAATTAGGTAGAGGCTCACAAAAATTTTGAGAAAAATCACAGTTTTGAAAAACACAAATCTCATTTTGAAAACTACTCCTCAAAGTATTAAATAATGAAAACAAAATGCATAAGTATGAGATGGAATGATTTTTCAAAAACCCAATTTGAATCCCAGTTTCTCTAAAGAAAATTTCAGCCATTCTCTTTTTAAATTCTCAAGCAAAAAAAAATGTTTTTCATAATTCTCAAAGTATTTTCAAACTTGGTTGGTCAGACCAAAAACACACACAATAACATGTACAAAGTTTAGCAAAGAGTAACTTGTGTAGTGTGTACAATTAGCAAAAATTTTGAGAAACATGTGAGGTGATATGTGAATAGCAATCAATCACAAAGTCTACACAATCCATCACATAACATTTGAAAGAGACTATCACCTAAAGAGTTATATCATATAACTCCCACATCTCCTAGAACAAAAGTTTGCAATCATGTAAGTTTCTTGAATTTTGCCCTATTATAATGTGAAATTTATGTGAAATGGCATCAAGCCTAATAGTACACACCAATTGTAATTATGTGAGATGGCATCAAGCCTAATAGTATACACCAATTTTAAGCATTAAGCAATTAAGCCGGGGTATCACCTTATGTTCTTTTTGTGCATGTGTAACAAGTACACAAAATCTTATGATATGTACTAAGGTGTTCATGATTGACTAGTGAACAATGGTGAGATGGTTATTTATGCCTTTCTCAAAAGGACAAAGTCCGTCAGTTAAATAACATGTGACATCAAGATTAAGATAAAGTGATAAACACCATAAACATCTTTCCCACACAACATGCACTACAAAGCTTCAACTAGTCAAGTGCAATAAATAAGCTCATCAAAGCTAAACAAGGTACATAGGACATGAGATGTGTAAATAAATTGACCAACCTTGTTTTCAAAAAAACCAAGAAAACAATGTCAAATGCATTTTTGCTTTCTCCTTTTCTCCTTTTTTTTAATTTTATTTATTTAAGAGAGAACAAATAAATCCTAGAATAAAATGCATGAATGTAATGCAATGCAAACCCTAGAAACAAAACAAAAGAAACACAAAAAATCAAAGAACAATGGTCACAGAGGAATGAGTAATGAAGCACAAGAACCATGTCAGAAAGACTCAATTAGGTCGAGTCTTTTGCATCCAAAGCCTTTTAGATGCACTCTGAGCATTGGAGTTCCTATTCACATTCGAGTGATTTCCAACTCCAGGATTGGAATAAAGGTTCAAAGCCTTTACCAATTCACTAATAAGTGCCATAGGATCTTGTGCTTGAGGCAAGGCACCTTTGATTTATTTGCTCTCTTAGCAGCTTGAAGCTTGTAACAGTTAGGACGAATGTGTCCAGACTTTCCACAATAATGACAAACCCAAACAGGTTTACCATGCATCTTGTCCTTAGAAAGGGTAGGTTTAGTATCTCTCAAATCAACCCTAATCTTCTTAGGATGTGAAACTTCTACAGGTTTGACTACCTCACTCACAGGTGGTTTGACAGTTTCACTCACAACCTCACTCACAAAAAGTTCAGAAGAAGATAAAGGAACAAAGTTCGTGGAATGTGGAGTAGACACAGAGATGCTTTCAATATATCCTATCCCAGATTTATCAGAATGATACTTTTGAACATTCAGCATGTGATCAAGTTTAAAACTAGCAGTTCTAGCAACAGATAAATCATGTTCTAAAGTTTTAACTTTATCAAGTAAAAACATGTTCTCAGATTTCACATAGTTCAAAAGATCATTAGCATCAAATAATTTAACAAGCAAAATTTTCTTTTCAAGCTCAAGAGAATTAATTTTCTTCAAGCCAAGTTCAACATTCATAGCATACTTTGCAGCAACTTTGCAAAATTTATTATAGGCCTCTTGAAGATCTGCATCCTCAGAGAGTTCCCCATTAGAAGGGTTCTCCTCAACAGATATGCTTTCATTGACTACTGCAGTAGCAGTGAAAGCAATGAAGTTTCCATCCTCGTCACATTCAGACTCATCATCAGAAACCTCATTATCACTAAGGGTTACAGTCATAGTTTTACCCTTATTTCTTAAGAATATAGGACATGCAGATTTAACATGACCATACCCTTGACAACCAAAACACTGAGCACCCAAAGAATTATTTGAAGATTGACCTACTTTTTCTCTAGGTTTTTCAAAGTTATTAACCTTAGTGGGATCATTCTTCCTAAAGTTTCTAGGTTCAACAGTGTTTGTACCTCTTGCCCTTCTATTTGTATTTCTCATAAAGTTTTTAAAATTCTTGACAAGGTAAGCTATCTCTGTAGCAGAGAGCTCATCATGAAATCCACCAGCCTCAACATCATCAATAGACTTAAAAGTCATTGATTTGGATTTATTTGTTTTGGGTAAGTCAGACTCATAGGATTGAAGAGATCCTACAAGCTCATCAACAGGGATGGAGTCCACATCCTTGCTCTCAGTAATAGCAGTCACTTTGGATCTAAAGTCTTCAGTTAACGATCTAAGAATCTTCCTAACAATTTTAGGTTGATCATAGATTTCACCCAAGTTAAAAGTAGAATTAACAATATCATTTAGTTTGGCATAAAATTCATCAAAGGATTCGTCATCAGACATCCTAATGCTCTCAAAACTAGAAGTTAATTGCTGCAGTTTGTTTATTTTAACTACCTTTGTGCCTTCATGCACAGATTGGAGGATTTTCCAAGTCGTATGAGCAACCTCAACATTAGAGATCCTCTTAAATTTCTCCATAGAAACAGCACTGAAGATGGCATTCATAACTTTGCTATTGAAGCCTGCTACTTCTTTTTAAGAAGTTTGCCACTCACTCACAGGAGTAGTGGGCTTCCGCCATTTGTACTCAACGGAATTCCAAACTCTCTCATCAATGGATTTCAAGAATGCTTTCATCCTTACTTTCTAATAAGCATAGTTATTCCTATCAAAGTGAGGAGGAACAACAAGAGAGTGTCCATGCTCCATAACAACAGGGGTCAAGGATCAGCTCAGAGATCAAAAATCTCAGATAAAAGAGCTACTTGTTCTGATACCACTTGAACGGTTTTTAGACCCCTTAAAACACAACTAGATTGAGTAGCCTAGTTAATTAGCTAAGTTGTTACTTAATCAAATTAAGCAATTCTAGGTTAAAACAATCAAACAATCATATCAAGAATATAAAGCAGCGGAATAATAAATAACACAAGATATGATCTCCCAAGAAAACCAAACTGGTAAAAAACCTAGGGAGGATTTTACCCACCGATCCTCAAGGCAAAACTGAATTCACTATAAAAGAATTGAAGTTCATACAAAAGGACTTACAAGCTCCCCACTCGACTTCCTAATACTACGTACCAATAGAACTTACTGACAGGACCCCGTGCAAGCTCCGAATCTACGAACTCCTTTTTTGAATTCTTCAATCAGCTACAAGCACCCACGCTTGATATTCTTTAAGCTTCAATGGTAGCAACCAAGTTGATCATCAAGATATTGAAGTAATCTCCATCTAGAAAACCCTAAGTTTTGTATAAAAGAAAGCTCCTCTAAATCTCACAAGAGATTTACACAAAACAGCAATGTATGAGCAACAATACAACTGGAGTAACTCACAAAATGTGGCTAGGGTTTTGCCTTATATACCTAGGGCAAAAACATAAAACCCTAAATGTTTAATAAGTTAGGGCTGAGTTGGAAAACTGCAGAAAAATGAAATCTGATCGATTTTCGATCGATCGAATCTATTCTTCGATCGATCGAGCCAGACCGAAATGCTCCAATGCATCTACAGTCTCTTGATTCCAACTTTACAATAATTAATCAACTTTGAGCATACTTTAACAAAACTAAACATATTGTTTTGATCATAGTTTGCCAATATTACAAATTAGAGTTCTAAATACATAAATTCATAAACCTTTAGAACCTAACACTATATATACCCTCATTACCCACAAAAGTAAAGGAGGTTATTCAGAAAGAAAAACCCTATATAGGTTTTCTACAACACACACACTCATCTTTAGAGAGAAAGCTACTCATCCTTAGTGAGAAATCATTCTAGCATTTTCTCCTTCCCCCTCCCATTGTCATACATTGAGAGGAGATTTGTACCCAAACATAACCCAAACATTTTCAGAGTGTAAAAAGTGTTTTGGAGCTTGGGAAGCTTTGGGGATTTACCAAAAGAAACCGGTGAAGCTTGGCAGATGCAATCGGGCGTATTGCAGGATCTGGAAAGCTAGACAAGACACGGTTCCAAGAAGCCTTGTTGGAGTAAAAGCTTGGAGGGCTTAGGTGCATTGGGTAGATTAGGTTTGAAGGGTCTTTTACTATTCATGTATCCCAACTTATTGTCTAGTGAATCGATTTACCGCTTGGAGGGCGGCGGAGAGGTTTTTTGCTGAGTTATTCGGTTTCCTCTTCGATAACACATCAGCATGTTATCTTATGTTTGCATCTTTCTTCCCTCACTCTTGTGCTTTAATTTATTATTTGTTGTTCCTGTTTATACACTAGAGTAGTATCGGTTCATTGCGTACATTTACTCTTGTTTCTGCACTTTGATTAAGTAAGAGTAAAAGCAATCTAGCCTTAATCTCCTAATTTGGGGTCTAAACAAACTCTTGTGTTTCACAAAAATTCGAGCTTTGATTAGCAATTTGATCGCTGTAACTTGTGAGAGCCAAACAGTTACAGTGCCATTCTTTCAGGTGCTACTGCTACACAAACAATAACTAAGGATTGAGGTATGCTTTCATAACATTAATTTCCTCTTTAATTTCTATTTGTCTATCTATCTTTTTATTTAATTTTCTTCTTATTTATCTTACTGATATCAACCACCGTGCACTTTTGATGTGGTGGTCACTCTACAAATATAAGTGCTTGCAGAGTGTAGGGGGCAAGGGCTGCGGTTCAAGTTTTCAGGAGAGAGCTTTACACACATATACACCTATATTAGACTAGAGTAAAATTTTTATCTTGTATAAAATAAAAAATAAATAAATAAAATCTTACCGATATAATCTTTTTTATTAGCCCAACATAGTTACTAAGTTAGGTGTAGGCAATTTACTTCTATCTAGATCCTGCAATGAGACCATGATAGGCGTGTACTGACAAATTTAATTTAACTTACCCATAATAGGTATGTATGAAAATGATGTTAATTAAATCACAGCTTACAATATACTAATTTTAATTCATATCGTCAATGCAAAAGGACTTTTGTTTCAAAGGGACACTATCTTTTGAATTGACAATGTGATTTAAAATTAATATATTGCAAGCTATGATTTAATTAACATTATTTTCATACGTACCTATTCCAAATAAGTTAAATTAAATTATCTTTGAAAGATAGTGTCCTTTTTGCTTCGAAACAAAGTCCTCTTGCATTGAGGATATGATTTAATTAACGTCATTTTCATACATACCTACGGGTCAATTAAATTAAATTTTGTTTGAAAATTAGTGTCCTTTTGCTTTGAAAAGAAGTCCTCTTGCATTGGGAATATAATTTAAAATTAATATATTGCGGGCTGTGATTTAATTAACGTTATTTTTATATGTATCTATTATGCAGGCTTTGAATTAATTAATATATTGCGGGCTTTGAAGCGACGTATGGTTTTCACAGCAATCAAATTATGCCCAAATATATATGAGGATATATAAATAAGACCATTGTTCTAGATCCTGCCAATAATACGATGATACACGTTTCTGTTGTTTAAGTGTAATCGGCAAAGATTGTCATTTTGGTTTTAGAAAAGTCGTCTAATTGTATTGATGATATGAGGTCAGACTTAGATCCAATATCCAGTAGTATTGAACTTGTTGAGATAATGATATGTGTCCACTTTTAGACACGTGTCACTATTTGACCAAGTCCAGTGCACTAGTTGCACTAAACCTAAACCAAGTCCAATGATATGATTCAAGAGATTGAAAGATAGCTGCTTTAAAAATTAAATCAAATTGCAAACCCTCGAACTTAAAATTAGATTCAAAATCTAGGCAAGTGTTTAATCTGCCAATCCAAGCATTTCTTTTGACCATTTCCTGGGAAGTTATTGGATCAAATTGATCTTTAACAAGTATAAATTGACCTATTATTCCTTAAAAGTTATCATGACTTTTGAGTGAAATTGTAGAGTATCGTTATGCTAGAACTTCATTCTCTCATTTTTGTGTGTGTTTGTTTCTCAAAAAGAAATAATTGATCTAATATGTAAAATATGATTTTTTTTTTTTTAAATAGAGTTTCAACCTATGACATCTATTTTTGATGATTGCACTATTTATCAAAAACCAAGACACCAAACCCCAAATTTCTTATTCAACCATCTAAGATTTTACCAGTTGAGTGAACTGAAACCATCGTAATCTGCTTGCATACCACTATTTTTTATAAAATGCACACACATATATATATAATTTTGTTAGGACATATATGTTTTAACTTGATTAAGAACATATGTCACTTAGTTATGTATATTGGCTAATCCTTTGACAAAACACACTTTACTTGTAATTGGGTAGTTCTAAGTGTTTTTAATACTTCAAGAAACAATGTTTCAAGGTCAAGTGTTGAAGTCATCAAGTCTGTCCAAGAAAAAGCAAGCTAAAGTGCAAGGTTTTTAAAGCTTGACACCTTCTCAATAGCTACCTCAACACCTGCTATCTGTCGAGATTTAAAAAGTCAGATTTCCAATCTGATTTTCTTAGGATCCGTGAATATGTTTCTGTGCCTTCTTTTTTTCTAACCCTAAACATATAAAAGGATTATTTTAAGAGCCGTCAAGGGTCACACAAGTGGCTTTAGCATTGAGCAATCTCTGTTCAAGCAAATTGTGATCAACAGACGAAATTCTTGACCTAGTTCATCTTCGATCAAGAAGTTGCTGTGTATTTGCACCATAGGGTTTTGTAACCAAACATCTTCCTGCCATTCATCATAAAGGATGAATTGAAAAACTTTACAGCCAACCATTCTTTCTCAGTTGGTGTTCTGAAGTCGCGTACTTAGATCCACGCATTGGTTAGTCACGTACTTGGGAGCCGTGCATCAAAGGTGGAGACTGTCACTACAGATCAAGTCCAATTGGGTATTGGGATAAGGGTTCAACTGCAGGTTGGTAAGGTACTTGAGATTCCTTTACTTGTAACCGCTTGATTTGATAATAGTGGAGTTTCAGGAGTGGTGACCTGAAAATCACCCAGTGGAGTTTTTGCCGTTAGGGTTTTCCCCATTCGTAAACAAATCACCGTGTTATTTATTTTCCGCTGCATATTTGGTTGTTGGTGATTTGTTTGTACTTCCATAAAATTGCATGATTAATTAATTACTTGGCTAAATTAATTAATTAGGGTTAATCACAAAGGGTCATTCAGATTGTGACCTATCAAGTGGTATCAGAGCAGGCACACTTTGATTAGGGTTTAATCTTTGCTGTGTTGATCCATTAACCCCTGTTTGTCATGGATAGAGGATAATCTTTAATTATACTTCCTTTATTTAATGACACTAACTATGCATACTGGAAAGTATGCATGAGAGCGTTCTTGCAGTCTTTAGATGAAAAGGTGTGGCAAGCTGTAGAGATTGGCTGGACTAAGCCAACAAAAGATCAGGCCGATTGGGATGATACTAAGATCAAGGCGGCTAACTTCAACAGCAGAGTGTTAAATGCCCTCTTTAGCGTAGTCACAAATGAAGAGTTCAAAAAGATATCCTCAATTGAAACTGCTAAGGAGGCTTGGACCATCCTCCAGACTACCTATAAAGGCACAAAAGCTGTCAAAGATTCAAAACTTCAAAGGCTCACTACAAGCTTTGAAGAAATCAAGATGGAGGAGGATGAGTCGTTTGATGAGTTCTATGCCAAGCTTAAGGACATAGTGAACTCAGCCTTCAATCTTGGGAAAACCATCCCTGAACCTAAGATTGTAAGGAAGGTGCTCAGATCTCTACCTAAAAGATTCCATGCCAAGATCACAGCAATAGAGGAATCAAAGGACATTGACAAGATTCCTTTGACTGAGCTGGTAGGAAACTTGCAAACCTATGAGATAGGATTATCTAGGATTGGCAAGTCAAGTAAAGGTAAAAGCATGGCCTTGAAGGCAAAGAACAGTGATACAGATGAGTCTTCCGATGATGAAGATTCTAAGATGAAGTCCTACATCACTCGGCCGTTCAAGAAATTTATGAAGAATGCTAATGGAAGGGGCTTCGACAAGGACCGTAGGCAGTTCAGTTCTTCTCAGTCTAAAAGCCAAGACAAAGGGAAGAAGGATGCTAAGAATGGAAGTCAGTACACTGTTCCTGCAGGACCAAAGTGCTTTGGATGTCATGGGTTCGAACACATGAAACATGAGTGTCCTACATATCACAAGAGCATTGGGAAAAGCAAGGCACTTGCTGCAACTCTAAGTGACACTGAGCCTGAAGATGATTTTGACAATGAGGATGATGGAATCTTAAATGCCTTCACTGCCACAGTCAATCCTACTGAAGGGATTGTTGAAGAAGTGGATGAAGAAGAAGAACTGGTGGAGTCAAAATTTGAGAAAATGGATGATCAAGATGATATCCATTCAGCCTATGAAAAGCTTTACAAGCTCTCTGAAAAGCATGAGAAACTATACAAGCTGGCCACCAAAAAGCTCAGTGATGTGGAACTTGATCGTGAAGAGTTGTCCACAAAGTTTGATGAGGCGAATTAAACTATTGGAGCATTGAGATTTGAAAACAACTTTTTGGCTGAGAAGACCAAGAAGCTTGAAGCAGAGCTGTTTCAAGTCAGAGCTTAACTAGAGAGGACTTCAAGTGCAAAGCTTGATGAGATGCTTAGCAATCAGAAATCTACTTTGGAAGAACTGGATTGCGGTATGGTATTTCTTTCTCTAATACTGCTTCTACTAGCAATATTGTTTTTGTTCCTCCTGCTAATAATACTGAAATTGATAATATTAATGTTAAAACTGAATTAGCTAGTGATAACTTAGACAAGGGTAAATCTATCTTAGGAGCACCCCCTAAGCAAGAAAAGAAAGATGCTAAAGACCCTAGGGCTAAGAATGCTAACTCTCAAAAGCTTAAACAAAAGAAGCAGCATCTCTATCATCATTGTGGAGCTGTTGGTCATACTAGACCAAATTGCTATAAGTGGTTAGCCACTCAACAGAGCAATGGCATGATAGCATCTGGAAGCCAAAATCAGCTTCAATCCTTTCTTGCTCATCTTGGAGATCTTCTGAAAGCCCTCATGTTCCTTTCGAACTTGAATGGGTTACATTCTTCCTCCTCACTGCCGGTTCAAGGATTCAATCAAAGGAAAGGCTCTTCCAAGATGTGGAAGAAAGGACTTTAAGTGATTTCATCACTTTCTTTTCTCTTATTGTTTTTCTGAGTAATGCATTGCTTGTGAGTTTTTGTTTTTCTGCTGAGTCAGTCTAGTTTTTGCTTCATTTTGTGTGTTTACTTTCAGTTTTGTTTATTTCGTTTTTGATATAAAAAAAAAATATTGAAAAATCAAAAAAATACAAAAACAGTGTGTGTTATGTGTACTTTGGTACTTGTGTACCTTGGATGGCCAATGAAACAAAGTTTTCTAAACTTTGTATCTCTTGTAACTTAGATGAGCATATCTATGCACAACTAAGTGAGTGAGCTTTGTGGCTCTTGTTTGTGATGAGTAAGATTAGGTTATCTCTTAAAATTTAACACTCATATCACTCTTTTCGACGAGTAGGACTAGAAAATCCCAAGAGAAAGGCATAAATAACCATCTCACCACTGTTGCCCGCCAATCATAATATGACACCTGTATGCTTCGGCATAGCAAAAGTGCAGTGTTAAAGACATTCGTATGCTTCGGCATAGTAAAAATGCGATGTCAAATGCTTAACATCTTGGGTATTTCTTTTCTTTCTTTTATATACCCATGTATGATATGCTAAAATAAAAGAAAACATGCAAAGAAAATAAAAAGCAAAAAGATTAAAAAATGCTTTAAATATGGTTGCAAGCGTGTATTCTAGGAGATGTGGGAGTTATAGGATGTACCTCGAAGGTGATAGTCCCCATCAAACAGTTATGATTATGTGTGAGTTAAAAGTTATTTTCTCATATCTCAGATCGTCATAACATGTATACACATATGCAATCTTGCGATGTTTTTCACACACAACACGCAATATTCTTTGCTACTTTTGATACATGTGCAAGTACAATGTGATTTGGCCATCACAAATGTTTTACATGTGCTAATGTATGCTCACTAAACTGTCATAAATTGTTTTTGAAATATAAAATTGGTTAGACTTGTTTAGTGTGTGTGTGTGTTTTGGGTGATCCTTGTGATTATATTTGTGTTGAGAGATGTTTTTGAGAGGTTTTTATGTTAAGTGGATCTTTGGTTGAGATGTGTGTTGGATTGCATTCATGTCTGTGTTTTCCCTTCTCGAAAAACTACTTTTTACTTCTGGCTCGACACCTCCTCGATACCTGGTCATCTATCGAGCTTCTCAAGTTGTTTCTTATCGCAATCTCGACACCTCTTCGACACCTGATGAATCGATCGAGAAAGTCTTTGTCCCCTCGATAGATTCTCGACACCTGATGGATCGATTGAGATTCACTTATGCTGTTTGAGTCTTCTTTCTCGACACCTGTCTCAACACCTTGTGGATCGATCAAGATATCTTCTGTCTCCTCGATACCTTCTCGACACCTTTGCGATTGATCGAGCTTCACGTATCTGGATTTCTTCTTACATCTCGATACCTCTCAACACCTTCAGCTGTCGACTGCAAATTCCTCAATACCTTCCTCGACACCTTAGTTGTCGAGATTTACTGAGGTGCCTATTTAAGGATTCTGTCGCGATTTTTTTCAGTTCTCACTCGATCTCTCTCGATCTCTCTGTGTCTGTTCATCTCCCTTTCACTCTCCTTTCACTCAAATCCTCCAACCCTCTTAGATCTTGATCATTTCTTGCTCAAATCACTTGGTAAGATCTCTATTCTCTTCCTTTTTCATGCATTGCATGTTTGAAAACCTAGTTTTTGGGATTTTTCATAAAATTTGGGGTTTTTCAAAATTGTTGAGTTTTTATTGAAATTTTGGGTTCGGTTTACACTTAAATGTTGTTAAAATGTCATACATTGCATTTCATGTGCATTATAATGATATTTACATGCATTTAGATGTGTGCTATATGCTGTGTGCTGGTAAGATTGGATTGGGCTGAGCCCATGATGATATCTGTGTTTTGCATATCACATGATCATGCATTCCCATGCATACATACTTGTTTTTCAAGACATTTGTCATTTATGAATTGTTTTGGGAAATTTTCTGAGTGTCTCTCTCTCTCTTTCTCTCATTCTTTTACGTTAGTAGTGTTTATGGCACCCAAACGTAAATATACTCCTGCTCGGAACCTTCTGCATTCTGGAGCTTCTACTTCTTCAAATACTACTCCCTTTAACATTCGGTTTCGTGATGGAGATGCCCATAAGGCATTTTCAAAGAATGAGGTGTTCATTCGGAACGCCAAGTTATTCTGGCGGACTTCGCCGATACTGACCTTCCCTCTGTCATTCACAGTAGGGGATGGGGGTCACTGTGTGACATCCCGGTCACTTGCCCTCTCGTGCTGATACAGGAGTTCTACTCCAACATGCACGGAATTGATCTTTTAGTACCTCACTTTGTCACTCGCGTTCGAGGTACGCGCATTCCTGTCACACCGCAGTTAGTTGCGGAGGTGCTTCGGGTACCTAGAATAGAGTTTCCTGATTACCCCTCTTATGAGCGTCTGAGGACTGTGTCCAAAGATGAGCTCATTTCTGCTTTTTGTGAGCACCCTGCTTATTGGGGTGAGCATCAGTTCATATCATTTAGGCCTTTTGCTAAAGGTCCTAGATTCATTAACATGGTGATGACTTTTGTTCTCCATCCTCTTTCTCACTATAACTCTATCACAGAGCCTCGTGCTCGATTTTTGCTATCTTTGTTAAAGCACCTTACCATAGACTACCCTTCTCACTTTATCCGGTCTATCATAGAGGTATATCTTGATTCGACATCCCGTGATAAGCTCATATTTCCTTCTGCTATCACACGAATTCTACGCCATTTTTTCGTTCCCTTTCCTGTGTCCGACCACTTCACACACATATCTGCCATAGATACCGCTACTGTAAAACGTAGTGAGACGCAGTTCAGGTCGAGACAGCCAGGTGCCACTCCTCCCTCCCATTCGTCTCCATCCAGATCAGCTCCATCTACATCTGCTCCCTCTTCTTCTTCGAGCGATGTATCCCTTGGAGATATCATGGCACAGCTGTAGTGCATGGACACTCGTCTTGATACACTCTCTGCTGAGTTGTATCAAGTGAATGTTCGTGTAGGTTGTATTGCACGATGGCAGGCGATCATGGGTGGATTTGCTCCAAAGGCTACTCCTTCACCACCTATTCCAGCAGCTTCAGATTTTGAGGATGATGAAGATGATGATGATAATGATGATGGAGATGCTAGCTCTGTCGATGAGATGTCTACATGATACTCTACCTTTTGTCACCCATGACAAAAAAGGAAAGTAGTTTTGGGCTATGAGAGTAGTCATCTCAGGGGGAGAGTTAGTATAGGACATTTTTTATAGGGGGAGTGTTGTCATTTTTGAGGGATGTAGTAAGGCTATAGATGTATTTTTTTTTCTTTTCTTATCTCTTAGATTCATTGATCTTGTATATGAGGTCTTTTGACCATTTTACATACATTGTACTTATATTCTTTATATGTGGATGTATGTTTCTTTCACCTTCCTCTTCATGTGTTGTTTCTTTTCTATCTTTATATACATGTTTTTTTATTCTTGTATGCAATCTATTTATTTCTGTTTCACACAAGATGCCTTGATGAGTTTTGTTTAAAGTGTTTCAGAAATACAGGTTGTCAAAGTCTACTTATCATAAGCTTTCTTCTTGCAAAGTTTTTCAAGAGTTTGTGTTAGGATAGATTTTATTGTATTCAACAAGTGAATATGAGTTGAGTGATTTATGAATTCTCTCATATGCTCATTTGTTTGTTGTGGTTTTGTCACGGATTACCAAAGGGGGAGATTGTTAGAACATATATGTTTTAACTTGATTAAGAACATATGTCACTTAATTATGTATATTGGCTAATCTTTTGACAAAACGCACTCTACTTGTAATTGGGTAGTTCTAGGTGTTTTTAATACTTCAAGAAACAATGTTTCAAGGTCAAGTGTTGAAGTCATCAAGTCTGTCCAAGAAAAAGCAAGCTGAAGTGCAAGGTTTTTAAAGCTCGACACCTTCTCGATAGCTACCTCAGCACCTACTATCTGTCGAGATTTAAAAAGTCAGATTTTCAATCTGATTTTCTTGGGATTCGTGAATATGTTTTTAGGTCTTCTCTTTTTCTAACCCTAAACATATAAAATGATTATTTTAAGAGCCATCAAGGGTGACACAAGTGGCTTTAGCATTGAGCAATCTCTGTTCAAGCAAATTGTGATCAACAGACGAAGTTCTTGACCTAGTTCATCTTCCATCAAGAAGTTGCTGTGTATTTGCACCATAGGGTTTTGTAACCAAGCATCTTCCTGCCATTCATCATAAAGGATGAACTGAAGAACTTTGCAGCCAACCATTCTTTCTCAGTTAGTGTTCTAAAGTTGCGTACTTGGATCCGTGCATTGGTTAGTCACGTACTTGGGAGCTGTGCATCAAAGGTGGAGACTGTCAATACAGATCAAGTCCAATTGGGTATTGGGGTAAGGGTTCAACTGTAGGTTGGTAAGGTACTTGGGATTCCTTTACTTGTAACCGCTTGATTTGATAATAGTAGAGTTTCGGGGTGGTGACCTGAAAATCACCCGGTGGGGTTTTTGCCGTTAGGGTTTTCCCCATTCGTAAACAAATCACCGTGTTATTTATTTTCCACTGCATATTTAGTTGTTGGTGATTTGTTTGTGCTTCCATAAAATTGCATGATTAATTGATTAATTAATTACTTGGCTAAATTAATTAATTAAGGTTAATCACAAGGGGTCATTCAGATTATGACCTATCAAATTTAATTAATGGCCCCTCAAATGTTGGAAAAAAATTGTATGACCATACATTTTTATTTTCCTTTTATTACTCTTATATCATACATAGTTCAAGTAATTCATTTGTATTCAATACATATATTCCTAAAATAGGTAAAATTATATAAAATTATTTATTTATTTATTATTACACTTATAATATTAGTATTTCTCTTTACCGTAATATTCAAGAAATATATTCCTAGAAATCGATAAATAAATTTCCTTAATAGAAATTGTAGGGATAAAGGGCCCATAAGTGTATATTGGGTCATGGACCTTGTTCGGGGATGTCTATTAGTCCGAGGACCAGAAGATAATGGGGAAGAAGTGCAAATCAAAGCGCCACGGACAAAACTTTTATGGAAAGGCTTGGGGAGGTAATTCGAGGAGGAGTGCCTCCTCAGCTAAGCAAGGTAGAGTTCAGAGGGATTGGTCTGCCCTTAAGGGCACCACTTTAAGAGGTTCTACTGGTAAGGATAAATATTAGGGAAACATCGGACAGAGGGAATTTAAGAAATATCTAAGGGAAAGCTGCTACCACTACATTGAATACTCTGTAGCTAACTCTCTGGCCGCATTAATGTGGAGGTGATGCCTGAACAGTGGTAAGCAGCCTTACAGCTACTCCCAAAGACTTCAGGAAGGTGCTGATGGGACAAGGATAAAAGCCAACAGCTTGACCTATATGTGGATGGTGGAGATGAAGAGAAGAGGGATATATAATGGAGAAGGACTCCCCTTACAAAGGGGGTATCTAAAAATATAGAGAGTGAACAGTTTTAGACCCCTTAACCCAACCAGATTAACCTAGTTAATTAACCAAGTGATTAACTTAGTCAAATTATTCAAATCTAGGTTAACAAATCAACAATTATATCAAATATATAAAGCAGCAAAAAAGTAAATAACACAATGATATGATGACCTAGGAAATCACACGATAAAAACCTGGGGAGGATTTGACCTAGCTATCCTCAAGGTAAACTTGAATCCACTATTTAAAAGAATCGAAGTTCATACAAAAGGATTTACAAGCTCCCTGCTTGACTTCCTAATGCTACCCACTAGTAGAACTTATTGACACGACCATGTGCAAGCTCCGAATCCACGAACTCCTTCTTTCTTGGATTCTCCACAAGATACAAGCACCCCCGTTTGTGTTTCTTTAAGCTCCAATGACAGCGACTGAATTGATCATCAAGAAGTTGAAATAATCTCTACCTTGAAAACCCTAAGTTTATGTCAAGGAAAGCTCCTCAATGATCTCACAAGAGATTCACATAAACAGCAAAGTATGAGCAACAATACATTCAGAGCAACTTTGAAAAACGTGGCTAGGGTTTTCCTTTATATACCTAAGGCAAAAACATAAAACCCTAAACATTTAATGAGGTAGGGCTGAGTTGGAAAATTTTGCAGAAAAACATTCTAGCCGACTTTCGATTGATTGAGTCTAACTTTCGATCGATCGAGCCAGGCCGAAATGCACCAATACATCTGCAGCCACTCAATTCCAACTTCACATGAATTACACAACTTTGAGCAAGCCTAAACAAGACCAAACATATTTTTTTGATCATGGTTTGCCAACATTATACATTAGAGTTTTAAATACAACAAATCCTAAGTCTTTAGAACCTAACAAACTCCTCCTTTTGCAATCCGTGACAAAACACAAATTAAAAGCTCAAAGTTTACAAATAAAAGCCCTTTACATAAATAATGCTCATAAACACTAAAATTCAATCCTAACTACTATCTATCAGTTGCAAGTATAGACAGCATTTCTCTTGAAACACTTAACAAACGAATAAACGAATGTGTGACAGAAAACAGTAAATCAACAGATATGTAAACTAACTCTCCCCTTAAGTTAGATACAACAAAAATAAAACATTCTTGTAAAAAATTCACACAACACATAATAAAGACATATATCAATGAATAAGCTTATAAATATAAATCAATATGCAGTGAATCACAAAAAACAAGAATCATGTATATCAAAATAAATGTATCTCCCCCTAACATGAATAGCCTCATTACAAAGTGAAGCACCTAGATAAAATCTAAAATCTTCACTAGCTCTGCAAAACAAAAAAAAAAAATCTCCCCCTAACTACAAAAACTCCTCTACAAGTGTCAAACCTCTACTCCCTTTTTTTGAGACGGAATGCCAAAGGACAATCACAAGCCATCATCAAAAGGAGGTGGTGAGGGTAAGCGAAGATGCGCCAAGTCAGCTCGCAAAGCACGTATCTCAGCAAGTAAGTTTACCAAATTTTGACCATGAGCCGCCTAAATGGTCATGACAGTCTTCAAGGTACGACATACATCAAAGTCATCCAAAGAAGGTGGAGAAACATCAGCAGCACCAACAACACCAACAGAATCATCAACAGCCTCACCAGTAGGACCTATAGAAGAAGAGGGAATAAGTGCGGTACCAGAAGACTAAGACCTAAGGTGTTTAGAGCCAACACGAAGGTGAGCAGCTCTCTGTCTAAGAAAAGACACACCTATGGGAGCAATAACATGAACGGGCTCAGAAGAAGGGAAATCATCTAGACCAAGATAAAGCAAAATCCTATGAATAAAGATAGGATGGACAAGAGCATGAGATGAAGATGAACTCCTATAGACTTCATTCAAAGAACGAAGAAACAAATGAGGAAAACTAATAGGAGCATCAGTCATTAGAGCATACAAAAAGACACACCGCTCGAGAGGAATGGTGTGAAGATGAAAAATGGGCCAAATAGGATGACAAACTATCCTAAAGAAGAGATAGTGCAACTCAGATAGCTCAGCAGTGGTGATCCTAGGATCAGAACCCCACTAGATAGAAGACCTAGTGATGTAAGACATGACATCACTCAAAAGAAAAGACTCATCATAAGGGTAGACAGGGTGCTGGACCAAAGATACCCCTAGAGCATCAGCCACTACAGTAGGAGTAATGGTGTACTCTACGTCTCGTATCCAACTCTTTACCAAAGTGTTGGAATCATAGACGCAAATAGAGATGCTCGAAAAGAACTCTCTAATCAGGGTAGCTGGAGGAGGAGGATCAGAAATATCCACCAAGGGTAACCAGCCCCGACCCTCAAAATTTGCCCTAATGGCAGGATCAAGCTCATCTAAAACTATAACACGCTCAGACCAAATCTTTCTCCTAAGGTTCGGCTTATCATAAATCTCTTGATTTTTCTCACTCGGAAACTTCTCACGGTCAAAAGAAGGTGGGGAAGGAGAAGGTGAGGGAACGGACCTACGAGCTCTAGTTTTCCTAGGCATGATGCTAAGGAAAGGACAGAGACACAAAGAAAGAACCAACAGAGAAAAACAAAACAAAACCTAAGGGTAGATTGCAAGTTAGCACATAAAAAATAGAACAAAAGTTTATATGATGCATGAACAATATTAATGACATGATGCATGTTCTAATACAGTTAAAACAAGTTCAATTGAAGTTCAATTGCACAAAATTGGCTTAAACACAGAGGTTCTAAAAAAACCAAAATTGAAAACCACTTGAAAGATTTTTAAAAAAATTGACAAACTGATCATCACATAAGCTAGAAAACACAATATAATGATCAATTATATCAATTTATCAGGCCAATTTCATCAATTTCTATCCAATTGAACAAAAACCCCAAATCAGTTCAATTACAAGCCCTAAAATTTTCAATTTTCCACAAAACCTCAAATTGATCAAAATAACCATCATAGATCATAAATATATCCATATAGCAACAAAACCCATTGATCAATTTCACAAAATATGGCTTGATTAGACAAAAATCCCAAATTATGCCTAGTCCAAAAATTTACCCAAATAGCATGAAATAATGCATGAAAACATGAAAAACAATGCAAAAGAAAGGGTAATATGGACATACCGGTTTATGGGGAGAGAAACCTTGCAAGAAATTAGGAGGAAAACGACAAAAAAAATTTTGTGGAGCCTTGCTAAGTCAGAGAGAGAGAAAAGGTTTTGAAAAAGTGATTTGAAAAGGTCAAGAACAGTATTTTAAAAAAACCTGATTCGCGATATTCGATTGATTGAAATTTACATTTGATTGATCGAATCAATCCAAGATTTCTAAAGAATTTTAAGGAATTTTTGATCAATCGAAAAACAGATTGGATCGATCGAAACAGGCAGAGGCTCACAAAATTTTGAGAAAAATCACAATTTTGAAAAACAACAACCACATTTTGGGCATAACTCCTCAAAGTATTAAAATTTTTGAAACAAAAAGCATGAGTATGAGATGAAATGCTTTTTCAAAACCCCCAAATTTTAACCCCAACTTTTTAAAGAAACTTTCAGCCATTCTCCCTTTAAATTCTCAAACAAAAAAAAAAAAAATGTTTTGCAGAATACTCTAGTTATTTTCAAACTTGGTTGGTCAGACCAAAAACACACACAATAACATGTACAGTGTTTAGCCAAGAGTAACTTATGTAGTGTGTGCAACTAGCAAAAATTTGAGATACATGTGAGGTGATATGTGAATAGAAATCAACCACAAAATCTACAAAATTCATTACATAGAATTTAAAAGAGACTATCACCTAAAGAGTTACATCATATAACTCCCACATCTCCTAGATCATAAGCTTGCAATCATGTAAGTTTCTTGAATTTTGCCTCATAATATACACACCAATTTTAATTAAAGTGATATGGCATCAAACCTAATAGTACACACCAATTTTAAGCATTAAGCATTTAAACCGAGGCTTCACCTTATGTTCTTTTTATGTATGTGCTACACTTTCTCGAGCACAGAATCTTAAGATATGCACTAAGATGTTCATGATTGGCTAGTGAATAGTGGTGAGATGGTTATTTCTACCTTTCTCAAAAGGATCAAGTCCAACAGTCAAACAACATGTGACTTCAAGATTAAGACAAAGTGATAAACATCATAAACATCTTTCCCACACAACATACACTACAAAGCTTCAACTAGTCAAGTGCAATAAATAAGCTCATCAAAGCTAAACAGGATACAAGGACATGTTTATCTCTTTCTAAGCTTATTAAGCTTATTATCTAAGCTAAATAAGCTTATTATCTCTCTCTCTCTCATTCTCTAGTGCATGTTTGTGTCTATGTCTTTCTCTTCTTTTTCATCTTTCTTTTTAGATCCATGAGTTTAGCTATTTCGTTTTCATTTTCCCCCTTCTCTCTCTCTCTCTTGGCTCTCTTTCATTTTCCTATCTTTCTCTCCTTTTCCTATATGGATTTGATTTGGGTTAGAGAGAAAGAAAGAGGGGATCAGTAGTGGTGGTTATAGATTGATAGTGGAGGTGGAGATTGGTAGTAAAGGTAGTGGAGGGACTCATATTGGCGGTGGAGGTATTAGAGATGGAGATCGGTGGTAGAGGTGGAGAGATAGGGGCTCAGATCGGTGGAGTGGAGATTGATGGTGCTGGTTGGGTTCTCTGGGTCGTAGTGGTTGGCTAGGTCCATTGGTGGGGCTCATAGGTGGTGGGTAGATCTGGATTTTCTGGGTCCAATGGTGGGGTTCGAAGGTGGTAGATTAGTGGTAGATTTTCTGGGTCCATTGTTGTGTTTGGCTGCAAAGAAAATATTATTTTTGATCTGAGTTGAGTTTTGATATTTGGTGTTTAGTGTTTGGTCTGTTAGGTTCGGTAGAGATGTTTTGGTGTTTCGGTTGAGATGTTTTGCTGTTTTGGTATTTTGGTGATTGCTGGGTTTTGGTCTCAATTTAAAGATTGCTATGCATGTTTTGCATGTTTAGTTGCTAAGAAAATGCAAAAAGTGAAACAAAAATATTGATTTTTTAATTTTCTAGGCAACCAGTTATTTGGGGAAGAACATGAACAATTCTAGGGAAGTGAGGAAGAACATATATGAACAGTTATGGGAAGAACACAAAAAACATAAGCAGACATGATCTTCCAACCAAATAATGGAAAGAAAAAATAATAATGAAAAACAAAATCAAAGAAAATTTTATTTTAATTATTTCATTATTATTTAAATAATTAAATAATAACTAAAATTTTATTTTGTTTTAAAATAATTAAACAAAAGAAAAAATCATGATGTGGCTTTTTTTTAATATTTAAAATGCTGGCATGACATTATTTAAATGTTAAATAATAAATTTTATTATTATGTTAATGGCCGTGCAGTTATTTTTTGTTCCGTAAAATTAAATGCGATAAAATTAAAAAATAGAGCCTAAAATGAGAATATCGTCAAGATGTAAGAACCAAAAATGTATTCCTTCCTAAAAAAAAAATTATCTATCTCTATCCTCTCATGCAAATGCAGGACTGATCTAGGTGGGGCCCCAAAAGGACCCGGCCCTTCTTCTCCTTTTTATTCCATTTTTAATTTCACCGTTTGCTTTCCCCCTATTTTCCTTGTTTTATCCACTGTGAATGTTTATGCAAATTTTGAAATCTATGGAACGTGATCAGTAATCAGTACGGGAAGTGAAAAAGACTAAACTTTATTTTCACTTTTCACCCATCCACAGGTCACATGGCCTCCTGTGTTGTATTTTTTTTATAGGTGCAAACTGCAAATTATAATATTACTACAATTCATCTTTAACGCAAAAAAAATAAAAATAAATAATAATAATAATAAATAAATAAATAAATAAATAAAAACAAAACAAAAAAACAAAAAAACAACAAAACAAAAAAAAAAAAAACAAAAAACAAAATGTACAATAGTATATACGTAGTAATTATACTATATTCCCTAAAAAAATAGTAATAATTATACTATATATACTGTCCATTAGTCCAATAATATAGTACTTAAAAAAATAAAACCGTATACTTATCATGGTTATTGGTTAGTATTATATATAAATAATTAGCAGCCCCTTAATTGTATTGCATTACCAAATAATAACTTTGTATCTTTGTCTTTTTTGATAGTTTCTTAATACTAAAAAGATTTGAAATTTCATAATTTTTTTTATTATTTACACTCTGGCCTCTTTAACTCGGAATCTTGGGTCGGTCTCTATGCATATGGTATGGATATGGAGGATCCTAAGCAGGACCACCTTTACCCAAACGTGCTTGGTAACGTTTGTATGTACAAATTGCAACGCACATGGAAAAGAGATGACGTAATGAGATGACGCACATGGAAAAGAGATGACGTAGTTTTCACATATTATATATATCCTTATGGACTTCATTTGATTGCAGCGAGAACCATACATCGCATTAGCTGTTGATAGTTTGCACTTCATTCTTTCAGCTGCAACTGCAACTGCAACGCAGTTAACAACTGAGGTAGGCTTTTATACCGTTTCTTATTCAAGTTTCTTTGTCTGTCTGTCTATCTATTTAATTATTTTCTCGTTTTAACTTTTTGTAATGCCTGTGAGTTTCGACCTCTACTAGTTATATGTACTAATAGGATTAGACTGTTTTAAATGTTTATACTTTATACAGCTAAGATATAATATTTTCATAACAAATTCATAACAAAGCTCAAAGAGTAAATATTGATTTTTTTGTTGGAATTACTCCTGCTTCTGAAGTCTGAACTTGTCGCTTTTTTAGTCCATTCAGTGAAAGGCAACCAATAGAACCATTTTGAAATGGAGTAATGAACAAAGTGTTGCTTTAACGGCAACAACCTTGTTCACAAGTCTCTAAATTTCGTTTAAATTTTGTACCACCATGGAAATTATCATCCAAATCTACCCATAAATTTTATAAAATAGCAGAAACTCAACTTAGAGTTGTATGAGCTTCTACGATGTGGTTGACTCCTTGAAAGGAGAACTGAAATCTCTCTCCTTAAGCATTCTACAAAGAGAGGTTCTAGAACTATAAATTTTTTTTTTTTTTTGTTACAACTTTAATAATTGTAAGTGGTTACCTATCATTTTCACATATCTACTTTCTTCTTTATTTATTTATTTATTATTATTATTTTTTCTTCTTCTAGCACTCACAGTTTGCTACCACATCACATGCAATTGTGGCAAAGTTGTAGTGAAAAGAATTTGTCGGCTTCGATTTTCTCTTCTATATATAAATGCATTTTTATTTTAGTTTTTACATTTGACAATTTAATTTTGTAGACATTAATGCATTAATTCATGATTAAATTACAAATTAATGAGTATCAAAGTAACATTTTTTTTAAGCAAACATGTAAAGTCTTCTTTTGATAATGAATGTTCTAAGGGTAGAAGTTAAGGGCAATAACACTTCTTTATCTTGAGGCTTCGAGAAATGACACTCTACTCTCAACCTGAAAGGACAAGACACTCACCTATCTTGAAGTTTTAAGAAAATAACACTCCCCATCCCACTTCCATTAATATTAGTAACATAATATTCCAAAATTTTAAAATATTCTCTTTATCAAAGTTTAACCATGATTGGTAAAAAGAGCTTATTGTAAAGGGTTTTATTAATATATGCCCTTAGAGAATAGGTTAGTAAACTATTTTTTTTTAAAAAAATTATTATTAGGAATTGAAAAAGTTGTCAAACTTTTTAACAACTTTTTCAATTCTCTAAAAATTTTCTTAAAATAAATTGTTAATGTATGCCCTTAAGGCATACATTAACCGAATTTCCTCCCATAAAAAATAAAATAAAATTAAAAGCCAATTTTTTTTTTTTGACCAACAAGAAGTCAACTTAAATTAAAGACTGAGCTACATATTGAACTGATATTATTCGAGTTTGAATTATTAAACATAAGTGCTTACTATCTCAATATGCTAATTAAGATTTGGTTGCTTATTAACATTACTTTATAAAACGTTGTTCTTTTCAGAGAGAGAGATATATATATATATATATATATATATATTACTAAGTAAATATATCTTAACAACCCCTCCCTCTCCAAACACATACATGAACTACAATTCCCAAAGCAAAAAAAAAAAAAAAAATGATGGGTCTTAATTTTTTAGTTGCACCTCACCAAGGCAATGTTAGCTTTAGACATTTTAACTCCATAAGGGAGAGTAATTTTGGAAATTTGTCCTTAACCAAAGAGAGGGTTAGTATACAACATTTTTAACATCAATTTTATAGAATCTAGGCAAATAGATCTCATGGGGGGAAAGCGTTTTTCATCTTTAGGTTTGGGGTGGAGTGTTAGGTTATGTTTGGATTTGGCTGAAAAACTCAGCGCATCTGCATCTGGCATTTTTCTTTTCTTTTTCTTTTTCTTTTTTTTTTTTTTGCATGCATTTGTGAGACTTACGGCTACTGTTCATGTACTATTCATGAACAGTAGCCGCAAAGTTTGAATTTTCTCACATTTTTCAACAAATCAGTGGGTTCCATGCACTGTTCACGGGACCTACAAACCTCACTTTTCAGTAACTTTTTCATTAAAAATGAGTCTCATGGTACTATTCACACATTTAAAAATGATTTTGTTACAGTATTTTTCAGTTTTCAGTTTTCAACTGTATCCAAACGAACCATAAGTCTCCCAAACATCAAAGGAGAGAAGTGTAATCACCCCTTACAAAAATAAAGTTAAACTATATACATATATCCAAAAAAGTACACAAAACCACAATAATTTTATGCATGTAAACCTATAAATCATTAACAAGTATATTTTATTCTTTAAAAAATGTACATTATAGCTCATAATTGAACATTAACACATTACCCTATTCTTTAAAGTAATCTTTCTGTGTATGAAAATCACTCGTTTTCTATCATTGTAAAGTTTTTTGAGTATTAATTTACACACCAATTGAGAAATGCGCCATTTTGGATGTATTTCTATGGTTGTCTCAATTCTCAAATAATTATATGCATTTTTATTCATAAAATAAGAGTTTTTTTGTGTTGACATATTTCACTTATTTTTCGTAGCTTATCTGAATAGTGTTTATCAAAGTACATAGTTTTTGATAAATTTAAAGTTAATGTGGGACAAATAGCTAAAAACTATCTTATTTAAAAAAAAAAAAATACTAAAAGTTAAATAATGTACAAAAAAAATTGAGACAAAAAGCAAAAAAGCTTTTTCCAAACACACTCTAAGGATATTATAAATTTTATTACATAAGTTTTATAAATATATGCCTGTGTCAATTTCATAATAAAAAAATGTAATTGATAAATTTATTTATCATATCAGTTTTCCATGTATTTGATAGTTAAGTGAAAAATGCAAAGAAGTGACTAGCTAATCTCTCTCTCTCTCTCTCTCTCTCTCTCTCTCTCTCTCTCTAAAAACTTGTTGAGTGATTGTGTGATGGAAAAAAGGGGGGGGGGGAATAAAAGGAATTAGCAAAAAAAAAAAAAAAATTACATAGTCTGGCTTAACAACCTACGTCAACAAGTGAAAGTCATTAACAACTACATATTATCTATTAAGTAGTTCAATTTTCAATGAACCAAAAATAAGATTTATATACTAAATACCTCTAGGTTAACCTTAGACTAACCTTAGGTTAGTTTGCTTGTTATACAAACTATTAGTTTGGGATTCTTGGACCATAATATCTCCAAAATATATATAGTGGGGGGGGGGGGGGGGGGGGAGAGAGAGAGAGAGAGATTTGATGATACAAAGACAAGCTAAAAATACACGTGCATCCATTTAAAATAAAAATGTATATTGATGGCCCTAATAATTGTATGTATGTATGTATGTATGTATGTGTCTAAAATGATGTGTTTATCCTATGTGTCTCATTCTAATTAAAAGTTCATTTAAATTATTATGGTTTCTCTATGTGAAATTCTATTAAAAATTTTCAAAAAATTTAAAATTTTATTTCGAACTGTTAATAAATGTTTCAAGAAATTAGAAAAGAGTTATTAAAAACGAGTTGTGTGATATTTTGCAATTAGAAATATGCTAAATCTACTACAAATTTTACCACAAAAAACATACAATCCTAAGTGTCAATTTATGTTTTTTTTTTTTTAAGGTTAAAAAATGGGCTATGTTAGATTTGTTGTTGTCATTTGGGATAGATTTGTTATTTTTTAAGCTATTAATTTTTGTTGTTATATGGGAAATTTTATGGGTCAAGGATCAAGAATTATGTTTGGAGGGGCTAAGTTAAATTTTTTAAGGCTGAAATTCTAAATGAACCTTTTATATATGCATTTTTTACTATTTTTTAAACCTTGATTTTTTTTTTGGGGGGGGGGGGGGGGGGAGGGTAGCCCCTATAGGCCTGGCTTACAATCATTTAGGTTTCTTGGATTGGATCATGTGCTTGTTTATATATATATATATATAGAGAGAGAGAGAGAGAGAGAGAGAGAGAGAGAGAGAGAGAGTCCCCAACAAATTAAACTTGTATTGTTAAAAGTAACAAATGAAATCCAAAATTTTAAAAAGTAAAAAAATTAAATATTTAGGTGCTCATGTTAAATATCAAATACAATGTAATTCCCCTAATAAACTATGTGTAGTGTTTAAATGTAATTTACCCTAATCTTTTCCTCCACTTCTATCTTCATATTTATGTTCCCAAGCATTGTATTAGGTCTTTCAGTTGTAAACATATCTCTCTGTAACTGGTTGCTTGCTTCCCTGTGATCCTAAAGATGTAGTAGCCAAAATGATTTGTTTTCTCATTTTTTGAAAGTTAATCTTTTGTTTATATTCAATTTGACAAATTATTGTTAGAATAAATTTTGAAAATTTCGGCGGATTTGCTTCATAAGTGTTTTTTTTTTTTTTTGGTCATCAAAAAAAAAAAAAAAAAAAAAATCCTATAGAATTGTTTTGTGCTTTAAATTTCAACTATAGAAAAATAGGTCATATTTATATTTGATGCAACAGAACATAATAATTACAGTATAAATATAATTTTATTAATAAGTAACTTAAATTATTATATATAATTATACATAACAGATTTGCATGCACTATTTCTTCTTTTTTCTCTTCTCAATGATACGGAATGTAATCCAAGCTAATATCCCAAATATCAATGAGAACATGTATTCTAGAATGCGAATTATAAAATAGAATAGATAACTATTGTAAAATATTCTGATGAGTCACCTAGTGTTTCTGATGTTAGGTACTCTTCTGTTTGTTATCAGGAAATTTAAGAAAGACAACTTGAATGACGGAAGAATCAGGAAATAGCAATATTGCACAAGTAAAAAAAAAGTTCGAAAGCGTTCCCTGTAATATTTTCAAGGTTCCCTATGAAGTTCGCAAATTGAATATACATGCCTACATGCCTAAGGTTATTTCAATTGGCCCTGTTCACCACGGCAACAGCAGATTGAAGCCCATGGAAAAGCATAAAGTAATATACTACAAGAGTTTCAAGGCACGACTTCAGCCACAAAGCGTGACTTTAGAAAGCTTAATAGAGGGCTGGGAAGAAAGCATTCGTAATTGTTATGCAGAACCAACTGATAAACATAGCAGTAAAGATTTCGTGAACATGATCCTAGTGGATGCGCTCTTCATTCTTGAGCTTTTCTGGAGACCTTATTTCAAAAAAATAAAAAAAAATGATGATCCTTTATCTGTGATTGGACCTCTGCGTGAAACAATGGCGTTGGACTTGTTATTATGTGAAAATCAGCTTCCATTCTTTGTTCTTGACGAACTTTTTAAGCTTACACCTGTTTCAGACGGTGCTGCTTTAACTGTACTTGCGTTAGACTTCTTTAAGGGGTTTGACTTTTTTAATGGGTTCAACGAGGAGAAAAAGATCCTCACTTCCGAAGTGAAAATAAAACACCTCACAGATCTTCTTAGATGCTTTATGTTACCTAATTCATTGGAAAGCCTACCACAAAGAGGTGATAAAAATGTAATGCTTTCCCTCTCCGCAAAACAGCTGAATGAGGCAGGAGTCGAGTTTCAAGTGAGTTTAAGCAAATGCTTACATGACATAGAATTTGAAGAAGGTGTGTTGAAAATCCCATGCTTAAAATTAAGCTATTCAACTGAAGCACTTATCCGAAACGTTATGGCATTAGAGCGCTATAGTTATAGGACAAAAGGATACATTACGGATTACTTTGCCATGTTGGATTTACTCATCGATAGTACCCAAGATATGGATCTACTTTGTGATACAGGAATCGTGAAGCATTACCTGGGCAACAGAAGGACAGCAACAGATATGATTAACAATCTTAACACCAATATCTCCTGGGAAGGTCTCAACACAAAATACTGTAAAATCTGTGAGGATTTGCATACGTTCCATGAGATACCTTGCAACAGATGGATGGCAGCATTACGGCGTGACTATTTCCACAGTCCGTGGAGGGGCGCTTCTACTGTCGCTGCTTTTATCCTTTTGTTGCTCACTCTCATACAAACCATATGCTCTATCATCTCAGTAGTATATTCAAAGCCTGTGTAATTTTGTTGCTTCGTGTTTTTTTTCTTTTTTTTTTTGGGGGGGGGGGGGGGGGGGGGGGGTGGTGGTGTTGTTATTGTCATTGCAATTAAACTACCTTGGTAAAAATAAATGATTTCTGTGTATGAAACTTTGCTAAGAATGAAATTCGCATTAACTAGCTAGAATAAATGATACGTTGATGGTGCTGCTTTTATATACATCAGAGATCAAGAAAACTAACTTAACAGCTAATAACAGTTTCTAACTTCCAGCTAATTACACCCGTGCACAACACACGCTCATTACTTAAAACTAGACTAAACTACATACAGCTCAGCTAAGAACAGAAGCAAAATTACATGTCGTTCAGCCTAGCCTTTCTTCATCTTCTTTGCTTGCCTCTGATTCTGATCGAAATTCTTTATCTGATAGTCGTCATCGAAGACATCCGCTGTCAAGCTTTGGTTTTTCAGTCCTCTGTTTTTAATCACATTAGCCGTTCTTGTAACTGCGTTGCTGACGCCTTTGCGAAAAAAGCTAAAGGCTCTCGGGGTGCTCAGGTGTGGCTTAATGACCCACCAGAGGACTTTGTCTCTTTGTTGCCTTTTGATGCCCATTGAACTCTTGTTCTTTTTCAATAAAAGCCCAGGCTAGTTGTCTGGTTTCTCAAAAAAAAAAAAAAGATTCTGCTTTATTCTCTAACCTTGGTCTGTGACACTGTGTTTCTGCGTCCTCAAGTTTGCTATCTTATGTTAATGAAATCTTCTGTCAATTGTCCGTTAGCAAAATGCTTGGAGGTTAAAAAGCCAGCTATCAATGTTAATTACTTCACTAGACTTGTTTAGCAAACTGCTTATACCACTAAGTGTTGTGCTGGCGACTCTAAAAATGTTTCTCAGGATGTTCCTGACAAGATCAAACTCAAGATTTGAACTTAAGGGGGCCCCAAGCAAAAGGGTTAATTTCATACAAAGATCATTTAAGTTTAGTTAAGAAGAAAAAAAATTGACATATTTGAGTACGAATCAATCCTAATGTAGCTTTTAGAGTTATCACTTTATATATATTATATTTAATTTGTTTATAAATTAGAGCCCCACCTTTTTTTTAAGAGCTTTTAAAAAATGTAAATTCATATAATCGATTTTTAAGCCATAAATTCATATATGTAGTGTGTGTTTGGCATGACTTAATTTTGCCAACTTATTTTACTATTTAGTTTATTTTTGCTACTATTTATGGGTCCTCCTGCACTTTTTGGTACTATTCATAGGTCCAACTGTACTATTTCAACTAATTTTTACCTTTATCTACAATACTTTTAACAAATAAATTTTAAATTTCAACAAAATAAACGTCTCAAACAAATCATCAAACTTAATAATATATTGCACAAGATACATTTTGATTACTATCACAACTTATTAATATGAAAAACAAAATAGATAAAAGGTAGGAAAAAGAAAGATGTGGAGAAGTGAATCCCACGTGTAGATTAGATGGTGTTAGGTTCTAAAGATTTAGAAATTTATGTATTTAGAACTCTAATGATCAAAATATTATGTTTAGTCTTGTTTAAACTTGCTCAAAGTAGTGTCTTTCATGTAAAGTTGGAATCGAGAGGCTGCAGATGCATTGGTGCATTTCGGCCTAGCTCGATCGATCGAAAGAAAGAGTCGATCGATCAAATCTCGGGTAGAATGCTTTTCTGCAGAATTTTCCAACTCAGCCTTAACTCATTAAACGTTTTAGGTTTTCTGTTTTTACCCTAGGTATAAAAGGCAAAACCCTAACCACGTTTTTAGAGTTGCTCCTGTTGTATTGTTGCTTATACTTTTCTGTTTTGTGTAAATCTCTTGTGAGATCTAGATGAGCTTTCTTTTATACAAAACTTTGGGTTTTCAAGGTAAAGATAAAATCAACATCTTGATGATTAACTCGGTTGCTGCCATTGGAGCTTAAAGAATAACAAGCGTGGGTGCTTGTAACTGATTGGAGAATCCAAGAAAGAAGGAGTCCATGGATTCGGAGCTTGCACATAGTCATGTCAGTAAGTTCTACTGGTGGGTAGCATTAGGAAGTCAAGCGGGGAGTTTGTAAGTCCTTTTGTATGAATTTCGATTCTTTCGCATAGTGGATTCAAGTTTACCTTGAGGATAGCTAGGTTAAATCCTTCCCAAGTTTTTATCGTGTGGTTTCTTGGGTGATCATATCATTGTGTTATTTATATTTCTGCTGCTATATATATTTGATATGATTGTATGTTTGTGATAACTTGGAATTGCATAATTTGACTAAGTTAATCACTTGGCTAATTAATTAGGTTAATCTAGTTGGTTTAAAGGGTTAAAAACTGTTCAAGTGGTATCAGAGCAGGTAGCTCTCTTGTCTAAGATTTTTTTATCTCTGAGTTGATCTTTGACCCCTGTTGTCATGGAACATGGACACTCTCTTGTTGTTCCTCCTCACTTTGATGGGAATAACTATGCTTATTAAAAAGTAAAGACGAAAGCATTCCTGAAATCTATTGATGAGAGGGTTTGGAATTCCGTTGAGTACGGATGAGAGAAGCCCACTACTCTTGTGAGTGGGTGGCAAACTTCTCAAAAAGAAGCAGCTGGGTTCAATAGCAAAGTTATGAATGTCATCTTTAATGTTGTTTCCATAGAGGAATTTAAGAGAATCTCAAATGTTGAGGTTGCTTATACTGCTTGGAAGATCCTCCAGAATGTGCATGAAGGCACAAAGGCAGTTAAGATCAATAAATTGCAACAATTAACTTCTAGATTTGAAAGCATTAGAATGTCTAATTATGAATCTTTTGATGAATTCTGTGCTAAGTTGAATGATATTGTTAATTCTGCATTTAATTTGGGTGAAATCTATGATCAACCTAAAATTGTTAGGAAGATTCTTAGATCTTTAACTGAAACCTTTAGACCCAAAGTGACTGTCATTACTGAGAGTAAGGATGTGGACTCCATCCCTGTTGATGAGCTTGTAGGATCTCTTCAGTCCTATGAGTCTGACCTACCCAAAGCAAACAAATCCAAATTAATAGCTCTTAAGTCTGTTGATGATGTTGATGTTAGTGGATTTGATGATGAGCTCTCTGCTATAGAGATTGCGTACCTTGCCAAGAGCTTTAGAAACTTTCTTAGGAATAACAACAGAAAGGCAAGAGGTACAAACACTGCTGAACCTAGAAACTTTAGGAAGAATGATCCTACTAAGGTTAATAATTTTGAAAAACCTAGAGAAAAAGTTAGTCAATCTTCAAGCAATTCTTTGGGTGCTTAGTGTTTTGGATGTCAAGGGTATGATCATGTTAAATCCGAATGTCCTACATTCTTGATGTCTAAGAGTAAAGCTATGGCTGTAACCCTTAGTGATAATAAGGCTTCCGATGATGAGTTTGGATGTGACGAGGATGGAAACTTCATTGCTTTCACTGCTACTGCCATAGTCAATGAAAGTATATATGTTGAAGAGAACCCTTCTAATAGGGAACTCTCTAAGGATGCAAATCTTCAAAAGGTCTATATTAAACTTTGCAAAGTTGCGACAAAGGATGCTATGAATGTTGAACTTGTCCTGAAGAAAATTGATTCTCTTGTGCTTGATAAGAAAAATTTGCTTGTTAAGTTGTTTAATGCTAGTGATCTTTTGAACCATGTGAAATCTGAGAACATGCTCTTGCTTGATAAAGTTAAAACTTTGGAACATGATTTATCTGTTTCTAGATCTGCTAGTTCTAAACTTGATCAAATGTTGAATGTTCAAAATTATCCTTCTGACAAATCTGGTTTAGGATATGTTGAAAGCATCTTTGTATCTGCACCACATTCCATGAACTTTGTTCTTTCATCTTCTTTTGAACCTTCCGTGAGTAAGGTTGTGAGTGAAACTGTCAAACCCCCTATGAGTGAGGTTGTTAAACCTGTAGAAGTTTCACCCTCTAGGAAGATTAGGGTTGATTTAGAAGAGTCTAAACCTAAGGATTCTACTCTTTCTAAGGACAAGATGCAAGGTAAACCTGCTTGGGTTTGTCATTTTTGTGGAAAGTCTGGACACATTTGTCCTAATTGTTACAAGTTTCAAGCTGCTAAGAGAACAAACAAACCAAAGGTGTCTGCGCCTCAAGCACAAGATCCTATGGCACTCATTGGTGAATTGGTAAAGGCATTGAACCTTTATTCCAATCCTAGAGTTGGAAATCACTCGAATGTGAATAAGAACTTCAATGCTCGTGGTGCATCTAAAAGATTTTGGATACAAAAGACTCGATCTAATTGAGTCTTTCTGACAGAGTCCTTGTACTTCATTGCTCATTCCTCTGTGACCATTGTTCTTTGGTAGTTGTGTTTTTGTTTTTTTTCTAGGACTTGCATTGCATTACATTCATACATTTCATTCTAGGATTTATTTGTTTTCTCTTTATTAATAATAATAATAATAAATAAATAAATAAATAAATAAAAAACTCTCCTAAAAGCAAAAATATGTTTGACATTATTTTTCTGGGTTTTTGAAAACAAGGTTGGTCAATTTATTTACACTTAACATGTCATGTGTACCTTGTTTAGCTTTGATGAGTTTATTTATTGCACTTTACTAGTTGAAGCTTTATAGTGAATGTTGTATGGGAAAGATGTTTATGGTGTTTATCACTTTGTCTTAATCTTGAAGTCACATGCTATTTGACTGTTGGACTTGATCTTTTTGAGAAAGGCATAAATAACCATCTCACCACTGTTCACTAACCAATCATAAACACCTTAGTGCATATCGTAAGATTTTGTGCTCGAGAAAGTGTAGCACATGCACAAAAAGAACATAACGTGTAGCCTCAGTTAATTCACATAATTAAAATTAGTGTATACTATTAGGCTTGATGCCAATTCACATAATTAAAACTGGTGTGTACTATTAGGCTTAATGCCAATTTACATAATTATGAGGCAAAATTCAATAAACTTACATGATTGCAAGCTTATGTTCTAGGAAATGTGGGAGTTATATGTTCTAGGCTTGCTTAAAGTAGTATCTTTCATGCAAAGTTGGAATCGAGAGGCTGTAGATGTATTGGTGCATTTCAGTCTGGCTCGATCGATCGAAAGAAAGACTCAATCGATCGAATCTCGAGCAGAATGTTTTTCTGCAGAATTTTCCAACTTAGCCCTAACTCATTAAACGTTTTGGGTTTTTTGTTTTTACCCTAGGTATAAAAGACAAAACTCTAGCCACGTTTTTAGAGTTGCTCCTGTTGTATTGTTACTCATACTTTTCTGTTTTGTGTAAATCTCTTGTGAGATCTAGAGGAGCTTTTCTTTACACAAAACTTAGGGTTTTCAAGGTAGAGATAGTATCAACATCTTGATGATCAACTCGGTTGCTGCCATTGGAGTTTAAAGAATAACAAGCGTGGGTGCTTGTAGCTAATTGGAGAATCCAAGAAAAATGGAGTCCCTGGATTCAAAGCTTGCACGCAGTCGTGTCAGTAAGTTCTACTAGTGGGTAGCATTAGGAAGTCAAGCGAGGAGCTTATAAGTCCTTTTTGTTATGTTCTAAAGGTTTCGAAATTTATGTATTTAGAACTCTAATTTGTAATATTGCCAAACCATGATCAAAACAATATGCTTAATCTTGTTTAGACTTGCTCAAAGTTGATTAATAATTGTAAATTTGGAATCGAGAGACTGCAGATGTATTGGGGCATTTCGGTCTGGCTCGATCAATCGAAGAATAGACTCAATCGATTGAAAGTCGACCAGATTGCATTTTCTGCAGTTTTTCCAACTCAGCCCTAACTCATTAAACGTTTATGGTTTTATGTTTTTTTCCTAGGTATATAAGGCAAAACCCTAACCACGTTTTTGGAGTTGCTCGAGTTGTATTGTTGTTCATACATTGCAGTTTTGTGTAAATCTCTTGTGAGATCTAGAGAAGCTTTCCTTTACACAAAACTTAGGATTTTCAAGGTAGAAATTACTTCAACATCTTGATGATCAACTCGGTTGTTACCATTGAAGTTTAAAGAATATCAAGCGTGGGTGCTTGTAGCTGATTGGAGAATCCAAGAAAGAAGGAGTCTGTGGATTCAGAGCTTACACGTGATCATGTCAGTAAGTTCTACTGGTAGGTAGCATTAGGAAGTCGAGCGGGAAGCTTGTAAGTCCTTTTGTATGAACTTCGATTCTTTCATAGTGGATTCAGTTTTGCCTTGAGGATCGGTGGGTAAAATCATCCCCAGGTTTTTATCGGTGTGGTTTCCTAGGTGATCATATCTTGTGTTATTTATTATTCCGCTACTTTATATTCTTGATATGATTGTTTAATTGTTTTAACCTAGAATTGCATAATTTGACTAAGTAACAACTTAGCTAATTAACTAGGCTACTCAATCTGGTTGTATTTTAAGGGGTCTAAATCGTACCAGTGATATCAGAGCAAGTAGCTCTTATTGTCTGAGATTTTTTGATCTCTGAGCTGGTCCTTGACCCCTGTTGTCGGGGAGCATGGACACTCTCTTATTGTTCCTCCTTACTTTGATGGGAATAACTATGCTTTTTGGAAAGTAAGGATGAAAGCATTCCTAAAATCAATTGATGAGAGGATTTGGAATTCCGTTGAATACGGATGGCAGAAGCCCACTACTCCTGCGAGTGAGTGGCAAACTTCTAAAAAAGAAGCAGCAGGCTTCAATAGCAAAGTTATGAATGCCATCTTTAATGTTGTTTCTATGGAGGAATTTAAGAGGATCTCTAATGTTAAGGATGCTCATACTACTTGGAAAATCCTCTAAATTGTACATGAAGGCACAAAGGCAGTTAAGATAAACAAACTGCAGTAATTAACTTCTAGATTTGAGAGCATTAGGATGTCTGATGATGAATACTTTGATGAATTTTATGCCAAACTGAATGATATTGTTAATTCTACTTTTAATTTGGGTGAAATCTATGATCAACCTAAAATTGTTAGGAAGATACTTAGATCTTTAACTGAAGACTTTAGACCCAAAGTGATTGTCATTACTGAAAGCAAGGATGTGGACTCCATCCTTGTTGATGAGCTTGTAGGATCTCTTCAGTCCTATGAGTCTGACCTACCCAAAGCAAACAAATCCAAATCAATGCCTCTTAAGTCTGTTGATGATGATGATGTTGATATTGGTGGATTTGATGATGAGCTCTTTGCTACAGAGATAGCTTACCTTGCCAAGAATTTTAGAAATTTTTTGAGGAATACTAACAGAAGGGCAAGAGGTACAAACACTACTGAACCTAGAAACTTTAGGAAGAATGATCCCACTAAGGTTAATAACTTTGAAAAATCTAGAGAAAGAGTTGGTCAATCTCGAAACAATTCTTTGGATGCTCAGTGTTTTGGTTGTCGAGGGTATGGTCCTGTTAAATCTGAATGTCCTACATTTTTGAAGTCTACGGGTAAAGCTATGGTTGTAACCCTAAGTGATGATGAGGTTTCTGATGATGAGTCTGAATGTAGCGAGGATAGAAACTTCATTGCTTTAACTGCTACTGCTGTAGTCAATGAAAGCATATCTGTTGAAGAGAACCCTTCTAATGGGGAACTCTCTGAGGATGCAGATCTTCAAGAGGCCTATAATAAACTTTGCAAAGTTGATGCAAAGGATGCTATGAATGTTGAACTTGGCCTGAAGAAAATTGATTCTCTTGAGCTTGAAAAGAAAAATTTGCTTGTTAAATTATTTGATGCTAATGATCTTTTGAACCATATGAAATCTGAGAACATGCTTTTATTTGATAAAGTTAAAACTTTGGGACATAATTTATCAGTTGCTAGATCTGCTAGTTCTAAACTTGATCACATGCTGAATGTTAAAAAGTATCCTACTGATAAATCTAGGTTAGGATTTGTTGAAAGTGTTGGTTAAATTTGGTTTTGTATCTCATACAAAACACATAGCGGAAGCAACAAACAAAGATCTATTTCATTCATGATTGATAACTTGCACTATATATAAATTCTAGAATTTAAGAACAAAATAGCGTACCTTGGTGTAGAGAAATTCAAAACAAAAGATTATAAATACTTGAGAACGCTTTTAATCTTCACTTCAATTCCACTTTACGCCCAAGAAGTGTGGTCTCTCAATCAATTTCCAAAGGACCAAAAGGACCAATAAAACACTAGCTCCAATGGGCCTTGGGCTTTTCTGTCAACTCTTGACAAGTTCAAAGTTACCATTAATTATATTTAATACCACTATATAAATATAATTGCACTCTAGGCCTTATTAATAAATTCTATCCCAAAACTTTATTATACATGCAGCCCTTTCATAAAATATTCGTAGTAATTCAAAGTCATAAATATAGACTGTTACTTTGAAGATTACTACGTCTTAATCCTTGAGTACCCAGTTTAATCCTTTTAAGTTATTCATTATATATTTATGAAATCTAATTTTATAAATATATACTTTAGTAATTTCTTACCAAAGTGGTTAGGCCTAACTCTCTGAATAACTAAACCCATTAAACTTATCTCAAGGGAATATTTTAAATCTCTTTTTAAGAGACTATGAATTCCATCTTAAGAATATATGTTCCATCAACACGAAATGTGGTTGCCCAACATACTAAGGTTTTGACCGTTACTTTAGATCTCACTCCTGATATATCAAAGTAACCTACATTTCATGATTAAGTCCATTATTTTTTCAGGATTAAGAGTTCATGCAAATATAAGTTGTGAGATTTATTTTTCAATTGACAGTCATTAGGAGAATAATAAATCTCACAGCAGTCCAGTTCAATATGTCTTAACTTTTAAAACATATTAACACATCAATTAAAAGTCTCCACTTCCATGATCAAGACAAATCATCTTAGTTGATATGTTATAGTCTTCGCAGATGAAATGTCCAATTTTATCACCGACTACGAACTAAAATTCTGAGTTTACAAAAAACTTGTGACTTATATCTTCTGTGACTAAATCACATAAATCACATACTATGCATCTCATGGACTATATGATAATGTCCAAATATTCTTGTTACCATTACTTCAGATAATAATAAAACAACTTTATTAATCACAATATTAAGTCATACATAATGTCATACATAACATCATACAATAGGATTTAAAAGTATTAATCCTAACAGAAAGTATCTCTGTGTCTACTCCTCATTCCACGAACTTTGTTCCTTCATCTTCTTCTAAACCTTCTGTGAGTGAGATTGTAAGTGAAATTATCAAACCACCTGTGAGTGAGGTAGTCAAACCTGTAGAAATTTCTCCTCCTAGGAAGATTAGGGTTGATCTGAGAGAGACTAAACCTAAGGATTCTACCCTTTCTAAGGACAAAATGCATGGTAAACCTACTTGGGTTTGTCATTATTGTGGAAAGTCTAGACACATTCGTCCTAACTGTTACAAGCTTCAAGCTGCTAAGAGAGCAAACAAACCAAAAGTGTCTGTGCCTCAAGCACAAGATCCTATGGCACTTATTGGTGAATTGGTAAAGGCTTTAAACCTTTATTCCATTCTTGGAGTTGGAAATCACTCAAATGTGAATAGGAACTCCAATGCTCGTGGTGCATCTAAAAGATTTTGGATGCAAAAGACTCGACCTAATTAAGTCTTTCTGACATGGTCCTTGTGCTTCATTGCTCATTACTTTGTGACCATTGTTCTTTGGTTTTTGTTGTTTTTTTTTTTTTTTTTGTTTCTAGGATTTGCATCGCATTACATTCATGCATTTTATTATAGGATTTATTTGTTTTCTCTTTTAATTTTTTTTTTTTAAAAAAAAGGGAGAAAAGCAAATTGTGTTTAGCACTATTTTTTTCTTGGTTTTTGAAAACAAGGTTGGTCAATTTATTTACACATAACATATCTTATGTACCTTGTTTAGCTTTGATGAGCTTATTTATTGCACTTGACTAGTTGAAGTTTTGTAGTGCATGTTGTGTGGGAAAGATGTTTATGGTGTTTTTCATTTTGTCTTAATCTTAAAGTCACATATTGTTTGATTGTCGGACTTGATCCTTTTGAGAAATGCATAAATAACCATCTCACCATTGTTCGCTAGCCAATCATGAACACCTTAGTGCATATCATAAAATTTTGTGCTCGAGCAAATATAGCACATGCACAAAAAGAACATAAGGTGTAGCCTCTTTAATTGCTTAATGCTTAAAATTAGTGTGTACTATTAAGCTTGATGTCAATTCACATAATTAAAACTGGTGTGTACTATTAGGCTTGATGCCAAAATTTCACCTAATAATGGGGCAAAATTTAAGACTTACATGATTGCAAGCTTATGTTCTAAGAAATGTGAGAGTTATATGATGTAACTCATTAGGTGATAGTCTCTTTTAAATTCTATGTGATGGATTTTGTAGACTTTGTGATTGATTGCTACTCACATATCACCTCACATGTATCTCAAGCTTTTGCTAGTTGCACACACTACACAAGTTACTTTTTGCTAAACTTTGTATATGTTATTGTGTGTGTTTTTGGTCTAACCAACCAAGTTTGAAAATACATTGAGAATTATGGAAAACATTTTTTTTGCTTGAGAATTTAATAAAACAAGGGAATGGCAGAAATTTTATTTGGAGAAACTGGGATTAAAACTTGGGTTTTTGAAAAGCATTTCATCTCATACTCATGCATTTTGTTTCAGTGAGTTTAATGCTTTGAGGAGTTGTTCTCAAAATATGGTTTGTGATTTTCAAAATTGTGATTTTTCTGAAAAATTTTGTGAGCCTCTGCCCAGTTCGATCGATCCATTCCGATTTTCGATCGATCAAAAAAGTGCTTTAATTTGTTTAAAAATGACTGTTTGATTCGATCGATCGAATGTGTTTTTTGATCAATCGAGAATCGTGAATCAGGTTTTTTAAAAACAGTGTTCTTGACTGATTCCAACACTTTTTCAAAAAGTTTTTCAAAATTTTCTTTCTCTCTTCGACTTGGCAAGACTCTACAACGATTTTTTGTCGTTTTCCTCCAAAATTTTTGCAAAGAATCTCTTTCCTCAAGCCGGTAAGACTGTTTTGCCCTCCCTTTTGAGTTTATATACATATTTTCATGCATTTTTCATACATTATACACTCAAATTTTCGGACCTTTTTCTTTTTGGGATTTTTTTGTTGATTTAAGCCCAATTTTGTGTAATTGATCAATGGGTTTTTGTGGGGACACGCTATAAACATGATCTTGATAGTTTAATTTGATCAATTTTGGGTTTTGTGAGAAATTGAAATTTCTAGGGCTTGTAATTGATTCGAATTGGGGATTTCTGTTCAATTGGGTTTAATTGATGAAATTGGCTTGTTGTTTTGATGAAATTGGTTATTCTAATCTGTTTTCAATAATGTGTGATGATCAATTCATCAATTTGTTTCAAAATTTTCAAGTGGTTTTTCAAACTTTTAGGGTTTTTGTTAGAAACTCTATGTTCGAGCCAATTTTGTGTAATTGAACCTAATTTGAACTGTGTTTACTGCATTAGTTCATGCATCACAACATTGTTATTGTTCATGCATCATATAGATTTTTGCTCTATATTTTTTTTTGTGCTAACTTGCAGTCTGCCCTTGGTTTTGTTTTATTCTGTTCTTTTGGTTTTCTCTTTGTATCTCTGTCCTTTCCTTAGCACTATGCCTAGGAAGACTAGAGCCCATAGGACTATTTCCTCACCTTCTCCAACCCCTCCTTCTTTTGACCATTAGAAGTTTCCGAGTGAGAAAAACCAAGAAATTTTTGAGAAGCTAAACCTTAGGAGAAAGATTTGGGCTAAGCGTTCTATTCTCTTAGATGAACTTGATCCTGTCATTAGGGCAAACTTTGAGCGTCGGGGCTGGTTACCCTTGGTGGATATTTCTGATCCTCCTCTACCTTCTGCCTTGATTAGAGAGTTCTTTTCGAATATCTCTATCCGCATCTATGATTCCAACACTTTGGTAAAGAGTTGGATACGAGGCGTAGAGTACACCATTACTCCCAAGGTAGTGGCTGATGCTCTAGGGGTACCTTTGGTCCAGAATCCTGTCTATCCTTATGTTGAGTCTCCCAAGTTGAGTGATGTCTTGTCTTACATCACTGGGACTTCTATCCACTAGGGTTCTGATCCTAGGATCGCCTCTGCTGAGCTTTCTAAGCTGCACTATCTTTTCTTTAGGATAGCTTGTCATTCTATCTGGCCCATATCTCATCTTCACACCATTCCTCTCAAGAGGTGTGTATTTTTGTACGCTCTTGTAACTAATGCTCTTATCAGTTTTCCTCATCTATTTCTTCGTTCTTTGAACGATGTTTATAGGAGTTCATCTTCTGCTCATGCTCTTGTTCATCCTATTTTCATTCATAGGGTTTTGCTTTATCTTGATCTTAGTGGTTTTCCTTCCTTTGAGCCTATTCATGTGATTGCTCCCATAGGTGCTTCTTTCCTTAGACAAAGGGCCGCTCATCTTAGAGCTGGTTCTAAACACCCTAGGTCTGAGCCTTCTAGTAGCGCACCTCCTCCTTCTTCTTCTGTAGGTCCTGCTGGTGAGGATGTTCTTAATCCTATTGGTGATGCTACTGCTGCTGATGTTCCTTCACCTTCTTCGGCCGACTTTGATGTTCGTCGTACCTTGGAGACTGTCATGACCGTTCAAGCGACTCATGGTCAAATTTTGGTGGACTTGCTTGATGAGATTTGTGCTCTGCGAGTCGACTTTGCGCATCTTCATTCACCCTCACCACCTCCTTTTGATGATGACTTATGATTGCCCTTTGACATTCTGTCACAAAAAAGGGGAGTAGAGTTTTTGACTTGTAGAGGAGTTTTTGTAGTTAGGAGGAGACTTTTTTGTTTTTGAGGAGCTTGTGGAGTTTTTAGATTGTATCTAGGTGCTTCACTTTGTATATCATTTTTTGGGATATTCATGTTAGGGGGAGTAACTTTGATTGATATACATGATATATACTTGATTCTTGTTTCTTTGTGATTCACTGCTTATTGATTTATATTTATGAGTTGTTTATTAATATATCTCTTTATTTTGTATTGTGTGAATCTTACAAGAATGTTATACCTATTGTTTTACTATTTTCTATCACACATGCGTTTATGCGTTTGTTGAGTGTTTCAGGAATATACAGGTTGATTCAATTGAACTGCTGTCTATACTTGCAACTGATGGATAATAGTTAGAATTGAATTTGAGTTTATGAGCATTATTTTTGTAAAGGGCTTTTTACTTGTAAACTTTGAACTTTTAATTTGTGTTTTGTCACGGATTGCCAAAGGGAGAATTTGTTAGGTTCTAAAGGTTTAGGAATTTATATATTTAGAAGTCTAATTTGTAATATTGGCAAATCATGATCAAAACAATATGCTTAGTCTTGTTTAGGCTTGCTCAAAGTTGATTAATAATTGTAAAGTTGGAATCGAGAGACTGCAGATGCATTGGGGCATTTCGGTCTGGCTCGATCGATCGAAGAATAGACTCGATTGATTGAAAGTCGACCAGATTGCGTTTTCTGCAGTTTTTCCAACTCAGCCCTAACTCATTAAACGTTTAGGGTTTTTATGTTTTTGCCCTAGGTATATAAGGAAAAACCCTAGCCACGTTTTTGGAGTTGCTCTAGTTGTATTGTTACTTATACATTGCTGTTTTGTGTAAATTTCTTGTGAGATCTAGAGGAGCTTTCCTTTACACAAAGCTTAGGATTTTCAAGGTAGAGATTACTTCAACATCTTAATGATCAACTCGGTTACTACCATTGAAGCTTAAAGAATATCAAGCGTGGGTGCTTGTAACTGATTGGAGAATCCAAGAAAGAAGGAGTCCGTAGATTCGAAGCTTACATGTGGTCGTGTCAGTAAGTTCTACTGGTAGGTAGCATTAGGAAGTCGAGTGGGGAGCTTGTAAGTCCTTTTGTATGAACTTCGATTCTTTCATAGTGGATTCAGTTTTGCCTTGAGGACCGGTGGGTAAAATCCTCCCCAGGTTTTTACCAGTGTGGTTTCTTAGGTGATCATATCTTGTGTTATTTATTATTCCACTGCTTTATATTCTTGATATGATTGTTTGATTGTTTTAACCTAGAATTGCATAATTTGACTATGTAACAACTTAGCTAATTAACTAGGCTACTCAATCTGGTTGTGTTTTAAGGGGTCTAAACCGTTCACTTTTGTATGAACTTCGATTCTTTTGCATAGTGGATTCAGGTTTACCTTGAGGATAGTTAGGTCAAATCCTCCCCAGGTTTTTACCATGTGGTTTCCTGGGTGATCATATCATTGTGTTATTTATATTTCCGCTGCTATATATATTTGATATGATTGTATGTTTATGATAACCTAGAATTGCATAATTTGACTAAGTTAATCACTTAGCTAATTAACTAGATTAATCTGGTTGGTTTAAAGGGTCTAAAACCGTTCAGGTGGACTCTTGTACAAAATACAATAGTAAAAACCACATGTGTGTCTGACATTTTTGACCAAAAGCTTAAAGGTAAATATAGGAAAGTAAAAAAACTCTTGAGAAAACAAAGAGACAGTGGGTTGGTGGAGAAATTGAAGTAGAAGAAAGAAAATAACAGAGGAGTATTTCAACAAACTAGCGGAGAAATCTAAGCCAAAGAAGACAAAAAAAAATAGAGGAGGATTTTTGTTGTTCAAATAGCAGACAACATCAACCATAACAGTATGACAGTCCAGGCAAGAAGAACTGAAGAAACATAAAGGATTCAAGTAAAAAATGACAGCTGTTGAAGGAAGAATAAGAGTTAGGAGAGTGAAATTGAGGGAGAGAAACTTAAATGGGTAAAATTGGGAATTTGTGATTTCTGTTTTGTTATTTTAAATTTGTGGTATGATTATATTATGTTTTTTTTTTTCTTTTTTTTTTTTTTGTTTAGACCAAAATTTTGTTCTATTTGAAGGTTTTTTTTTGTTACGGGTTGTTGACTATTGTGATCTCTTTGGGCTGATTTGATGAAATTTTGATGATGACTATTTTTAGATTCTATGTTACAATTATTTTTTTAGATTGTAGTTCAAAAAATTTTTTAAGCTTTTTCTTTTTGCTTGAAAGTAGAACAAATAATCCACCAAAATTTAATTTTATTATGATAAAATTTTTTTGAGGGTATTCCTAATTTTTTTGAGGGTGTTCCTAATTATTTTTTAAGGGTAGATAAATAAAAAAATTTTTAAATTATTATATATAAATTTTTTTTTCTAGGTTAGGGTGTTCCTGGGAACACCCTGGCCTGAACATGGCGTCGCCACAGGTTGTGCATGATGTAGCCCTTCTTTAAATAAGAGGCACATGTTGCTTTCACATAGGGGACGAGTTTTGTGCACTACAGAATAGAAGCCTTGATACACATGCATACATAGCATCTGATATATTACTTACAGTAACAAAATAGCACTTGAAGATATATGTTAGAGGAAGCATTCAAGAAGCTCAATGCAGTACTCTTGTGCATTGTAATCAATTGAAGTCCAATAGTTTAGATGTATTATTGTAAACACCGCATTTTGTACCTCTTACGACTTGGGTCCCCGTTCCCCAATGATGCTGAATTCTTAGATTCAAGGTTGGTTTAAGACCCAATTAGATATTAAATTGACTTGAGAAATGTTAAAATGAAAAATATAATTTTTAATGAGCAAATAAATCTATTTTTGGAAAAGTAAAGCCAAGGAAACCTTCACTATTCACACATAAGAATCAGCCTGTGCACGTAGCTTTCTGCATGTGCACGCATAGCTTTTTGTGTTAATGTCGAGGTTTGGAATGAATCTCACATCGTCTAGGAGTTGTTCCAAACCCCTATTTTCATACTTAAGTAGCCTTATACGGTATATTTTCAAAAGCACACAAAAATCCCATGGGAAAACATTATGATTCACTAGAAATAGTGAATCAAAGAGGGATTTTTTCACAAAACATTCTCAAGTCAATTTTCTTTTGATTAGGGCCTTTTTAGTCCTTAATCTTTTGATTTTAAGATTGCTAATTACTCTTTTATTGAATTGTGAATTGATTTGATTAAGGGGAATGGTAAAAAATCAAGCTTGAAAAGCTTTTATTTGAGGTATCTAGTTAAAAATTTTTTTTTTCCTTTTTGCATTTTAATCCTTCTATTTGCTTTAGTTTCTTGTTGTAATATGTTTTTTGTAGTCTAGGTTTGTGTAGTTGTATGTTTTAAAAGTATGTTAGGTTGTTAGAATTCTCATTTTGAAGTTCCATTATATCTGCTATGTTTCTAAGGTTTCTAGGCAGAAATCCATGTGCGCATAATCTTGCCTACGCACACAGGGTTGTTCATGCATGCGCATGAACTATACCCCATAAACCCTAATTTTTTTTTTTTTTTTTTTTTTTACATGTATATTTTTGTTTAGACTCTTTTCCATGATTTTTTGCTTTTAAAACTTTTTTTTCACATGATTAATTAGATGTTTGCCTTTCATATGTTAGAATTAGGGTTTGTTTTGCGTTGTCTTTATTTCAATGCCATGATCACACATTCACATGCTAATGTATAATGCCATAGGTGTTGAGTTGATGTAAGGTGTAAGGTTGAATTTATCCAATCATGTGCTGGCTTTATTCCATGCCAAATTTGCTTGTAATTTAGAAATTAGATACCATGTATTTAGGTGGGAATTATGTAAGAGTAGTGTGTGAAAGAGTGTGAAGAAATCTCTAGAAGTGTGCAATTCAAGGGAGTCTCGTGACTGGATCTCGCGACTGGCAAGTCGCGAGAATGGCACATGTGTGAAGCATGTAGGGCAAGTTGAAGGGTCACGACAACTGGAGCACTACAGGACAAAACTTTCAGTCTGGCCAGGCAGTTAGCTCGCAACTCAAACTCGCGACTCGTTCTAGTCGCGAGGTCGAGTTGCCAAAATGCTCTGTTTAATGAAAACTGACCTTTTGCATTCCTCATACACCCTACTATAAATACCCTTATACCCACGAAATGTAGAGAGCTTCTAGAGCAAATTTTGAGAGAGAAACCCTAGAGAAAAGCAAGATTGACTCATCCATAATCTTCATCTTTTGATTTTCCAAATTCCTTTACTCTCATCCTCTCCATTAACATATCCTTGAGAGGTACATTTAGCCAAATCCTTATCTCATCATAACCATATCAGTGAAGAGGTATTTTGGTGCTTGGGAAGCAATTTAGAAGGGACCAATTCATTTTTGTTGATGCAATGGGCTATTGCAGGATCCAGTAAGCTAGAGTAGACAAGGTTTGGCGTAACCTTGTTGGGTAAGAAGCTTGGAAGGCTTAGGTGTATTGGGTAGATTAGGCTTGGAAGGTCTTCTGCTATTCATGTATTCCAACTTTATTCTCTAGTGGATTATTGACCGCTTGGAGGGCAACGGAGAGGTTTTTCGCTGAGTACTTCGATTTCCTCTTCAATAACACATCGCCGTGTTATCTTTGTGTTTGCATCTTTCTTCCATTTCTCTTTACCTTTTAATTACTACTGTGTTGGTTATTAATTATGGTTTAAAGTGTGTTACCAATTTGGATATAGCTTATATTTCATTTTCCTCACATATATTGTTTAATTATAAGCTTGTGTTAGTAATTTTATTTTTAGGGGTCTAACATTCATAGGTGTTTTACACCCTATTTGAACTTTCAATTGATATCAGAGCATGTGCACTTACTGTGGTTTAACCTAAGTGTGACCCTAGACCCCTTAGCTATGGATGAAGCTATGGAAAAGGCTATGTTGAATTGTGGTTTAAATGTTTGCGATAGTAACTCTATGAGTATGTTTGAAGGTTGTCCTAACAATGAACTCCTAGAGTTATTAAAAACAAAGAAACATTCTAGAATGTTTGTTCACATGCTAAAATATTTTGAAAATGAGAATCACATCCTACACAATAGTCTATGTAAGTCTAATTCTTTGATTGAGAAGTATAAAAGAAGAAATAGAATATTGTGTGATAAGGTTGATAATTTGAAAAAGAAAATTCAATCTAACAAGAGCAAGGAAAATGAAGATAAGTTTTTGTTTGAAGGTCAAGAGTGCTTGTCCCATGCTTGCTTATTTGTGCACATTTCTTTGAAGGTATTTAATTCGTGTTTATGGTATCTTGATAGTGGTTGTTCTCGTCATATGACAGGAGATAAATCACTGTTTAAGTCACTCAAAGAGAAGGTCATGTGACATTTGGCGATGGAAGTCATGCTCAAGTTCTTGGCAAAAGGACTGTTGATATACCAGGATTACCTCTATTGAAGGATGTCTTATACATCAAAGGGCTTAAGGTGAATCTCTTAAGCATTAGTCAAATATGTAATGAGGACTTCCTTGTTCAATTCTCAAAGAAAGGGTGTATAATCATTGATGAAGAAGGGATTCAAGTCTAAGAAGGAAATAGGATTACCGACAATTGCTACGGAGTAGTTCCTATGGCAAGAATTTCCTGCAGAAGTGCTCATGTTGATATGTTGGAACTTTGGCATCAAAGATTTGGGCATGCAAATTTCAAACAAGTGGCTAAAGTATCTAAACTAGAAGCTGTTGAGGGACTTCCAAAATTCAGAAAGGTGGAGAAGACTATTTGTGGTGCATGCCAAATGGGAAAGCAAACAAAGTCAAGTCATCATAAAGTGAATGTGATTGCTACTTCACGTTGTTAAGAGCTTCTTCATGTTAATCTAATAGGGACCACAAGAACTGAAAGTCTAGAAGGAAAAAGGTACATTATGGTCATTGTTGATGATTTCTCAAGATACACTTGGGTGGAATTTCTTAGAGAAAAGTCAGAAGCATGTGAGAAAATGGAAATTCTATGCAAGAGACTTCGAAATGAGAAAGGGGTTCTTATTGTCAAGATAAGGAGTGATCATGGCAAGGAGTTTGAGAATGCAAGATTCAAGCCTTTTTTAGAGAAGAACGGGATCAAAAAGGAATTTTTAGCCCCCAAAACTCCTTAACAAAATGGGGTGGTTGAAAGGAAAAATCGGGTGATTCAAGAAATGGCAAGAGTTATGCTACTCAACAAGCAAATTCCTCAAAAGTTTTGGGGAGATGCCGTGAACACCTCATGTCACATTGGTAATAGAATATTCTTCCGAGTGAGAACAAAGAAGACCGCTTATGAAAATTGGAATGGAAAGAAGCCAAAAGTGAAATACTTCCGAGTATTCGAAAGCAAGTGATGAAGGCATCTTCCTTGGGTATTCTACTACTAGTCGAGCATATAAAGTCTTCAATAAGAGAACAAAGATGGTAATGGAGTCCATCAATGTGGAAATTGATGATGCTATAACAAAGGTAGAGATGGTTAATGATGGAGAAGGGCCAAGCTCCAAAGAACCCACAGTTGAGGTTGAAGCCCAAGATATTGAAGTTGAAGGACCTACACCAGAAAAGGAATCAACTCCCATGAACTCAAGAATGGAAACAAGATCAATGTCTAGAACATCAAGTCCTCTCACTCCTCCGGAATTTCATCCTCCTATCTCCTGGAATGATGAAGTGTTCACCTTAAAGAAGCCATCATCAAGAGTGGTCAAAAACCATCCGAACAGTAACATCATTGGATCTTTACATGAAGGTCTTCTCCTTAGAAAGGGAAACATACTTTTGGCCAATCATGTAACATACCATTGCTACCTTGCACAATTTGAGCCGAAAAAGGTAGAAGAAGCTCTTCAAGATGAAAATTAGGTTGAGTCAATGCATGAAGAGTTGAATCAATTTGTGAGAAATGATGTATGGGAACTTGTTCCTAGGCCTAAAAATGTTTATGTCATCGGCACTAAATGGATCTTCAAAAACAAGACCGACGAAGATGGAGAGATTATCCGGAACATGTCTCAGTTGGTGGCTCAAGGATACACTCAAGTGGAAGGTGTAGATTTTGATGAATCCTAAGCTCTCATGGCAAGACTTGAGTCTATCCACATTCTTATGTCAATTGCATGCACTATGAACTTCAAACTCTACCAAATGGATGTGAAATGTGCATTTCTCAATGGTTATCTGAATGAAGAAGTGTTTGTTGAACAACCTAAAGGCTTCAAAGATCGTCACTTCCTGGATCATGTGTTGAGATTGAAGAAAGCTCTTTATGGCTTGAAACAAGCTCCTAGAGCTTGGTATGATCGGCTTACCCATTACCTCTTTGATAGAGGATTCAAAGGAGGATATGCCAACTAGAATTTATTTGTCAAGAATGATGAGGACTACCTTCTCGTGGCTCAAGTATATGTGGATGACATAGTATTTGGAGCTACCATTGATGCTCAAGCTATAGAGTTTTCCGAGGAGATGAAGAAAGAATTTAAGATAAGTATGGTGGGGGAGCTTACATTTTTCTTAGGCCTTCAAGTTAAAAAAAAGAAGGAAGACATATTCATTTCACAGGAGTCCAACTTTGTATGAGAGTATCATTGGGAGTTTACTCTATCTTACAGCTAGTAGATCGAATATTGCTTTTAGCGTGGGAGTTTGTGCTCGATATCAAGCTGTTCCGAAGGAATCCCACCTAACTGTAGTGAAGCAAATCATACGATATGTCAATGGCACTCCGAATTATGGCTTGTGGTACTCAAAGGATGCTAATGCTTGCCTTATAGGCTATTCAGATGCAAATTGGGCTAGAAGTGTAGATGATTGAAAGAGTACTTCAGGTGGCTGCTTCTACCTTGGGAACAATCTTGTCTCTTAGATAAGCAAGAAACAAAATTCCATGTCCCTCTCTACGGCGGAACCAGAGTACATAGCAGCTGGAAGTTGTTGTACACAACTCCTTTGGATGAAAGAGTTACTTCATGACTACGGGATTCCTCAAAATACAATGTATGTTTTCTGTGACAACACTAGTGCTATAAATCTCTCTAAGAATTCGGTTCAGCATTCAAAGTCAAAGCACATAGAGATATGTTACCACTTCATCCGGGATTTGGTGGAAGATAAAGTTGTATGTCTTGAATTCATGCATACAAACAATCAAAAGGTGGACAACTTCACCAAACCTTAATGGTCCACGGTTTGAATCACTCCGTAAGACCATCGGCATTGGTACAATTCCTTAAATCTCATGTGTGATGTGTGCTTTACTTCTTTATCTTGATTTGATCTCACTAATGTAGAACACACACTACCCTGTTGGCTACATGTATAGCATGTTTTGAAAAATTTTGTTTGTTTGTTATTTGCTTTGAATGTTTTCTGTTTTTGATCAATCTTTATTTGCTCGTGTCAAAAATCCAAAAACACAAAAAGTAGAAAATTCAAAAAGTTTGATCGGCATTATTGTGTATTGTCATAAACATGTTTTTCCTTGTACCTTCATACAAATGGCTTTGTGCATTTATGAGCGTAGTTTGTTCTTTATGCACTCGTATTACTGTGGGAAAAATCTTGACATCTATGTGACTGTGGTAAATAGATCTTCAAACTTGTCATAAATGATTAGTCAATGGTCTTGTTGATCTTGAGACTTGCATAAACTTGTGCCTATATATCTTTCCACTCTTTTATTTTTTATTTTTACTTAAAGAGCTCAACAAATGTAAATCTCAAAATAAAAAGAGATAATGAGCTGCAAAAGCCGTCATACATGCTAGTATTTGACTAGGAAAAAGGGAAAGCGACTTTTATGAAAATGTATGATGCCCCAAAAAGCCAAAGGCTTGTTAATCAAATTAAAATATCAAAAATTTCATGCATCAATCTCAAAAATGAGATGTATTGAATCAAAATGATCAAATGTTATGATGTATATGAAGCCAAATGAAAAGCTTCAAAAGTATGTACTCAAGTTTTATGGGAGGTCATATATGCATACTTCTATAATTGAGATTGGTCACTTTTCCTCATGCTAATTGTGTATGACTTGGATGAATTGATCATTGAAGCTTAACATTATACTAAGGACTATCTCATTTTTGGTACCCACACATCACACATGTCTATGTTCAATGAATGCCTTATTCATTTGTGTGATTGTACTTGATCAAATGTGTTGCACATGCTCAATTATATGTTGATCAAACACAAAAAGATTTTTGAGTGTTTTAATTTTTTTTTTGGAAAGTATGTTTGTTTTGAAAAATTTTCAAAAATTTCAAAAACTATGCAATCCTGTTTTGGCAACTCTACCTTGCGAGTCAAGTAAGTCGCGAGACCCCAGTCGTGAGCATACGCATAAGCTATTGGTGACTCTCTGGCGGGTCAAGGCCTCAATCACGAAAAAAACTTAGAAAATTTTCAAAAATCTGGGTTTTTAGGATTTTTGCAACTCAGTTTGGTGATTGGTTCACAAGTGGAAGCTCCAGTCACGAGGTTTACTCAGAATGATTCACGACTTCCTTTGCGACTTACTCGCGAGTGGAACTTCCAATCGCAAAAAAAACTTAGACAAATTTTTCAAATTTTGTCAAACGGATTTTTGACGACTTGCACTAGCGACTTGTTCGCAACTTATTCCAGTCGCAAAAAACGCGTGTTTTGCGCTCTGAAGGTTATTTTAAGATGCTCGTTTTTCCATATCAACAATTCATACATTTCCCCAAATGCAATACCAAATATAATGCATTTTCATATATATATATATATATATATATATATATATATATATATATATTAAGGTTACAACACAATAGTTTTTAGGAAAATATAATTTCCATGGGTAGTTTCCAATAGCGTATCTAACCCCAAAACAACATTTATACAACATGGTTATTTTTCAAAACCCCATTAAAAAGTTACTTACCTCGCAACCGCAAAAGCCTAATTCTCCAAGCTCCAAGAAGATTAGCTAGAACCTAAACAATATCAAATAAACCTATCACAATAATGAACTTGCTCTTTGTTGTCCACTTCATTTTTCCCACTTATGTCTATCATACATCTTGCGAAAAGTATAAGTGTAAAACCATTTAAGCATTGAATAATATTTAAAATAAACAAGGACCATAAAAGGGTTTAAACGAAAAAAATTTGACCATTGCATCTTGATCTCTCTATTAAGTCTAGTCACCCGTCACAAAAGGTGCACATCTAATGGTCGAGGTAATCATATTTACCCATTAAAGATCAATGTGATCCAAAAACTTCAAGGAAATGGTCAAAAAGAAATGCTTTTGATTGGCAGATAAAATTCACTTTATTTAGTTATTTTATTTTATTTTTTATTTTTATGAGACACTTTCTTTGGTTTGGACTTGAGTAAAAATTGACCACAAATTCACATAAAATGGAGAGCATCATTTCCCTTCACTCACGATTAATAATGCGAAATTAATGTCGTTGATAGAAGAGTACCGTGGGTAGCTAGAAGCAATCATAGTTTTCAACCGCCAAAGTGGGCTCTAGTTTTAAATGTTGAGTTTGAGTGATAAGTGATAACTTTTTTTTTTTTTGTGATAAAAATAACTAATAAGTAATAACTAATTAGTTGCAAGGTAGTTGAACATTTTAATGTTCAATTTGTTCATATACTAAAGGAACGTAAAGTTGCTCTTTGTTGTCCACTTCATTGTCCCCACTTATGTCTACCATGCATCTTACGAAAAGTATAAGTGTAAAACCATTTAAGCATTGAATAATGTTTAAAATAAACCAGGACCATAAAAGGGTTTAAACGAAAAAATTTGACCATTGCATCTTAGTCTCTCTATTGAGTCTATTCACCCGTCCCAAAAGGTGTACATCCAATCCTCAAGGTAATCATATTAACCCATTAAAGATCAATGTGATCCAAAAACTTCAAGGAAATGGTCGAAAAGAAATGCTTTTGATTGGCAGATAAAATTCACTTTCTTTAGTTATTATCATTATTTTTTTTCATTTTTTATAAGACACTTTCTTCGGTTTGGACTCAAGTAAAAATTGACCACAAATTCACGTAAAATGGAGAACATCCATTCCCTTCACTCACAGTTAATTATGTGAAATTAATGTTGTTGATAGAAGGGTACCATGGGTAGTTAGAAACAATCATAGTCTTCAACCATCAAATAGAGCAGGCTCTAGTTTTAAATGTTGAGTTTGAGTGATAAGTGATAACTAATAACTTCTTTCTTTCTTTCTTTCTTTCTTTCTTTCTTTCATTTCCCTTTTTTTTTTCTTTTTTAAAGATAACTAATGACTAATTAGTTGCAAGGTAGTTGAACATTTTAATGTTCGATTTGTTCCTAAACTAAAGGAACGTGAACTTGCTCTTTGTTGTCCACTTCATTTTTCCCACTTATGTCTATCATACATCTTGCGAAAAGTATAAGTGTAAAACCATTTAAGCATTGAATAATATTTAAAAAAAAAAAAAAAAAAAAAAAAAAAACAAGAACCACAAAAGGGTTTAAACGAAAAAAATTTGACCATTGCATCTTGGTCTCTCTATTGAGTCTATTCACCCGTCCCAAAAGGTGCACATCTAATGGTCGAGGTAATCATAATTACCCATTAAAGATCGATTTGATCCAAAAACATCAAGGAAATGGTCGAAAAGAAATTCTTTTGATTGGCAGATAAAATTCACTTTCTTTTTAGTTTTTTTTTTTAAATTATTTATGAGACACTTTCTTTGGTTTGTACTTAAGTAAAAATTGACCACAAATTCACATAAAATGAAGAGCATCAATTCTCTTCACTCACGGTTAATAATGCGAAATTGGTGTCACTGATAGAAGAGTACCATGGGTAGCTAGAAACAATCATAGTTTTCAACTACCAGGGCGGGCTCCAGTTTTAAATTTGAGTTTGAGTGATAAGTGATAACACTTTTTTTTTTTTATAATGATAACTAATTACTAATTAGTTGCAAGGTAGTTGAACATTTTAATGTTCAATTTGTTCCTATACTAAAGGAACGTGAAGTTGCTCTTTGTTGTCCACTTCATCGTCTCCGCTTATGTCTACCATACATCTTACAAAAAGTATAAGTGTAAAACCATTTCTGCATTGAGTAATATCTAAAATAATTTCAACCATTGCATCTTGGTCTCTCTATCGACTCTATTCACCCATCCCAAAAGGTGCACATCTAATAGTCGAGATAATCATATTTAACCATTAAAGATCAATTTGATCCAAAAACTTCAAGGAAATGGTCGAAAAGAAATGCATTTGATTGGCAGATAAATTTCAATTTCTTTAGCTATTTTATTTTATTTTTTAATTTTTTATGAGGCATTTCTTTGGTTTGGACTTAAGTAAAAATTGACCACAAATTCACATATAATGGAGAGCATCCATTCCCTTCACTCACGGTTAAGAATTTATCTTCTATTTTCAACTGAGTAATTTGTATCACATCATTTAAAATATTAAATAACGTTGCATTTTTTTTTTTTTTAACCTTTTAAAACGTTGACAATGAATTATTTGAAAAAAGAGACAAATCTAACCTTAAATAGAACAATTAAATAACTAAAACAGGAATAAAGATATTTTTGTCTCATTTTGAGTGTTTTATTTTATACTCCAACAATGACAACTTACTACATATTTTAATTTATTGATTTAAATTATTTCAACAAATTTGCAATATTTATTTTGACAATCCATATTCTGTTCTTGATTATTTAGGATTCTTTTTTCTTTTTCTTTTTCTCTTTCTCTTTTTTTTTTTTTTTTCCTAATTGATTAATTAGGATTCTCCCCATTTCGAATGAATTAGTCTCATGATTCAAGTTAAATATTACAAATCTAAAGATGAACTTGATGTCACATCATATAATATTTAAATGATGTGGTACCAAGTATACTATTGGATATATATATATATATATATAAATTCTAACCATTCATGGTGAGAATGGATTTTCTCCATTTTATTTGAAAGTGTGGACAACGTTTACTTCAATCCAAACCAAAGTAAGTGAGTTTTATCTGCCAATCAAAGCCTTTCTTTTCTACCATTACCATGAAGGTATTGGATCCATTTGATCTTTAAGAGGAAAAAATATGACTACCAGGATAGAGGCGCACCTTTTGGGACTGTTGAATTGAGCGATCGAGATGCAATGGTCAAAAAATTTGTGTTTAAACCCTTGCATGATCCTTGTTTATTTTATTTGTTTATGTTAGATATTATTCATTCCATTATTAATAGATTGTTAACACATTAAGAGAAATGAAAACTGTGTGTTTATCTATATTAGTTTGATGAGAATTAATTTGATGAAAACATGCTTAAAATGGTTTTACTTTTCCTAAGATGGTACACATAAGTAGCAACAATGAAGAACTCCTTCTCTTTCCTAAATTTGGTCATAGATATTATTAATATATAATGCTGCACAACTCTTTTTTCCTTTTTTTTTTTTTGAGTAATTAGTAATACTTATTAAAACACACACGAAAATAGTAATATTTGTGTTTTAAACTGGGTTTATAATACATTATATAACCAGAGTACAACTATAAAAGGTTCTAACTCTTGTAATTGTAGAATGATGTTATAAATAGTGGACACTAGACACACTAGAAATCTTTTGGTGCAAAGATTTTTGGCCTTATTAAGGATGACCAATGGAGGTTGTTGAGATCATAGGACTTGGGGTAGATTCAAAGCAGACTATTCCGAGCGGAGATAGAGAATTGTGACTCTCTACATTGCCAGCAATCTAAAATAGGCTAAAAAGTAACTACCACAAGAGATAGGCTTACAAGCTTGTTAGTTGGGCTTAAAAGAATTTTCTGAGTCTTTTGCAGAATCTATATGATTGAAAAGATTCATGACTCATGAGAGGTATTTTGAGTATAGATAATGGATTGGCCCAGTTATCGGAAACCTGCCAATGATTATGGATATAGAGGTTGATTTTATTTTGTTGGTTTTTTAAAGAAAATTTTAATCTTTTATTCCCTGACATGTTTGGTAAGAGTAGCTATGTCTATGGACGGCATCAAGATTACATCTTTGGGAGGGCAATTTCTCTTCCGATGTACAAAATTAAAGAGTTCATTAAAAATATCATTCTCTATTTTGTTTTGAAACCTAGTTTTGACATATTCATAGTTAGAAAAGTCAAATATTGTAGTTGATATCCCATCATATACAAATAATATGAAAATCATATTTATTTTCTAATCATATATCCATGATTAATCTATCTAAAAACTAATTAGTATTGCCAAGTAAATAAATAAATAAAACTCCCAAATTTATTTTGTAATACGCCCAATGTTCTTTCACTTGTGTTGCAGAGTAAAAAATAAAATTTTAAAAAGGCACCCAAACAAATCATTTAATTATAATTGGAACAATGATACGATTAGAGTTGTCCACAAGTTGGGCCGGATAGGGTTTGTGCCCAACCTAAACTCGACCTGAATGCATCGAGTGGGGAAAAGTTTAACCTACAACCGACCCAAATAGAGTTTCGGATTTGCCAGTTTAGGTCGTATCGGTTTCGAGTCCATATCGATCGGTTTCGGGTTTGCTACAGTGGAGCGAAATCTAGTTGGATTTTGGCCGAAATATTGCCAGATCTCATCAGATCTGGTCAAATCCAACGAGATCTGGCCAATATCTTCATATATCATTGAATTTAAGAGTTTGGACTTACTGATTTTTGGCCAAAACTTGTGATTTCCGACGAGGGAAAAACAACTCATCAGGTGAGTAACGTTCGTCGATTTCTCAAATAGCCAACCTACAACTCGAACTGATGGTCTCGAGTCATGAAGCCAGCGACCTGCATTCGACCGTAATCAAGCTTTGATCGGGCAGTTTAGAGTGAAGATGATCGGGTTTCGGGCAGTTTTTCGGGTCTAGGCAAGTTGTGGATAGCCCTAGATACGATAACATATAAATCCCAAAGTTTTAGAATTTTTAACACGGGTCCCAATTAGCAAATAACTCAAGTGCCAAACACAAAATACTTTGTTTCTCTTTTTTGGGGTGAGCCAAATAGTAATTTCAATATATTTTTTAAGTCAAATAAGTTAATAAACAATATTTTTTTTGTTGATAATTTGATAATTGGAGAATGAGAGATTTGAATGTAGAACATTCCCGTTGAAAACATTTGTTAGTTGAACTATAAAGCTTGGCATAAACAACATGATATCAATAAAGTGTAACACTTAAGAACTTGTGAGAAAAATGAGCTTTCTTTTGGGGGGGGGGGGGGGGGGGGAACAACCAGCTAGGAATTAGTTAAATGACCATTTTATTTTTTGAATTTTTGGGACAATATTCAATTTAGATGACCACGTGACACTACTAAATCAATCATCTTTAGCATTCAAATTTGCCGGCGTAGTTCATCCTTCCCAATCAAGTTATTAAAATAAAGGAGTGGAGACTGAAATAAAGCTACATTCATGAAGCATATATGGAACCTTTTGCTATGCCTAGTTCCATTTGAGTAGCATGGGTGCATGTTTATCCATTGAAGAATAGGAGTCGGTAGTAAAGGTTCCTTGCAATTCTTCTTGGACTTGTAGGAAAATCTTAAAGCTGAGAGATGTCAAGGAAACTCTTTGCTTTTATGACATGATTCATGACATCCAAATGTGCCTCTATTTTCTAAGGAAAATACTTAGATATTGGTCCCTATATACCCCTCTTATATTCAGCCACTCGTTTACTTAACTATCTCAGCAAACAGCGTTTAAAACGTCTCTTTATGTTCTTTTTCTTTTTCCTGCTAGAAAACCAGTAAAGCCAACAATACTTTGTCTCTTCTCTCTGTTCCTCTTTTTTCTTTCTTTATCCCTTATCCTTCTTTTGAAATCCTGCACTCCACCTTATGATATCAAGAACTTTTGTAAAGCAATGAATTTTCCTTTTTGGATTAATTTATCAATTTCAATTTTATCTAAGAAATTTGTTTCTTTTTCACATAATTCATCGGAGCACAACCAACTGCATATAGAACGGGCTCTACAACATGAAAATATTTTTTAGTTTGTTTGGTTCAAGATTGAACTAAGATCTTAAGAATCAAAGTAATCCAATTCAATGAGAGAGGAGAATATCATTACTGAACATGTTGATGACAGAATCGGGTGAGTCCTAGACCAAATTGGGGATCATGTTCTTCCCCTGCGGTGAACAATCATCATTGTTTGGATGGAGGAGACAAGGCGTTGTGCGGTGGAGAGAAAGGGCTAGAGTGAGTTGTCTCCACGAGTCCAGGCGGTGCTTCACGAGTTGCGAATTTGGGTTACACTTCCTCAGCCTCTCCTCTACTTAATATCCAAAATTTCTTAGATAAGTAAAAGCAGAAATATCGTTGAAGATATGCTTTGGGTCATGTAAAGAAGAAATTATCTAAATCTAGCCCATTCTTAAATTTGGTCACAGATTAATATAAGATGTTGCCAGCTCTTTTGATGCAAAGATTTCCAGTGTTATTAAGGATGACCAATGGAGGTGGAAAGTGGAAACCAACTAGACCAGAGACTTGGTGCAGGATCAGAGAAGACCATTCCGAGTAGAGGTAGAGAATTGACTCTGTAGATTGAAAGCTGTCTAAAAAAGAGAAAAAAATAAAGGAAAATGATCTCTTTTATAGTGATTGGACATTATCCGAGACCATGAAGTGGTCTCAAGTTGGTTCAAAAACCACCTTGGAATTGCAACATAGAGGAGCCTATTCAACTTGCATGGTTGCTTTGCTTTGGGGGGGGGGGGGGGGGGGGGGGTTGGGGTTTGTGGTTTGTGGATTCTAGGACCCAAGTATACCTCAAACATTGCTTCTGTAAGAATATTCTCTAATATGGCTCTTAAACCTCGGGCACCAGTGTTCTTTGCCATTGCTTTCTTTGCAATCAATCTCAAAGCATTCTCAGTAAAATGCAACTTTACCCGAAATTTTCTAGACAGAAGCAGTACCAATTGTACCGCATAGAGGGTTACCATATCTGCATCAGATGCTTGAGACCATAAACCAGGTAGAAGAAAGAATAAAAAGCACTGACCACAGAAGAAATGGTTCAAAAGCTTACATTGTTCATGCTGAATATCTTCTTGAACTGTTTAGCAAGAGAATTTTTCGATTCAGTGAGGACCTATCTTGCATCAATAAACCATAAACAAGTTATTACTTCCTTGTCAAATGGGACAAACCAGCATATTCTAGATTTCTAATTTCTAGAATTACAACCTGGTAGAAACCAAACTACTTTAGAAGCACCATCATATCATTATTGTATAAAACAGACATGATACAACATTTTGGAGTTTGAGCAAATTAGGCAAACTAAAGTTACAAAACTCCCATGCACAAAGCCACATTCATCCCTCTAAAACTGAGTGAGTATGTTCAGGCCCTAAAAAGTAACAGACAAAATTTTTAATATTTAAAACATTTAAATGACAGAACACACCTGAACAAGTTGGTCTTCATTTAAAGCTGGCAAACTCACTAAAATTGGAAATCTCCCAACGAATTCAAGTATGAGGCCATATGCAATAAGATCACTCCTTTCTACCTACAAGTTCATTAAAAACCCATAAGGCTAGATAATGAAGGGAATCAAAATATGCATTGCACAGAAAATATAAACGCAGAATGCAATCAATATGAATATCAAAAAATTCTGTAACCGTATTGGGTGGATTCTCACATATTCCAACAATGAGGATGTCACTACAGCATTGGTTGATCCACCAGTTCTCATGTTTGCGCGAACTGGAGCTCCAAAGCCAATGGAGGAATCTTGTCGTCTGGAAAAAGAATGTAAATAATTAAAACTCACATTTAGGGAGAAGCCAACAATAGTAAACATTTCTGTTTAACATCCAGCACAAGAAAAGGGTATTACCTCTCTGAAATCGTCTTCTCCAAATCAACAAATGCCCACCACAAATGAAGAGTATATTTTTGGTATCCATCTGTGAATCATCAATAGTTATAAGAGGCACAAGTGACAACTACAAGGAAACACAATTCTGGAAATAACAAGCTGTCCAAGATATTTAACTGTTTAAAATTCATATTCCCACAGCTCCCAGTAAAACTACATTTATTTCAAATATTTACAAACTATTTTCAGCAATTTCATGTGGCAAGAGCCTGGTGTAACACCAAGTTCTCCAGGCATTGTCAATTCCAAGTGCAATTGAGTGCTCCTTTTGCCTATGAGGCTATGACTCGCCAGATATAATTGCATAAAATGAAAACAATTATAAGAGAAAAACAGGTAGTTTTAGATCCAGCATACCTGAATGAAATCACCACGAGGATTCTTCCGAGCTCCTCTATTGGGAACACTCACTATCTGACAGAGAAAACATTTAGTCAACATATGTATAGCCTAATATATTATCATACCATACATTATCAAACAAGCAGATTCTCGAAGCTTTGGAACTGATATCTTCATTATATTAAAAATGTGTTTCTCGTGTTAAGGACATCTTCAGATGTGAAAATGCTTGTTTTTGTTTTATAGGTTAGTTACAAACAAACCCAAAGAGTCTTGAACTCACAACCTCACCCGAGACCTAGCACTCGCACGGGAAGGAGGTGCTAGTTGAACTAGGGCTCAATGGCCTTCAAAGGGTGGAAATGCTATATACAACTAAGAGCAACATTATATTTTCCCTTTTTTATTTTACCACAATGATTATAAAATTCTACTTAAAGCTCCCTGTTATGTGTTCAAAGACCCCATCAAGTCCTTAAACCCTTCATGGACTCAACTCTTTCAATTCTTAGTTCACTCAAGTTATCCACACACCACCATATATGTAATTTCTTTTTAATGGTAAGTAAAATATTTGAAGAAAATAGTTCATATACACAATATGCACACCAAACTGCTCTTAAAGAACTATGATCTGAAATTCAAAAGATCTAATAAATCTTAAAAAGACACAATAAAGGGATGCTGCACAAAAAATCCATCCAATCAGACAAGGATCTCAAAAGAGATTATTTAATAATATGATTAGAATGTTGAACCCCATCAAAACTTGTCTACAATACACAAAATGAAACAGCCTTCCAGATTTGTGAACTCCTACAACGATGAAACCTTCATTGCCAACAGGCCAAAACTTTTTTTATTTTCTTGTGCTAGGGTAGGGTCGCCTAGGGGTACCTTCTAATCAATATATTTACTTGTGATTAAAGTGACAAATACAAGGCAAAACCTTGCGAACGAGAGATTCCAAGGTTTTCTATCACTTTCTTGAAATGTGCCACAACAAGACCGTGTTCACCCACTATTAACCTTAAAAATCCCATCCTACAAAACTCTAGCAAGTCTGTCATCAAATAGCATTGAAAACTCCATATACATAAAATCTGCTCTACCATTTCCTGTTCATGGATATTGTTTACAGCCCCCGGATGACAACTTATGGTATGTTTGATAACTGTTTTTCCCCCTTATTTTTTGTTTTCAAATGTAATTTTCTACTTTTGAAATTAAAAAACTTGTTTGGCAATCCAAAATGAACAGAAAACATGTAAAAGACTCTTTTCAGTTTCTAATTTTCAAAAGTCAATGACAATATGCATTTAATTTAATGAATTTGTCTCATTTAATGAGTTAGCATTAAAGTTCAAATCCTAGCAACGACATATTTTAATATTTTCTATTTTTATCTTCAAAAAACTATTTTTAATTTCAACTAACCAAACACGTTTTTAATTTCAAAAATACAAGAAAATTGTTTTTACTTTATATTCTCAAAAACAAGTTCTTAAAAATAGAAAACAAAAACTGTTACCAAACATAACCTTAGAGTCTCAGTTTTCTAGTGTTGCTTTCAACTCCAAACCATCCATCAGCCTTTGAATAGCTTTCTTAAATATTCCAACTTATAGTTTATGGCACTTCCTCCCACATAAGAATGACATGGAAGTTGAGGACATGGGTTTATTGGGTGCTTGTAAACCACCCCCCCCCCCCCCCCCCCCCTTTTTTAATAGAAAATTTTGATTTTCATCCCCAAGAAATGAGAAAAATCAGTTTCCCTAAAATTTGGTGGGCCATTTAGGAATTTAGTACCGACCTCCTATTCTTTATTTTCTATATTGTAAGAGCCACGCCCGCTATCATGGGATTACCTAAACTTTTCCGTCAATACACTGCCCTTTCCAACTCCAGTATCACGAAAGTGTTTGCAGTCCTGTTCTTATCAATGGACATCTTTGTGTAATAATGTAATTTTTAAGGCAACATGGCTATGCCCAGAAACTTTTAATGTAATATGTGATAACACAAATAGTACTATGATTAATAAATTTTATTGATAGCCTGTACAAGTAACCAAGGAATGCAGTCCTCTCCCATGCACAAGATTCTTCACAGTAACAGAATCAATTGTTTGCCCATTTGAGTTACTAAACAAGTCAAAATGAAATTTAAAATTTTACAAGCCCTTTTTTCGCTGGCACATACACCTCACCTAGTGGGTTTTGAATGCACAACCTCACTCTCTGCCCACATTTGTGAGAGGAGGAAGTGCATTTGAGCCAGGATTCATTGACGATACTACAAAAATAACCATTACTGGACTTTCAATTCCAAAATTCATGCTAAACTCCAACAAAATGGCAAATGCTATCATTTTGGCATACCAATCCAGACCAATATATAAGTGAAGTTGATATACAAAAGTTGGGATGTCTACAAGGATAAAAAAATGGAATATGAAAATACATAATGCATCAGCACATATGCAAGATTGTAATTCACTGAAAGCATGAAAAACCAAAGCTCTAAAAAGAGAGGGGGGGCTATCAACAGTGAAAAAAATTAAGGTAGTGAGGTGACTTGTTCAAGAATAATGCCAAGTTCCAACTATTATATTTTCAGAGGGTAAAACTTAGATAGAGTACCTTAGATGCATTACAATAGGCTCTCCAATTAAATTCAAACACTTGGATGCATCAACCAATAAAACACAAATAGTGTTTTCTTCACCAAGGATAATTAAATTCAATCCACACAAGTGTTTGAATTTAATTTGGAGAACCTAAGTACTATAACTAAGGTATTGTACCTAAGTTTTTACCCATTTCCAAACTAGGAAAATTATAGATATCCTGATGCCAATGTATTGAACTTATAAAAATGTAAAAACTGAATAATAATAATCTATATATTACTAAAAGCTGAAGCGTAGTATTTAATGTTGCTACACTCACGTTGAGCCACATCAACCGCCACGTCATCATTTTTTGTTTTCAATTTTTCTTATATATTTTTTTAAACATTTTCTCATTTAAGGTGACTTAATTATTTAAAAATTAAAATATCTTTTAACTATTATTTTTATTATTAATTTTCCAAAACTCTCCTTTCCTTTTACTTCTTCATCTCCCCACTACTTTCTACCTTAATATCATTATTTCTCTACCTTTTTATCTTCCTTTATTTTGACTCTTCTTATTCTCAATATCTTACTATAAATTTGACATTTTCTTTTTCATTCTATGCATAGTTTTCTCACACAAAAAAGGTTACTTCTCTCTCTCTCTCTCTCTCTCTCTCTCTCTCTCTCTCTCTCTCAATTTGTTTTTCATTTTTTGTTTGATTTTTTTTATTGCATCAATTCTTTAAGTTGATGAATTTTTGTGTTAATTAGAATTTTACTTTGAGTTGATGTAATTTAGTTTTATGTTTTAAGTTGTTATCTTCTATATTCTCTTTGATTAAATATTATCCTACTGCATTATACATATAGTGTATAATAATATATTGTTATTATATTACATAGAATGACTTGGATAATTTGATGTTTATTGCTATTGAGAATGAACTTTTTGAATCAAGTCTAAAAAAATATGAACTACTATATATCATTTAGATAAAAACTTTTATCATAGATACATTAATACTTTTTTTGCCACAAATTTAAATCACGCAAACTTAATAATTTTCTATTATGTGTTAGCATTGTCTCTTCTTCTTCTTCTTCTTCTTCTCAAAAATATTATGTATCATCTTTAAAGGATGCCAACAATATTGATCTTATGGCAAAAGTTACATAAAATATTAAGAAAAAATGTTTTATATTACAATCTACTAAAAATGTTTTTTAAATATTTAAATATTTCTATTTTTCATATCACTGACATGTTTTACAATTATCACATGTGTTAACTTAAATCTTAATATCCTTAAGTTGTTTCGGCAAAAAGAAAAAAAAAAAAAGTTGTCACAAAAGAGGGGTTTGTGTAAAGTTTTTTTGCAAAATGAAAGTAAACAGTGAAATAATGATCCATGAATTAAAAAAAAAAATATCTATACAAATTTATCTTGTGCTATTATAACTTTACATATAATTTTGCATTTATATGTTCATTTACTTTAATTTAGATGTTTATAACTTAATAATGAAATCTATAAACAAGGTAAGTAAAACAATCATATTTCTACCATTCAAAAAGTCACAATTTCTTTTTTATGAAAAAGGCATTTTACATTTCCTTGGAATTATTTTAAATTTTTTTTTTTTTATAAAACCTTTGACATGCTACTAACCTAACCACTTCATACATTAAAAATATTTAAGGCTCATTATTATTTCCATTAATATATTATGGATATCTTAATTGATTGAAACCAAACTAGAGAAATGCCTTTCATATTTTCTTGAAAATTTAGAAGGAAAAAAAACCTTTGACATACCACTAACGTAACTATATCTATAACTATTTAAGCCATCCATGATATCTATTTTTTATTGATAACCATAAAATTTACAACTAGCAAGTGAACATACAAAGTAATAAAGAATAAATGAAGGAAGAAAAAAATAAATGAAATCAAACGTCAATTAATAACCGTTATTTGGAAAATAAAAAGGTGGTCTAGAGGAATAAGAAATAAAATAAAGATGGCTATACAAAGGACATTGAAAACTTTATAGTGCAATAAAATCAACCATTACATTCACTTAATTAAATCAATAATCAACAATTAAATATTATAATACAAAATTTAAACTTAAGACTAATCAAACTCTAACTAGGGAAATTATATAAATAAATAAATATATATATATATATATATATAATCATAATCTTCATACACAATAAATAGTTTTACCTCTTATTTAACGTTTATGTTATGCAAATCATCAACCAATAAATATATGATAATGGAAAAAATGTTATAGACAAGATTATGAAAAATATGATGAAACTTTTTTTTTTAAACTCTTTATATAAAGTCTAGGGACTAAAATAATATTTTATATAAAAAATTAACACGCGCAATGCGCGGGTCTGCGACTAGTAATAATAATAATAATAATCTACTTCTTCCAAGAATTAAAGAGGTAGGAATCAGACAAAAGGAAAAGGGTAATTTATTGACGCACCGTTCCTTCCAACATTTTTAGCAATGCCTGTTGAACACCCTCTCCAGAAACATCTCTGCCAACGTTTAAGCTCTCAGTCTGCACAAAATTCGTTTTTGATTATTGTAAATAACACATAGAGGTATTTAAGTGTGTTTTTCCATCTATTAACATCACAAAACCTTCTTAGTAATCTTATCAACTTCATCAACATAGACAATGCCTTTCTGAGCTGCTTCAACATTGAACTCAGCTTCCTAAACGCCAATCAGAAAATCCAGTATATAAGTTTTGTGAGCTAAGGCTACAGGCAAAACAAAAACAAACAAACATTGAGGACAAGTTCAAAAACTTAGTGTGAAAATGCATATTTTCATGTCAGCAATGCAACAAAAGAAATACAATAGCGTCTGATTGTGTGACCATATTAGACATTTACTTGCCAATTTGGCACTGGGGTCTTTGTACCACAACTTATCAGGAACTTACCATTGACAAAAGGAGACCCAAAACATAAGTAATTAGAATAGAACCCCCCCAAAAAAAATGAAATTTATACAATATACAACAGGAAAAAGAAAAACTAGGAACTATCTAGATCTGTTTGTGAATTGGTCAGTGATTTGGACAAATCATGGGGTAATTCCAAAGAGTGGACGCTACAATTGCGGGATGGTCGACAAATAGTGATTCTCCTATCTCTATATCGATCTCCAAAGAGTGTGTCGGATTGCTCAGTCACTGATGTAGAGACTGTAACAGGTATTGATTCTTTTATCAATGACGGTCAGATGGTTAGCTGGGCAGAGGACTGATGGGTTAGTTGATTCTTTGTCTATTGTTAATGAGGTAGAGGAGGAGACGTGGGATTTTGATGAGAGGTCGATGTCTTGGGAGTGTAGTGGCAAGCCTTTAGTTGTGGTACCTTTGGTCACAGAAGTTCCTTTGGAGTTGGAGTGTAGTTCTGAGCTGGGGGGTGGGTGTAAGGAGTCGGTTGATGGTAATAATTTATCACAATGGGTAACAAATCGGATTAAGGCTTTTAGAAAATCAGTGGGCACTTCTTTGGAAGGTTTTGAGGAGCAAATTACGGGTTTGCTGCTAGCTATAGAGGCCAGGAAAAAGAATAAAAAGCTTAAGGCAGTAGATGATCAAATGAAGCACTGCAAGTCGGGGCAGAAAGGTCAGCGGGAGTTGAAAAATTGATTGACCTCTATGAATGTCGAGGTTGGTTCAACGAAATCAAGGAATGTAAGTAAGGAGTGAGCTGTTGTGGTTCATCAATGAATTTGAAGATTATATCTTGGAATGTTAGAGTGCTGAATGATAGGGATAAAAGGCTTCAGGTTCGTAATATGGTCAGGAGATGGGGCCCAGATGTTATTTGTCTTCAAGAAACTAAAATGGAGTTGATAACTAGAGCTGTGATTCGCAATTTGTGGAGGGATCAACATGTTGATTGGTCTTATCTAGGCTCTTGTGGAGCTTCTGGAGGGGTGCTACTGATGTGGGATACATGGGTTGTGAATAAGTGGAGGAAGCTGTGGGGCGATTTTCGGTTTTTTGTAGATTTACAAGTGTGTTAAATCAGTTTGTTTGGGTGTTTACTAGCGTTTATGGTCTTAATTCTGTGAGAGACAAAAGGTTCTTATGGGAGGAATTATTTGGTTTGAATAGTTGGTGGAATGTTCCATGGTGTGTGGGTGGTGACTTTAATGTGGTAAGGTTTCCTTCTGAGTGTTCTAGTTCTACCTCTTTTACTGCTGCTATGCGGGAGTTTTCCAATTTTATTTCTGAGCAAGGCCTCATCGATATTCCGCTTCAAGGGGGATCTTTCACTTGGTCTAATACTTGTGAAGTTGTTGCGAAGGCTAGGTTGGACAGATTTTTGTTTTCTGCAGAATGGGAGGATAAGTTTCCATTTGTCTCTCCACAACGCTTGCCTAGGCTGTTATTTGATCACTTCCCGATTGTTCTTGAGGTTGGTTCCTTTCAAAGAAGTAGGAGGCCGTTTAGATTTGAGAATATGTGGCTTAAATATGAGGGTTTCATGGAGAGGGTGCGATCTTGGTGGGAATCTTATAATGTCCTAGGAGCTCCGAGTTTTTTTTTGGCCAATAAATTGAAACTCTTTAAAAATGATTCGAAGAAATGGAATGTGGAGGTTTTTGGAAATGTTGAAGATCGGGTGAGAAAATTGTAGCAAGAGCTTAGTGATTTAGAGATGATTGAGGATAGTCGACCTTTATTGGAGGAGGAAAGGCTGGAGTTGGAGAGAGTTCGAGGTGAATTAGAAAAAGTTACTTTGATGGAGGAAATCTATTGGAGGCAGAAGTCTAGTCTTTTGTATTAGAGAAGGAGATAGGAATACCAGATTCTTTCATCGTATAGCTAACTCTCACAGAAGATTTAATTCCATTGATAGGCTTATGGTGGATGGAGAATTGTCTTTAGATTCAGAGGCTATAGCAGGTTGTATTTCTCATTTTTATAGGCAGCTATATGATGAAACTGTGGCTCACAGACCTTTATTAGATGGTGTGGAGTTCTCTTGTATCTTGGAGGAAGATGCACTTTGGCTAAATAGGCCATTTGATGAGGAAGAGGTGTTTGGGGTGATTAGTGATTTTAAGGGTAATAAGGCTCCTGGCCCGGATGGATTTTCTATGGCATTCTTTCAGTCTTGCTGGTGTATTTTGAAGGCTGAAATTATGGCAGTGTTTCAAAATTTTCATACTCAGGCTGTGTTTGAGAAGAGTCTTAATGCTTCTTTCCTTGCTTTTATTCCCAAAAAGGTGGATGCTGTGGAGATCAAGGATTTTCGGCCTATTAGCTTGGTTGGTGGGATTTATAAGATTATTTCTAAGGTGTTAGCCAATCGTCTTAGAAAGGTGGCACATGGGCTTATTTCAGATTCTCATAATACATTTGTGAAAGGTAGACAAATATTGGACTCTTTTTTAATTGCTTTAGAATGTATTGATAGTAGATTAAGTCAGGTGTTCCAGGAGTGTTGTGTAAGTTGGATGTGGAGAAGGCATACAACCATGTGAGTTGGGGTTTTTTAATGTATATGCTTCAGAGCTGTGAGTTTTCAGAGAAATTGAGAAAATGGATAATGTGTTGCATCTCTATTGTTAAATTCTCCATTCTAATTAATGGTAGTCCTTCTGATTTTTTTGGTAGTTCTAGGGGGATTCGGCAAGGGGACCCCTTGTCTCCATTGCTATTTGATATTGTTACGAAGGGTTTGAGTCGTATGTTGGATGTGGCTGCTACTACTAGTCAGTTCTTAGGCTTCTCTGTAGGTAATACGGCTGGTAACTCGGTGATGGTGTCTCATATTTTATTTGCTAATGACACTCTTATTTTTTGTGATGCTGATCCTACGCAAATAGCTAGTTTGAGAGCAATTTTGGCTAGATTTGAGGAGGTCTCAGGTTTAAGGATTAATTGGGGAAATCTGAGTTAGTTCTTATAGGGGTGGTGCACAATATGGATGTTCTGGTGGGGATGTTGGGTTGTAGGCAATCCTCTCTTCCATTGAGATATTCGGGGCTACCGTTAGGAGCTAAATTTAAGGAGTTGTCAATTTAGAATCCTATTTTGGAGAAGATTGAAAGGAGATTAGCAGGGTGAAAGAGGTTGTATCTATCTAAGGGGGGTAAGGTATTAATGGTGACTCTAAATTACACTCAGTTGGGCTCAGGTTTGTAAGCCACTGCAGGTTGGAGGGTTGGGTATTAGACGATTGAGGAGTTTTAATTCTACCTTGTTAGGAAAATGGTTTTGGAGGTATGGCATGGAGATCGATACTCTATGGAGGAGGGTTATTGAGGTGAAATATGGGAATGATTGAGGTGGTTGGTGCATGAAAAAGGTGACCAGTGCTTATGGTGTTAGTTTGTGGAGACATTAGGAGTGGTTGGATGAGTTTTTCTAAACTACTTCTGTATGATGTAAGGGATGGTACTAGAGTGAAGTTTTGGAAGCATGTGTGATGATGAGATCGTACTCTTTAAGAGGCTTTTCTGGAACTTTATTGTATTAATAGAACAAAGGATTCTTCAGTAGAGGAGGTTATGCGTTGGTCTGGTGGGAGGATTCATTGGGATGCTAAATTTCGTCGTCCTCCACAAGATTGGGAACAAAAATCATTTGATCTATTTATGGATATGGTCTACTTTTCGAAGGTACGGGGATTAGGTCTGGATCGGGTGTGTTGGAAGCCAGCAAGGAGTAGAGGTTTTGAGGTTAAAGGATTCTATCTTTCTTTTTACCCTCCTACCATCTTATCCTTCCCTTGGAAGATGATTTGGAAATCGAAGGTTCCTCCAAGGGTAGCTTTCTTTTCATGGTCTGTTTCCTTAGGTAAGATTTTAACAACAGATAACCTTCACAAATAACGTGTGCTAGTTCTTGATTGGTGCTATATGTGTAAGAAGTCTGGGGAGTCAGTAGATCATCTTCTTCTTCATTGCCCCATTACTTGTGAGTTGTGGTCATTGGTGTTTTGTTTGTTTGGAATTCAATGGGTTATGCCTCAGAAGGTTATTGAGTTGTTTGAGTCTTGGCAGGGTAAGTTTGGTCAACATAGAAATATAGAGTTGTGGAGAATTGTGCCTCATTGCTTGTTATAGTGTATTTGGCGCGAAAGGAATACTAGAAGCTTTGAGGGATGTGAACGCTCTATGTTAGAGATTAAGTCTTTTTTTTTACACACTCTCCTCGATTGGAGTGTGGTCTTTTGTCATTTTTCTTGTTCTTCCCTTCCTGTTTTACTTGATCGTTGTAATCTTGGTTATTGATTTATGCCCCTATAGTACATTACTAATGTACTCGAGTTGGTTGTTTTTCGTTTTTTAATAAAATTTTTGTTACTTATCAAAAAAAAAAAAAAAAAGATCTGTTTGTGAAAGTTTTCTGAAAATCATTTTCATAAACTTGTTTTTAGGGATGAGAATGAAAGACAATTTTATGGGGTTCTAAAATTTTTTTTAAACAAAAAAAGAAAAAAGAAAAAAGGAAAAATGTTTGGATATACAAGGTACTCACCCATCCCCACCCCCAGTGAAACATCAAAACCAATCCACCCCACCCTCATGACTTGTTACCCTACACCTCCGTGACCCACGACCTCCATATAACCCTAAGGTTCCAATCTATGACCAAAAGCTCTTCCCTCTTCCATCTCCACCTCATTTACAAAGACCACAATGGAACCTTCAAAGGGGTTTGGTGGCAAGATGGGATTCAAGGCTTACACTCCTCCAAAAAAACTCTTTGCAGGGAGTCCACCCCTTCCTCCAAGGGCCCAACCCTAGCCTTGGCCAAAAACTCCTCCAAAGTCATCATATTGTCCTTCGCTGCCACTTCCTTGCACTCCTTCAATCACCCAAAAATATCTTGCACCACACATCCATGGGCATTGAAGAAATCAAAGAAACTTATTGGGACTGGGATTGGAGTTGGGGTTTCGACTAGGTGATTTGGGAGTTGAGAAGGGAGGACAAGGTGGTTGAGGGCTTGGAGTGGTAATAGAAGGCCATCAACAGTCATTGAGGAGGAGCCCAGATTGCTGTGAGAGACAAAAGCAAGAGAGGAGATAGAAAAGAAAAAGAAATGGGATGAACAATGAGGGTTTGGGATTTAAAAAAATAGATAAATAACAACACTTTTATAATATGATTTTACAGTGCATTTATTTGCATAGTTCATAGGCATGAAAATCACTTCATCACTTGTTCTCATGAACTAACAAAACATCAAAAATATCTTTCCCATTTCCTCCAATTTTAAAGTAAGCATTTCCATACACTAGTTTTTAGAAAACACAGAAAAATTTTCCATTCAAAAAGTAGTTGTCTATTCTAAAAAAATAGCAACCAAACAAGCCCTAGGTCTCCCCTAAGTCATCAATTGACATCATAGTGTTCAAATGTAGATGGTTGTTCCACTATGACATCACAGTCAGGCTTTTAAGGGGTTGGAGCATATGGTTTTGTCATTCAAATACTCTTTTTTGAGAGGGCTGTGGAATAGATGTGTGCTTTTCAAAGTTATGTCTTCCATTCTCCTTTTTTTTTTTTTTTTTTTTTAAAAAAAAAAATTCATTGCATGAATTTCAAATTGTAATCCACTAGTATTATTTTGAAATAAAAAATAAATGAAATGGCACAAAATAATGGTTTTTTTAATAGATTTATACTTAATCATTAAATAAACGAAACCCAATATTATTTTGAAATAAAAAATGTAAGGACGCAATTTGAGTCCCTAGCCTAAATGATAAATGAACTTAGGCCCAAAAAACCCAATACAATGAATTTGTAGAGAATGGATTGGGAAACTGGACTTTAATGAATCAGTCAACAAATAAAGCGGATTCAGATGACAAGAAAATATAGACAGACTAGTTTAATCTAAAGGAAAACTGTCATCAGCATAGTTCGTGAAGATCAGTTCTTATATATTGATTCTCAAGTTTGATTACAAGTTCAAGTCTTAATTTTTACAGTGTTTTTCTTTCTATTTTTCAATCCCCCTTTTCTCAGGGGTCTGTTACATTATATATCTCCATTTGAATGATCTTGGCCCTCCACTTGTCGATCATCCAAGCCACTACTTGAGTGCTTGTCCCATCGGACACCCTTATAGGCCTTCTATGAGTTGGAGTGACCAAGGTAGCACTGTTCAAGAGTTTTCTTCTCATAAATGCGACCAAAGAGTTAGTTGCAGAACATTCAATACGGTGGTAGCAACTTTTTCTTAGATATTTCTTGGCTCCCATTTGTCCTGTACGTTTGCAGTGCATATCCTTATCAATAGAACTTCTTGGAATATCATTTTGAACGACAAAACACACTTTCTGAACCTTTCTTCATTTAGCTGAAGAGATATTCTTTCTCGGCCTACCTCTCCCAGTCTTTACAGTCATAGCTTACTCGTGAAGTTCAAAGTCTTACTTCTTCCTCACTATTGATCTATTCTCAGGCCATTGTGCCTCCTCGAACAAGTCCAAGGCCCAATATGTATTTGGGCCTGCCCCTACAAAAAATTATTAATGATTTATTTTGTAATAAATTTAGTCACAATTTCACTTTCTGCGGGCAAATCAAAGAGTAAGTTAAAAAATCACTCTATTTTGCTTCAAAACTTCATTTTGACATATTCATAATCATGACTGAAAAAGTTAAATATTGTAGATGATTTCCCACCATATACAAATGAAATGAAAATCTTAATTATTTTTTCATCATATGCCCATTATTCTTCTACTAATAACAAATTATTGTTGCCAAGTCAGAAATTTTTTTTCCCAAACGCAAATAAAAGTTTGAAACTAGTGTCTCAATCTCAACATTATATTTTGTAAATGTCTAATGTTCTTTTAATTTAGTTTCCAATTAAAAAATACTGTATAAAAATTAAAAAAAAAAAAAAAAAAAAAAAATGAAGACACCCAGACAGAGCATTAAGTTGTAGTCAACAACATTTAAATCCCAAAAATTTAATATTTTTTAGTTTAGGTCCCAAATAGCAAATAGCTTGAGTTCGAAAAATCCAAACACAAATTCATTTCGGGGCAAAAGAAAAAACCAAACAATTTTTTGAATAATAATGATAATGAAATTCAAATAAGTTATTAAAGCAAGTTCAATAACACTTAGAAACTTGTTGCGTACAATGAGTTATTTCTTTTCTATTTTTTCTTTTTTCTTTTTTTGGAAGTGAACATCAGCTGGGAATTGGTTAGATGAAAATTTTATTTTTTGAATTTTTGGGACAATATTCAATATAGAATGACTGGGTTACACTACTAAAATCAATCTTCATTAGAATTAAAATTTACAGGTGTAGTTTGTTTATCCTTCCCAAGAAAGTGATTAAAACCGTTGAGAAAAATCTAAGACTTTTATGCATGGAAAGGATGTGACCCCAAAAGCTCTTGGGGTGAAAGTTTTTATGCGAAATGTTACGAAAAAAGGGATTTGGAATAATAATATGAACCTTTCGCTACGCCTAGTTCCATTGGGAAGCATGGGTGTATGTTTATCTATTGAAGAATACGAGTTTTTATGGGTAGTAAAGGTTCCTTGCAAATCTTCTTGGACTTGTACGAAAATCTTAAGTTGAGAGATATTGCTAGACCTTTCCTTCGGCGCAAAATAGGACAACGGAACTCCTTGTTTTTCCGGCATGATTCATGGTATCCAGATGGGCTTCTATTTCCTAAATTTGGACATGGATTAATACCTGCCAATGAGATGATGGATTATGGATATTGAGGTTGATTTTCTTTTTGTTGGTTTTTAAAGAAAGAATCTCCTATTTTATGATATGATTGAAAACAATAGCTCGGTCTATGAACGGAATCAAGATTATATCTTTGAGAGACCAACAATATTAAACAAAGAATTTTACATTTCAAGAACAAGAAATGTAATTCAAAACTAAACTAATATATGAAATTTTAAACTATTATCTATTCAATATGAATAAATAAATAAATGAAAATGCACAAAATAATAGTTTCATAATTTTTTAACGAAATGAACCAACGTAGACCAAATAAACAAACTAGACCGAAGAGGGCCGACGAAATACTTACAAGTATCTCTTAAGTCATAGCCCCCTTAATTACCAATGAGACAACAAATGGACCAAATAATTACATATATAGCTTCGAAAGAGAAAGTTTCGCTTATAGTAAAAAAGTGATTGACAAAAAATTGAAACAAGTTGTCTAGGTAAAACATAGTTTTATCTATGGATTCCTCCTCCTTATTCTTCTTCTCTTTTTTTTTTTTTTTTTTTTTTTAAATGCTATGCTACTGCCAGAATAATGAAAATGAATAACGAAAATAACATAGACGAAAAACATTGAAGAACACACAATGTGACACAAGTAAGAAAAGGGAAAAAACTCAAATGAAACACAGAGCCAACATGCATTGTACTTAAAAACAAAACCTCTCCCCTTGCAAACTCAAACTTAAAAACACACACACAGCCAAAACCCAGGTTCACCACCATCTACAGATATCTCTTTCTCTCTTAAACTACGGCACTGGTTGCCACCGATGACTACCGCACTCTATAAGGGTTAAGCGAAGACCCTGGGTGACTCAGTTCGATAGATTAGAGAGTAGAGGAAACATATTGAAATGAGAGGGAGAGAATTGTAATACAGATTCACCCAAAAATAAATAAATAATTTGAGATACCAAAAAAAGAGGTAATTAAAAATAATTTGAGAAATTAAATTAAATTATTTTTTCATTTAAATTTGAGGTTGTATTTCTTAAATTTCAAATATAATTTTTATTATTATTTAGTAAACACGTTAGATTATCTATTCTATTTTTTATTTTATTAAAATATCATTTTTTTCTTAATTTTTTAAATTATTTTTTTCTTTTCACGCGTTACAACTACTATTTACCCTCCTCCTTTATCCAAATGAATAAAAAATACATATAAACAACTATAGTAGACCTATAAATTTACACGGTTACTTTAGTTTTTTTTTTTTTTTTTTTTTTTTTTTTTGGAGAAAGATAATTTTAATAGTTTTTAGAGTTAAATTGATGAATTTTTTATTTGTTTGGAAGGTTACATTATTTTATCATACACAAAACAAAACAAAATGTAAGGGATAGTGAGGATACTTGATTGGAAGTAATGGTTTGGTTCCAAAAATTAAAAGTTTAGGAAATGACAATTATATTTTAGTTAAACCTAAGGTTTAAGGGTTTTATGGGCCTTTCTGGGCTAAAGAAATAAGATATAGTGGGCCATAAACTCCAGCCCAAGCGTAAAAAAAAGGTGTCTAGGCCTCTATTTTCTTCACAACTAGGACTCCTAATGTTTTAGCATATACAGGTAACAGGTTGGTTTGATTTAAAAAAAAATTAATAAATAAGAAAAAAAAAAAAAAAAAAAAGGTAATAGGCTGGCTATAAAATATAGATACACGTGTATATTTGTTGATTCCTTAATTAATAAGCGTTGCTATTCAACTCTTTTTTTTACTTTTTTTTTTGAGAAGCTCTTTTTTTTACTTAATATATATATATATATATATATATATATATTTGGTATAAGACTTTGGCGATATGCAATTGTACAGTTCATATGCTAACTTTGGTTGCCAGCTTGTAGAGAACTTTCACGAAAATTAAAAAAAGTGCTTCTCAAATCTCGAATTACTGTAGAAGAGATTAGTGTTTTAAGAACAGCCATAATGCACCTGTCATTTGTTCAACCTGTAAATTGAAGATGCTTTTATCATTATGTTTCGTTTTGACCCTTCGTTATTCAAGATTCGCTAATGAGACCGCAGTATGTGCCTCTTGAACTTTAGATCTGGCTTGATCTTTGTTGTTATTCTCTGAAGAGTATCAATTAACTACATTTTTTTTTCTTTTTATTAGAACAAGCACGTACACACAAGGGAGAACTAGCCTACAGGGACATTGAAACACGCGGATCGTGTCTTTTACAATGCAAAGTTGTGACAATGAACAACAAAAATAATACTAATAATTCATCAGGAAGCAATCAAACAAGAAGCCAAACTAGCTAGTACAATTAATTACTTCGGTAGTACCTGGATGACGGAGCATACAGTTTGTTGAAAGTGAGGACCAGAAGGATAATAGCAGCTATGGTAGAAGCAGTTCGCCAAGGATTGCTAAAATAATCCCGCTTCAGTGGTTTCTTCCACATGTGCATCAGGTTTCTTGGACGATTATGGAATTTTTTCAATTTCTTGAAGGTAAGAATGTAATCATGGTTCATATCTATCGATTCGATATCTCTGCAAAGATCTTGAACAATTGATAGTAGTGCGTCATCAGTCTTGTAGTCAAAACCTTGAACAATTTTCAAATGTCGAAGTAATTCCATATCTTCTATAGATTGGGCAAGGGAAGACATCATGAGAAAGTAATCTGTCACGTATCCATTTCCCACATATCGGGTCTGCTCTAGTGCCAAAACATTTAGCACAACTATCGTATAAGCAAATGTTAAGACTAAGCATGGGATTTGCAACCGTCCAGTTTTGAAATCGAATTTAAAGTCAAGTATGCATTTGCTTGAACTCACCTCAATCTTAACTCCTGCCTCTTGCAGCTGGGTTGCAGTGTACAAAAGTTTAATACTTTTCCTGCCTCTTTTTGGTAGTTGACGGGATGGAGGTAAGTAAAAGGTTCTAAGCAAATCGGTGAAGTGTTCCATCTCTATTTTCAGATCTGAGGGTTTTATGTTTAGAACGTTGAATTCCTTAAAAAAGTCAAAAGTAAGTTCAATCAAACTGGATGAGGTATTGGCATATTCACGGCGGAATAGTTCCTCAATAAAAAAGAATGGAAGCTGATTTTCGAGTAATAACAGGTCAATCCTCGTATCGTCTATAAGCCGCAAGAAAATCTCAATAACGAGATACGCATCCCGAACGAATAATTTATCTGTAACATAATTGGGGTCATCAATAGTCTCTCTATAATAATGGCGAATGTCAAACTCATCCATTACACCTAGTTTCCGGCCAGCGCATTCAGATATTAATATGTTAAGTTTAGAAAAATACTCTCGACGTATGTTGGTGTTGCAGTGATAAGGGCCAATTGAAACATTGCTAGGTGTGTACGCTCCTTCGTTCCATTTGCGAATGTTAGCTGGAACCTTGTGGATAGGAGGAATGCTTCTCAACTTTTTTTGCCCTTCAGTTGCTATCAATGCACTATTTGATGAAGCAGCTACTGGTTGTTCAATTTCAACAATCGTTGATTCTGCCATCTACCAAGTTGCTTTGGTCTAATTTCCTGAGAGCCAAAACACCACAACAGCCACTAGCATTAAAAATACTACAGGATGATATGCGTGATCCACGGACATACTAACTTAATCGCATCCGCTCTTTTTTTTTCTTTTTTTTTCTTTTTCACAAACTCATTTCATAATTTATTATTATTAGTAATTAATTAAGAAAATGGAATGGAAATTGTCAAGCATTATATCTCTGTTAAATTGATATATTTAATAAAATAATATTAATTAACATGTAAAAATATTATTTTGCATCATATAGATATAGTATTAATCTTCTTCTTTTTTCTACCATAGAAATTTAAAGCAAAACCCGTTTCATGATACTTGTTTTTTCTTTTTCTTTTATAAGTAATTCAATATTTGAGAGAGAGAGAGAGAGAGAGAGAGAGAGATTTAAGCCCTAAATATCTCTGTTTAAGTGATGTGGCAGACGGTAAATTATTAGATTTTGAAAATAAAATCTAGAACTTGAAATAAGCAAAATTGATGGATCTTGCGCAGCATTGGCGAAGGCAAGTCAATACCACCATCACCCAAAACCCACAAATTACTGTCGCTCCAAATGTAACACCCTAGACAAAAAAAATGGTGGGGGGGGGGGGGGGGGGTAGAGACGGGAAGTCAGATTTTTGGCTTTTTGGGCCTACATGTGCCCCACCTATCCCACTCACTACCCACCACACATTTCACTCTCTCACTTTCTTGGCCGGCCGACTAATACTCCCCTCTCTTTTCTTTTTTCATTTCACACAAACGCTACTCTTTATCTCTCTCTTTTTACTCTCTCACCAGTGCTCATCTCACAACCACCTCCATCATATTTCTGCAAGGTTTACCAGAAAACTCTATAGGAAAAAGCTAAGGTTCACTCATCTCTATTATTTAAGGTAAAATTTTCTAATCTTTTTGGTGGGTTTTATACTTTTGCTTGAGGTTCTTTTAATCTAAGCTTTGATAATGAAATTCATGTGATTTATGAGTTTTGGAAGTAATATTCATGTGTTTATATGTATGAGTTTGGTCTTGGTGGATTTATTTGATGAGTGAGTTTATGGTTCTTACAAATGGTGACTATGTAAGGTTTGTTATGGTGAAAATTTGGGGGTTTTGGCTTTCTAATGTGAAATAGTTTGTAAATATTATTTTTATTGTTTTTTTGGAGCTAGTTAAAGATTTAAATTGTTGTGATTTTGGTTTCATGGGTCTCTTGATGATGTTATGAAATTCTTGTGGGAAGTACTTATAAGATGTTGAAGTTTTGATGTTAGAGAGAATTACTTGAATGACTTAAGTTTATAAATTGGAGTTCATGCCTTGTAAATTAAATTGTTGAGAAACTTTGGAAGTGGAATACATTATTTGTGAGGTTAAATACTAGGCTTACCTAATTAGTTTCTTATTTGGCAATTCCTAATTCATAGCTAGATGCAATGTCAAGCTTTATGCTTATCGTGATAGGTTGGTTTGGCATTGTCTAAGTTATAGCTAATCTCCATTGGAGCTTAGAGAATTAGGTTTTTCTTGGATTGCAAGGTAAGTGACTTCTTAATGGGATTTTTAGAAAAATACGCATATTGCATAAAATGTTATTTTTTGGGTTAAACACTGTAGGGCCGAAATATCAAGTAGCCCCGGCCCACTCCAAACCAGGCCCAAGGGCCCACACCAAGAATACGTGGGGATCCGAGGATGGAAGCGCGAGAATTGACCCCCGAGGAACCTATCCGAGGAGTGCCCTCCCTCAAACGTCCGAGACCTCGTGAGAACACAAGGACCACCCCATCAAAGAAGATTCCTTTTATGCCCAAGGAGGAGGGCCCAGTGCCACGCGTTGACAGCAGAAGTATGGCGAAGGGGCAGGCCCTGGGTGAACTGTCACCTCGGCATTGAATACTCTCATCTAACCCTCCTGGCCGCATTAATGGGGATGTAACCCCTTGACAGGGCAACATCGATTAGGGTGAACCACTTGAGCACGGATATGACCTCTGATAGGACGGACGGTCAGAAGAGAAGTCAATAGATGATCAACAAGAGGAGGAAGAGAGGGATATATAAGAAACGTGAGCAAAGTGTAAGTGGGGGGAAAAAGAAGAAAGAAAGGATGGAGGAGGAAGGTGAGTTTGGGAAGGAAAGCCTCCTCGGCCATGGGCCGAGGAGCATTCCTAAGTTGTAAATCAAGCTTAGTGCATTTCAATGAAAAAATGGGTTTATGCTCTGTTGTAAGCCGGTTAGGGCCTAAACCTTCGATCCACTCTCTACAAATGTATTGTTGGGGAACTTGGGCCACAAAAACCAACCCTACAATTGGCGCCGTCTGTGGGGAGGATTAGTGCACTGGCCGGCACAACAGGTGATCGTTCTAAGTAATTATTCGACGGAAGATTGGTGGTGATGCAAAAAAAAAAAAGAAAAAAAAAAAAAAGAACAACAAACAAACATGGTAGAAAAATAAAAGTTAGAAATAGAAGATTCAACATAAACGGAAAGAAACTGCACATTATTTTATCAAACAAAAAGTTACGCTGTACAAATAGAGGCTCAGGCAGGCGTGCTTTAAAGCACTACTCTTACAAGCTAATTCTACAAACAGAGGCCCAGGTGGGCCTGTTCTAAAACTAGCTAGAGGGAATGGGGCTGAGGCTAGCATACTCTAGTGCCACCAACAACTCTTTTCTCGGTGCAGCGGAGCTTGAACAAAGCGAGGAGCAGATGCAGGGGCACCAGGACGCCCTCCCTCGTGATGTTCCCTTGATTCTCTCTAATCCTCGCGAGCATTGGCCGCTAGAGGCGGCGACAATCGGGCACCAGCCATGATGTGATCTTGTGTGTCTCCGCCGGCGGGGGTGCACTTCGGAGAGGAACGTTAGGTGCTTTAGCGACATCCCTCTTGGCCACCACGCAGGGCACAATCGGGATTACACCTAAACTCTGCCGCTCCGGAAGCCTAGTGGGGGCTGCGGTCGCAATGGCTCTTGGCCCGAGTGTCCTCACACCTGCCCAAAGCTGCCCCATGTCTACCAGCTCCGGTTACAATCCTGATGGGGTTATTGAAGGGGCTTAGGGAGTTATAGGGAAGTGTTTCTAGTTGCGTTGGGAAGTTCATGGAGTGTAGATAAACCTTTCCCACGAAAAGCCTTATATAGAAGATGAAGGCTGGTGGAAATTAATCCACGCAAAATTCGAAAAGAGAATTATCAACAGTGCTAATCACGAAGCTACCAAATCCCAAGAGGACCGTAGACCGTTGGATTTGTACCAATTCACGAGGATATTGATGAAGCCGTGTCTCGCGCACCAAAACGTTAAGCACAGAACGCGAACGGCCAAGGGACACCTCATGAATGAAAAAGATGGGGACTTGAATTGAAGGCGAGGTCAACACCACGCGTAAAATCATAGTCTGAACCACCTCCGCCCAAAGCACCGCGGAGTTAATAGTCCGACCCAAGGACAAACCACTCCTTGCAAAGAAATGGAAGCGTTAGACAGAACCAAGGCATTGCATGGTCCTTAGACTCAGGCTTATGGGGAAACTAACCGCTCAGCTACACCTAGGTACTAAACAGAACCAAGGTATTATATGGTCCTCGGACTTAAACCTATGGGGAAACTAGATACTTACAGAGAAATGGAATCGTTAGACAGAACCAAGGTATTGCATGGTCTTTGGACTCAAGCCTATGGGAAAACTAACCGTTCAGCTACACCTAGGTACTAGACAGAACCAAGGTATTGTATGGTCCTCGGACCTAAACCTATGGGGAAACTAGATACTTACAGAAAAATGGAAGCGTTAGACAGAACCAAGCCATTGCATGGTCCTCGGACTCAAGTCTATGGGGAAACTAACCGCTCAGCTACACCTGGGTACTAGATAGAACCAAGTTATTGCATGGTCCTCGGACCCAAACCTATGGGAAACTAGATACTTACAAAGAAATGGAAGCGTTAGACTGAACCAAGGCATTGCATGGTCCTCGGACTCAAGCCTATACGGAAACTAACCGCTCAGCTACACCTGGGTACTAGACAGAACTAATGTATTGTATGGTCCTCATACTTAAACCAATGGGGAAACTAGATACTTACAGAGAAATGGAAGCGTTAGAAAAAACTAAGGCATTGTATGGTCCTCGGACTCAAGCTTATAGGGAAACTAACCGCTCAGCTACACCTAGGTACTAGATAGAACCAAGGTATTGCATGGTCCTCAGTCCCAAACCTATGGGAAAACTAGATACTTACAGGAAAATGGAAGCGTTAGCCAGAACCAAGGCATTGCATGGTTCTCGGACTCAAGCCTATGGGGAAACTAACCGTTCAAGTACACCTGGGTACTAGACAGAACTAAGGTATTGTATGGTCCTCGGACCTAAACCTATGGGGAAACTAGATATTTACAGAGAAATAGAAGCGTTAGACAGAACCAAGGGATTGCATGGTCCTCGGACTTAAACTTATGGGGAAACTAGATACTTACAGAGAAATGGAAGCGTTAGATAAAACCAAGGCATTGTATGGTCCTCAGACTCAAGCCTATGGGAAACTAACCGCTCAGCTACACCTGGGTACTAGACAGAACAAAGGTATTGCATGGTCCTTGGACCCAAACCTATAGGGAAACTAGATACTTACAGAGAAATGGAAGCGTTAGACAGAACCAAGGCATTGCACGGTCCTCGGACTCAAACCTATAGGGAAACTAACCGCTCAGCTACACCTGGGTACTAAACAGAGTCAAGGTATTGTATGGTCCTCCGACTTAAACCTATGGGGAAACTAGATACTTACAGAGAAATGGAAGCGTTAGACAGAACCAAGGCATTGCATGGTCCTCGGACTTAAACCTATGGGGAAACTAGATACTTATAGAGAAATGGAAGCGTTAGACAAAACCAAGGCATTGTATGGTCCTCGGACTTAAGCCTATGGGGAAACTAACCGCTCAGCTATACTTGGGTACTAGACAAAACCAAGGTATTGCATGGTCCTCGAACCCAAACTTATGGGGAAACTAGATACTTACAGAGAAATGGAAGTGTTAGACAGAACCAAGGCATTGCATGGTCCTCGGACTTAAGCTTATGGGGAAACTAACCGCTCAGCTACACTTGGGTACTAGACAGAACCAAGGTACTGTATGGTCCTCGGACTTAAACCTATGGGGAAACTAGATACTTACAGAGAAATGAAAGCGTTAGATAGAACCAAGGCATTGCATAGTCCTTGGACTCAAGCCAATGGGGAAACTAATCGCTTAGCTACACCTGGGTACTAGACAGAACCAAGGTATTGCATGGTTCTCATATCCAAACCTATGGAAAAACTAGATACTTACAGAGAAATGGAAGCGTTTGACAGAACCAAGACATTACATGGTCCTCGGATTCAAGCCTATGGGGAAACTAACCGCTTGGCTATACCGGGGTACTAGACAGAACCAAGGTATTGTATGGTCCTCGAACCCAAACCTATGGGAAACTAAATACTTACAGAGAAATGGGTGTTAGACAGAACTAAGGCATCGCATGGTCCTTGGACTCGAGCCTATGGGGAAACTAACTACTCCAAAATACCCTAAGTTAGGAAAAGGCCAAAATCTCGCCTAACCCTTGGGATGTAAGAAGGCTGCCTACATATACGTTCTTTCCCCACTATTGTGATTCCTGGCACAGTTGGCCGAGATACAACTCATGCAAATAAAAAGAAAGAAAGGAAGTAGATAACATGCACACAAACAAACAACCCGAAGTAGATAAGAAGGGAAAGTAAATTCGCATTACAATAACTAGTCCATAAAAGTTGCATGGCAAAAGCCATAGTACATAGAGGAGAAGCACAACAAAATAAGATAAAATGATATGAGAATGGAAAGAGCTGAGGCACTAGAGAATCTACTCCTATTACTCAAGCTAGACAGGGGCGACCCCTGACCCTTCTGAGCACTGGCTTGAGGGGACGGCCTGCGAGGGTACGGCGAGAGCAGCTGCCTCCTCGGTGGTGGGGGTTTGATCATCGGAAGGGATCTCCACTATCTCCTAGAGCACCTTCTCGCTCAAATGCTCCCTTAGGTTAGTGGCCTTCACCTCCTCAGCAACCTCCCTAGCCTCAGTGCCGTTAGGGGCAGCCTCGCGGATAGCGGGGGGGTAGTACACGCTCTCCGCCTTCCACAGGTCAGACGTGGCCACCACCCCAGCTTGTTTGAGGGCCTCAGCCCAGACCTAGGAGCAGTATTGCCTACATACCCCTGGAACTTGAGCTTCATAGAGGGCTTCTATTGCAACCATCCCCTCAGCGTAGGCGGCGGTGTCACCCTCCTCCTTGCCAGTCAGGGCCATCTCCCTGCCAAAATTCGCCTCGTCCTTAGCTCGCTGAACTTGGTCTCTGGCCTATTCTGCCTCCCTCTGGGCCACCTCGGCCGCTGTCACCTTAGCCTGCAAATCCGCTATCAAGTCCCTCGTGATCTGCAGCTGCTCCTCCGCCTCGCCCAGGCGCCTTGTTTGCTCCTTGGCTTGGGTCTGAGCGCCCTTAAGACCAAACAGTGCACTGTCTCGCTCCCTGGTCACTGCCTTCAACTCCTTTCGAGCCTTGGCGAGGTCAGCCTTAGAATTCTTCAGAGCCTGGGTAGCTTGAAAGTGCCAGTCATGCTCCCGGCTGAGAGCCTTCCTCTGGTCGTTCGCCGCCCCTTCCAACCTAAAGATAGCCTAGACAACCTGCCAGAATAACCAATGCGCAGTAAGCCCAACAAGAGAAAAAGAGTGGGAGAAGAGTCGAAGTTATAGCCCTTACCATCCCCACATATCGCTTAAGGCTGAGGAAGACCTGCTCGTTCGTCAAAGAGTTAAGCTCGGCCATGTCTGTCGGGAGCAGTAGGCTCCTCTCCAGTGCATCAACCATGCGCGCGCTTTCGCCCTCATTGAAGTCCCTGAGAGAGGCGTTATCCCTCAAGTGCTCCCCACGGAGCATCGGAGTTGGGAGCCAAGCCTGAGCCTCAGGCGAGGTGGTGTCGGTGACCTGCTTGTCTTGACTCTTGTCGCCTATTTTAAGCTACTTGGACGGCTGCAGAGTAGTGTCCTCCTCCTGCGAGGACACCGTCTTATCCTCTATAGGCCTTTTGCCCTTATCCTTCTTCTTCTTGGGGTCGACAGGCACGGACCCAGAGGGCAGGCGTGTCTGAGGAAAATGAGGAGGGAGCTTCTGCTGAGCGGAAGTCAACCTAGTCTTTGGAGGAGTAGGAGGAAGCTTTTGTTGGGACTTCCCCGGCTGGCCCTCGATCAAGTCCAGCAAATCGGTGGTGGACTTCCTCTTGTAACCCATTGTTGGTGGAGGAGGGGCTTCAAAAGCAAGGAGGTCTGCTTCGCTTAAATTAGGATCACCCAAATCCCCGGGAGGGTCCTCGGACTGATCAAGCTGAGCGAAAATGTCAAACGCGTCTCCTTTCCCCTCTGGATCTTCCTCAGCGGCCTCGGTGAACGGTTGGGAAAAGGAGGGGACGGCTAGCGTGACAGTTTCTTGATCGGGGGGCTCCTCAGAGAACGAAAATCCGTCCTCAGTCACAGTAATCCTCTGAAGCCGAGGATCGTTGGCTAGGATGACGTGCTTTGGAACCGGGAACGATTTATGGGCAGGCTTATACCCCAAGATTATGTGGGCGGCCCTGACTTGATTATCGTCTTCGTTTACATAAACTGACGCCCTCAGCACTGTCTGCAAATCTTCCCGGTTGATCAAATGGAAGTGGCGTTCAAAAGCGTGCGAGTCTGCAAGGGGAAAACACCACCATGTTAGCAAAAGGAAAAAAGGAAAAAAAAAAAGGGGGGGGGGGAAGAACTCAAAACCCCTCCTACTCTTACTGCCCCACCTGGTATCCCTTCCGTCGTTGGGCAGTGAAGGTCATCGTGCCACTCCCCTGACACGATGAGGAAGTCCTCGCTTAGCCCCTTGTTGGACTCAGGGAGGCACTGGATGAGCCGCACCCTGTCATCCCTCGTCTTCAAATAATAAGACTTGCCCTTAAGATGCTGAAGGTTGTAGCACCAATTCACATCGTGGTGGGTCAACCTTAGCCCTATTTTCTTGTTCAGGGCGTCCACACAGCCCAAAATCTTAAAGACGTTTATCCCACACTGGGTAGGGGCCAACCGAAAGTGCGTGAGGTAGTCCCTCATCACCAGCCCCATGGGGATCATCATTCCCCCTTCGAGGAAGGCGACAATGGGAATTACCACTTCGCCCTCCTGCTTATGTAAGCGCCAATCCCCATCCTCACTATATCTCAGACCTACATTGGCGGGAATTCGGTAGTCGGCGATGAATTTCTCCATCGCCGCCTCAGTGTGGACATATTTCTTAAACCTACCCATCCCAGTTGACAGCTAAAGGGACTAAGAAGGAACAAATGAAGGAGAAGGGGTAACGAGGAAGAAAGCTCAGAGAGGGGTAGAGTGACTTACTGGAAAGAGGAAGAGCTCCTCGGACAGGCTTTTTTGGTGCTGAAGATGTGAGTGTATCTGATCTCAGGAAGGACGTGCGAGAATTCTTGATTGCAAATAAGGAACAGGAAAAAGCGGTTCATATGGGTATTTATACCCCAAATCGAAGAGCCGTGTGGGTTTTCCCGCCCATAAATGTGAAACAAACCTCCACCGTTGGATTGGTAACGCCTCGTTAAACGTAGGGAACACAGAAGAGCCTGAATTTGATGATGGACGCATTATGCATTCTAAAACGTCAGCAATGTGCCTTGGGCAGATGAATAGACCCCCATGCTGACCAGTAGTAAGGCACGACTAGGCACGGAACAAGCTCGAGGATGTCAAAATCCTCCTCCCTGCCCGAGGACGCGTGTAACAATATTTTAAAGGGTTATTGTAAGGTCGGAATATCAAGTAGCCCCGGCCCACTCCAAACCAGGCCCAAGGGCCCACACCGAGAATACGTGGGGATCCGAGGATGGAAGCGCGAGAACTGACCCCCGAAGAACCTATCTGAGGAGTGCCCTCCCTCGGACGTCCGAGATCTCGGGAGAACACAAGGACCACCCCATCAAAGAAGATTCCTTTTATGCCCAAGGAGGAGGGCCCAGTGCCACGCGTTGGCAGTAGAAGTATGGCGAAGGGGCAGGCCCTGGGCGAACTGTCACCTCGACATTGAATACTCTCACCTAACCCTCCTGGCTGCATTAATGGGGATGTAACCCCTTGACAGGGCAACATCGATTAGGGTGAACCACTTGAGCACGGATATGACCTCTGATGGGATGGCCGGTCAGAAGAAAAGCTAATAGATGATTAACAGGAGGAGGAAGAGAGGGATATATAAGAAATGTGAGCAAAGTGTAAGTGGGGGAAAAAGAAGAAAGAAATGATGGAGAAGGAAGGTGAGTTTGGGAAGGAAAGCCTCCTCGGCCATAGGCCGAAGAACATTCCTAAGTTGTAAATCAGGCTTAGTGCATTTCAATGAAAAAATGGGTTTATGCTCCGTTGTAAGGCGGTTAGGGTCTAAACCTTCGATCCACTCTCTACAAATGTATTGTTGGGGAACTTGGGCCACAAAAACCGACCTTACAAACACATTTTGGAAAAATTATTTATGAAACCATGTTTTCCTAAAAAGAGTAGTGTTGTGACCCAACTATATGTGATTATTTATGAAAAGCGCATCATATTTAATATTACATATAGGGAAATGCATGAATATTTGGCATGGAAAAGAAAAGCATCATTGAACTCCCTTGATAATGGATTTAATGGTTTGTGGTATTATTTGGAAATACAAAAGATGCTTTAATTTAACCTATATTATTTGGAAAATTTATGCAAAATATTAATGACAAGAAATGGTTTAAGGACTTCAAGAATATTGTAGATATTTGGTTATTTAAATATTTTATAAAACTACTTGGAAGTGAACTATGTATTTTAAGTACATTAAATTTTGAGCTTTTGATGTGGTTTTGCCATTATGCCATGAGATTGGTGATTACCCCCCTATCTTTGTGATGACATTTGTGTAACGACCTTGTTTGTGTTACATCGATGTCTATGTGACGACCTCGTCTGTGTGATGACTTCATCTGTATGACGACCACATCTGTGTGACAACCTATCTGTGTGACGACCACATTTATATGACCACTCCATTTGTGTGACAACCTTGTCATATGGCCTTGGCTGAGGATTCTAGTTTTGAAACAATATTAGGTATTTTTATGGCTCACATTGACTAATATGTAGTTTCATAGTGATTTTGGGAAGCTTGGTGCTACATTATTTCTATCATTCTTGTTATGTTGTTAACGAAATTGATTTTACAGAAATTAAATGGAAATTCCTAATTATGCATGTTGTGTAAACTATTCTTTACTATGAAACTTGCACTTCCCCTACTCCCATTAATTATGCTACTTACTGGGCTCTATCTCATTCTATTCTTTTACAAACATTTTCAGAGTAGGCAACAATCATTTTGAGACAAGTTTGGCTAGCAGTAGTTAGACTAACTACTGATGGAGGTTTGACTTTTGTGATTGTGATATTTAGATAGTGTACATCCTAGAGTAAACTTAACTCATTCTTTTCTTTCTAATAGTGGTTATGACTTTTATTTCCATTGATGAGACAAGTTAATGATATGTAATTATATTTATTTAGACCTCCATTCTTTTGTGGTCAATGGTTCTAGTAATTATTACATAGAGGTTTGACTTATGTTGGAAGTATCTTTAATAGAACTATTATGATAATTCTTGATGCTAGTATTTGATATAAATTATTTAAATTGAAGGCGAAAACACCATTTTGGTTCCTATATTTTGGAGTCATAGTCAATTTAGTCTCTACATTTTGGTAGCAGTCAATTTAGTCTCTATTGTTAATTTACTAATGGAAAATGCCTATGTGACAAACGGTGTGCACTGTTGGCACACTTAAAACTTACGTGGCATATAAAATAATATTAAAAAGTACCAAATCAACATTTTAATAATTAATAAAAAGCCATGTAGAAAAAACAAAACCTACAATTCTAAACTGATTTTTTTAACGGAAAAATTAAAAATGAATTAAAAAATAAATAAAAAAAATTCAATATTAAACACATCAAGATCTAAGAAAGACCCAGCAAAGTTTGTTTGTGTTTGGTTCTAAAGAAATGCAAAGGATCTAGATTACCAACAACTGAACAAAGAGAATCAAACCAATTTAACTTTTGATATACTTATACATCACTGTAATGTTTGGATGCAAATGGATATGGGTTCTTTACTTTTAGATATGAGGAGGAGATGAAGTCTGCAGCAGATTTCGTGGAACCCAAGCCATGGCCAAGCTTTACGCAACCAAACCCCACGGTTGTCGCTAGCGACCACTGTGAGCCACAAACAGATGGCTAGCACTCACTCTCTCTCCCCTCACAAGGTTTTCTCTCTCCTAAGCTCGATTCTCTCTCTTTTGATTTTCCTTTGATGTGTGCACTGTTGAGATTGTTTGTGACTTTGTATTTCTAGAATGGGGTTTTGATTTAGCTTTCAACATGGGTTTGGAAATGAGGTGGTCTTTGTGGTGGCAGTTTGTTGAGGAAAGTTGGATTTTGGAATAGATTAGTGTAAGAAAGGCGAAGACATGTTGGGTCTTTTAATTGCATTTTTTTCATAGTTGCCGAAAATGGGAAAGGGAGAAATCTCTAACTAACTGGTCAAGAAAAAGAGAATGAAGAAGGAGACTGAACAACAATAAAGATTAACACTTAATAAACCCATTTTGAAAGCCTCCAAGCAAGATCAAGACTGATCAATCTCCAAATCAAAACAAATGATGCTGGGAAAATTTCTGATTCACTTTCACTTCTGGGTCCTTTGCAAACCTTCAATGTTTATGTGTTTGGATTGCAAGAAAATGAAAGAAAATCATAATTTATTTTTATTTCATTTTTATTATTTTCGTTAAAAAAATCAGTTTAGAATTGTGAGGCTTTTTTTTTTTTTTTGACATGGCTTTTTATTAATTATTAAAATACTGATTTGGTAATTTTTAATATTATTTTATATGCCACATAAGCTTTAAGTATGCCAACAGTGGACACCGTTTACCACGTAAGTATTTTCCATTAGTAAATTAACTGTAGAGACCAAATTGACTGCAATTTGAAAATAATAGAGACTATATTGATTGCTACCAAAATATAGAGACCAAATTGACTCTGACCCTAGAAAGTAAGGACCAAAATGGTGTTTTCACATAAATTGAATTGTTAAAAAGAAAAAATATACAAGTACCTTTGAGATGTTTTTCTTATGCTTTGCACCCTTTTGAGTTTAAGGCATGACATGAAACCCATAACCATTGCCATTGAAAACCAAGAGAGAGAGAGAGAGAGTGAAGAGAAGAAAGTGCCAAAGAGGCAAGAAAAAATTTTGAGAGAGAGAAGAGATAAAGTCAGAAGAGAAAAGAGAGAGTTGAATAAGAGTAAAAAGGGTAAATTATGTATTTGGTCTCTATCCTATAAATCATATTTCAATTTGATCCCTAACCTTTCAATTGTGTTAATTTGGTCTCTAACCTTTTAGTACCGTGTCAATTTATTCTCTGCCTATTTCTTTTAAATGAAAATTGATAACGTATCTAATGACCAAAATAAAAAAAAAAAAAAATTAGCTTTTGTTGATATGAAAATAAACTAAAATTTTATTTTGACCATTTGTCATGTCAACAATTTTCATCCAAGATATAACAATAGAAACTAAATTGACAAAATACTAAAAGGTTAGGGACCAAATTGACAATTTGTAAGGTTTGAGACCAAATTGAAATATAATGTAAAGAATAGAGACTAAATATGTAGTTTACCCAAGTAAAATTGCATTTGTGTTTGTAGACTTCTAATACTAGAAGCATATGTACGGATGCTAATGCTAAATTTTTTTAGCATTTAAAACATTTGATGTTGTGGTGTTTCCGAAGTTTAGTGTATTAAATGCTAAAAAATTAGCATTTAGAACACTTGATACTAGTGCTCTTATCTTATTTTTTGGACAAATGAGGGTGTCCAGACTATTTAACTATTCTCTCAGGTGTATGTATTCTTCTCGTCCCACATGCACTAGGTTATTACAAGAAGGAATTCCATGGTGGTGGCCCCAAAAAATTCTAGCAATAGATTTCAAACCCAAGATTTTATGGATATCATGAGACCATAGGAATTACAAAGCCAATCCCTTAGGGTATAGTGCTCTAATCTAATTGCATGAACCTATTGAAAGTTATCCCTAACAAGCAAGTTGAGCATGTGTACCGAGTCTAGGAAGCTAACCAATGTGCTAATGCATTGGTGAGTTTGGATCAGGATTTATCACCTCTTTTGTATATTTTAATGAACCACCACATGTGGTGGAAATCCTGTTAGTTTTTGATAAAGTTAAGCTATCTTGTAATAGACTTGTTAACTCTTGATTTATGCATATCCTCTTTTAAATCCAAAAATAAAAAATTTGATATTTGGAATAAAGATTTTCCATTCTACCTTCAATTTTCTACTTACACTTCACCAATCACAAGTTATTGCACATCATAAATCAAACACATAACATATTATAGTTGATGAATTTTCAAATGAAATATTAAAAATGAGAAAGATGATTTCGTCCGTAATATTTGTGTCAAAATTCCAAAGCAAACCCAAGCTAAGAATTAATTGAAAGAAAAAGACAAACGCTGGGGGGGGGGGGGGGGGTGGGTTTGGGGGGTTGGTTGGTGGTGAGTATAATAGTTATTGCAGTTTAAAAGACAATCAATGAACGTTGTGCCTAATATTAATTGTAAATCCAAGCAACTATTACCAAGTTTGTGAGAGGTAAGACATGTTGTTGTCGTCCGTTAATAAAAAAATGAGAGAAAATTCAGCAAATAACTGTTGTATGGTATTGGTTCTGGCTTTGAAGATAAGGGATAAAAAAAGATGATATCGGTAAGAAAGATAAGGATAAAATAAATAAATAAAAAGAAAGATAGAAAAATCAAGGAACAGAAAGAGGAAATGTTAAGAAAGCATATACCTCAGTCCTCAGTTATTATTTGTGTAGCACTAGCAGCTGAAAGAACGGCACTGTAATCTGTAACTGTAAGTGCAACTATCAACAAACGACGCTAGGTTTGGTTCTCACACAGCTCAAAGCTTTCAAATGAAGCCCAAAGGATATATATAAATAACAACACTGCAACTGTATCTCAAAATATTACGTCACCTCTTCTCCTGTGAACTTACGTCACAGTTACTCCTATCTTGTTGCATTTAACTTCACCCAGCAAACTACTGCACACTACTGTGCGTTGATCACTACAAGTATAAGTGTTTGTGGAGTATGAGAGAGATAAGGGCTTAGGTTCAAGTCTTTAGGATAGAGTTTCAGACATATATATGTTTAGATTATGTTAAAGTAAAATTTCTATCTTATATCAAAAAATTCACCCACCAGAGTTTTGCCATTTATTCTATAAAATAAAAATAAAAATAAAAATAAAACTTCACCCACTAGAGTTAGGTATAGGTAGTCCACTTCTGTAGTGTAATTATCATGTAATTGTGAATGTAAAAATTTATAAGGTCAAAAAAGTAAAAGGCAGAAAGGTTTAAAAAAATTGTATGATTTAAGTGATAAGATTAAAGGTGAATTTTCAACTTCATCTCACCCATTATTACATAATACAATAACTCTAGGTACAACCCGAGATCCAAATCCGTCACACGAACAAAATATTTTAGTATCAATTGATACTAGTATATTATTTCAAGATTACCGCTATATATATATATATATTTATTTATTTATTTATTTTTGTAAGTATAAATTTATTATATTTTATTTTTATTAACAAAAAATGCGAAATTAATGACATTGATAGAAGAAGAGTAACATGGGAAGTTATAAACAATCATAGTTTTCAACTACCAGAGTGGGCACAAGTTTTAAATGTTGAATTTAATAACTAATAACTATTTTTTGTTTTTTGTTTTTTTTTTTTAATTTATTTTTGATAAAGATAACTAATGACTAATTAGTTGCCAGGTAGTTGAACATTTTAATCCAAACCAAAGCAAGTGAGTTTTATCTGCCAATCAAAGCCTTTCTTTTCTAGCATTACCATGAAGTTATTGGATCCATATGATCTTTAATAGGTAAAAATATGATTACCTGGACAGAGGTGCACCTTTTGGGACTGTTGAATTGAGTGATTGAGATGCAATGGTGAAAAAATTTGTGTTTAAACCCTTGCATGATCTTTGTTTATTTTATTTGTTTACGTTAAATATTATTCATTTCAAAATTAATAGATTGTTAACACATTAAGTATGCGTTTGGCTCTAAATTAAAAAGCCAACTTATTTTATTATTTATAGACTCTACTGCATTTTTTGGTACTATTCATGAGTCTCACTATATTATTTTAGTTAATTTTTACCTTTATATATAATATTTTCAACAAAAAAATTTCAGTTTCAACGAAATAAGCAAATTTCAAATAGACCCTAAGAGAAATGAGAAGTATATATTTATCTATATTAGTTTGATGAGAATTGATTTAATGAAAACATGCTTAAAATAATTCTACTTTTCTTAAGATGGTACACATAAGTAGAGACAATGAAGTGAACAACAATGAAAACAACTTCACGTTCCTTTAGAATGGGAACACATTCAACATTAAAAATGTTCAGCTTCCTTTCTGCGTTACAGTGTTGCTCTGCAGCCCCACAGCTTTTTGGACTTTTTTTTGTATCAACGTTTGGGGCAATAATTGCATGTTCTGATTGAAAAGATTATTGGCTCGGTCATTCTTGGTGCATAATGGATTATCTAGAACCTACCAATGAGAGGATGAATTATGGATATTGAGGATGAAATGATTGAAAAGAGCTGAACATATAAAACAAAAAAATTTCACGTTTCAAGTACAAGAAAAATATACTAAAATTCAAGCTAAAAACTAATATATAAAATTTTAATATATATATATATATATATAAATGAAATGGCACAAAATAACAGTTTTTAATTGATTTATACTTAATCATTTATTAAATGAAACCCAATATTATTTTAAATTAAAAATTATCTATGATTTATTTTTGTAATAAATTTATTCACAATTTCACTTTCAACGTACAAATCATATACTTCATTAAAAAAAAATCCATTTATTTTGCTTCAAAACTTTATTTTGACAAACTCATGATTGATAAAGTCAAATATTGTAGATGATTTCCCACCATATACAAATGAAATGAAAACCGTATTTATTTTTTCATCATATACTATATACCTATTATTCTTCTCACTAAAAACAAATTATTGTTGCCAAGTCAAAAAAAAAAAAAAAAAAAATTCCAAACGCAAATAAAAGTTTGAAACTAGTGCCTCAATCTCAACATTATATTTTGTAAATGTCGAATGTTCTTTTAATTTCATTTCCAATTAAAAAATACTATATAAAAAATAAAATCACCCAAACAAAGCATTTAGTTGTAGTCAACATCTAAATCCCAAAAATTTAATATTTTTAACTTTAGGTCCCGGATAGCAAATAGCTTAAGTGCCAAATACAAATTCATTTGAGGGGAAAATAAAAAACTTAACAGTTTTTTGAATAATAATAATAATAATAATAATAAAATTCAAATAAGTTATTAAACAAGTCCAATAACACTTATAAACTTGTTGTGTACAATGAGTTTTTTGTTTTTTGTTTTGAAAGGGAACACCAGCTGGGAATTTTATTTTTTGAATTTTTGGGACAATATTCAATATAGATGACTAGGTTACACTACTAAAATCAATCTTCTTTAGAATTCAAATTTACCGGTGTAGTTTGTTTATCCTTCCCAAGAAAGTTATTAAAACAATTGAGAAAATTTTAAGATTTTTTTGTATCGAAAGGATGTGACCCCAAAGGCTCGTGGGGTGAAAGTTTTATGTAAAATGTTACAAAAGAAGGATTTGGCATATATAATATGAACCTTTTGCTACGCCTAGTTCGATTGGGAAGCATGTGTGTATGTTTTTATTTTTATTTATTTTTATTTTTTATTTTTAATTTTTAATTTGATGAATAGCATGCGGGTCTATTTATCAATTGAAGAATACAAGTTTTTATGGGTAGTAAAGGTTCCTTGCAATTCTTCTTGGACTTGTAGAAAAATCTAATGTTGCTAGACCTTTCCTTCGGCACAAAATAGGACAAGGGAACTCCTTGTTTTTTGGCATGATTCATGGCATCCGGATGGGCTTTTATTTCTAAATTTGGCCATGGATTATTGGATTAATACATGATGCTGTACAGCTCTTTTGATGCAAAGATTTTTAGTGTTTTTAAGGATGACCAATGGAGGTTGTTAAACCGGATTGAGATCTAGTGCAATATCAACCCTTGGATTAAAACTTTTAACTTTTTCACCACTTTACCTTCTCAGCTTTTTTCTCTTGCAATTGCACCTGATCCAAATCCGTTAACCAACCAGCTGATCAGAGAACTTGGTGCAAGTTTGAAGAAGACTATTCCAACTGGAGATAGAGAATTGAGAATCTGCTAGATGTCTAAATAGACTAACTACAAGGGACAGGCTCACAAGCTTTTTAGATAGGCTTATAAGAATTTTTTGTCTTTTGCAAACACTATATGATTGAAAGGTTTAGGTCGGTCATGAGAGGCCTTTGCATATAGATGATGGACTGGCCCAGTTATCAGGTACCTACAATGAGATGGTGGATTATGGATATTGAGGTTGATCTTCTTTTTGATAGTTTTTAAAGAAAGACTCTTATTTTATGATTTGATTGAAAACAATAGCTTGGTTTATGAACGGAATCAAGATTATATCTTTGGGGGACCAACAATATTAAACAAAGAATTTTCACATTTCAAGAACAAGAAATGTAATTCAAAACATATGAAATTTTAAACTATTATCTATTCAGTATAAGAAAAAAAAAAATAAATGAAAATACACAAAATAATAGTTTCATAAATTTTTAACTTAATCATTTATTAAAATGGAATTTATTATTATTTTTTTACATCAAAATTTATTTATGATTGATTCTATAATAAATATTGTTGCAATTTCCCTTTCAATGTACAAACCAAAGAGTTTGTTAAAAAAATCATTCTCTATTTTCTTTTGAAACCTAGTTTTGACATTTTCATAGTTAGGAAATGTCAAATATGGTAGTTGATTTTCCATCATCAATAAATAATATGAAAATCATATTTACTTTCTCATCATATATCCATTATTAATCTAACTAAAAACTAAATATTGTTGCCAAGTTAAAAATAAAAATAAAAAATGAAACTCCAAAACGCAAATAAAAATTCGAAACCACTCAGCTTCAGTCGATCAATATTTTTATTTTCTAATATGCCCAATGTTCTTTTACTTGTGTTGCTGAGTAAAAAATAAATTTTAAAAAAGCACCCAAAAATATCGTTTAGTTGTAATTAGAACAATGAAATGATAATATTTAAATCCCAAAGTTTTAGTATTTTTAAATTAGGTCCCAATTAGCAAGTAACTCAAGTGCCAAACATAAAGTCTTTCATTTTTGGGGAGAGCCAAACAGTAATTTCAATAATTTTTTTTTTAAAATAAAAAAGTCAAATAAATTAATAAACAATTTCTTTTTTATTGATAATTTGATAATTGGAGAATGAGAGAATTGAACGTTGAACACCTCCATTGAAAACATCAAGAACGGTTAGTTCAATTATAAAGCTCTTGGCATAAACAACATGATATCAATAAAATGTAACACTAGGAACTTGTGAGAAAAATTAGCTTTTTTTTTTTTTTTTTTTTTTTTTGGGTTTTTGGAGAGGGGGGGGGGGGGGGAGAGAGAGCCACCAGTTAGGAATTAGTTAAACGGCCTTCCTCTTCTTTTTTTTTTTTTTTTTTTTTTTTTTTTTTTTTTTTTGGGACAATATTCAATTTAGAATTTAGATGACCAGGTGACACTACTAAATCAATCATCTTTAGCATTCAAATTTACCGGTGTAGTTCATCCTTCCCAAGCAAGTTATTAAAATAAAGGATTGGAGATTGAAATAAAGCTACATTCATGAAGCATATTTGGAACCTTTTGCTACGCCTAGTTCCGCTTGGCATGAGTGTACCTTTATGTATCGAAGAATAGGAGTGGGTAGTAAAGGTTAGTCGCAACTCTTCTTTGGACTTGTAGAAAAATCTTAAAGCTGTGAGATGTCAAGGAAACTCTTTGCTTTTACGGCATGATTCATGGCATCCAAATAAGCCTCTATTTTCTAAGAAAAATACTTAGATATTGTTCCCTAGATACCCCTTTTATATTTCAGCCACTTGTCTACTTAACCATCTCAGCAAATAGCTTTAGAAACATCTCTTTATGTTCTTTTTCTTTTGACAAAACTACACTGTTGGTCCCTAAAGTTTACTATGTGTGCGCAATTGGTCCCTCAAGTTTGAAGTAAGCACAATTAGTCCCTTAAGTTTTAAAATTGAGTTGTATAAGTCATTTTACTAACTGCTGTTAACAGTGTTACTTACGTGGCTAACAGATCAATGACTTGGCATTTTTTTAAATAATGTGGCATGTTTTTAATCAAAAAAATAAAAAATAAATAAAAAAATAGTTTCCATGTTAGATGAAATTGAAAAATCATATTGACTGGATTAAAAACAAATATGATATTTTAAATTCCTATCAACAATCAATCCACCATCATCATCAAGCATAGCCATTGCAAACCATGCACCACCATCAACCACTAATCAAAACCCAGATCATCAAGCACTATCATCAAACTCTTCCTTAACCTACTGATTAAACAAAGAATAAAAACCATCAAAACCCCAAAAATCATTAAAACCATCAAAGAAGGCGGCGGGTTTGAAGTTGAGGGAATCAAGGATGTAGGAGACCATGAGGCCGACGATTAGGGTGGTGAGCATAGCAGTTCTGCCCAGGTTGAGAAGGAAGGCGGCACTGGTGATGAGGGCGATGGCGAAGAATGTTGCTCCAGTGCAGGGGTCGAAGGGTGTTACTTCGGCAATTCCACTGAGCTTTTGAGCATTGTAGGTGAAGGATTTGCTCCGGTGGCATCATTTTGGCTAGCCAAAATATCAGATTGAAGAAAAGGATCTAAGATTGAAAAGAAGGATCTGAGAGCAATAGAGACAAGGAGAGGGATTGAGATAGAATGAGAAAACAAATCTTTGTTTTCTTTTTCTTAAAAATCTCTTTGGATTTTGGTGGTGTAGTTCTGTGATTCAACGTTAGGATTCTCCTCCTTGTAATGAAAATTGTGAAAACAAACAAGTAAAATCATTTAAGAGTAAGTCTTGGCTAAAATGATAACACACAAGCCCAACGAATTTGTGGTGGGGGAGATGGACTATTAGTTAGTGGAGTGGTTTTCTAGATTTGATTTTTTATTTTATTTTTTAATTATAAAAAAAGAGCTTGTGATGGAAATTCCATTTGAGTTCTTGTGGCTGTCAATCTCTCAAACAAATACCATATTTTTTTTTAATCTAGTCAATATGATTTTTCAATTTCATCTAACGTGGAAACTTTTTTTTTTTTTAATTTTTAATTAAAAACATGCCACATCATTTAAAAAAATGACAAGTTATTGTTTCGTTAGCCACGTAAGTAACACCATTAACAGCAGTTAGTAAAAGGACCGATACAACTTAGTCTTAAAACTTAAGAGACTAATTGTGCTCGCTTCAAACTTGAGGAACCAATAGTTTCACCTTTTCTTTTTCTTTTTTCATGCTAGGAAACTAGTAAAGCCAACGATACTTTTGTGGCAAAAAAACCATTTTAGTCCCTATATTTTGGAGTTACAGTTAATTTGGTTCCTACATTTTGATAGCAGTCAATTTGGTCCCTGCTATTTTCAACTTACACTTAATTTAGTCTTTACCATTAATTCACTAATGGAAAATGTCTACGTGGCAAACGGTTTGCATAATTGGCATGCTTAATATTAAAATATTAAATAAAATGCTGATGTGTCTAAATTATAGTGATTGATGTAGCCACATCAGCGTTTAGATGGCAAAAAATAAAGAAGCCACATTAACTTTTAAGTACATATTTTTCTTTTTCTTTTTTACCGATCTGTTTTCCTTTTCTTTATTTCTTCTTTTAATATTCTTACAATTGTTTTATCCATTTAGAATTACATTTTAATTTTCTCGATATTATAATTTAGGGAATTTTCTCAATATTATTTTTTAATTTCTTGCTAACCAAACAGAATTTCATTCCAATTCATTTCTTGCAATTTCATGATAATCAAACAATAATCTAGTCCAACAATTCCAAAACAACACATATCACATTATTTCTAACCTTCAATTTGGCTTTCAATCACTAGGAATCTTATGCAATCGATCAAGAAAGATAACATTAATTCCATAAATTTCAGCCAAAATCCCAAATGAAAACTAAACCCCAAACCCAGAATCTCCATAACCATTCATCCAACACTATAGACCTACCACAGAGCCCAATCCATGGCCACAGATCGACCGTGACTCCTTTGACCTGAATCTCTTCGTCTCAAGCTCGACCCATTAGAACCCAACCCCGCATCGTTGCCACCTTGTCAAGTGTCAATGAGAGATTGGTGGAAGAACATAGTTGACACAATGAAGTAACAAGATGCGTGTGATTTGGAAATTAAAAGAGAGGTGGAGATGAAAATGAGTGCTTTGGTGGATTTGGGTAAGGTTTGAGGTTTAGTTTAAATTTGGGATTTGGGTTATTTGACCATGAATAACAAATAAAAATAGACTAGATATATATATATATATATATATATATATGCCAGCCCAGACATGTCCTTCTTGTGATATTATTGTGGGTTTCTATTTAAAAAAAAAAAAAAGGTGAAAATATAAAGAAAAGGAAAAACAATGGGTAAAAATGAAAAATATATACTTAAAAGTGTATCTGGCTTTTTTCTTTTTTCTTTTTTTTGCCATCTAAATGTTGATTTGGGCACATCAACCATTTAGACACATCAGTATCTAATTTCATATTTTAATATTAGCTATGCCAACTGTGTAAACCGTTTGCTATGTAAGTATTTTTCGTTAGTGAGTTAATGGTAGAGACCAAACTGACTGCAACTTGATAATAGCAGGGACCAAATTGACTGCTATCAAAATGTAGGGACCAAATTGACTATGACCTTAAAGTGTAGGGACTAAAATGGTGTTTTTGCCAACTTTTGTCTCTTTCTCTCTATTCCTCTTTTTTCTCTCTTTATCCCTTATCTTTCTTTTGAAATCCTGCACTCCACCTTATGATATCAAGAACTTTTGTAAAGCAATGAATTTCCCTTTTGGGATTAATTTATCAATTTCAATTTTTTATCCAAGAAATTTGTTTCTTTTTCACATAATTCATCAGAGTACAACTAACTGCATATAGAACGGGCTCTACACCATGAAAATATTTTTTAGTTTGTTTGGTTCACAGACTGAACTAAGATCTTAAGAATCCAAGTAATCCAATTCAATGAGAGACGAGAATATAATTACTGAACATGTGGATGACTGAATTGGGTGAGTCCTAGACCAAGTTGGGGATCATGTTCTTCCCCTGCAGTGCACAATCATCATCGTTTGGATGAAGGAGATAAGGCGTTGGAGAGAAAGGGGTAGAGTGAGTTGTCTTGATGAGTCCAGGCGGTGCTTCACGAGTTGCGAATTTGAGTTACACCTCCTTGGCTTCTCCTCTACGTAATATCCAAAATTTCTTAGATAAGTAAAGAAGAAATCATCGTTGAAGATATGCTTTGGGTCATGTAAAGAAATTATCTAAATCTTGCCCATTCTTAAATTTGGTCACAGATTAATATAAGATGTTGCCAGCTCTTTTGATGCAAAGATTTCCAGTGTTATTAAGGATGACCAATGGAGGTGGAAAGTGGAAACCAACTAGACCAGAGACTTGGTGCAGGTTCAGAGAAGACCATTCCAAGTAGAGGTAGAGAATTAACTCTGTAGATTGAAAGCTGTCTAAATAGGCTAACTACTAGGGGCAGGCTTCTTAGTTGGGCTTATAAGGGAGTCTTTTGTAGAAACTATATGGTCAGTAGAGACAACATATTGTTTGAGCATTCTTTTGCTAAAAGGATGTTGTGTGCAATTCAAAATTTGCACTTCGTGGATAATTTTTCCTGCTGACCATTCTTTAGTAGGGCATAAGGAATCTAAAGGATAACAGTTTCAGCCTTTGAGGGTTAATGTGGAAAGTTGCTTTAGCTACCATAATTTATCATATTTGGATTCAAACATGTGTTACGGTACATAATGTTGTCGTTAAATCTAGGGTTGAGTTTTGTAAGGGCATCAAGGACTTGCCACTGAATAGGCTTTAATGTTGTCAATGAGGGCCCCTCATTGAGGGGTGTTGAACTCTGTTTTTAGGCTTTAGCCTAGTCTGTCCATTGTAGTTTTGGGTTGTAAATCTTATTTGGTTGGGCCACTCATTGCAAAATAAGTTGCGCTTGCAATCCATCTTATATGATGACATTCTTTTCTCAATCCATCATCTTTTTGCTATCCAAATCATTTTGTAATCCCTATGGAGACAAATCAAGCATATATTTTCAACTAGAATCTGTTCATTGGGTAAGTAAAACTTGACACTGGACAATAGACACCCACATGCTATGGTTCCAAATGCATACGAGAGTGATGTTACATATATCTGTAACACAACAATATACCACCTCCAACTTTAACAAAATTCCCATGGGCACACAATTCTCACCCAAAAAATAAATTAAAAAGTAAAGAAAAAAAGAAAAATCACTGGGACACACTGTTGGTGAGTCATATTTTACCTATTAAAGATCCATCCAAGTAAAACAGTCAAATAGAATGCACCACAAATAACCAATCCCCTTGACTCAGAACGAAGAAAGACAAACAGCCAGCTATGAAGGAAAGGCACGAGAAGCAACTGAGGTGAATCTAGTTCTCGACAAGCTTCATTAGATTGTTAGAAGACCCAGGAAAAAGAGAACTTGAAACATGAATTTATTTTCTTTGATGATTGTGAATACACATGTTCTTTACACATTTTAAATTACATAAAATTTATAAACGAATGGCTCTTGACTGAACATGCAATTCACCTTCCAAAAACTCACTCTCAGATACCCCACCTCCCTGCAAACCAAGGTTAATTATGTTATGTAAGCAATTGGGAGGATCAAAGGGATGTGCTTCTCTAGACTCTATCATAAGGCCCTCAATGGTTCAAAAGAGCACCGCATGAAAGCCACACCCTTTCCAAAATTAAGTCATTAGATTTTAACACTAGTTATACTATACATTTAAGAGGCGTGTTATCATAAAGTCCATGAGGAGGATGTTCACGAGACAGTATGTGGTAATGCATCAACAAGTCTCATATTTGGTAATGCTCTCAACTGCATTTTTAGGTTATACATTTTCCCCTTCAGATCAGTCACATACGTATACAGTTGGTTTTGTGCTACAACCTTAACTCTGACGATGTTTGTCAAGGAAAGAATGTGCCATTTGAGCTAGAACTCATTAGCAGCATATTTTAATTTTAATTTTCTTCTAGAAATATTCTTTTATTCCAAATTCAACTCTTGTATATTATTGTGTCCCTTAAAATGCCATTAGTCATCAAAATGATAATAATCAATAAGCTCTGATCTGGACGAAATCGCTGACAGTCCACTCAGCTTTCAAGCCACTCAAGCTTTAGAACTCTAGATTATGTCAGTATTATATTAGTCCCATTATTTTTATCATTTTACTTTGCAGCAGTGAAAAACAGTGACAGTGAAAAATTTGATAGTAATCTGTTCTTCTTTTTTGTTAAAGGATTGAGAAGGGTAACTTGGGTAATGGGGCGGACACGATAGTAAAACGTACCATGGGATCCCTGAACTTTTTGTCAGGGAGCAATTGATTGAATGCACCATCATCGTGAAGTATTTTTGCTCCACATCCAGGAGCAGCCACAGACCCAACAGCCTCTTCATCAACCAAAACTGCATTTATAGTATCATTTTCTGCTCTGATGTCTGGAATCTATACATGAAATGAAAAAAAAAAAAGGGGTTTCCATCAGGGACTTATAAATTGTCATAATAGACCTTCAAGCTGAAGGCTAACATTTATTTTTTGATAGGTGAAAGCTAACATTTATTTAAGGTCATATGGAGTAACAGAAAAAAATCAATCAGAATACAAAGGCCTTTTCCCCCTAGACAGGTAGGTGATTAATTTCATTGAATTGGTCGCCATTAGCTCCCCAACTCAGTGCCATTACGAGATTGTCACTAGTTACAACAGCTAGACACTAGCAACATTTTACCAAATGAGCAGGGAATATATGTAAATGATCTCTTTTATAGTGATAGGACATTATCCGATACCATGAAGTGGTCTCAAGTTGGTTCAAAAACCACCTTGGAATTGCAACATAGAGGAGCCTATTCAACTTGCATGGTTGCTTTGCTTGAAAGAAGAAGGGGGGCCTCAAAACAAAAACAAAAACCAGAAGGCATAGTTGCATACAAAGTATAAGGGCTAGGGTAGATACTAGGACCCAAGTATCCCTCAAACATTGCTTCTGTAAGAATATTCTCTAATATGGCTCTTAAACCTCGGGCACCAGTGTTCTTTGCCATTACTTTCTTTGCAATCTATCTCAAAGCATTCTCAGTAAAATGCAACTTTACCTGAAATTTTATAGACAGAAGCAGTACCAATTGTACCGCATAGAGGGTTACCATATCTGCATCAGATGCTTGAGACCATAAACCAGGTAGAAGAAAGAATAAAAAGCAGTGACCACAGAAGAAATGGTTCAAAAGCTTACATTGTTCATGCTGAACATCTTCTTTGTACTGTTTAGCAAGAGAATTTTTCGGTTCGGTGAGGACCAATCTTGCATAAATAAACCATAAACAAATTACAACTTCCTTGTCAAAAGGGACAAACCAACATATTCTAGACTTCTAATTTCTAGAATTACAACCTGGTAGAAACCAAACCACTTTAGAAGCACCATCATATCATTATTGTATAAAACAGACATGATATAACATTTTGGAGTTTGAGCAAATCAGGCAAACTAAAGTTAGAAAACTGCAAGTACAAAGCCACATTCATCCCTCTAAAACTGAGTGAGCATGTTAAGGCCCTAAAAAGTAACAGACAGGAAATTTTTAATATTTAAAACATTTAAATGACAGAACACACCTGAACAAGTTGGTCTTTATTTAAAGCTGACAGACTCACTAAAATTGGAAATCTCCCAACGAATTCAGGTATTACGCCATATGCAATATGATCACTACTTTCTACCTACAAGTTCAAAACCCATAAGGCTAGATAATGAAGGGAATCAAAATATGCATTGCACAGAAAATATAAACGCAGAATGCAATCAATATGAATATAAAAAAATTCTGTAACCAAATTGGGTGGATTCTCACAGATTCCAACAATGAGGATGTCACTACAGCATTGGTTGATCCACCAGTTCTCATGTTTGCACGAACTGGAGCTCCAAAGCCAATGGAGGAATCTTGTCGTCTGGAAAAAGAATGTAAATAATTAGAACTCACATTTAGGGAGAAGCCAACAATAGTAAACATTTCTGTTTAACACCCAGCACAAGAAAAGGGTATTACCTCTCTGAAATCGTCTTCTCCAAATCAACAAATGCCCCACCACAAGTGAAGAGTATATTTTTGGTATCCATCTGTGAATCATCAATAGTTATAAGAGGCACAAGTAACAACTATAAGGAAACACAATTCTGGAAATAACAAGCTTTCCAACATATAGGAGGGCTCCATCAATTATAGTCCATACAAAATGTTGGCTGAAGATGAGAATGACTACATTTTAATTATCAAAAAGACTGCATTTTCGTTATTGGCCACTTGATCACGTGCATCGCAAATGAAGAAAAAAGGCACGTTTGCCACATATATGGCACATGTATTGGCCTCTAAATAAAGAAGATAATACCCACGTGCACACTTGCACACTCTCATACGGATATATGTTGCCAAAATTAAAATTCTACTACTTAAGTCATGTGACAAATAGGGGTATCCATAAGTCGGATCGAGTGGAAGAAAACTCAACCTGTTGTTGACCAAAGAGGAGTGGTCGATAGGGCTCTTCACGAGTGGTAGGTGGTTTAGTTGACACCGGCTTACGTCCAAGAGAGGCAGAGAACTGCTCAAAATGACAAAGATCTGATAGAGATCTTGCTAGATCTGTAAGAATATAGTAACCTCTCACAATATTCAATATAGATGACTAGGATACACTACTAAAATCAATCTTCTTTAGAATTCAAATTTACCGGTATAGTTTGTTTATCCTTCCCAAGAAAGTTATTAAAACCATTCTTAAGTTGAGAGATGTTGCTAGATCTTTCCTTCGGCACAAAATAGGACAAGGGAACTCCTTGTTTTTCCGGCATGATTCATGGTATTTGGATGGGCTTCTATTTCCTAAATTTGGACATGGATTAATACACGGGACCACATAGCTCTTTTGATGCAAAGATTTACTGTGTTATTAAGGATGACCAGTGGAAGTTGTTCAAACCGGTTTGAGATCTAGTACAATATCAACCCTTGGATCAAAATTTTTAACGTTTAACATTCTCACCACTTTACCTTTTCAACATTTTTCTCGCAAATTGCAATTGATCCAAATCCGTTCAAACCAACTAGCTGATCAGAGGACTTAGTGCAGGTTCAAAGTAGGCTATTCCAAGTAGAGATAGAGAATTTTGAATCTGCCAGCTGTCTAAATAGGTTAACCACAAGGGACAAGCTCACCAGCTTTTTAGATGGGCTTATAAGAATTTTCTGTGTCTTTTGCAGAAACTATATGATTGAAAAGTTTTGGTCAGTCAAGAGGGGCCTTTGCATATACATAATATGTTGGCCCAGTCATCTGGTACCTGCCAATGAGATGATGGATTCTGGATATTGAGATTGATTTTCATTTTGTTGGTTTTTAAAGAAATAATCTCTTATTTTATGATATGATTGAAAACAATAGCTTGGACTATGAACGGATAAGAGGGACCAACAATATTAAACAAAGAATTTTCACATTTCAAGAACAAGAAATGTAATTCAAGACTAAACTATTATATGAAATTTTAAACTATTATCTATTCAGTATGAATGAAAAATATATAAATGAAAATGCACAAAATAACAGTTTCATAATTTTTTTTTTATCTTAATTACTTATTAAAATGAAATTTAATGTTATTTTGACTTCAAAATTTATTTATGATTGATTCTGTAATAAATAGTGCCGCAATTTCCTTCTTAATGTACAAAATCAAAGAGTTTGTTAAAAAAAATCATTCTCTATTTTGTTTTGAAACCTAGTTTTGACATATTCATGGTTAAAAAAGTCAAATATAGTAGTTGATTTCCCATCATCTACAAATAATATGAAAATCATATTTATTTTCTAATCACATATCCCCTATTACTATTTTTTGAGTAATACTACAGATATAAATTATTTTACAATATTCTTACAAACTGCTAATGTGACTTTTGCATTTAACATAATTATTGGTAAGCAAAAATGTGATGTTAATGGTGGAACCATATTAATTAGAGCTAGTAAGAATTTGTCAAATTAGTAGTTTATAATTATATTGTAAAATAATTTTTGTCTGTAGCATTACCTTTTTTTCTTTTATGGAATCATACACACATATATATATATATATATATATGTATATCCATTATTAATCTAACTAAAAACTAAATATTGTTGCCAAGTAAAAAAAAAAAAAATTGAATAAAACTCCAAGTGGCAAATAAAAATTCGGAATCACTTTCAGTCACTCAATATTATTATTATTATTATTATAAAATCAATATTTTTATTTTGTAATATGCTCAATGTTATTTTACTTGTGTTGCGGAGTAAAAAATAAAATTTTAGAAAAGCACCCCAAACAAACTGTTTAGTTGTAATTAGAACAACGATAGGATAAAGATCTAAATCCCAAAGTTTTAGTATTTTTGACTTAGGTCCCAATTAGCAAATAACTCAAGTGGCAAACACAAAGTCTTTTTTTCTTTTTCTTTTTCTTTTTTGGGATGAGCTAAATAATAATTTCATTTTCTTTAAATGTCAAATGATGATGCCGAAAATATCAACAGTGAGTTGCACAAGGCTCGTATCCTCAAAATCGACACCTGCACAACAAGAAAAGGAGAAGACCTAACAGAGGGCACCGGTGTGGTGCCGGCCAAATACCCTCCGAAGGTCAAGTTAGAACTTCTTTCAACTTTAGAGTGCTAGAGAGGGGTTAATTGTGCGTACCTCTATTTATGAGAGTATTGGGGCTTTTATAGTAGTAGGGGGTTGACCTTTCTTCCTTGGAGCAGAAGTCTTTTCCATATAGAAATCCTTATGAGCGTAGATTGCGGAGTCCTTTCCTTATAGGAATCTGTCATTGAGCGTGGTGACCAAGCAAAGGATTTATTGGAACCGTCGGCCTTTTACCCGTCGGTTAGTCTCGTTCCCTATGTCGATAAAGAGCCGTCAGCCTTTTTGAGCATAATTGGCCCTTGAGCTTTTCTCGGATTTCCCTAACCATCAGCATGCCTTCTTCCGTCAGCGCATTAGTCCATAACGTCCGTCGTGACTGGCCCGTCAGCTTGAGCAGAAGCTGACAGGTTAAGCCCATGATACTTGCTATGATTCTTCCATATCAGTTGCCCCCTACTCCATATCTCCATTGGCTGTACTTGACGGGTTATGGAGTTTTCATTCGTCACTACTTGCTGTTTTGACCAGGGGAGAGAAAATAATTAAAGCTAACACCCCAATATTAAATGCTAGGACACGTGGCGTGCTCGGGTTGGCTCTGCGTCTGGATGTGGGCGTCGCTTCGTCTTTCGTGCGTTTCCCTTAGATATATACATGGCCCACCTCTTCCTATTTTCACTATTTCACTTCACTGATTCCTAGAGAACACATCCGTCGCCTATATTCCATCAGTTCTACCAACATTCCTGTCGTCACTTCTTCAACCATTACTCTCGGAAAACTTGTAAGTTTCCTTTCTTTCCTCGCACACTTTCGATTATTTTCTTTAAAGTGAGGTCGTCAACCTAGGTGCTTAGTTTACACCCGTCACTTGTAGGTAGATGTTGAGTGACGCGTCGAGTGACTAGTCGTCAGTCCGCGAAGGAGCAGGCTACAACGAGGTGTTTGGTTCTGGCTCAAGTAGTGAGTCTGAGAGTTCCTTCTGGTCGTCAGAGAGGGAGACGTCAGCCCATGCTCCTGTTGAGGAAGTAGGAAGTCAGGGAACCGATGGCCAGGAGGAGGAAGTAGGCGAGGAGGGTGAAGTTGGATTAGGAGAGGGAAATAGTGACGGGGATGAAGGTGACGAGGAATCTTGTGAAGGGGATTCTGAAAGTCCTGGAGGTAGTCGTCCCTTCATCCTTCCCAAGGACTGGGCTGTGAATAAGTTCCTTCCAAAGATGACACTTAAAATTTTTAACGAATTACGCACCCGTTTTCAAATCCTTAACCATATTCCTATCCGTCTACCTAGGGAGGGTGAGAAATGTTATACGGGAAGAACTGTAGACGTTGGCTTTACATCGTCAGCTAGCTGATTTCCTTGGTATATCCGTTAGTCAGATTGCTCCAAACTCGTGGAGAATCTTTATTATTGCTGAGGTACTGTGGGGTCGTCTAAGTGGAGGCCACTGTCAGCTTTCCCTGGATGAATTTTTCTATTACTACAGACCCCGACACCTTTCTTCTTCAAAGGGGATGTACCATTTTGCCATCAGGGAGAAGGAGTTGAGGCTGGTGTCTGAGATGCCAGATTCTAATAGAGCCTGGAAGAGTAGGTTCTTTTTTGTGGAAGGGACGAATTGGGTGTGCCGTCAGGAAGAGTGGGAAACGATTCCCTTTGGTTGTTTTGACAACACTTGGGGGTTTGTTAGGGAGTCAGGTTTTAGTCGTCAGCTTTTATCCTCGTCAGTTTGTTACTTATTTCAATTTATTTTTGAAAAGGTACTAACGTAGCCAAATTATTCTTTTTCAGCTTTCACTCGTCCATCAATAACCGACGAGCAGGAAGACTTCATTCGTCGAGTTTTAGAGATACCCATAGAAGAGCATTCGTGCCGGACTTGATTACCCTCGACACTCTTCATACATACTGCGGGGGTCCTGAGCCGACGCCTGAAGCTCGTAGGTTGGAAGAGTTTGCTCGTCACCGTAAGTTCCTTGACCTATTCGTTACGTCACTCTTTGTACTTTTAGTCGTCAGCTTTCCTTATGCGTTTTTTTTTTTTTTTTTTTTTTTTTTTTTTTTTTTTTTTTTTTGTGCAGAAATGGATGTAGCTAAGGAACGGATCAGGGCTGCCGCTGCCCGTCAGAAGGAGGAAAAGAAGGCGAAGAGGAAGGCAACGTCTACATCTGCCCCCCAAACCGTTGCTAAGGGTTCCCAGAAGAGGAAAACTGACGGGGTGGTCATTCGTCCGTCGAAAAAGCCAACCGTCACTCCTGGGAAGTCGCCCCCCACGTTGGGCCATGGAGCCGGGAAGGGTATTATGAGCTCTTCTGGTCCCGTCCCTCAGGGACCCTACAGCCTGTTGACGCATAAGGATTTTGCCATCAAGGCTGTTGGAGCACTCATAAGACCGACGGATATAGATCCTTGTGCTTAGCTGGAGACAGAAGAATTGGGGTCGTCAGCCTTGTTCGATCTCTCGCGGGTAAGCCGTCAGCTTTTTCCTTTTTTGACTGGCATGCCTAATTTTTCCTTTTTGATAACTGACGGTCATATCTTTTTCTAGGCTTTGGTTCGTGTGAAGGCGCTGTAAGATCGGTGTGTGGCCAAGGAAAGGGTCATCACTCGTGTTAACAAGCATAATGCCAACATGCGAGACCAGCAGGCTCAGTATAAGGAGGCGGTGCGTACACTTAACCTCGAGCTGAAAGAGGTGAAGGGGAAGCTGGAAGAGGCGAGCCATCAGAGGGATGAACTAGAAGGAGAGCTGTCGAACCTTCGTGGACAGTTAGAGACGGCAGGGGCTGACGCCATTGAGAAATTCAAGGCGTCAGATTCCTTTATCGATTCTTGTGGTGGCTATTATGGCACGGGATTCGATGATTGTCTCAAACAAGTCGCGTCAGCTTTTCCTGAATTGGACCTATCTAGAATTACCCTGGATGACGCTCAGCCTATGACGCCTGCCACTGATGCCGTCATTGCTGGTGTTGACGACTTGGTTGATTCTCCCCCTTATGGAGGTAGTGGGGTTGTCTTGGCCCAACCTGCTGCAAACCTTCCAACAACTGCTGCGACTCCTCCTGTGGTGCTACTTGACGGAGAGGACCCTTCTGCTAAATAGAAAGAATTTTTTTAAGTGACGGTTTTTTTTTTTTTTTTTTTTTTTGTTGCCCATTTTTTCTTTTTTATCTATGTAGCAAACAACTTTGTTAAGTGCCCCTTGGGCACCAATGTGTAACATTTTAACAGCTTTTTAAATGCCTTTTTGGGCTTGGATTTGTTTATAATGCCGTCGCTCAATATTACTTGTATGTAGCTACTTTTGCTTGGTTTATTTAAGTTGCATGTTTCGAAACCAGGATTTTGGGCCCTTTTAGTTTAGTGTACCGTCAGTTTCACTAAACCGTCGGTTTCATTAATCTGTTGGTTTCACTAAACCGTCAGTTTCACTAAGTCGTCGGTTTCAAACTTTGAGCTTTCTAGTGTGAGTTTGCTTAATAAATTCGTCAGTTTTTTGATCATGATTGTAGAAAGCTTTGGCAAAATCCTACTATCTCGTGACGAGGTCATTTGCCTTATGGACTTGTCCATTTGTGGACAGACGGATTCAGCCTTTTTTAGACCGTCAGTCCACTGGCTGAGTTTATTGGTTCCTGAACTCCGCCAGTATTTTATTTAGTCCGTCAACTTTGGTCATCTTGTCCATTTTGTGGACCCGGTCATTTTTATACCGTCGGTTTAGTTGATTTGTTAATTTTTGGGCCTGGTCATTTTTTAGATCGTCGGCTATTTTGGCTCGTCCAGTTTGTGGACTTGGTCATTTAGACCGTCAGCTTTTTCCATTTTTGGACTTGGTCATTTTTTAGACCGTCAGCTTTTTGGCTCGTCCATTTTTGGACTTGGTCATTTTTTAGACCGTCAGCTTTTTGGTTCGTCCATTTTTGGACTTGGTCATTTTTTAGACCGTCAGCTTTTTGGTTCATCCATTTTTGGACTTGGTCATTTTTTAGACCGTCAGCTTTTTGGTTCATCCATTTTTGGACTTGGTCATTTTTTAGACCGTCAGCTTTTGGCTTGGTCATTTTTTAGACCATCAGCTTTTTGGCTTGTCCAATTTTGGACTTGGTCATTTTTCAGACTGTCAGCTTTTGGCTTGGTCATTTTTCAGACCGTCAGCTTTCTGGCTTGTCCAATTTTGGATTTGGTCATTTTTTAGTCTTTATTGGCCTTATATTTGTAAGTAGAAACTTCAGTGGTTCTGAGTAAACTCTCATCGTTATGTATTAATATAAAAGGTAGTCTGAAAACAAAATCTGCCCATTTTGGGCTTATTGTAGCAAAAACATAAGTAGGAGAAACTACCTGTTGGGCTTATTGTAAAGGTAATTGATAAGTCTTAGTGTTCTAAAAAAAAGTGTTGCTTTTCGTGTCGCTGCCCCTACTAGTAGTATTTCCGTAAGTGTTCCGCATTCCATGGATGTGGTAGCTTCCGTCCGTCCAGTGTCTCTAGATGGTAGGTGCCCTTCCTTTGCCATGCCGTAACTCAGTAGGGTCCTTCCCAATTCGGGCCGAGCTTTCCTTAGGTGGGGTCTCTTGCTGCACCCATAACCTTTCTTAGAACGAGGTTTCCCAATTGGAAATTTCTGTGTCTGACCCAGGAGTTGTAATTTTTGGCCATGCGGTCCTGGTACCGTGCAAGCCTTTGTTCTGCTGCCATCCTAACTTCGTCCACCAGATCAAGCTGCAGACGTATGGCCTCGTCATTCCTCTTTTTGTCATGGTTATGCACCCTGTAGCTTGTAAGGCCGACTTTGGCTGTGATGACTGCTTCGTTCCCATACGTTAGTCGGAATGGTGTTTCTCCTGTTGGTGTCCTTGCCATTGTCCTGTAGGCCCATAGTATGCTCGGCAACTCTTCAGCCCATATGCCCTTTGCCCCCTTGAGCTGGGTCTTGATAATTTTTAGCAAGGACCGGTTTGTGACTTCGACTTGTTCATTGGCTTGGGGGTGGGCGGGGGAGGAGGAGTGGTTCCGTATCCCTAACTGCGAGTAGAAGTCCCTGAAGGAGTCGTTGTCGAATTGCTTCCCGTTGTCCGAGACTAAGATTCTTGGAATGCCAAACCTGCATATGATGCATCGCCAAATGAAGCTCTGTACGTGTTTTTTTGTAATGGTGGCCAAGGATTCAACTTCCACCCACTTTGTAAAGTAGTCAATGCCAACAATTAGAAACTTCAGTTGTCATATTGCCGTAGGGAACGGCCCCATGATGTCCAACCCCCACTGAGAGAACGGCCACGATGTCGTCATTGGGGTGAGTTCTTCGGATGGTTGCTTGATGACGTTGCTGAACCTTTGGCATTTGTCGCAGGCCTTCACATAAGCCTCGACATCCTTCTGCATTGTTGGCCAAAAGTACCCAGTTCGTACTAGCTTGTGTACTAGCGACCTTGATCCTGAGTGGTTTCCACAGATTCCTTCGTGCACTTCTCTCATGACGTAATCCGCTTCTTTAGGACCTAAGCATTGTAGGTAGGGGCGGGAGAAACCTCTTTTATACAAAACATCTCTTATCAGCACGAACCTTGCTGCTTGAACCTTCAGTTTCCTCGCCCCCTCCTTCTCATTCGGCAATATGCCGTTTTTCAAGAAAGAGGTTAATGGCGTGGTCCAATCGTTTTGGGGACTGAGCTCCTGTATGTTGACCGCATTTATGAGTGGAGAGAGCTGTGTGAAGGAGAGTGTGCTACTAATGGTGACCATGTGTTCGGCTGAGGCGGCTTTGGCCAAGCGGTTGGCTTGCTCATTTTCCCCCTGGGGGATTTGTGTAATTTTGACCTTCAGCTCGTTCATCCTCCATCTTGCTTGGTCCAGATACTTCTTCATTCTTTCACCTTTGCATTCATACTCCCCACTTATCTGGTTAACTATGACTTGGGAGTCACAGTAAACGATCACTTTCTCGGCTCCCGCTGCTTTTACGAGGTCGAGCCCTGCTATCAGAGCTTTGTACTCCGCCTCGTTATTGGTAGTGGGGAATTCAAGGCAGAACATACACTCTACCGTATCTCCTTCAGGTGACTGTAGTATGATGTCGGCTCCGCCGGCCTGTCTATTAGAGGATTCATCTACATGTATGCTCCACTGCGGGGATTCCTCTACCCCCTCATCCTCACCATTTGTGAATTCTGCTATGAAATTTGCCATGACCTGTCCCTTGACAGCGGTACGCGTGCGATATAGGATGTCAAACTCGCTTAATTCTATGGCCCAAAGTGTCAAGCGCTCGATAGCATCTGGGTTGCTCATTGCCTGTCGCAAAGGCTTATCAGTTAAGATAATAATCGTGTGGGCTTGAAGTACGGCTTCAGTTTGCATGCTGTTGTAACTAGCGCGAAAGCAAGTTTCTTCATGGGTGGATATCTTTCTTCAGCTCCGCGTAACGCCCGGCTGGTGTAATACACGAGTTTCTGTACTTTCCCTTCTTCTCTGATCAAGGCGGTGCTGACGGCGGCTGGGGAGACAGCGAGATAGAGAAAGAGTTCTTCTCCTAGTTGCGACGGACTCAGCAGTGGTGGGGAAGAGAGGTAAGCTTTCAACTCTTCAAACGCTCGTTGGCATTCACCAGTCCACTCGAAAGACCTTTTTAATGTGCGAAAGAAGGGTAAGCACTTGTCTGTTGCCCTGGAGACGAACTTGTTTAGCGCTGCTATCTTGCCATTGAGGCTTTGTACTTCCTTCACATTCTTTGGTGGTGCCATCTCTATTTTAGCCCGGATCTTGTCTGGATTGGCCTCGATGCCTCTCTGGGAAACCATGAATCCTAAGAATTTTCCTGTCGTCACCCCAAAGGCATACTTTCCTGGATTAAGCTTCATGTTGTAAGAGCGAAGGGTGTTGAATGTTTCCCTGAGGTCTTCTAAATGATCTTCTTCCCTTCGACTTTTAACCAGCATATCATCCACATACACCTGGACGTTTCTCCCGATCTACCGTGCGAACATTTTGTTCATAAGCCTTTGGTATATTGCGCCCACATTTTTTAGACCAAACGGCATTACCTTGTAGTAGAATAGGCCTTGGCTAGTTACGAAGGACTTTTTTTCTTGATCATCATCGTGCATCTTGATTGGTTGTAGCCGGAGAAGGTGTCCATGAAGCTTAACAACTGGTGTTGAGCCGTAGAGTCTACTAGGGTGTCGACTCTCGGGAGGAGGTAGCTGTCTTTAGGGCACGCTTTGTTTAGATCGGTGAAGTCTACACACATCCTCCATTTCCCGAAAGCTTTCTTGACCATCACTACGTTTGCTAGCTAGTCCAGGTAGTAGACTTCTTTAATGAAATTTGCCTCTCGTAGCTTGCGGACTTCTTCGGCTATGGCTTGATCTCGTTTTGGGGCGAAGACTCGTTTCTTCTACCGGATGGGTGGAAAGGATGGTGATACATTCAGCCTATGCACCATGACGGAAGGATCTATTCCTGGCATGTCCTTGTGACTCCAGGCGAATACGTCCCGATTCTCTTTGAGGAATGCTGTAAGCATTCGCCGGATTGCGGGATTTGTAAGGGTTCTAATCCTTGTTGTCTGGTCAAGTATGGAGTCGTCTAGGGGTATTTCTTCAAGCTTCTCGACTGGCTCCGTCGCGCTCCGGTACTCTTCTATGCTCATGGTTTGGAGGTGATCATCCATTTCCATCATGGCCACGTAGCATTCGCGTGCGGCAATCTGGTTTCTATGTAGTTCTTCGACTCCGTATTCTGTTGGGAACTTGATCATTAAATGATAAGTTAAAGTTGCCGCCTTCCACGCGTTGAGGGTGGGTCGCCCTAGGATAGCATTATAGGCGGACGAATGGTCAACCATGAGGAACGTTACGTCCTTTGTGATTTGCTAGGGCTAGTCGCCTGCTGTCACAGCCAACGTGATCGCGCCTAGCGAAAACACCTTTGCGCCCCCAAAACCGACAAGCGAGGCGTTCGTTGGAACTAGTTGTTCCCTGCTGATTTTCATCTGCTGGTATGCCGGGTAGTACAAGATGTCTGCCGAGCTGCCATTGTTGACTAACACTCGATGCAAGTTGTAGTCCCCAACCTGTAGGCTGACAACAAGCGCGTCGTCATGCGGATGGTGAATACGTTGCACATCTTCTTCCGAGAACTCGATTACGGGGCTCTCCCTTTGGGCTACATTTTGCATTGGACCTGTCAACTGGACGTTTTGGACTATCCAAAGGTACGTCTTTCGAGCCTTTTTGGACGGTCTGGTAGCCATCCCTCCTACAATCATTCGTATGTCACCAACGGGAGATCTTGGACAGTCATTGTCTTGCCGGGGAGGGTGCTCTAGAGGTGCTGGATCTGCTTTTTCCTTGCTTACGAATTTCTGTAATTTCCCTTGCCTTATAAGGGCCTCGATTTACTGCTTCAAGTCGTAACAGTCGGCTGTGTCATGGCTGTGATCTCAGTGAAAGTGGCAGTACTTGTCTCTAGAACGCCTATTAGGATCCCCCTTCAGCTTTCCAGGGAAGGTCAGAGCCCCTTCGTCCTTAATTTGCATTAGGACTTGATCTATTGGGGCGGTCAGCGAGGTGAAGCTTGTGAATCTCCCTCCCGGAGGCTTAGAACGCCTTTCGTCTCTTCGATCTCCTGTTCTGGGTCTCTTTCTCCCTTGGTCTGGTCGGGCATCTTCCTGCCTCTCCCTTTTTCTTGGCTTCTCTTCTCGGGCCTGCAATGCGTCCTCAGCATTCATATACTTGGTAGCCCTGTAGAGTACTTCCGACATGGTCTTCGGGTCATTTTTGTATAGGGAGAACAAAAATTTGCCCTTTCGCAACCCGTTTGTGAAGGCCGCTACAAGGATTTTATCGTTGGCCTTGTCAATCGATAGCGCTTCCTTATTAAGGCGCGTTATGTAGGATCGTAATGTCTCGTCATCTCTTTGCCTGATACTCATCAAGCATGCGGTGAACTTCTTATACCTGTGTCCCCCAATGAAGTGTGTAGTGAATTGGGCGCTTAGCTCCTTGAAGGTGCTGATAGAGTTGGGCGTCAACCGGCTGAACCATACCCTTGCGGGGCCTTTGAGTGTTGTGGGGAAGGCCCTGCACATGATCTCATCTGCTACCCCCTGAAGATGCATTAGGGTTTTGAAAGTTTTCAGGTGGTCCAGGGGATCCTTCACCCCATCATAACTATCTATATTCGGCATGCGAAACTTATAAGGTAGGGGGAAGGAGTTCACGGCCACGGTGAAGGGCGAGTCGGTATGGTTGACCAGATCATCAAGATCACTGGAGACTCGCCCCTTAAGGGCATTCATCATGACCTCTATCTGTTCCCTCATTGCCTGCATCTCGGCGGTAATATGTGGTAGAGTCGCACCCGTAAGGGACGGCACGCTCACATGCTGCCTCTCTGGCCTGCTTGGGGCGTGGCTGCCCTCAGGTCTCTCCTGATTCTTGCTAGTCCCTTCCTGATCTTCTGGTTGGCCATTTAGTGCTGCATCCTTCTGGCCCAGCTGTTCTTCCAAGTCGAGGTTCTGTTTGGTGAGACACTCTACGGCGGCACCGAGAATCCGAACTTGTCTCTCGAGGGCAGTCGTGGGTGGCTCCTCTCCTTGTACGTCATTAGTGGTCGCCATTAAACGAGTGAGTACCATGCAACCCTTTAGTCCGAGAAACGAGAGTATGGCTTAATTAATCGATTTCCCACAGACGGTGCCAACTGATGATGCTGAAAATATCAACAGTGAGTTGCATAAGACTCGTATCCTCAAAATCGACACCTGCACAACAAGAAAAGGAGAAGACCTAACAGAGGGCACCGGTGTGGTGCTGGCCAAATACCCTCCGAAGGTCAAGTTAGAACTTCTTTCAACTCTAGAGTGTTAGAGAGGGGTTAATTGTGCGTACCTCGATTTATGAGAGTATTGGGGCTTTTATAGTAGTAGGGGGTTGACCTTTCTTCCTTGGAGCAAAAGTCTTTTCCATATAGGAATCCTTATGAGCGTAGATTGCGGAGTCCTTTCCTTATAGGAATCTGTCATTGAGCGTGGTGGCCAAGCAAAGGATTTATTGGAACCGTCGGCCTCTTACCCGTCGATTAGTCTCGTTCCCTACGTCGATAAAGAGCTGTTAGCCTTTTTGAGCATAATTGGCCCTTAAGCTTTTCTCGGATTTCCCTAACCGTTAGCATGCCTTCTTCTGTCAGCGCATTAGTTCATAACGTCCATCGTGACTGGCCCGTCAGCCTGAGCAGAAGCTGACGGGTTAAGCCCATGATACTTGCTATGATTCTTCCATATCATCAAATATGTTAATACACAAGGTTTTTTTTTTTTTTTTTTTTTTTTTTTTTTTTGATAGAGGAAATGAGAGATTTGAATATTGAACATTTTCGTTGAAAACACCAAGAGCTATTAGTTGATCTATAAAGCTCTTGGTAATTGGTATAAACAAGTTTTGGCATAAGCAATTTAATATCAATAAAGTGTGACACTTAGGAACTTGTAAGTAAAATGAGCTTTTTATTTTTATTTTCTTTTTTGAGGAACCACCAGCTAGGAATTAGGTAAAGAACCACTCAATTTAAGTTATGAAGTAAGGAATCTGTCTCATAAACTCTTTCTACTTTTTATTGATATCAAGTGGCAAATTATTACTGTCCCAAAAAAAAAAAATGGCAAATTATTAATTTAGAAGCGGAAAGAAAACTCTCTAATAAATAAATGGTAAAGGAGAGACATAGAAAAAATCAATAACTAACAAACAGAAACTATGCTTATTTACAGGAACCAATAGGAATTAGACACGTTGCTACTGATGTGGAAACGGTTATTGGTGAACCGTTACTGAAGGCATGTGACTGTGACAGACGTGTTCTTGTACGACAATCCGTAGATAAAGCAGAATTCCAGTATTCTAGTGTTGAGAAGATTCTTAAATTACTATTCAACCACTGTGAAAGTGATGAAGAGGGTGTTCATAATGTTGTAGCGGAGTTTCTGGGGAAAATTGCACTTGTCGAACCTTCAAAACTTGTTCCAGCACTCACGGTATGTTTGTTTTATCTTGCCCACCTCTCCTCAAGCTTTTGATGAATACTTTATTTTTACCTTTGATGGGGGTTTGTATGTTTGTTTTATACTCTTAATTTACTATAGGTACGAACAACCAGTCCAACTGCATTCACCACAGCTACGGTTGTCATTGCTGTAAAATATTCTATAGTTGAGAGGCCTGAGAAAATAGACGATATTATATACCCTGGCATCTCACATTCCAGAATTATTGCCACTTCTCTATGATCAGACAATTGTTAAGGTAACTTCAGATTTTGACATTGTTCGTGTTAAATGAATCTCTTCCGTAATCTGTAGTATGTTATTGATAATGCCTGTGCAGATGATTTGGTGTGAATGATTTTATTTATTATTGACTTGTTAGTTGCTTGTTGTCTTAATATTTCGAACTTATTTGGTGCAGTTAGTACACATCTTCATTCCATTAAAATGCTTTGGCTATACTGATGTTTGAGTTCGCTGAACTGCAGTACTCCCATTTTATTGTGATTTATTATTCGGCTTTCATGTGTAGACCTATGACTGAACGTATTAATCTGGCTTGGACATTTCGTTCCCTTTCGATTTTTATTTTTATTTCCAATTAGTCTGTGCTCCTCACCCTTTCTTACTCTTGTTTGTATCTTTATCTATTGTTCACCAGCGATATATTGATGTATTGACATGATGTTCTGTTTTTAAATTTCTGGCGCAGTAAGAATTAATAAGGACAGTTTATCTTGGTCCTTTTCTAGCACTTTGTGGATGATGGACTTGAGTTGAGAAAGGCTGCTTTTGAATGTGTGGACACATTGCTTGATAGTTGTGTTGACCAAGTGAATCCGGTCTGGAAGGTGAGTTTTTTTTTTTTTTTTTTTTTCCTGCCTATACTTTTTTATTCTCACTTAGTGTACCTTTCATATTCAGTTAGACTTGTGTTGGACAGTGATGTTAGATTCAACTTTCTAATGCTTTTAGATTTTATCTTTCAAATTAAAAGCTGTAATTGGTAACGTAATGGTGTTCGTGGTTTTTGTTGCTTCCACAATTAATTTGGATTCTTTTTTAGATCATTGTGATGTCAAAATGCCTTGCTGCCTTATCCTTTCAAAACTTGCGGATAAGTGTCCGTCTGCTGTATCGGCAGGTTAGTGATTTCATTGATTTTGCTTCACTAAGATTTAGCTGAGCTACGGACATTCTATCTAATGTTAGTTTTGTACTCTCAGTGTTGGATTCATTGGTGGATCCTCTGCAGAAGACTATTAATTTTAAGCAAAAGCAAGATGCTGTCAAGCAAGAAGTAGATCATAATGAAGACATGATTCACAGTGCTCTTAGAGCAATTGAATCGTTGAATCACATAAGGTTTAGTTATTTACTTTATCGGGTTGCTTTATTTGGTGTCCTATTTGTTGTGTGGTTTTCTTATCCATTTCTAATTTTTCAGGTAGTTTAACCCTTATCATAATTAGGTAATACTGTCCCTTATTTTAAAGATTGGGGGTGGTCATAGAGACCGTGTGTACTATAATCTTGTTCAAACTCAGCTATGTAGGCTAAAATTCTGCGCCTAAGGAGGAAAGGGTTTTTTAATCAATATATTTGCCTTAATCGATCCCTTTCACAGAGTGCTGATTTGTTTGTAATTTTCACACTGCTTGAATTAAGATTTCTACTATATAGACAAGTTTAGAGAAAAGCTTTTTTGAAATAAAGCTTAAGAATGTCTTTTAATGATAACTTGGACTTCTTTTACAGGCTCATACAATTGATGTGTCTTTCATCTTTATTATTATTATTTTTTGGGGGAGAAGATTTTTGGGGGAAGGGTTTTGCAATACTGATTTATCTAATGCTTTGCTTTGTCTTTTCTTCTTTATTTCATCCTTTTTTTGGGAAGATTTTTTGGGGGCTGTTTTCTCTTGCCACTTTATCCAAGAAGCTTAATATATATACTTCCCATCATGTTTAGTCGAGATTTCATCCTCCTGAAGAACCCACCTTCCCCCGCGTCTTTTTAATACTCCTACCAAAGCGACTTTTTTCAACCTGTCAATTGTCAACTTGTGAATCGGACTTTGCACCATGCTGTAGTGCCTTAGGGAGAATCGGTTGACAATCTAGATATTGCGTTAGTGTTAGTAGCTGGGTTTGTAATAAAATTTGGGGTTAAGTTGACAATCTAGATATTGCGTCAGTTGTTAGTCTTGTTTTAGACTTGCTTAAAGTATGTTGTTTGTGTAAAGTTGAAATCGAGTTAACTGCAAAATTAAGTATGCAATTCTGACTAACTCAATTGATTGAAAATTAGACTTGATCAATTGAAAGTCATGCAGATTGTTTTTTCTACAAAATTTTCAACTCAGCTCTAAGCCCATATAACGTGTAAGGTTTTATGTTTTGCCTTAGGTATAAAAGGCAAACTCTAGCCACGTTTTAGAGGTTGCTCTATTTTGCTGTGTGTGTGAATCTCTTGTGAGATCTAAGAGTGGTTGCCTTCACACATGCTTATGATTATCAAGAAGGAGATTTCATTGAGAGCTTGATGATCATTCAGTTGCTGCATAGAAGAGCTTAAAGATACACAAGCGGGAGTGCTTGTACTTGCTGGAGAATCCAAGAAAGAAGGAGTCCATGGTCTTGGAGCTTGCACGTGGTCTTGTTAGTAAGTTTTCTACTGGTGGGTAGCAATAGGATGTTAGTGGTCTAAGTCGCTATTGTAGAACTTTGATTCTTTCATAGTGGATTCAGGTTTACCTTGAGAATAACTAGGTTAAATACTCCCCAGGTTTTTTACTGGTTTGGTTTTCCTGGGTCATCATATCTTTGTGTTCTTTATATTTCACATTTTACATTGATTTGATTATATGATTGTGTTAACCTAGATAAAAAGTTTAAACTAAGTAATAACTTGGCTAATTAATTAGGTTAATCTAGTTGTGTTTTAAGGGGTCTAAAACAAACACTTATGACTGAAATATCAAAATCTCCTACACTATGGGACAAGTACTATTCCATCAAGAATGAGCAATGGACATATCAAGACCTAGCTGTCATTGTGTTATATTGAAGTTTCCTTGCAAGGAATGTTGGAATAGAAAATTGCTCCAATGATGCATAGAAGATAAGCTATTTTGGTCAGAAAAAGGGTGAAGTGGTAAGGATCATGTCACCATGTTCTTATAGGGAAGACATGTATAGGCTATGCATCTGTCATTTGATTATATGATGGCATGACTATTACTCTTCTCTCAGCCCATGATTTGGGTTGAAAATGCAGAATACTTGTTTGCATTTGAGCCAAAGTAAAGTTGAGTATACAATTACTTGTATTGATGAACAAATATGGAAATGCAATCCAATAGGAACTAATTACAACCAAAATACACTTAAAATATACTTATCAACATGTCGTAATTAAGCAAAAATCTAAACTTGTCAAACTATTGTTGTAGGGACACAAATTTGATTGGACCCAGAATATGAATGGGTTTTCAGCCCAACAAGCCCAAACAATAGATTTGTAGAGAATGGGTATTAGAACTGGTACTGTTAGACAGGAAAGGTTCTACTCATCAAGTAATAAAGGGTACTTTAGATTGATTCAAAGGGAAAAAATTCTTCTCAGCATGGTTTTCAATGTGTTTATCTTTTTCTCTCTTTTTTTGTTCTGAAAAGTCCCCCCCTATCTCCTTCCTTTTTCAGTTATATACACTACCTTCTCCTTCATTCCTATCGTACACGTGTAGTTCTTATCTGGGAAGTTCCTTTCTGTCCCATCTAGCATCTACCGGAACGTTTGCTTAGTGGCCATAAAGCTGCTTAATCACTGTTCAGGTATCACCTCCACATTAATGTGGCCAGAGGGTTAGCTGGAAAGTATTTAATGTGGAGGTGATGGCCTTGGAAGATATTTGCTATCCTCCCCGGCTCCCCCTTTGGTTTGCACCCAACTTCTAGTTCAGATATAATCTTGCAGAGTCTCCTGAATAAATGAAAGTTACATTCACCTCGGACTCTGATGTCCTCGGACGTGAGTTATGCTACTATATATAATATCCATTCATTTTTCTTATATTATTTATTTAATAATAATAAAATTTTTGAACTATTCTCGGATAACCAAGTGTCCTCGGATTGGGCCGTTGGGCCCCGAGCCCACTTCTGATGATTCCAACATTTTTTAAACAACAGGCCCCACAATAGCCCCTCAAAATCTTGTTTTTTGCCACCTCGGGAAAAAGGGAGATTTTGATATCCATCCCTCATTTATTTCATAGGCTTCCCCCGCTTTCTGAATGTCTTTTTGCTTGCCCAAGGTACGCTCCTGACGTTTCGGCGTCAGGAGCACACCACTATTAAATGATGACTGCTCTATTGTCCCACACGTTCAACGACCTAATGCAAATCTAACGGTGGGGGACCCTTTGCATTTATGGGCGGGGTTTTTCCCGCTCCCACGTTCTGCGCCCTTATAGAATACCTTTCAAATCAAATCTTTTGTCAGTTACAAATTACTTCGTCTCAGTACACATTCATTGAATCTGTTTCTCGTTCATTACTTCATGCTCTCATAAATACTAAGAGCCCGTCTGAGGATTTTCTAAACTTGTAAGTTTCCTTGACCCTTCCTAGTTTTCCATCTTCTGTATCAGCTTTTCCTTACTTACTGTTAGAAAATGGGTAGATTTAAGTATCTAGTTGATTTCGAAGAGCAAATAAAATCATTTAGGGCTAAGTATAGGATTCCCTCAACGGTGGGTATGAGATACGCTTCCCCTCAAACTTGGATGCATGATAGATAGACGGGGGAGCTAGTCATCCCCATGATAGCCTTTATCGAAGGAAGGATGACCATCCCAATGGGTGATCTGACGAAAAGTTATCTTAGGTTCTTCAGATTATCTTCCACACAATGCGCCTCGAATAAGTTTAGGGTGCTTGGGAGCATAGAGGCTTTAAACGCCAAGTACAATTTAGGTTTGACCCATCATGACGTGAACTGGGTATATAACCTTAATCATTTGAAGGATCAGGGATACTACCTTAAGTCTAGGTACCCTGCAGTAAGATTGATCCAGTGCCTCCCTACTTCAAATATGAGTTTAAAAGACGATTTCTTTATTTTCTTCGGGGAATGGCATGATGGTTTACCCTATCCGATTGTAGAGGGACAACCAGGTGGGATTCCTAGGATGTATGCCCCTTAGAAGTCAGATTAAAAAAAAAAAATTGGCTTTTTTTTTTTTTTTTTTTAATTGAAGTTATTTTTATTTCTAACCAAAATTTCCTTTTATGTTTTATTTATCTTACAGACAAGCGAGCTACTAGACGTAATTTCAGATTGGTTAACAGAGAGAGCCTGGATAGAATCCTACGATCCAAGGTGTATGTGAATCCCTCTGACGGTCAGTTAAGAGCAGCACACCTAATACTTAAGTACGATCCTGTTTCAAGAGCCTTTCAGGCTCCCAAGTACGTGATAAAGGCAAAAGATCCTCGGCTCCACCGTATCAGTGTTGCCTTTGAGGGGTTCATTGTTCCTGAGGATACCCCCATTCCTGAAGGTGTGCCCTTTACTGAACCATCGCCTAAGGCCACTCTTTCTGTTAGGGCTTCATCATCACGCTCCGTCCCCCAAAAAGTGAGAGAGGGAAAAGAAGAAAAAGAAAAAAAGGACAGAAGAGGAAGAAGAAGAAGAAGAAGAAGAAGAAGAAGAAGAAGAAGAAGAAGAAGAAGAAGAAGAAGAAGAAGGAAAAGACACTTCGGGTGGACTTGTAGAGTTTTTTGACTCCGCCGACGGATTTGAAGTTTTTAACCAAACCCAATCTCCCAAGGTGACTTCTAAGAAAATGGTTATCCAAAGGAGAAGTCAGAGGAGCCTGAAGGATGTAATCAAAGGCCAGCCCGGCCAGGTGGTGGAAAAGCAAGTTCAGGTCAATCTTCCACCTCTCCCTACTCTTTCTCCTCAGCCATCCCAACCAACCATGACCGAGCCCAGCGATCCAAAGAGGAGGAGAGAGTCGAAAGGTAAAGAGGCATTAGATGCGGGGAAGACTCACCCTACCCATGAGGGTGAGGACCAAAGAGCTGCTAAGCAATAGAAAACAAGTCATGGGTCTCAACGAGGGGTGGATAAGACAACCACCTAGTCCTCGGAACCTGAGGCCTGGCTCCCAGCCCCTATGCTCGATGAGAAGCCTCTGAGAGAGGATGCTTCGATCAGGGACTTTAGTGGTGGACTTGGATGCCGAGTTGCTTCAGCACTGGAAGAAACACTTCTTCTTCCACGGGACATGCCCGAGCTGAGAGCAATCAAGAGAGATGAAGTTTTTCGAAATACCAAAAGATATTTGGGCATGGTACGACGCTTTTACCGTTACATTTTTATTGTTGTTGTTGTTGTTGTTTTTTTTTTTTTTTTTTATGCGTTTTTGAATTCTTTTTCTCTAGGCTGTTCAAGCCACCTTTAGGCTGGAGGAGATAGCTGAATCCTATTACCAGCAAATAGACGAGGAGAGGAAGAAAAAGATAACAGCTGTGCGTACACTGAATGCTTCTGAGCAAAACATTGTACAGCTGAAGAAGAAGCTAGCAGCCGAGGAAAATGCTCGGAAGAGTGCTGATTCAGCCTTAGCGGGGTTCCAAAAACAGGTCAAGGACCAAGGGCGGCTTCTGCGTGATGCCAATGCCCAGCTAACAATTTAGAAGGAACAAGTGTTGGCTCTGCAAAAACAACTGGAGGGAGTCCAAAAGCTTAGAGACCAGGCAGAGAGAGCTAAAGCCAAGGCTGAAAAAGAGAGAGATATTGCCGAGCAGAATAGTTACAATGTGGGCATTGCTGAGACAGAGAATGCTTTCCGAGCTGAGGTACCTGTTGTGTGCCGGGAATATTGTGCCTTGACCTGGCAAGAGGCTCTCAACCGAGCTGGGGTTGAATCCTCATCAGAGTTAAGGAAACTCGAAAATATTTATTTCCCCCCAGCCATTCGGGCCTCCACCCCTTCTGCTCCGCAAGGGGAAGCATCCTCTACTACTGTTGATCCACCTAGGGAAGTTCAGATTCAGATTCCTCCCTCTTCCAATCAGCCAGAGCTGCCACCAATGCCTGAAAAAGCAAAGGATCTATCCTCGGCTAAAGAAGTAATAGGGCCCAAAGACGGAGCGGCTTCTCAGGCTTTTGAACAGGCATTAGCCTCGACCACCCTGCCTATTGGAGAAGTTCCTATGGTGCAGGAAAAGGAAGTTCCTCCTGAGGCAGTTGGCAAAGTCCCTCCACCCAAGCTCCAGATAAAGCTAACTAAATAGTTGATGGTAGTTAAATGCCTCTTAGTATATTTTTTTCATCTCTTTTTTCCCTTCTTTGTTTTGTTTGTTTTTTTTAAAAAAATCCTTTTAAGGATGTTCCTGGTTGCAACACACAGTTCTTTTTGGCAACTTATAAAAGATATTTGGGGTTTTGTTTATTACTTACACAATTTCATGTATGATTGCTCTTCATTACTTACGTTTGTTTATCTACTTTTCTAATGATCTCAGACTGTAAAAAGGGTGAAAGTTGACATGACAGGGAAGAATCATAACTTTACACAACCATTGAGAACTCAGAACAGGCTACCATAGTGACATCCTCGGCCTTATAAAGGTGTCCTGCAGCATTCATTAGAAAAATATACGTACCTAAGATAACATTTTTACATTTCGTCCAGAGGGGTATTGATCCCCTTGAAACGCTTTAAATTATGCTCCTAATACTTACCTCGATAGGCATCTCTAGTTACACGAGTCCTTTTCAGACAACATAAACTCCGGTTGAGTTTAGTGTTTAAATAGCTTGTTATAGCTTAGTTTCTATTTTACATTTCCATTCATAGTGTAATAATTTCCACTAAGTTGTGATCCAAGGACCTGACATAACTTAGCTTCTGTTTACTACTTTCATTCATAGTGTAATAATTTTCACTAAGTTGTGGTCCGAGGACCTGACATGACTTAGCTTCTGTTTACTACTTCCATTCATAGTGTACTAATTTCCACTAAGTTGTAGTCCGAGGACCTGATATGACTTAGCTTCTGTTTACTACTTCCATTCATAGTGTAATAATTTCCACTAAGTTGTGGTCCGAGGACCTTACATGACTTAGCTTCTGTTTACTACTTCCATTCATAGTGTAATAATTTTCACTAAGTTGTGGTCCGAGGACCTGACATGACTTAGCTTCTGTTTACTACTTCCATTCATAGTGTAATAATTTCCACTAAGTTGTGGTCTGAGGACCTGACATGACTTAGCTTCTGTTTACTACTTCCATTCATTTCAGAAACACATGTTGCAGGAGTAAGATAAGTCATAAAGGAAAGTAAAGAGTACTTATTAATAATAATACATTCTTAGATTACTTACATTCCAGGGATGAAGCATAGTTTTTCCATCTAAATCTTCTAGATAATAAGCCCCTATCCCTGCTACAGATGTAATACAATATGGTCCTTCCCAATTAGGTCCCAACTTCCCCCAGGCTGGGTTCTTGGTATTCCCCACGACCTTCCTCAACACCAAGTCTCCCGGAGCTAACGGCCATAGTTTGACGTTGGCATCATAGCCTTGCTTCAGCTTGTGCTGGTAGTACGCCAATTGAACCATAGCTTTCTCTCGTCGCTCGTCTATTAAGTCTAGACTTTTCCTCAACAACTCATCATTTCCATCCGGAGTGAAATTACTAGTTTTCAGTGTTGGAAAGCCTGTTTCAATGGAGATCACGGCCTCAGCTCCATATGTCATTGAGAATGGGGTTTTCCCTGTTGATCGTCGGGGTGTTGTTCTATACGCCTAAAGAACATGTGGAAGTTCCTCTACCCATCTTCCCTTTGCCTCATCCAGCCTTTTCTTAAGTCCACCCACTATGACTTTATTGACAGCCTCGGCCTGTCCATTCCCCTGCAGATAGGCTGGGGTAGAATACCTATTATTTATCCCCAAGTCAGAACAATATCTTCTAAAAGTCTTACTATCAAATTGCAGACCGTTGTCCGAGATGAGATTTTGAGGAACCCCAAATCGAGTAATGATATTCCTTAACAGGAATCTTTTGATGTCGACATCCCTGATATTAGCCAGGGGCTCAGCCTCAACCCACTTCGTGAAGTAATCCGTGCCAACCAACAGGTACTTCTTATTTCCTACTACTCTAGGGAAAGGGCCAACAATATCCAATCCACACTAGGCAAAAGGCCAAGGACTAGAAAGGGGATTGAGGACACCTCTAGGCTGATGAATGTTTGGTGCGAACCTCTGGCATTGATCACATTTTCTTACATACTCCTGTGCTTCCTTCTGCATTCCTGGCCACCAGTACCCTTGGGTAATCGCCCTGTGAGACAAAGACCTTCCTCCTGTGTGACTACCACAAATTCCTTCATGTAACTCTTCTAGCAGATCTTCTGATGCCTCAGGGTGTACACAGAGCAGATAGGGGCCAGAGTAAGAGCGTTTATACAGCTTCTTATCCTCGGATAGCCAAAAACGAGGAGCCTTTCGTCGTATCTTTTCTGCCTCTGATTTGTCCTCGGGCAGTGTATCCTTCTCAAGGAATAGTATTATAGGATCCATTCAACTACGCGCTGAACTGACTTGGTTGAACTGTAGCTTTTCCGTTGTTCCTCGGGTAAGCGTACCCAAATCCTCGATCATGATCATCCGAGGTAAGTTTTGAGCCGAGGAAGTGGCAAGAGTAGCCAAAGAGTCTGCATGAGCATTTCCACTCCTAGGGACATGGGTTATTTTAAAGAATTCAAAATTGGCTTGTATATGCCTAACCTGGCTCAAGTATTCCTGCATTCTCGTGTCTCGAGCTTCCAATTCCCCTCTGACCTGGCCCACTACAAGCCATGAGTCCGAGAAGATTTCCAAAGCTTTCCCACCCAGCTTAGTGACCATTGCCATCCCTATTAATAAGGCTTCATATTCTGCCTCGTTATTAGTGGCTGAGAATCCCAGTCTAAGAGACTTCTCAATGATGACTTCCTCAGGAGATACCAACACAAGCCCCACTCCGGACCCCTGCTGATTTGCTGCCCCATCCACATACACCGTCCAGGGTGGAATAGGTTGTGCGGAAATAAGGCTGACCGATTTTTCATCCATGCCACCTGGGCTTGTCTGTATTTCTTTAGGACCTTCGGCAAACTCAGCTACCAGATCGGCGAGCACCTGACCCTTCATGGAAGTGCGGGGCATATATTTGACATCAAAAGCCCCCAAAATTGTACCCCACTTGGCTATTCTACCAGTATAGTCTGCAGTCCGAAGTACTGCTTTGATCGGATATTGAGTCAAGACAACTACTGTATGCGCCTGGAAATAATGAGGAAGCTTTCTGGTGGCGGTGAGTCAAGACAACTACTGTATGTGCCTAGAAATAATGAGGAAGCTTTCTGGTGGCGTGGACCACCGCTAAAATGGCCTTTTCCAATGGCAGGTAGTGTACTTCGGCCTCATGAAGAAATTTACTCACATAATAGACTGGCTGTTGTATTCCATTGTCCACTCATATCAGAATAAAACTAATCGCATAAGTGGTGATCGCCAGGTAGGAAAAAAGAACCTCGTCCACCTCGGGGCTAGACATGATGGGTGGCCGAGATAAATACTCCTTCAGCTGCTGAAATGCCAAAGCACACTCCTCAGTCCATTCGTATCCTTTCCACTTGTGGAGCAGTAAGAAAAAAGGCCTGCATCTATCCCCCGACCTGGATATGAATCTATTCAGTGCGGCGGTCATCCCGGTCAGCCTCTGGACCTCCTTAGGATTCCGAGGTGGCTGCAAATTAGTTATGGCTTTGATCTGATCAGGGTTAACCTTAATTCCCCTATGGGTCACCATGTAACCCAGGAACTTACCTGAGCTTACTCCAAATGAGCATTTGGATGCGTTTAGCCATAGTTTATGCCTTCTTAAAATCTCAAAAGTGTGGTTAAGGTCCGTCACATGTTCGGCAACTACCTTACTCTTTACGACCATATCATCAATATAAACCTCAATATTTCCACCCAACTGCTACTCAAACATTTTCGTCATCATTCTTTGGTAGGTAGACCCCGCTTTCTTCAAACCGAAGGGCATTACCTTGTAGTGATAATTTCCAGTGGGAGTGAGAAAAGCAGTCTTCTCCTAATCGTTCAACGCCAGTGGGATCTGATGGTAGCCCTGAAAGGCATCCAGGAAACTTATCCGAGGATGGCCCACTGTCGCATCCACCAACTGATCTATACGGGGCATAGGAAAAGGGTCCTTTGGGCACGCTCTGTTAAGGTCCGTAAAATCAACACACACACGCCATTTTACATTTTTCTTTTTCACTACGACTGTATTGGCCAACCACTGAGGGTAAAACACTTCCTTGATGGCTCCAGCTTGCTTTAACTTGGTCACCTCATCTTTAATAGCCTCGACGTGCACCCTAGATGGACACCGAGGTAGTTGTTTCTTCGGAACACATGAGGAATTGTCGTTCAAATGATAGCAAATAAACTCCGGATCCACTCCCGGGGCTTCATAGGCATTCCACGCAAATACATCAACGTTTCTCCTCAAAAACTCGATCAACCGCTCTTTCTCTAACAAAAGCAACTGAGCCCCGACCTGGAAGTATTTCTCTGGATCATCACCAACACTCACCCTTTCCAACTCTTCACACCTCATCTCCTCTGTGGACGTACCAAGATGGGCTCCTTGATTCCTTGATTGCTATAAATCAATCTCCGCTACAGCCGAAGTACCGGTCTCTGGCCGATGTTGAATGGCCATTATTATGCACTGTCTAGCCATGGTCTGATTTCCCAAAATTTCTGAAACTTCGCCTCCTGGGGGATACTTCACTTTCTGATGAAGGGTAGAAGAAATAGCCCCCAAAGCATGCAACCAAGGTCTTCCCAAAATAGCCGTATACGGAGAAAAAGCATCCACCCCAATAAAATCCACATCCACCGTATCTGAACCAGTTTGTATAGGTAATCTAACCATTCCCATCGAGGTGACAGACTTGCCCTTGAAGCCCACCAGCGGAGAATTGTACATCATCAGATCTTCAGGTTTCAGATTCAGCCCCCTGAATAAATCAGGATACATTACCTCGGCGGCACTTCTGTCATCAACCATCACTCTTCTAACGTCATACCCTCCGATTCTAATCATAACCGCCAATGCATCATCATGCGGTTGCATGGTTCCTCTCTTATCCTCTTCTAAGAAACCTAACACCAACGAGGTGCCCGATCTAGCCTTCTTCGGCCTTGAACTTAAGCCCTCCTCCGATTGTTGAGACACAGACATTACCCTGGAAGGGCAAGATCCAGTTCTCCCCGGGGCGGCAAATATAACGTTTATCGTGCCCAAAGGAGGTCCCCTCGAAGCTTTCCCCTGAAACACCGATCCTTCGCGGCCTCCTCGGCTGCCGGAATGATGCAGAAATTGGGTCAATTTCCCTTTTTGTACCAATTGCTCTAAATGGTCCCACAGATTGTTACAATCCTCGGTGATATGTCCATGGTCTTGATGGTACTGGTAATAAAGATTTCGATTACGCTTCGCAGGATCCCCTGCCATCTTATTAGGCCACTTAAAGAATGGCTCGTCCTTTATCTTCTCCAGAACTCGTTGCACTGGTTCTCGGAACACGGCGTTAACCGTCTGGGAGTTGGCAGACCTAGACTACCTTCCAAAGTCCCTCCGAGGTCAGTTGTTATTATACCAGTTCGACCTAAAATCCCTTATCTTCTGAGTTATTACTTTAGACTTTCCTCTGCCCTGCATCTGATCCTCCTCTACTCGTCTATATTTGTCTATCCGATCCATAAGCTGACGCACACTAGTAACAGGCTTGCCAGTCAGAGACTTCCTCAGACTGTGCTCAGTTGGAAGACCTTCCTTAAAGGTGTTCATAGCCACGTCATCGTGAGCCCCATCTACCTCGTTGAACATTTCCTAGCATCTATTCGAATAGGCTTTTAGGGTTTCCCCCTCCCGCATAGACATGGACAGCAGCGACCCTAAGGGTTGAACAACCCTCCTACAGGTAATAAAACAGGCACCAAAGGCCTGGGTGAGCTTCTCAAAAGAGTCAATAGTATTAGTTCTTAAGCCGTTAAACCATCTCATCGCCACTGGGCCCAGGCTCGAGGGGAAAACCTTGCACATTAAGGCCTCATCCCTTGCATGAATAGCCATTCTCTGGCTGTAGTGACTAACATGTTCCACTGGGTCTGTTCGACCATTATAAATGGTGAACGCAGGCTGATTGAATCGCCGAGGAAGACTAGCGTCCTCAATATGTCGCGTGAAGGGCGACTTAGAGACTTGATTTAAAGCCTTGTTTAAGGCATTATTCCCCTGACCCTGGTGCGTTGGACTCTTATTTCTTCGCCCACGATGGCACTCTTCTTCACATGAAAAAGATTCACTGGGTGGAGTTCTCGACCTTCGCCTGTAGCTGGTGTCATCTAACTCCTCAGAGGAGTGCCTGGAGTTATGGGCCTTATGCCTTCGTCGCTCATATCGCAACTCCCTCTTCAACTTGTCAATCTTACGCTGCAAATTTCCCTCACTCTTTTCAGGAGAAGCATGGCCTTTCCCCCGAGAGCGACTCCAATCTGTATGGGTCGTTCGGGTACTCCCTTCATGATCCCCGCCACGTTCGTGGTCTACCAACAGATTACTGTGCTGAGAACCCCTAGACTCTGCCTGGTTCCATTTGTTGTGGGCCCGTCACCGGTTGCTGTGGTGCTCCTTGTTCCATCGTGAGTATCACACCTGCCTTTCCTTCTCAACAGATCAATTTCTCCCCATAGACGGCGCCAATTGTAGGGACACAAGTTGGATTGGACCCAGAATCTGAATAGGTTTTCAGCCCAACAAGTCCAAACAATAGATTTGTAGAGAATGGGTATTAGAACTGGTACTGTTAGACAGGAAAGGTTCTACTCATCAAGTAATAAAGGGTACTTTAGATTGATTCAAAGGGAAAAAATTCTTCTCAGCATGGTTTTCAATGTGTTTATCTTTCTCTCTCTTTTTCTCGTTCTGAAAAGTCCCCCCCTATATCCTTCGTTTTTCAGTTATATACACTACCTTCTCCTTCGTTCCTATCGTACACGTGTAGTTCTTATCTGGGAAGTTCCTTTTTGTCCCATCTAGCACCTACCGGAATGTTTGCTTAGTGGCCATAAAGCTGCTTAGTCACTATTCAGGTATCACCTCCACATTAATGCGACCAGAGGGTTAGCTGGAAAGCATTTAATGTGGAGGTGATGGCCTTGGAAGATATTTGCTATCCTCCCCGACTCCCCCTTTAGTTTGCACCCAACTTCCAGTTTAGATATAATCTTGCGGAGTCTCCGGAATAAATGAAAGTTACATTCACCTCGGACTCTAATGTCCTCGGACGTGAGTTATGCCACTATATATAATATCCATTCCTTTTTCTTATATTATTTATTTAATAATAATAAAATTTTTGAGCTATCCTCGGATAACCAGCTGTCCTCGGATTGGGCCGTTGGGCCCCGAGCCCACTTCTGATGATTCCAACATTTTTTAAACAACAGGCCCCACAGTCGAAATTATAACTTCTTTAAGGCCTTAAGTATGGAAATAAATCTGAACCACATATATCAACATAAATTGCTGATGCTTGAAGGATAAAATTATGGTGCAAAAAGAAAAAAAAAGTTGGAACTGGTTGTATACTTGTTGATACATGTGTAATAAGCAAATCACCATATATGTTCTTATCATAGGAAGACTAATTAAGGTTTTCCTTTGCATAGGGTATGCATTTGTAACGAATTTGTTCATATTAATTATCTCATGACCATTGCTCTTCCATATCTCAAACCCTCTTGCTTGGTTTGGATAGAAAATGGTATGAAACAATGTTGGTGTTTAGTGTGGTTTATTTGCTTTCCTTTTATTTCCTCTGCTTTACTATATTGCCATGTCTTGAGTACCGTGTAATTTTTTTTTTTTTTTTTTTGGGATAATCGACAAATAAACATAAAGATAAAAATAAGTGGCTTTTTTATGTTTTTATTTATTTAAACATAAGCATTATAAAATTCACATCCAACAAAGAAATATTGTGTGATGTAAAATAACTTAGAGTTACACAAAGTATAACTAGGACCCAAATCCACATGTATTTCATACTCTCAAATCTAACACCGTCTCCATCTAAATAGTCTCCCCTCGATCTAGCTACCTAAAGCTCGAGCTAATGAACTCACATTCTTGTGTATTTTTTTTTTTTAAACACATCTATTTTTCTTACATCACCAAACAAAAAAACATGAATCTATTATTTCTCACATTACTTTGGATTCCGACTATCTTTCTTGTACTCATTCTCATCCTCTCTTTGTCATTGATTTTGAAACAAAGGAAAGTCAAGAAAGCAGCCAACCTTCCCCCAGACCCTCCAAAGCTTCCCTTCATTGGCAACCTCCATCAAATTGGAAATGCCAGCCACCGTTCCTTGTGGAATCTCTCTAAACAATACATACCTACCATGCTCCTACAATTAGTATGTGTTCATTGTATCATGATAGAAGATTGTGTCCACAAATATGAGATTATAGTTTTATTGAACGAGATGAAATTTGTTGAGCTTACATTAAATTTGGCCCTGCCCCCACGTTTAAATCCTAGCTCCATCCTAGTCTCTTATCTCTTCATCTTGACTAATTAGTAGCTTTGAAACTACTACACATTGGGTATGATATTATCACATGAATTGTCCTCATGACACAACATTTAATTTTGTTAGATATCAGTTATTTTCGCGTCACCAAACCACAAATTAATCATCAAACGATAAGAAATAATAATCTAGAGGTATGGACTAGAACGTGTGGAGGATATTGAAAGAGAGCAAAAATGAAAAACGTAGATAAATATTCTGAGTGTTGACTGTAAGATAGACTCGATGGAGTAAAGCAAAGAAAATTATGTTTGCTATATAGTTTCCTTAATCTTTCTGATGAGTGGATGACTTGGACTTTTGGGATTCCTTCTTAGAAGATTGGAGGTTCCCTCCTAAACTGCTATTTGTTAATTTGATTAAAAAAAAAAAGAATCTTATTATGTTAGCTAGTCTTTTTAAAAAGTTCAAGCATATGAAAAAACATTGCAATTGAATCTAAGGTTACCCCTCCTACTCCTGCAAGGGAACTTTTGATTGAGTCCAATTCCAATATCACAGCACCACATAGAGCAGGGCAGCCATTGCTAGGACAATAGAATTTTTTCAATGTGTTCTTCGCTTGCAATACTTTGATATTTATGCTCTCAAATATCAAAGTATTGCCAAGTTGTTGAGCAGCATGTGTGAAATCGTGCTGAGCTATTCATAAAATCTATTTTCTGCATTAATTCAAACTATTTTCTACATGTGGTTCATATGACTATAGTTGGTGTTTGTGTAAATTATTTTCTGTTCACTATTTAAAAAATTGTTCGCTGTTTTCTCATAAAACACCTAGTGAAATCATGTTTTCTAAATTTAAAAGCCAAATCTGAATGCTTTTTCATGTTTAAATTTCACAATAATCAAATTGGTTTTTCTACATTAGGCAATTTATGTGTTTGTCGCAATTTGAGCTATTTTATGTTTTAGAAACTATATTTGTCTATACTTTGAACATAGTGAAATAATGGATTTGATAAACAATTTAATAAGGTGATTTGCATTATGATGGAAAGGTGCAATTCCATGTTAAATATAGTTTTTCTTATGTTCTTTATATTTTCCCTATTTACATGTATTGTGGTTTGCTTCCAACAATTTTATTCTCTGGCTGTAAACATTAGAAAGCAAGGTAAATGTGTTTCATTTATTTTCTCTTTTGTGTATATTATTAAGATATTTCAATTAGGTAGTCAAAAGTAATTAGGCTGGTATTAAAGGCATTGTTCTTTAGTGCCAAATATTTGTTTGAATTGAGAGCCTTAAGGAAAAATTTTCATGAACAAGGAACCCTCATTTTTTGTTCAGCTGGCCCTTGGTGTTATATGGCTTGATCTTAATGAAAGATTTTTATCAAGACAAAGTAACTGGGGTTTCTGTACAGTTGTTTATCTCTGAGTTGTGGACTTCTTTCATTGTAATTTTGGATGGTTCTAGCTTCATGTTGAATGAAATTTCTTGAATTTTCTGCAAACCTCGATGGATTTTGCTTAATGAAAAGTTATTTGTCTCATACATGTAGTCAACTGCAACTATCATGGCCATTGCTCTTGCACACGGATGGGTAATTCAATATGACTTAATTTTTTTTTTTAATTTTATCTATCTTTTATAGCAAGGTTAGCAATCTATCATTAGCCCAAAAAAAAAAAAGAAAAAAGAAATAAATATGACTCAACTCTCAAGGCTTACTTTGTCTTGAAGATTTTCAAAAAAAATTTAGATGTATACGATATATGCTTACATTAATGATTTTTTTTCATATAGTAGATAATCTATTTGTGTCTTTTTAAGACATTTCAATGAGTAATATAATATTTTTGTCTTGGTTTGTATCAAATTGTAATTTATAGGTTTTAATTTTCTGTTTTCAGTTGGGCTATAGCTGTTGATTTGCAGATAATTTTTGTTCGCAGCAAATATTTTTTGAAATTCATTCATAAATTTTTTCTTTTGGTTGGAATTGCTTAGGTTTTTCAAGTTAGAATGAGTTTTGAGAAGGACATGGATTTGTAAAGTCAACAAGCAATGTGAGAAAGGCAACATGAACTTGTGACTAAGAAGACATATGCTAGGAACATGAAACTTTTCCTTCTTTTGATTTTAATTGGGTATTTGTTTTTGGGCTCCTTATTTTGAATTATGGCAGGGTAAATTGATGTTTGTCATGTTTCATTTGTTGTTGTTGTTGTTGTTGTGTGTTTTTTTTTTTTTTTTTTTTTTTTGTGTGTCTGGATTTTTGTTGCATAGAATGTTACTTTTATATTGATGAAATATCTCAAATTGCAAATTGGATTTTCATTATTGGATATTTGGTTGCACTTATTACTACAAGGCTGAATGGATTCCTGCATAACTAGTGGTCACACGATTCTTGTCTGCTTCCTCCATAACCAATGGATTCCTATTCAAGAATTATAGTAGCATAAGTATAGTGATGATCTTATTTTCGTTCACAATGTTGAAATTGCCAATTTGAAAGAAGCAAACAAGAAGAATTTATTACATCATAAGAAGCTATACTTGGTTCTTGATTTAGATCATACTTTGCTAAAATCTATTGAGTTTACAGATATGACATCAGAATAAGATATTTAAAGAAACAAACAGATTCTTTGCAAAGTATTTCTGTTACCTTTATATTTGATTACTTTAGTGTGCTTAGCATTTTGTATATCATTGTTTTCAAGTATCATGGTGACATTGCTTCTTTGTTTGCTATTGTAACATTGTCATTTTGTAGAACTTTTAGAAGTCAACATGAATGATTATAGTTAGATTTTGAATCAATAGTTCTAAATCTGTTGATGAAAGTTTTATTTGAGTGATTTCAATTTGTCAATGGATTGTTTTTTTAAGTAAAAAAAAAAATTAATGTAGGATAGTCTATCATCCTAATATGATGCCACTCAATCTTATTTGGTAGTTTATACTTTAGAGCTCATTCATGATAATGTCTTTCTAATCATGACTGAAGTTATGCATTTACAAGTTTCCAATTATTTGAAGAATGTAGTAGTTTCATTCTCAAAGATTCTTGCTGCATTATATTGAACTGGACCTGTTTGTGTTTTGAAATTAACTTGAACTCTTATTAAAAACATGGTTTTGTATCTACTCTATGTGAAACACTGTAAAGAAGTAAACTTTGACCTTTAGTTTTAAATTATTAATTTTTAAAAAAAGTTTTTCATTCACTTTGATTTCTTTGTAGTCAAACTAAGAAGGGTGAAGGAATTTTTTTCTTAAAAAAAAAAAAAAAGGAAAAAGGCTTACGAATTTTATGAGATGTATACATGTTGATATGTGATGTTTTGTTTGGCAAAATTTACATTTTTGAGCTTCTTCAATAAATGATTTTATTTTTTTGGAGTTATGTGTATATGTGCAATTGTTATTTATCTTAATTCTTACCTATCAAAAACATATCATATATCCTGATACTAGAATATCTAGATGAAGGATTTCACTTGATCCATTGAGACCAAATTTGAACATGCAAGTAATTCTGCTACCAATAAAAAGCTGGATAGTTCGTAATGTGTGATTGATTCTTTTACCCAATTTTGTAGTCTAACTTGCAAATGATTCTAATTATAAAACTGGACAGTTTGTAACTTGCTTTGGATCCAACAATTTTATGTATTATACAATATATATATATATATATATATATATATATTTTTTGGAGTTGATCTCATTTTTAGAAAAACTTCCAAAGTGAATTTTAGGCTAGGACATTTTGTTTTGCATCAAACATGTCTACACTAGGGGCATTGGCCCATTGGTTTTGGAATGCAAGCATGTCATCAATTTTCTGTGCAATGCATGTCATCAATTTTTTTGTGCAAGCATGTCTAAACTAGGTCTCTGCTTATTCATTTGAATATGAGGGTAATATTTACTATTGACTATTGGGGTTTGTGCACTTTCTCTAACTATGTAGGTAGCCTATAAACTGATGGTTATGTATGAAGGATGTTTGGAAGGGAAGCTTCAGTCTATTGAAAGACTAAGGGAAACCAATTAGGAGAAAGATATTGTTCATTAAGTCAGACAGGTGATTATAAGTAGAAATGCTGCCTTGAATCATTTATAATCCTTAGAGAAGTTCTGAGGGTCCCGTGGTTTAGTTTTTTGACAGTTATGTGGAAATATGATATTGTTTTCTCTGCAAGTTTCTAGAAATTATCATGTAGCTTTCTGTTTCTGTTGTTGCACTTGATGTGATTAATCAATGCTTACCTTTGGAACCCTGATGAGTGTTGTTGCATTGTTATCCTTCATCTCTATATTTTGTATATATATATATATATATATATATCAATTTATAGTAAATTCATTATTTAAAAAAAAAATTTGGTTGGTTGTAATTTCAACACTCTTTTTGCTATAACATAATACTATTTAATCAATTAAATCATTTGGTTTCCTTACATGTTTTGTGTTGATTTCTTACTTTGTGTAGTTACTTCTTTTCATTTATAACATGATTTAATAATGCAATCACAAGAGCAACCCTATCCAGGTCCTTATTCATGTGATCAATGCTGCTTTGTTGTTGCTTTCCCACTTCTTAATGTTGCATATTGAAAACAAATTTGAGAATGTTGAGTGAACTTCCATTATAAATATATATATATAAAAGAAAAAGAAGGAAGAAAAATTAAACAAAAGGGAGATCCAGAAGTGGATGAACCTTATAAATGTTGGCTAATTTTGTTTTAATTAGATTTTTTTTTTTTTGGTTGGGGAGCTGTACTAGCGATTGGGTTCCAGATGGGTTATTAAAATGAGTACTAGGTGTTCAATGAAATCCTGCAAAGAACTTGGGATAGAAAAGGTTATGTTTGGGTCATTCTAAAACAAAATTAAAAGGAATTGGATTGGGTTACTCACCACAAATTTGCTTCCAAGGAAGGATGATCACACCATTCTCTTTAGCTGGATTTTTTTTTTTTCAATTGCTAGAAATATTTTTCTCTCCATCATAGTGGATGTTACAGTTTTAGTTGTTTAGAATAGACTTAAAAGAAAATCTATTTGTAAGACAACACATTTTTATGGATAGCATACTGAGTGTTATATACATTTTAAATTTGAAATTCATACCAAGTGTTATTTTTTAAAATTTATAAATTCAATTGCATTAGCTACATACTTATTTAAGTAAATTTATTTAAGTACGACTTTTGAAACAAAATGTTTCTCCAAATATTTACTTAAAATTATTTGAATAGATTTGCTTTCTCGGATTCTAATTATTTCTATGTACACAAAATTATTTGTGGACTCTTACAAAATTTACATTATTATTTCTATTTTGTTGAAAATAGATGTATTTTTTTTTTCCAAGAACCCGAAAATACATGTACTTATGTAATTCCCATGCATTTGCACGGGTTTAAAAGCTAGTTTCCTTAATATGCCAATATACATATACAAGAGTCTTGGAAGCGTTGGGCATATCATGGTCAGCAAACCTACAAAACTAAGTACAGATACCACCGCAATAAAATTCATTTAAGCATGAAATTCAAACAAGAAAAAAAAATTCAATTATTGTGAAATTTAAACATGAAAAGGTATTCAGATTTGGCTTTTAAATTTAGAAAACATGATTTCACTAGGTGTTTTATGAGAAAACAGTGAACAATTTTTTAAATAGTTGTTGAGGTACAAATTTTCAAGCTTAGATTTCTGT